>CM039666.1:4187272-5466022 GCA_022405105.1 Aristolochia contorta | reverse complement strand
AAAAAAGATATGCTCCAGATAATGTAAAAGATGATCGCCACTTCATTCAACTGAATACAACCTAGACGACAGTCTGAAAGTATAGTATACCAATATAAAACAGCATAAATATTGGTGTTTAATGTAGGAAGTAGTAAAACATTCAGAGAGAGAGAGAGAGAGAGAGAGAGAGAGAGAACATAGTAATTATCAAAAAACTAAAGAAAACAATCGAAGATTAGTCATAGTCCAACTCCATGAACATACTGCACAAGTTTATTTGAAAGAAGAATGCAAAACTCAAACTAAAATAAAGAAAATTCTGAAGGATAACAAGACAAGGGTGACGAAGGTACGCTGCAATGAAATAGCAAAAGAAATGAGAAATGCAAATGCAAATGCAAGGAAAAGACCTACTAGCACACCGGAGAAATTAAAGAAGCGAGAAATATAAACTACCAAAATGAAATAGATGTAAAAAAATTTCCTTGTGGAACAAGATAATTTCTATATAGTAAATGAAAACAGGAAGAAGAACGCGTAAGGAAAGCTAAAGAGCCGAAAAGAACGACTAGTAAATGTTATGAAACAAATTTCAGAACCAACAGTCAATGTGCACGGCGAATCTCTTGAGGAACTTGAGAGCGAGAGACACCTTACATCGGAAATTCTTAATCGAGCACAGCCTACTCTGAAATTAGAATCCGGAGACACTTCCAAAACGAAATTTAAAGGAAGAAGTGTAAAAACCAGGCCCCGAGGCTATTAGCAGAAGAATAGAGCTGAAAATTACAGAGGAAAGCGCCAGTTCTACATAGACGTACATAACACGAGGCTTGAGCTGAGGCGGTGGCAGAGAAGTTTCGACAGAGAGAGAAGAGGACGGAAAAACGGAGTTGCTGCCATCGTCGGGCACTCGTTCTGCAACATCCATGGCGTTCCAGATTTTCTCCGCTCCCATGTTTAATCCAAAATTCAAAAGTATCCCCTCTAAAATCTCAAATTATCTCTCCGAAGACCGCGAAAACGGAAGGAGATCCGATTAGAGCATCCCTTCTTGAACGGAGCACTCTCCGTGAAACCGAAAAAACGGAGAATCCTCTCGATTCCACGAAACACACTGCACGTGACACGTCGAACGGAAAAGACGAAACTACCCTAGATTTCTCCCTGAAGGAATCGCGGTAGTTAAAAATAGTTTCAACCAAATCACGAATTCACGAATATTAATTCACGGAGATGGCGCTCGGTGAAACGATCTTCCCTGTTCTTCTATTGACACCGATCAAGTCTGCCGCCGATCTTCAGTACCATTTCCATGGATAAAAAAAATATCAAGCTCGCTCATCTAGTACAGATCAAGTTCGTCGATCTTCGCAACTCTATTCACACAGATCGTGATGAACTTACCTAATTCTTCTTCGTGAATCGTAACGAGAGAGTTAATAGCGGATAAAGAACGTCCAAATGCCGGAGATTTAAGACATCCGACAAGGAAACGCGAGAGCGTTGAAAGGACTCATCGTACCAGCTGAGGTTTTAAAATACGCACAAGAATGAGAAGTCACCGGTGGTCCAAAAAGTCTGCAATCGCTTCTCGCGAAAGGCTGAGGACCGAGCATAATTTCCAATTGCGTGAACGTCTCAACCTCCCCCATTCGCGGCGATGCCGAATCGAGTAAGCTAAAATCAGGCGACGTCTCAATTCCGATCGCTTACTGGAGGCATGTTTGTTACGGTTGGCTATCTTTCTTCAGGCGACGGGGAAATTATCACGGTGACTGGTCAGACAGAGATGAGTGACCACACCATTGAGGACGAATATATATGAGGAAAAATCGGTTATTGGAAGTGTTATAAAAACCCGAAACTGAGGACATCCATCCTCCAGGTATTTAATGGTTGATTAAAACATGAAAATTTCCTGTCTCCACTTTGATTTTTGTTGCATATTAAACACAGGCAAATGAATTTCCCATTGTTTCAACTTCTAATCGAAAAAATGAAGAAAAAAAAATCACGAAGAACTATATATAGTACTTAACTACTCATCTCTTAGCTCTGAAGTAACCTCCATGTGGTCCATTCTGTCAGAATCGTATAAAGCAGATGAAGCTTCATTTGCGCGTTACGTCGTACCATCGAACCAACCAGGAATGGTGGAATGAGCAGAGCATCATTATATGCGTCGTGGAAAGTAATTCCCCGCTGTCGACACTTGTCGACGCACCTCTCTCGTTCACTTTCTCACGCCGTCTTCATTCATTCCTTTCCCGCACTACCCAATTACCCAACGATCTTCATGGCGTCTGCGAATCGGCGCATCTCCCCTCATGGAAGGAACAGAAAATGAGAGCATGGCTTTTTATGTTTCACGTTTTCCGATAAACCTGGAGGTTTAAGCTTCGGAGACTCAAAATTAAGAGGATAAGAGCGTATGGGATTGATTTAGTTTATCTAACAACTCCACACCACACCAGTCAGTGTGCCGAAAATCTTCATCTCCCGCGATTCATCCGTCTTTGCGGAAAGCACTGGCGTAGTTATTCGCGCACTAGTCCCGAATCGGTACACCCTCTTTCCCTAAAGAGTTCTTTCCCAAATGCGCTTTAACTGCGGCTTTCTTCTTCCGTGATTTTTTCGCTCCCTTCTCGCTGTTTGTGTCGGCTTTAACGTCGGTCAGATTCTCCATGTTTAGATGCCCTTTCCTCTGAAGCGACCTCGGGGCGTTGGGTTTATACTCCAAATGGAAGTACCTTTTGAACTAGGTTTGTTTGGTTGTGTGAACTCGGAAACTCGTCGCATTCTTTGATCGATGCGGGGTTTTTCTACTAGTTTGACGTTTGCATTTGTTTAGGTTCCTTGGAAGTGGTCTAGGGCTTTGGTGTCCAAGTGTTTTGAGAGGGATTCTATCATTCTAGTGTAGACGGGGGAGACGGATCTCGTGTGTTCTTTCTCCGGCGCTAGTGGTGAGCACTAGTCACAAGGGGTTTTAGTGTTTAGTACTGGTTCGGAACTCGCATTTCCTCATGGAGAGAACATCCTGGGCAGATTCGGTGGCGGAAGCAGCGGCAGCTGAAACCCTAGCTGCTCCTCCCCGCCCCACCCGTCCCTCCTATGTTCCTCCTCATCTTCGCATGAGAAACCTCCCCTCTGATCATGGCAATGGGAGCCCACTCCCCAACGGTGCGTCCCCTGCTGCCAATACGCCCCGCCCTCGGAGTCGGGATGCGGGCCGTTTCGGTCGTCCCCGTAGGGAACGTGGACGTCCTCAGGAGCCAAATCCTTTTGAAGTAGCTGATAATTTTTCTGAGTTGAGCGTTTCGGAGTTGGACAATGCCAACACGGGGATTAACTTTGATGCCTACGATGATATTCCGGTGGAAACTAGTGGCTCCGATGTACCGCCGCCGGTCAGCACATTTGCAGAGATTGACCTGGGCGATGCACTGAATCAAAACATTCGAAGGTGCAAGTATGTAAAACCTACTCCTGTGCAGCGCCACGCCATTCCGATATCTATTGCGGGGAGGGATGTAATGGCCTGTGCTCAGACGGGGTCTGGAAAAACTGCAGCGTTCTGTTTTCCGATTATCAGTGGAGTTATGAAGGCGTCACCCCCGCAAAGGCCCTCTACGCGTGGGTCTAGGTTGGTTTATCCACTGGGACTTATTCTCTCTCCGACAAGGGAGCTTTCATGTCAGGTGGGTCCAAAACTCGAATGCCAACTTAAAATGCATTCCTTCTGTTTTGTTTGTTTCTTGTATTTCGTGATTTTTAGATTTTTCTTGTGTTTCTCTTACTTCATATGCCGCTAACGTGTGCCATTGGGTAGCGATTTTTATACGCGGCAGAAAACTGTGTATGTTTTATAGTGTTCTTGTGTTTGTCCTCTGTGACTGCTTAGATTCACGAGGAGGCCAAGAAGTTCTCGTATCAAACTGGTGTTAAGGTGGTTGTTGCGTATGGAGGAGCACCCATTCATCAACAGGTTCGTTTGTTTATTTTGCGTCTCTGTTCTTTGATCCACTGCACGCAGCTCAAAACCACCTTACTAGATACGATTGAGGATTTTTTATATTTTTATAGCAAAATCACTCTGTAACGCACTGTGTTGATGGTTAAATCCTTAGTTCTCTCTGAAATTGGTTTCATGTATGCTGTTCTCTTGACTTGAGATTCCATGCCATTTCTTAATGTCTTAAATGGGCAAGGCTTAAGACTACAGGTGTCATTTTGTGTTATTGCTTGTCCACGTTCTTTGGACTATTGCACCCTCAACATCTAGTGCTTTGCTTTTCCTTGGTTTTGGCCATTTTAATCCTTCGTCTTGGAGCCTTTTTAATTATGAGTTTGTGCAAGTGCTAGAGTTTTCATATTAAAATATATGGCTGCAATTAAATTCATAAACCTGTACCCATCCGTCAGGTGTTGTTTCTGGGTCAACAATTTTACTGCCTGGTTGAAATGACTTTTATATATCTTAAGTTGTACTATTTTCTAGTTAAAATTTGGTTTATACTGGTCATACTGGCTGAACAGTCTAGGGTATTTTTATCTGGTTTGGTTATTATTTTTGAACTGTGGAAGGGTTTCACTGCTGTGTATGTCACCAATTTTCAATGCCACCACTTTACTTCAACTAGGTACGTGATTTGGAGAGGGGTGTCGATATCCTTGTTGCCACTCCTGGACGCCTGTTGGATTTGGTAGAAAGAGCCAGGGTTTCACTTCAAATGATCAAGTATTTGGCCCTGGATGAAGCTGATAGGATGTTGGACATGGGCTTTGAGCCTCAAATTAGAAAAATTGTAGAGCAGATGGACATGCCCAAGCCTGGCGTCCGTCAGACAATGCTTTTCAGTGCTACTTTTCCTACTGAGATTCAGGTTGCATTCTCTATCTGTCTTCACATTTACATGATAATTCATAACAGTATTAGAGTTTTGTTTGGAATACTACTACATATTATGTCAAGAGTACAGTGAAAGTACCTTTTCAAGTTGCTATGCTCGTATCCGTTTGTTTGAATGGATTTATTACTAACAATAAATCTTTGTTCAATTTTTTTCATGTCCTTTTCTGAAGAGATTGGCATCCGATTTTCTTTCAAACTATGTTTTCTTGGCTGTTGGGCGGGTCGGTTCAAGTACAGATCTGATTTGCCAAAAAGTTGAATTTGTCCAGGAGGTGGATAAGAGAAGCCACCTCATGGAAGTCCTTCATTGTCAAAGAGCAAACAGAATCAATGGGAAGGTATCTGTGATTTGCCTCTATAATTTTTTTATTTTGCTTACCTACTTCTCTCTAACCTTTTGTGCGCTATTTACCTACTCTTCTAAGACCTTTTTCTTTTGCACCCTTTCCCTACTTTTGATACGTTTAAATCTTTGCTCTTTTTTTATGTAGCAAGCTTTGACTTTGGTTTTTGTTGAGACTAAGAGGGGCTGATATGTTGGAAAATTCCTCTATAATTTTTTTATTTTGCTTACCTACTTCTCTCTAACCTTTTGTGCGCTATTTACCTACTCTTCTAAGACCTTTTTCTTTTGCACCCTTTCCCTACTTTTGATACGTTTAAATCTTTGCTCTTTTTTTATGTAGCAAGCTTTGACTTTGGTTTTTGTTGAGACTAAGAGAGGGGCTGATATGTTGGAAAATTGGTTAGAAAAGAATGGCTTCCCCACAACTGTCATTCATGGTGATAAAACACAACCGGTATGTCTGTGAATCTCTCTGCTTCGCTTTTCATAAGCAGTGAGTTTTTTGTATTAATTCTGTTTAGGGGTCAAAGCAAACTGGTTAACATAGTATCTGCGGGGACCTCTTGTACTATCACAATATCTAATTATCACAATATCTAATTCTCTCTTGGTTCCTGAATCATGTGGACCATTTGTTTCTGGTCTGGAATTTCTTGCATTTAGACCTGAGTAGTAATGTAAAAGTTATTTCTGGTTCTGTCTTGTTATATCTTGAAGTTGCTTGCGAGTTAGGTCTTTTTGTTTGTCGCCATACCTTTTCTTTTTACTTAAAAATGGATCAGTTTTCTAAAGATGCCTTTGTCAAATACAGGAAAGAGAACAAGCATTAAGGTCTTTCAAGACTGGTGCAACACCAATTATGGTGGCAACAGATGTTGCAGCTCGTGGCCTGGATATCCCCCATGTGAGACATGTAATCAATTTTGATCTACCAAAAGATATTGATGACTACGTCCACCGCATTGGACGAACAGGGCGTGCTGGGAAACCAGGCTTGGCAACTGCATTTTTCAGTGAAGAAAACCAATGTCTAGCGAAGGCCTTGGCTGAGCTTATGCAAGAAGCTAACCAGGAGGTCCCCTTGTGGCTCAGCCAGTATGCGGCGAGGCCCTATAGTGGAGGAAGGAATAGAAGGTTTGGTGGCAAATTTGGTGGTCATGACTATCGGCGGGATACACCTCGAGGAGGCAACCATCACTACGTGGACTCTCATTCGTATAGTCATCACACTCCTTACGGTGGAGGATATGCCACTCCTGCGTTTTACCCTACAGATGGGTACGAATCTATTGTTGCCTCTGGCTGGGATTAAGGCTTACCTTTCTGTTTGCTTCCTGCTCTTTTGCAGAGATGAGCTGTGTATATAGTACGATAGATATGTCATGCCAGAAGGTGAGTAGACAGCTAACTATAAAGATAGGTGATTTAAATGCAATGGCATTTAAGCGAAAGCATTTGGGTGAGATTCTTATCTTTTCAAGTATATGATTGTGTGACTCTGCTTACATAGTAACTGCTGTACAGTGGTGGATGATGCTCATGGTTTGAATCTCACATAGTTTTCCATACAACATGTTGACATTTGTTTTTCTGATTAGGAGCTTGAAAGAATCATTGAGAGTTTTGTAAAGCTCTTGAGTACAGTAGTTGAAACATTATCTAGTACAATTTCTTAGAATTTATGTGGAGAAAGATTGCAGGATACCGCCACTATTTTTTGTGCTTGAGTGGATGTGGTCATGCTTGCGAAGGTGTTTCTGAACTTGGGTCGTATAAATGCGAATTAGTTTATCCTACTATTTGTTTAAACACAGCTAGTTGGTTCATAAGCTTTATACATCTCACTTAGAATAATGCTCACCCTCGAGTGGGTCCGCACCTATGCGTATATCCGACATACGAATTGTGGATTTTATAAAAATTTTTTTTTTTTTTTGAGTTTTCTGATTAGCTGGTACGTCGGATAGATACTGTGGCCTAGATGCAACATGCCAAATATTAGGCTGATCCGTAGATGTTATTGACTCAAGGTCAGGATTTACGCCAGTATTTGAAAACTGAAATCCCCGTCCAACATTGGTCCACAACTTTGATCAATCTTTAATTTAGACTTATATAATTTCTAAACAAAGTAAATATTAGAAAACACGAGGTTAATAATAATAAATATATTCAAATAACTCAAACATAATCAGGTAAATATAGCATATATACTGAAATTAGCAAAAGAGAAATTGTAATAATGGTTGGTAGCTAATAGGATGGAATAATGGGCTTTATGTAGTCCAGTGGGCCGGTGTTTGTTTTCAGAGAAAGGGGAACAGAACAGAAACCCTAGGTGTGCTACAGATGCCCTTTTTCCGCTGAAAAACCCAGGGAGGGGAAATGTCAAAAGTAAATATATATTTGACCAATTGTATATCACAACATTTATTATTCGATCTAATAAAATTCTCTTAGGACCAATTTTGACAAATGAATTAATTAAGTTCAAGTTCTAAAAAGATGAATAAACGGAACCTATAGAAGGTACGCTATAAATATTCCAAAAAGAGCTATACTATTACTAACTGATAAAATTGCGTTTGTATATAATTATCCAAAAAGATGAACACAACGGTGCAAGCAAACTCAAAGCCTTCCCGTTATTTAAGCTTCAGGAGGCGGCCTCCTCCGTTTGTCAGACTTAGGGCTACCACTTCAATCTCTCTCTTCTTCGATTTTTTTCTTCGTGTCCGCGATGGAAGAGATCACGGAAGGAGTCAACAACATGAACATCGCCGATTCACACAAGAAGAATCGTATCCAGGTCTCCAACACCAAGAAGCCCCTCTTCTTTTATGTCAATCTAGCTAAGGTAAACCACTGGTAAAATCTGTGCCCTTATTTTTTTATTTTTTAGTTTTTGTCGTCAAATCTACGATTTCAGGAGCTCAGTTGTTCTGTGCCCCGGTTTTTCCTTGTCATTCGCATGAACGTTTCGTGGTGTCATCTGCTTCTTTTGTTTGTTTGTTCTTCTCGGGTTGAGGTGCTCCTCATTAACATTTGGAGGACTTCCACTGATGTTCGTGTTTGCTTTTATTCGTGTCCATTCTCGTTTTTGCTTTCGTGCCTTGGATTTTCATACTTTACGTTGTTGTTCCTCGATGATGGACCGAGAGGCTCTTAGTTGGTTATAGAAAACTTGGTGGGCGGCTTACTGGGTTTCTCATTTATTATTCAAATTTTATTTGTTTGCCCTATCTTCGGTGGGTTTTCACTGTCCTTCGTGGTGACTCTGGCAGAGGTATATGCAGCAGCACAATGAAGTGGAGCTTTCAGCCCTTGGGATGGGTACTTTTCTAAACCCTCACTCTACTATCACTTTTCATGTTTACACAAATTTAGTTACGCACGTGGAATGATGAATATGGTTTTGTTTTTACCACTTGAACAACTTCTTTCAAATTTCCCGTATAAATAGATGGTTGAGGGTGAATACGTTAGTCAGTTTGAGGTTTATCCTCATGCTATGTGTGTATGTCCTGTTAATGGTTTTAGGCAGTAGCCTATTTTTTGGTTGCTTCCGTGTAAGAGGCTTGGGAGTTTTAATCATTTTAATAGACCAAGTGAGCTCGTTATTTTACCCTCAGATGTGCTAATGGACTAATACAGAGATTCGGCAGTACTATTGTTAAATCAGACCTATTTGTGCTGCAACATGCTTGGGGCTTCTTACTATTACCTTCAAATTTAAATCAAAGTTTTCAATATAGGCACCGTTTCAATTAGTCAGTTCTGTTTATCTGAGTCTGAGATGCTTGGTGGTTCTAGGAACGAGTGCAATATTGAGTAGAACTGACTTATTATTCTTCCGTCCTGGATTTAATGATTTAGACTAGGTCACAGTTTGGTATCATTCATGTGTTTAAATTTTATTTTTGTTTATGGATGTCTCATTTCTGCTCTCTGTAAGAGTATCTTAGTTCCTTTTTTTTCTTTCTTTCTTTCATTTGGCTACTTAAGAGTGCCTTATATCCTGAACCATAATGAAACCTAACCTTGCTGCAACTAATTAAATTATGCTCTCTTGTTAAGCTTTTAACTTTTTCTTTTGCTACTTAAGTGCCTTATATTAACCATAATTATTTCTGCAACTAATTAAATTATGCTCTCTTGTTAAGCTTTTAACTTTTTATTTCTCTTAATTCTTGTTGCTATTAATAAATTTGCAAAAGGAGGTGTATTCACTCCATTTAAAATGTCATTTAGGAATTTCTGTCTTCTTTATTTCTTCTTATCTGCGTTTTGTTTTATTAACAACCCATTTTCTTCCCACACACAGTCGCACATGCAAGCTGGATAGGTTTGACCAGCTGACTGTCATACTTTAATGACCTCAAGAAATTACATTGTAGGAGTATGAGAAGGTGTTGGGAAATGACTCAAGACAGGTGCTATAACTCTTGAGATGACACTTACTGAGGTCTTGAGGAGCTAATAGTTAGACTTAACTGTTGTTTAAAAATTTGTAAACTGGTAGCAGAAGTATTATAATTGGTGCTAATGAGTTTTGATTATGTGTGGATTAGAAGGCATAATGCTCTTGTGGTGTGAAGTATTAGGAAGGAGTGGAGAAGCTGATGCCTGCTGCATTTAATTCTTTTTTTTTTTTTTTTTTCCGGAAAAAGTTTCATGTTGCTTTTATTAGACACATATTGCTTAATAACAATTAATAAGGAACTGCTACAAATACTCAGTCTTTATATACATCATCAAGTATTTTACTTTTGTGAACTACAGAGATGAAATTTAATTTGACGTTGATTTTGTTGGTTAAACTTTGTAGCAATTGCGACTGTTGTCACAATAGCAGAGATTCTGAAGAACTATGGACTGGCTGTTGAAAAGAGTAAGTTTCTTTTAGTGCTCAGTATATCTTTTTCTTCTGTAGACAAGAACTTGTGGCCACAGCTAATAGATTGTGTTTTGCAGAAATCATGACATCAACAGTTGATATGAAGGATGAATCTAGAGGGCGGCCAATCCAGAAGGCCAAGGTAAAGTTTTGGTCTGTGAATAGTTTAAATTTTATTATATTGTTGTATATTCTAACCATACATATTTTCTCATAGATTGAGATATTGCTTGGGAAGTCGGACAACTTTGATGAGTTGATGGCGGCTGCTGCAGAAGAGAGAGAACTGGCAGATGGAGAGGAGCAGGGTTGAATATTGAAGCTGCTAACAAGTTTTGAATGTAGTATTTGTTTCCTAAAATGGCCAATGGTGATGTTGCAAATGATGCTCCTAGATTGCATGTGGACATTGAGTTATTATGGTTGTTGTGTTAGTGAGGTCTTCTGGCATATGCAAATTCTGTAGTTGTGACGATTTGTTAGGGTAGATACATTGGTGGAAGCTATATATAAAAAAATTTCATTTTTGACGTGTTGTTTGTTGTGATATTATACATTCTTCTGACACGCTGTAATTTGAAAATCCGTAAGGAGTGCCGAAGGGGCTCTTTTGTAGTGATGTGTTGCATTATGGCATTTAAGGTTCCGCAGATCAGATCTTGACCAAATGGGAGGTCGGAGACTCTGATAAGAGTGATCATGAGAGGGTTGTTTGCGATATCGCCTTAATCTGACATCCAGTTTCGAAGAATTATCTTGTAATTGATCAAACTCTGATGAAAAGTATAGCATGTATAGCGAAGAAATTATTTTCTTGTTTCTTTTGAGGCCTGACTCGTAATAAATACTCGTAATAAGCAATTTTGTGTGTTGCGTTTTATGGAGCCTTTGCCACTTAAAATGCAACATTAAACAGGATAGTGAAGTCTAGAGTTTATTTGAATTATGTGGTATCCCATCTGTTCAATCAGTCTATTATGATAGAACGGTTATCCACGTTATCCCATCTGTTCAAATTATAAAAATTTAAAGAGTCGTACTGTTATTCCATCAGAATAAAACTGTAAACCTTAGTATGGAAACTTAACTGTTCTTTCTAGTTTCTATAAACTTAACTGTTCTCTTTAACATAGCAAGAGAAGGTTGGAGATACTTGTTGAATTTGGCTATTGAGGAGGGCTGGATTGATGCAGTGTTTATTGAGGAGGGATTGAGGATTCCACTGGTCCAATTTGCCGATGATACAATAATTTTTTGTAAGGACACCAAGGATCAGCTAGAGAGTATTAAACACATCCTAATTTTGTTTGAGATGTCTTCAAGGTTAAAGATAAATTGGACCAAATCTACTTTATCAGGTTTCCATATTAATGATCTTATGCTTGATGATATGGCTGCTTCTTTGGGCTGCAGAGTGGGATCTATACTTATTGCGATTTCTGTAAGCAAAATTGCAAAAAAAAAAAAAAAAAAAAAACAAGTACTTTTAAGGTCCAAAAGAAGCAGAAAAAGACTTCTTTTGCTGGAAAAAAACTTTGGATTAAACTACTGAAAGAAAAACAGTCTTCAACTCATTCTTCTTTTTTGACTGGTAACAGTAATGCTGCCTGCAGCATGGCTTTTCCCCTTTCTGCTATATTCTACCCATAAAAACTCAAAACCATGTCAGTAAAGAATCTAAATCTAATTTTTGGGAGTACCACTCGGGCAAACTCACAAGATTCTTTATCATGCCTCTCAAAGTTCCTTTTTGCTGAAAAAGAAAAATCGCAATAAACAAAAAAAATAATAATTATTGAAGAATGAACGCCGTCTCCAATCTCTTCTCAGCCGACCCAGACAGATGGTGTTGACGTGCGCTGAAGAAAAATTACCCCTCAGCCAGCTGATCACAGCCTACTGTTCATACTCTTTCTCTACTAGTATCTTCTTGCAGGCTTCGTAGCACATGAATGAAATCCCAGCTGCTGGAACCAATTTCATGCAGCTTGGACCTAAGCCCCTGTACAGACCCGGCAGCCCTTCCTGTTCTAGTATACAAACAAGAGCATGAAGCATGTTCTTGTAGACTTGTCTACCACTGACAGCCCCTACTTGCATGTGCTTCCTTGCAACCTCAAGTGGGAAAGTTGCGCTGCTTGCGAAGGCCCCCGCTGCCGACCCAATAAGAAGGGTGGCAATGTTGCCTATTTCCTCCTGTTTAAAGACCTTCCTATAAGTTTTCCGCAATGTTTCATAAGCATAGTAGTTAGTTGCCGCATAGGGCACCACTCCAATTAGACTTGGCGTAAGACCCCTGTAAAGCTCTGATGGACCTTCTTCTCGCAATATTTTCATGAAAGCATGCAATAGATTGTCATAAACATCTCTCTGCAAATTACACCATATTATAATTTCCAGTTAGCAAATTCGGACAGTCTTCAATAGTATCATGGAAGATAACATTATGTCAAGGATTTGTTTCGTCGGTTTTCTACCTGTATTGTTAATCGAGTTTTGAGTAGCTCAAGTGGATATGTACACAATGTTGAGCTGACACCTGCTAAAGCCCCGGCAACCAGTGAGGGAGGAAGACACAGCTTGGGAGGCTCATCTGGTTTAGGGGTCAGCTGTTTCCTTACTGTGTCATAAGCAAACAACTGCAGAGAATTGGATGGGAATAAGTTAAGGCACAAAATTATGACAGTTGAATCAAGTTTAAAAAGCAAATGTGTAAGTGAAAAATTCTGAAGTATATCTCTTATAAACAGTAAACAAGTGCTAAGGACACAATGTATATAAAAAATAACACAGGAGCACATGGCAAATAATTTACACAACACAGACTCGGGAAGAAAAGAAAGATAATGAACATTTTAATCAAATCTAAATGACTACTTTAGAAAAATCCTTGGTTTATTAGGAGTCTCATAAATTCAGCAAGCTATTTTCAGGTGAAACTGAATCACACATTAATGGATCAAAGTAGGAATTTGAATGTGGGTCTCCACCTCAAATTTTCGAAGTGTAGAAAGTTTTACAAGTGAGATGAATGCTAATAGTTGTCATAAAGATGGAAGATGACAATATTCACGCTATTTGGAAAGAAGTCTCCTACCAACAAGTAGCCACTTTAGGAAGGATCTAGACACAACTTAAAATGCTGTTACAGTCCTTTTTATTAAATTGATAAACAATGACATTGAGGACAATAAATCAAATACACATCTAAAGTATGGATAATAAGTATTGATCAATATAAAAGAAAATAATAATGCATGAGAAGATCCAGACACTCTTTTTATATAAAACATATATCACTTTTATCTAAAAAAACAGTGTACTAATGTCATTTTGATGAAACTTAAAATCCACTATAACTAGCCAAACTTATTCCACGCTAAGAACATCACGCTAGTATGCAACAGCTCATAGAAGACTTACATTGAAAACAGAAACTGCATTGATGAAAACACGATATTGCAATGGCATATTGATTTTCAATTTAACTGCACAGAATATTGAGAATCCATAAAGCAAAAGATCTATCGAAATTTAGTTGAGGAACGGTGCCCTTTAGCAGTTAAAGAAAAGTTGTAGATGCCAATTAATATAAATATTGTATGCAAGATTTAGTAGGGTGATTCAATCTTGACTGGCGATGTAAATATAGCTTATATTATGCTGCCAAAAATTGGGGATTTTTTAAAGTCATTTGCTGTTAATTACATGACCTTTATTTGGACTAAAATTTGAATGACAGACAGCACAATAATCTAAAAAAGTGAGAAACATGTGATTTGGTGAGAGAAAAAATGCTAATGTAGGAAAAATACATGCATCTTATGGAAATTATAGGACTAATACACTCACTGGTATCTTTCAAATAGGAAAATAATAAGTTCAATAATCATTCAAAAGTAAGTTCATTAAATCTTTCCTACCAAGACCATGACGCTCTTTTAGGATTTAAAATATGCTTCACCAAGCAAGATTCCATACAGAAAGATTTAGCGAGCCCAACATAGAAGTGTTATGACTGAAGCAAAATAAGAAACACCTCAAATGCTTGATGCTTCACCTCTTCTTTTGAAAATCATTTTGAATCATCCGGCAACTTTCTGTTTCTCTTCAAAAACTCTTTCTTATGCAGAAACCAATTATGGAGAATATAATATCTTCCACCATGTTTGCATAATCTGTCTTTCTTGAAGCTCAAAAACTAGTGGAACAATGTCCATTTACCTCCTTGACCTCATGGCCAGAGGAAATCATCCACCAACTTTCTGTTCTCTCTTCAAAAACTCTTTCTTATGCAGAAACCAATTATGGAGAATATAATATCTTCCACCATGTTTGCATAATCTGTCTTTCTTGAAGCTCAAAAACTAGTGGAACAATGTCCATTTACCTCCTTGACCTCATGGCCAGAGGAAAGGAGAAAGATTCTTGCATTCTAACCTGGATTCTCAGGGGGGGACCTCCAATCCTGATTCTATTTCACTTGGTGTCCTGGCAACAGCTTACGTGCAAAATATGTCTTGGTGTTAGCATCTGAGATGGGAGCAGAGTGGGAGGACTCAAAGAAGCAAAGGTGAAGACAGCATAAAAATGGATTCAGCGGCTGAGTTGAGAAACTCATAGGTGCAAATCTTTGAGAAGTAAGAGGAAAAGTGTGTCAATGGAGAAGGTTTACAATAGTTGATAAGGTTTCCAGTAAATAGAACTTTTTTCTTAATGCACGTAGAACATTTTTTGAGAGTACATTTAGGAACATTCAACCCCTTGAGAGCATAAGACAAAAGGATGCCATAGTAGAAGAGCTAGATGATGCAAAAGGTGGTGAACATTATAATATGGAAGAACCATCTCACTATATCTTCAAGGAACTTGATAGTTAATCTTCTGAATTCAAAATTTTTAATTTAGGTTTTTTTTTTCTTTCATCTCTTTACATAGTTTAAAATGAGATTCAGATAGTTATATGGAGTTCAGACCAATTTTTTTTTTTTTTTTTGAAATTGTAGACCAATATTTTTCACCATTACAAACAAAAGAGAACAGCTGTTTTAAAGAATACAACCACAAGAATCCAGAGTAACACATGCACCATGTTACTTGATTAAAAGACGCTTTTAGCAAAGCGATACAATGAAGAAAAATCCAATTCAGCGTCCAGAAATCAATAATGAATGAGCCAATAAGACTACAACAATAAGAAAAATAATAAAAGAAACGAAGTAAAGTCAGAAAAAGTTGATCGATAGACTAATAGCAAGCAAGAACCTTTCATCCTTCACCCTGAAGAAAAAGGAAGTTCAATAAATGAGGTCGCAATCAAGCATCTTATCAGAATTTTCATCACAAAACAGCGCCAAAACTGAAAACCCACAAATTCCAACCGATGCCTAGGCCGAGACAGATACGTGAATAAATTCTTTTAACTCCTAAACTGAATTCAACAGAGTAAAAGAATGCAAGCCATAATCAAATATCAATCAACGAGGAATAAACAAATTCAAAAATCCAACACTGAAACATCTCTCTTCGAAAAGAACAAAACAGTACAGCAGAAAATCTCTCACCTCTATCGCCTTACTGGGGGCAACACGTATCACGTTAACAAAGTTACCCCTAAACAAGCCCGTCCATCCGTCAGACTTCATAATATTCTGAAACACTTCAACTGTGGAATGTCCACTCGTTCCCACCATCAAATGGGTTCGTATAGTTTCCAGAGGAGCGACTGCCGTCCGCGATATGGTTCCCGCAACAGCCCCACTTATCAACCTCCTCAAAGAAGGATTTTTTATCTTAATCTTCAGCCTAAAACCACCCGTCTTCTCTTTCTTTTGCTTCTTTGAATCCAATACTGCCGCTGCCTCAGACGCAATCCCCGCTATCCGAACACCAATTTCTGGCGTGGATACATATTTTACATACAAGTCGTTGCCCGGAATATTAGCTCCCGTATCCCTAGAACTCGAAGAGTTGGGCGAAATGCCGCCAATACCAACGCCCACTTGTCCAACACTAGCGAAAAGACCACCAGGCGAAAACGAATCATTGTTAAGTCTCCATTGAAAACCCAAGTCCGGAGATAAAAAGAACCCGCTTTTCTTGTCTTCGATAGATTGAACTCTTCCTCCGGCCATCGGTCGAGGGAGAGTAGTCGATATCCTTCCGTTATTTTCAAGAGCAAACGCTTCCAAACACACTCAGATTATGCAAACACGGCGTTCTCCATAGTGGTATCTGCAGAAGAAAAACCCAAAAGCTTGCGGAGGAACCAAAGACGAAGAGGGTTTTCAAGAACAAAAACGAAGCCGCAAAGCTTCGCGTAAACTTCTCGCCTTCAAAACTACACCCCTTTGTTGGGAAAGAAAGGAGTGCGGATTCCTTGCTGTTGCTGAGTATGGCTTCTTTCCTCTCTTGGGTTGGTGAACGCATTATGTTATATAGTCGCTCCTCGAGCCCACTAATCACTATACTCGCGCTGCAAAAGGACGATAATTTCCCCACCTCAGGGGAGTATTGACCATTTTTAATAACCCAACTGAGAGAAGATAGAGAGGGTGTTCTAGTCATATAAAAAATTTCCATGAGTCTCATCTGATTAGTCCTATATTACCATGTTTTACACATTTTTCTCTAGTTCTCATTCTGTGTCATTGAATTTCTTTAGTTAAATTTAGATCATGTAATGTGCAATAACAACAACTAGTTCTAAAGAATCCTTATATTAGGCTACACTCCATGCCACACAGTGCCCTCCAAACCAATCACCTTAATGAATCTAAATAAGT
Organism: Aristolochia contorta; assembly: GCA_022405105.1. NCBI lineage: Eukaryota > Viridiplantae > Streptophyta > Magnoliopsida > Piperales > Aristolochiaceae > Aristolochia > Aristolochia contorta. Next base: position 5,449,097 of record CM039666.1, on the reverse strand, counting down.
ATTTTATATTCAAGTAGCATTTCTTCATTTTTATCTTCTTAAATGTTGATTAAAAGGAAAAAAAATTCAAACAGCAAAGGCCCAGTTTTCTAAGCTAAACTTTTTATTTCAATATCATTCTTAACTAATTTTCTAGAAATTTAAGAAGTAGAATAAAATTAGATGTACCAATTAAGTTTGTAGGAAGAGTCGGTTTGGTGAAAATTAATTTTAAAACGTTATGTCTAATAGAATAATCTAAATTAAAGAATACCCTCTTACTTGAATCATATTCCATAAAAGGGACTTACTATTCTGAGATATTCCTTTATACAACCTGTCCCAAAATTCTCCTAAAATTAGAACAAAACTAGACAAAACTTCGGTAGAAATACAAATTAAAATTTAAAAGTAAAATTTCATTGGAGGAATCTTTTCTGCTTCTCTTGTGTCTATTAAAAGTATCATTCTTAAAACAAAGTTATTTGCAGATTTATAATATTCACACCGTCAAATATAGGTTGAGTACCACAACAATAAACTTACAACATTTGAAGAATATGGGACTAGTTTGTTTAAGGAGAGAATTAAAATTTGGCTGGTGCATGGAACAGGGTGCCCTACTTGGGAGTCATGTGGAGGTCTATTTCACATTTGTAGGAACCACAGGTAGTGGATAGAAAAGATATTTGCTTAATACCCTTTCAGAATGGCAGAGGGACCACTTTGATTCCTCTCCCTTACTTTGAACATATCACAAGTGTGAAGCTCATTAGAGCAAATTTTACAGAGAATTTGTTCCCACAAAGCCCAATTTGTTTGTTTCTGTCACAAACACAACATGTCCCCCTTAGTAACTTAGATTTCTTTAGGCGGAAATGGAAAACGTAGCGTGACGATGCAGAAGGATCCCTACCACAACATCCTGGGTTGAATTTGGAAGGAAAAGTGGTTGGCCGTTTCAGACTGGAGCACAGCAGAAGAGTAAAGCTAAAACTATAAATAGAAAAGAGAAACGTGAGGCACAACCTCTTGTACAGGATATAACTGTGTCTTTCTGTCGACATAAAAAAAGGGAAGACGAGATACTTAAAGATGGAAATATTGAATTCGTTGTTGTATTTCTCAAAACTGAAGACTGGCTACCCACAAGTGGATGGGGACCCAAAGCCCTCCTCACTTGCTCTTTTGACCTTTCTTTGAAGCTTTCTTGAGAGGTTTTTTGTTTGGTTTCAACTTCTTTGGCGTTGAGAACGCTCCTGCTGTCTTCTCCTTTCTTCGTTTCTTCTCCGCTTTCACGTTATACATCGTGACAGCCTGAAAGGTAGAGAACAGATTAGACAGTGGTAAGACTTGCAACACCTCTTGCCTGTGCTTCTTTTCACTTTTCAGAGTACAAAAGAAATGCGCTAGAGATTTGAAGCTTGCCTTGTCGACATTGAGAATTTCCTCGGAATTCTTGGAAATCAGCTTATTCAGAATCTTTTCTGTCTGCTCCTGCTCTTTTGAACCAATTCCTCTACCTTCGGCAACAGGCAGGAACTATAAAACACCAACAGATGGAAAGCAATGAGCAAAACAATCAGACTTTCAAGCTCGAAATAAACAGGACCACGAAAATGAGTAATTCAATTTACTGAAAAACAAACTGGTTGCCCCTAGTTAAATTGTTGCAGTCTGCTGACCTGGCGCTTGCCAGTACGCTTGGCACGTTTTTCTCCTGGAAGCTGCTTATCAAATTTTCCACCACTCGCCGTTGATGTTGCTGCCATCCCAGCAACATTTTCTAGCTCAACTTTACCAGCTTTCTTTGGAGTATGCTGTGTTCCAGTTATGGGCAATGCAGTTGCAGCAAGCTGAATATGGCTGCATCAAAAGGATATTAGCTAAAAGAGAGGTCATAAGAAGAAAAGCACTACGAATATAGTAAAAATTTGCCCCAGAGAGAGCCAAGATAACAATAACCCAGGCTTCCTAATATTAGCTAGTCAGGTACTCGTCCATTCACCTCCACCCAGATTTGTCAGCAGATAGGAACCACAAAAAAGGTTTGCACATGAAAATTAAACCAAGATTTTCCCACATACACCCAAGATAAGAACTCCAGTAGAAGATGGTTCCTTCGTTCAGCTAAAAATCTAATAAATGCAGCTAAGAATCATTAGAAAGTTTGTTGAATGCTCTGCATGTAGAAGAACCAGTTATTTGCTAAGAAGCTCATTTGCTACAGTATTACTTGGAAAAGCTTTTGGTAGAGCTCTGGTACTATAAATCTGTATCTTAGACCAGGCTAAAGAGGAAGAACTTGGAACAAAAGCAGAGGTGTTTCATACTGTTAGAGAAGCAGAAATTTTGAAAAGCTTTTTGGTAGAGCTTTGGTACTCTAAAACTATATCTTAGGCTGGATAGAGAGGAATGAATTTGGAACAAGAGCAGTGGTGTTTCATACTGTTAGAGAAGCAAAGCCAGAGCGAGATCACAAACCTTGGTAGGTGATCAAGATGTCCAGTTTTTTTTGCTTCTAGTTTTGCTGCTTGTTTCAAATTCTGCAGCCGGTTCTTTTCTTGCTTTTCAACTCTTTTCTTCTTTTCCTTCTCACTCTTGCTGAAAGGATCTTCACCAGGTTCTGTTGAAAGAGTAGCAACAGCCGTTATAAAGGTAATTAAATTAAGAGGTACCCCAAGTAAAAAATTGTGGCAAGTAATTTATAGATCCAATAGTTAGTATTATTTTTTTAGGCACCTTCTGCAACACACCAAGATCGTACCAAGAAAAACTTCATAGGAACACCTTGGCAAAGTAAAGATAATCAATAAACTGGTGTACCAAGCTATGCCCGTATTATCTGAATCCCATGCAGCTTATACAATGTTTTTTTTTAAATGGCTTATATAATGTTATATTGCAGCTTATTACATACACTCCTCTCGTCCACAGTATAGGAGTAGAACACAATAAAGATCTAGCATTTTGAGATCTATAAACAATTTTCTGGAGTCAGTGAACAAAAAGAAACCATAGATATTTGGCAGACATATCCACCTAAAGTGACAACTACCATGAATATGGGACCTAGACCCATTAGAATACAAATATATGCAAGTACCATACCAAGCATGAACTAGCCAGATGACGTGCAGAGAACACCAAGGAGCTTCCTCTTTATAAAAAGGAGAATGGAGAATTTTTTGTATTCTAGCGCACCAAAATTTGCCCGCAATATATTGATATGAAAATTCATATTAAGGAAGCATGGGCAGCAAAAAACCATTACCATCATTGAGTTTAGCCTCAATTATGGGGACGTCTTTGATATCATTCACACGATCATAACCATGACGACGCTTCCAAGTATCCGTTTGCTGATCATACACAAGTTTATCTTTTTTCCGCTTCTGTATTCCTGCAAAATTTTCCATGTTACCCAAAATATAATCTGGATTCAACAAGTGACCAAAGCAGAGTCAACATCTGCTGCAGAAGACTTTCACTTTACTGACCTTTTGATTTGGCAAACAATTCCCATTTAGTTGGGGGTTTAGGCTGTGGAAGCTGCAAAACAATAAATGATTCAGATGCAACTACAACCGTGCAAAATATCAGTTGCACACAGAGGCAGTGAGATACTAGATTGATAATATGAGAGAGAGAGAGAGAGAGCTCAGAGAGAGAGCTCAGAGAGAGAGCAGAGAGAGAGCTCAGTGAGAGAGCTCAGAGAGAGAGAGAGAGAGAGAGAGAGAGAGAGAGAGAGAGAGAGAGAGAGAAGAGAGAGAAGAGAGAAAGAGAAAGAGAAAGAGAAAGAGAAAGAGAGAGAGAGAGAGAGAGAGAGAGAGAGAGAGAGAGAGAGAGAGAGAGAGAGAGAGAGAGAGAGAGAGAGAGAGAGAGAGAGAGAGAGAGAGAGAGAGAGAGAGAGAGAGAGAGAGAGAGAGAGAGAGAGAGAGAGAGAGCCCTGCATTCATCTCTAAGTTAACTCATAAAGGAAGAAGAAAACAACAACAAAAATAACACTTGAATTACATGCTTCTCCCTGGGCAGCTTAGTTGTTGGCTTAGGCAATGTGACAATGGGCCCATCACGATCATCTCTTGATGGCAAATTGAAAAGGGCATCTGCAACTGCTTGTACAAGTTCAGTGCCCCTCTGTAAGCATTCAGCTACCAATTCATTCCTAAATAGAATGGAAGGCGTCAGAGTAGGCTTTCTCTCTAAGGTTTGATAGAAAACCTCAAAATTCTTTACATGGGATTTGCTTAGACTTGATTACAAGCATAGTAAAGAAGAATACAATACCGACTGTATCTCACTCCACATGTGAACAAGCACAAAACAGCAATACACAATCATGCAGAAGCAATTTGATAATGTATATACCTTTTTCTCTTTTAAATCTAAGCTTTTCCAAAGGCTGGCATTCATATGAAAAAGTGGTGGTTAGTTCTTATCTGGTAAAAATTTCCTCTGTGATTTTTATTTCAAAATGTAAGCAAGTTTGACTGACATGGCTTACTGAGGCCAACACCCAAAATTTGCACCTCCAATGCAGCCCCTTACTAAAAACTAGCATGCAAGCCTTGCGTCCTTGAAAATTGTAATTATGATCCATCATTCAATATTTATCATGTCCTTTGGGTTTTCCAGAGCATTTAGACTTCTCTGCCATTCGTTTCGCGTTTTAGCAGAAGATTAAGATGTTGAAGGTCGGACAAATGGTAATGGATTACTTAACTGCAGAGTCTATACTGAGATCAAAAAGTAAACTTCGTATACTGGAGAATCCAAATTCCGAAGATGAGGAAACGAATTTGATTAAACACCATCCATCTTGCATAAGCAGGATTTTTTTTCCACATTTTCATCATTAAATATTATGTGAGTTACTAATTATTATTTTGAAGGTGTATCCATACAGATGAGGCAAGGTAGGATAATTTTTTTGAAACAGATGATGCAAAGTGGGATGAATTTACACTACAGATTAAAAACATTACAGTTCCACAATCAAAATCTTGAGTTGTTAATTTTGATGAAAATATAAGATGATTTTATAATTCAATTACAACTCAGAAAATAAAGTATCTCTTTTAAGCAAAAATGTAAAAGAGGTTCACTAATGCCACTGCATTTAAAAACAAGGAATTCAGAGGAAAGACAAAATGAAATTTGGAACTATCAAAAATCACAAAAATCCTTGATAGGGAAGAGCTTTATCAGTACCCAAAGATAGTACAATTTGCCTCAAAAGGACTTATAATTTCCATTATCTTCCAAACTTGGCACAGTTCAGTCCTTATACTATCCTTGGAAGGTTTTAGTGTCTTTTCCCAGTGATTTCTTTTCTTAATTTAGTTTTGCATCTGGAAATGAGTTTAGGACTCGATTAAGGTCTTATCAAGTCCTTTCACATCGACTTCAGGGTATTCTTCTATCGTTGTATTGGAAGCTCAAAGCCGTGTGGGTTGAAGGTTGAGAAAGGAATCAATATTAAGAAACCTTCCCACAAGCATTTTCATTAAACAATTTTACGTCACTTCAACTAACAAAGTATGTAGATAGACGAAGCAATCATCCATAGTCATATCGCTTCCCGAGAAAAGTTAATCATATTTTTTTCAGACAGTATCAGCGACTTCTAGTTCAACGTTCTCCTTAAAGACATATAACTGTACTAAGTAAACAATAAATTAGCATACAAAGAACAAGTTCAGTGTTTCTGAAGTGGCTCAAGGATGAAAACAACAAGAACGATAACTACAAGAAGAGTATCTCCAAATCATTGCAAGTGTTTAATAGTTACTCAAAAATAAAAATCCCCAAGTTAGAGGAAACATACAGAAGCCCGAATAACAAACGAAAGAAGATACCAAAAACGATTTGTGCAAGGAGGACGCCCAACAAGGCAACAATAACACAAGCAACAAACTAAAGCAAACCTGTTAGCTGGGGTCGAGGAGAAGTGATGATTTGGGTCAAAAGCCAGAAGATTCCCCAAGTCCACCTGGTGCGTCGCGCCTTCCATCTCCACCTGTTCTCTGCGCACGCTAGGTGAAGACGACGAGAAAGTGGCGTCGGAGCTTGAAAACGGAGAGGCACTGGAGTCCGAGCGTATAACTTGAGCCAGCCAGCCAGTAGCCGCGTGAAACTGTGAGACTTCAACCTAGGGCAGTAACAGGCAACCAAACCGGATGGGTGGACAATTTTGGTCCAGACCGGGTTCAACCAATTGTTCACAAAAATAGATGCCTGCCAAAAGATTAAAACAAACATAAATGGTGCCCTAAACTTTTTATAGTATACAGAATAATATTATGTTATTTTCTATGGTTATTTTGGATGAGGGAGGTACACTCACATTTATAATCTACTACAAACTAAAAAGTACACTAATATAACTAAGTTCTTCCCATATAGTGACATAAAAATAAAACAGCACAATATATTATAGGTGCACTATTATGGCCCTTTAGAAACCCTAATGTGAAAAACAATGTTTCATGTTTAAGTGAAATTAACTCAGGTTGGATTAGGTTGCTATTGAAATTGTACTTAGTGCCCACCATCAGATTATAAGTGTAACATTTATGAAGAAGGGGAGAAAGAAGTTTCTTATTGAAATGGCACAATAGACTTGCATTCTAATCAGTGCAACATCAAAGATAAAGCATTTTAACTTTCCTCGTCAATGCAGGTATTTGTGCATGTTAACATAGATTTCAAGGATACAAACTGAAGTCCTACCCATGTATAATCTGAAATCTTGAGTGAGTATAACTTTATCTTGCAAATTGTTAAGGTTTGAACTCTCTGAACTCATTAATATGTTAACACACGAAAGATAAGTAGACGGCACTATAATTAGTTAGGTACCTAACATGTTATTTGTAACTTTAAGTAGATATCTAATTAACATTAATTAATTGGTATTTTTTTTTAATTCTTATTATTTCCTAATGATTGTTTATCTTTAGTGTGATCATATTATCGTTTGGAAACAAATGCCAATGAATATTTCCCTGTAATTGCAAAGCTTGCTCTTAAACAATTATATTTGTGGAAACCCAGTTGAACGACCATGGTGCTTAATGTTTCAGCAGCCTTCACGTATTCTACTGTCTTCCCATTCTCCAGTATGTGCTGTTAATCAGTCCCCGCCATTAATCTGCTTCACTGGTCCAAAAACTTAATTACTTGTATGATCGAATATACATAACAACATAGCTGCAATAGAGTATGGACTAGTAAACCGGCTTTATGCCTGAATTCTGTCAGCTTTCCTCTATCATTTTGGTATCAGATCAACAAACATAGAGATCAGAAATGCGCGTTAACCGAGTTGAAGTCAATCGTCCTAACCAAATAGAAAGTAAGACACGGAAATAGATGGTTTCACAATGAGTGTTTTTTATAAGAGCTGCGAAGCTATAATCCATGTGTTGAGCTGCTATTTCAGCAGGAAAATTCGAGGGAGTTGAAAATTCCACCCTTAGACAGAATTTTTTCAACGAGCCTTTGAATTTACGTGGGAGAGGGATTTTAAAGTCTCTCCAAATTTTAGGGAGAAATTAATGTCCCCAAATTTTAGTGACATTAGTGTCTGAAAATACTTTCACTTAAGACTAACCCCTGTAAAGTATCACGCCTGTTATTTTTAGTACTTCATAGTATTGGGGTTCTTAAGCATGAATAATCTCCCGATCCTCATGAATCAGAACATACCAGCTTGCATGATCGGAAAACAATTTCTAAATAAAATAAATGTGTTAAACTCAAACTCAGTCCAGATTTATAATTCTAAAGTCTAACAGTGCGAAGCAGTGAGACACGGTGACGAGTCTTCCAAACATTCTCTCCAGTGTCCCGCCGGCAATGAGGTGACTTAATCTTCATTTTTATGATATTTCATATGGAAAAATAAGATCATCATAAATCACTAAACCAGGAGTCAGGCCTCAGATTTATTTGACAATTTTATTCCCCTTGACGCATGCAATCTGAAGTACACCGAGATATAAAACGAAAACTCTCTTACAACAAGAATGCAAGAGATGCTAGAATAATTAGGAATACAATAAGAATTAAAAATGATACAAGAAACTAAAAGAAACAGTAGAACTAGAGTCGGCGGAATGTTATGGTCTTGACTCTTGAGGCGCTAAAATGGTTGCCCATCTGCTGCCGTTTGTTGACATGGCCTTTCGAAATAGGGATGAAATCGTTCAAGGCCTTCCAAATATAGAGGCGTTTGCATCTCATACAAGCGGGACACCTGTACGAAATTGTTGTCACAAGCAATTGAAGAGGGAGAATGAGTTACATTGGCAGTATTTATCAATACTACTCTCTTATTTTTGCTTTAGAAAGGCTAGGCATCACTGCATAGTCAAAGAATCGTTTTTTTTTTTTTTTTTTTTTTTTCAAATATGGTTGTCATGAGATAGACAGCTTACAGCTCGGCGGAATGCAAACATCTCTTCCTGACCAGATAGTAAGGAAGCAATTCCAGCAGGTGACGGAGTAGCCCCTGAACTGCCTGCAGCCAAAACGTCCCGACGGAGCTTCCCGTCTTCCGTCTCTGTCTCAAATTGGAAACTGCAAAAATACGTTCCCATTCATCAAGATGCAAAGGTGCTCCAAAACAATGACAGTAATTATATAAATGAAAAATAGACTTCTCAGTTGGTGGAGGAAAATTTATAAACTCACTTTTCTAAATCAAAAAGAGTTCCATCATCAGTTCCTTGAAATAAATCATCAATAGAGGCAGCAGCTGTACAGACAAGACGACAGTGATGATTGTATAGCTCATCTATCAGGGTGATGAACCTCCGAGCCTGAAGTATTCCAACAAATAATAAGTCACGGTCAGGAAACCATGCAAGTTCAGCACTGACACAAAGACAAGCTGATCTGCTGTTCCCTGAGTTAGCCAGTAGGCCTCAAAAGGAGATATCAGAAGTCATTAGTTCAAGTTAATATAGTTTTCTTTTATTTTTAAGAAAGTGTTTTCCTGGTAAAAAGTAGATTTATAACGTTATTGGATTGCAGAGACATGGATCTAGTTTTGAATATTGATTATCAAAACATGTTTCCTCTGGGTCAATGTGTTGACATAATCAAGCTACAAAGATTGATAGATTTTTACTTTCGGAAAAAAAGGATTGGTAGATTTTACCGTCTGATTCTTCGCTCTTCTTTGCCCAACTTTCCCCTTTCCCCTTCAGAAGCTTATCAACCTTCCTGTCTTTTACAAAATGTCAACAGTCTAGGATTTGTAATGTGACCCCACCATACCATGCTCCACACGTAAGATCTCCCTGTCTCCGACCACACAAGTGAGAGAAAGCATCTCGGGTTTATTACATGGAGTTTGGAGGCTAACTTGAATCACTCGGTCAGCATATATATGCAACGGGAAGAAAAATGATCGTAGTCTGTTCCAATCCGGTTGATATGCCTTGATAACTTCATTGTATTTTTTTCTATTGCAGTCATTAAATGAAACAGGTTTCCTTTGTCAGCCGGAAACAGAGGCTAATCAAAGTGGTAGTGGTATTCCCGTCCATTTAGCACCAAACAAGGACGTTACTAGCAGAGCAGAATCTATAAACAAAGTAAGCATCAATTCAAGGCTTTGCTTTGTCCATTTTGGTTCCCGACTACGGTGCCTGACAAGTTATCACACGGTTACTTCTATCAAGTCACCTGATGTCCCTTCCTTAGTCCTCTGGATATGCAGCTTTGCTTCTAAGTCCTTCTAGATGCTAGTCAACTGTCCTCCTCCAAGATCTAAGACGATAATGCAAGGCAAAGGTGCCGAATTCGTGCTTGATAGGGAAAGGATCCCTATCTATCCTACCTCAAAATCAAATAAAAAATTATCCCATCTTATGTTTAAATTGAAACCTTTTCAAATTTCAAAACACCATCTACCTCCCATTTGAATTCAAACCTTAAACTCTCATGTTCAAATTTGAATTTTCCTATTTTCACATTCAAACTCATTCAAGTTGAAATATGTCTAATTCAAATTTGAATCCCCAATTTGAATGCAAACACCAAGTTCATCCATAACCTGGTCTGGTGCACCTCAGCTCATCTGTGTGTCTGTAAACTTATAGTTAGGGCAGCAAAGAGTCAGATGGAATCCCAAGCTAGCGACCCTCCTTATACATGCAAGCACTAGGCTCTGCTGCATGCATGGCTGCTCCTCAGCTGCATGGGCGTGTGATTATACCACAAACACGCTGCTTGTCCCGGATTTGTTCTGTGTGTGTGGGAGCCCTTGCTAGATGGGTGCCTGCACATCCTCCATGCTATGATTGCTTGTGCAGCCTCCGTTAAGCTCACAGCCCTCATGAGGTGCACGGTCCATGTTGTTGCATTCATGGTCTGTGCTGTTGCATGCAGAGTCCACGCTGTTGCGTGCATGGTCAGTGTTGTTGCATGCATGGTGCGTGTTGCTTGCGTGCTGTTGCTTGCATGGTCCATGCTGTTGCATGCACAGTCCCTGTTGTAGCGTGCACAGTCCATGTTGTGGTGTGCACGGTCTATGCTGTTGCATGCACAACCTCTCCCTTGCACCCTGGGTGCGGATCTTGTGCACATGTTGCCTCTTGCTTCATCCCCATTTCTCTAGGGATTTACCTTTGTGGATTAAAAAACCTACTGTTGTCTTTGTCAGATCTTTGGAAGTCTTAAAAATGTTTTCTTCAAGTTTGTCTCTTAGCTTCTCTAAGTTTGTCATCTTACAATTTTGTACTGTAGTTCTTGATTATAGCCAAGATGTGGAAGATGCCTATTGATGATTGAAGGCCATAGCATCTTTGCTTCCTCACATAATTGGCAGACCAATTATGCAAGCTATTAATTTGATATGAGTGAAGATATTAAAGAAGTTTGTCTGTTACATGCAACTAATTGAACTTGATACTGGGCAAGGTGTTCTTTGACACTATTCACAAGCATTGCCTCGACCTCTTCCCCCACCTACTGGCCTCCACATTAGACATTCCCATGGATGTCGCTTTGAAGAATTATCTCATTCAACAAGATCTATGAATTGGAGGGTAAAAACAGCAAGGGACTCTTAACGGAGCAAACTCAACTCATTAGCAAGAAAGTGTTCTTTCTTCATTGCTGCAGAACTCAAGAAACCAAATCGACGCCAGCTGTCTTCAACCCATCTTTTGCCTGCAAGTCTTTCTTCATCATGGATGTTTATCTCGATGGTCAAGTTTCATGGTTGAAGATAATGATTCATATTATGCTCAGGTTCCATGGTCAATATCCTGGTTGATTTTGAACTTTTCGGACTGGAGTTGTTATCCATTGATGTCATTGTTGTATTACAATCCTTGTGGAAATGTTGTAGTCTTTACCCTCTCCCATTCCATCCTGAACACTGAAGATGACTCTCTTTCCTCGTCAGTCCATAGGTTTGTTCTATCAGAACACTTTGTTTTTCCTTTTCATATGTCGTGGTTCTGATTATTTAGGAATCCATGCCTCTAAGGAGACTTGAAACTAAAACATCACACTATAACGCCCCCATGTAAATAATGAGCTAACACTTGATCGCATGTAGTGGCTCTTAAAAGAGGTCAATTTTCTACTGCTATCCTTGAAATGGTGATTTTTTACTGTTACCCTCGGCGATAATTCTGCTGCCATTAGGCAATCTACTTTGTGAAGACCATATATCTGCACCTCTTTCAATGTCCGACCTTCCAATCAAGGTTGAAGAGTTTGTCTTTACACAAAATTTTCTCTCTCCTTTGATCAATTAAACACCTCATGGTGGTCGATAAATTGATAAATTAAAAGGAAATGGAAGATGAATGTTTAAATATTTAAAGTGGAGAAAGAAGAGTACTACTGAAGTTGAGTACTACATGCACAGCACAAAAGCCAAAGAAAATAGAAGTTACAAACAATATCAAACCCGAGTTCAATAGGAGATTTTGATTTTTGAAACGAAACTTGTGTTAACCTCTCTTGTTGTGCTTATAATGGAGAACTTCGGGTACAGTTTGCAGCAGCTAAACTTATACACTTCTGATTGAGGGGGAGTATTAGAAGTCATAGCCTCGAAGTAGTTTAGCTTTCTATGGTTACTTTTTTTTTTTTTTTTGTGTGTAAAACAGGCTTTCTATTGTTTCTTGGTAAGTGGTTTCCAGTAGAGTAGATTACTTCGTAATAGGGTTCCAGAGGCATGGATGTGATTTTGGGCATCATTTAAGGGGTTTCTTTACCCGATCCTTCCTCTTTCATCCAGCAAAATTCCCAAAAGAAACCAAGAGAAATCTACGGAATAGACCAATAAGAATACCTTGTCACGAATACGCATACTCATCACAGGAATACTTGATATAAAAACTGTGTGATAATTCTTAGCAATTGCAATAAAATCTGCAGGCCCTACCTACACAAAATTAAAGTATGTTAGATGTGGCAAATAAAGTAAAAAGACTCAATACAAGCAAAGAAAAAGCAAAAGAAGCAGAAGACATTTTTCTATGGAAGTGAACTGATTTACTGTAAAGAATATCACAATAATGTTCAATACTGATGATCTTCATCTGTATTCAAACTAAATGTTATATAAGCATTAAGTTTTCTCCCAGACAGCTGCTAGACTAGTGTCAATAATCAGTAGTAACAATTTGGGTAATACCCATTTTACATGGAATTCAATTCTCTTGGTAGAACTAAATTATGCAGAAAGAAGGTGTGAACCACATTACACAGTCCTGATCAGACACAGATGATATAGACACCAGATACATATATCAAGGATAAAAATAATACCGGGCGTCCACATAGATAGTCAAATGAAAATCGTGCCACTCCATTACAGCTTTCAGGAACCTCCAGCTTTCTGATTTAAAAGTTTTTATCAACTTCCACAGAATGAAGTACATTTCGAAAACAACTATCAAGTTAGGATAAAAGAAAACCTCCCAAACATGACAGGAATTGTGCAAGAAACAATCCTCCCTCCAGATTCTTCAATGATTTGACACCACATTTTCTCAAATTCTCTCAGAGCTAATGAATCGAGAGGCCAAAAGTAGTGAATCTGCAAACTAAGAAAAAAACATGAAGAGAAATGCCATGCTTATTGTTAAGTAAATACTAAAACCCCATCTTCAATATAAAGCTTTGAAAAGTATCCAGTGTGGTCAAATATCACCTGCTCTATGGTCCTTCTTGCCAGGATCCTACGGTAATCAATGTCACTTCCAACTAGAATATTTTGACAGTGTTCTCCCAATTTGCTAACAAAATTTTGGAAGATATCGCGCTGCATCCCATCCTGCACTTTTCAAAACATTATCAAATGAAAAATTTATTCTGAATGTTGATTGAACACATACACATAACCTTTACCCTTTATGAGACAAGAACCTAAGACCTAAGGCTAGAAACCCCAATATTAGATCAAATTGAAGCTGATGATTTAGCAGCAAAACTTAAAAGCACTCTCAGTCATGAGGTTTAGGAGTTTATTTAAAATGTTATTACCAATAGAACAAGAAAATAAGTGAATAAACTAATCAAAATCACCACCTCAAATATCACCATCAAAGATTTGTTGCATGTTAGTTAAAGAAAACACACCTAGCAAAAGAAGTAACAAATTATTGGTTGAGCTTATTTGAAACCCATCCAATATTGAGATGCCAGCCTGAACTGGTTATACACAATATAAGCATAGAATTTGAGAGAAGATATAGTGAAAAGAAGTCAGGTTGCACAAATTGAGACTTCAATTTAGTGACCACAAGGACACTTTTGTCTTAGGTTCAAGTATCACAAGGTATGGTATTCAGCAACCAATTGCGAAATAAAAAAATAAATATGAGTTCAACTAGAGCACACAACCTGATTCAAATCTTCAGGTGCTCTATTGCTAGTAGCCACAAGGACAGTCCCTGTAGAAAGCAATCTGCTCACGATTCCAGACAAGGCAACAATAGCAAATACATCAACAGTCTGCAACATAGGCAATAAACAAATAAAAGTCACCCAATCAATCTGACAGTGATCAGGTATGCTTGTTAAAACTAGAAAAATAAGAGAGTTTGCCTTTTGTTTCAAAGCATTAAAGCACAATAGATGGAAGCATTTCCTATATATATTCAAGATGAGCACAAATCAATCAGGATATGTATTTGAAAAGTCACACGTGGAACTTTTTTGCCAAGGCACCTATAATTTAATATATGGAAAAACAGAAGCAAATAAACAACCAAACAAAATTCCCGCTTTCTGACCTGTATTTCATCAAAGCAAAGAATACTCGCTCCCCGTTGCTTAGCTTCTCTGTCAATAAGAAATTTATCTGCCACAGCAAGAAGAATATGATTCATGTGTACCTCCTGCTTATATTTCTCTTCTTCAGCAAGCCATTCTTTCACTCTGGTATCAAAAGGAAGTCTTTCTATCCAAGATGAAAAAACTGATTGAATAGAATCCCCCTGCACCTGATTCTTCCACACTTTATGCATCTGTTCATTTATTTTCAGCATTGCCTGCAGTGAAGGAAACAGGGCTGCTGAGCTTTTGATTATTGTAATGTACAGTGAAGTATTAAAAGGACAGATTGGGAAGAACAGAACAGAGGAGAACACTGAAGAAGAAAGAAAAGGGAAGATGACAACAAAAGTAAACAGTAGAGAAAAAGAAGTCAGAGACCGCCTGCTCGTTTTCTTTCTAATTATGGTTCAATTTAGCTAATGAACCTAGAACCAACAGAAGCTAATGATATAACCCTAATCCCGATTTAGTGAATCACAACCATTTTCCGAAAAACTAAGATTCTTTTTTTCTAACATTTTTCTTACATAATCAAATTCTGTAACATTTCCTAAGAACAACAATTCTTTGTTCCAAATTAGGAGAAGAGACAAACTGAAGTGAAATTGAGGAGTAAATGTGTCATGGGAAAAATTGGACACTTCAAATCAAGTTTTGGGAGACTTTATCACTATATAGATTTTTCAATGAAATTCCGCTGGACGCCGATTAGGCCAACAACGGTAGAGTTTGTGGATTCCATTCAACAAATTGTCTTGTTAAAGTCAGTCTCTCGGGAGTTCAGTACACTGGATACATAATCTACATCCCCTTATTCTTTCCAGATTGGATCTTTTCTGGTCTCTATTAATCAGCCAGAAACTCTCCCACATTCAAATGCTTGTGGACTTTGTACCCAAACTTCTGATCCTTGGTTTTCCTTCTTGATTGTCATTCTCTGCAGCAAAGTCCTGCTTTTCGCTTTGAGAGAATGTAGTTTGCAGCAAAGAATTCCAGTATGTATTACAAAAATGGGGGAATGATTAAAAGCAGCGCTTCACTAAGAAAATGGAGGAGAAATTAGCAACATTAAATACGAGGACGACTGGCGGACCTGCAACTAGCAAAGCATCTCACTGCCAGTGTCAGACACGGCAGGGAGGACGACTGGCCGACCGTCATGAGGAGGACGGAGAACCACAAATTGCTGACAATTCAATATTAAGATGCAACATTGAACATGGATGAAATGGGCTTCGGAGGAAGGAAACAGATGAAAATCTTAGTCCGGAAAGAAAACCGGGGATCATTCAGGAAAAGTGTTGGTTCATTCACAGATCAACTGCAGGAAGTTCTGTAAACCAACACGAATCACACTATTCACCAAGGAATATGGACCGGATTTTCACTCTATTAGATCAAGGATATATTTCCCTCTTTTGACAGAGTTCTGGCAAGGATATATTTCCCTCTTTTGACAGCAGATTGCTTCCACTGGCAGCGGGTGAAATGAAATTGATTGGTTCCTCTAAAACAACCAAACCAAAAAACCAGTCATAACGCCCTAAATTTGTAGGCTTCAAACCAAACCGGACATGGCAATCAATAGTACCTCATGAAAGCCTTTTCATAAAGCCACATAAAAATACCTCATGAAAGTGAAATCTCCATCGATGTTTGACAATACCTTCAGTTGCACTATAAAACATGTCCATTAACATTGTCTTTCCTGTTTTATGCACAAGAAAGAAAAAAAAAAAAAACAATATCATTTCTAGGAACCTCCAAATGCCTGAAAGAGTATAATGCCTTTCATAATACTGACAGCATACCACTTCCAACATTTCCATACAAATACAATCCTTTTGGAGCTTTAGGAGCACTTGGACGTTTGCCGACAAGAGAATCCAGCCTCTTCTCCCGATTAATGTATGAGACCATCTTCCCAACTCCTAGTTCTACTTTCACATTCCCTCTCCTGTCTTAAAGCAACATAATCGATAAGAAAATCAATACGTACAACTAAAATTACTGTCTAAGCACAAGACTTTCATGATCATATCTTTATATTGTTTATTGTACTTTTGTTCTGACACAAACTGGAATTTTCTCAACACTTCTATCGATGATGCAGGTAATAGAAGAAAAGTATTCTAAGTTTCAAGAATAACTTTAATAAAATAGAATTTATTAAAGTATTGACATTATTGTTCATATTTTTCAGAATTCTAGACACGAGATTGGTACTATACAAACTGTAAAAATATAATTTTTCTCACCTAGAGATCCATTTATTAACAAATCCAAGACGAGACTTCTTTACCGCTTTCTCATTCCCTTGCTGCTTAAGCTCAGCTTCTTCCAGCAAAAGCCTGCGTCTTTCCTTTTCTCTGTTCTTCTCCCATTCGGCCAAATTTTGCTGCAGCGACATGGAAAACCAGAAAGCATTATAGAAAAACCCCAATTTAACTTCACCTGACTTTCCACGGAAGAAATGAGTACAGTTTTCTTTATTTTTTATCCTTATTCCGTATCCTGTTGAAGTACATCCGAAGCTTAGCAATATCATCATCAAGGGGATCCAAGGGACTTCAAGATCTGCAAAATAGGCACTTGAGAATACTAAAAATCTTGCGTTCAATAATGCAGAACAAGAAGGAAGCTGCATTATGTTCATGTGAACAAGTGTAGTCAACAAGGTTTGGATGTACCCAGTGGAGGCTAATGCCAGGACGTATGGTAAAGAAAAATTCTTCCACCGTCGGGTGGAAGATACACATCGAGTGGACTGTTTGAGGAATGAGATACTGGTATGATAAGCTATCCAGTGGGCGACTTCAACTGAGATTCTCTAGGACTAGCAACGAAATTATGCACTTCTTCAGTGTCATGATATCCCTTTTCACTCAGCCAACAAAATTCCATGTCAAGAAACTCACGTGATATTCCTCCATGTCCTTCTCGTACTGCTCCAACCGTCCAAGGAGGTCTTCCAATTCGGCAGCCACCTTTTCTTGATGAATGTCATGTTTGAGCCTTCCTCGCTCGACGAGCCTATTGTAGAGAACCAAAGGGCCTGTGAAAGAAGGCTCAGTTGGTTAAGTAGTCCTCCCCTCATCGGAACGGCTTATTTACGGAGAAGTTTTGAGATGGATCGAAAGACAGTATAGCCAGAAATTGCACGAGAACTAACATTCGTCTCCTGAACAAGAAGATCCTACCTGGACGCCTTTCAGCAGCGGCTCGAGACTGGTTACAGTAGCATTGAATACCATTTCGTTGAGAAATCAAGGATTTATCCACGGAAGATATGGATTTTGATCGAAGGAGAAAAGCCGACAGAGCAGAAAATCTTCCCATTTGTCCCGCAAAGTGAGGAAGGAAGAGGGGAACCGCGATCACGCAAACCGAAGAAACTAAACTAAAAGTACATGTTGGCAGGTTGACGTGTGCTTTTAACGTACAGACACGTGGCGTCAATTGTCACAACCCGTCTTTTTGGTTATTGTTAGAAAAATAATATCAGTAATTCTAGATTTTACTTTAGGTTTTAATACTGCATAGTTGGCGGTCTAAGCGAAAATTTAGGGTTTACCCATAGAATAAATTAATAATATTTTATTAAAATATATTACTTGTATCACGGCTCTTATTGTTATCAAGGTTAACAGGTAAGAGTAAGATTTGATGAGGTAATAAGTATAGCATTACCTTAAAATATATAAAAATTTTTCTAGTTAATTTTTTTTAGTTCTATATAACACAATTTTATTATGAAATTGTTTGATTTTAGTGTGATAGTGCGGTGCAACCTTGCAATGTTACTAATTGGAGAAAATAAACAGCTAATTATATTAGTTACTTCAATAATCCTATATCTTATTTTCTCTCTAACTCATTTTCATTGGTTTGGTTGTGTTTGTGAGACCAGATCAGTTGAAGTGTTCTGACATGGGCTGAACCCAATAATAAAATTCTTTAAAACTAAAGGAGATAAATGTTATGTCATATTATTAGTATTACAACAACAAATCGTGAAGATTCGCCCTTTCCACACAAGCAAAGGTCTCTCATAGCTTCAAAGCTCGCTGGTCGCGTATATAAGCGCACAGTTTTTCTACAAGACTTTCGACGCGCTGCCAGAACCCTCTCTCGAGGGGGTTATTTGCTAAAAATTTCGACGGGAATCTTAGCATCTTTTGCCCGGAGGACGAGAAGAAGATCTGTGGACCTCTGTCCTCCGTCTCGGTTTTCTTTCGGATTTGGTTCCGGTAATTTGATTCCCCAGGTACGCCCTTTTCTCTTCTATTTCGATTTCTGGAAATGGATTCTACCCAATTGGAGCTTTGTTGGCGAAACTACCGTCAATTGATTGATGAGGTTATGCTCTGCTATTTGAGAATAAGAATTTCTTGGGGATGGATGCTTGTTACCTATACGTGTCATCTTCCCTCTAATTTGATTTGCGGTCTCAAAGCTTGGTCGGGGGTGGAACTTAAAATTGAATTGTTTTCTGAATCCGATTACGCGATCATTGTATTAATCCTTTAGCTTGTAACCTTGTTTCCTCTCGCAAGTTTTTAATTCTCGTCTTTACTCCTGTATGCAGAAATTCAGACAGCCGATGAGAAACCCTTGAAGTTGTTCTTTTTCCATTGCTTTCGTTTGAAAATCCTCTTGGGGATCTCGTATCTCATCTTTCTTTTCTTTCCTTCGGTCTTCATTATCTCCGATGGACGGAAACAAGGACGAAGCTTTGAAATGCCTGAGGATCGCCGAGCAAGCACTAAGTGTCGGGGACAAGGCTCGTGCCTTGAAATTTCTCAATAAAGCATGTCGTCTTGATCCTAGTCTCGAAATTAACGATCTCATTTCCAGGACTAACGGTGAATCAGCTGATCCGCCACTCTCGGATTCGTCTGCTCCGGACGGTGTTCGTGGTGAGACCTCTTCAAGCGTACCCAACGGGAGTTCATCTCCTAGGGTTAGGGTCTCGTCTGAAAAATCTTCGTCTTCATCTTCCCCTTCGAAGGCTTACACAGAGGAGCAGATTTCTGTTGTTAGGCAGATAAAGCGACAGAAGGATTACTACGATATATTGGGGTTGGAAAAAAATTGCTCTGTTGAAGATGTTAGAAAGGCTTACAGAAAACTCTCTTTGAAGGTCCATCCAGATAAGAACAAGGCCCCGGGGGCCGAGGAAGCCTTCAAGGCTGTGTCAAAAGCCTTCCAATGTCTCAGCAATGAAGAAAACAGGAGACAGTATGATGTTACGGGATCCGAGGAAGCTGTTTATGAGAGACCCACCACAAGACATGGTAATCATGGCTTCAATGGTTTCTACGAGGCTGATATTGATGCTGATGAGATCTTCAGGAATTTCTTCTTCGGTGGAATGCATCCAACAACCACTGGGTTTGGAGGATTTAGGTTTGGTACTGGTATGGGTCCTAGTGTTCGGACAGCAGAGTTTCATGGTGGGAACGGCAATATCCGTACCCTTATCCAGCTATTGCCTGTTCTACTGCTGTTGTTACTGAACTTTTTACCATCATCAGAACCTATATATTCTCTTAATCGACAATATCCCTATGAGTATAAGATGGTTACTGAAAGGGGTGTGCCGTATTTTGTAAAAAGTACAAAATTTGAACAAGAGTATCCATATCAGAGCAATGAACGTTTGGCACTTGAAGATCGTGTTGAGAGAGAGTTCTTTAGTGTTGTTTCACAAAATTGTCGTCATGAGTTGCAAAGGCGCCAGTGGGGCCTTACTCAACATACACCTCATTGTGACTTGCTCAAGCAATATGACGTGGAGGCTTGAGGTTCTGTTCTGAACTTTTTATCTATTTAAGATTCTTGCATTTTTTTCTTTGTAGATATATGTTCTCCACTGTGTAAAATGTTATCCCTATTGTTCTTCTATAACTACCGATGTTCTCTGAACTTAAACTGGATCTTATTGTGATAAGACCCTCAAACAGGTATGTGTTTTGATTAATAGAAAAAGTTGAAATGCTATTCTGAATTACAGTAACCTTACTCTTCTCACTGACTTTCGAGAGGTCAGTTCTCTCCCCTACAAGAGCTGAGGTGCTCTGTTACAAGACCAAAAAACAGAATCCCCTCACCGACTACCCCTCATCCCCTTATATCTCAAGCCCCCTAGCTCAATTACCATTCTATCCTCCCAGACAAGACAAAAAAAAATAACAAACCACAGAATATTAACATTCCCTCCCAGTCCCAACTCACTTCCCCTACCCATTGGTCACGTGCCTGGCCCTCCTTGCATAAGTGAATCGAATTGGGGGATTATCAATACCCCACGCCAAAAGAGCCACTTTGTCCTCAAGGTGGAAGGAAGGAAACTGAGTTCGCATTGCTGCAAAGGATTCCCACGTTGCTTCAAACTCGGGATAATTCTTCCACTTGACCAACACCTCACAATCTGAATTCTCTCCCACTGGACCAGGTCTAACCTCTAAAAATATCCTCTGCTTCAACCAACAATTCAAAGTCATCCGTGAGTTGTGGAGGGAAATCAGGCGCGGCCTATGAAGCTCCAATAGCTTTCCGAAGTTGGGATACATGAAAAACGGGATGTATAGTTGGGAGCTGCAAGCGATAGGCCACCTGTCCAATGCGCTGTAACACCAGATAAGGCCCATAAAAACGTGGTGTAAGCTTCTCGTTGGACCGTGTGGCCAATGACTTAAGCCGATAGGGTCCTATCTTGAGATAAACCAAGTCTCCCACCTCAAAAGTAACCTCCCGTCGTTTCATTCTTTGTTGTGCTCTACTCAGGTTCATACGCAACTCCTCTAGTATCTTATCCCGATCTAGGAGCTGTTGCTCGGCTACCGAGTGGAAGTACTTCCATGCTCAAAACGGAGAATAGGTGGTGGATCTCGCCCGTACACCGCTCGAAAGGGGGTCATCCTCGTAGCTGTATGATAGGAGGTGTTGTACCAAAACTCCACCCATGGCAGCCAATCTACCCAAGCCCTTGGCTTGGAATTAGCAAAACAACGGAGGTACGTCTCTAGGCATCTGTTTACAACCTCGGCCTGACCATCTGTTTGGGGGTGATACGCCGTGCTTTGCCGCAACTTATTTCCTTGTAACCGAAAAAGGTCAGACCAAAAATTGCTGAGGAAGATCTTGTCCCTATCTGAAATAATAGACTTCGGCACACCATGTAGTCGAACAACCTCTCGAATAAACACATGAGCCACGGTCTGGGCTGAAAATGGGTGTTTCAATGCAATGAAATGGGCAAACTTGCTAAGGTGGTCCACAACAACAAAGATTGCGTTGAACCCTTCTGAACGGGGCAGCCCTTCAATAAAATCCATAGTCAACTCTTCCCAAATCAACTCCGGCATAGGCAACGGTTGTAACAACCCCGCCGGGGCCAAGGATAAATACTTGTTACGCTGACACACTACACACTTAGCCACATAATCTTGTATCTCCTTCTTCATCCCTATCCAATAAACACTTGCAGCAATCCTTTTCCAGGTTTTGAGAAAACCTGAGTGCCCCCGCACACGCCCATCATGGAGTTCTTGAAGAACCATAGCACCCAAGGCGAATAGCGCGAAAGAACCACCCTGTTCTTATAGTATAAACGTCCTTGAATCAGAGAATAACCCGGGTGTGAATCTGGATTGTTAGCCAAACCTCGTATGATCGCTCCAAGTTGTTCATCCTCAGCCACGAGGGCATCCAACTCGTCCAGTGGCAATGAACGTGGGATGGAGATGGCACATAAGGCTGCTGTGGTAGGAATACGAGAGAGAGCATCTGCTTCCCTGTTTTCAGCCCCGGATCGATACTGAATTTTAAAATCAAATCCTAGTAATGTGGTCAACCGCCTTTGGTAAGCCACATTCACCACTTGTTGTTCAAGCAGAAACTTTAAACTCTTCTGATCAGTTCGAACAACGAAATGTTGTCCTAAAAGATAATGTCGCCACTTTTGCACTGCAATAAGCTATTGGCCTTTGATTTTGGGACAACACCGCCCCCAACCCCATACTGGAACCATCAGTTTCGACCACAAAGGGGCGAGTGAAATCCGGTAGAGCCAGCACCGGCAGAGTGGTCATAGCCTCTTTTAGTTTATTGAAAGCCATTTCCGCTTCTGATCCACAATGAAAATTGTCTTTCTTTAGCAATTGAGTGAGCGGCCAAGCAATCTTCCCATACCCTTCTACAAACCGACAGTAGTAGCCAGTGAGTCCAAGAAATCCTCGAAGCTCTGTCAAGTTACTTGGTGTAGGCCAAGCTGTCATTGCCTCCACCTTGGCGGGATCCGCTGCCACACCGTCCTTACAGATGATATGGCCCAAATATTCCAGCTGCGACTGTTCAAATTGACATTTCTTCTTGTTGGCGTATAATTGATTGGCTGCCAAGATCTCTTGCACCAAGCCTAAGTGGCTCACATGCTCGTCTAGGGATGCACTGTACACGAGAATGTCATAAAAAAACACCAAAACAAATCGTCGTAAGTAGGGGCGAAATACTTCGTTCATAATTGACTGAAAGGTGGCTGGTGCATTCTTGAGGCCAAATGGCATCACTAAGAATTCGTAGTGGCCCTCATGTGTTCGGAAAGCCGTCTTTGGCACATCGTACTCACGGACCCGGATCTGATGGTAACCTGATTTGAGGTCCAATATTGAAATTTTTTTTGCTCCATGTAGTGTCCAAAAGCTCATCTATCATCGGAATTGGAAATTTGTCTGCCACTGCCACTTTGTTCAAGGTACGATAGTCCACGCAAAACCTCCAACTTCCATCTTTCTTTTGGACTAAGAGGACGGGGCTCGAATATGGGCTGGAGCTGGGCTGTATAATTCTCGCCGCGAGCATCTCCTTGACCAGCGACTCGATCTCTGATTTCTGGTTATGAGGGTACCTGTACGGCCGCACATTCACCGGAGCCACTCCCGGTTGTAGGACAATGGCATGGTCACGGTTTCGGGGTGGTGGTAATCCCCTTTCCCACTCGAACACCTTCTGAAATTTTTGGATGAGAGTGTCTAATTCTGGTGGTATGTCTAACTCTGCAATCGCCCCATCACGCACCCCAAGACAACTACACTCCTGCAGCCACCCTTCCCCTGCGTTCCCTAACGCCTTGAGCATTGATTTCAAAGAAACAGCTGTCTTACTCAGTTTTGGATCACCCTGTAAAGTCACTGTGACGCCCCCAACCTTGAATCGCATTGTCAGTGTCTTCCAATTCACCTACATTCCCCCTAGAGTCTCCAGCCACTTCATTCCCAAAATGACATCTGCACTACCCAACTCCAACGGCAGAAAATCTTCCACCACCTCTATATTTTGTAGGGTTAATCGAACACCCTTGCATATTCCTTCGCCTTGTACAATAAGACCCGTCCCCATTAGAACACCATACGCATTAGTTCTGTCCTGAGGTAGACTCAGACGATTAGCCACGTCTATAGAAATAAAATTATGCGTCGCCCCACTATCAATCAGGACCACCACTCCACTTTACCCAATTTTTCCGGCGACCTTCATGGTGCGTGGAGCAGTAAACCCCACCACGGAATTAAGGGACAGCTCTACTGCGACTTCTTCTTCTTGTAGGTTTTCGGTACTAACCTCTTCGTATAAGTCCTCCAGCCTGCCGCCGTCGTCCTCATCGTGCACCACCAGAACGTGGAGCTCCTTGCTGCGACAATGATGCCCAACACTATATTTTTCGTCACATCGGAAGCAAAGGCCCTTCTCCCATTTCTTCTGCAGCTCCCTCTCCGTCATCTTTCGGAATGGCAAACCCGGCGCCGGCGTCGGTCGTACGGGCGTCGGAGTGGCGTTGATTGTCCCCGCCGAACCCCCTGATTTTTGGGTTGAAGAGAGCTGGCCGAAACCCCTAACGGAGTACCCCGTGTTCGCTGGTCGGGAAGACATAGAGGCGGTTCGGCTTGACGGGATAGTCGGGTCCGTGGAACCGGATCCGGATCCGGGTCTGAAACGAGAGGGATAGAGAAGGGAATGCTTTTCTTCGACCCGCTCGGCCATCTCCATAAACCGTCCCAAACCAACCGGCTTCAACACTCGGATTTCTGCCCTAATCTCGCGTCGCAGCCCGTTGATGAATTGCCCTTCCAGGATTTGCTCGGACACATCCCGCAGAGGAGCCGCTAGAAGCTCAAACTCCCGCCGATAATCCCGTACCCTTCCCTGCTGTCGAAGGGCGAGAAATCTTTCATACCCCGAACCCTCCTGTGTGGATCGGAAGCGCTCTAGCAAGTTCGCCCTCAACTTTGGCCAAGACCTCACCCGTCGTCGCCCGTTTTCCCATTGAAACCAGGCTAGTGCGTCTCCATCCTAGCTGATGATGGCTGCCTCAAGCTTCTCGGCCTCAGAGAGACGACTCAAGGCAAAAATCGCTCCTCCCTGAATACCCAACCTTCTGGATTTTAGCCAGAAAAAATAGGCATCTCTAACCTCTGAAATTTTGGCTCGAAGTGGAGCTTATCTTCCTGGCTCGGATCGGGATCTCCCATGGTGGTTTCCTGGAGCTATTCGATTCCAGTTTCCATTGTCTTTCCCCTTCCTACCTTGGATGTGGACGTCACTCCCGACGACTCCCCATCCATCCACTTCCCTTTTCCTTTATTCCTTTCTATCAATCTTGAACGATCTGAATTCTCCATGTGCTGCAGCACCAATTCAGCCTTATCCAACGTCGACAGCTTCTCCATCATCACCGCCAGTCCTTGTTCCAGCGTGGTGATTTTTTTTAATTCACCTCTCATGTTCTCTGTTTCCCGAAGCATGTCTCGGTGTAAGGCTTCAACCCTCTCCTCAACAGCATCCATCCTGGACTCCATCTTCTTTGCCGCCATCCCAGTTTCAGAAGGTTGCTCTGATAGCAGTTGATAAGACCCTCAAACAGGTATGTGTTTTGATTAATAGAAAAAGTTGAAATGCTATTCTGAATTACAGTAACCTTACTCTTCTCACTGACTTTCAAGAGGTCAGTTCTCTCCCCTACAAGAGCTGAGGTGCTCTGTTACAAGACCAAAAAACAGAATCCCCTCACCGACTACCCCTCATCCCCTCATATCTCAAGCCCCCTAGCTCAATTACCATTCTATCCTCCCAGACAAGACAGAAAAAATAAAAAACCACAGAATATTAACATTCCCTCCCAGTCCCAACTCACTTCCCCTACCCATTGGTCACGTGCCTGGCCCTCCTTGCATAAGTGAACCGAATTGGAGGCTTATCATATTGTTCACCGTATGAAGTGGGCAGCTCTTGTTTTGGTTGTTTTCTGCATTGTTCTGTCTACTGTAGAAAATGTTATCTCCTTGTTCTTCTATATGTACTGGTGTTCTTACATTGAACTTAAAATGAATCTTATTGTTCTTTGTATGAAGTGGGCAGCTCTTTTTTTGGTTGTTGTCTGCACTAACTTGTAGGTGGTGATTTTCCATAGAAGAGTCTCAACCTAATAACTGCTTTTTATATAGAATTTAGAAAAGCCACTTCTCTGAATGATGCAATTGCAGTCATGGTATTTGGGTGTTCATCTAGATACTTTATATTATCTATGTATCTTTTTCTCATCAAATGATTTAAGAGTAGATAGCTCGGGGAGGTTTATACTACAGTCATTAAACGAGTTTGAATAAAAAAAAAAGTCATTTTTGGTCTTCCATGACCCACTGTGGAAGAGGGTGAGCGACTTTTTGCTTCTGAATCTACTTTTTTTTTTTATATATTTTTGAGTTAATGGAAATGATTGATTTTCTCAGGAAGAAATTTTTTGAAAAAAAAAATGAAGCTCAGGTGTGAATAACTGATATGAATGGGCATTGGTTACGGTTTCTCTAATATAATCCTTCATTGATATTTCTTGAGAAGAGAAAATTGTAAAAACTGAAGCTCTCAATGTTGGGAAAATGATTTTTATGGATTCATTTGATCTGTTATTTGTGTTTCATCAATGTTGAAAATCTTAGGAGTTTTAGCAGCGACGCTTAAGCAAAATTTCTGTTTTTGCAGATTGTTTATAGGATGTTTGAGTTTCCTGATATTTCTTGCAATGAAGGCAACTTGCTGAAGAACGGGAAAATTGGCCCTCCTCGTTTTGTCTATCCACTTAGGCCACATGAAGGATGCTTCTTCAACTCTATAAACGATGCCTTCTCGTGCAGTACAAATCAACTGATGATTGTTATATAAAGTAGTCATCGAGCTTTTAGTACTGAAACATCTCGTGTATGTGGAACATTACTTACACTTCTGGTGGGTTATGGATTCGCCTGATGAAGCTTGATACAGACTTTTGTTGAGTTAGTTACTTCCTATCTTCTATTTTGAAATAAAAATGGATGAATGATATTGAGGTACTATTGCCTCCGGCTCTCTTCAACAAAATGGCTGCAGATCTAGAATCAAATCCTCTTTGGAAAAATGCCCAATACACATCCACTTGTCAGGGAAACTCTATAAACTGGACATGAAGCTCACCCCCTCCAGTTCTGTTTACGGGTTCAGGAAGTGGAGATGTTCCCCTCCGTCGGTGGTGAAGGGAGGGATCGAAAGGTCAAAGCCTCCTTCTCTGTACGACCTATCTTGGGTAGAAGGGAGAACATCGCTCTTCTGTGCAGAGGGATGAAAAGAGTAAAAAGGCTGCCCTCCCTTTCCCCATCGTGTACCAAAAGACCATATGGTTCTCTCCCTTATGATTTGGTACCTTTGGTGTTATTATTTTAAAAAAGTGGAGCTGAAAGATCATTTTTACAAATTTTTCTTTATATAAGATTTGTTAAATTTATCTTATGCGCTCAATATAGATATCTTCCGTTTCCACATATAGATACTCCCTCTTTCCAACTTTTAGAGATAGAAAGAGATCAAAATACTTCATGATGATGATGGGTTAAACCTGAAGAAAAATGATATCAATACGGACATATTTTACTCCGAGGCTTTACATCGTGAGGCAGCCTAGTTGGTAGTCCAGGGAGAAATAAAAGATGACAATAAGAATGAGGAGAAAAAGTAAATTTGACCAGGATTATAGGAATGATTACTAGCTGGAAATGTAACATAGTAATGAATGATTACTAGCTGGAAATGTAATATATATAGTAATGATTCCATGAATCATAAGGTGCATAGTAGTCTTGTTATTTTATATAAACCGTATATGGACAATTTGTCTCCGTGAGTTTTATGTGTTCAAGTTGTTAGCCATTTAAATAACTAGTGCATAAGAATTAGGACAAAGATAAATTACTTTAATTTCGTAAAATATACAGCATGTCAGCATGTATAAGATGAGACTACTGAGTTAGCTCTAATGAGCCCCTAATGTCTCTCGTATCTACTATGACAGGGACTGAGATCTTGACATTTTAATGATCCCCAAATGTATCTCATAAGCACTAATTTCCTTTTGATTACATTAAATACTCCTCGAGTTTCTAATTAAAGTGTGCAGTTATTATCCACGTCTTCCAATAGTTGATTCCAAGAATTTAATGTAACTGATACTAAATTGTGGGTAAGTAAATGGGGTGATTTATTTTATTTTTTAAGAATTCAAAATAATTCAAACTTCTTCTATTCATTTATTAGTAAAGTAAATTCCTCCTCAAAGGGCCAAATAATTACATAGAGAGTGAAACAATGCCCCTGAAATGAAAGTCACTGCACTAATTAATACTTTTATTATAAAAAGAGTATTTTGGTAACTATGACCCAAAACTAGAGAAACTCTATGGCTATCAAATTATCTGTTTTCTAAAATTATTTACA
This sequence comes from Aristolochia contorta, assembly GCA_022405105.1. NCBI lineage: Eukaryota > Viridiplantae > Streptophyta > Magnoliopsida > Piperales > Aristolochiaceae > Aristolochia > Aristolochia contorta. Next base: position 5,421,002 of record CM039666.1, on the reverse strand, counting down.
TTTTGTAATTTGGCCTTACAAGTTCTTTGCTTTAATCCAATGGCAGCCCATCATCTTTTAAACTATTTCAAGAAGAATAATACTATGTCCACCAGCCCCACATGCATTATTTTAATGCGAAAAATGAGGGCATTAAAATAATACCCTATGAGGTCCTATTCGAGGCAACCGGGTCTGTAATGCGGATGTGAGGGATCTTCAAGGAAATACGAAGAGGACCACAGTTAGATAAATCACTAATGGGAGACATTGATAATGTTATTGACATGTTCTCTTAATTTTAAGTGTTTGTTTACTTAAGCAAGCAAGAATAGAAGATGATTTTTAGTTGTAAATTTGGGTTTAGTTAATTAAGATTCATCCCAAAATGATTTTACTAGCAAGTATTCTTATTTACTAACTGATAAACTCAAGATCGTGTTACTCATTTAACAATTATACATGAGAGATGAATCTAGCTCTAACAGAGGTTATCAAAATTTATTGAGTAAAAAGAAACTTTCCAAAATAATGTTATATCTCCTGTACTATTCATTTGCTTCTCACTTGGTATTATTATTGGAGAATAGAAGAAATAAAATTGTGGATAACTAATTATCTCTTTCTCTTGTTCAGTACTGCCATGAATTTCACCACGTTCATGTGATGAGAACCAGACTAATTGAATCAACAGGCCCCTTTGATTCTGTGGTAGGGAACTTGGATTTGGCTAAACATAAATAGGTCCCCTGTCTGAAAAAGCAGTGAAAGATTGGCTAGCTAGGATCAAATACCCACATTAACAGTTTTAACAAACTCCCAATCCAGTACTAATTCAATTTTATCTTGAATGTAATTCAAAGGTATCACGCCCCGCTTCAGTCCAGTAATGGTTGAATCTGCGGGTCTAGTCCAGACCAAATTGGCTATTGTCCTCGCTTAAATAATGGTTAGTTGGTTTTAATTACACTGATTTTGGCCGTAGTTAATTTGAAGTTGTCTTCAATAATCTAAGTTTCCTATCAACTTGAATGAAATAGTATACATTATAATCTATAGGTGGTATTTATAGTAATCCCGTGGCACTTGGGTTTTGTTAGCATTACTTTTGTTCATGCTATCTCCAGCATGTAATGTGGTTTTCTTTAATTAATTAATATCGCCTGATGTAGGTTGATACATGCAGAGAATCTCACCTATTTTAATATACTTCAAGAGATATATATTGGAGCCTTGATTAATCTATTCATTTAAATCATCCACAGTTTCGATCTTCTAAATCATGCAATGTGTTGAATTTGTTCATGATTTGGTTGTGATTAAAACTAGCTAGTGCGCTTCAAATTCAATTAAAAACCCTAAAGTTTCTTGGACCTTTCCGATTTTCCTTTTTGCCGCATTACAGGGCCTCCCCTTCTTTTGATTATGATAGAGTCAAGCTGCTGCCGTTTTGAGATCGTGAAAATGCTACTTAATAATTGATTCTTGCATGAAGCAATCACTAATTAGCAACACCTCCAAATTAAAGAAGTGTTCCAAGGAAATTAGATAAACATGAAAACGGTTCAGATCATACTGTCTGCAAAAATTGACAGCCATCACTCATATCAATACTTCTTCCAACCGACTCTCTCAACGCCGACGTCTAATGTGTCTGGGTCTGAAACCGTTTTGCTCCAGATATTCCTCCCCATTACCGAGGAAGATGACACTTCAATATGGAAATATATGTCCCCTCAGCAGTCTACTTTATCTTATCACTTGTCTAATCTTACTGGTAGTGCTTCTTCTTTCGTTCTGTTTGACGACTTTTGTGCCACGGAGCTGATCAGCCTTGACTTCCCACCGTAAGTATAGGAAAGTGGATGCGATTCCCTGATAAGCAATTCACCCAGACTGAGCTTTTTACTCCATTAATAACTGGGATATTGAGCTTTTCCATTTGTTTTACACATTTTTTGTACTGCTGCAATGCATACATGGAGGCCGGAGGGACGGACGATCTTGCTTTTAAGTACTGGACTACGTGAAGCTGCCATATGTTCCGGCCAGCAAACCTGCCACCATATTAAAATTTAGAAGACTAATATAATGGATGCATGGTGGAGAGCTTAGATTATTTAAATACCTACGAGTGGAGAAAACCCATAATCATATTCAAACCAAATTAAATGTTGGTGTCAATTATTTATGTCTTGAAATAAAACTCTTATTGTCGTTTCTATAGAGATATTTAAGTAATATTAGTCACGTACGTAAAGTGGATACAAATTAAAGGCACCTCAGAAGATATATCCCACCTCTGAAGATAAGGACTGATAATCATGCATTAACAAACAACAACATATCGGCTTTTATACAGCAGTAGGCAGCAGCTAGCAGACTTGAAGGGCTGTAATTAATCTGGATTAGACGCCTGTAATCTCTAGGTCAGACAGCTTGAAGGGGAACCAAACCGACTATAATGAATCTGATCATGAGGAGGATATTGGATAAGACAACACCGGAACAGCTCGATATCCAGTAGCTTCTAGAAGATAATTCTAGGAGAAATTTATATCTAACAAAAATGGGTATCTATTATCTAACAAAATCACAGGATAACTAAGAGTTTACTTGTGTCGGTTATGATATAGAACTCATCTTACAGATTATTTCATGCACCCATTGATTCATCAGTGAAATGTTGCAGATTGTGAGAAGTAGAAGCCAGCTGTACATATCGATGTGAAATTGTGGACTGAATTAAGTGGGAAGCTTCTTTCAAGGGATAGGCACAGAAATAGCAAATGCTAGCTAGTTCAAGATTTGCATGGAGAGAGGGGGAATGATCATCCGTATGTATAATTGGTGCTGTGACAGCAGAGCGGCAGGGAAGTGTTTTCGCTTTCGGTGGTCTCCTACATAGTGCGGGTTTGACATTTGACCATCATCTTATCAGGACTAGACACTAGATATGTATATTTCTCCACTGTTACACAGGCATCTTGAAAAGAATCTGCAGAAGTGTTTCAGTTTCATGATTACCCTACAGCATATGTAAGAGAATGCGAAATTTTACACACGAACATCGAGTTCCAGCCATTTTCTGGTGTACCTACACAGAGAGAAAGCAGAAGCATTAGTTTGTAACTTTATATACTTGCCTGTGGATCTCCACATGTCGTTAAAATTAATTAAGATAATGTATAATAGTAGTGACAAGTGAGAGAGGTCAACAACTAGCTAGCTATAGTTACGTTTCCATACTCGATCTCCATAGTCTTCTAGACACTCGGAAGCTGAAATCTCCACTCATGCATTGAATAACATATCTGTATACCACATTCCCAGATGGAACTGGGAGCAAGTGCAATTCTTCACCTTGAGCATATCTTTATATATGTATATTGAAGAACAGATACAGATGCTTGTCATGTTCCCAAGTGTCCATATCCGTTGGTCCAGTAGGGGATCCGATCAGAGAAATCTGCAGAGAGCTGGCCAGGGTGGTTGAGATCTCCCTTTCTCTAGCTACATCGATATTCATGCGTTCGGCCGACCAGAGGTCTAAAGGAATATAGTGGAGGGCCATCGCTGGTGGAGTTGGGTTGGTGGAGGCTGCACTGAGAGGTTTTTCAGTCATGTTATATGTTGCATAAATGCCTTCTCCTCTCTTGTTAATTTTTGTTGCTTGTTGGGTTTGTTCACATACACAATCACGTGTTGAGGGTCTAGATCTCTCCCATGTATGTCTTTCTTCCAGACATATCATGAGCGTTATATATGTAATCCGATATTATATGAGACGGAATGGAACTATGTATGGTGGGGAGTGGTGCAGACCTGGGCATTCTCAATTTGAAATATATTAATAGTCAACTGTGAGAGTGACCACTCTTTTTTGCTTTTCAGAATTATGTTTGGCTTAATTCTCAGATATATTTTTATGATGAAACGTCATATCTGGGGGAGAGTTGCTTAAAGACGTACGTGATGATCTCGTCAGTGCTTCTTATCTTTTCTTTAATCTGTGTTTGCTCGCTTTACTGGAAACTAACTTCAATTTCACTCTTGTTACATATGTCACTTGTGGGTTAATGGTCGTCATTAATTAATTAATGCAGAATTGGGAACGCTTAATTTGTTTTCTTGATGCATGCATGCATGGAAAAGTTTTCTATATTAATCTTTAGCATGAATTGTGGTTAATTTCTTAATTTTGATTTCTAGAGGAAGTCAATGGACCCAGTACTCTCAAACTGAGTGCAAACAGCTTTTGTTTTTTTCTTCATGAGATTGGTCAAGAAGTTCAATTTAATCATTTCCCCCCTCAAGAGATATATACGAGATGGAAATTTGGATATGTGGAAACCCGACGCAGGGCATACAGCTGGACTTTATGCTATCCACGTGTACCTTCCAGCTGTGGTGGTATCCAGCAGTTCCCCTCGGATCCCACCATATATATTCGCATCTCAAGAAGCTTAATTAAGCTTGTTTTCATATTTTTATATAAACCGGGGACCTCTGTTAGGACTTATAAGAAACATTGAATTAATTAGATCTGGCTCCGCCAAGATCTTTTTATATTTTTTAAGCCATACAATTGTACCAGACGAAGTTCATATATATATGTGTATTCAATTCACCTGTTTTTTTCTGAATTTTCACCTGATCAAAATATCAAGATGCACTTCTTCAAGTTGATGATCTGAGAATATACAATTAATATCCTAACACGATCGATTAACCATTTTTAACATGCAGGTGCTTATCGATCTGTTTGTTCCCAAGTATATATATGTATATTTTTATAGACAATATCCAAGCAGTAATGCTTTTCGGCCGTGAGCTTAGCCATTGAGACAACCTTCCTTGAGGGAGAGAAAAAAGGTTCCACATTAAATATTGAAAAAGGGCTTTTAAATATTTTAAATTGTTCTTGATAATATGGTATTTAGATATTTGAAAATCCAAGTTTTGATAGATATTATTATCAAGGTCCAAAACATTTTGATGAATATTTAAAAATCATATCGAGTATATATTTGAAAATGATTTTTATCTAGGTTGGTCAGTTTTCGAAAGTCAAAACTAAGTATAATAGATCAATTTATTTATATTCTACAGTACCAATTTGTAGCAATTGTCGACTTAGAAAATCAAATTGTTTGAGTCCTCTAGATTTGAAAAAACCATGCACTATTTAGATTTTACTTTAAAGTCAAGTCATTGAGGACTTTAGAGCTGCTAACTACATTTAATTAGGCAAAAAAAAAAAAAAAAATGAATGTAGCCGATCATATATAGCTGGCCTGGGTTAGGCAGAAGCTAGCTGTTGGGACCTAGTTTACATGTGCTGAATATTCTTAATTAAGTATTTGTAAAGTCGAAACGTTTAAATTTATATAGGGAAAGAACATTCAACTTGGTAAGTCATTTTAGGATATGCACTAATATATTTATATATCCTACTTTAAAAGATCTAAAACAGGTAATTACGTATATGTGGCTCTCAACCCATACAATTTGCATATATATATTTATGAGTAATGCTATATATATGCACTTTACTGTGCATGCACTTTGTGCACTAGTTCCCCTTTACTGTAGAGGTGGGACATTAAAATATTCCTGTTGTGGGTCCCACCACCAATGTGAGTGGAGAAGTGCATAAAATGCATGCATAATAAAGTGCATATAGAATTTTTCTATATTTATAGAAGTCCAAAGCGGACCTACTCATGATGGAGTAAAGTGCATATAGAATTTTTCTATATTTATTGAATTTTTCTATATTTATAGTAGCCTTACATTAATATGTAAGTAGAAAACTCCTACGTTTGTTAATTAGGGGAAGAGGCTTTATATATAACTTCACGTACCATGGGATATATAGATATTTACTTTTTACTTCCAAGTGTTTTAAAAACCAAACCAACCCGGCCTATTGGACCTGGTTCAAACAGAACTGGTGTTTCAGACGAGTTCGGTTTGTATGATAAGTGGGAAAAAGGTAAAAATCAGATGACCCGACCAGTTCTTTTGGTTCAACTGTTAAACCGTCCTTACCGGTTCAACCGGTCTAGTTACCAAAATTGGTTTAAAACCCTAAAGACAAGATATTCACCCCTCATAGGTATTCATCCCTCACTAACTTGATTCAACTATTGGTTGAACCCGATTGAACCAGGTCAACCAAAATTTAGATGTTCTGCTGGTTCGATTTTTAAAACATTGGGTTTTGCCATTATATTATATTTGTGCCTGAGAAAGGAAGAACAAAAAATGATCAGCTTATAAATCTGAAAATTAACTTGTTTTATGGTTTTCCTAGTCCTCGTGCACATAATTCCAAATTTTAGTAGGGAACTTTCTAAAAGCATTGGAGAATTCTATGGTTCAATTTCCTTTTAGAGTAATGTTATGTGCACCATCATGGATGCACATTTTGTCCTCTCCTCCGATGTGGGTATAGCTAGCACGTTGTTATTAATTTTTAGTTCAGAAATCGAGGTGCCAGCTATACGCCCATATAAGAGGGATGAACGAAATGGGAACCTGGAGGGTGCTCATAGCATTACTCTTTCCCTTTAGAAGTTATCATAAGATGGGAACCAATTGGACTAGGATTCTTCTTTGATAAACCAGTGTGGACTTTCATCTCGGGTGCCTAAATTGCCAAAGAGTTGATGTACGTACCAAATTGAAAACTTTTTCACCCGTGTATAAATAGACTTTTTGTTATTACAGTATAAATGGTCTCATGGGGAGATTTTCTAGGGGATCGTTTTGAAAAAACCTTGGGAGTCCTCGAGCTAGGGTTTCTAGAGGAGTTCTATAGTGCATTTTGAGGTGGGATTTGATCTAGGAGAAGTTTTGTCGTGAGGGATCTTCCACTCATTGTGTTCTATAGCGCATTTTAAGCATGATTTCATTATGTTGTGTACGTGTTTAATGTTTGAGTAATTGATTTATAACCACTTTGACTTGTAGATACCTTTAATAATCCCGGAAGCATAGTTTTAGGTAGACTATGCGTTAGGTAGGGTATGATCTGAATGTCTAAGGCTCGAGAGAATAGATTCTGGATAATTTAGGGATACTCGTAAGCTACAAATTCATAAAGTGAGTAGATACGGATCATAGGAGTGTAAAATTACAACCCCTATGATTACAATCATATATTCTTTAAGCCTTAATTACTTGTAGTTGTGTTAAATTCACAAACTTAGCTTAATCTGTGGCATTTTATTATATTGGCTAGATGTAGTTGAACACCTGCTATTTAGTAGTACTTAGTTTTAACGTTTCTTGGTGGGAGTGGCATCCCTCGTCACTTTATTACTTGGAATGACACATGTGCTTGCTTGCTTGGGCTATTTCGCCTGTAGGAATTAGCTAGTGGCTTAATATATAATTAATGAGTCACGTACTGGCTCTATATGAGCATATGCTAAAGATGTTAATATCGCACCTCGATTTGACACTAATCCCACCATGAAATTGGTATATTTAACATAATACATGAATTGGATAAATTGGATAGGGTCAAGGTGTCAGATGAATTTTGTATGTTTAGAACAATTAATGCATCATGGGGATACGGAGGAATTGGGTCCTTAATTAACCCAAGTTTTCTTATGTACAATTCTATTTTTGTATATTTTATGGCACAAACGCTAGAGGAGGAGTTGACCAAGAGTCATATATACCCAACTCTTATAACCTCTCTACCCTAGAATACCACTAACTAGGTCTTAGCTGAGTGATCCTCGATACCCCAAGGGCGTACGTGCATCTTATGAATCTTCTTTTGGCACACTACACTTGAGGAGCTGACCAAGAGTCCTATCCAACTGATCTTATTCTTTCACAGCCCCATGATAATACAACATTGACTATGTTTTTCATTCATTTAAATGTGGCTCACTAGTGGATAACCTTCCCTGACTTGGCCTAAAAACTAAGGGTTTGGAGTCTTTGGACTTTCACTGTCATGATTATCTGACCCCATCTAGCTCGACATATTTGGCTCATATAATTAATAATCCTATAAATTAAAATAATGACTACATTTATGAAGAAAGAGAGAAATAGATCAGAAATCTACTGATATTTACTAAATTTTAGGTTTTACTTATTTTCACATATAAAATCAATTTTGATGTACTATTTACAGTTATGTATATATAATTTTTAAAGATTGTTGGAACTTTTATTTTATGAACTCATGTTTGGTATATTGGCCGTGAGCCAAAAGCAGGGGTGAGTCCAGTACATACGTACAAAGGCTGAGTTACTTCAAGCAAGATTGGGTGTGTGAGCCAAATTCCTTAACTCTATATATCACATGCAAACCTTAAAGAAGGTACCGCACAGGGCCTACAAGAGGAACCTCAATTACCTAATGCTAACCTGCCATGGAATCTTTCCACATAAAGGATGACATATCACATTAGTTCATGTTTATCGGTCGAACAGCTACTGACTTCTCGACATTTAGAACAAAACTAAAATCATTGAATAGTAACCAATTTATGCCTAAGAAAAGGTACTAGTCAATTGCCGAGGATGTGATATACTCCACACCTAGTGTAAATACTTATATAGTCGGAAGTTCCAGGAGAAGTTAAAGGCTGTAGATCGACCCCCAAGGTTAAATATACTGAACAAGAAACTAGGTTTCAATTAGGAAACTATAATTTCTTGCCTAAACACCTAAAACGATCAGTACTCCATATCACGATCCATCGTTGTGGCTAAAGGTCAACAACTCCACCTACTGGCTACACTTGATATTCATGGAAACCATTGAATGTGGCTAGCTAGATTATAATTAAGAGAAAGAACCGAATTCGTTCGTGCATATTAACATCTTTTCATTAAACATTTAAAGGATAATAAATGATGATCGTTATTTTCTTCCAAACCACTCAATTAATGTTTTTCTCTAAGTTAGTTGGCTGTTATTGTTTTTATCTTCGATTTTTTTTGTCGCATCGAAATATTATAAATTAATTTGAGATCACAAGTCCATTTATTTCTCCATCTAATTCTCTCAAAATCAGTCCTATCTCCTAATTTGCTCATGCACTTTCACGTACTGTGTGCTAGCTAGCTCCATATACTTATGATCTATCTACCCGATCCGTCTTACTGCATGCTCAAGAAACAGAAATATTAATTAAGGAAATTATATATAATACGTAAAAACAGCATCTGGCACTGAAAGTGCATGGAGTTTTAATTAATGGGAGATTTTGGTTTTATCTCCATTATTAATATTGGTTACTACTGCGAGCTGGTCAACATCAGTACCTGACCCATCTCAATTCTGAAACACACACAAGACAAATGATTTTGATGGCGATCAGAATGGTCCCTCTCTGGATTAGAAAGCCGCACCCTTTCATTCCCATCTCTTCAGTACCGAATGGTGTCAATGGCCTCTTACCCCATGGAGTCCACATATATATTGTGGGTGGGGTACCGTCTGTTCATTCCCTCCATAGAAATCGGTGAACGGCTGCCGACCTGGATCACAGAAATGGGTCTTGGCCACCAGTCTTTCTGGAAGAAAGGAGAAAAAGAGGAGCAAGCGGTCCTTGTTCACCATATTGAAACAAATTTGAGAAGTACCAAGGGGTTTGCACGTCCTTGGAGCTACCCATACCTGAGAGATCGAGGAGAAACCAAATTCAAAGGTTGGTGGGTGAGGCATGTGGGGCAGGGAGAGCACTTAAAAAGGATTGGACTAGTGTAGCTCACTTCCTCTGGCCAAAAACCCAAAACCTATATCCATCAGTACTACTACTACTAAAGGGAATGAGGGAGCTGAGTTTGCCAGGCGGGGTCGGGTGGGAGAGGGGAGTATAGTAGATGCCCTGGGCAATGCCATGTTCAAGATTCCTTTTTTTTTTTTTCTATCACCTGCCGTCCCCAATAATTCTCCAACACTTTTCATCACTCATCTGTTTACTCATTAAAATATTCGAAGCGAATTAAAACCCGAAATCCCAAAAATCTCCTAGAAGCTTCCGTTTTGATCCTGATAAACCTAATCCCCACCTAGCTTTATCAAATACAAGTTGGGATTTCCCTGCAAATTGGTAGTGGGGGCACTATGGGGGCGACCAATATGGCTTGGGAGCTGGCCGCGCGCCTATATAAGGCCAACCCACTTGGACGCCCTTCGCATCAGTACTACTACTGCATCTGCCTGCTTTATTATACTAGCTAGCTCTCTCAGTACTACTTGAGTGTTTGTGCTAGAGAGAAGTAAACCGAGCCTCTTCCTTCTATATATCTGAGCTTTTCAACTTTCTTACACCTCTCTCAGCTCCGATCCACCTCGAGAAAACAAAAATGGTTCGTGCTTCAATTTTTCACGCTTCTTATATATATACAGATCACTTAGACTTATCTCTATCTTTCTCCCCAGAAATCTCTCATCTTTTCTCTGAGTAGCTAGCCAAAGTCGGTTCTTTCAGCTCATGTGACTTTAATCTTTAACGATATTCATTGTTGCTCCTTCTCTTCCCTGCTAAAATCCCTCACCTTAATTCACTCCATGTACAGGAGAACGGGAAGATGAGTTGGTCCGCCGCAGATACGGTGGACTACAAAGGCTATCCGGCCGACAAGTCGAAAACCGGCGGTTGGGTGGCCGCAGCTCTTATCCTAGGTTGGTAATATATCCCTTCTCCTTTCTTCTCCACATCTTCAACAGTACTATTCCTTTCACCTTGAATTTTTCACTTAGCTCCTTTCATCTTAAAACAAAAGACAAGAGTTTACAGTACCGTATGTGCGTGTATATATAGTTACGACCAGAGTTCATGTTCCACACTGATTGAACTCCGATTTTCTCAATAATATATGGAGCTAGCTAGCTCATGAGTACGTAATTAAGCATCCAGAATCAAAACACAGTGGAAGTTAATATCTTCAGTCCCCACTTTTTTCTACGCATTATTTTTCGTGACCTTTTTATCTTTTTAATTTATTGTTTTTAATGAAAAGATTGATTCTAGACGTGTCAAACTGTGCAACATACATGAGTGAGATTCCTAAATCGAACCAAGACAAAGGAGGTAGGCCCTTGCAAAAGGATAGGTGGAAAGCAGATACGGCGGGAGAAAGGAGAATTTGCTTTTCAACTTTCCTAGCTCGACTCTGATCACCTGATCTGATGGCAGATTTTGCTGCAAAAAGGCTTGGAATCTTTTCTGCCCTGCTCACCCTTTGTTAAATATGGTCAAGTATACAGTGCATATAAGCTAGCCCATCATTGAAGTAAAAAAACATTGTCGTGGGGCCTAATTAACACACACCTGTAGGGTCTTTTCAATATATATGTACACGATCGGCTTCTTCCGCCTTTTTCTTTTATTTGAAATATCTAAAAGTTGTGTTAGTTAATCTCTTGATATCTTAATGTCTTGCTTTATGATACATGTTGTGAAAGGCATAATATATATTTCAAGATATATACAGATATATCTCAATAGTATTTGATTATGTGCTGCTAATTAACGACATTTTCTGAGTCTTAATCTCAGGTATTGAGATCAATGAGAGGCTTTCGACAATGGGAATCGCAGTCAATCTAGTGACTTACTTGGTCGGAACGATGCATCTCCCAAGCGCGACCTCTGCCAACATCGTTACCGATTTCATGGGCACGTCGTTTCTGTTATGTTTGCTCGGTGGTTTCCTTGCAGATTCATTCTTGGGACGATACTTGACCATACTTATATTCACAGTGATACAGATACTCGTAAGTCGATCTAGCTAGCTAGCTAATTAATGGAGATGATTTATTAATTTTCTCCAGATCAGTTTGATTAAATTATACATACATGTTTGTGTTACTATAAACAGGGAACTGGGTTATTAGCAGCGTCAACAAAGATCCCAAAGCTACGGCCACCCCCCTGTGACTACTCCACCTCGGCCGCCGCAATATGCAAGCAGGCGAACGGGACCCAGATGGGCGTCTTCTACTTGGCTCTGTACCTAATCGCGTTAGGCACTGGGGGTCTCAAATCGAGCGTCTCTGGGTTTGGGACGGACCAGTTCGATGAGAAAGACGAGAAGGAGAAGTCTCAGATGGCTTTCTTCTTCAATCGCTTCTTCTTCTTCATCAGCACGGGTACCCTCATGGCCTGCACAGTGCTCGTCTACATACAAGACGAAGTGGGTCGAAGCTGGGCGTATGGGATCTGTTCCATCTCCATGATCATTGCCGTTTTGATATTTCTATCGGGCACTAGGAGGTACAGATACAAGAAGAGCGCCGGGAGCCCAATCGTTCATATTCTCCAAGTTATATCGTCTTCCATTAGGAAGAGGCAGCTCAGACTTCCTGCCAGTGTCAGTCTTTTATTCGAGGATCCTCACCGCATTGCCAGAATCCCTCACTCGGATCAGTTCAGGTACTGATTAGTACTAACTTCAATATATGATGATATCAGTACTGTATAGTTTCAATTAAGTACCCCACAGTACTACTATCATTTTGGGTTATATCATAAGATATTATTTAACCCAATTTGACATAATTAATTTGGAGCATATATATATATATATAATTCTCAAATTTTGATATTTCTGTTGTTGTAATATTGACAGGTGCTTGGACAAGGCGGCCATTGCTGTTGAAGGGGATTATGAAATAATTAATGGTTCAAACGGCGGTCCAAATCCATGGAAGCTCTGCACGGTGACTCAGGTGGAAGAAGTGAAGATGATGGTGAGGCTGTTGCCCATCTGGGCCACGACCATCATGTTTTGGACAACATACGCCCAAATGATTACCTTCTCGGTGGAGCAAGCCACCACCATGGAAAGATCAATCGGAAACTTCCAAATTCCAGCAGGGTCTCTCACTGTTTTCTTTGTGGGAGCCATTCTTCTCACTCTGGCCTTCAACGACCGCATCATAATGCCAATTTGGAGGAAATGGAGAGGCCAGCAAGGTATAATGGACGACAAATTAACCGGCACATTCATTCATTCACGACTACTATATATATATATACCCAATTTTAAAAGAAAGAACTGCACAGATGTTCTAGTTAATTAGCATCAACCAGACCATCCGAAATAAACTCACTTATCACTACTCATTTAATTAGTTTATGTATTTAACACTTCTGATCTTAAAGCTTAATTTTGTTTTCTTTATAAATGATCACTACTGCAGGTTTCAGCAGTCTACAGAGGATGGGCATCGGGCTCCTCCTGTCGGCACTAGGAATGGGATCCGCTGCACTAGCAGAGGTGAAGAGGCTCTCAGTAGCGAGAAGGTTCGGTTCCCAAATCCCCGAAACCTTACCCATCTCAGTCTTCCTTCTGATCCCACAGTTCTTCTTCGTGGGTGCTGGAGAGGCCTTCATTTACACAGGCCAGCTTGACTTCTTCATAACCCGATCCCCAAAAGGAATGAAAACCATGAGCACAGGCCTCTTCCTCACCACCCTCTCCTCGGCTTCTTCGTCAGTAGCTTCTTGGTGTCGGTGGTGAGGAGCGTGACCGGAACCAAGGACGGAAAAGGATGGCTTCCGTCGGACATCAACGACGGAAGGTTGGACTGCTTCTACGGTCTCCTCGCCATCCTCAGCGTCATTAACATGGCTGCGTATCTTCTCTGTGCAACCTGGTACAAAACCCAGACGCCTAAAAGTACTCCTGCAGTGGAGATGGAAGGTCATGTTAAGGGGTCATCGACGAACGAATTAGAAAGATGCTAGCTTGAGATCATTAATCTAGCTAGCGGGGTTGGCTGCTTGCTTTTTGATCTTTGGTTCTTAGTGTCTGTTTGATTGTTTGATGATCTGTTCCGTGTGTTATTTGTAGGTTTATTTGTATAATAGAAAAGAAGGGTTTGGCAAATATCCATGAGATCATGAGTATCGCCGGTGCTTCTAGCTAGCTAGCTTCCACGTCTCTTCTCCTAGCTAGTTTCCTACTTCAGTCTTTCTTACATATTTTTATGCATCCTAAAAGGCTCCGAGATGCAAAACAGAGACGGCTTGAACAGAGCATTCGTCAGCCAACTTTGATACATCTCTTGCAAAATTTTACACCCCTAAGGCCGTAACATGACGTATTCATAGACGTCCCATCCGATTTTATAACGGTGTTAAAGTTTTACTTATTAAAAATACCCATAGAATAAGTTGATAATATTTTTATTAAAAAACTAAAATCTCACAAATTTTATCTCCAAGTTTATCTCTTACTAAGGTGCAATGTGGATGCTACATCAAAATGTAAAGTCTTAGAAAAAAAACCTGCAGTACTTATATTACATTTTTACTTATTAGACCCAGTTAATAAATGGCTCCAAATAACATTGGTAATTAAAAAAAAGGACCTATATATATATATATATATATATATATATATATGCATGGTCCTTGTTTACTTGATGCCAAGAAAAAAACTGAACCAAAGTAATCACCTTCAATATATTTTACATTTTATCATTTGGTTCTTAATATAACCAAGTTACGTCCAATAAAATTATTTTGTAAATTTTATACTGATATTAAATAATAACATCATTTATTCGTTAAATATTTTTACTTTTTATCTTTTAATATTCAAAAGGTTAACTTAACCCGAATGGGGGTCGTATACATAAGTTGACATTTTATACTCAGTATTAAATGTAACAAATAGGTCGGGTATGACTCAACTCATTTATAAAGTTTTACTTGACTCACTAGGACAGATCATTAATTGCCACCCCTATCTCCTAAATAAGCCTTATTCCTGCAATTTTACGATAATATTGATCTTCAATTAGCTAGCTATTTTAAAAATAGTAAATTTTGGGGACAAATTGGTTGCAAGTAATTAACCATCTACATTTGGTTTAGTTTATTTATGGACATTCTACGTACGTTAAGCTGAATAAGAAATAAAACCTTTAACTTGTATTCTATTCGATGTATAATATATATATATATATATATATATATATATATATATATTCATTTGCTTTAAAAAATAAAATAATTTTATGTTTTTTTTAAAATAAAATCGTTGTACTAAGAAAAGTGAATAGTACTGAAATATACAACATAAGATGCCATGTTTGACAATATTATGGTTTGTGGAGCAGCTTTAATTTTTGGTTGCATCTCTCAGCTTTTTGTCGGCCTTTGGCTTTATCCTACCTGGGCACATCCTCTGTACATTATAAAGTGGGTGTCCAAGATAATTCCAGTACAAACACATGACAGAGGAATGAAAGGAGTCTAATGGGCATAGTGTGGAGAAGCTTTAAAAAAACATCGAGTAAAAACATTGCAACTAAATATAATAATTAATCAATTTTTGGAGTATTCCTGTGTCATCTAGCAAGTTGGTATTGGAACAGGGGAAAGGGAAATTTCACTTAATTATGATTCCAACCTTCGTCTGTTTAATTTGTCATTGGTATTAATTGGAGCTTCATCTGTGTATTGGCAATCAATAGAAAGTTTTTTGAATCAATGGATGGAGGCAGCTGATTAACGATTGAAGTCCCGAGGCACAAACTCCAGCTTGAAGGGGATCAGTATTAAAAAGCTATACTCATTTAACTAGTGCACAAGTCTCAAAACTGAAATCAGTGATCTTATAACTCAATTCCCCTCCGGCCATGTCTACTAAATTACCTGAGAATTTCTGTTTATCATACTCGTTAGGAACGTCGACAGAGAAAGTATGAGACCCTTGACCCCACTGGTAACGTTCACGAGCTAAAAGATTCTGATAAATCATCTAAAGATATGAACCGTCTTTAAAAAAACAAAAAAAAAAAGGTACAGAAATGGTTCACATAGAAAAGAATTTACATTCCGTTCTTCCGCTGCTTTCACCATCATTAGGTAAGATGATGCAGACCACTTTTAAGAATAGAATAATAATAATAATAATAAAAGAAAATGCTTTTGTGGAAGCTAGAGAACCCACCTTTGGAACTACTGCTTCTGCTTTCACCGACCTTATTGTGGTGCTTCCACACAGTATTAATTCTTTATGCATTGAAGCTTCAGTCTCCAAGTACGTTAGTTTTATGTGGTTCACTGAGGTCTTATCTATCAATAAGTGTTCCGTAGGAGTGAGAACCCACCTTTGGAAAATAAATTAGATTGGATGGTGGGAGTGACAATTCGTGATTTGATACTCAATCGATCGATTCGGAACAAACCCATCACTTGTATAACAGTAAATATTCAGTCAATATCAACTACAAATTCGAGAAAATTAATAAGCAGTTGGATGTTGAATACTACTTTGAAAGATCAATGCAGCCTGGATAGGTTGGATCTGTTCGAAAAAGGAGCTGGATGTGAACCAACTCAAATTTGCAGACAGAATGATCGCTCAAATTTATTTCAGCACTATCCGAGGAAGATTTCTGTCTAAAATTCTAAAAGCATGTACAGTACTTGAAATGGGTAATGGATTCCATCAATTCCTCTTTTCCCCCACTCTGCTCGTGGTCTTGCCAACGCCATTGATGTAACCTCGTGTGAAGTTCATGAAACAGGGAATCCCGTGATGGATGTTTGACTGGAAAGTTAATTGCGTTTTGTGACGGGATCCAGCTTCTTCCTGGTGCATGGATGACCCTGCTACAGGTTTATGTGTCCGACTCAGTGGAGCTCCGGCCCCAGTCGAAATAGAGAACAACTGCCTGGAAGTAAATTAAGCATATTATTAAGATGATGCCATGGTCAGTTCCTTCTCCACATTCCAAAAAACTCGGAATTTTGCAGGCCAGGTTCTGTAGCCAACCTCCCTGGGTACGTACTGATCTATACTGACGTATGCAACTCTTTGTGAATTTCTAATATTTCTTGATAAAAGCATTTGATTCTTTTGAAGCTTTAATTCACACTCTGCATGTATTAGTTGTGTTTTTACAGACAGAATTTTATAATTAAGCTGAGTGAACGTGCATGCTTTCGGTGTTTCTGGGATTTGAAGCTACCATATTAATTGTGGAAGATAGAGAGATAGAGATTCATTTCACACCAAGGAACGTTTTCAGTCCGTGTGCTCAAACCTCTCACATGCCTTAATTCTATTGAGGTAATTTTAATATTGTAAGCAAGCAATATGATATCTACCACAACTGAGGAATCTTTTGCTAGGAAATTAAGGATTAGTGCTATTCTGCGGTTATTGGTTTATTCCAAAAGTACCTGTGGTCTTAGAGGATCGGCTAGCTTTCTCTTTCACTCCTTTTATATATGTACTGAAGTTGACTAAATGTCAAATCCCCGTCTCATCATTCTCCATATATACACTGATCAACAGAACAAAGTAGTATTTGCGGCTCTCCTGAGAGTACATTATTGCAGCCATGAAACAATTGCATTGTTATTAATCGATAACCAGTAACATTGTTCTAGAAGAGACCCCAGTTAGCTCATATCATCCATTGATTAGATCCCACCCAAGTTCAAAACTATTATATATATGTATATATTCTACATCAACTGAAAAATCCAGGCCTAATCCATTTGCAATCCATTGTCTCCAGTAGTTCAGAATCGGATAGGCCTTAATTATACATATCTTCCATTTTAGTTAATTCACTTCTTTCTCAGAGAAATGATGAAGTCTGCATCTGATTTGAAAGCAAATCCTTCGCTTTTCCACATTTCTGCATTGTGAACAAAATAGTATTCCTAATTGCACCCCTTAGTTAGCATACATGGAGAGTTAAATCCAAAAAACTTCTGGTGATTTTAGAAGCCTATACATCTAGCGGCTTGTTAAAGGAAGTCCATTGATCAGATCCCATCCAAGTCCAAAACCATTATGTTCTAAGTCAACTGACAAATCCAGGCCTAACCCATTTGCAAACCATTGTCTCCAGTAGTTCAGAATAAGATAGGCTTTAACTATACATACCTTCCTGTTTCACTTCTTTCTCAAAGAAATGATGATGCTGCATCTGATATATATGAAAGCAATTTATAAATATCCTTCCAACATTTTGGAGCTTACCCACATTTCTGCATTATTGTTCACCTGAACAATTAACGAGCATAAAATAGTATTCCTAATTGCAAGGAAGAGTGGCCCCCCAAATCTCAATTTTTTTATTTTATGTAGCCAATCTAATTCATGGCAATGGTTCTACCAACTGAAAAGATAAATTTAGTCAATATTCTCTACTTCAGTAAAATGGAGATCCAACATAAAAATGAA
Organism: Aristolochia contorta; assembly: GCA_022405105.1. Classification (NCBI taxonomy): domain Eukaryota; kingdom Viridiplantae; phylum Streptophyta; class Magnoliopsida; order Piperales; family Aristolochiaceae; genus Aristolochia; species Aristolochia contorta. Next base: position 5,402,816 of record CM039666.1, on the reverse strand, counting down.
GAATATATTAATGGACGAGGGTGGGCGATGGGAATAGCACATGACTGAGTTCCATTGACAGTACTAAACCTCACAAACCGGGAAAAAGAGAGATTTTATACCGAAAATCGAAAAGTGTAGGATATCTTGCGAGTTAAAGGCCTCACACAGTGACGACAGTACTGATCAAGTAGTGTCAACTATACGCTTGGAATAAAGTACAGGGAACGGGAAGCTGACAATTACTGATCAGTGCGCAGATCTGATATATCACTGTTCCAAATTCGAATAATACGGGTAGATAAGAAGGCTAAGGTATATATGTTTTGCAAGATAAGCACCATAGCATTCAAGTATAGGTTTGAATGAATATTGGATGATAACGAACAATTAAGATACCTGCAGCAAGTACTTGTTGTCTCCAGAAAAAGCTGTAGACGTTATCCGAAGAAAGGATTACGTACACTATAGTAGCCATATTCTCTGCCCAGATCATAATATGCTAGCGGATCTCTGGCCTATCTTTGACCAAATAGATCACAAACTCTAAATTTGTTAAAATGCAGTTTTTTGAGTCTCTTTAGGACGTTACGTTCGATCGTCGATCGTTTTCTTGCATAGCACTTATGTAAAGTACTTGTAATATAAATTAAGAATCTACAGTTCCATACAAAGTTTTTTATTTTGAATTTATTTGATAAACATAAGAAAAGAGATGTTATCATTTGATGATTATAATGTTGGGTTTTGATTTAGGTGTAGCATGAAATAGATAATCAAAATAATAAATTGGGGTTATTTTGACCATAATTAAATGATAAGTTAAATACTATATTAAATCCTAATTTTAATTATTTTGTCACATGATATTTTAGAAAATAATTATTTTCAAGAAATTTTAAAAGATTTTTACAGTTCAATAGCTTTTCGTTTAATTAAATGACAAGATAAAATATCCACATTAGCTAAGTTTTTATTTTCCCCTTGTTAACAGTGGTAATATAATTTACTTCAGAAAATCATTAGGTCCTAAAGATTTTACCAAACAAACTTTACCAAATTAACAAGCTCCTAGCTAGCTGCTAAAAATCACGCGTTGAATCCTATTCTTTAAGATATATAATTAATTATAATTTGGTGATTTGTTTGAATCATATTCTCATTCTTCCTTTCATGAGCTTCGTTATAAAGCCCCTGATGAGAATGGCTGGGTTGAGTACGTAGTTTAATTTCCCGGCCCATTTGCCACTGTATAATTTGTAGCATGATACATAGAAAATGAAGTCATTCATGTTTATATATATATATATAGGCAGAAGATCACATAAATATATATTGGCAAAAAGACTTGATCAATTATGAAGATTATTTAATTACTTATAGTTTTGGTATAAAGATAAAAGTGTTATGATTGGGAGATTTCGAAGCGTCCTCTCCCTTTAGAACGAATAAAGTGCATCAAAAGCAATTTAAGTATAGAAGTCGTTTTTAATAATTTTAGGGAGTATGACATTTTAATAGTAGGGAAGTTTTTCCCACCACTACAATATTCATGAGGCAATATTATCAGTAAGATAAATGCTGAAGAAAACGATCGATATTCAATATTATTATTGACCAGATTTAAAATCTCAATATCATGTATTATTCAATATTATATGATATGGCTGAGAGCAGAGATACTCACAAAATATATAAGCACGATCTAATAAATTAACCTCATGGGAATGGGAAGGAGGCCCAAAGGAAAAAGAAACAATAACAATTCAGTGCAAAGTAAAATAACTAATGTTTTCTTTTGTCTATTTCAGAATTTTAGCTTATTATAATTCTTAGATTTTAAATCATAAAAGATGATTTTATTCTTTAAAAATATCCCAAATTAATATCATCGTCCCAGACTCCAGTACTACATGCTATGGAAAACTTAATTCCCTGAGAAACGATTATATCGTTATAAGAGTTTTTTTTTGTTTATTAACCATTCCAAACATCAAAGATTTACCATCAGGGATTGCGAGTAGAAATTCAAATGACATATGCCTACGTATACATATATACTGTACCCTTGTCTCTCATTATTTCCCATTTGGTTATATGATTTAATTTTTGCATTAAATTTTTTTATTGATGGATTTAAATAGAATTGATCAACAATCAATAGTTTTTTTATGCTATATAAATTACAATATTTATTAGAAATCTTATATTTATAGTTAAATAGTCTTTAAATATAAGTTTTTCTGTTTATTCTATATTTATTTTTTTCAAATAAAGTACTATTCTAATATTTTTTTATGTTTTATTATTAGCTTAATTAGTTATTTCAGATTATTAAATTTTCTGTATTTCTAAATATTCGTTTATAATTTTATGTTTTGCATTATCTTATTCTTAATTATTACTTTTATGTTATGATCTATTAATATTAATATAGCGGAAAAGTGGGAAATAAACTGAACTCAAAGTCCAACCTGCAAGAGAGGTCGTCTTATTTTTGGTAATTTATTCATAGAGATAATTGGTAAATATATTATAATAAAATCCACATATATAAATCTTTAGGATATATAACACGACTAGCTAATTCGAGCTATAGCTGCTTCTATCTATTCAACTTTCATGCTTGCAGCTTTCATTGATCAGAAACCTGGAGAGGCCTATCTTGCATCCCATGGTGTTCACATCATCCCGGACCTGCTGCATGTATTCCCTGAAGCTGAATTTTCTGTACATGGGTGGCTGTTGGACGCTCTCTATCACAGTGTCCTGAGAAGGAAACATGAAGTAAGCCACTGAAAATCTTTCCACTTGGCTGTTTGCCATCACTCGGTGCTTGACGCTCTTGTAAGCGCCATTGCTCCATGCCTGCAAAACATGATCAGGATCACATGCATGCTTCCGTTGATTCACTTAATTAGCTTGCAGTCATATAATTGGTACATATATGTATACCAAATTAAAGACTGACGGCTACCTTGCAGGGAAGAACTACTTTTAAAAAAGACAAAATTCTTAGTACTGCAATATTATTAATTTATTTACGTACCTGAAACAAATCGCCGATGTTGACGACGAATGCGTCTTGTATGGGATTCACAGTGATCCACCTGCCGTCGTCTCTCAGCAGCTGCAACCCTCCCACTTGGTCTTGGTACAGAATGGTGAGGAAGTCGCTGTCTGTGTGGGGCACAATCCCGAAAACCTTGGACGAGAATGGACATGGCGGGTATCTGCTCAACCGAAGATAACACGTCGTCTTTCTGGGGCAGCAGTACTTGTACTGATGATCTCCTACTTCCTCCGAGAGTATCTTTGCCAACCTTCGTCCCAAGATGGAAACAGCTTCGGCAAACTCTTCTATGGTTGATCTGAAACAATTAATCAAGGGTTAATGGATACTTGTACGTCGGCCTCCACTCATGTTGTCCACGGTACTACAATTTATGAGAGGTTGATGATATATATATATCGCCCTTTTGCATTAATGGTTGAAAGCGTCGGCTGATCAGAACATATTTAAGAGATCTATAAATATGTATATATATTAACATGTGAAGAAGAATCTTGCGCGCTGGTAACTAATTGATAATCTCATGAAGATGACATCACGCAGTCATATATATATATATATATATATATATATATAATATGCAGGTTAATTTTTAAAGTTTCTAAAGATGATGATCAATATGATAAAAGGGAAGCGCATGCATGCATGTATATATATATATAGCAAGTGATCTGCAGGTTAAGTAATTAATTAATCACTACTTTCGTGCATGTATATATATATTACTAGTCGTCGAAGCAAGTAAGCAATTAGATCGCTAGCTAGCTAACCTGAGAGTATTATTAGTGCTGTTTTCGTCTTCATGATCTGCAGTAGTGCTACTTTTGTCGTGATCATGATCTGCTGCTGCCAATAAGGGAATGTGAAAGGCTTCGGACCATGAGAGCTGCTGGAGCGATGTGGCGGTAGGCGTCCCCCAATGGTAAGTGTTGATTCCTGCAAGGAAATTACACGAGAGCTTCTGATCTTTCTCCTCAAAGGGCTGCCGAAACACTTTGATCTGCTCTAGTGAGATCCTGTCCATGAGCTCCGTGGAGATGCCGTGATTTGTCACCTGGAAGAAACCCCATACTTTGGACGCCTCCACAATCTCCCTCTTACACTCTTCTCTCGCCCGCCCTGCACCGTGCTGCAGTCGACCCAGATCGATTAGAGGGAGCTGGTCGGAATTAGCCACGTCTAGTACTCCCTCCTGATCATCATCAATGGCGGCGCTGCTGGTCGCGCTCCCAAGGAGTGCCTCGTAGGTTTTCTCGAACGGTGGGTCGACGAAGGGATCCATTAATTTGCAACTTAATTATTAATTGTGAGAAAAAGAGAAATATAACATAATTAGGAGAGTTAATTAGCTGATACACGTAGATAGATAACGTCGAGGGGTGGGAGAAGATCAAGAACAAGAACACGAGAGCAGAGAGAGAGAGCAAAAGAGGGAGAGAGCGAAAGCGGGAGAGAGAGAAGAGAGAGAGAGAGAGAGAGATATCAGAGAGATCAGAGAGAGAGAGAGAGATCAGAGAGAGAGAGAGAGATCAGAGAGAGAGAGCAAAAGAGGGAGAGGGAAAGAGAGAGTGCAAAAGAGAGAGAGAGAGAGAGAGAGAGAGAGAGAGAGAGAGAGAGAGAGAGAGAGAGAGAGAGAAAGATCAGAGAGAGAGAGAGAGAGACTAAGAGAGAGCGAGATATAGAAGGAGAGAGAGAACGAGCGGACTCTGAGAGAGAGAGAGAGAGAGAGAGAGAGAGAGAGAGAGAGAGAGAGAGAGAGCAGAAGTTTTGGATAGGGGATGGGTAGTGGCGTGAGTGAAGAAAGCTTGTTGTGGATCTGAAGCGAGATGAAGCAAAGAGGGGCCAGAGAAGAGAACTGCAGGAGAGATTAACTTACCTTGCAGAGGGAAGACACCTTTCAACAGGGAGTGCCGATCTAACACAGAGAGTCAGAGTGAGATGGAAGAATTAAAAGGATCTGTCGCCGCCGCATTACACGGCAGATCCGGAAAAGTATTCTTAAATTCTTGCGGGTCCAGAAATTGGACTTGGGCATATATATATATATATATATGAAAGATTCCATCGATTCTCGCCACTCAAAACCTATTTCTGATCTAGTGTATATATTGATAGATAAGTTCATCTTTAATGGTGATGGTTCCCAAGTACAAGTCCTAACACTAATTGCTATACTTCTTTCACTTCTTCTGAATTTGCCGGTATTGGACAACACTTAGTGTTCCTTAATTTCCAATATTGTGTCTTTGTTCTATTAACAAATTAAATCACTAAGAAGGTGATGATGTCATTTTAAGACAACAAAAGCAAATGGTGACTGCCATTGGACTACAGAGACGGGTCGTCCTTACTATCGCGACAATGAAATCAAATAATGCAGATCAAGCATATATAGAAACCACAAATCGAAAAGGTCATCCCACTCCCTAATCCCTTGCCAAGTTTGTTTAAATATATTACCGTGTGAATTTTGTGAACGTATTTAATTGTGCACCTGAATTAGTGAACATCAACTTCAATCCTTTTCCTTATAGTGTATAAGTACTGTGAGATGAGATAATATGGGATAATATCAGATCAAAACTCTAAATATAGGAGAATATCCAGGTCATAATCCACACAATGCACTCATAAAAGGTTAAAACACTTTGATCTGATCCAGGTCATACTCCATATTGGATACCTAACTTAGTTAATGGAGGGTCGAAATTAAAACGAGGAATCTACAAATCACGAACTCATATATATATTAAACCTAGGGGCGTATTATATGGCTCCATTTTCTTTTTTTTTTTCCAATTAGTCTTTTGAGTCATTCCATTTCCGTTTATTATGCATTCAGTCATTGAGTAAAAGGCAGTAAATTATGAAAAATAATAAAATATTAAAAATATTGAATTTTATAAAAATTGATAATATGATCGTGAACTTTTAGCAGTGAAAGGTAAAATATTCGGATCCTCAACACTAACAAGTTTATGCAAATGAATGTTGAAATGTATGACGATTTTACCTTAAAATTAAATGATAAAACAAATAAAACTGATAGAGAATTAATTAAGTTTTTCTCTTTTAATTAGTTCCGTTTATCTAAATGATAGGATTGGTAAATATAACTGTTTACATAAATAGGTAAAGTATTTCATTCCATACACCTGTTCCATTTAATAAGGCACGGATATGTGACAGATGAAGCAAACGGGTAAAAGTTGCTATATACCCTATTAATATTCATGTGGAATACATAGGCGCTCTACAATTGAAAAAATGGAGTTTCATTCCGGACGCCAATGGAAAGGGCCGACTATTGAATCAACTACGCAATAGGATACAAAAAGGAATTCAAGCATCTATATATGTATAAACTGCAAAGCTGAAATCCGTAGCTTACTTTATAAATTGCTAAACCGAGGGCAAGAAAAAGAACAAACATCAACTTCACAAGATGTCGTTAGACACTTATAAAGGACCAAACGCAAGAATGAAGAACCACGTTATGTAAGACCAGTCACACTGTTAGATCCAGAACTGGCGATAGAAAAAAGAAGGAGCAATTCTCCGCAATGTACTGGAGCAATTGCTACTTATCCACCGACACCCTACATGGTTGGTAGACACACCTCTTCAATTATAAAGAAAACTACTGATGATCGTCCTTGTGCCTGTCATGGCATCCCAAGTACGTACGTGACTCTAGTCCTGTCGATTAATAACAGGGATAGATTGTTCATCTTTTACATTTTACTGCAGAAAGAAAGATGGTTTGGCAAACCACGTGGTAAAGAACCGAGACAATGACAGTGCGTGAGTCCTAGTACTTTCTCCAGCTGATCGGACGCTGGGCCTTGTACCACAAGATGCCCCTCCCATTAATGGTAGTTTTGTATGTAATGTAAGACACCCCTCATGGCTACCGTTAACCACAAGAGAAACTTGATTTTTTTTTTTTTTTTTTCTACACAAGTATCAATTGGAGGAGTCTCATAGCAGAAAGAAATGGGTCGTCACAGCTGCTTGCTTCAAAAGAGGAACCGACCGTGTGGGTTCGCGTGAGGATTTTAAAGGGAATCTAGGAGGGACACAAGTTAACGAGACTGAATTCCGACATTCAAGTGCACGCCGAGCATGCTTCACCAAACTCGTTCAGCTATATATGAACAATAGCGACAACAAAATCATGCTTTCAGCAAGGCAAATCCCACATTAGTAGCCATGTTTTCTCATAACTATTAAATTAAAAGTTGGACACGCATCGTAACTGATATACCCTGGCCCTGCATGCTCTCTGAGGATGAAAGAAAAATAAACAAAAAATTACTGGCCTTCATTTAACTGCATCAACCTGATGGGCAAGTACGGCATGCAGATCGTGTAGGGAGGCTTCCCAAACATGGGATTCGCTATAACTAAATTCAGAACAGGGTAATCAAGGAGAATGAGAGAGGCAACAAATCAAATGATCATTCTGTAAACATATACTGTCAGCGTTTTCACAATCTGGTTGATAAAATGAAATACCACCACTGAAGTCCACATGAAGAAGGTACAGAAGCAGGACACCATGGGAACATAGGAGAATTCCTGCAGAAATTGGACCCTGCAGTTGGATTCAAGCATTACTCACCATATGACTGATTTAGTAATGCTAATTTGTTCTGCATGCTAAAGAAAAACCGTGCCGTTGATTCAAGCATCCGCATGCACAACCCAAGACAACCCAAGCTTCAAGGATGTAAGAGTTAAGAGAATTTTGTCAGGATGCTGGAATAGAAACAGTAGAGACCAGAGAGCTCTTTTATTCCCTACCACTTCAACTTCGGCCTAAAGGAGCAGCTAAAAACCCAGGAAAGGAGACAAATACTGTTGAATACAAGGTATTTATATCCCAAATGGCTACTAAGACTACAAGTAATGGCCTCAAGAAGGCAAGTACTAAACGTAAGCATTCTTCTTCCCTGAGTTCACATGAATCAAACCTTCACAACTCACATTCCAAAATTCAGAAGCAGCCTGGAGTTCCCACTTCAATTTGATTGCAGAAAACAGAAGGTGAATACATTTCTCACTGCCCAATGTTCTCAAAGTACTCAACAACTTGGAACTGGTCTACTTATTATCTCCACATACACCTCTGTTTCTTCTGATTTTCTTATTCATTAAAACCTTTCTTAATAATATCGAAAATCAAACACAGGATGAGGAAGCAAATGACTAAAGAGAGCACGCAGCATAGAAATATTTAATGCAATGAGATGGTCCACTGAAGTACACAAGATAAGTCCACACAGTCTATGAGACGGGAAATGAAAAGAGGTAAGACGAGCACTAGAAGTAAATGATAGACCAGAAAACATGGCATGAGCTGGATATCAGGATGTGATGATCTATTGTTGGACAGTTCAAAGTTGAGAAGTCTTAAAAGAAATTAACCCATCAGAATGAAAAAGACGAAAGGAAAATGCATGGTTAATAATTGACTTCCTAAAAGGATCATAACAAATACTTCGCTCTTCAGCATTCTGCACATAACCACTGGCAGATGCTTCTGTAAAATAATTTTTTTAGTATTTGAGACTCAGATTTATGACAAGTGTACAAGTAGGAAAGCTGAAAACTCGCAACCTATTTGTTCCTATTTTGCATAGTGTGCTTCCTTCACAGTTAAAATTCAATGCCACTTCACATTCGCAAAAAATTAAAATGTCAAGTTAAAAGAAGCATAACCATAGAGACTAATAATAGCCAAATGACAATCAAACAGTCGAAAGAAAGAAATACTTATCAATAAATAAGCATTTCAATCGCCCAAAAGGGAAGCGGCTTCCTACATCGAGTGACAAATTAAAAATTAAATATAAATAACGGAAGACCGTGAAACCCACAAATATAGTTGAAAGTGGCATCAGAGAAACAGATCACTAAATCTCCGATATCAGGAAGAAGCGATGAGCACTGCTAACAAGCAGAATGAAGAAAAAGGGGAAAATACTATCTTAAACATACCCAAAAAGAAACCCCACCTTCGCGTCTATCCAACCCTCCCCCTCCTATAATTTGAATACACGCACCGAGAAACCTGCCTCCAACCAATTAAATCTAACACAGCGACCAAAACCCCATGTTGCTTCTTCTCCATGGATCCGAATAAACTGAGAGAACAAGGAAATGTCGTAGCCCTCAAGCCTGGGAATCGTTCTTCCTTCCCAGTCCGTCGCCTTCCCTCTCCTCCATCAGCAATCCGGACTCCTCATCCGTCTGCGTACTCTTCTTCTGTGCCTCTTTAGCCTTCAAAGCCTGAAGCTTGGAGTGGTTGTAGTAAGCAACTCCTAGGAACGCCAAGCCGTATCCGACCAGATTGATGGGGGTAACGGTATCCCTGATGACGGACCATGAGAAGGCAATCAACAGCCAATCCTTAACAACCCCGGCGACGTTCATGGTGAGGGCGGAAGTCTTGCCGACGAGAAGGAAAACGGCCAAATTGAGGGCAAACGCACAGAGGGAGTTGGAGCCGAAGATGAGGTAGTCGAAGTGGAAGGAGGAATTCTGTCGCAGGATGGGGAATTCGACCAAGACCCATGGCACGAACAAGAAAAGGAGGCAGCAGGGAGCAACGTAGTAGAGAGAGGTGATGGGGTTCATGGTGATGCCTTTGGAGTTGAGAAGGATTTGGATAAGAACGAGGCGGGTGGCCTCGAAGGCGACCGCGGCGAGTTGGAGGGCGACCCCGGTGCCGTTGAATCGTGCCTCGCCGTAGGCAGCAATGGCCACGCCGACGGAGATGGAGACCATGTTAACCATGGTGTCTGACTTGAAGGCCTCCTTCTTGAAGGAAACCCCGATGGAGTAGACGGCGACGGGCATGAGGGCCTTGAGCATCTGAATGAAAGAGACGGAGAGGTAGATGTAGGCGGAGTTGGAGAACCAGAGGGAGAGGGAATAGAGGAGGCCGATGGGGACGACGGATGAGAGGTAAAGTTCCCTGGAGATGGAGATGGGCTCGACGAGTCGGAAGACCCGGACGAGGAGGAAGGCGAGGGTGGAGCAGAAGGACATATGGATCATGGTGAGGGAGATCGGGTATGGCCAATTATACATTTTCTTGTCTAGGATATACTTGTTGTAGACGATAACGGTGAAGCTGAGGAAGATCCAGATTCCGACATAGAGGTAACTGAGGAGCACCTTCTTCACAATGCTCTCGCTCAGCGACCCGCCTTGGCCCATCTTTCTTTCCTCCTCCTCCTCCTTCTTCCTTCCTTGCTCGCGATCAGATCAACCCAAGAGAGGCCGATCTAGGGTTGCTGCAGACACCCACAGCCGAGGAAAAAAAAAAAAAAAAAAAATAACCCTAATCAGGATTCAATGGGACGAAGAAGACTCGTTTCGCAGAGAACGGTAGCGAGGAGGACCGAGTGGCGCGTCTTTATTTCTCCTTTCCTCTCGAAGCCAGATCTACTCTCCTCTTTCGCTTTCTTCTCTCTCTCTCTCTCTCTCCCTCTCCCTCTCCCTCTTCTTCTCCGCGCCGAATCACAAACGCATAAGCTTTGGAAAGATAAATAAACACTATAACATAGTACATACACCTCGCGAACAAAAAGGTCAAACAGTCAGCGCGACTCAGCTCACTTTACGGACACTCCCCAATGGGCCGGGCCCATCTACAAACCCACGCTCAAAATTAGCCACTCAGAGAAAAAATAAAATATTAAGGTAATTAAATTTCCGAATCGTAAAAAAATAAAAAAAGCTAAAAAGGCGAGGAAAAGACAACATGACTGGGCCACGATTTAATATTGGAAGCCCAGCCAAGAAAGTAACGGGAGAAAAAAGTGGATTGGAAGATTGGGTGGCGTCCGGGGCGGGAAGAGAAGCTCTTGGAGGGCCCACCTTGTACCGACACGTGGTGATATTTTTTAATTAAAAAAATATCTGTCGTCGAACGTACGCAGGCCTTTGGCTTTTTTACGCTTTTCCGGTCTCCGCGATCTGGACACGTGGACCCTTTTTTAGGTTGTAATGCGAAGACGCGAATGACGATGGACCACCTGTCTTTTCACTAGTTTACCAAAGTAAATTATTTTTGTCTTTGTTAATTTTATGTTTTGAGAAAAAAATAATATCAATAATTATCATTAGGTTTTACATCCTAATGTGGACAGCCGCTGTAAATGTTCAAAGTAAAATGTTCACAGGACACATATCATCACTCTTTTGAAGAAAAAAATGATACTATATAACTTCATGAAAAATTAGGATTATTTAGTAAGTAACAAAAGAAGAATCAAAAGATCCTGAGTGGCTCAAATAGTCCCTCCTTGTTTTTTTAAGGGAGAGAACGTGTTTTTTCTTTTTAATTTTTTTCTTTTCTGGTTTTTTGTAGTCCTAGTCCCACTTCTGTTCTTGCATAATTGCCAGGTTAGGTGTACGTAATTAAAGGGGAGGAAGAAAAAACAATATGGTAGTCAGAATAATAAGACAAGAGCAAAGAACCTAACTTAGTTTTCTTATACGGGTTTGGTCCGGGGCGTGGGGGAGACATGGAAATATAGTCAAGAAACAACAGATCGAGTGGGACTTCGTCGAAAAAATGAAATTTGGGGAGACAAAGTGGGGGCAGAATCGCATCTCCCACCATAGATATTTTTCGTTAGAAAACCAAATTGATCGCAGACGCGACATGACAAAACCCAAAAGAGGGGGTAAGCTAAAGCAATACGCCAAATCATCTGAACTGGTAAGTAGAGTGACAGATTTTCTTTTTCATTTTTCTTTCTCGAGTTTTCGACTGGGTATCTGGCAAGACTCGGCTGTTTCTCCGAGCAAATTTGGATGAACAGAAAACCTGCAAATAGCTGCAGTAAGAAGCAGTCCATCTACTGCCGTTGCACTTCTTCCCAGCAGATGTTAATTCTGATACTGTACCCAGTTACCACCTTGAGCCATTTCGCCTCGTTCAATAGAAAAATGGAGCCAATGATAGAGATTTGAGCCTAACCCACCACTCTCGATTTGTTAATGGGATGGGGACATGATCTCAGCTGCAAATGGGTGATTGTCATTTTTATATTCGCCACTCCTTGCTCACCAACTACGCGTTCTATTGGGTCAAAGACTAAATAAGTCTGCTATATGCGATTATTCTACATATTGCTCCTTCCTCCTCAGATTCCTCCTCCAGTCTTTGATAAAATTCAACATCATTAGCTTAAATGTCTCTCTCCGTCGTTCTCTTGTGCAAATTTCAGTCTTTGGCCTCTTCGATATGGCACGAGACTTCAGACTAGTGGAATTGCATCGACTTTTCTTTTGTGGACAAGTGGGTTACTGAACCAAGAATTCTCACTCGTCACAAGCTATTAATTGACTTTTATGATATTCACCTTCAACCTATTCACACTTTTGTTTTGTTTTTTTCTTCGTCTTTTCTCAAAGTAAACAAGCCCTCAGTTCGATAAGATGGCAAATTGGTGTTAACCGTACGTGTTATTTCAAACTCTAGAAAACTGTAATTCAGAACAGTCTATGCTCGAGCAGCGTTGCCATTTCATTTTCTTTTACCTTCGGTATCATCGTAACATCCGTTATGTAAAGCTCAAAAGTTTTTGACAGAGTTGTTCTTCTTAATTCCAAACAAAAGGACAAAACCATACGCATGGTACTGAACTAGTATACTAATAATTTCTCTCCTCTCTGCTGTCCAAAGCCGAGAGAGCGCGATAACTAAATTCTTCAAATTCCTAATGCATTTCAACAAGACTTGGAATCGGAGATGCATTTTCAAACTCGTCTCACCGGTTCCTTTATATTATTATCAACAGGAGGTGCGACTAATAATGGCTGATACACAGTGTTGACATCCCATTTCATATGGAACGTTCAAGCATCCGAGAAACACGCAGAACTACACTGCACGTCTGCCCTTTAGTTCTGATCTTCATCTATGCACTCTTTGTTTAATAAAGCCATTTTCCCATAGAAGTAAGATATAAGCAAGCAGTCGATTAGAAGCAAGCAGTCGATTAGATGCAATCAGGTTGCAAACTTTGTTGACTCCTAAACTGAAGATGCCCATGATCTGTCACGGAGTTTCCCAAAAGCACGCATGCAAAAATAAATCTGAAGAGAGAAGTCCTTTTTTACCTGAACGAGTGAATCTTCAACGTAATGCACAAGATTTAAATAAACGCATTTTAGAAGCTAGCCTCAGACTTCACTCTCTTCTAAAGCCCCTAACATTGAAAAAACGAGGGTTCATCCAACAAACTAGAAATGTAAACGTCAACAATGGTTGATAAGCAAAGGGCCAAATTGTTCCGTTCATTTTTCAGGCAGTCTTTCTAAGTAGGCAGTTGACTTACATGGTTACAGGAAATAACCACATGTTAAACTAATGGAAGCTTACAAATGCTACTGTGAACTTGTGTCAGGGTCTTCAGCACTTTCAACAGTAGCAGTCCTGCTCATAGCTGGTTTGCAGGTAATCGGTTGCATTAGGATCGCCTTATAGGCATAAAAAACAGTTTTTGGTGTCACACATCCATGTTTCACATACCTGATTAATGGACCATACTCATATGAGCACAGCAATCAAGGGATCATAAATGAAGGGTCCCCAAATTTAAGATGGACAAAATACCCGTAGGAACGTATGATTCCACTAAATCCACAAATCCTGGTGTTACCCCTAGAGGAGCCATCAAATTTCAGCTTAAGTAGTCCAGCAGTGGAGCAACCCACAGTAGAATGCTGGTCATGCTATGTTTGCTTTTTAACTGCACCACATTATGCCAAGGGGGCCTGAATTGGTCACCTTTGATTTCTATTGAAAGCCTCAAGGGAGCATAGCCAACGAATAATCTGGATTTCAGCCTGTCAGATCAAGGTTTCTGCAGTTCTTTTCTGTTGGAAAATCCTTTGGTTCCTTTCCTCCCAAACAATCCACACGATGTATGCATGGCAATAGTGGCCATAATCTTACCCCTGGAACCCAAATACCATAATTTTATTTGCTGGAGTAAATCACCAAGTGTTTGAGGGTGTTCAAACTGGACTCTGGAACAAGGATCTAAAATGATCCCAAATGGGTTTTGAAAAGTTGCATTCTGTAAGGGTGTTCAAACTAGACTCTGGAACAAGGATCTAAAATGATCCCAAATGGATTTTAAAAAGCTGCATCGCATAATGGAGTGGTGGATTATTCCTACCTCAGCTTCACAAAACTTCTCTGTCTCTGTCTAGGTAAAAATTCTGGTGATAGAATCATCCAAAATGCTTAGCTCCTCAGCCTCCTCACTCCTTAGCTCCCTTCGGAGTATGATACTCCAGTTAATGTTATTTCTCAGTTGGACCCAATGAGTTGCTCAATGGTGATATCTTGGTGGCTAGCTACATTGAATAGTCCCCGGAATGTGTTTTCAACAGGTCCCTCCAATAGCGATGAATCATTCTAAAGGTAAGTGTTACCTTTTCCAGTTAGGAATCTTACCCGTGTTTGAAATCAGCAAAATGGAGGAATCTTTCCAATTTCATAGTAATAACAACTCACTTGGGCAAGATAACTGAATGTCCCAGTGAATTTTAACGTGGCTGCTCCAATTTTAGGTAAAATTTCAAGTAATTTCACCATGCCAAATTCTGCAATCTGCATATTCAAGACAACCATTTACAAACGTGATTTAAGAAAGGACGGGTTTTCTCTACAGCACAAAGACAAGCAAAACAACAAAAAGCAAGTCCATGTAAATTTCTTGAATTCTTATTTATGCAGATTTGTAAATTAAATATTGTCAGGGATTCAGGTTTCATAAATATGAACTGCGTGTCTTCAGTTATCTTTTATCCACTTATTTTCTAGAAAAATCAACATTCATCTTCAATACCAAAACCTGAAGCTTCCCCTGTTGACTACATTTCTTTCTGCGTTAGCATTCTTACTTTTTTCATTAAACAGCACAGCTTTTCAGACCATGTAAGACCAGAGCCAAAGATTATGTGCTTGCTGTTGGAAAGATATAATGCAATTCTTTTCTTTGCTAGTAGGGCTAAATACAAAGAACCCAACTCCACTTCATATTAAATTAAATACAGCCTACGTTCAGATCCAGATCCTGAAGTCCACTTAATAGGATCATCAAGGATGATTCAATAGATGTTGATTAGATTCAGAGCTAACAAGAAGTCCACCATATTGTCAGTAAATTCTATATAAATATGATCATTCTAGTATGGTCTCTTCCTCATATACCATGTTCCTTTATACAAGATCAAATGCATGGTTCCAAAAAAATTCTATGCAGGCATGCTTCAACCAAAAATGACATCAGTCAGTCAGTATTATAGACACACCTTCCCAGTAATTTCACTCAGACGAAAGTTTCTGTTCATTCTGTTAAATTGTTAGATAGGAGAAAGGAGAAATATTTAAGCATTGAACTTGTAGCATGCGAGTCCCTAGCATTTGCAAAAATAAAAAAAAAAAAAAATAAGCGGCAAAAATTATACTAGGTTAATAACAACAGAGATGACAGGTGAACATGAGTATAGCTCAGTGGTCACATGGGGGGACTTGTAATGGGAGGTCTTGGGTTCAAGTCTCCTTAGGGGATTGGGAAAAAGATCACAACTTTCAAAAAATAAATAAATAAAATAAAATGGAGATGATAGTCTACCACATCAAGCATCTTGATGTGCATGGATATGGTACAGGGTAAAGTCCAAGCACACAAGAATTTTAGATCAAAGAATGAAGATCCACACAAGACAAGCTTTTACAAGTAGAAGGGAACAAAATGGAGAAAGTCCAAAATTCTAAGTCCTCTCGAAAATGCTTCCATTTCATTCTTTACAGCATAAACACTAAAGGCAAGTGATAACAATAAGAAAGGCAACCACACTGCTAAACTTGTGGCAACATACTTTGAAAGTTGTGACATGTTTCTGGTTTTAAAATCTGAAATATACAAATGTAGCAGACTAACTAAGAGGACAGAGAGTTAGGCAGATCAATCTTTCAAATAAAGCAGAAATGTACGTCAAAATTGTCTAGGCTTTTATCAATTTACTTGGGAGTGAAACGATGCTCGATAAAACAAGGACAACAAAATACAGATTCCAAGCTTCCTCCCACTCTACCTTCCTCACTCCTTACTTTCTCTCTCTTTTTTCCCTTCTTTTCCTAATTTATGCAGTTTATACGTGAACCTTTGTTGTACATAAAGTAGTAGTAACCTTTGAGATTAAGACCTAATCATTCATACCCAACACATAAATAGATTTCCATTGTTAATGAACAGAACTTGAACAAGATAAATTTTATAACCCATGGAACAGCAGAAATCAGCAATATGGCATAGTGTTTTTGCCTTCATTGTGGATGAAACCCACTCACCGTCACAATTAGAAAGAAGAGGTGCCCAAGGCCTTGCTATCACAATTTCCATGCACAACAGTATGCAAAATATTAGAACAAGAGCGTTGTGTTTAGAGCTCTAAAAAGAAGACAGTTACTTCAGAAATTGAAAAGGAAGCCAGTGTTACAAGTATTACCTTTTGCACATGGCTGCTAAAGGAAAG
This sequence comes from Aristolochia contorta, assembly GCA_022405105.1. Lineage (NCBI taxonomy): Eukaryota > Viridiplantae > Streptophyta > Magnoliopsida > Piperales > Aristolochiaceae > Aristolochia > Aristolochia contorta. The sequence goes on along the minus strand of CM039666.1, from coordinate 5,386,189 downwards.
TAAAACATCTCAATGAAAATGGTACAGGTGATTTTTACCTTTTGCAGGAATAAAATTATACCTCAAGCATGGAGTTCCACATTGGCAAGCACATCGAGTTCTGCAGTTGCACTTAGATCAGCCTCAAAGTGGAAGCAGACAGTGTAGAGAGTCTCCAGCCTTGATGATATATGCTACTATTTGCTGCTGTGAGCCTTTGAAGCAATTACAGAGATGGTTTAGGCTGTCGGTCTGAGAAAAAAATAAGCTTCTTTTATCATAATTTGTCGTAAATTTTAATCAAAATACTCTGACAAGTTATCCCATGTGTCTCCTTGTTGAACAGTGTAGTCTATGCACAAAATATACTCATATGGTCAGCTGGACATTCACAACTAACTGATATTAGGAAACCATCAACCGTCCTGTTAAACTTATTAGGGCTCACATGGAACAATGGAGCTGTTTCACATGGAACAAAGATGAACAAGAATCACGTTGCATGCCACCCATTATATCGGAAGCATTGGAACCATACAGTAACTACATGCCAGCAGGGTTATTTTTCCCATTTTCCATGTAAACAAAGGCAACTGATAAAAATTGAGACCGTCTTATATAGCTATCTATAAATGTGAAACATTACAAAAGTTGTGCCATGCAAGTGTTGGGCATGACAACCATTTCAATTGACTGAAAAAAGCTGATAGTTTGTCAGCTAAACAGATCCATATGATGCAGGTGCCCTTCGGAAATGGATGTTAAAACTAATGATGCAAAAGAGAGCAGAAGAAAAGCAAAGTAAATGAAATATGTATCCCAGAAAAAAATGGTAAGGGGTACCCTTGAACAAAAAACTGGTCAAAGTAACTAAAATTAAAATAAATGAACAAAAAGCAAAACTTCACTTTCCACGGCACAAATCCAGCAGTTTCTGCTCTATATGGATTTCTCGCGCACACTTACACTGAACAAAGATAAATGGAAAAAAGGGGTCCCAAAACATATTGAAAACTGAGATTCAGCGAACTATTCCCAGATTGCAAAAACGTCCAGCTATCCTTGGCAGCATCGTGTTTGGGGAAGAAGCAATATTAAATCACAATTTGAGCCAATCAACAAACAACTAGTTGGACAAAAGCAAACAGACGAACAGCACCTTATTCAGTTCAATTGCCCAAAAAGGAGAGCCAAATCTTCCACTGCCAAGCGACGATAAATAGCAGAACCGGCAGCCATCTCCAGGCGTCCTTCAACAATGAAAATGACAATTGAGAAACAAACAACGGACATGCCGACGAACCCCTTCAATTCCAAAGGACAGTCTTTTTTTCTCTTCGCCAACATAGCTTTCTCGACCATGCTTGATAATTCTACAGAAAGTAATTGATGATCAAGTGACACTATGAGATTTCTCTGCGCATGAGTGCGGCTCTTCATCTTCTCCGCAAAAGCAAAAAGTTTACTTTTGACATGTTTAAAATATAACAGTAGGAAAGGGCGTAGCACGTAGCCGCGGAAGTGCAGTAACTTCTAGTACCGCTACGACATGTTCTTTTCTGAAAAAAAGAAATGCATTAAGAATGTAAAATTATTAAATCTGATAGAGGACTGATGAACGTCACCGTAGTCGGAAATAAGATTACAGCCACGAGAAAGGAAATGCGCCAAAAATTTGTCCGGAATTCGGAGCCAACTGCAGACTCTTTGTATCCATGGCTCTGCTCCTACCTCCACTTGGATGGCCAAGGTTAAAGACTAACTCCCCTGCGCTGGTCAGGCTGAGAGCTCCGCCCGTGTGCTTGCCACTCTCGCTCCTCCCTCTCGCCGTCAGGAAGTCGACTGGGTGGAAGCCACTTCCAGCTTCTTCGAGAAGGACACGAGGCCGATCATGCTCTTCGACGGTATGGAATCCTCAATCAATTTCACCATAAGAACATGGCGACTGACAGCACATATTTCAATCCCATTTGGATAATACTGAATTGGAAATGGAGGAATAAAATTTTCGCAGAGTCTTCGAAACCAGACAAGGGATTTCGATGTGACTTTGAACTTTCTTCTGTTGTAGGTGTGTGCAACTTATGCAATGGCGGAGTGAAATTTGTTCGCGATAACGATCACAAGAGGTGACCGCCTAAATAGTAAAACAATTTTTGTCTATAATAATCTTAATTCCGCGATCAGTTTCATCCTCTCTCATGCCTTGATTTTCTTTCAAAACTTTAACAGCTTTAGTGACGAGTAACAGATAATACTAGTTACAGAATGAGATTCATATCTCCGGCATCTTATTCTTATCGGTTCACATCCTTTGAACAGGCAGATAAGATTTGAAGCGCTTCAAAGCGACTCGGGAAAGAAACTACTGCAGAGAGCTGGAAGAGCGCCGGACGACATCTCCAGTGTCGTTCTTGTAGAAAAGAACAGGTGAGACTCTCACTTGAAATTCTAAAACCACATATATTGTCTCACTGGTATGTATAGCGTGTATTGGTAACTCAAATCGTCTGACCGCAGATCATATATAAAATCAGAAGCAGTGTTGAAGATCATGGAATACCTGGATCTGCCTTTCCCTCAATTAGCATCCTTTTTTAAGCTCATGCCCCTGTAAGTGCTCCGAACACAGTTGATAGAGAACCCAACTTCATGCATGACTTCTTCGTGCAGCATGCTCTGAAATTCTGGTAATGATAACTTTGTGCAGGTTCCTCAGAGATTTTGCATATGACAATGTTGCAAACAATCGGTACAACCTCTTTGGCTACTCAAACTCGTGCGAAATATGAGCTCCACTGTACCAACTGCATTCACTTTGTATACTGGACCAGACGATATTGGATAATGTGTTTTACATCAAATTAACAGTGTATTAGCATTTCTATGCCATTCCAAACAGAGAGGTTAGTGCTACATATGTGATTATTTACTTGTTATCATTTCTGTTGCTGCTGCAACGTCCCTTCCTCTTCCTCCCATTTGTCTGAACTTGTATGCATAGTCAGTGCACAGGAAGAAAAATTTCTGAAATGTGAAGATCATATCTTCAGCAAAGAATCTTCTTTCCTATATGATTAATTAGGAAGAATCAAATTACAAGACCACCTGTCCGTAGTGAAGTTTAAATAGGTGAATCAGATAATCTGCAGTATAACTGGTTTATACATTACACGCGAAGGCCTCGGACCTGAGAACCTTCAGCAAAGAATCGAGCGTTTCAGAAATTTGTTTCCTTTGTATGAGAGAAGCATTACCTGCTTGAAACTCCTCAACCACTCCATTCACCTCAATGAAACTACAACCTGGTTGTTTACTCAATCCATATTCCTTTATCGACTCACGAGCTTTGTTTGCTTCCTTTTCGCAGCCAGCCTCTATGTAAATGTTATACAGAAGAACATAAATGCCAGAATCAGCCAATCCCATTCTTGCAATTCGTCCCCAAATCCTATTGGCAAGTTTAACATCCCCGTGAATTCTACAAGCATTTAAAAAAGCTCCCCAGATGTTGCAATCCCCACCACCGAAGTTCCCCATCTTTTCATCAATAAAGTTCAACGCTTCCTCCAGGAGTCCTGCTCTACCCAGAAGATCAACTACACAAGCATTATGCTCTAACCGAGGCTCAACACCATAGACAGTGGTCATTTGATTGTAGAATTTGAGGCCCTTGTTGACCAAACCTGAATGTGTACAAGAACTGAGGATTGCTATGAATGTAACATCGTTAGGTTGGATTCCAGATGCATGCATTGCATCGAAAAGCTCGATTGATTTTCCTGAATCCCCACTCATTGCAACTCCTGATATGATGGCATTCCATGCTGCAAAATCTTTGGCGGATATATCATTAAAAACGGATAAAGCAGAGCCAATGCACCCACATTTTGCGTACATGTCGACCAATGCAGTTCCTAAGATCGAGTTTGAGTAGAGGCTCCACCGTTTCACATAAGAATGAACCCAAACACCCTGAGCAAGGGCTCCAAGATGAGAACAAGCAGTCAAAACACTGACGAGTAGTGATTCATTGGGCCTCATTCCCGTCTCCAGCATCCGCTGAAAGAGATAGAGAACCTCCTCATAATCTCCAATCAGCGAATAACCAGCAATATATGCACTCCACGAGATCACGTTTCGTTCCGGCATTTCATCAAACAGTTCCCGTGCAGTCTCCATGTCCCCCGCTTTTGCATGACCGTTGAGGATGGCTGTCCATAAAACCACATCCCTCTTCGAACTCCAAACAAAAATTCTCCGCGCCGTCTCCATGTCAGGAATCGAGGAGTAGAATTCAATAAGCGCAGTTTGGATGAATGCATCGTCCGAAAACCCACATTTTGCAACGTGGGCATGAACCAGACGGCCAGCAGGGAGTGGGAGGAGGAGAGTGCAAGCCTTCATCAACGGCGTGAACGTATATCGATTACCCACGAACCCGTCATGCAAACTCTGCAGGTAACACCATATCGCGAGACTCGGCGCGTGCATTTGGACATAGCCTCTGATCATGGTATTGTACATGAAAATGTTACGGTGGAGGAGATTACAGAAGATGGAACAAGCATAGGAGAAGAGAACTGGATCGGGAGAGAGTGCCACCGAGGAGAGAAACCGATCAATACAAAGTGGGTTTTGGGCGAAAAGGGGAGATTTAAGAAAGTAGGCGTGGACTTGCTTGAATTGATTCAGGTGTTTGCAGTTTAGTAGGAGAAGACTCAGTTCTCTCATCTTTGATGGGAGTCCTGAAAGCCATCGCCCACTTTCATGGTGGAAAATAAGGCGTCAGATTTCTCATGGGCGATCCTGCCGCCCTTAGTTCTGGAGCAAGAGTTGGGATACTCTGTTCTTTCTAAATTATTCTCCTCTCGTATACAAATACTATAGATATAAAAGTATCAAATAGTTTATACTAAACTCAGACTTTATAATAAAGTTTCATTTCGGACAATAATCTTTTACTTCTTATTTTAGCCATTTCAGGTGAGGTTAGGCGAGGCGAGGCGAGGAGAGGAGAGGGAACTGAAGCAGCCGGAGTCAGTCGTCCGCCACTCGGACGAGCTTCTTCCCGACATTGTCACCTCGAAACAGGCCACAAAAGGCGGAGGGGACGCTGTCCAGACCCGGCGACACGTCTTCGAGAACGCACAATTTCCCGTTGCGGAGCAGATCGGAGGTGTGGGCGACGAACTCCGGGAAATGCTGCAGGTAATCTCCGGCCAAGAACCCCTGCACGGTGATCCTCTTGTAAATGATGTCGAGAAAATCCGGCGCCGCTCTCCTCTGAGAGTCTGTGTACTCCGAAATCACACCGCAGACGGTGACCCTGCCGAAGGCGTTCATGTTCGCCACCGCCGCCTCCAGCGTCTCTGCTCCCACGTTGTCGAAGTACACGTCGATTCCCTCGGGAAAGTACCTGACTTTATCGGTTAATTATCAGCGAATTCAAAAAATTGGGGGGAAGCTAGCTCTGGTAATCAAGAACCTGGAGAAAGAAATGGGGATTGATCGGTACCTCTTCAGGGCTGATTTGAGATCCGGCTCTTGTTTATAGTTGAAAGCGTCGTCGAAACCAAGCTTTTCTTTCAGCAGATCAACCTGAACATACAAATAAGACCAGCGCGAATCATTACTGCACCCAAAATTCACAAAAATTGAAAAGGAAAATGAAGAACATTTGATCGTCCGTAATTACTTCAAGATTGTGATTACCTTTTTTTGAGACCCGGCACACCCAATTACGTAGCAACCCATTTGTTTGGCGTACTGGCCGAAAACAGATCCAACCGATCCAGAAGCTGCGGATACGAACACCTTCTCCCCCTTCTTCGGCTTGCACACATAATGAAGACCAGCATATGCTGTAAACCCACTCAGTCCTGCAACCAGATTATAAGAGCTCATTCTCACCGGAAATGAAGCAAGGGATCATCGGACATTAATGTACATATTCATGCGTATTGAAGAGGGGATTAACCAGTATATTAGTCATTAATTTTATTAGTACCCAGGACGCTCGTATGGTAGGACAGGGGAAACTCCTTAGAATCGACCTTGCTTAGCATGATTTCATCTCTAACCACGCTATACTCAGCCCAATGGAGGAGCCCCACCACCACATCGTCCTTCTCGAATCCCGGGTTCGCGGAAGCAACCACTCTTCCGATTCCGTACGCGTCGATCCTCTGTAAAGACGACGAAATATTACAGTGATAGTGAAGAGTACTATGTTTCGATGAGACCGTTGATCAGCATATATACTACGGGAATCATCGATCAGAAGAGAAACTTACGTTCCCGGGAGCAAGGCGAAAGGCGAAGCTGCTCCCGGATTGGGAGGAGCTGTTCTCCTTCATGCGATTGAGCTGGTAAGGATCGATTGACAAGTAGAGATTCTTGACGACGACGACGCCGTCGTCGGAGCCTTCCTTGACATCCAAACGCACAAGATGCTCTCTTAGCTCGAAATCGGACTCCGATGGCTGGCCTCCGATGTGAGCTTTGATCGTCACGAACTTGTTCTCCACCTCCATTGATCTCTGCTCTTCCACACACACGTCGGTCCACCTCTCTCAACGTTTCCTTTATATAATGTACATGCGTTTACATTTGCTGTTTTTATCTTAAACGGCGACGAGAACGAGAAGAGAGCGAATATACTCCCTCTGTAGACGGCTTCAGCCCTGCCCCAAGCTCCCTAAGGCTTCGTCAATTCTAAACTACCAAAATTATCTCTCTCCTTTAGAGGGAGTTCCATTGGTTATGCTACGCTTATCTACGGTGGTTTGCTTTTACTCGGTCATTATTGACAGGATTTTCTATTATCTATGAAGTAAATCATACACTAATTTGATTAAACTTTAATCCTCAAGATCATAAAAAATCATGATTTTTGCAGCACCATAATTTAGGGAATACATAATTTGATAGATAACATTTTTTCTTGAAAAGAATTATGGTGCAAATGCCTGGTATTTAGTAATAAAATGATTTTTCTCTCGTGACCCTTTTAGAGAGGAACCCACTACGCCCTATGCCTACATCAAACTTGAGACTCAGCCGCTACGTCGTCGTCGTCGTCCGCGGTGCAACAAATCTGTTGCCAGTCGTGGGCTTCTAGGGATCGGACCAGATTGGATCGGGATCGTGCATTAGGAAGTTAAATGCGTGGGGGAAGGTGCCGAGGAAAGAAACACCAGTGACCGGCCTAGTGAGCGTAAATGGTGTCATCAGTCACAGATGGCTTTCGGTTACGGAAAGATGGATGGGAATCACCTCCGTTCGGAGCGAGCGCGTCTTGTCCAATTGATAAAAAAATGCAAGAACGAAAAACTATTTTTCTCTGTGAGTCTATTTCGTTAATCACTTGTTTAATCATTCTTATCAACACCTTGCCTGAATAATACTCCACCTCAAGTTGGGGCGACGTAAATTCCTAAGGCCTAACTTGCTTAAGAAGAAACTCAAGTCAAAATATTATATGTGAATATTATCACGAACAAAATGATAATCAATTTTATATGTTTCGTCCGTTTCGGGAAAAATCGGATTTGTTGAAATATTTGGTGCTGGTTGGTTGTCAAAATATAGTCGCATAGGCTGAGGATTTGAAACACGATTTGAGCTCACATGTGGTTGTAGCCATGGATTTATACTTGGCTTAAGCAGAGTACCAGGACACTGGCTTTCCATGAAATTGGAGACTGGCAAAGAAGCACAAAATACCCCGTCAAAGATCTTTGCGTCAAAAAACACTTGGCCCAATTAGAGTCACAATATGCATTGAGTTGCAAATCATTGTGAATGAAAAAAATCCATTGTCCAGAATTGCGTTTCAAGTATCTAACAACTAGCATGAGGTTTGTTTTTCTTTTTCCTTGCCAATATGGAGAAACATTTTATGTAATGGCACGTACTTGTACAATCTTGCACCCTACTTGTTTATAAATTAAGAGTAATGCTATGCTCACCCACGAGGGTAGGCAATTAGGATACCCTTATGACATGGATGCATAACCCTCTTTAACTAACTATCAAATTCGCTACACTTATAAAGAAAAAAAAATAAGGAGTTAAAGGTATAGCTACTTTAGGGAAGTACTTAAAACTTGATGAAAGTCATCCAATTAATTAAAGAATAATGCTAGTTGCACTTAGCCCACCCACTTATTTGTCTCACATGTCAATCTAAACCATTGATGCCTAGGGTTTATCTTCTAAAAAATAAAATTTTATTAAAAATATATATATTTTTTATATTTTTAAGAGTTTCAATTAACATGTAGGTCGGATAGGTGCATCAGCTTGGTAGGTCTAATATTACTCTTAATTTAATAGTAGTGCATTAATAAGTAAAAGTCACGAAAGAAAGGTCCGCAAATGGTTTAAGTTTTAGAAGGAAGCATGGACTGGCGTTAAGGTTAGAGATTTTGTTAATTAGTATTTAACCAAATCAGAGAGCTAAAACTGGGGTGGTAGTTTTAACTTTTTAATCTCCGACGAGGATTAATTGAGACCCCATTTATTTGGCGGGAACCACCGCAAGCACTGCGGAGAAAGCGTTTGAATCGGTCTGTGTCTGTTTTCTCCCTCAGACAGACACGGTGTCTGTTCCCCTGTCTCACGGGGCATGCCTGCACCACCCTTCCGCGGGGGCGGGGACACGGCGAACTACGCACCTCCCCCTTCACCCAGTTCCCAGCCATGGGAATGTCACCGCCGGACGCCGACGTCGAGAGGGTCAGGCCCCTCTCTCCCCCTTACCTCCCTCCGCCTCTTCCCCAGACGCCTTGGTTCCCCTGGCTCGTCCCGACCTTCTTCGTCGCCAATCTCGCCGCCTTTGCCTACAGTATGTACGTCAACGACTGCCCCGCCTCTATCCAGCCCGATTCCTGCGTCTTCTCCGACCTCCTGGGGAGATTCTCTTTTCAGCCGCTAGTGGAAAACCCCCTCTTGGGTCCTTCTATTCTCACGTAAGGAGATATTCCCCCTTGCCTTCTTTCACTTTCTTCCTTTCGCCTCTGTTTTTTCCTTTTAAAATTATATTGATCGTGTTTTGTTTGTATGAATGTATTGTCTTCGTTGTTAAATTCTAGCCCCATTCTGTGTTTACTCTTTTTTATTTTTTTTCTTCTTTTTTGGACCTTTTCCTGTGAAGAGTCTGAATCATGCCAGTAACAGCTTCTCCCCTGTTTCTTTCATCAGGTTGGATCGAGTAGGGGCTCTTGATTGGAGAAAAGTGGTGATGCAAGGTGAATCGTGGCGCCTTATCAGCTGTATCTGGCTTCATGCTGGAGTTATCCACTTGGTTGCAAATATGATAAGCCTATTGTTCATCGGTGTCCGTTTGGAGCGAGAATTTGGTTTTGGTATGGTATTAGTTTCTAGATTTCATAATCTCTGCCTTCGAATCCATTTTTGGGAATCATCAGATTTTACATATAGGGCTAGTTTGCATTTTTTGGATTGTTTTGAAAACACGTAATAGACCTTGATGTAAAATCTTAGGATTATGTGATTAGCTGTTACTTTTTTGGGCTTTGCAGTAAGAATAGGACCTCTCTACGTATTCTCTGGCTTCGGTGGTAGCTTGATGTCTTCTCTAAAGTTCCAACCAAATATATCAGTCGGTGCATCTGGTGCGCTCTTTGGATTGTTGGGTGCTATGCTCTCTGAACTCATCACCAATTGGACAATTTATGCAAATAAGGTGCTCTAAATGATGTTTGCTGATTAACGAAGTATATACATTTACACTTGTAGTGGCGGAATCACCTCTTTATTTCTCTCATTGTTTTTCAGTTGGCGGCACTTCTGACTCTAGTTATAATAATTGCCATCAATTTGGCTGTTGGAGTTCTTCCTCATGTGGACAATTCAGCTCATATTGGAGGCTTCATTTCGGGGTTTCTTCTTGGATTCATTCTTCTCATTCGTCCTCAGTTTGGATGGATCAGCCGCAAGTACATTCCCCCGGGATATGATATCGACCGGGTGAAGCCAAAGTTCAAATGTTATCAGTATTTGCTATGGTGTACAGCTCTTGTCGTCTTGATCAGTGGGTAAGTAATGAATCCCACTTGTAACTTCCTAATGCTTTCAAGATATGCTTAAAATCTGTTCATTTACGAAAAGGATGTTTTCAAATCCCAATTCACGAATGCAGAACTCTATTCAGTTTAACAAAGCCTTATCTTTTATAATATGAAATTGTGCTTTATAAGCACTATTTCAATTGACAAAAGGGTTTTCCTTTTTTCATATGAATTTTGGAATGCCCACGCTAGACTTCTAATCATATCTCTAGAAAGCTGGAGAATATCTCAGCACTCTTTCCTTATACAGTGACATCTTTTAATTCTGTATTTGTTTCTAGAGAGCCTAGCACTCAGTTCTGTATTTGTTTCTTTAGTTTTCCAGTTGTAACTCTTCTATTTCAAACTTTTTAATAGCCGATTTAGCAATATCCTCTGTTAGAACTAACATTCAGTCCCTCCATTTTGCAGATACTTAGGTGGTTTAGTTAAACTATACACCAAGGCCCCAGTCAACTAACATTCACTTACCTCTGGAAGCTAGTCCGATGTATATGCCATTACATCTTTTACCCTTGTCCTCTTGTGAGATGTGGCAGAAGACTTTGGTTACTGTTTCTTCATAACGACCAATTGTTAAGAGCTTTACGTATGCCATTTCTTTCTACACTGGCTCTTGCTGTGTACTTTTCAGAAAGATAAAGGAACAGGGGTGGAAGGCATGAGCACGAAGCCATACTCGTCTTACATCTTACAGAGTTTCAGTCAGAGGATGCTGGAGGAAGACACAGCTGGTGCAGCAAAACCGACCTGATTCATGGGCGTGCAGTTATAGTGAAAGCCGGGACGGCCAGACTCCAATGTTTCTTCTAGATTTTCATAAGATGGTTGTGTCTTATATGATACTGTTACCTATTTAAGAATCTTTCTCCAGTGATCAACACAATGTCACACACTGTAGGTAAACTGCATTCTACAAACGCTAATGAAGATCATTAACCAGTCCCTTTCTTGAAGGGCCATGATTTTCCAAAAGGGGCCTTTTTAACCGTGAGCATATTTGTTTTTAACTTCCATAATTCGCATTTTCTAGAGCCCGAGTATTGATCAATTAACTGAGAAACCTCCATCCTTTTTAAATGAAAGAAGGGCTATATTGATTAAAAAAAACATTTTTGATTGATCTTCCCTCAAAGAACATAGTCAAATGCCACCTACTAAACCTTTTATGACCAAAAACCAAAAGTAGAACGGACATATATTTGTCCTTTATAACAAGATTATAGATACATATATATACATACATATATACATACTTACACACACACACACATATATACACACATACCCTGTTCTTGTTATTAGAGAAAAGGGAGAGTCCACAAAAGTGTTCCTTGTTCAATATTCAGATATATATCAGACGTGTTAAATCTCTGCATCTGTATTTGGATTCTTGGAACAGTCGTCCAACTTGTTTATTCTTTCCTCCCGGCAGTAGCAACCAAAAGAATGAATCTCGTCTTTACTTAACTCAGACAGAATAAACGCTGCTTCCCTCCAAGCTCAAGGAAATTTACAGTCGTTCAAACTCTGCCTCTGTTGATGCCATCTTGACTTCACTAACGCATTTTAGTGTGAGCAAGCACGAACTTCCGAGAATAAGAACGCAACTTCTCACAGGGTAATTGAAATGCGTTGCATAGGAGGGGAGAACTAAAACCTTGTCTAGCTAATGATACCACCGCAAATCACAACCATGCTTACCCGTTGCCTCCTCCTTTGTTTGTTCATCCACCAAGCTTTCTCCTTTCGTTCTCTCATGGATCCGATCACTTTGAACTACACTTTCACCTTCCCCAACTTCGACGTCGACGACTGTGGCCCCAGTGGAAACCTCATATGCATGGGCGCCGCCGCCATTAATACCGACGGCTTCTTGGATCTCAACCCAGATCGTTTCAACGGTACTGGGTCGACGTCTGGTCACGGAAGTAGTACTGTCGGACGTGTTCTGTACAGGATTCCCATCCTTGTGCATCCGGCCATGTTCACGACCACCTTCACCGTACTCATACCGGAAGACGCACGGTATGCAAATTCCGGCGACGGGATGGCGTTCATCTTCGCGCCGGACGATGGCCCCGGTCCTGTTGAAAGCTCGGGGGGTTTTCTGGGTCTCTTCAATCACACAACAAACGGTGAGATTAATCAATTTACTAGTCAGTTACTTCTTTTCTTCTCTCTCTCTCTCTCTGTTCATCGATTTAGCGATCGTCGTATGTACAATGAACAGGTCATATCTTGGATCAATTGGCCGTAGAGCTGGATACTTACAAGAACGAGCTCGATCCCCCGAACGGAAACCACATCGGAATTAACACGAAAAGCATACAATCAGACATAACATTCGATCTCTCCGACATAGGAATCGATCTCAGGTCGGGAAGAGACCTGACCGTGACAATCGCATACAATAGCCGGGAAAACCACCTCCAGATCTCCGTAGGTTACGCGGGGGGGCCTTCGAAGCTTGTTCTGGATCACCCTGTCGACCTCTCTGTCTCCTTCCCCAAGACCATGTACGTAGGCTTCACCGGCTCGACCGGCGGGGATTCCGGCGAGCAGCACCGGATACGCAATTGGGTTTTGTCATCCATGCCATTAATGACACATCCCGGTGCCGTCGCCGGGAGCCAAAGCGGCAACAAGATTCGGGACATCTTGATCATTGCTCTTCCGGTCGTGCTGGGGGGTTTGTTCCTCCTCGTCCTGCTCCTGCTCTGTTTCAGGGGGAAATGGGGGAAACAGGGGAAGGTGAGGAGGGACGATATAGAGAGCCGTTCCCGAAGTGCTGTCAATGGTCCTAAGCTTTTCACCTTCAAAGAGCTCTCCAAAGCGACCCAGAACTTCGGCAAGGAGAATCTGCTTGGGAAAGGCGGATTTGGGAGCGTCTACAGAGGCGAAATCCCGGGTCTTCAACCTCCTGGTAGTACCATCGCAGTGAAACGAATCTCCGCGACATCGAAACAGGGGGAACGAGAGTTTCTAGCGGAGATAAGCACGATTGGGCGACTGAGGCACAAGAACATCGTCCAACTTCTCGGATGGTGCCATGAGAACGACCATTATCTCTTACTCGTCTACCAGTTTATGCCCAACGGAAGCCTCGACCGCTTCATCTCCTCCAGGGGAAGTAATAATAATCATACGAATTTCCTCGATTGGGCTACTCGGTACTCGATTCTGAAAGGCCTCGCCTCGGCCCTGCTGTACCTCCACGAAGAGTGCGGACAGACGGTGGTGCACCGGGACGTGAAGCCCAACAACGTGATGCTCGACGGAGACTTCAACGCCCACCTCGGCGACTTCGGCCTCGCGAGGCTGAGCCACAACGAGACTCCCGTCACGACCATGCTCGCCGGGACGCCGGGGTACTTGGCGCCGGAGTGCAGCTACACCGGGAAGGCCACCGTCGAGTCCGACGTCTTCAGCTTCGGGATCGTCGTCCTGGAGGTGGTGTGCGGGAGAAGGTCGTGGGGGATCCTGGGGGAGAACAACAACCTGGTGGACCACGCGTGGGACCTGCGTGCGAAGGGGGACCTTCTCCGGGGGGTGGACCCCGCGCTGCCGGAGGGGGAGTTCCGGCCGGCGGAGGCGGAGCGGGCGCTTCTGGTGGCGCTCGCGTGCTCGCACCCGGACCCGGCGCTGCGACCCAGGATGAGGAAGGTGGTTCATGTGTTCACCAACCCCAACGAGCCCCTGATGAGGTTGCCGGAATCTCGTCCGGCGGCGATTTATGTCCCGATGTTACTGTCTCCGGCTGCTTCGACGAACGCTCGGGGATCCATGGCGACCACGACCGCCTCCGGCATTTCTAACTGCACCCAAGCATCCTTTGGAGATACAAGCATAGAGTAGATGATTTTGCTATACTTATACGGATAGTAGTAGTACTTGCTAGATTTATTATACATTTACGCTGTTTCCTGTCGAGGTTTTACATCGCGACGCTTACTTGCGGTTGGGTAACAGAAAATGTAGAGTTTAGAGTTTATTCGAGGTTGATAATATTTTATTAAAAAATTAAAATCTTGGACTATTCTTCATGTCAGGATCACAACATACCTCTGACACTGTTGGGTAAATGACTCATACGAGTCGGATCCGCGGTTCGGATCCGGATTCGGGTCCGGATCCGATAATTGGATCCGGCTCGTATTATTTTTCCCGTAAGTTCTCCCGACAGAATTCGGGAGAGACGTTAGGGGTTTTGCGGCGACAAGATGAGAAAAAAAAGAGGGAAGAAGAAAAGAAGAAATGTTAGGGCTTGAGGCGACAAGAAGAGAGGAGAAGAGGGAAAGAGGGAGAAGAGAAAAAGGAGATCAATCAACTCCATACCTTGAAAAATCGTAAACGGCTCTTAGCCTAGCTACGGACTTTGGAAGAGGCGACGACCGTTGAGCTTGAAGTATAAAGAAGGTTTCTTCCCGAAAATCAGAGGTACGGGAAATACTAATCCTTCTCTCATTTGATCTCTCTCTCTCTCTCTCTCTCTCTCTCTCTCTCTCTCTCTCTCTCTCTCTCTCTCTCTCTCTCTCTCTCTCTCTCTCTCTCTCAATCGTCCTATACTTCTCAAATTCTAAACTCTCTTTCTCTCTTCTTCTTTGTTGAAACTCGATTTGTTCCAGGTCTTCTCCGTGACTCCACTTCTCCGGCGACGAGTGCACCTCACCGGAGGAGAGCTGCGTTACCTTGGGAGACTATCGGAACGTCGATTGTGCATCCGAGATCGCCGATTAAGTCTTTAAATTGATGGACCTATAAAAGCACATAACAGCAGAGCATCTATCAAATAATTCAGAATCACTAATCTTGGTCTGGTCCTTTCTTAATAAAGCCAACAGGACTATAATAAAATTTAACCAGAAAAGAACAACTAATTTCAGAATGCAATTAATTAATGACAGCAATCCTATTTCAACTATAAACTAAATAAAGGACTAACCAGAAATCAATTTAAAGACTTAATCCTTTCACTGTTTAGGAGCAGGGTACTTTGAATTTATTGTTAATCCAAGTTGAATCTAGGATTTGTTTGAGTTTGAGTTTTAAGTTACTCAAACTAGTTGTTCAATCTATTCTGAATTTATTCTCATGAATATGCTGATCATTGTTGTCCCATGATAATATAATCTGTTATTGTTTCAATCTTCTAATAGTTCTCCATATTTGAAGAACAAATTTGGTCTTCTACATTGATAAGGTTTTTTCTAGTTCTAGATTGATTTCATTAGGTTCTCTGAATTGTAGAGTACTTGCATTTATTAATTGTTATAAATTGAAATCAGATTGTTTGTAATTCTGCAATTGATTTCTGGTTAGTCCTTTATTTAGTTTATAGTTGAAATAGGATTGCTGTCATTAATTAATTGCATTCTGAAATTAGTTGTTCTTTTCTGGTTAAATTTTATTATAGTCCTGTTGGCTTTATTAAGAAAGGACCAGACCAAGATTAGTGATTCTGAATTATTTGATAGATGCTCTGCTGTTATGTGCTTTTATAGGTCCATCAATTTAAATGGATTAACTCTAACACTTCGGTTTTTCTGTTCTCAACTGGTTTAAATGGCTTCTTAGCGTATTTGGCTTCTACACACACAGGACATTTAGAAAAATCTTTTACATCCACTGAGGGAATTAGGTTAAGTTTTCTAAGTCTTTTAATAGAAGCCATGTTCACATGACCGAGTCTCCCATGCCATAAATTAAATGACTCAGTAATATAAGCCAAACCAGAAGAAGAACTTTCATTGATAACTTTTGATATAATGTTTAGGACAAATAAACCCTCACTGAGATAACCCTTTCCTACAAACTCCCCTTTTCTGGTCATCACAACTTTATCAGCCTCAAATACAAGTTTTAGACCAGATTTATTCAATAAGGCACCTGAAATTAAATTATTGTTTTCGTATAGAAATCAGAAAGTGGTGTTGTATTATTGTCATTTTTAGGATTGTTGAATTAAAATCCTTTTGTTTTATTTGATTGATTGAATTATAGACTAAATTTGTAGTTTATAGTCTAATCTGTATTTTTCTTTATTTTGATAAATTAGACTTAGAATCAGATTGTAGATTTAATTTTATCACTTCTGAATTCTAAAGTCTTTTACTAGAACTTCTGAATTTGGTTGAAACAATTGATTAGGTGAAACTTCTAAAACTGAAACCCATATTGCTTAGGAGGACTAATTTTTCAGATAACATTTAGGTGCTAAAAGTTTAAAAAACCCTTGGTTTTATAAATGAATAACGTAATGAATATTACTGCCCTTAACAAGGCACTATTAGACCTATCTAAATTAGACCCGTTTGACGGGACAAATTATAAAAGATGGTCCCAAAAACTTCTTATATTTTTTGAACAACTCGAAGTGGACAACATGAGAGAGAGAGAGAGAGAGAGAGAGAGAGAGAGAGAGAGAGAGAGAGAGAGAGAGAGAGATGAACAGAGCAAATGAGAGAGAGAGAGACAGCGCAAGGGTGATAATTACTATTCGTTTATTCATTAATAGTGATTACAACTAGTATTTATTTATTCATAAATAAGAATGCAAACTCCGGACAGCTTCAGCAGTGAATGACACAAGTGCAGAGGTTCTCGAGATTTAGGCAGAAAGATCCAATAGCCTTCTCATGGTATTGTCCAACGCAATACTGTGCGCAGGTTGTTGGACAGTTCGGCGATGTAGGGCCAAAGACCTGGCACTGTTGATCATCAGCCGCTGAGAAATTCGCACCTAAAAAATCAACAAACTAATATTAATTGCACGAACAGCCCAAAACATAAGAAAAATTAAGAAGCTGGAGATTATAAATATACAATATGGGGTCATGAGATCATCAACCCACCCAGAGAGAGGAAGACAAAAATCACCAGTAGCAGCATGGAAACAATATTACAAGTAATAGCAGAGCCGTACTTCATTTTCACTGAAGTCTTCTTCTTCTTCTTCTTCGTGGCAATCTGCAGAGTAATACTGGACAGAAACTGTTCTAATCCCGTCGTTCTTTGGCTTTAATTTATAGGCAATGGAATACAAAGCGAAATTTGTTACCTAAAATACCAACCTGGTATTTATACTGGTGCTTAATGACCGAATTAAAACATGATTAATGTCCTGATCAAATCGAGGATATATTAGACCCTTATTAAGGAATAGAATAAAAAGCGAAATTTGTTACCCGAAACAGTAAACTGGTTTGTTACACTCGGGGCAACGGATAAGTAGGTGCATTAATTAGTTACTCCTATTTAAAATGAGAGCTAACGAGGTTTAATCACCCGATCTGTATCGCTTGGCCCACAACCAGCCCACATCCGGCCCACTTCCGGTCTACTTCCAATCCGATGTAATAATAAGGACTTTAAGATAATACATGTTTGAAGATCTACCCCGCGCATGCGATAAACGGATTTCTCACTAATGTTAATCAGTGGGTATTAATTAGTAGTTTTAGATTTTAATAGAATTGTTTTATTTTTTAATTATTGATATATGTAATAGACATTTTTAAATTTTATTGATTTGGTTAAAGTCTTAAAGAAGTAGGTTAAATGTGAATATCGGCAGTCTAAATTCTGAAACACGCGCCAAATCCCCTCCTTCCGAGCTCCGGTGTGCCTGAATTCGTTTAGGGCCATTTTCACAGTAATTTTATTTCGCACGTTCGACAAGAAAAGGAGTCGTCGACCTCTTCCACGAGTACGCAGATCATGGAGAGCGACTTGGAAGAGTTTGCAAGGAGGAAGACTCTGCGGAAGAGGCCTATTACAAGTGACCCTGCTTTCAAGGTTTCTGCTCTTTATCCTCTGTTTACTCAATTTGGAACTGTGTAAGTCTTTCATTTTGCGTTTTATCCGGATATATATTGTCCATCGGGCACCTGGATGTAGTAGTTCTAAAATTAACGTTGATTTCAACGGGAAAGGTGAAATTGTAGCCCTCAGTACGCCTTCCTTGCTGAGACTCTGTATGGAATGCCATAAAAATAAAAATCAGCGGAATCTATTTCCAGGTTCACGATGTTGACATGATTTACTGTAATTAATGGGTCCCATTGGCTGCTATGGTCATATGAAGCATATCTGGGGAATGTTTCACGTTGGAAGTACACAATATAGCCTACTCCTGAATAGAAGTGCTTTTGAAAATCCTAAGACTGAAAAAGAATCTTTAGTATACTTCAATATTCACAAGAGAATTGTCAAGGAAAAGAGGCTTAGAACACCACATAGTTTTTATGAGAGAAGTTTTTATTTTTTCTTGTTCCTTACTGTCTTAAGTTCGCCATAGTATTTTTGTTGTGGCACCACTCCATGCATGTTTCCCACACTGTTGTCAATATGCAACCAAACAATGTCTCTCAGAAACATCAGAACAAGTAGAATGAAATTTTACAGAAAAAATGAGGAAAATAAGATAAAAAAATTATGGTGTGCATGGTGGTGTTTCCCATTGGTTGGGACAGATTTGTAGAATTTTTACTGCCTTGCAGTTTTTAGGTCCTGATATTAGTTTTCTGGTTCATTGATGTTGATTTTCTCCAGAGTTTTATGCAAGAGGAAGATTTGCAGCTGGAGACTGCCCGAGCAAGATGTTCCCATCTTATCCTGTCTAATTCATATTCAAATTTCAAATATACTGTTTTAATGTTTCTAAATACATTTCTAAACTATTTTTATCTCACTTTTAGTGTCAAATCTTGTCAAAAGGCACGAAGAGTTGACAGAACGCTTATCAAGGTATTGCTGATCATGCACAAAGTTCATATTTGAGTTCTTGCCTTGTTTGAATGGATGAAAACGTGTTCAAATATCAATGGGCTTCAGATGCTAAGATGACCTATTTTAACATTTGAAGTAGGAATGTCATTTGTGTATGTTTCTCTATATGGTGTGTATATCAAATCCTTTTGTACAAGAGGTTCATGGTGTTGAATATTACATGTCAAATGGATTCATGTATGGTTGCCAGTAGCCATCAAATTATGAAGATTCACTTGCTTAGGACAATAACATTGGCTTGCTTTTCTCCTTGAAATTTTTTTTGTAGAAAACCTAGCTTTTTGTAACGATTGGTTCTATATTTGACAAAGTAACTAACAAACACTAGCATGGTTTCTTTTTAGTATTTGTCGAGATGTTTGTACTCAGAATATTTCCAGGAAGATGTTCTTTTTTTTTTGGTTAATAACTATTGGTATATAACCTGTGATGTCTTTGGTTTTGTCATGTTTTTTTGAAACCATTAATTTGCATGCTTTAAGCGTTAAGCTGAACGCGGTTTCGAGTGTAAGTATGATGAATGCCATGTTCTATATTGTTACTGTTATTTTGTGTATTATAGGAAAGTAAAATGGGAAGTTAACTTCATGCACAGCTAAACATAATTTGTATGATCTTTAAGAAACACAAAGAATACTTTAAATTGAATTTATATTATTCATTGATGTAACATCAAGCATACACTATGTACTGGAGGGTAATTGTCATCTCTCTCAAAGAAAAGGTTAGTTAATGACGTTATCTTGAAATTTTTCAGGTGCATGTTTTTATCTCAAATCCCTTCACTTTGACAGTTTATTTCTAAAGTAAGAAACAATAGGAGAAAGAAATGAATAGTAAAACTAATGGCTGGTAAATAAAAAGTGAAAAAATTGCCTTAGGTTCTTTATATCAAACCCGATTCATTTGACTGGAAGGTTCTGCGCCTGCCACAGGGATTCGGACAAGCTTGTTTTTGAGCGTCTGCAAAAGGAGTTTGAAGCTGCACGAGCTGCTCAAACTGAAGGTAGCATTTACGCTGTCTGTGTATAGATTAGGTTATTAGCTATAGTCTCTGTGTGAAAATGATGCATCTTTTTGCTCTAATCAACTCTATGGAAATGGATTTCTCTAACATAGTAGTTGCAGTTACTCTGTTTTAATTTTATCCATATAACCTCTTCAGACTCTCATAAACCCGTCGCCTCCCATAACCTCTTTTGTCTTCTTGTTTTCTGAATACTCCTCTCCACAGCCATCCTCTCTTCTTATCCTGTTTCCACTACCGTACTTTTCATGCATCTTATGCCTCCCTTAGCTACTTCTAACTGATTCTGACCCCTTTATGTGTGCTGGAATCAGCCACTTGCCACCTGTACCTGTGGTCCCCTTAACACGTTTTTGATATAGTGTTGTAATTGGAGGACCAACAGATTCTCACTGACCCTTTTGTCCTTAAAATTTGCTTTCTTTTCTTTGAAAGTTTGTCCTTCAACTATTTAAGCCTCATGTTTTATTTTTCTCAACATTCTGCAAGTCTGCACCTCCTTCCACGTGTCTTTCCCTGTAACTCCAAGTGAAAGTATGTTTTGCAGAGATAACTTTGGATGGTGAGCAATGGAATGATGGCTTATTAGCTACAATCAGAGAGAGAGTAAGCTTTTTCATGTTTTAATTCGGTGTTCCAATTGCTATGTGTGTTGCTCCTTTCTATAGTTTGACAGAGCAAGAGTTATTGTCACCTCAGTTTTACATCAAAGTAATTATGTGATGATTTTTTGGTTTAATTGACATTCATTGCTTAAGCTTACATTCAATTCTTGTATTTTGTATAACACAAATATGACTAAATTTGAGTACTTTGAGCTTTTAGGCTTTCTTTTGTGTGTGTGTGTTGGGGGTGAGGGAGGGTGGAGTTGTGTAGATTATTTTTTCTGGGATAAATTCTTTTCATATTACTATAATATTTGATAAGTACTCAAGTCTTATTTCTGCTTATCAGGTCCACATGGAAGCAGATAGGAAGGCGATGCCGGATCAGAGAAGTAGCATACTAGACTCTCACTTCCAAGGGAAAAAGACTTACAAAATTGGAACTAAGGTACTAATTTGAAATTGAGTTTTCTCTATTTGTTTGTGTCTACTTCTGGTGATGTGTTTCATGAAAATGTAACCATTTCATGACTAAAACAGGAAAACTTTAATGTAATTGGCTAAGCTCTAACCAGAGTAATGATTTGTTTATTCGTCTGTTTGAATATTGTCTAAGTTTGTCATTTTGACTGCTTTAGGATGTCATTTTTTTCCTTATTTAAAGTAATGTGTATGTGTTCAAACGTATATAGAAGTTAGGGACTTCATTGTGCAACAAGATCTATGTCACTTGAGATAATGCAACCCATAGTGCGACCCCTTACCTCTTGGGCTCCTCTAAGTAGCCAAGGACTTCTTTTCTTCCTTGAAGTTCCTTGAACCTCTTGATCAACATCTGATGCTTTTGTGACTGATTCTTCATGGTGTTACTAGTCTTGTTCTTTTTCTGCCCTATCTATGTGTTTGTCTTTGAAATGAGTTTTTCCGTCACTTTCTAATCAGTTAAAAATGTTGATATTTGTAGTACATTCATTAATGTTATTAGTAATTGGTTGAGAAGAAAAGACATGGATGTTTCAGGTTCAAAAGCATTCTTTGCCTTGATGAAATATCTTCATCTGAACACATTGTCATCTCTCTAAAGGAGATCAGTTTAAATAATGATTATGATCACTTACACATTTTCTATATCAATTTGGACGGTATTGAATAATAGTACATGCTCTATAAACATAGCACATTACAGATTTCGTATTTCTGAACCTTAAATTCTCTATTAAAGACACATTAAATGTTGTTAGTGGTTTGGCCACATGAGTGAACAATTTTAATGGTATTAGTAGCGGTGTTCTAGTCTCACTGGTTCTATTATTAAGGGGAAAATGATTTTTTTAGCATACTTAGGACAAACCATGGTAAGGTTATCATATTTTAATCAGTGAAATATATTAAGATTATCGTATTTTAAAATAGTGAAGTATATTACTTTAGTGCTTAAAAACTAATTTAGAGCATATAATGTGGCTGATTATGCTGAATTGTGTCAACTTGGCAGAGCCACATTGTCCTGGCAGAATAATTGCCTGGACTTATCTAGTATGATTAATCCTTTGGGCAGAGTTGCTAACCCTAACTTTTATTATGATTCAGCCTAGTTGCTGGTCTACTTAAGTCAGAAACAAGATATATACTTGCAGTCCACTGTATGTTACCAGCATCTTGTTAAATTAATTTAAATGTACAAATTTCTAATCTGATATATGATTCGGTTCTCGTTTACTTTGAAAGATTTTGTTCATCATGCTTTCACATAATGATTATGAACTTGTGATCAAAGTGGGTTTTGGAACTTCAGCTCAATGGGGCCTGCTTATGTCGTTCTGGGCTTGGGCAGATTTTGGGCATTATTGGTCTCAATTTTTCTCTTTCTTCATATACATGTTTGTAAATGTATTTTTCAAGTTTCTCTGAATGGTGAAAGCAGCAGAAGAAACTTGTGAAAATTAATAGTTTATCTCTGAGTATCCTATTCAGTTTGAATGCAGAAATATGGCATTCTCAATATCAAGGTTTAATTGATAGAAGCTTCACTGATAAGATCCACAGCTTTTTATTCTTTTGTGCAGGTTATTTGTTGCTTAGAAGGTGCACGAATTGGGATTCAGTATGAAACATCTTATGCTGGTATCTTCTCGTCATTTTTGCCTCTAAGATTTTAAATTGTTACCTACTTCATTCTTTCTATCTGGTGCTGAGATTGTCTGTATCAATCAACAAGCACATGTGAGGCAGGTTACTGAATGGGAAGTATTTCTGCAAAATCTTAGAATATTTTCCTGTATTTTTGTTTTCCTGTTGTTTATGACTCTGTTTTTTTACTGTACATTCGTTTTGTTCATTAACGAACAGAAGAATGGACATAGGCATGTTTTGAAAATAGCACGGAATGTAAGCAAAAAATGTGCTAAATTATGCCAATTTTTATGCAGTTGATTTTGTGAATATAGGTATTTGTTAATTACTTCATGATCTTGTAGTAATCAAATTGTTTATTTTGCTTTTTGTTACTCTCCCCTGAAGGTACAAATAAGATATTATTAAGGTTATTGCCTTGTTTTCTTTTTACTGTCTGAATCTTGTTTTTTTTTTTTTTTTTTTTTTTTGAGATTGGTTTTCATTTCATATTAGCCAGAAAATCAGACCGGTACAGTATTACAATCTGAGTCAGGAGTGGTCCTGATTTCAAGATGAGGCAGGGATACACCCTCCCTTGCCAGGCTGTCAGCTAAAGAGTTAGCCCGCCTTGGAACGTGGTTCCATTTGCAATTTGTAGTTACGCCTAGGTTCCAAATTTCTCCAAATAACACGAGTCTCCACGGAGGTGGAGCTGACTGGTTGCACCAGTTAACTACATTGAGGCAATCGCTCTCAATTTCTAGGTTTTCTTGGAATCTTTCCTTGAATAACTTCATCCCCTGGAGTACATCTCTAGTTTTTGCATCTGCAGAATCAGTGTTGATTCCTTACAACCCCTCCAATTCCAGCTGGTCCAGGGTTTCCCCTTAAGGAGCCATCAACATTTAATTTCAGAGTCAGCTGCGGTGGAGTCCATTGGGTATTTATGGTGACCTGTTGAGGCATAGGGAACTTTGCTATGCTTGACCAAGAGGCTCTTAGGGACCTTCCTTCCAGATTCTGGAATTCAGGTGTGGAAGAGAGCCAAGTGATGGTCTTGCTGAAGGAGAGTTCAAATAAATCAGCAGGCTGTCTAGAGTTGTTTTTGAAGATCCATCTATTTCTGAATCATGATTTTTGCTCTGTATATATAGTATGAGGTGTACAGTTGAGCTTGTGATTTGATCCTTTGACATTCACCTTTCTCTTTTCAGGAGAACCTTGTGAGATTTACCATTGCGTACTCGAGAGCAAATCATTCCTTGAAAAGATGACTGTCATTGAACACACGGTTCCCTTTTTTCTTCCCATTCGAGAAGCAGAAAATGATCTTTTATCTTCAAATGCTATGGTTGGTCAGCTCTTAGCATTTATTTGGATTCTTTCTTGTGATATAGTATTTTTTCTAGTCTGTGGATAGTTGTTTGGATGGGCATGAAGATCTCGGTTGCCAGATCCATTTTTTCCTTTGTGGGCAAGTAATGGTGGCTTGAAATGAAAGATTAGTGTGATCAATGCTTTTTCTGGATCCACTTCAGATTAGCCTGCTATGTTAAGCATTGCCTTTTATGGGATCAATGTCTGTTTCCACTTCAGTATATCTTACTAGTACTTCTTTCACCAGAAATTCATTGATTACGTTGGAGAGATTTTGCAAGCTTATGTTGATCGACGAGAACAGGTATGATGTTGAATGCCTTATATCAGAGGAATCTTGGCAGTCTTTACCTTCTCTCATCCTTTTATAGCTTTCTCCTGTTTCTTTTACTTATTTGCAATTTGTTTTCCCCTTTTTTCTGTAATTAGTTACCTGTGAACAATGTCTCTCAAACAATTCTAGCTAAAGAGTTGAGTAGCGATCCATGCTTTAAGACTTCTGGTTGATCAGTGTTAGAGAGGGATTGTGTACTTGGGAACAAGTAACTAGTTGTTAGCAAAACCCATTGTTTTGTTTCGTTGGTTTGAGCATACAGCATACAATTGTCTTTTAGATTTATTTCAGCTAATCTATGGATGGAAAGGTTGACCTGGTGAGACAAATTCTTGTTTGTCCCTCTCCCTCCTCCCTCTCCTCCCTCCCTCCCTCCTCCCTCCCTCTCCCTCTCCTCTCCTCTCCCTCCCTCTCCCTCCTCTCCTCCCTCCCTCCCTCCCTCCCTCCCTCCCTCCTCCCTCCCCTCCCTCCCCCTCCCTCCCTCCCTCTCCCTCCCTCTCCCTCCCTCCCTCTCCCTCCCTCCCTTCCTCGCCCTACCTCTCCCTACCACTCCCTCCCTACCTTTCTCGCCCTCCCTCTCCCTCCCTCCCTCCCTCTCCCCCCCTCCCTCCTCCTCTCCCTCCCTCTCCCTCCCTCTCCCTCCCTCTCCCTCCCTCTCCCTCCCTTTTCCTCCCTCTGTTTTTGCATAGTAAACTCAAAGTTGATATTTCAGAATAGAAATAACTTTTAGCCCCAAATTTAAGTTTGCCATCATAATTAGTTTTCTATCTTTTCGTACGCTATTGGCTTTTTATGATAAAATGAATAGTCCCATACTGCCTTCTGGGTCAAAACTCACTCTGTTTCCTATGTTATGTTGCACAAGTACCATTTTTCGTTATACATTGTGAATGTGATGTTTGATATGGGCCATATGTTCAACTCTGATGAACTAAACTTTTCTTTTAAATATGTTTTCCATATTTGCTCCTGGCACAGGTCCGCCTTATTAAGGAATTGTATGGCAACCAAATCGGAGAAATTTATCATAGCCTTTGTTATGACCGGGTAGAATTTGTACTCGACGAGTCTGATTGGTATGTTCCTCTCACATTTGGTATGATAGTTATGAGAGTGTTTATTACATCTCAAATTTTTACTGTTATATCATTATACTTTTTCATATATTTCCCTTGTATATATTTTGGGTGACGATTGGTTCAATATACTTTATTTTTAGAAAATTATAGGTTTAACATTTCTAACGATATTTATTTTCTTATGCAGTAAACTGACTGTAAGTTTGAGATACATTGACCTTGTCTCTGTATTGCCTACTCGCGTTAGAGTCTTGGCTTGGCCCTTGCATTGCTCCAAGAAATTGATTACAACTGCAACGCTGAATCGAAAAGGAAATGCTCCAACAGTAGCCCAGGCTATCCCTTCCCCTCTTACTTATGCTGAGGATGCTCTGAGGACCATGAGCTTACCAGAAGGTCCCTGACTCTGATGAACCTTGTATCCACTTCATTTCAAATAAAATCACTGCCCAAAGTCTTACAAGTTTTTGTTTGTGTTACTTTTTTGCAGCATATGCTGAAATTGTACTGAATCTGCCTAAGGCTCTTCAACAAATATTTCCTCATCTAGAAAAGAATCCGAGTGAGAAGAATGCTAGCGAGAAGAATGCAGGCGAGAAGAATACACGCGAGAAGAATGCAAGCGAGAGGAATGCACGCGAGGATAATGCACGCGAGGATAATGCACGCGAGGAGAATGCACGCGAGGAGAATGCTGGGGAGGAGAATGCTGGGGAGGAGAATGCTGGGGAGGAGAATGCTGGGGAGGAGAATGCTGGGGAGGAGAATGCTGGGGAGGAGAATGCTGGGGAGGAGAATGCTGGGGAGGAGAATGCTGGGGAGGAGAATGCTGGGGAGGAGAATGCTGGGGAGGAGAACGCTGGGGAGGAGAACGTTGGCGAGAAGAACATTGGCGAGAAGAATGCTGGCGAGAAGAATGCTGGCGAGGAGAATGCTGGCGAGGAGAATGCTGGCGAGGAGAATGCTGGCGAGAAGAATGCTGGCGAGGAGAATGCTGGCGAGAGAATGCTGGCGAGCAGAATGCTGGCGAGCAGAATGCTGGCGAGCAGAATGCTGGCGAGCAGAATGCTGGCGAGCAGAATGCTGGCGAGCAGAATGCTGGGAGAGCAGAATGCTGGCGAGCAGAATGCTGGCGAGCAGAATGCTGGCGAGCAGAATGAGCAGAATGCTGGCGAGCAGAATGCTGGCGAGCAGAATGCTGGCGAGCAGAATGCTGGCGAGCAGAATGCTGGCGAGCAGAATGCTGGCGAGCAGAATGCTGGCGAGCAGAATGCTGGCGAGCAGAATGCTGGCGAGCAGAATGCTGGCGAGCAGAATGCTGGCGAGCAGAATGCTGGCGAGCAGAATGCTCGCAAGGAGAATGCTCGCGAGGAGAATGCAAGCGAGGAGAATGCAAGCGAGGAGAATGCTAGCGAGAAGAATGCAAGCGAGAAGAATGCATGCAAGAAGAATGCAAGCGAAACAAACCCTAGTGAAAAGAGTCTTAGCGAAAAAAATCCTAGTGAAAAGAATCCAAGCGAAAGGAATCCAAGTGAAAAGAGTCCAAGCAAAAAAAATCCAAGTGAAAAAAATGGAGTGGGTACAACATAGAAATGGAGGAGCTCCCAAAGTGCTCCTCGTTTGCTTCAAGAGAATTGGGTTGCATTTTGTATTTATCGAGATTGTTATCTTGGGAATGTGAAAGAAGCCAAACTGGGACGGTTTGGAGTTGAGAGAGTGTTAGTGCGTACATGAGTAGGACTAGAGGCTTCGATGGAGAATCTTCTCATTCCATCTGCGCATAGGTGCCATTTGTTGCTGGCGATATTCCCATCCTTCATGATCTCTGCTTGCAAAAGAATGTGAAAGAAGCCAAACGTTTATATAGTGACGCATTTCTTCTTCTGAGAAGTTATGCAGCAGTTCTTGTGAGATGCTGTTTTCTTGGTAGGAGGGAGAGTGAAAGTTTCACGAGGAGGGGGGTTGCATTCTGGCGTGAAAAGGACGGGGTCGACCAACTGAAACTTGAAGTTAAAGAAAGTCTGTTCCTCTTCTTGTTTCTTCTTTAAACTTCTTCCAGTGAGTTGTCTCTTTCCGGTGCCAACTATGGAACAACCGCGAGCAGGAGACAACAATATCTGGACCAAAGAAAAGGGTGAAGCCTTGAAGGGGATGCGGGGAGTTCGATATCCCTGGACCACCCTAAATTGAAATGTATAAAAATCAATATTATGTTGACATCTTCTTTAATGACTGTTCCTCTGGTTCCTAACTTGCCCGACGTTTCTGACCACATCGGAGCCCTGTCCCCTTCTTCTCCTCTCCTCCGGTTGATTCAATCCGTTAGGTCGTGATCCATAATCTTAGGACTCCTGAACATATTCATGGGAAATCTACAAACATAACACCCCAGCAGTGAATGACAGAAAAATGAGCTCAACCTGTATGTACTGTACAGCATCGTTCTCACAAATTCCAGCGCGTATTTTTCCATTTATCTAACAAACACACCATATATACGCTATTAGACTCAATTCACATTATCCAACCAAACCGTCTGGAATTCGGGAAAGAAGAGCCGAGTTTAACTGTCATTCATCAAAGCTGCATGGTATCCCAACCTTCTGTTACGATTTGGCAGAAAAGAGTTAAAAGACACGGGGACATACCCACTGATATTAGTCAAATAAAGGAATTGGAATGTAGAATGTTGAGCGCTCCAGTCTCCAGACGGCCGATCTGCGATGCACATGACATTATTGAAGGAAACTGCTTGGCAGCCAGGCCAGGCCTTCGGCCACGGCCTTCGCCTACGGAAACGCCATGTTTAGTTTGAAAATGGCGACTCTTGAGTAATCACGCTGGTGTCAGAGCTTTTCTTTTATTCCAGCACAGACCCAGAAGTGCTGGCTTTTGACAAATGAAAAGAAAAATAAAAAAAAAGTATTTTCAATTCTTCATGTCGATCTAAATAAATTGGCGAAGGAGAGAAGGATGACTAGTTGTTATAAACAAGATCCTATTCTTATCCACAATCAGTCAATAATCTATGTTGTTGTTATATAAAATTGACATATAAACGAGAGGGGGCAACTATTCACCGTCCTATTCCCTTTACATGCTGTGTTTTTAGTTTTTACACTTTAGATTAAAATCGTTATGTTAACCCTTTTCTTTTTGCACTTGAACAGGACACAAGGACTGCCCCTCTATGTCGATCAATGTATCAATATAACCACGCGTGTTTAGAAGTACAATATATAATTAAAGACCCCGTAAGGGAAGTACCATATTAATGCATGTTTCAAACCTTTTGGTACATAAACAAAATGAACTGCACCTTTCGTTTTAACTTTTAAATGCTAAGTTTAAAAGTACTTTTAATTAATGAGGGAGAAAAAAAAAATTAAACCAGTTACACCGAGTGGATTCGGTGATAGGGCCGGGTGAGTGGGGAAGAGAGACTGTGAACTCGGAAAGCTACACGTCCCGATTCAACTCAACTCGAATCTTGTTGCTGGGGATTGCGTGCATGACGTGTCAAGTGGGGGGTCCAAACGACCAGAAGAACACAAAAAGGGTCCGGACAAAAATAAAGATTTACAAAACCGAAAAGGCCTAGAAACAGAGCAATCGACGCCCAATCATCGAGTAACACAACGTTCATTGCGTACGTCAAAAACGAATAAAGTAAGCCCCCACACGCGCTCTCCTTCTTTTTTCCTCTTCTTCTTCATATGCATGTGCGTCGCTGCAGCTCTCCTTTTAGAGTACTCTCCAAGCTCTCCACATTCTCTCTCTCTCTAGAGTCTCTTTTGTTTTTCAAATTGAAATGAATCAAATTCTATTCATTTCTCCATCCACTCTTCCACTCCCATTTTCATAGAAAACTCTTACTTCGTAATCTGACTGAGATTCTCAACAGTTTTAGGAAATTTTCTGAGAGAGAGAGAGAGAGAGGAGAAGGCGACCAAGGAACAAAGGAGGGAAGATTAAATATGGGTCAGAGTTTGCTAGCGCTGCTTAAAAATGCAGGCAGCTTTAACAGGTCTAAACTACAATACTAAACCCGGAGAGGTAACATGAGCTTTTCTTTTTCTTTTTCTTCGTTTTGTTTTATGGGGAAAGGCCAGTTTACTCTATCCCACCCACGTCCCCTTTCTTTATACCTCCGGTCTGTCTGTCTTGCAGCTTTTCCCTTTCTGATTCCTCAGTTCCAATTTCGATATAAAGGAAAAAAAAAAAAAAAAGGACTACTTGGAAAAGTGAGTTTCATAAGGACATTAACTTTGTGAAAAGCTTTTTAAACTCTTCATACCTTTTTTCCATTCTAATTGAGAATCCCATTTTCTTGACATGAAACAGCGAATTCTTGAGCTGGAACAGTACCCATTTGCGGTTTCTGGCTCCTTTATTTTTAAGTTGCAGACTGGAACGATGTTGAGGCTTTCTTCTTCCGTTTCACGCCGCTTCAAATCTCTCTCAGACTCTTATTCTCTCTGATTATCTCTTCTCCGTTTTTTTGTCAACGTCGTCGCCCATTTGAGGGAAGATTCTTGACAGGTAAGAACAACTGGCCGAGCACATTCCTTCTCGCTCACTCGTACATTTATGCGCCCATATAAAATTAGTACTCCAGAGCCACAAGCATCAGCTGCAGAAGATCAGGCGCGGGCGGGATTATGAAAGAGAAGCTTAGAATGGGGCGTTACAATATGAGTATCTTCGTCTTGTCATTTCTTCTCCCGTTCGTCCTTCTCCCCAACGTAGCTTCTGCTCAGTTGAGGCAGAATTACTACAGAAACATCTGCCCCAATGTGGAGTCCGTCGTTCGTTCCGCCGTCACCACTAAACTTCGCCAAACATTCGTCACCGCCCCTGCCACACTTCGTCTCTTCTTCCATGACTGCTTCGTTCGGGTAATTCATTTGTGTGTTTACATCAATTTTGATATTGTATTATTATTAATATCAATTTGTGTTTAATTTGGTGTATATATGAACGGTGTCATGTGTGTACAATTATGTATATATTGCAGGGATGTGACGCTTCAGTATTACTGGCCTCTTCAATCAACAGGGCTGAAAAAGACCATCCTGATGATATCTCTTTAGCCGGAGACGGGTTTGATACAGTCATCAAAGCCAAGGCTGCCGTGGATAGGAACCCCAGGTGCCGTAATAAGGTCTCCTGCGCTGATATCTTGGCCTTTGGCCACCAGAGACGTCGTAGCACTCGTAAGTTCATTCGATCATCACCAAAAAAAAAAAAAAAAAAAAAACTGATCGCTAGCTTCTTTCTTTCATTATAAGTACTATCCCCTTGATTAATTTGTATAATTACATAGGTGCATGTTATATACAGTACTATCTTATCAAGATCATCTGCATGCATCACATATGCAAGCTCTTCATTTTTTATGGGAATTTATGATCAAGTACTTTCTAGAGTAATGATCATCTAATTCGATGTTGATGTGCAAATTAATTAATGAAATGTAATGTTTAGACGGGCGGCCCCTTTTATCCGGTGGAGCTGGGAAGACTAGACGGAAGGGTGTCTACAAAGCCGAGTGTGAGAGGTCGTCTTCCCCACGCCAACTTCAACCTCGACCAACTCAACGCCATGTTCGCTGCAAATGGCCTCACCCAGACCGACATGATCGCCCTCTCAGGTACTAGTACTACTAATTACTCAGTATATATATACTGATCTCTATATATATTTACTAGTTAGTTCTGAGTACGCGGCTCCCATTAATGTACGTACGTACCAAATATATATATTGATCATATAATTGCGACCTATATATACTTATTTAATTTAATTTGCAGGCGCACACACGATCGGATTCGCGCACTGCGGCCAGTTCTCGAAACGGATCTACAACTTCCGGCGGGGGAGGTCGGTGGACCCGAGCCTGGACCCCACGTACGCGAGGCAGCTTCAGGGGATGTGTCCCAGGAACGTGGACCCCAGGATCGCCATCAACATGGACCCCACCACCCCTAACACCTTCGACAACGCCTACTTCAAGAACCTTCGGCAGGGGAAAGGGCTGTTCACGTCGGACCAGATCCTGTTCGCCGACCCCAGGTCGCGGCCCACCGTCGATCTCTTCGCCTCCAACCACACCGCTTTCCGACAGGCCTTCGCCGCCGCCATGACCAAGCTTGGAAGAGTCGGTGTCAAGACTAGTGGAAGGATGGGAGAGATCAGGCGTGACTGCACCGCTGTCAACTTATAACCAAAATATGTTATGATCGATTTTGCCACTTCAATTCTTATTAGAGACGTACGTTGATCAATTTATTTACTACTGGATCATGGAGATCGTCTTCATATGTAAATCCAATGGAATAAAATCGATGTGCTTCTTCTTTTCTTCTTCTTCTTCTTCTTCTTCTTCTTCTTCTGGCTTCTAAATGCTGTTGGGATATTTGATTGAAATGTCAAACATTGCCACTAATTCCACACTTGTTCATTGAAAAGACGTTGTCCTTAGTACTACTATTAGAATTCGGGGGAATTCTCCTTATAAGGTAGATCAAACAGTACTGATAAGAAGGATCGAGTACCTGTACGTACTACTGATCTGAGCAGTACTTGTGCTTCACATGAATGAAGCTTTGTCAGTTCTCTCACACCCGTCAACTGTTTTGGTGCACATGCATGAGTCCCGTTCAATTAGCTAATTAGTAAGATCAGAATCTATATTCTTCTTGCCATGCATGATCATGTAAGCTGGAGTTCAATATATATTGCCTTTGTTATTGGGAATCAATTAAGTACTGGAACGACTTAACTGGGGGCTTTTTTTTTTTTTTTCCGGTTTCAGTCTGATCAACTGCATGCAGGTACCGTCACATATTCCTAGTTCTGGTGAGCAACAGTACTTACAGCAATGACCACAGATCTGTCATCCTCAAAAAACCACACTTCTGAACCCATACAGAAATCCAGCAAAGATTGTGCAGACGCTATTACTAGAAAGTTTATTCCCATTCAGTACTGATCTGTTACTATGTGATCGGCTGGAGTAGTACTAATGGAAATCTGCACGCACGACCTTTTTTTTTATCTGAATACTGGAATACTGTTCTTTTTAACACTGGCTTCTGATCAGCACAAATGTCACTTGGGAAATGGAAGTATATCAGTACTGAAAGTCCTTTAGCTAGGCTTCAAAACTTCTGATTCTACTGTGTGATACGGCCAGGGCCAGTTAAAACTTAAAAGTGAGTGAGTTCCAGCTGAGAGACCTGAAGCTATTACTCTGTATATCATGGAAGTTAATTTATTGATACAAGGAATTTATTGCACAACCACCAATTTAGCAGGTTGGCTCAATTGGGGGGACAAAAATATTTGTGCATGGTACGTAAATGGGAACAAGCTAGTAGTACGTACAGCTTCTGGCAAACATAAAATTCATGAATGAATGTCTAATTGAAATTTCAACGTGGTACAAGGACTTTTCCTGCATGTCAGCGGCCTATGTGTTACTCAACTACTTCAAATTGGGTCCCTCGGCTTCATTAAAATACATTAACAAAGAAAAAGTTGTGAACCCAAATTAGCCTCATGACTTGCACAGTGAGACAGTCATGAACAATATTTTCATTAAAAAGGAAGAAATTAAAAAAACTCGCAACTCAAACTTTCATGTCCTATTTAAGCTCAACGCTCGGAAAAGCCAATGGGGCCTCTTTAAGCTTTCTTCGTTCTCCTCCACTCGGTCCGATCTTACGGCTGTAGGCGATGACTTAGCCTTCTTTTTCTCATCAGATTTCTTCTTAGTCGTTCCACATCCGATGCTTAACGTCAACTCTACTTCACTCTCTCCTCGGGGCAAAATGGAGGGCGTTCTTGCAGTCCCTCACACCTCACTGTGTTCTCTCTTAAATTTCTGCCAAACACTATGCTCTGATCCTCCACAGTACTAGGACAAGCTGAATTATCCTGTTCTGCCGGGCGTTCCAGATCAAAACCCCTGCGAGCCCTGCTAGTTTCTTGTGAAGAGCTACTGGGTTCTTGTGAGCTTGGGTCGGCACTAATATTAATATATCTCTGATGAAAGTTGTAACTATGTTGAGTGTTACTAAAAGCAGACGAGCTAGCCTGGGGGCTTGTAGATGTGCTCCAAAACCCACTTCTCATGTCAAGATCCCTGTAATCAGACCCTCCATGCAATGCTCCAGGTCTGGGACTCGAGAGTCCAGAAAGTTGTAGTTCTTTACTTCTTAATTCTGACATTAGTACTTTTTGAACTCTGTATAACCGGTGCATTTCCTGTACCTGCATCATTCGAGTCTAAAAAGTTAGGATTCAATCAATTGCCCGTCGATATTACCAAGACCTACATCATACCAAAGAATTTCACTGAGGTTGTTCTGTATATGTTTCACCTGTTCTCTGAAAGCCTCTTCTTGCTTTAGCATTGTCTTTCTTATAGATTCTCTGTTGTACTGTTCAAGCAATCTATCCATAGATCCTTCAAGCTGATGAAATCCAGTTCCTATGTTCTGTTTGAGATATCCCTCACTGGAAGAAGCCCAAGAATGTGCGAAGTCCCTGCTATGTCTACTGCTTCAACTTTTTTATTTGGGGGTGTGGGAAGCAGATTTACAGCATGTTGCAATTTTGTTCCCATTCCTGTTAGGATAAAAGAACACAAACATCAGCTTATAGCAATTAAGAGATGACAAAACAAGAAATAAATAATAGTAATAATTTTTTTTTAAGAGCACTATAGATATGCATCTTTCATTAGGACATGCATCACAGAGCAGTGAATGAACAGAGATCTTTTTCAACGAATTTCAACAAAAGTGTGAAAGAATTCGCTCAATCTTTATGTTTACAGGTAAGAAAATCAACCTGACCAACTCGCTAAATGGTGAATATTAGTATAGCCGAAGGAGGACAACTGAAACTGGCCAATTTCTGTTATACTCTAGGCAGCCAATCAACTGGTATACATTCAGCTGCTGAGTGATAAACCTCTGAAATACATGGGTAATCACCTCAGCGTATCATGGGCAGCAAACTTGCACAAGTATGAACCCGAAGCAGAAAACAAGGATGAATTCCATCAGTTTGGCTGTTCATAAATGTATACTTCAGTTGCCAATACCATACAGTTGATTAAAAAAAAAAAAAAAAGACAAAATATAGCAAATTATTATCCGTAATACACAAAATCAACTGCGAGTTTAGACAAAATCTACAGGAGATCAGGTAATTCAAAATGGCACTTATTCCCCATAACCTGACTAGAGTGAGAAAAGATGATATGCTTTGAATTTAAGTAATCAACCAGTTTTCTTATTTTCGGAACTTGCCTAAAAACTTCATTCAGAGTTGAGTTCCAGACATCCTTCATAAGATGAATGTAGTAGATGAGGACACAGGATACAAAAGAGTTGTAAATCGTGGTACTAGTATGCATGAGACAGGTCTTGCAGACGACCTAGAAATAATCAAAAAGGGAAAAGTGGTGGCTTATGTACTTCTGTAGTGCTAAATTTTTGAATATCATGAGGAAGAAACCCATATTTGTGTAAAGTCTACCAGAAGATATCCCATGGGTCACTCCTTAATGTTACTGACGCCAGAAGTAGAATGAGGTAGATTCTTACCAGGAAATAAAGGGAAAGGCTACAAGCTGATTTCACCGACTTGTCCAAAAGGATTTGACAGGGCACAGAAACTAAAGATCTAACGATTCAAGTGTGGCAAGACTAAGTGAAAGGACTAGTCAGAGGTTATATACTGCTAGCTTCTTTGACACGTCTTTAGTGGAACAGTGGATATATCTCCTCTCTAGAGGCTCAAAGATTGATCGTTTCTAGTCCTATGTGAGCTTCAAAGTGAATGATTGGTCACGAGAGCACGAGCAAATTCTCCATATTGGACAAGTAAATCTGCTTTCATTCTCTCCACCAAGGAACGGAGAGCAACTATGAGCTTTCTTTCAACAACAATCCTGTTCAATCTTTAGTTTTCGTGGAGTAATCAGATAATGCACTCGTGACACAGACCCGAAGAAACAGGAAAGGCTTCCGAGATCTTCGAAAGAGTTTCATTACCGAGACAGAATTAGATACCCGGAATTCGCACGGAATTGACTCGGGTAAACAGGGTCTAGTATCCGAAAATTCCGTCTTCGGTCACGTCTTAAATTATAAGCAAAAGAAAGATACGGGATCTCCACGAAAGTTCTTCAAAAAAATCAGTAGAAAGAGAAAAGTGTAGACCCTGAGATGCAACCTCTTTTGTAGTTCAGTTCAGTGAATAAAATGTGATCCCGGTACTGTACATGAAAGCCACATGAGAATTACAGAGAAAACAGAGGGTAACACAATTAATTCGATCCTCAAAGAAGAAGAGCAAAAGCCGAAAACATGAAAAGAAATTCTACCTTTGAAATTTGAAAGGCACTTGTTTTCCCGTGTTCATGGAGCATCTTCCTTCAGTAATTGACCACTTTCATCCACCTGCCATTGCATAAGAAACAAAAACTGCCCAGACTCTACACCCAAATCAGTTGCCATGACTCATTTGCTGTGCAGGGTCTCATGGCAGAGAAGCAAACGACGGTCAAACCCAGGCGGAGGTGATAGATTCGGTGAGTCGCATATGAGCAATTTCAGAAGAGGAAAGAGCCCCACACTTTTCTCTTTCCTTTTTCCTTTTCGCTCTTCTTCTTCTTCTCCTCCTCCTCCTCCTCCCAAAAACAACCAAGCCCACCAAAAATAATGCAAGCTTGACAGGCTGTGAGGGAGAGAGAGGCTAAGAAAAGGTGGAGAAGCCTATGGGGAAACCAGTTGTGTATTGTATTGTATATTGGTGCTACGGAGAGAGAGGATCGATGAGGATGGAAGAGGGAGCAAGACGAAACAAAACAAAAATAAAAACAAATCTCACTGCTCTACGTAAGCCTGTGTAAGCCTGTGAACAAGATATTCCAGACAAGCCTTCCAGGACTTGAGATACGAAGATGCGAAAGGTGGGCTACAACTCTTGAGAGTTGAGACAGATCACTTCAATCTTTCTCTTTCTTCGCTTCTATTGAAAAAATTTGAAGATGCCCCACGAAAGGAGATTGGTCTAGCTGTCCTTTACGGCCCCATTTAAGTAAGTCGGTAGAAAGGCATCAGAATTCAGCATCCCCGTCTTCCCCTGGCCTCGCCTCCAATGTTACCTACCTCTTTTACTCGTTAAAACTGGAGATGGACATCTTCTTCGAAAACAATGGGGGCTCTGGATTTCGGCGAAAATGCGCGGAAGAGTCGCAGGTATGGCTATTTTTATTGGGTACGCTCCAACACCCATCTCAATATTCCCAGAGTTCGTCGATCTCAACACCCATCTCAATATTCCCAGAGTTCGTCGATCTCCAACACCCCCACTACAAGATTCCACTGAATTTCCTTAAAAACTATCCTCACTCACTGCTGCTTCTTTCTCATAAAAAATTATATCTTTCCCATTTTTCACAAGGACCCATTTATTGGCCTATTTAAGAACCCACGTCCTGATGCAACCGAAGCTACTGATTGTTTATTCAGCTGTGCAGTTTTCGCGTCAAGGGTACTTTATTTTCTGGTTTTGTGTTTTCACAGATACCTGCGACTCGCAGATTTTTCTTTTTTTATTCTACTTGCATCCTTTTCAGGGTTAAACCCACCAGGACATTTTTCAGTTAGAGCCTTGAACTTACCGTCGTAAAAATCCAGAGACATGAGAGCAGAGCGGTTCCGGTCGATGTCCGTGGATGGAAGATCTTATCTGTCTGTGCATAATTTAATCGAAATACAATCTGATTTCGCTCCTCCTTGAGAGATGGAACTGGGTTTTTCTAGTATCAGGATTCGCTGGCCTTCGAATACTAGTCACACCTCCAGGCTCCAGATTCGATTGTGGGATGCCAATGAAGATTTATGGTCGCCCTCTGCCCTCCAAATCGCAAGGATTCTGCTACAAATTAGATACCGAAGCAGAAAAAGAGGAGGAAACTTCCCGCATATCGCTTTCTTCCAAAAGCTACGAGACCAAAACATACCTGTCCCTGAAATTTTTATTCGGGAAGAGCTCAAAACTTTTTTCAGTTCTCATCCGGTGAATTCCAGACTACAGTCACATGCACCGATGCCTTTTTTAATTCGATTTTATCTGGGCATGCCTTGGTTTTGTCTTATTCTTGTTTTTGCGTGCTCCAAATCTCATCATAATGGTTTGGGGAGTAACATGGCCCTTCTGCTTAATGTCAGGAATAGATCCAACTCTGTTTCCCTCTTGTCATTATTTTATAAACCAGCGATGCATTCTTTGGAGTTTGGATAGAGAGAGAGAGAGAGAGAGAGAGAGAGAGAGAGAGAGAGAGAGAGAGAGAGAGAGAGAGAGAGAGAGAGAGAGAGAGAGAGAGAGAGGAGTATTTTTAGGATTCAGAATTCAGATCCTTTCCTTTTCTCTTGGAGGGTCTGTCATTTCTTATGTGATCCGCCAGTACCGGATGGTTTTGGGTTATGCCTCCATTGTCATTACCTATCTTTCTCTCTCTCTCTCTCCGGACCACCAGCCCTGTGAAGAGGGGAGGAGAATAGAATCTATAGATAGTCCCTTTCGTTTGTCTTAGTTCATTTTCATCGTACTCTGCTCTGCCCTCTCTGCTCTGCTCTATGGTTCTCGCCATGGGCATGTGATGGATTCCGGTAATCAAATAAAGTATGATTCGATCTAAATGTTCCGATGGAGCTGCGCAAGTGCTGTATGAGTGATGCAGCCAAAGCTGTCATGCGTCTCGGAGCATGACTCGGAAGCTTCTGCTTCCGAGTTTGGGTGGTAGGTGGTGGGGTTTGACGCGTCTCCCCCTACCTGCATCGGCTTCCTTCAATCAGTCGGAACCGGATGAGGTGACACAATCATGGGGATGATGGATAGTGGGTTCGTGAGTCGGACTCGGATCGAGTTGCAATTTGAGTACTAGTTTATTTCGTCTCAGAGTAAGCGTGTAATATTAAATATTCATGATCAGACTCAGAGAACCGAGAGAGTCAGTCATCCCTGGCCTGATGATGTTATCAGTATTGAGGAGCTCAGCTAGCTAGGTCGTCGTGTATCTCCAGCAACCCATTGAACGAACCAGAAAAAAAAAACACACAAATTCCAGGACGGGGGATGCCGCCGCCTGGATCGGCCATATTCCATAGAAGGGAAAAAGAAAGAGAAAAGTAAAAAGGAAAGGGAAAGTTGAGGTGGAGTCCACCTCCGAAAGGTCCCACTTAAGGAACGATCTTAGGATCCTGCATGCCTCGATCGATGACGCCATTAAAAAGAGCAGCCTCGGAGAAAGAAGAAGACAGAAGAAAGAGAAACGACAGGGATATATGGGGTAGTAAAATGATGGAGTGCGCCGGGTCTTTACAGGGTTTACGCTGAATCGCATGCGGGAAGGAAAGAAAGAAAGACTCCAGACATTCTGACAGAGAGAGAGAGATGTAGTGAGAGAGAGAGAGCTCATAATTAATTTATCTAGTTGTGTTTCCGCGTTTTCGCTTTTCCCTGTAGCTTCGCCTTGTATTCTTCTCGAAGCGAGAGCGCTGTTGCTCTCTCTCTCTCTCTCTCTCTCTCTCTCTCTCAGCAGGGGAGGCTGCTGCGCTGAGCAGGTCGAGACTCGAGAGCGAGAGAGAGAGAGAGAGGGAGAGGGGGGGGCTTTCTTTCAGTTTCAGAGCGTCGTTGATACGGACAGAGAAGACAAAAGACTGACGGCATCTTTCCAGTGTGAGTAGGGAGAGTGGGCATAGACTGGATTGCAGGGCGCACGCGTTGCAGCCCCGTCAAGGCGCAGCCGTAATCGCTGGGACCTGCCCTTGTTCCCTCCCTCCTTCCCTTACCTCATTCCTCTCTATCATCATCATCATCATCATCCTCATCCTCATCCAGCCACCCCCAATAATCCAACCATCAAAAACTATTACCTTTCTCATAAATCTTACACACAGAATTTACTCACAAATTAAATTAAAATAAATTCGAATAAAGGGTTTTAAAATTGGGCATTTGCAATAGCATCAACTGGGTGACATTATGACTCAAATTGGAACACCCAAATGAATTCTTAATCAATGATGATCTCAACCACAATGGTTCACACATGAGGCAATAAAGTATACTAAATCAAATTGTGCATATACAAGCTTAGTAAGGTTTATTTTAGTGTATATAGGTAGGTTATTGAGGAAGGGCCTATGAATTATGAATAAAAGAAACCTTTTAATTAGCCTTTCTAAAAACCTTTCCATACCACAATGTGGACCGTAGCACACGAATCGACTAGATATAGCAATTCCTCCACACTTTGGTCAAATCTCCACTGATTGCAACGAGGGGAAAGGGATGGCCACTGAAAATATCAGCACGTATAAGTCTTTGAATGCTTTGGAGAGTAGGCATTCATGTCCATTTTTACAATATGGTTCCTAGGTGATACTAGCCCTTCCTCTTTTATCCAAGAATAAATTTTTTAGAGGGTAGAATTAGCTTTCTACTTTCCATAATCGTAAGAATTAGGTAGCAATTTTGGCTACACTCTAATAGAGAACTTTTTCAAATAGGTCTTTGAAAAAACTTATTTGGAAATGCTTAATTTTGGAGCCATTTCAAAGTATTAAAAATTTCTTTTTAAAAGGAGATTTATCTAAACATGTTTATAATCCAAACAAGGGTTATCACATCGAAAGATGAAGTTTTAGCCTCAAAAGTGCTTAGTGAAATTTGCGTCAAAAGAGTTTGGAAGATACTAGTTGTACCTTTGCACAGAACTTATAATAAAAATTTTTTCAAATATGGCTAGTTACGTCATGTATATCGAATAGGTACCGCGGCTTAGGTACAACTAGCATTACTGGAATAATTTTTCTCTGGCCGTCGTAAGGTCATTGGACAAAAACCGCTGATTTGGTGATCTCTTCCCAAATCCTCGATGGTGACTAACTTTGATAATGGCTTGTTAGACAATACCATTTAAAGGATTCCCCTAGGCTACGAGAGCTTTAGTTTACCAATGCAAAACATTAAGATATGTATGAAAATAAGAGATCTATATATACATGACTCAACTTAGATGAGTCTTAACTCTAATCAAGAGACAGGTAATAAAGAATTAATCAGTGGGGTACCAAGTCAAATCAATGATTCCCTACTTCCGTGCAACACATGTGAAAGCAAATCGGCGACATTACTCATGAATTAACTTTACGTCATATCCAGCCTAAAAACAAACAAAGGACAAGAAAATTTGAGGTTAAGAAACCATTAATCTGGTCATTAGGAACCTTAAATGGCCCAATCCCTATGTGTCCAACTCCACCCAAGTGAAACGCTACTTGGGAAAGATCAATGATTGGTGACCATAAAATGGACACTGGCCAATCCAATCATTTGATTCACGGGGTCCCACCCCCGTCTCGCTTCTGAGACTTGTTATACCGCGACCTACCCACAATCCAGATGAGCCATGTGGGAGGATCTGCAGTTCGGGTGGTCCAGCCTGACAAGGGACCACCAATGGACGTAAGCGCATTAATGTATCATTAACGAAGCTGATCTAATCATAATGGGACGATTAATCTAATCCCATTGACAGGTCTGCACTGCAGTACTCGGAGAATGGCGATTTTGCCGGGCCGGGTTGCGACATCGGAATCAAGACTCAAAGTGTAAATACGGGCACATGTTTCACTTTTTTCTTATAATAATGTTTCACGAGGACTTGCTAGTAATTCTTCTTAAAAGAAGACGAGTATTAATTTATTTTAGAACTGCGTCTGATTCATGAATCTAATGGCGTGGCTCTCCGACGGTGAGAAACAAAGAAACATTCATGGGACCCTCTCTGTTGGTGAGCCGTAATGAAACCTTATGATGTAACCCTAATTAAGTAGATTTAATGTTTTCGTTTTTTTTTATCAAGTACTACTAACTCTACTAC
This sequence comes from Aristolochia contorta, assembly GCA_022405105.1. Taxonomy (NCBI): domain Eukaryota; kingdom Viridiplantae; phylum Streptophyta; class Magnoliopsida; order Piperales; family Aristolochiaceae; genus Aristolochia; species Aristolochia contorta. Next base: position 5,344,813 of record CM039666.1, on the reverse strand, counting down.
TACTACAGTCTACAACTACTACTAAGGACGTCTTCCTTACTTATGTTTGATTTTCTTTATTTAAAGAGTTTCTTTTTCTTTTTTGTTCTTTATAATTTGGGAGGATAGACGACGAGAAGTAGGTGTCACGTATTGTCACGTGAATTTCACGTGAAGTTCGGTGGCTTGAAGCGAAAAATATTTTTATCTGGATCGACGTGTCACCTCATCCCTCTTGTGGTCCCCTCCCCCCCTTCTTCATTTTTCTCACTAATGGACCGATTGGCCCGTGCTTATCCGGCCAATTTACCGTCTTGCCAAAGGAATCAGAGTCCCCGAGATTTTTGGATGATACGATCGATATCAGCGGTTCATAACGCGTCCCGCACGTGGGACCGATCTCGCATGAGTACTTGAAAAGTAAAAAAAAAATAGAAAAGTTTTTTTTGCGCTAAGTCGCTACCGACATTCTCCAACTACTTGCGATAACGAAAGTTTCCAAGTGTTCCCCAGTCTGATACGTGTATCGTGGGCCCCATACTGAAGATGGACCCCAGGGAGCCAGTACGACCGATTCTCAACCAATCGTCGACACGTGTCTCAAGGTTTCGTCTATGATTTTGTATTTGACCTGATGAGTGACGAGAGAGGGGGGAGAGCGAGGGAAGGAAGTGATTGACTGTAAATTAAAGATGGTGGAAAAAAGAGAGAGAGAGAGAGAGAGAGAGAGGAGAGAAGGAAATAATAAGAGACTGGCTGGGATTAGATAAGGCGTCCCTATTGATTAATTTACAAGGGAGCGGGGATCGGGGGTGGTTAGAGATTGAGGAGTTTTTATGAGCGAGAGAGGTGAAGAAGAATTCTTTTGTCTGGCAAGTGTTTGTTTAAATGTCTGTGAGGGAAGAAGAGACGTAAGCTGGAGATTCTTTTCAGATGGGAGTGTCACCACCTGTAAGCTCACCACCACATCAGTTTCCCACATTCAATGAATTGTATTTGATGGAGTTTGAAACTAATAAAGAAAAGGAGAGATGATGTAGATGAGGGAATCTCTCAAGGAGGGAGAGGTAACGGGCCCCATCCCACTGCCCTTATCTTTCCATGGCTATCCTATTCTAATAGACAATAATATCTGCGTCCCATGTTGTCTCGATGATTCCATTTTCTTTTAAACCAGGACGGTCTGTTAGCCTCACAAACAGGTAAGCATTATATGTGGGTCTCTCATCTTCCACTTCCCATTTATTCTCACTAATGGAGTCGTACCTATCCTCTCTCTCTCTCTCTCTCTCTCTCTCTCTCTCTCTCTCTCTCTCTCTCTCTCTCTCTCTCTCTCTCTGGACCGAGAAAGGTAAAAGCTTTTGGTGGATATATTTCTATTATGGGAAGAGAGGATCAAGAGTCACTTTCACTGATTTACAGTTCTTTGTCTTGATTCTTTAGTCTGCCATTATTGAATGCAATAGAGATAAATAACCGGCTTTGGGGGGGGAGGGGTTGTGCTTTATTTGTGGTGGGGAGTTTGTGAGGTATCTGTGATGCGTACCTACTTTTATCGAAACATAAAACTGGATTCCTTCTCGTTTCGTTGTACTGTTTGTACTCTGGTGGGTCTGAACACCTGCCCCCCCATTCGATGGAAGATGCCACCATGGATCTCGCTTGTTAGCAGAGCGAACTGAAACGTCAATTATTAAGGGCCTGTTTAGATTGACTTTTGCAAGGGTACTATATCCCATTCTTCTTAAAACTAATTATTGATCTCTTAGAGCAAAAGGCTTTTACTTGCGTACTTGGCTTCTGTCAATACCAGAAGAGTGAAAAAGGCCAAAAACCGAAAAACAGAGACGATGTTGTATGTTGGAAAGCTGAAAAGTAACTCCGCAGGTCAAGCCGAAGGGGGCCCTACCCAGATCTCTCCACTCAAAGTGCTTCTTTTCATCTACAGTTTTGAGTCCAGGCAGCAGATGTGGTTGAAGACTGTGGTCCAGAAAGGAGGTTCAACTAATATTGGTGCTTTATAGCCACTTTTAACTTAATCCCAGCTACGAACACTTACGCTAGCTGGCCAGGGGTTGTGTTTCGGTGGATCCTTGCTTCTTTGCGCTCTTGCCCTTTGCATTACATGGACAACATTGTAGATTGTAGAATGTTTGGTTGGGTGAGGGGACTGGAATGGTGTCTGGCCAAGTACAATGATTCAAAACATGTCGTTTTGCAATGGAATGTGACCTTTGTGGGGGGAACCTTTTCTTACTTTAATTTGGACAAGTGGTCCAGCTTGGATCGTACTCCCGCATCTTTCTGTTACATTGCACACTAGTAGAGAATAAGAAAATCTCTCCCCTTGGGAGTAGGATGTTTATCTCATCCCAATCTTTCTTGCTTTCCAGTCTCCACTGAAGCCTGTATGGATGGCTATCCCATCTCTGATTCTGGGACGGGAAGCCAACATCAAATCTTTTGTCTCACATAAAGGTGGCAATCTGCTATGGGCAATCCCTGATTTGTTGAATCAACCAAGATTCTTCTAAAGTTAACCTCGTGACATCGGCAAAAATAAATAAATAAACAACTAAAATTTATGGATATGTCTTGCTACAGTGCTTTTGGGCAGAGGAATCAGTCTGATGCCATTATTTATAGCACAGTTGTTTCAGTGGGGGTCCTTTACGGGTGCAGAGTAAGTACTGTGTGAGTATCTTGCAGTTCCTTCTTATAAAAGAATCACCAGTTATATATATATATATAGGCTTCTCTCATTTGTTTTTTTTTTTTTTTTTTTACGTATGGTTTTTGCTTTTAAATTTCTTCCTTTTAGGATGATCTAAAACCTATGAATAACTAGAACAAATTTTGAGATGCAAGATTTTTTTTCTATTTGGGGCCTATTGAGCTCGATAAAGCGTGCACGTCTGGGTGAGAAGTGGGAACACGCCCCACATCACATGGTTTCTATTTGTTCCAAGTTCAAACTTTCTCGCTTGACAACAATCAAAGGCGAGTCTTTTTCTTTTTCCTAATTCCAGAAGCTTTCTTCTGCTTCTTCTTTTCGTCTACTGTAACTTCTGTTATCTTCTGGGTTCTGAGTACCTAATTTCAGAATTTCTAAAACCATGGGTTACTTAACCCATGGCCCATGGGCTTCGTTTGGTTTTTCCGGTAGCTTCGTTCTTAGTTGCTCCAATTTCTGACGTTAAATGGGTCCAATTTTGATAAATCTTTTCGACCAAAGTAAATTAAATGTTGTACATACATCTGATAGCTACATCCTAAAGCTATATATATATATATATATTTGATTTTCTTACCATAAAAATTTAAAATTTTAAAATAAAAATTACTGTTACGTCAATTAGAGATTAAAAAAACTTAGAAGTATAGGAATCTTTCTTACATTGGTTGCTGTTATTTGATAGAGGAAAACAATAACCGATAATAATGCACAGATTAGTTTCTCACAAGCAAGTCAAAAGGGATGATCAGATCATAGACCGTCGAACTTTGACCGGCGGCCCCTTGGACGAAGATCGGCGAACTTGGACCGGCGGTAGTACCGGCACGGCGCCGAAAACGAAGCTGATCCGCGACATCTCTCGGGATTTTCTTCTTTGTTTTCTCATCCGAATGTGGCGCGATCCGTCTCCGATCGACAGATGCAAGAGCCAACCCCCTCTGGAAATTCGCCTTTGTCCGCCATTCTCTCTCCTCACTCTCTACTTTCTGCTCTGCTCCTCTCAATCCGAAAATTTCGTGTCAAATGCTTCTCAAACTTTCCACTCCATTGACCTATAAATTAATAACTTCTTCCATCTCCTCCGCGGCGGTCTCTTTTGTGAGGTTTATCTTAAGGGCGAATGCTTCCTAGGTTGTGGACTCCCAGAGGTACGTATCCTGATACGTCCCCTCTTTTACTTCTTTCCTTTCTTTTCCTTTGCAAAATATTGAATGGCCGCCAACGTATATTCGCAGGCTATAACTGCAAATTCTTTTTTGACATGGTATCCTACGTACGATACCATCTCACCAATCCGCATTATCAGAATAAAAGCCCTAATCTTTTCTTTTTTCCTGACTCCCGTCTCGAGAGTCGTGATTCCTAACTCGTAACTTTTTTTTTTTTTTTTTTTTTGAATGGTTAACTCGTAAGTCTTAACGGTGAGTTTCTTTTCTTGTTGTTCCTTTTCGAGCACGTCCGGTCAGTGGCAGTCACCCTCTCCCATCACAAGAATCCTTCAGTGGCTCTCTCCTGCCTGTGCGTGCCCGTCTTCTCTTCGACCTGCTCCTCCCCGGACGACTTCCCGCAGGAATCACTGCAATTCATCCATACCCTAATCTACTGTCGTATGAGCGTAAGAAATTCTATTTTCGTGTTTTTTTTACCATCTAATCTTTGCTTCCGTCCGGGTTCTTGTCCTGTTTGTGAGTCTCGAGTCCATCCTCGTTGTCTTTTACTTCATCTCTGTATCTGCAATTCAATTTGTTTGAATTTGTAGACTGTGAAAATGCTTACTTACAGATATTTCGATGACTTTTTTGTTCAGTGAGTAAGGATGGAAGAGAATGGAGAAAATATTGTTATTTGCAGTTGATTTAGTAGACTGTGAAAATGCTTACTTGACCATTTAAAAAACAAAATGCTTACTTGACAGATATTTCGATGACTTTTTTGTTCAGTGAGTAAGGATGGAAGAGAATGGAGAAAATATTGTTATTTGCAGTTGATTTAGAGCTTTATAGGATAAACAGTCATATGCTGTTCGAAAAGTTTTCAATTTTTGCTACATTTTTAGTCACATGGAACTTTGAATTATTGGGGGGATGGATGCCTCTAAATTGTGGAATGTGAAGAATAAAATGAACAGGAAAAGGAGAAGGACGGGCGACGAATTTATGTAATGAAGAACCTCAGGGACGACAGATGGGTGGGAACCGGAGAAAGTAGTGGATAAAAATTCTTACCTGTGACATTGTTAGTGCACATACAAGGTCTTAACTAAGATAGAATAGCCAGTTATAGCATTACAGACTGATATTTTTATGTCCATTTTTTCTCACCTATTAATAAGGTATGCAAATGAACTACTAATTGAGACATAACCTTACACTTACACTGGAACCGTCAATGTAAAGTTTATATGAGTGATGCTAGGGTTTCAATGGAGAGGAGGGGGCAGGGATGAGTGAATGTTACGGCTCTCTTATCTCTTCTACTTCCTCTTCATTGGCTGACCTAACATTCGTGACTTATACTTTTAAAAGAAAAAAAAAAAACTCTAGTTATAAAACTGGTCACAAGAACTATTACCACAACCAACCAGTCTATATCAATGTCTCAATTTGCAATATATGGCTGTTGCTTCCTTTCTTTATGCATAAAATATCATTTTGGAGTGGTGTCCCTAGAATGACAAATTCTGTTCCAGGCGCTTTCAATTTCTTACAAAGTCCAACTTTAGAAGGATTGCATCTTCATTGTCTGGAAAATATGGGAGAAGCTTTCAGCTTTACTGCATGGAGACAACTATCGCAGATGTTGGCAGCAATTACAATTTTTCACATTTCTGAATACATTCTAGCAGTTATTATACATGGACGACGCAATGTATCCCTCAGCTGTACGTCTCCTCATCTACTTTGCTATGTTCTTCTAATTTTTGTTGTATTGAGTATGCAACTTTTGGTTGAAAAGGCATATTTTATAATACGAGCTAATGATACAAGAAAGAAAAAGGGTTGGCCTCAAGAATTGGAAAATGTGTCCTGAATAGAATAGGAAAGGAAAAAATATAATCTCAACAAGGTAGTGAGGAACTTTCTCATGGTCTCCAATTACTCTACCTCCAGGTGATCTATAATCATCCCTAGAACTCCCATCCATGCCAAGCTGCTCTTTAATGGGTTGAACATACATTAGAACATTTAGAATCAAATTCTTCTACTTCAGTGGATTCTTTTTCATTTAAAAAATTAATTTGATTTGGTGTAATGTTTTAATGCTTTTGAGTGTTATATGAAGAAATGCCCTTAGATTTTTTACAGAAACTTCTTTTGGATACCATTTGTAAAAAATAAAAGGATTCACTTAAATGCTTTTTTAACTATACACTAAACCCTGAACACCCTTGTTTAGCACCTGAGGTTTCCCAAGTAGAAAAGGATTGGATTTTTAATGAGAGACTTGTCACTAGGTTCTTTTACTCAAGTCAACTTATTGCAATATGAACTGCTTAGCATACACCAATATCTTTAGACATACATATGGATCTGTTCCTTTGGTGGAGTCTAACTGGTTCAATTAGGTCGAATAATCAGGCAGGTCAGTAGAAGTTCCTTAGTGAACATTTAGATATTCATCTTTTCTAGTTGTTGTGAACCTGATATGGAGGTTCTTTGGGCTTTAGACAAATTTATCTGTGTCCACAGCCTTAGAAATTGGTGGCTAATGAGAGTTTTTCATGTACGGTGTATCCATCTTATCATATGGACTTAGGTTACTACTACCTTCTGAACAGAGTGAATATGCAAATTAATTCTTTAACTGGAGTCTAAATGATTTAATGTGCAGCACTTCTAATCAGCAAGCGTTATATTCTTGCGTTGACTTGTTCTTTGCTTGAGTATATGGTAGAGATTGTCCTATTTCCTGAACTGAAGGAACATTGGTGGATAAGCAATATGGGCCTTGCAATGGTCTTGATTGGAGAGGTAATACGGAAGGCAGCTGTTGGTACTGCTCGTCAAGCATTCACCCACATGATTAGGATTTACCATGAAGATGGTCATGAGTTGGTTACTAATGGAATCTATAGGTTAGTCTTTGTGAATAAAAATCGTTTTTATTCATCAAATTGACGGAATTCCTTCTTCTATTGAGAGGGTTCCAGCAGACAGTTTGATATTTGTATTTAGTTCTTAGAAGATCATGATATGTACAGCTCTGTGATCCATTTGTCTCATTGAACAGGTTTGTACGTCATCCAGGATATAGTGGTTTTTTTATATGGGCAACTGGTGTACAGATTATGCTCTGTAACCCTTTGTGCACCATTGCATTTGCAGTGGTTATGTGGAAGTTCTTCTCAAGGCGAATACCGTATCCATCTCAATTGCTAACAGAATCTTTTGGTTCTCCCACAGTAGTTGTCAAGAGAATCTGGTAGTTCTGTATTGATTTTTGTTTCTAAGCATCTCTGGTAGGTAGACAATTTTTCATCGGTAGACAACATCAAGATATTTGTGTGAACTTTGTCTGTTATTTCTTGACCAAAGAGAACAGGTATGAAGAATTCTTCTTGAAGCAGTTCTTCGGAGTTCAGTTCATAGAGTATGCGAGAAAAGTTCCCTCCGGCTTGCCATTTATCAAATGATGAGAGACCTCTGAACTTTATAAGATCACGGCAGCTGGTGTTCGAACCTCCCTGAGGCGGCCCCAGTTTGGTCTCCACAATGTGTGTGCTTTGCAAACAATTAAATTGGCTCCCTCAACTACAGCTGCTTTTCAAAGTTATTATGTTTAGGGACGCTCCGTATTATGAGGAATTGGCAGATGAATATCTGCCAAATTGAGTGCGTCCTTGACTTGAATGGTCACGTTCTTCATTTTCTAACGCCAGCATAAACTATATCGACATCACCGCCATTATGCATCTAGTGGCAGAATCTCTCATGCGCTTATTATTAGCAAAGTTTCTAGCTTAGTTTGAAAATAGAGATAGCTGTCAGTGTCAAACAATGTTGAAAACGGGTGGGGTGGCAATTTTATCTGCTAACATGTTCAAATTATCTGCCGTAAAACAATTTTCCCAAAAAGGTATACCTGGATAACATTTTCTGAGGACCCACAGAAATACATACGGGCAATAGCCAATAGGCGGCATTGAACCGCCCCAGAAAAGACTTGGATTTCTAAGTAATTGACTCTCTTCCTTGGTACAACATGAACATGTATTTATCGTGTCAAGTATTACACCCAGTCAGACCCTGTACTCCAGATCCGTCAGCAGCCGTTGGGTATCCCTGGGTTCACTATATCAAAGTCTGACAACTTATAAAATTTCGTCTAATCAAACATAAACCGATTCTACAGATAATATGGAAACATTGAGCGTATCAAATATAAAAGAAGATAACAAACACGTCCTGCTGAAAACAAAATTTTCTGAAGTAGAATGAGGGACTAGAAATGGCAGAAAACAATTACCTTCAACAGATACACAAAACTGTCGTCTTTATTACAGACCTGATGGAAACAAACTCACTGCCTCTCACCCACGCTTTACATGGTCGTGCACGTCTCAACATGACAGCTAATCACCTAATTACAAATGTTTACTCACGTTTCCTGAACACCTTTTTGAAAATACATGGTCATCTAGCTGAGCAGAGGCTTTTTGACGTTCAATAAAACAGGCTGCAAAACCTCACCAAAATCAGCAAAAGTGAAAATGACCTCAGTATTTTAAAGAAGAGTAATGCTATGCGTACGTTACTGTGCGTGTACATTTTGCGTACAGTACCTGACATGGCATTTAATAATGGCAGAAATGAGGTGCCATTATTAAATGCCATGTGAGTTACCCAAATGTACGTGCACAGTAATGTACGCATAGCAGTATTCTTTAAAGAGGCCAAACTGAAACCTCACCTGCATTTTCTCATATTGGGTTGTGAAATGTTGAAGTTATGGAAAAGTTGCAGCTTTAATATACTGTACAATAAAGTCTCCAAAGTCACTGGCACGCCTCGTAGAGGATTTCCATATACATGTCAGGCAACTGTAATCATGAACCAATGTGGCAGCCGCAACTGAGAGACTTCCACGACTTTCTCAGTCACACCACACAAGTCAATCGCCAAAATTGTCAATCTCATTCCACCATCTTTTGTATTTTTTCTTCAGAGCTCACCTCAGAAATCGATAGTACAGTTTCGCCATTGATGGCTGGGCCATCAACATCATCCTGTGAAGGCTTAGCAGGCAATTGCTCATTCTCACAATTGATAAGTGGCATATCAACATCATTCTGGGGAGGCTTACTAGGCACTTGTTCATGGCCATTCTGCTCTTGTGCATCCAAAGCATCTGGTACTGCCTGGTTGGGCAGATGATGATTGTAGTCATAGAATTGTGCCTAGAATTTGAGGAAAAAAAATAGCAAGAGGTGAACAAACTATTCTTTCAGAGAAGCTCAAAAAGTGTTGGTCCACTAGAGATATTTCTCAAAATGTGGAAAGAAATAGATAATAATTAAGTAATCAACCAAAAGTTCAGTTAGTAAAGCCAGCCGCTGGCCGGTTGGACTGATTTGGCTTAGACCCAGAGCCTTCTCTAAGTTCGACACACTCAAAACCCAGAATTGGTCAAAACCCAATGACCCTTCCAGGTTAGTCATTCAACCAAAGATAAAGTAACCCGACAGATCCCGGGTCACGTGACATGCGCAGAGAGGAAAGATAAGAAACGGGTTGGGAGAGGAGAGAACAAGAAGAGAAGAGGGAGGAAGAAAGGAGAGGGAAGGAGGCAGCTGTGCAGCCATCATACTTCCCCCTCCCCTCCGGAACCTAATTAGCTTGCTTGGACACCTTGTCAAATCAGTTTCCGATCAGGTTACAACATTGACAAAAGAAAAACATGAAGATATAAATAGATAAGTATACCAAATATTTCCCTAACAAACCTTGCACAGTCAATTTCAATGATAATGAAATCAATATCAAGATGAGTCACAAACCTGGAATTGCTGATGATAGATTTTACTACAAATGAGATTATTCATTTCTTCAATTCCACTTATCAAGTAAGCGTTCCCAGGATCACCAACTAAACGAGTTGTAGATGAGGTCGTTTCATCAAGATTTAGAGCAAGGTGATCAGGTCTCTGAAGGAGAAGCCGAAATGTAGGCTGTAGCTCATAGCATTGCTCAAAGAGTGAACGGCGACAGAAAACATACAACCCAAGCCGCGCACGAGACATTGCCACCACCAATCTTCTAACATCACGAAGATGACCAACAAAACGGGTACGCACCAAAGATAATAAAATAAAATCATTTTGCTGACCTTGATATTTATCTACAGTTGTGACCTACACCATGGAAAAGATACAATTTGTTCAGTTAGAAGAGTACCACGTGTGCACAAAGTCACACATAAACACAAATAAAGAGAGAAGAAGAAGAGGGAGGGAGGGAGGGAGGAGGAGAACCTTATGAGGCGGTTCAATGCCACAGGCCATGCAGCGCCTATTGACAACATCACGTATCAGAAGCTTCTGGCCATTGTAAGTAGTCAAAATGGAAATCTTACTGCCAGGGTATCCAAGTAACTTCATGTATATGTAGACACTAACTATATATTCAGCTTCTCCTTCATTCTGATAAAACCAAGGTGAAGGAGCAGTTTCTCCTCTTCCAAGGTAATCTGGAACATCAACCAGCTGATAATCATATGAAAATCCAGCATTAGCTCTGTGGAAAAGAGGCTGCTCACATACATATGGAAGGTCACCCAAATCTCTGTACCTCCAATTGTAGAGTTTAGCAATGCTAGGTCTTGCTCGACCCTGGGCATTCAGTTCAATATAAGGGATTCCCAGACGAACAAATCTAGTGAACAAACTTTGATCCATGTGACTGTATTTCTGGAAAGCCATGTTCTTAACAACTGGGGGCAGCTGATGATGATCACCAATTAGAATGCAGCGCTTAAGTCGTGCATAACCATCTTCTTGCCTTTGTAGCAGCATGGGTATAAATGTTTCTATCTCCAGAATTTGTGCACTTTCTTCCATGAGCAAGTTATCATACTTGAATCCCAATTGCAGAAAATCTTTTCTTTTCAAAGCTGCATGAGTGCATGTCATGGCCACTATTTTGGCTTGTTTGGTCATAAGATAATTTGCACGATCAGCTTGTGACTTCAAGAGTTCAAATGCCCTGCACTCTTCCAGCTCTTGGAACATTGTTTTAAGATGGCGGAAACACCCTTTAGCAGCACGCATGTCCTTTTCAAAAGATTCACCAGTAAAAACTGGCTTTGGGGTGTTGGAAAAGAAATCAAGGAAAGGAAATCTGTCCTTTACAAATGTTGGTTTATTCTGGTTTTGAGCACAAGCAGCAAGGAACTGCTCCCACCGGGAATAAACATGCAGCAACCAAAAATATCCAGCAGTTTCACAAGTGTAACCAACATCTTCTGGCAATTGGAGAGATCTTGCAAGTCTTTCTACTTCGGAAAGTAGCTCCATTCTTCGGATAAGCATTGCATTTACACGCCCTTGACGGCTGAAACTCATGTCAGTGTCCAGCTCTTGCTCACCCTGACCCAATCGGAGAAGGTAACGAGCTGGAACATCCCTCTTCAAAAGTGAGGGCAAGGAACATGGTTAACATTTTCTTAGTTAGAAAACAATAAATTTATATATTATAATGAAAGAGTATACAACATTTTTTTAAGTAGTTGAAAAACATTAAATGAAAGAGTATACACCTCCATTATCTTCTCAAAAAGGTCATTCAAAGCCTGGTTGGAATGTGTAATAATTAATGTTCTTTGGGAAGGACAATTGTGATATAGAACATTCAAAATCTGCACAGCTGTGTCTGTTTTCCCTGTACCAGGAGGACCAACAACCATTGTCAATCCAGGCTGAATCCCAGATATGATTGCTCCAACCTGTATGCCGTAGCCAAGACACAAGAGCACATGCATTAGCATTAATGTTAATGAAACACATGCATAAGCATTAATGTTTATGAAACAATGCATAAGCATTAATGTTTATGAAACAATGCATAAGCATTAATTGTTTTGAAACAGTGAAAAGCTTTTATTAAAGAGAAAAATGAGCACAAAGAAAAAACAATAGTGCATCTTAATTTACCATCGAGAACATACAAAACTGGGCATATACCTGTGTGGGAGTAAACCTAACTAAATTATGCTTTGGTTGATCTTGGGGATAAGGCCCTGGATCTGGAGGAATATAAGCTTCCACGAAAAGCTCTTCTCTGTCATAATCAGTATGGTGACCATCTCCAGAGCAACTACTCTCTGATTTTTTATTCCCTGGAAGAGCATGAGTATTACCTTTCATAGTCTTGGAGAGCCTTATCCGAAAGGGAGGGCAAGGATTTGTGCACTCTGTACCATCAGGATTTTTAAAAACAACCTGAAAAACAAAAATTAAGCATCAAACCATGGTGCTGAGATCTGGCAACTTTTTAGCAAACTAAAGAGGACTATACCTTATAATCTGGAAAGCTGTCATTCAAGTGGTTCACATCAAGAAAAGTGTCTTTAAAATCTACAACTTCCAGAAGGTCTGGCATATTGGCCCACTGTGCAGCAGAAGGATTGCCATATCCCAAAAATATATCATGCAACCAAGCAGGAACAATACAATATTCATTCATGAGGTCCCTAATCGATTCCAAAATAGCTTTGAAATTATTTTCCTTAGGTTTTCTACGCAATATAATGTTGAATGTACCATAAACATCTTCTGCCCCCTTTTCTGCAATGTCAGTGACATCCATGTGGTACTGTGCTGTGTCCAGGGCAACAGTAATTGTACGCAGGTCTCCTTTAGGAGGTTTCCAATCGTCTGGTTTTATTCGTCCAGTGAAATCATTCATGAGAGCTCCTTCCTCATCCCGAATCTCAATTATCTCACATCCACGAACATATTGAAGCCCAAGCTTTTCAGGTATAGTTGCCTTTTCCGCTTCTTCTGGACTAAGGGGCTCAAATGAGGGCCGAATGGAAAGTAAAAACAAAACATCATGTTCCTTTAAAAAATCCCATTCAGACCTTATCTTTTGTTTATAGCTGGCAATGCTAAAGGTAATATCTGCTGTTACATAAGCAGGCTTTACTTCTCCAATGTTTGGCTGCTTTACTTCAGTAATCTTGAATATCCTTATAGGCACCGCCATCCTTGACCAACCCCGGAATGCCGTTTCTCCTTCATTATTAATGTAAGGGAGAAGGTGTGGTATGGCTTCTTGAATATCCTCACGGATCTCGTAAGTAGATTCAAGGCGGAAAAGGTTGAAGTTCCGCAAAAGATAATCATGTAGGGTCAGGAACTGTAGATTGAGTTTGGGGAGAGCCAAGCACCCTTCACCAGAGTAGTTAATACTTGGAACAAGACTCTCATCCCACATTACCTGCTCATTTGGATAGAGAGGTAAAGCATTTATAGCTTCCTTCTGAGATTGGCGTTTCTCAAAGAAAGATACCATTACTTCCATTAGAAAGTCAACCCTGTGTGCCCAAGGATCATCCTTCGATAGCAATTTGAGCTGCAAAAGAAACAGGATCATGAACATAGATAAAATTAACTAAGAATATTCACAGGGCACAAGCAGTAAAAAGGAGAACAACCTTATAGCAGACCAAGTCTTGCAATTCCTCAGTAGATAATACAGACAACTTCTTCAACAGATCTGCCCGTTTGTGAATGGAGCCAATATTTGCCAAAGCAAGGTCATGCAGCTGATCAAGAGAAATTTTACTCAGAAAATTAAATCACAGACATGAAAAAAAAATCATGGTGGTAATAAAAAAAATTCTAAAAATAAATTAAAGCAAAGGTGGAAGAACCAATGAAATAGAAAATTACCAAAACAGTTATTTGAAGATGAAGGTACAAACCTTAGGAACTCTTTTGAATGCCAACAATTGGAAAGCTTGTAACCGATAGTAATGTGCATGGAGCACATCATCATCACTAAGTTGGCTCCCATCATGATCATTAATCTCAAAACCTTCATAGAAATGAAGGAGATCCACCAACTGTGCAAAAAGACGCCCCTTTTCATGGTTATAGAGAGCACTCAAATGACACTTTGCCACAACAGCAATATCACCCACTATAGCCTTCAGATATCTGTACAAAAAAAATTAATTAATTTTCATATTTGATCACAATGCAATATAACCAAGTCTCGTGAGACTTGAAGAAAATTCCACACCATACTCCCACCTTGACCATTGAGCCAAATGTCTAGCACACAGATAATACTAAACAAAGGAAACTCAATGAGATTGTCACAAATTTTTTGTACGAAAGAAATAAAACACTTTTCATAAATTAGGTCTTCATGCATAATAAATCAGATCTTGATTATTGACAAATAAATAGTTACAAAGAAGTAAATAAAGAATTGAATTTAAAACAGACGGCAATAAAAAACAAAGATATTTGACAGAAGTACCTTCTGGTGGGAAGTTGACTTAAAAGATCAATCAAGAACTCCATAAACCTCTCACAATATAAAACACAAGCATCATCAACTTCTAAAAGCCCATAATTCCCGTTCTTTTGTATGATAACCTTGTTATCAAGAATCTGGTAAACATGTTTAGTAGTAAGTTCATATCAGTCAATGTTTAACTTTATGGAAATATTATTGTTACTAAACCTTAAAGAAATATGACACACCTCCAAAAATTCTTCAATTAGACTTCTCAGAAAAACTACTTCCAGCATCTTGGAAGAATCTATAGATTCTCCACCTTTACTAGATTTCTTCTCTTTCTTCATTAACTTTCTCCATTTTGCAATTAATAGCTTCGGGTTTTGGCAAAGCTCCATCTACAGAATAATGGAACAATTAATTCGTCAAAATGAACAATTTATTTGGAGAAAAAGAACAAGTTCAACGAAAGGGACTAGGAAGACCTGAAAGCGGCCAAATGATAGACTGTGCCAAAGTTTCAGGCTGACCAACTCCAAAACAGTTTCACTGACAATCTCATCTTCCAAACTCTGCAACAGAAATAAGCAAAAAAATGATTTCATTGGGTTTATAATAGACATATCATATAGTTGACATTACACTCAGCACAAGAAACCCAATCTACATCATCTACAAGTTGACAAGGAAAATGAAATAGAAATGTAATCTAACAGCTTTAAATGAGTGAAAAACTCTTTCATTTTTTCTTTGAGTTCTTTTTTTTGAATAATTTCAAGTTCTTTCAAAGAACTATATTCAACAGAAAAGGTTAAATTTTTAAGGGGTTAAAAAAAAAGAATAAAATGAAAAGGTATTACAGATTTTCCCTCAAACATATTTCACAGTTCTTTAACAGAGAACCATTTACATGACCTCTTTTGTTTTTCTGTAACTGTCCCGGTAAATTAACGTCTTTTTTCAAAAAAAAAAAAAAAAAAGACTTTGCGGTTCACATAAAAGACCAGTGCATACCTGAAAGGCATTAATCATAAAAAGCAAGTAATTTGTCTTCTCTGCTATTGACAATGGTCTTCCCTACAAACACGAACCAAGACACAGTGAGTGCTCCTATCAAAATTATACAAACAGAATCAAGAGATTGTCAACTATAAATAAAAGTGTATTTTAAGCAAGATTTTTTTTGAGAATTAGTTATAAGGACTAATACGAGATTCAGATATGAAATTTACTGCAGGGATGAATAACCTGGCAGACCTAGCAGGAGTAAACTTTCTACAACATATGCTGCTCCTTTTAAGGTATTGAACCACTGACAGTATGATGTGTAGCCTCCCTGAAGATATAAAACGTGACTGTGACTCGTTCTCAAGGCCATTATTGGTTGAGGATGACAACAATGTTGTAGTTAGCTGTGTTTTTATAATAAAATTGAGGATATAACCTTAAATTTGCAAATTTCCCCCTCTCCCAAGGATTGTAATAAGAAAACATTTGCAAATTAAGGATATCTCCCTACGTTTGCAAATTGCCACCATTCCCCTGTGCTAGAAGAACGGAAAGCCCCTCCCCCCCACCATCACCACAAACAGGCATTGAGGGTATTAGAGATATGATGCTGGTCATACAGAGAAAGCATTCTCAGGGGCTGTTGGCTGCTAAACCTCTAATTATGCTCAGTCAAAAGCCCTACATGAGGGTACTCAGCTCATGTGTCAGCTCCCCCTAGGCCAACTATCATTGAAGGAGGCCCAGGTCTGGTTGTTGGCTGAGTTAGCTTATCTATTCCTCCCCCTTGGAAGCTAAAATGACATTTAGCGTAATTTTTGACCTATTATCCCACCGATCAGTAAAATGATGGAAATTTCCTAGGTCAGCCAACTCAGTGGCAGACCATCTAGCAAAAGTTGTCTCAAAAGCAAGCCTAGTGCCTGCTCTGAACTATCCTAACCTATGTTCTGATTATGTACTCTTTTATGCTAACACATTTCACGGTTAAAGCTGTTATAACCTATGTTGTATCACCATGTTTTTTAGTGAAATAAAGCATTCTCCGTTCTTTAAAGAAAATAAAACAAAAAAGCTGCTTAAAAATAATTAAATCCATCCATCAACACCTCTTAGACATGACTCTCTAACAATTTCAATCTATTTTGCTTATCCTTGTTTCTAGATTATTCCCATAAGAGGAACTCTTCACACTTTCAATCGTGTTTATGCATGTAGCCTGACTGGAAGCAGCTTGGCCCAATCGACTCAGACTTTTAAGCTTTTCAGGTCAAGTTGAGTCAGACTCGTCCATTCTATTAGGGACAAGTCCCCTTCACCTCGGCCGAGTCCAGCCAAGACAGGACAATCCTACCTGACTCAATAATTTGGATTTTTAAGTATTCAAGTCGGTTCCCGAGACTGAGTCACACAACCATACTTTCAACTCCAATCGAAGACTATTTCTCTCACTGTCATCATAAAAGGTATCATCAAGATCCACATGTACCTTTTACAGGAGTAAGTTGCACAAAAGCTGTTAGGGGTCACCAAGAAAAGATAAGGACGTAATTTTTTGTAGAGCAGAGCATGGGTATACGTCCAGTGAAGGGTTAGCAAGCCATCCATTTGGGTAACCATGGAGTACAAAGCCTTCAAAGATTCACATACTGTGCTGGAGAGTACACCTGGGAGCTCTTGCAAAACCAAAAGTCAAGTACAGCTTGACTAGTCCAAAACCTTCCCCTTACTACTATATGGAGATCTTATTTTTTAAATTTTTTTTTGGGAATGTTGTACCCTACATCCTGGTGAGACTCAAACGTGAAGCCCACATTGAAAAGCTTTTAAATGGTGGAGGCCTAATCCACCTTTTTAAGGGTTTGTTTGTTCCTAACTTGGTTCACATGTCATTTGGAGTTACATGATTTATTTCCCCTTTGTCATTTTTTAATCCTACTAAACTACTACGGCTCCGCAATTTGTTCATAATTTGTCATAAGGAGATAAAAATAGCCAACCATCATCTTTTTCCAAACAATGATAATGAGAGAAAACCTTAAAAAACTGAACGATGCTAAATAAAAGAAATTCCTTGATTCCTGCAACTGGCAGAAAAACCTTCCACTTAACAAATAAAGAGAATTAGGCAACTGGGGAATTAACATCTTGAAATCATAGAGTACAATCTCCATTTGAACACTGTCCTAATCTTGCTCTCAAAACAGAAACCAGAAAGCAAGACAGTGTAATAAATTTCTCATGCTCACCTAATTCTGCCTCACAAATAATGTCTGTTGACAACCTTCAGACCATAGTGAACAATGGGGTCATTAAAAAACCAAACTCAAGATAAGAAACTACATAATCTAGCAAGATAGCAGTGATATGATCATACAACCCCAGAAGTACGAAAAGATTACGTGAAACAAAACAGACTCTTGACTGAGAAAATACATCAACAAACACTTCTTAGAGCCTTACAACATCTCACTTATCAGCTGAAACATTTGAACCTCTTAGGGGCAAAATTTCTCACGCCTCCATCTACAAAAGTAACATTATGGGATTAAACCCAGGAAACCTCACAAGTACACTGAGATGTCTCGGATTATGACATGGGTGAGACATTTCACAGAAGTAAAAGGTCAACCAACTGGAAACATGGCAATAAGCAGAACTTCCATTACATGACAATGATGTTTAAAAATATGAACAGATGTAAAACGTGAACTTTCGGGCACTATCCGAGCCAATAAAAGGAATAGATAACGCCTGGGACTACTTGAGACTTTCATTTTACATCCATCATCCATAAACAAAATATCCACAGAAAAAAAAAGATACGAGAGTACGTAAAAAAACAGGATAAGACCCACGAATTAAGAGAAAAGTAAATTCTCGGTCAAGAGCAAAATTAAAAGAACAGATGAGAAGAAGAAGACAGGCAAAAAGTGCACATTGAGAATAAAGCAGGAGTAAAATCAAGTACCTCATCCTTGAGACGAATAACCCTTCGTAGAAAACCTTTAAAAGCGTCCTTGTTATCGTAAAAGCAAATCCAGGCGGCTACATTCTCCCGGAACTTCAACATTCAAAGCGGAATTAGAAGCTGTCTCGCGGTAATGGACTACATAAAACTAAAAATTGAAAGCAAATGCAAAATGCGACATACCTTCTCGTTCACCATAAGCATCATGGACATTACGTGTTCAAATGTCGCTGTGGCTGGATCAAAATTAGGCCATAAATAATTCTCCAAGTACTGACTGACCTCGAGAATCATCACTCTCTGCAACGGAACAGTCTTCCGCCCGTCCGTAACGAGAAGCTCCGTCTCATAGATCTCTTTCACCAAGCTCGGATTGAAATCAGGCCTGGGAGAGGTAAGGGACTCGGCAGTCTTGGACCAATTGGCGGCAGCGATCTTGGTCAAGCGGTCTCTCTGGATTTCCACGAGCGTGATCGAGTTAGATAGATTAGCTCCCGGACGCTGCTCCGGAGGTTTTTCAGTAACTTCCTGCCCTAGTCCGACAGGGTACTCGGCAACTCTGTGCCTCTTGAAATCATAGGTTCCAGTGCCGTAAACCTTTGTCATCTTCGATTTGGCGAATGGAACACTAGTTCTCCAGATTCATTCGCTTTGAAGTTCAAGGTTCTTTCCAGGTGGTCGGACTGAGGGTTTAGGGCTTTGGCAGTCGGACACGGCAGTTACACCTTACAATGGAGCGTCGAGGAGAGTGCTCTATTGACTCTAATGTGTATCTAGAAACATCTTGTCCTTCATTATCTGGTTATATGCTTAATTAAGAGAAGATATCTATATATTAGCAACTTACCAGGAAACTAACCTTTAAATAGTTATTTTCCGTAGCTTAGTACTTTTTCAAGTAAATAGTAAAAAATAATGTCCCGGATATCAACTAAGCTCGAGTAATACAAGTAGTTTAACCATTAGAGCAAAAAAAAAAAAGCAAAAACTTTAGTTAATCTAAACTATTGATGTTTTAGAGTTTATTCTTTATAAAATAGAATTTTATAAAATAAAAATATTTTTTATATTTTGAAGGGCTTAAAATATATTTTTATAAAAAACATGTACATGAGATAAGTACTTACGCATATACTCTTCAGAAAAATGGTATAAATGGCAGAAATGCAGATCACAAAGGGGTGGTACAACAATATTGAAGGCGGGCTTTGCTCTACAACTTCTCAAAATCACGGTATTTGTGTGAAGTGTCACTCAGACACTGCTCACGCGCATCTTACAATACATAGTTCGTTTTCCTTCCCGCGAAAGCTTCATCTAACTGCTCCATCGATGGGTAGTTGGTTGCAGTTTGATCCATGTTTACATGGGTTAATGGTACGGGAAAACAAAGTGTCAGAAATCAAAGTCATGGAAAATATAAGAATATCGTTTTTATGATAAAATTGAATTCCAATTTTCATCCACTATGTAAAATATTTTTATTTTTTGCATTAACATTTTAATAATTTGATATGTATCAGATAATAAATTACAATGTTTATAGTACTAACAAGATAATTGAGAATCTCGTTGTTTACTAAATAACAAAAGAAAATTGTTTCAGGGAAACACGACTGGAGCGTGCATTTATCCCCATCCAAGAACCGTAACGAACAGTCACACCGTACATGTGAATGGTAACTTTAAGCGCAGAAGAAATAAAAGGCCTCATCTAACCAGTCCTGGGGGCAAAGTGAATCAAACGCGACAGAAGCCGCATTAATCTCCACACATGTTCCCTCGTCTGCCTATAAATACCCTGTAAAATTCATTTCGGTTTTCATAACTGAATTCCATTCTCTGGAGTTCGCAATAGTTTATAGTTTGCGAGGGATACTGGTTATGGGATTTGAGTGATGTCCGGCGAAAAGGTTGGTGTGGAGATTTGTAAGGGCATTAACGGCCTCGACAAGGTCGTCTTGAGAGAAGCTTGCCGTTGGTCGGCCGAGGTATTATGACCTCCTCCTTACTCTTCTTCTTCTCCCTTTCTTCTTCTCCTTCTTCCCCTTCTACATATTCTTCCTCTATATCTGTCTCTATCTTCCCTTTCTCCAAATTTTTTTCTCGTTTCCGTAAATTTTTGGTTCATTCTGTGATCATTTTGGAAAATTAACTCGGGGTTTTAATTTCGCCGGTCAAAATACAGTTCACTGCGTTCTGATCTCGTCTTCCTATGTCTTGTATCTGAGGTCTTGGAATATCGCATTTTTGTCATTGTCGGCGATTGTGGTTTTTGATGAACTTCGGTGCACTTGCATTTCTTAATTTAAAAAAAAAACAGTGCCGAATAAAAAACTTGACTGAATTTAAAAGGTGTGCCGCTTTATCGATATCTATTTACAATTTCATATTTGTTGGTAGACAGGTCTATCTTTATGGTGGCCAAGTGACTTCCTGGAAAAATAATCATGGAGAAGAACTACTATTCACGAGTAACAAGGTGCTTCAAATTTTCAAAGTTTTTCTTTTTTATTGATAGTGATGACAGATTTGACAAGTGACTGAAATTTATACGACTTATTGATCCATATTATGATCAATATTAACTAGATTTCTTTTGATCGTTCTGTTCATTTCTTTTGTTTTAGCCTGGCTGGATAAGAAATTTCTGCATTTTTGGGAACGGTAGATTCTTATTAATTGTTTTTTGGTGTATGAACCTAAAATGCACGTATGAAGTAATATGAACACTTAGTTTGTTCTCTCCTTAGAAATTAAAGATACACAATATTTATCATATTTTTTTACACCACTCAGCTTTTTTGTGTGCAACGAGAAGATTTTAGCTGCATGTACTGCTTGACATGTTCGTGTGATATTAACTGCTAAAGGAATCCTTGGTAATGCAAATTTTTGTTCTTTTTTCTTTGTAGTGAAAAAATAGGATGAGATTCTAGTATGGGGTGGTTCTTGAATATAGCTTGGATTGGAATTTATCTGCAATTGAGATGTGAAATTTTACAACATCATTATTTGTTCTTGAAACACTTTTTAAGATGCTTTCGCATAAAGTGGCCATTCGTTTTGATCTTTAAATGGAACTTGAGCTTAGACTCACATAATTACCAGATAATTAAGTGATGGAACTAAAATATGCTGTCGAAAGTCAGTCAAGAGGTTTGCATCAAATATCAGTGACCTAAGCTGATCTTCTACTAGTGACAGGATTTCCCTATTCAATATTTATCTATCATTAATTGTCTGGTGCATCCCGCATCTAGTATTTGCCATAACAGTTTGTGGAAGGATGATTGTGACAACCTTTAAGAGTTTGTCCTATTAATCTTACTTGATTAGAAAAGTCGAAGTGGTTCGCCTTTCAATCTCAGTTAGACTGTGATTGCTTGAACTTTTAAATATGTAGTTGGGAGAAGTATCCTGCATTCTAATGGTTATTTGATACGTTAACCTAGTTGATTTCTTAATTAGTAGGGTTCGTTTCTTTGATACCAGCGGCAAGCACTATGCAGAGCATGCTACTCTCTCCTGCAAATATTGAAGATAGATTTTATCTTAGAAAATAAAATCCTAGATTATCTTTATGTGGAAAATGATCACAGGTTAAAGTGGCTTTTAGGAATTACATTGTGGCAGCTGGCATGCCAGCTCTAGCTTTAGATTTTGTGATCTCTAAGTTGTTGAGAATGTCTTCTTTTAGTTATCACACAGGCATCTCCATCTCTATCTAGGAATACTTAGTATTTAAAAAAAGAGAAAATTCCTGTGCATTTCGTCCTTGTCGTATTCCTTTTGCTTCTAACATGTATCACTATTTGTGTTCTTTTTAGGATTTTGTCATAGAAGTTACTTTTTATAGTATGTCCAGCTTACCTTTTGTTGATCGTATATTGACATATACTGTTGAAATCTTTAATTTTCTAGTGACATTGGGAATCCAACTCTCTGTTATTTGTGTATATAAAGGTTCAGTTATTGCTGTAAAATTATATCATGATTTTTGTCATATTTTTTGTTGCCCTTAATTTGTTGATGCTGTTTGACATTGTGTTTTTCTCTTATGGTGCAGGCTATTTTTAAGCCTCCGAAACCAATACGTGGTGGGATTCCGATATGCTTTCCTCAAGTATGTGAATTTTTTATCCTTTCTTCGATATTCTTTTCCTACATTCATCTCTCAGTCAACATGTCAAGTCTTCTCTCATCTCTTTTAATCTTTTTTTTGAAATATTGAAACTTTTATTAATAATGATTAACAGTAAATATACATTGCTCTTTTTCAGTAGCCTAATTCTATTAAGAAACTGGTAATGATTGACCCACAGAGAGGGCCACCAAGCCGACCCCTGTTGAAATCTTTCATTTGTTCCATTTGATGACTTTACAAAGACTATATTAGTTCATATTTATACGTTGCAGTTTGGAAGCCATGGATCTCTTGAGCAACATGGATTTGCAAGAAACAGGTTGTGGAGCATTGACGCTAATCCCCCTCCATTACCGACTGCCTCTGTGAACAAAACTTTTATTGATTTGATTCTTAGACCTTCTGAAGAGGAATGGAGAAACTGGCCCCACAGGTACATTTAGGATGACTTGATGGTGGTTAACGTTTCACCAAATATTAACAAAATCCTTTTTAACATTTAACCTGTGGCCATTGACTTTGGTAAGTTTTGGTTTAATTTCAGCTGCGAATTTCGTTTAAGGGTGGCTCTGGGAGCTTCTGGAGAACTATTGTTGACTTCTCGTGTCTGGAATACCAACACCGATGGGAAACCATTTTCGTTTACATTTGCCTATCACACTTATTTTTCTGTTTCTGACATCAGGTGTGACTTTCAATTGATTAAGTGACTCTCATTTCTTTTACCAATGCAATTGTTAGATATTGGACAACCATCATTTGTCTAGGCATTTGGGATGTTTTCAATTAGAGTGTAAGAACTATTTGGTTGTATTAGATGTTACTCTATTTTCTCTGTGAAATTAGAATAGGAACATAACTGCATATTAGGATTCCAATTTTATGCAATTTTTTATAATCTGTATATACTTATATGTCCAACCTACTCTTTGTTTTGTTTTTCCAAGTCGATGCCATTGTGAGATGATTGTAATAGCATGCAAGTAGGTGAAAGTCTGTTTCAGGAATCTGACTGCTCCTCTTGGTATAGTGAAGTGCGAGTGGAAGGGTTGGAAACTTTGGACTATCTGGACAATATGCAGGGGAGAGAGCGCTTCACTGAGCAAGGAGATGCAATTACATTTGAGTCTGAAGTAAGATTTTATTTTGTTTTATGGAGATTTGCATGAGGACATTGTTAGGAAATTTTAATTTTTTCTTTTTATATGAAAAGGTGGACAAAATATATTTGAGCACCCCAACCAAGATAGCTGTTCTTGATCATGAAAAAAAGAGAACATATGTAATGCGTAAAGATGGTCTTCCAGATGCTGGTGAGCTGTTTGTTTTCTTTTTCTTGTTATATTTAAATAGAAATTATGTTTATTTTTCTCATTTTTTTCCTAAAAATTGATTCTTTTAGTAACCGATGATATCCTTTTGCTTTTCAATGCTTAGAGTTTCTGAAATTCAGGGTTAATTTTGTGGCAGTGGTGTGGAATCCGTGGGACAAGAAGGCAAAGGCAATGGCTGATTTTGGGGACGACGAGTACAAACACATGTTGTGTTTAGAAGCTGCAGCTGTTGAGAAGGGAATCACCCTGAGACCTGGCGAGGAATGGAAAGGAAGGCTGGAACTGTCTGCTGTTCCTTCTAGTTATTGTAGTGGACAACTGGATCCTCAAAGGGTTATCCAAGGAGTCTGATGATTGATGTTGTCCTGCATAGGTGATTTGGATAATTCAGTATATTTTGATAAATTTTTCAGTTAAATTGAAGATTTTTTGCATTAAGCTGCACAAGGTTCTCTCTTTTGAATATAACGACCTGCATGGTTAGTACATAGGATTCGTGTTTTAGGTTTTCAGCATATATATTAAAGTTTCTAGTATTATTTTGGTTTTTCTGGCCCTTACTAAAGAATTCAAAATTTCTGCAGGTACTGCTGTAATATAAATTGGTGCTTGGCAGTGATTTTAGGCCCGTCTCTTACTCAAAATATTGCTGGTGATTTTAGAAGCAGCATTTCTATCAAATAAAGTTTTGCTTTCGTTGAAAGTTTTTTTGGGTGGCGATAGTGGAAGAAACAAATATTGAGCCCAAACATTAGGGCCTATTACGGTTTTGTACATCTGAATTGGAGAGATGACTGGGATAATAGATACATGGAAAGATTAGGTCTTTCCGGAATGATTCGAGTCAGGTGCTTTTTTGCTGCATCTGTTGTAAGCAATCCTGCTCAAGTTCTAAAAAGTTGGAAATAAAGATATGTTTTGCATTCTTTGTGCTCGTCTTTAATTTGTTTTAAATCTCATCCAAAACACTATCTGACCGACTGAGTTGGGAACGCTTTCCATTTGAATTAATAGAAGTGCTAGCTCCTGTCCAACATCCTAGTTTTCCAAGATCAAATAACACGTTAATTTTTTATAGCAAGACCAAATAAAACAAAGAAAAGAAGAATCTACCAATTGATTGACAAAAATAATAAAATTAAATGCTTTTTAAGAAGCAAAATACAGAAGAAATGAAGTACAATATGAGCATTTGTAACATATTCTTCCCTTGACTCCTTTGAGCATGGACAACCATCGAACATATAGTGCCCAAGGGATGGAAGTTCATAGAATAGTCTCTTTAGAAACATACTACACTATAACGAGCTTCAGTACACACCACAATTGAAACTCACCCCTAGCAATTCCTTGGTTAATGGCATTTCCAAGTGAAAGAATCGTTTGCATGATTCTCTATAATTTTGCAGACATCCTGATCTGGTATACAAAAAGTGGATGATATAAGAGTTCTGCTTGTTTCATAAAACAATCTAGACACTAACAAACAAGCAAGATTAAAGGTAAAAAATTGCTTCCTCTGCCGCAGAGTGCACTATATTCAGACGACTCAGAGGTCAGCCACCTGCAATAATAGCATAAGGGGAAGATAAAGTTTAGTTCGCAACAGATGAGGACAACCAAAGAGTAGAACTCATGCAACATCACTATTCATTTACCTGTGTATTAAATTGATTTTTAAATGAAAAGACTGAGTTTAGATTCTACTCGGGGCACCTCGATACCTCTAAAAGTACTGTAGCAACACAAGAATGTTAACATGTTAGTGCAAAGAACTAAATTACTAAGAACAACAAAATCCGTGAAATGTCATATGGATACTCACCTACTCACATTTACCCAAGTTTTCTTTGTCACCCGTGTAACCTTAAACAAAATACAACCACAACAAAGAGGATATTTTTTGAAAGTTGTGATTTTATTTTATTCCAAGAAAGAATTACATGTGCCACTAGAAGGACAACAAACACAAAGATAACTTAGGGTACCCAAACAACAAGGTGTTGCTCATGTACCTCTTGTTTGGCAAACACATCTGCCTTGTCATTGGCACTCGTAAGTACATGTGACCATTTTGTGACAATATAAGATAAATCAAAGATTTCCATGGTAAACAAATGTCTCCAAGGAGGTTTTGACTTCCCTTGACACCATGGGATAATGACTTGAGAGTCTTCTTCATCGTATAGTGGCCTTGAAATATTCAAACTCTTTAAGCATTTCAATCCAAGTAGTGAACTAAGCACCTCAGCTGTGGAAGAATCATTGTGACCTGTTGGAGCAGCATATGATAAGATGGCATCTCCTTTAGAATCCCTAATAAGGTCTCCGATCCCCAATAGGGCACAGATTCCCAAAGGATGATCCATCGAAGTTCAACTTATATGATTGATCAAGGGGGCATTCACATATGAATTTCCTTCCTTGTAATGTGAGCCTCATGAGCATAATCCCTCCATGACTTCCAAATAACATCAACATTTATTCCCTTAAATAAAGGTTGCAATTTGAGCCATCCCACAACCTGGTGAAGGATGCTATACATAATATCCTTCCAATGACGGTTCTTACTATGAAAAATTTTGTTGTTACACTCCTTCCATAAAATCCATGGGATAAAGCCCATACAACAATTATACATTACTTTGCCTTTCATGCCAAGCCTAAGGGATCCCAGTAAGGAAGCGAGCACAGCTGAATAGGCATAACAATTACATAACCGGACATCTTGAGGAATGAGCTCCAAATCATCCAACTATAAGTACAATGTAGAAACAATTGAATTACTAGTTCCTATTTTTTTTATTACATAAGGGACAGATTATTTATGATTTGCATTCCCCTCCTTTCCAACATATCACGAGTAGGCAACCTTCCATGAATGCAACACCAGTTAAAAAAATTTTGTTTCTTAGGGCAGGAGAATTTCCAGGCAATGGTTGCAGGATGTTTATTGTCCACCCTTTCAGGCAAGCAATTATACCCTAAGCTAGCTGAATAAACTCCTTTTGGACTAGCCCTCCATATCAATTCATCAGGTTAGTCCCTTTTCAGATAAGTTTTGTCAAGTTCACATAGTAAATTGTATGACTTCTTCATCATTTAGACATCTTCAAAGTAATGGGAGCCAATTGATATTTTTTATCTGTCCGCTTGGTGCAATATCTGAAATAAGGCAGCTTTGTCATAGGGCAAGTAAAAATAAATTGGGAAATTTATTAGCAAGAGGAACATCGTCAATCCACTTGTCCAACCAAAAATGTGTCTTATTTCCTTCCCATGGTGTAAGAAGATTCATTTATGAAAAAAGGGCAGGAATTTGATTAACCTTTCCAAATAGGGAAAACCCTCTATTCCGTATATTTTCATACTACCAACACCTTGGCCTACTGTCCAATTTAACTGTGACCCGTCCTTTCCATAGCATCCTATCAATCATTCAATCGCCATGACCATTTTTTGAGGAATGCAATATTCATGAGATTGATCCTTCTAATTCCCACTCCACTTTGTTTTGCTTGCCATACTTCCTCCCACTTTATCAAATGCTTTTATATTTCTCAGCTGATCCTGACCACAAAAAGTTTCACATCAACCTTTCAGTAGTGCTATCAACAGAAATGGAACAATATATAGGAAGGACAAATAGTATATAGGAATCCCAAATAGGCAAGCTTTAATTAGAGTAATTCTCCTAGCCTTTGAGAGAAATTTTCCTTACCATGTACTCAATCTATTATGCAATCTCTTAATCTCCGAATGCCATAACTTCTTTGCAGCTTTCTTTGTGAAAAAGGCAGGCGGAGATATGTAGATTGAAAAAATACCAACTTTGCATCCAAGATAAGTAGCTATGTTATCCAGCATACCACTTTCTAGATTAAAGCCAAAGATGGTGGACTTGGACCAATTGATTTTTAGGCCTGATGTCATTTCAATTAGGGATAAGATGATTTTGATGCTTTTGCGTTGTTCACAGGTGCCTTTGTTCACTTAAGTGCCAAATTTTGGAAATGCTACGATGAAAGGATCAAGCCTTTTCATCTCGCAAGATGCATCAAATAACGTAGCCCTTCACTGACAATATTAAATTACATAGGGGAAAGTTGGTCCACCTTGTAGCCTTGTGTACCCCCATTAATGAATATAAAATATTTTACAGAAGATATGTATGTCATTACCCATTTTCTCCATCTTTTACCGAACCCTAGCCTTTGCATCATATTCCTGAGAAATTTGGTTGGACCTAAGTCCCAACCTCTTTTCCCTCATGTTAATAATGTCCCTTCATATATTACTGAATATTTCATGTTCAATTATTACTTTTAGTGAGATTTCATGTCCAATTATATAGATATAATTGGGTATTTTGATAGCAATAGGCAATGAACTTTTCCAATCAATTCCAAAATTTGCCACAGGCGCACCCAGCTTTGATTGAGATCAAAGATGGAGTATGCATAAACTTAGGTACATAAGCGAACAACTAGAATACATATGTTGCCTTAACATGAAAATCAAAGTTCAAAAGGAAACTCACGATAAGAGACAAGTTCCTTGTTTTACTGCATGAGCTTTTGTACCTAAGGAGATCAACCATGCCATAGCACCTTAGTTTAATAGGATTACAAGACAACTTTTTTTAGGGTATAGTACTACAATATGTGGCACATATTAAATTTGATGCTCAAGAAAAATATCTATATAAAAACCAAGACATTGGCTCATCTAACATATTCTGCATTGTGCTTTCAAGTTTAATTTATATATATTTGGCATATATTGTGACACCACTTTTGCTAACGTTAGAGCATAGTGAATGTGATGTTTTAGAGGGAATTCATTGTCTTAGACATTGAAGTCCCTATAGTGGAATCTTTGAGAAAACTCTCTTGTTAGTCGTAGACATTGAGAAATTTTTCCGTTAGTTTAAAATATTGAGAATTTAGGAGACATTGTTATACGGAGAAAGAATTTAAAATTTTCAGCCATTTATAAATATTTATTTCACTTCAATAATTTTTTTTTCTCATTTAAAAAATAAAATAGAGATTAAAATATTTACTAATTAAATTAAGGTTAAATTATATGTATAAAAGTTGTATTTTTTTAAAAAAGAGTGAAACTAAATATATTATTAGGCAACATATAGTTATGGCAAGTGGTTGATTCTCGTACGGAATAAAAGCTCATTTTTATCAAGTAAATTATTATTATTTCTGAAAATAGGAATGATTAAGTTTTCAAATGGTCACTTTTTTTACTGGAATTTGTACTTTTCCAACTAAAAGCACTGATTAATTCTCAAAAATACTTCTTCTATGAAAAATAGAACTTTTCTTCAGACCCAGCGAAATATTACTGAAGAAACCAAATTCTTGTGACTCGGTACACACCTCCGACAGCACCGGAACATCAAGGATTTGATTCTCTCCCTGAGGTCATACATGAAACTGAACTTCAATGGCCAGCATAATTGAGCGTTCCATATTCATTCATATTCCACTCTTCAATCCACTCACTGGTAAAAATAACTGAAAGATCAGTTTCTATTTTCATTCTTTGATTTCTTTCTTGTGGGTGTAACATATATATCTGATCAGATATTAATGCTTTAAATAACTCATGAACTGATCTGCTGAATGTTCAGAGAGATCATCTCAATTAGCTGCATTCATATATAAAAGATCAGGTCAATTCCTAGATATTTGAATTTCCGTCGGTCCTTGTTCATCAACAAGAATCAACACGCCGTGGACGAGGAATCTTTGATGAATCCCGCGAAGTCATGGTAGTCGCAGAACTGCTGCACCTTCGTCTTGGAAAAGTCGAAGGAGATGGACGTAGAAGGGGGCGGCCGCGCAAGCTTCTGGCAGGAGGGACACATTGTCCTGAGGTTGGTGGCCATGGGGTGGGGAGGTGGATGTAGAAGGGGTTACTAGCTTGATGGACCTCAGCTTCTGTACCTCCTTCAGTCTCCTGTTCTCGTCGCTCAGACTCTCTCGCAGCATTTCTTCAACACTTTGTAGTCCACTTCTGTCTGCTTCAACTTTGTCCTGTGTTTTTTTTATTATTATTATCAAACTTAGGCTTTACAGAACCTCTACAAGAAAAAAAAAAATGATCGGAGCGACGACGAATTGAACCTAACTACAACTTTTTTTTTTTTAATTGAATTCAATCTACAAAACCCAGCAATATCTTGATCCGACCTTGCTCGACGATTCTGAAACCATTCTACTACCTATCAAGGACGCAAATTCCGCCTTCCTGCCAGATCCTGTTTTTGGGACTGGGATTCAAATTCCAAACAAAGAAAAACTCGTTACAACCACGAAATCGATTTGGAGAAACCGAAAAAGAGATTGAAAGAGAGAAAGAGATGTCAATTACAGGAATGAGGGTGTTGTGGTCCTTGAAGCTCTCCTCCAGGGGCGAAGAGAGACAGAGAAAAAGATAAGCGAGAGAGACAGAAGAGCGAAGAGAGGCAGAGAAGAGCGAAGAGAGGCAGAGAAGAGCGAAGAGAGGCAGAGAAGAGCGAAGAGAAAAAGAGAGAGAAACAAAGACGCAGCAAAGAGAGACAGACGAGCTGCCGTAATACGTTGAGCTGTTTTTTTTTTTTTTTTTTTTTGACAAAGCCGTTTTTTATAACTAGTCGGGGGGAGCGAAGGAGTCGGGGGAGCGAAGGAGTCGGGGAGCGAAAGAGTCCGGGAGAGCGAAGGAATGGGAGAGGAAAGACCCCGGTGAATGGGGGACTATCTAACTTTACCGCCGAAGAAACGGGGACGGGATACGTAGTATCTTTCCTTCTGCCTATAAATACCATATAAAATTCATTAGTTCTCAGTGAGCCATGCCCAGTGAAAAGGTTGGTGTGGAGATTTGTAAGGGCTTAAAGGGTCTCGACAAGGTCGTCTTGAGAGAAGGAGGTTGGTCGGCCGAGGTACGTACGATGACCTCCTCCTTACTCTTCTTTTTAGTTTTAAATAAAAAAAATAGGGCTGAGTCAAAAGCTACTGATTTTTGTTGGTGGACAGGTCTATCTTTACGGTGGCCAAGTCACTTCATGGAAAAATAATAATGGAGAAGAACTACTATTCATGAGTAACAAGGTGCTTTATTTAATAAATTTTCTCAAGTTTTTCTTGGATATATAATGATAAAGATTTCACACGACGACTGAACTTTATATGACTTGTTGATCAATATCATGATCAATATTAACTAGATATCTAATTTTGATCCTTCTGTTCATTACATGTTAATGCCTTCTGGCTGGATAAGAGCATTTTTGGACCTGTACGTAATTCTTATTAATAGACTTTTGGTATATATTTGAAACCTAACTGTACGTATGAATTAATATGAACAGAAGTAATTTGTTGTCCCCTTGGAAATTGAAGATACACAACATTTATCATATTTTTAAGCGCCACAACGTACTCAGCTTTTCTGCGTGACAACATTTACAGCTTGACACATATTCGTGTGATATAAACTCCTAAATTAGGAGTCTTGGTAATGCAAAACTATTGTTCATTTTGATTTTATTTGTCAAATTTTATTTGGACATGTTGCAGACAATTAAACATTATTATTATGTGTTCTTGAAACACTTTATGTTTTCACATAAACTGGCCAATATTCATTTTGATCTTTAAATGGGATTTCGTCTTAGACTCACATAATTACAGATAATTAGGTGATGGAACTAAAATATGCTCTAATCAAGAGGTTTGCATCAAATATCAGTACTGACCTAAGTTGATCATCTTCTGCTAGTGACAGGATTTCCCTATGCAATGTTTATCTATCATTAATAAGTTGGTGCACCCCGGATATACGTAATATTCGATTTTGTGGAAGCATGATTAGGAAAGTCGAATTGGTTCACCTTTCAATCTTAGTTCGACTTTGATTGCTTGAACTTTGATCACATGTTCTTTAGCCATAAACTGGACTAATAAACAGATTAACATAGAGATAGAAACCAAATCCATTTGCGTGCACTGCCATTGCAGTGGCATTACTACTTATGAACCGGGTGGCTGCACTTGCAGTTAGGCTGGGAAGGGTGCTGGTCATCATGCATGAGAGTGCTCATGAACCTCCTCCACGATTGTCGATCCGTTTCACGTCCTTGTCTTATTCCAATGGCTTTTAACATGTATCACTAATATGTGGTTACGTTCTTAATTTTAGGATTTTGTCACAGAGTTATATTTTATAGGTTTGTATATGGACATATACTGTTGAAATCTCTAACCTTAATTCTAGTGACATTTGGAATCTAACTCTGTTATTTGTATATTTAAAGGTTTAGTTATTTCTGTAAAACTATATGATCATATCATTATTTTTGTCATATTTTTTATTGTCTTTAATTTTGAAGACGTGCGTTGTTTGACTATGCTTTTCTCTCATGGTGCAGGCTATTTTTAGTCCTTCAAAACCAATACTTGGTGGGATTTCCATAGGTTTTCCTGAGTATGTGAATGTGTTATCCTTTATTCTATTTTCTTTTCCTACATTCATCTCTCAGTCAACATGTCAACCCTTCTCTCATCTGTTTTAAACTTATTAATTCATTTGTTCCAATATTTGATGACTTTACAAAGACTATATTAGTTCAGATTTATACAATGCAGTTTGGAAGCCATGGATCTCTTGAGCAACATGGGTTTGCTAGAAACAGGTTGTGGAGTATTGACACTAATCCCCCTCCATTACCGATTGCCTCAACGAACAAAACTTTTATTGATTTGATTCTTAGACCTTCTGAAGAGGATGGGAGAACTTGGCCTCATCGGTAAATTTAGGATGACTTAGCTTGATGGTGGTCAACGTTTCATCAAATATTAACAAATCCTTTTGACATTTAACCTATGGCCCTTGACTGGTTATTTTTTGTTTAATTTCAGCTACGAATTTCGTTTAAGGGTGGCTTTGGGAGCTTCTGGGAAACTATTGTTGACTTCTCGTGTCTGGAACACCAACGCTGATGGGAAACCCTTTTCGTTTACATTTGCCTATCACACTTATTTCTGTGTTTCTGACATCAGGTGTGATTTTCAATTGATTAAACAACTAGTTCAGTTTTTAAAAGATTTTTTGTTTTGACCATTGTTAAGTGGGTCTCATTTCTCTTACCAATGCAAATTGTTTGATACTGGTCATGCAAATTGTTTGATATTGGACATGCAAATTAATTGTTTGATATTGGATATGCATCATGTTGATATTGGACACACATCATGTTTTGACCAATATTGTTACTCTATTTTTTTATAAAATGGGAATAGGAACATAATTACACGAGAATCCAATTTTCTGCAATCTTTATAATCTGTATATACTTATATGTCCATTGTGAGATTATTTTAATAACATGCAAGTAGGTAAAAGTTTGTTTCAAGAATATGACAATGCTCCTCTTGGTATAGTGATGTGCGGGTGGAAGGGTTGGAAACTTTGGACTATTTGGACAATATGCATGAGAGAAAACGCTTCACTGAGCAAGAAGATTCAATTACATTTGAGTCTGAAGTAAGATTTGATTTAGTTTTATAGAGATTGCATGATCAGAACATTGTTAGGGAATTTTAACTTTCTTTTCACATGAAAAGGTCGACAAAATATATCTGAGCACCCCAACGAAGATAGCTGTTCTTGATCACGGAAAAAGGAGAACATATGTAATGCGCAAAGATGGTCTTCCTGACGCTGGTGAGCTATTTGTTTTCTTTTCTTCTTATATTTAAGTAGAAATTATTTTTTTCCTCAATCCCTATAAATTGATTAATTCTCTTAATATTAACCGATGATATATTTTTACTTTTCAATGCTTAGAGTTTCTGAAATTCAGGGTTAATTTTGTGGCAGTGTTGTGGAATCCGTGGGACAAGAAGGCAAAGGCAATGGCTGATTTTGGGGACGATGAGTACAATCGCATGTTGTGTTTAGGAGCTGCAGCTGATGAGAAAGGCATCACCCTGAAATCTGGCCAGGAGTGGATAGGAAAGTTGGAACTGTCTTTTGTTCCAAATAGTTATTGTAGTGAGGATGATTGAGGTTGTCCTGCACAAGTGATTTGGAAAATTCAATATATTTTGATGAAATTTTCAGTTAAATTGAAGAATTTTTTGCATTAAGCTGCGCAAGTTTCTCTCTTTTGAATACAATGACCTGCATTGGTTAGCACATAGGATTTGTGTTTTAGGTTTTAAGCATATATATTAAAGTTTCTAGTATTATTTAATTGGTTTTCTAGCCTTTACTAAAGAATTACAAATTTCTGCAGGTACTTCTGTACGTACTTCTGTACGTCATATAAATTGGTGCTTGGCAGTGATTTTAGTGATTATAGAAGCAGCGTTTCTATCAAATAAAGTTTTGCTTTCATGGCGATAGTGGCAGAAATAAATATTGAGCCCAATTCCTTAGGACCTATTACGGTTTTGAGTCAATTGCTTTTTTGCTGCATCTGTTGTAAGCTATCCCGCTCAAGTTATGAAAAGTTGGAACTAGAGATATGTTTTGGATTCTTTGTAGCGGACTTTTGTGGGTGTGTTCACTAGTAAAAATCCGATATTTATTTGGGGTTGCAAAACCCCCATTAAAGTGGTTAAAACCGCCGATAATACTTTTCCTAGCGGTTTTCGTATAGCCGGGTTTGCCGACGCATTTCCTGGTGGTTTTAACTTCCAGTATAAAATTTATTTTTAGTGGCAAAAATAAAACCACTGGCAAAAAATAATGTTTTCCCTGGCTGTTTTACTTAACCGCCAATAAATATTTTTAATGGCAGTTTTAAAACCAACCATAAAAATTCTACACTTTTTAATGGAGATGTATTTTTAATGGCGTTTTTAAAAACCACCATTAAAAATTTTGCATTTTAATGGCGCTTTTAAAAACCACCAGTCACGTGTTTTTATTGATTTTAATGGCAGTTTTTAAAATCGCCGGCAAAAGTTTTTTGTGCAAAAAAAAATCCGTGCTTCTTGAAATCTTTTCACATGTCTACTCATAACAACATATTAAAACTACTAATAACAGACAATTAAAAAAAATCCACAATCAACAATTAAAGTAGATCATCTACAATTGCACTATATCTAAATTACAATAAAAAACTTCATTGTGGGTCAAAATTGCGGTTTTACAAAAGTGAAAAAAAAACATCCTGACAAAAAAAAACCGCCACCGTCTTCAGTGCTCTATCTACATTAAACATCTTCAAGTATGAGTTAGGGGGTTATCCCGTCTACACGACGTGTTTCATCTACGAAAATGGTAATTCTAACAGCACCTAGCAAGAACCAACAATGAAGCTCAAATAATAGATAATAAAAGTGATAGATGAAAACCTTGTAAATCTTGTAACAATACCTAACACAAACCAAAAGTGAAGTACAACACGCCACCAAAAGTTGATACACAGTACAATACTTCCTCTCAACATGACTTTCAGACACTGACTACTACCCACCAGAAAAGAAAACAAAATTAAGATGTTTTCAGATTTAAATGAAATATCTATCTAGTGAAAGAGTAAATTAGTCATCTGAGCTTCATCTTGATACCTGCCATAAAGATCCCAAGAAGAAGCTCTAAGTAAGTAAGATGAACCAGCCAGTTGCCGGATAGAGCCTGGAATTGGGAGAGTGTTTCCCTAGTCCCTCCATATGTAGTGTACCACAATCAATTTCGTGTAGACAAATGAATTGATCCAGCAAAGAATGGGATTTGCATATTTTTATTTGAAAGAAAGAAGTTCAATCATAATAAGAACTAGGCATCTGATACAATTTATTGATTCTTGTTAAACCATTTTTTTTCTTTGCCCATTACAGCTGTAGATTGCATTTATTTGTGTCATATAAGAACTAGGCCTGATACAATTTATGATTCTTAAACTATTTTGCTTCAATAGCTATATTTTTCTATAAGCATGCCAAGGTCTCATCAATAACTTGATTGAGTAGATGGAGAAAGTAAGACTAGTTTTTCATTATATAGACACCATGAAAGTCCATAAATGGAAAGAGGCCAAATTAAACCATAAGTAAGCTCTAGTGAGTAGGAAACTTGCTTAATGTAAAATTAGTATCAGAAGTAAGTTGAAAAAAAAGAAGATATTTCATTTATGTATGATTGTAATACCTGCTAGCTGATGTACCTCATAGTTGGGTTGTACGTTCCTCTAGTGTCAAATCTGATGTTGTACCTGCTTGTTCAAATTAGACCTCAATTTCGGTACAACGAAAAACATATCCACTTTAATACCATAAGAAAGCATATCCCAAAGATACTGAAGTTTATCTTTGGGAGCAATCCCCGTTGGGCCCACATCTCCACATTGTAATGATACTATCCGTTTTGGGCCCAATCCCACATAGTTTTGCTAATGGGTTTTACCCCAAAAGACCTCTTTACAATGGAGATATGGGTTCCTGATTTTATGCCCATGATTCTTCTCATTCGCTTTCAATGTGGGACTAATTCTTCTAACACTCCCTCTCACGTCCAGGCCCGGTTTCAGCCTGAGATGTGACAAATTGGGCAACCAACCCACAGACAGAAGACAGAAGGGAAATTGGGCTACAAGTCCACATACAGAAAATAGAAGGGAAATTGGGCTACAAGCCCACAGACAGAAGGGAGGTTCTGGCCCACACACGAAAAGTGGCTTTGATACTGTGTGAACAAGGGAAATTGGGCCCACATATCCACATTATAATAAAGATGTCCACTTTGGGCCCAAATCCACATACGGTTTTGCTAATAGAAGGAAATTGGGCTACAAGCCCACAAATAGTGGGTTCTGATTTTACACATGAAAAGTGGCTCGATACCATGTTAACTATGGGATGGGTTCGTTGGGCCCACATCTCCACTAGTTGAAGAGCTGGTTAGACTTTTGGGCCCAAGCATGTTAAATGATCAATCTTCAGTTTTAGACTTTACTAATGGGTTTTACCCCAAAAGAATTCATTACAATGGAGATGTGGGTTCCTGATTTTATGCCCATGATTATTAGCTGTCTGCAGTTTGATCCACTTTGACATAGAGTTTGAGGTTTAAACATAACTTCACCGTGCATGCATTAGTTATCCCTAACAAGCTAGCTAGAACCGTAAGGAACAGTCACACCGTACAGGTGAGGCCGCATATATATATATATATATATATATATCCCTAAGTACTGCCGTATATTCATTTCAGTTGGCACAGAGGGAGGGAAACTGAGATTTCAGCCATGTCCGACATGTGGTCATGTTGAACTTTGTAAGGGTGTTAATGATCTCGACAAGGTCGTCCAACGAGCAGCTTGCGGTTAGTCGGCCGAGGTACGTACGATGACCTCCTCTTACTCTTCTTCTCTCTTCTTCATCTTCTCCTTCTACATCTTCTTCCTCTATCTCTGTCTCGATTTGTCTTCACATTCTCCTTATTTATTTTGTCAGGTTAATTTACAGTAAATGTTGTCTTTGTTTTCCTACTTTTTTGGATCATTTGAGGTCTTGCAGTCGCATTCTAATTTGTCGCTAATGTCCGCAATTGTGAAGCAAAAGTTTGACCGATATTTGTGTCAAGATTCTGGATGAGCCCGTTGGGCCCACATCTCCACATTATAATGATATTGTCCGCTTTGGGCCCAAGCCCGCACGGTTTTGCTAATGGGTTTTACCCCAAAATGCCTCATTACAATGGAGATGTGGGTTCCTGATTTTATACCCATGATTATTCTCATTCACTTTCAATGTGGAACTAATTCTTCTAACACTCCCCCTCACGTCTAAGCCCGGTTTCATCCTTAGACGTGACAAATTGGGCTACAAGCCCACAAACAGAAGGGAGGTTCTGGCCCACGCACGGAAAGTGGCTCTAATACCATGTCAAGATTCTGGATGGGCCCATTGGGCCCTCATCTCCACATTGTAATGATATTGTCCGCTTTGGGCCTAAGCCCACACGATTTTGCTAATGGGTTTTCACCCCAAAAGGCTTCATTACAATGGAGATGTGGGTTCCTGATTTTATGCCCATGATTATTCTCATTCACTTTCAATATGGGACTAATTCTTCTAACAATTTGCATGTCTCTCTTCTCCCTCGTCTCCTTCTACATCTTCTTCCTCTATCACTGTCTCGATTTGTCTTCACATTCTCCTTATTTAATTTGTCTCGTTTACAGTAAATTTTGTCTCTGTTTTCTTGGATCATCTGAGGTCTTGCAGTCTCATTTTTGTCACCAATGTCCGGTGATTGTGAAGCAAAAGCTCGACTAATATTTCCATGTCTCTCTTCTCCCTCGTTTCCTTCTACATCTTCTTCCTCTATCACTGTCTCGATATCATGTCTTCACATTCTCCTTATTTAATTTGTCTCGTTTACAGTAAATTATGTCTCTGTGTTCTTGTTTTCTTGGATCATCTGAGGTCTTGCAGTCGCATTTTTGTCACTATATATCCGGCGATTGTGAAGCAAAAGCTTGACTAATATTTGCTGGTTGACATGCAGTTGTATCTTTACGGTGGCCAAGTCACTTCGTGGAAAAATAAAGATGGAGAAGAATTATTGTTCATGAGCAACAAGGTGCATGCATGATTCATTTTTCTGAACTCTTTGTTTTTCTTTTTATGGATAGTGATGACATATTTGTGTTGAAATTTATATGATTTGATTGTTCTGTTGTATATGAAGTAATATGAAGTTTTTTTATGTGAAGTTAGATCGCAACAACGATTCAGGAAGTAATTTGAAGTAATTTGAAGTAATATGAAGTCAGATCCTTCTTGTTACTATCGTATGAAGTAAAATGAATAATATGAAGTCATTTTTATATGATTTGTTACTATCGTTCTTGTTTCTGTTTGACATATTCGTGTGATATTAGCCTTCCAGCCGATTGAATCATAACGTTATATGAAAACATATAATCTTGATCATCAAAAAATGTTAACAACGATTCTGCTGGATGCAAAAGACAAAAAAGTCACCTCTTAGTTCGTGAGATCCTTCTGTGGATTGAGAGAGTCGAGCCAGATTTCAACGAAAACTGATAATAGAGGCATGATTACGTGAATGAATGGTTGGTTTTGTTAATATATGTATATAGGGGCATTTATGTCTTTTACCCTTCAAGGGTATATTTGTCTTTTCCTTGTAACTTAGGTGTATATATATACACTCATGATCATTAATAAATTAATCCGGTTTTGACTCGGCAAACCCATTTCAGACTCAGTTTGATGCTTTTGTCTCTATAACTCGGCTTCACCCGAATCCGACTCGGACCATAAGAACGAGTCACGATAGGACAAGTCAACTCATCGTGACTCGTCTTCATCCCTGCGTTTTCCCCCTTTCTTGGATCTGAAATCGGCAACGATTTTCGGTTGTTTTCCCTCTCAATAATCTGAGAACTTCTCCAAACCTTCAATTCAAGCTCCGATTCTGATTTCGAGAGACCTATTTTGTGCCGGAATTCTCTGGTTTTCATCTCCGGTTGTTGCTGCCGTACGCCGTCTGCAAATTCACCTTCGTCTTGCCACAGTTGTCGTCGTTGCCTCTATTATCGTCGTCGTCGCCTTGCGATTTGCTAGTCGTTGTCGTCGCCTCTATTAGAGTCGCCGTCACCGCCACCTCTGTTATTGTTGTCGTCGCCGTCGCCTCTATTATCGTCACCGTCGCCGTCGCCTCTGTTATCGTCATCGCCGCCTCTGCTATTGTCGCCATCGCCGTACGATTTGTCGGCCGTCACCATGCGATTTGCCGGGCACCACCGCACGGAAGCCCTAGCTTCCTCTTCTCCTTCCTCCTCTCCTTCATTAGGGTTTAAGGCAATCCTGAACCTGACCGGACCGGCCCGGGCGAACCAGAATCACTTATATCTTGACCAGACCGGACCGGATTGAAGCTGAACCAGTCTGGGTCGGGCTGAACCAGAATCACATATGCTCTGACCGGACCTGGACAGGATTGAGCCAGACCAGATCCACTCAGATTGGACCAGACCACCTTGCTGAACATATTTTTCTTTGGAGATTGGGCTGCATCTTGAGTTATAACTGGTTATTTGAGCTGTCTCGATATAATATATTTTGCTGAGCAAGAGGTAACTAACAGTGCCTTAATTCTTGATTGTGTGACTACTATTTTTAATGGCTTCTTCATCCGATCATGCTCCACTTATGCCTGTGAAATTGGATAACACAAACTATGTTCATTGGGCATCTCTCATGCGTAATTTCTTGCGAGGCCGTAATTTGTGGAAATACGTTTCTGGTGATTGTACAATACCAGTCAGTACTGCAGATGGTTCCAATTTTAAAGCTATAGAGGAATGGGAAGTTAATAATTCCCGAGTGATTACATGGTTAGCTAGCGTTGTATCTCCTTCTCTTAGCCTCTAGGTTGGGAAATATGAAAATGCCAGAGATGCGTGGTTATTCTTAAAACACAGACATAAGGGCACGAAGTTTGCTCAGGAGTGCAAGTTAGAGATGGACATCTGATCTCTTCTCCAGACCCCTAATCAGTCTATTTCAGATTTTTATGCTCAGATGTCTATGCTGTGGAATCAATTAGGTGTTTTGCTACTCAAATGATAATTTGACCATTTTTCTGAAGTAAACATAGACTTAAGCCCTTGTTTGTGCTTATATAGGCTGGACAATGCTATCCAATTTGTAGCAAATCGTGTGATTCCAGGACGAACCAACTCACCTCCCGTATGTTCTCTCATTAATGCCAATACCCAATTATGGTTATAGTTGTAGTTGGTTATCATTTTTGCTTTCTCCATCACACTTTGCATGAATTTTTTCTTTCCTATTTCCTTCAACATTAAGTCTATGCAATGAGCTGCACAAGGAGTCCAATAAAGATGCATTCTTTTCTCCATTAAAAGTGTTGCAGCTTTTTTGAATGCAGAATCATTATCTGTCACAATCTGAATTATATATTGCTCTCCTATTTCCTCAACAATTTTATCCATCAGCTTATATAAGTATTGGTGGTCCTTGACAAAATTTGATGAATCAACTGACGCATGAAAGATTGTTTTTCCAAAACAATAAACCATGAAACTAAAAATACTAAGCCTTATGGGACATGTCCAACCGTCACACATAATAGTAACTCCATACGTTTCCCACTCTTTCTTTAAATCTTTAATATAATCTTGTAGTTCTTCCATTTCAACATCTAGATATACCCCTAACTCCTTTACCAAGTTCTTGAATTTGAGAAACCATATTTTTGTAATATAGGGAGTTAGCTACGTTCGCTGGAATATGGTTATAGTGAAAGAACTTTGATATACATTTTCCTAAACTCCTGGCCGCATTTCCTGTCCAACTATCCTCTAGCCTTCTTTGTTTTGCAACTTCGGATCTATAAAGGTAAGGATCTTTCAATGAGGTTGTTATAGATGTTTTTCTCTTATGGAGAAGGGATTCTTGAGTACCATGTTTACTACCCGATCCACCTATCCCTCTTAATGTCCTTTCTTCCAAATCTTCAACTTCTTGGCGACTAATTCTCATAGCCCTTTCAAGTTCTTTCTTCTCAAGAGCTGACATACTAGTATGGGGAACACTACTATCATCCTCATCATCTATATTGAAGCATTCTGTCTCTCCTTCAAATTGTTTCAATTGTGAAAGAATTTTTTCCTCATTTTGTTTGACCTTCCCTTTGTATTTTTTTTATTTCTTAAATGCTCTTTCATAGCCATTTTCACTTATTTTGGGCATTCTTTACAATCTTGAGTATTGGGAAAACCCCCAGCTATATGCTGCTTCAGTCTAGTAACACCTCCACTATTCATTATATGCCCACACCATTTACACTTGCTCTTAAAACGATTATTCTCAATCATAGAACCATAATTCCAACCAATATCATGTTCTTTTTCTCGTGGTGGCATCTAATATTTATATTTATCAAATTAGTAACACTCAAATTCAAAAAAACACTGAGATGCAATTTTTACCTCCTAGAGGTTGCAAGGACTGTAGATGATGGTTGAATTGTTGTTTTTCCAGAAACTGAAAAGCCAACTTTAGGTGCACTTTTAGTTGAGGGAGCTGCAAAGAAAGAGACGGGCGCACCTGCAACGGATTCACCGAAAGCATCCAACATGATAAGAACAAAGATTCATGACCTTGCTAATCTCTTTGTTTGTTGCTATAGTACAAGCTTTAATGACAAATTGAAGTATATATATTGATGGAAGTAAATAGCAATCTCAGTAAAGTGGAAAACATGATCCCTTTTTATCAAAAAAATCAAAAGCAAATGAAGTGACAAGCATCATGACAAGCATTCATGAGAAAAATGCTGCATTATTTGGGCATTCACTTTTCAACTTTATGGGTTTCCTTTCTCAACGAAGAAGTTGCATACCTTCTCAAAGAATTTGTGTACTAGATTCTAAATGTTTCCACTCATAAAGTAATGTAATTTATCTTCCATGAGCAAATTTGCATCTAGAGAACAAAATCAACATTATTTGAAAGTCAAATAAACAAAGTGATAAGGAAACGGATTAGAAATTATAAGGAAGTGAACTGCATCTTACTATGATTTGAAAGAGAGAAGTGAGAAAGGAATCAACGATGGCGAAGGTTACTCCAAAAGGCGAAAAATGATAAATGCTCCTCCAGCCTCCTCCCCATTTCTCGTTCTTATAGAAATACGAAGATGGTTAACCTAGTTTCCTAATCTTTAGGAAACCTAAAGTGTCGTATCGACAGGAATTGCATCTTACTCTGATTTGAAAGGGAAATTTGAGAAAGGAATTGGCGATAGTAGAGGTTACTCAAAAAGGCGAAAAATAATAGTTGCTCCGACCTCCTCCCCACTTCCCGTGAAATTTTTAAGATGCTTACCCTAGTTACCTAATCTTTAGGAAACCTAAAGTGTCGGCAGGTTTCCACGAAACTTTAGGAAACCTATCGATACTTAAAGATACGGGGGTAAGTTTCCTGTAAAAGGAAACTACCCCCGTGTTTTGTTTCCTAAGTTATGGAAACCGATACGTAAATCGATAATGAAAACCATGGATATGACTCATGTACAATGTCGTTATTGTAAAGAATATGGGCACTTGAAATATCATTGTCTAGCTATTCCAAAGTGGTGTCCGCCTAATCATTGTGTCCAACGCAATACAGCAGCTTCTGTCTCCACAGATGATTCATCTGGTATACTTTCGACCCCCACCCCTTCGCTGAATATTGCTAAGATGTGATTATTAAGGCTCTTGGTGGTCTTGGTAATGGTAATTCCTCAGTCTCTGCATTGTCTGCCAATTCAGGCAAAGGTTCTTGGATTATTGATTCTGGTGCATCTAATCATATGTCATTTGAATCTTCTATTTTTATTTCTACGTCCTCTTCCTCTCATTTGCCTTTTTCACCTATTTATACTGTTGATGACTCTAAACTTCCTGTTGAATATTCTGGTTCTATTCGTACATCTTCTAGAATCTATTTTCCTGATGTTCTTTATGTACCTCGTCTGTCACTGAATTTGTTGTCTATTGGACAACTGTGTGATCTCTGCCTTCATGTTTCATTTTCTTCCTCTGGTTGTCAGGTACTAGATCCATCGATAGGGAAGCTTCTTGGGACAGGGCATAGCCGACTCTTTGAGCTTGATAATTTGCATATTTCCTTGAGTACTAGTTCCCTTCGCACTTGCAGTTTGATAGCTAATTCTGAGTTTGCACTGTGGCATAGTCGTTTTGGTACTGTATCTACCTCTACTTTGAATAAATTAATTGGTACTGGTCAATTAGGACATGTTTCTCCTGAATTATTGCACTGTGTTAGTTGTAAACTTGGCAAACCTACTTAATTACCATTTAATATTAGTGTTCTGCGTTCTTTAGCTCCATTTGATATTGTTCACTCTGATGTTTGGAGACCATCTTCGGTTCCAACTATAGGTGGATCTCGATATTATGTTGTATTCATCGATGATTATTTACGTTTTGTATGGGTTTATCTGATGCGGCCTCGATCTGAATTTTACAATATCCATGTTGAGTTATCCACGATGTTTCATACTCAATTTTCTCGAAATATTAAAATTTTTCGTTCTGATTCAGGGGGAGAATATATCTCTGAAAAGTTTCGGTTGTTGCTGAAATCCCATGATTCATTGTAACAACTTTCTTGTCCCTATACTCCACAACAAAATGGAGTTGTTGAGCGCAAGCACCGACACATTGTAGAAACAGCCTGTACTCTTCTTTTGTCTTCTTCTGTCCCTAAGCATTTCTAGGTGAGGCTGTTTTCTCTTCTGTTTATCTTATTAATCGATTACCTTTTGTAGCTTTGCACAGCTCTACCCCTCTAACTCATCTCTATGGCACGTCTCCGGATTACTCTTCTCTTCGTGTCTTTGGTTGCACTTATTTTGTTTTACTTCCTGCTCGTGAACGTGATAAATTATCTGTCATGTGTGTTTTCTTGGGTTATGGTACCCAACAAAAAGGTTTTCGGTGTTATGATCCTCAAACTAAGAAGTTGAGTATTTCACGACATGTTACTTTCTAGGCACAAGTTCTTTTTACTCATTGTCTTCACATAAATCACATTGTGATGTATCTCCTACGGTTGCCTTTGATCTTTCCCAGATCCATTTTCTTCTTTTGTGTTTGTTATGCCTGATTCGGTTGTAGGTTCACGGTCTGCCAACTCCCCGTCCCTAGAGCCTTCTCTGCCTGATGTTCATGTACCTTCCTTGGATCCGATGTCTCCTCCTTCATCCAGTGCCCTTGAGTCATCCTCGGATTCACCTCTCAGCTCGTCCACCCCTTCCTCGCCTGAGGATCCTATTGATCAGTCTCGCTATCCATCACGCACTCGTCAGCCTCGGTACATTTACTTGATTATCATTGTTATTCCTCTACTCTTTCCTCTGATCATGAACCCTCTTCCTATCGAAAGACTTCCTCTAACCCTCTTTGGCAGCAAGCTATTTCTGAGTTACACGCTCTGGCCCGGACTCATACTTGGGATCTTATTAATCTTCCCCCTGGTAAGCCCCCAACTGGCTACAAGTGGATTTATAAAATAAAGACTAAGGCGGATGGAACTATTGATTGATATAAAGCTCGTCTCGTGGCTAAGGGTTATACACAGGAGTATGGTATTGATTATGAGGAGACATTTGCTCCTGTTGCTCGATTGGCAT
Source organism: Aristolochia contorta (assembly GCA_022405105.1). Taxonomy (NCBI): domain Eukaryota; kingdom Viridiplantae; phylum Streptophyta; class Magnoliopsida; order Piperales; family Aristolochiaceae; genus Aristolochia; species Aristolochia contorta. The sequence goes on along the minus strand of CM039666.1, from coordinate 5,299,953 downwards.
TTGTTCGTTTGTTACTTGCCATTGCTTCTGTTCGGAGTTGGGCTTTATTTCAGATGGATGTGAAAAATGCATTTCTACATGGTGACTTAGCCGAGGACGTTTATATGTTACCCCCACCCGGATTTCCTCATCAATCGGGGCAAGTATGTAAACTTCGTCGTCTTTTATATGGTCTGAAGCAAGCACTCCACCTTCTGTTTGAAGATTGTTCAGTTTGGTTATCGTCAGAGTTCTCATGATTCTGCATTGTTTACTCGCCAGACCTCTCGTGGTATTATGCTCTTGTTGTTATATGTGGATGATATGGTTATCACTGGTGATGATATGCAAGAGATCTCTGATCTTAAGGCATACTTGAGTACTTGTTTTGAAATGAAGGATTTTGGTCGCCTACGCTATTTTCTTGGTCTCGAGGTTCTTTCTTTATCTGGTGGCTATGGCCTTTCCCAGGCCAAGTATGCATCTGATTTGCTCAACCGTGTTGGTCTCACTGGTAATATGACTTGTGATACTCCTTTAGAACTTAATGTTAAGCTTCGGGGCACAGATGGAGAGTTAATTTATGATCCTACTCTCTATCATCAGTTAGTAGGTGGCTTGATCTATTTAACTATTACACGTCTTGGCATCAGTTATGTTGTTCATGTAGTCAGTCAGTTCATGTCTGCTCCTCGCTCTGTTCATTATGCAACAGTGATACATATACTACGTTATGTTCGTGGTAGCTTGTATTGGGGTTTGATTTTTTCCTCTACTTCTTGTCTTACTTTATCTGCCTATTCTGATGCTGATTGGGCTGGAGATGTTACAGATCGTCGAACTACCACAAACTTTACCATTTTCTTAGGTGACTCTTTGATTTCCTGGCGTAGCAAGAAGCAATCTACTGTTTCGCGTTCTAGTACTGAGGCTGAATATCGAGCTATTGCTGACACTACTTCTGAGCTTGTTTGGCTTCGTTGGTTACTCCAGGATATGTGCGTCTCTCTGGATTTTGCTACTCCGCTTCATTGTGACAATAAAAGTGCTCTTCAGATTGCTCACAATAAAGTGTTTTATGAGAGGACCAAATATATTGAAGTGGATTATCAATTTGTACGACTGTGTCACCGACACTCTCACCTTATTGTATCTTCCCTCCAAACATCAGACTGCAAATCTATTTACCAAATCGTTTACTTCGTCAAGATGGGCTCTTTTACCCCATCTTGAGTTTGAAGGGGGATGTTAATATATGTATATAGGAGCATTTATGTCTTTCTACCCTTCAAGGGTACATTTGTCTTTTCCTTATAACTTAGGTATATATATATATGCACTCATGATCATTAATACATTGATCCGGTTTTCATTAAACTCTAACAGGTTTATCGGCAAACAATTCCAAATAACACAAGATTCTAGGTATCCAGTAAAATGAACAAAAACAAAATTAGCAAAAAAAATTCCAAAAGTAAATAATTAAAGGCACCGTTCCCGGCCGATTGCAGGAATTAAATCCGCCGCCGCGTTACTGCTCCTCGAGCTGCCCTCCTGAAAATTCCTCTGCATTCCGTCCTTGTCTTATTCTTTTTGCTTTTTTTTTATTATCTAAAAACCGTCAAACTATATTATCCGTTTTTGCTTTTAACATTAACTTGTAACACTGTTTGACTGTGTTTTTCTTTCTTTTATGTGCAGGCTACTTTTAGTCCTCCGAAACCGATACGTGGCGGTATCCCCATCTGCTTTCCTAAAGCATGATATCCGTAATTCCATTTCTTTTTCCTACTTTATCTGTATCAGTCAACATGTCAACATGTCAACATGTCAACCCTCAGTGTTTTAAAACCGAACCGTTTAAACCGTTGAAACGATCGAACCAGTTCAACCGTCGAACGTCGAGATAGGGAAATCTCGTCTTTTTCGAACTAGATTTCAGGATGCGGGGAGGGTTCGTTAAGGAAAAGTCTACCAGCAACGGCAGAAGAGAATCCCTATTTCCCGTTCATCACTTCCACGAGGGACGGGGCCTCTTTTCTCCATTCATTCTCTCATATTTTTCAATCTTTTTACTGTTCATGCGTTTTTCCACTTTCCCTAAGTTACTCATATTCTTATTTTTCTTCTAATCTTTAGGTCTCCTCTCTCCTTTTTTTTTCCTCAAGAGTTCGGTTGATTTTTTTAGGGATCTGTTTATTTCTTTCTGCTTCTCTTGTTGCATAAATCGGTATGGTGGATTATCGAAGTCCCGGTTACTTTCTCTATATTTGTTCCCAAAAACTTGTGCGCAAATTAAATTTTTTTAATCCTTTTCTGTCCATGTTTATATGCATTGTCATCCGTTGATATTTATATACAATGCAGTTTGGAAATCATGGAGATGTTGAGCAGCATGGATTTGCATCAAAAAGGTTTTGGACCATTGAAGATAATCCCCCTCCATTGGAGACTGTCAATATGAACGACACTTTTATTGATTTGATTTTCAAATCTTCTGAAGAGGATAAGAGATTCTGGCCCCACAGGTAAATTTAGGATGACTTTGGTTCTTTTTTGTTTAATTTCAAATATTAACAAAACCACTGAATTTGGTTATTTTTTGTTTAATTTCAGATTTGAAATTCGACTAAGGGTGGCTCTGGGACCTTCTGGAGAACTGTTGTTAGTTCATCGTGTCTGGAATGTCGATGAGAAACCATTTACGTTCACATTTGCGTATCACAGTTACTTCTCTGTTTCTGACATCAGGTGACTTTCAATTGATTAAACAGTTCAGCTTCTAATAGATGCTTCTATTTTGACAATTCTCCTCTTGGTACAAATAGTGATGTGCGGGTGGAAGGGTTGGATTTTTTACACTACCTGGACCATATGAAGGAGAGAGAAATCTTCACTGAGCAACAAGATGCAATTACATTCGAGTCTGAAGTAAGATTTGATGTAGTTTTATTGCTTTGCTTCTTTATATCCTCTTATTTTCACTCTTACTGTATTTTTTACTTTACTCAAAAGAAAATGAATGATGGTGGAATTTCATGGTTAACATAAATCTTGATAAATCTGAAGCATTTATTCAATCATGTACATTTATGATAATGCCCTGGACCACCCCTTTTTTAAAGGTTGGAGGGTAAAACGGTAAAGCAATGCCATTTTACCACTACCCCTTTACAAAGAGTGGTCCAGGGCCTGGTCAATCATCAGACCCCATTTTTTTTTATGATAAACTCATATAAGTATTTTCCTGTTGCTTATCTTTTTTAGTTCATTGTGGGTACATGGATTTGTGAGATCCATTGCCTTCTCTTCTGTGAGGTTCATAAGTTGGTTACATATATCTGTCTGCATGACCATTCATAAGAAATTTTCGTAATATCCAATCTGGTTTTTTGTTCTACTTTATGACTATTTCACTATTTTTTCTCACTTCTGTATGTATTTCACGTAGTACAATTTAAGCATTGAAGACACTCAATTTCTTCTATATTTCCTGCAGCGTTTTGTCCAGTATGCACTGTCTTTTAGTATTTTTCATTCTATAACACTGTCCACTTTGTACAGTCTCTTAAAAATATGTTCTTTTTGGGGCACTTTTCTTAAATAAAGATCACTAGGCGTTCACTGTCTTTCTGTAAGGGTTTGAAGTAGTTATAGAAGTAGCGATGTGTACCTGCTGTTGCAAATTTCTCTGGTGGGTTGTTACTTATTGTGGCAAAATGAGATTACTTGTTGTAAGATTTGATTTAGTTTTATAGAGATTCATTTGTTAGGGAATTCTAACTTTTTCTTTTCATATGAAAAGGTGGACAAAATATATCTAACAACCCCGTCCGAGATATCTGTTCGTGATCATGCAAAAAGGAGAACAGTTGTAATGCGTAAAAGTCTTCCAGATGCTGGTGAGCTGTTTGCTTTTTTTTTTTTTTTGTTTTGTTTTTGCTCTTCAGTGCTTATAGGGGGTTAGTGCACTGGGATATTAGCGTCCGGGCCATGAATGTCTCAGAAAAAATACTTTTTTGGGTTAGTGGAATGGTAGTCGGTTATGACACGGGATTCTCCCTAAATTTAGGAGAGACATTGAATTCTCACTCTCTTTGTATTTTGTTGCTTTGAGTGAGGATTTTTTGTCACTCCTAAATAGGTGGAATTTTGAATTCTCCTGAATTCTCTCACCACACCTAACGTAAAAAAATGAAATCAGGGTCTTTATTTACTCAGAATTTAATGTCAGTTACTTTAATTTCTCCATGAAACATCACTTTCTCTTTGGACTAACCCCCCCTTCGAGTTTCTGAAATTACGTTATTTTTTGGCAGTGTTGTGGAATCCGGGGGAAAAGGATTCAAAGTGGTGGAAATTTTGGGTTAAGAAGGGATAAACAATGGCTGATTTTGGGAGGAGTATGAACACATGCTGTGTTTAGGAGCTGCAGCTGAGAAGGGCATCACCCGCCATCTGGCCACCAATGGATGGGAAAGCTGGAGCTGTCTGCTGTTCGTGGTAGTTAGATCGCAATTATATGATCAATTATATGATTAATGGCATACTCAGAATTTGTAAATACAGAGAGTACAGAGTGAGTAGCAGTAAATAGTAGTACTTGAGAATACCTTTATAGAATACCTTTATAGAATACCTTTTATAGAAACCTCGTGTCTACGATGTGTTAAACAATATCTGCCTAGATATTGGCTCTACTGTTGTGTGATTACTTAATTTCCTTAACTGCTATTAGGTGTGTTTGAGGCCATGCTATTCAACTGCTATTAGGTGTATTTTGAGATTCATCTGTTTGGAGTTCAAGTCAAATTCACCTGCTTAAGACACCTTCTCACCCATTCATGTTGATTTGCATGTTCCTTTTGTATGGGCACAAATCATTAAATTCATTGAACTGCTTCAGTGACCAGCCTAAGTAACATCCTTGTTGGCAGCTTTTTTTTTTGTTTTTTTTTTCAAGGAAGTAAAGGATCCACCGTAAAACTCGGAATAAGAGAAGTGTAACAAGCATTCTGCATCAATGAAATACAACTCAAACTTCTTCAAAACAAAAAAAAAAGTTGTCATCTTATCAATTTTTAGATAGTAATAAATGAGAGAGAAATCTCGTATCCTGGTAGGGAACTTCTATGCATTCAACATTGAGTTTGTTAGTTTTTAGGAAAGGGTATTTACTTGACTCATACTAGGCATAGACCTACTACCTGAAAAGACCTTTGAAGTGTTTGGTGCAAGTGCGTAGGCTTTTGTAGGAATTTTTGCACTGTTCATGAAAATAGGTAGCCCTTATTATTGGCTAAATACCTCTGTTTCTTGGCCTCAAGTCATCTCTAAATTCTTGAGTTCTGGTGATCATGTCATTATATATATGATCGGCTCCTGTAAATTTTTATTATTGTTCAAGAAAGTAGATAGTCCTCATTCATTGGTAAATACCACTGTTAGGTTGTCCTCAGAACATCTTTGACTTATAGTGAGTGTTTCACTAGATATCATGCTCTTCTTGGCCTTGAAGAAAAGAAACTTGTTGACTTCACTCATGAAGATTCAATCTGAAAATACACCCTTCATGTAGTGGCTTCAGAGAAAACAGAATTTAATACTCGTTTTCATCTCTTCTAAACGTTCTTCTGAAAGATGCTCTGCTTGACTCAATAAAAAGATCAAGAAATTCAAATTGGAACAGCTCCATGGAACCTGCAAAAATTGGATGAGTGCAGGTGAAATGCCACTAACATCTAAACATCTGTTTTGACCATCGCTCTCAGCCTGCTGTTGGTTCTGGCTGAATCATAGCATAGAGTGTGCTTGCGTTTTTCCTTCTATGCTCTGTTTGGTTTCTGCTCACAATTGTAATTATATATTTTATCTGAGTAAACCAACTATTGTTAGGTATGAGTTATGACATAATTGTAGCTGTTCAGATGATCATTTTGCTCGATTAATATGCTGCCTCTTTGCCTGTTTTCAGAACGCAAGAGAAAAGGAAAAGGAAGGCAAGGGTGTATCCTCAGCTGAGCTGCAATTGACAAGCGCTGTGAGGCCTCAATCATGTATAGCTTGTATTGCTATTAGAGTCCTCATGAGTTTTCCTGTGAATTTCAACATTTCACATTCTAATTCTTTCAAGGATTTCCTCTTTTTTTGTGGTGGAAATAACTGCTCAACTACGATGTTTGCAATGTGGCCCCATTCGTCATGATCCTCAATTTGATGACCAAATTTTGGTATTTTGGATATGAAAATCCAACTGCGAACTTGGGCAATCTAGTGTAATTGTCAGTGCGGAATATATATCAAAAAACACAACCAAATGAATTCTGGTTCAAAATGAATCAAAAAGTACTAAGGCGAATGAACAGATGACGTTTTCAAACCGAGCTAAGGTGATTATCGACCACGTCGATACAAGTCAGCCCATGTGTCCTAAGGATAACATATGTTAAGATGACTCGAATATTTTAAATAACAAAAAATACATTGAGGTACCCAACAATCTGCACAGGAAAAAACTAATAATAAATATATTAACATAAACCCGCAGAAGAAATTATCTCTCTTTAGTGGCACCAAAATGAGACTCAAATGTTTTCGCTTCCTCTGGGTTCATCCGCTAGACTCTTCACAGTCTTCTTTCCCTGGTTTTTGATTTCTCTGAATAGAGGACTGCTTCTTGTTTCTTCCCTTTTCTTTATATATTTTTGCTATGTACATAATTAGTGGAAAGAAACAATACCTTGCAAAAACGAAGCCTGTTCCAACTAGCAGGTGATACCGAGGGACCTAGCAGTAATAAGATTTTCCTAAATCTTATTACTGGACCCACTGTAATCTTACTCTTTTTTTTTTTTAATTTTCTGAACATTCCCATCTCTCTACTCCCAACACCCAACTTCGTTACAACGGTAATATACATCTGACGTCTATGTAAATTAACAGATGAGAAAAAAAGAGTCAGTCACTGTTCGGGCCACATTTCCCGACTCGGTATCAACAGAATGTGGAAAAAGTACTACATGCGAGATACTTGAGCAGTTCATGTATTTGCAAAAGCCAGGTGCAAGCCTGCGAGTGACCGAGCCCTGTACAGTTTCAGACAGACCCCCGAGCTCCATGGAGCTTCAGCAGGGTTTCTTCCAGGGTCGGTCTCTCCCTCTCCAACGAAGCAGTGCAGAATATGGCCAGCAGCATGACCCTCTGAAATGTGATCGGATTGTATACCCCGTTCAGAAGAGGATCCGCAAGTTCGGTGCTACCTCCTCCTTGCAGAACCAGGGCCGTCGCCTGCGTCAACGGCACGAAATTACGGTCTTAAGTTCATAACTCAAAAAACTGTTTTTAACTGTTGGCTTTTAGTTTCGAAGAACAAACCTCGTCTACTAAATCTGGTTTAGAATGATCACTCGAATCGATCTCATCCCTGCCTGTTAATAACTGAAGGAGCACAACACCAAATATGTATCTATCGTCCTGTTGGTTCAGGGATTCCCGGCCGACAGACCTCCTTGATTTCTCATTCTTCGCTTGGGGAAGAACACATCAGTTTAGTTTTCCGGACACCCTCCACGAAGGTTTTCTATTTGAAAGCCCAAGCTAAGTTTACTCGATTTTGCAGACGTGCACCCGCCTTCAGTCTAGTCTAATTTCCAGCTCCACCAGATAAAAGCGGCCGCCCGTCTAAACAATACATTTCATTTGCAGAATATATTATATGTCGAAGATGATCATTACTCAGTACTTCATCATAAATTCGATCCCAAAAAAAAAAAAACGTCCGCTAAGGTGTAAATTGTTTCAGTAATTTTGAATCTAGTTTAATTATTAATTAGAGTCATAATAAAGGTGATGAGAATAATCCACGTACGTACTCGAGGAATTAAGACCCACTTTTCTGCTAGCTAGCTAGCCATGTCCGAAGAATCCTTGTGAACAAAAACAGAGCAGCCAGAGAGAGGCCTGTGGGTTTAACGAAGGGACCCACTAGTAGTCCAGGGTTGTGGGACCTACACACTCCGTTTGGTTTGGCCAACTGAAAATAGGACCTTAATAACATAACAATATTTAACTTTATTAAAAAGAATATAAGCCCCAAATTTTAATATTCTCTACAAAAGTAAAAATCGTATTCACATTTTAAATAATTTAAAAGATTTAATTATTTGTATTATTAAGTTAAAAACCTCAAGAACACACATGGTGGGCCCAGATGAATGGGCCTGTCGCATTGACCTGAAGTTTATAAGGAACTGCTCAAATATGCATCAGTACTCTAAATAAGAGTCACTTAGTAGTTAAAATGTGAGTATATAAGTGGGAAGAAGTGTTTTCAAATATATTGGCTCATTTGTTGAAAAAGAAAAGCATACTCGAAACTTATAATTCATGTTTTATATTAGTTCTTCTTACAGGTTATTATTTTGTTAAAAAAGAAAAAAAAAAAAGCCTTCGACGACGGAGAGAGAAGAGAGAAGAGAGAGGAGAGAGAAAAGAGAGCGAGAGTATTTGCAGCGATCGAGAGCGCAATCCGAATTCAGCGAGGGGAGCGCGAGGGGAGGGAGACGACGCGAGTACACACCTGAGGAGCGGTGTGTGAGTGCGGCACAGAGCAGAGAAGCGGTGATATATACACCTATACACCGGACCCTTGGTGCAATCGCGAGAACGTCGAATACGAAGAAGCAAGCGAGCATTGGAGTTGCACAGATTTGCTCCAAAAGCCCCATTCTTTCTCTCTGGTTAAGTCTGCCTAGCTGAAGAGGTTAGACTTTGCCACTTGCTAACGTGAACTTCTATTTGAATTTCTGTATTCAAATTCTCAATCTCCTCGAATACCTCCAAGTCCTTTAACTCCGGCCCGCGCACGATCCCTTCTGTTCCACTAGCTTTGCTGGCTCAAAAGGCAGAATTCTGTAAAAATGACTGCTTTTGCGACTTCCTTCATCGTGCTTTTGGGTTTTTACGGCTCCGGTGGAAGTGGGTGTATTCTTTAGGGTTTATGATTCAACAGATCGGAATCCCCGGTGCAAAGTCAATTTTCTTCTACAGTTTACTGTTTAATTCGACGGGGGATTAAATACGGGGGTTTATTGGATTATAGGGTTTTGGCTCGAGAAGATGAGATTCCCAGTTGTTCTGGCATTGTTTGATACTAGAATTGGGAAATTAAGCTTTGAAGGTAGTTTTTTTAACTACCGGCGCTGCAAACCCTAGTCCTGGATTAGGGTTTTGTTCTACAGCTGGGAAGATTTTGTGAAATTTCACTTGAGAATGCGAATCTTACTTTCAAATTGAGAATGCCGCCACCGTCGCAGCAACACTCAAGGATCAACCTCGCGGACATTAAGTCTCAGTTAGTGAAGAAGCTCGGTCCGGACAGGGCAGATCGGTATTTTACGTATTTAAATAGATTACTGAGTCAGAAGCTCGGCAAAAGTGATTTTGATAAATGGTGCTATTTGACCCTTGGGCGGGAAAATCTTCACCTTCATAACCAGTTAATACGCTCAATTTTGAAAAATGCTTGTCATGGAACGGTCCCACCACCACTTCCCCAGAAGGATGTCCGACCATCTGTTGGGAAGAGAGAAGAAGGGTATGCTCAAAGTGGATCTGCTGCAGCTCCTATATGGTCCAATGGGGATGTGCTGCCTATGTCACCTCGCAAGCTCAGGACTGGATTCCGGGATAGGCGGATAAAGGATAGGCCCAGTCCCTTGGGGCCCAATGGAAAGACTGAGTTGACTGCACATCAATCTATTGGCACGGAAGAAGCTGTGGGAAAGGTTGGTTTCGAGAATGGTGAAGCAAATGTATGTGATATGGAACGCCCAATGCATCATCATCAAGGGCTTGCGGAACAACCTGAGACAGAGCGAGATGCTCTTTTACGTCCACTCAAAAGACCGAGAGTAAAACAAGCAGTTGCAAATGACCCAGTACATGTACATAGTGTGGTCCCTCCTGACTTACTTATTATTGAAGATGGAGAAGAAGTGGAGCAGGCCTATGACTCTAACTTCTCTAGAAGTAGAAGCCCCCTCCGTGCTCCTTTGGGAATCCCGTTTTGCCCTGCAAGTGTCGGTGGGGCTCGTAGGACACTGCCTATGGCTAGTAGTAGTAGTTTTTACAGTTCAGTTGATACCAGTGAATTGTCTGATGCTGATACATTGAGGAAACGAATGGAACAGATAGCAGGAGCCGAAGGCCTTGACGGGGTTTCATTAGATTGTGCAAATTTGTTGAATAATGGGTTGGATGCATATTTGAAACGTTTGATCAGGTCATGTGTTGAACTTGTGGGTTCAAGATCTGGTAATGAACCAATAAAGCACTCGGTCTATAAGCAACTGCCTCCTGGTAAGATTATAAATGGGGCATGGCCGGGGAACCACCAGCACATGCAAGGTAGCTCTGGACCAATAGAAGTCATTCAAGATGACAGAAACCAATGCCCAATATCGTTCTTGGACTTCAAAGTGGCAATGGAGCTGAACCCTCAGCAGCTTGGGGAAGATTGGCCATTGCTACTTGAGAAAATTTGCCTACATTCATGTGAGGAATAAGATTTTAGAAAGTTGGTCTTCTCTAGTTCTTGGTCAACTGGTGTGGATCCCATCTGGTTCAAAATGCTTGAGGGAAATATTGATCCATTGACAAAGCAAGCTTGTTGAACTTTGCCTGGAAGAGAAAAGAATTTACTAATTCTGGCTAGACGCTCTGACCATTGGGAAACAAACATGGGGTTTGGAGCAACAAATCTCTGCATGAGCCTGTCATGGGGTCCTACACCAGATCAACACACACACTTTAACAGCAACCAACTGAAAGGGAATTGGGAGAAGGGATCCCTGTTTGGTTGCATTGTTGTATGTCTAGCATTCAAAAGAGGTGTCTCCTGCCAACACTGCAGATAATGCATCTCTGTAAGTTGAAGTTAATTTTGGTGGAAATTTAAGACAGTTTTGCAGCCAGGATACTGTTCTGTAGCTTCATAAAGGTGGATCGTGTAATGGATGCAATGGTGCGGTGTATGTACTATCACATGTTAGAATTCCTTGGGTGGTCTTTATAGTTCTCAGTGATGTTAATATGATTCTCCCACTCAGTTTGAGTACTCAGAAATCAAATCTGAAAGCAAATTTATGTAATTTTTTATTTACTTCCTCTGGAAATTTTATCTTCTTGTTTTAGTGCATTGTTAATCCCAACACTGATGATTCTTTCCGACAGTGTTTTAATGTAATTTACCTGGATTTTGAGGGATCATCTTGTACCATTTAGCCATTAGATCAAATATATCTTTATGAATGCTGACAAGAGCAAATTTCCCTTCTTTGTATTTTACCATGGTTACAGGGAGCTCCTTGGGTGTAGGAAGCATGTTCATGATAGAAAACCTGCTTCAGAGTGGAACCAAATGTTCTTCTAAATTTATTTGTTGTTTCACAAACTTCAAGAAATATTTGCTCAATTTTAAAGGGAACTTCCACAATAACTATTTTTTTGAAAATTTAGTTGATCTCTATGCAAAATTATTAGCAATATTTTTTTTTTCAGTGTAACATGTTTATAACATAAGAATGTTGAGAAACATTACTCTTCTAGAATTTTCTTCATTGAGTCACTGCTTACTTTATTATGGAGAGGAAAAATAAAATGACTTGTTTATATGGGAAATGTTACCAAATGAGAAAAAAAAGACAAGTTGGAATCAGATACTAGCAAGGGTTTGTTAGCTCCTTGGTTGTTTGTTGGCTTCTTTATATCCTCTTATTTTCTCTCTTGTTGTATTTCTCTACTCAAAGGAAAAGGAATGATGTTGGAATTTCATGGTTAACATAAAACTTGATAAATTTAAAGCATTTATTTAATCATGTAAATTTATGATAATGAGCCTGGACCACCCCTTTTTTAAAGGTAAGAGGGTAAATGGTAAAAGCAATACCATTTTTAACCCTACCCCTTTACAAAGAGAAAAAGCTGTTGGGCCATGCTGGTTAGACGGTTATATGGAAAAACAAAAGTTCAGATGTATTTTTCAAAAAAAAAAAAATGACTGGTCCACAAATCATATAAGTTCATTTAAATATGGTCAGTCGTCTGGGCCCATTTTTTTCTATGACAATCCACAAATTATTACAAGTTCATTTAAATATTTTCCTGTTGCTTATCTCTTTAGTTCATTTGGGTACATGGATTTGTGAGATCCATTGTCTTCTCTTCTGTGAGGTTCATAAGTTGGTTACATATCTGTTTGCTTGACCTTTCATAAAATATTTTCATAATATCCAATCTGGTTTTTTGTTCTACTTTTCTTATAACCATTCACTATTTTCTCACTTCTGTATGTATTTCACGTAGTACAATTTTAGGACTGAAGACACTCAATTTCTTCTGTATTTCCTGCAGCGTTTTGTCCAGTATGCACAGTCTTTTAGTATTTTTTATTCTATAACACACTGTCCACTTTGTATTCTCTTAAAAATATGATCTTTTTGTGGCACTTTTCTTAAATAAAGATTTACAGTCGTTCCACTGTCTTTTTATAAGGGTTTAAAGTAGCCATAGAAGTGGCGATGTGTACCTGCTGTAGCAAGTTTCTCTGGTGGTTTCTTACATATTGAGGCAAAATAAGACCACTTGTTGTCCCTTCCCCCCCCCCCAAAAAAAAAAAAGTAATAAAGAAATGAATAAAGAGCCCTCTGTTGTTTTCCAAAAAATAAAAATGAGAGCTCTTGCTTCTACATCAATTTGCTAGTTTTACAACCAAACCCTTGAGACTCGTAGACCCAATCCCATTTTTTTCATTTGGTACTGGCTAGGCAGAACGTTGAAATCATGGACCTTGAAATTTCTGCAATGGAGGAGTTCATTTTATTAAGGATTTCTTTTTCTCCGTATTGTTCTTCTGTTCTATAACTATGTATTTATTTTTCCCCTACAATCTGGTTCATACCATAATAGCCTTTGTGGGATTGGAGTTGTATGAAGTGGGGATGTAAATAATATTTATCTCATTCTCAAAAGAAAAAAAAGATAATTCTGCAGTCGTGGATTTTGTGGTCTCATGTTGATCTATCATGAAAATATTTTCCATGTTCATTGATGTCCTTCTAGCTATTGCTATATCGCCCCTGAAGTCCAAAATTTGTACGAAGAAGAATTATGAATTTCTTTTTTTTCATGCTGTGCAGGACCCTTCCATGCCCTCAGTTTAAGATGTTCTTCTAAATTATCTGATTCAAATTTCATGGTAGCATTTTGGAGAACTCAATCAATTTATTGAATATTTATGGACCTGATAAACGTAATATTGGAATGTTAGTCAAAATAGTCCACAAATCGGTGGATCGACCAGTTTTGTTGGAAAGTGAAGGTATTAAAAAGTCCTTTTATTTTGGAGTGATTAATGCTGTAATTTCGTGGTACATTAATCTGGAGAATGGGTTGGATGTATCCAGCTAACTTAAATTTGCAAACTTCTCTTTCAGATTGTTCAAAAATCCCTTGCGTCCTGATTAAATTTTAAAAATGCTTGTCATTAGTGTTATACTTTTTGGATTGTAAAAGAAATATATATGGGACTCGTATAGAATCTATAGATTGTTGATCATGAAGGTTTCATAATTCTGATATTTCAGTTGCTTGGAAGGCTTTCTTAAGAATGGTTTTGTTCCTTTTTTTCTGTTTATATGGCTCTTTTAAGAATGTTATTAGCACAGTCCTCATGTCAGTAATCTGCAATAAGGTGTGAACTTGAGCATAGCTCAGTGATCACACAGAGGGTTGTGTAATGGGATGTTTTAGGTTCAAATCTCCTGGAGTATGAGAATTGGAGTACGTGAATTGGATAAAAAAGAAATTGCTTTCCTCAAAAAAAAAAAAAAAAAAAAAAGTAATCTGCAATAAGGTAACTGGGACTATTGCCAGGTATTCGTATGTTCCCAGAAGTCCAAAATATCTGTTGGTATTGCACTTTGATATGTGCATATTAAGGTGCCTTTGTATAGTGTTAGATGCTTTTTTAATTTGCTACCTAGACTTTCATATGTCAAAAGAATGACAAGATCAATTTTTCTTCAAGTTTTTCTAGAAGATTCTAGTTGTTCTTTTCCAATTTAACTTTAACTTGCATCCTAGCATGTGGTTTCATTCTTTGTTTGTTTTTAGAAAGGTGAAATTATGCAACACCAAGCCAATAAACAAAATTACAACAGGTGAACTTGAGCATAGCTCAGTGGTCACATGGGGGTTTGTAATGGGAGGTCTTGGGTTCAAAACTCCTAAGGGGCATGGAGAAAAATTACAACTTCCAAAAAAAAAAGGTCTTGGGTTCAAGACTCCTAAGGAGCATGGAGACAAAATCACAACTTTCAAAAAACAAAAAAAAGATTGCAACAAGCTGAACATGAGTTCCTGTTACAACTCCTGTACTTTTATTCTTATGCAATTCTTTATTCTTCAAATTATTTACATATTTTTCAGTAACAGAATACTCCTATCAGCAAGAAATTAATCAAATTATCTATCACATAAACATATTATAAAGACAAATGCACCAACGTGAGTTGAGCCAAAAGGCTCAGGTCACAAAATCAACCATCGTAATTTAGTTGACAATTTATTTATTTGTCATTTTTCGTAGGGAATTTACTACAGAATTGCAGTTGTTTCTTTTCTAATGTTGATGGAATTTGTTCAAGTTTCACCAATCTTACTGCAATTTATGAAAGAATCACTGGTCACTGACAGTGTTCAGAGATAAGATTGAGCATGGATGAAATTTACCAACATGGAAACAATCTTCTGTTTGCACTGTAAATGTTGACATAATTTTCGGAGATTTTAGAGTCTCATATGTGTCTTTCAAAATGCCCAGATCCACTTGCTGCATGACTATCTCACGTTCCAAAAACTTTCTGGATATTTTCTGAAAGAGAAGGATGAGTTGTGGTCATATTTTTTGGTTTTCTTCTTCTGTTTAATACCTGTTGGACAGCTTGCCCAAGTTAGTAGTCCATTTTGTGCAAGTTGTCTGAAGAAGTTTTAATAGAGTCTCTCTCAATCGGACATTCCTTTTTTGTTTTTCCTTTTAAAAAAAAAATGCAATTCAGGCAAGTTTTATCTGCAAACTCTTCTCTGCTTTTCAAGCAATATGCACTTAGTCCAGGATTCACATAGAAGATCCCTCTGCAATGAAGCCAACAGATGAGTCCGTGGAACACACATTACTTCGTTTAAAATGAAAGTGCGGCAACCAATCTTCCAATTGCGGAAGAGCAATTACAGCACCGTTCCTCAGCTAATACTCCATTTCTTCCACTACACCATTGTTGAACTTGCCCAAGACACAAGTAAGCATAATTCTTGCTGACAAGCCAGGGAGTGATTATTCTAGGAAAGACATTTCTTACCAATTATGATTGCTTGTGTTAATCCTGGGATCCAGTTGTTCAATTTGTTTCCAACATCTACACTGTATATCAGTTTTCTAGGGAACAACATTGAGGGTTTGCACCAAAACTAACTGCTGTGAAGTTGAATTAAATGAAATTGCTCAAACTTTTTTGCCTTCATTCCTTTAGCAAAATAACACTAAACTGACATCACTTTTGATTCAAGAGAATCCCGTTTATTCTAATTCTTGAAAGTGTCCATGTAAATGTTATTTGAAACTGTCTTGCTTGTATCGGGGACCTTCACATCAGTGCTAGCGAGTAGTGTTGCTCCAACCCACCCACGTGAGAATGGTAATATTGGACTTCCACGTGTTTACGTTAAGTCTATGACATGTGTGGCAGGAAATATATCAACAAAATTTTTTAGTGAATTGAAGAATACATTTGGCTAGTTGTAAATTATAAGAAGAATAATATGCTAGTTGCACTTAGCCCACACACCTATCACATGTTAATTTAAACTATTGATGTTTATCTTCTACAAAGTAGGATTTTATAAAAAAAAATATTCTTTAAATATTTTTAAGGGCTTAAATTAATATCTAAGTGCATCTAGCATAATACTAGTAAATTGTAATATTGGACTTCCCTCAGTTGTAAATTGTAAGAATAATGCTAGTTGACAGAATATCCTCATCAATGAGCAAAATAACCCACAAATGTCCGACCTTTTTAATATGCGCTCGTACGTTCACTAGGACCCCACATATAAAAAGTAGGTAGACCATTTCTTTTGAGGCCGTCAGAATGGGTCCATACAAATCCATTTGCAGAGAGAAGCTTAATGTTTGATTCTAGTAGTGCATCAAGAATGTTTTGGTACAAGTTTATTAGTATCAGTGGGTTTATTTGGAATAGATGATGAAAATATAGAGTAAGATATGTACAAAGAAGGCAGAACTAAGCGAGCCACCAAACTATGCACAGAATTGTACAGAAATTGCAGGATCCCACTGGCCTCAAAAACTAGGATGAGGAAGAGGCTGAGGCCTTGCAGATGGGGCACCAGTTCTTCAGTCTTAGCCATTGATGGATGCAATCCACATGATACCCATGCTCGCACTTCAATCTTCCCATCTCATCGCCATCCACATATTCCTCCTGAAACAGCACGGGAAGCAAGATCGACATTGAACACTGAAAACTCTCTACAAAAATTGCATGATCAAGATGACAAGTAGATGAACATAAATAACTATACAATGTACATTTGATAACGATCTTCCCAGTTTAATATTGAGTAAATTACTGAACTGTGAAAAATCTTACAGCCTCCCAAAATATGGGAGAAAAACATTAGAAGCAACCTCACGAATAACACATCTTCTTTTTATGAATGTAATCAGTCGATGTTCTTCAACTCTAGGAACGTTCAAGCTTTTCCAACGGAAGCTTCAAGAGTGATGCCTCCTGTTTTACTGGGAAACAGCCACGAGTTGAAGTGGCCAATCAGAAAGATGACCAGATGAAACGTGGATGAATATCCTCATGGAGTTCTTTGGAGCTGATATACTAACTAATTGTTCATTGAAAAAGATGCAAAGTGCAATCGTTGGAGATGTCACATTTGTAGCCTACAATTTGCCAATCTAATAACTCTTAAAAACTCTATGTCATTTGGATACTACAGGACAAATTAACAGCCAAAATAAAAATTTTATTGAAGCACATTTCGTGTAACCTAAGTTTTGTCAAAACAGAACCAAACCCGGAAGTGTATTAACTGAAACACCTATTCAAAATGTTAGGAAGGAAACAAGCAACTGCTAAAAGAAGTGAAACAATGCAAAGTAGATCGTTCTCACATGCTCAGATAAAAAGGCACAGTAAAAAAGAAATTTTGGAATTCAAAAACGATTTTTGGTTTTTTAACAGATTAGATCCATGTGGACTCGTGGATTTTTATGAGGTAAAAGTAGAATTTTCACAGGAGATGCTTCCTTTTATAATTTAGGACCATCAACAAAAGCATACAAACAGAGGGGAAAAGAGTAGATCGTCACAGACAAGCCTCCATAATTCACAGCCCACTAATCCACTGAAAGACCTGCCCAGAGAAGTCTCTTTCTTTTCCTACTTATATAATAGATCCCTCTAAGCCTAATACCCCACTTCATAGAGAACCAAAGAAACAAATTGAGCAGAAAGGTATTTAAGATCTGTCTTGCAACACAGTTCACTCTCTTTAAGTTTCAGGATATGATAATCGTTGAAGATTTTGTGTAAGAGAGGGTAAGGCATGAAAAATAATTTTTAGTGAAGAAGTCATTCATAAATTACCTATAAAACATTGCGAATTCAAGTTAAGATTACCTGACAAATACTGCACTTGATATCATCAGCAGCATTGCCCAAAACCCCTCCAACTTGAGCAACTGCCTGATAAAAGCATCTCTTAAGACTATTAGACAATTCTTCTTCTGAAAGAGCTGTGCTGACAGTACCCATCTGTTCCTCCAGAGCTAACAATTCCTGTTAGGTACAAATATAGTTGTCAGACATGTTAAGATTCTTAAGAGAGAATATTGTGATATCGTAATTAACCTATTCCACTGTTCAAACCTCATATGACATATTGTCTATATCCAGTCTCATCTCTCTGTGTCGATCATGAAAGGCAAGACCTCCAAGTAGCAAATTTGTCTCCAAAACCAATAATTGCTAAAAGGAAAAAGGAAAAGAAAAAAGGTAAGTTAAAAGTCAAAGTAGCACAGTCACCAGAAAATACAACCTATCGCATAACAACAACCTCATGCGTCAACTCTTCATCTTGTTCAATTCTCTCCAGCGCCAGTAATACCTATAAGTGGAATAGATCTCAGATCAAAACAACCACCAACCCAAATAGCTTAGCAGATGGAATTCTAGCAATACAGTGAAAAACGAAATAGACAAGCAAACAATGAGATGAATTCTTTCACCTCCGCAATTCCATCCATGTTAAAACGCTGAAAGCCATCTCCTAATGAAACACCATGCAATGTCCAACTGCTATTATCTTCAGGATGAACTACAGGTCGAGTTCGTGAATCACGGTTCAGCCCAAGTTGTCGGAAATGTAAACTCTGGCTACTGGAAGGTCGCTCTGATGTAATAGGACCTATTGAGCTGCTGGCAGTTGATTCATTTATCACATTTTCTGTTTCTGGAGAATGCAAAATCAAAGCTGGTTCAGGTTGTGAAGAGCTACTGTCAGGCATGTGATCAGATGACTGCATCCTGGTAGAGCCACCTATTATTCTCCGGGTCCTTACAGAGGCAAGAGAGCTATTACCCCCAGGAGGCCGATTTCTAGCCCTCTCTATAGCTTGTTGAGCTAATGAACGCTCAGGATATGATTGACTTGAGCCTGCAACTGAAGTTCTATGAAAGGTTGAGTTTCCTCTGGAGGGAGGTCCAGCAGTGCTTTTTCCTCTAGTAGAAGAGCTCCCAGTGTCAGGTGAGCTCCTCTTTTTATTCAAATCAATCCTTCTGTAACGACTGGAATCTGATGAAGAACAGCCTGAAGGCAGCACATCAGAAATAGACGAGCAACTTAAATTTCTGAGACCATATCGATGAGAGCTTGCCAGACCCTGAGGGGAAGAACTTGCAGCATGGCTGGTACTTCTAGATGAAAAATTACGTCGCAGCATGGGAGCAACCTGAATATCTTGATTTGATCCAGATAATTGGTATGGTTGTTTTCTAGACCTCACATTTGTACTAAGAGAATTTCCAACTTCTCGTGCCATAGTATCATCAACAGTGTCATTGTGTTCTGATGATTCTCCACTAGTGGAATTCGGCTGATCGGTCTGAATATCTACAGGATTAAGGGAATTTCCAGAAACTTCATTTTCTGTTTCAGCATGTGTTCCAGTGCTTCTACCAAGAACTAGTTCTTTCTTGTGATTCTGTCGAATCTTTTTAATGCTATTGATGCCCGATGACGTTTTAGATGAACTTCCAGGTAAAGACTTGCTACTTGATGAACCCAAAAAAGGCTTCAAAGATTTTCCTCTCTCGGAGTTGCTGATTTTGATGTCCTTTGTTGCAGTAATTCTACTGCTACATCCCAGCCGATTACAGTACTGGGTGTTTCTGTTCATATTGTGGGAATCTCTGAGAGTAAGACCAGTCCCATTTCTGGCTAAGCCAATCCCCTCACAAACTCTGTTACCTCCACAGTCATCCATGTGATAAAATCCTATTTGGGACTCTGCAGTTAATGCTTATACATGTGATGAAGCTGCTTATTGCTGCAAGAAAACCAAGTAATCCTTTGGTCACCCACTAGAAGGCATATTACAAGCCGTCCATTGCAATAAGAGTGAAAGTAGCAGAATAGACGAAAAAATTTCACTAGATTAAGGCACATTAATAAACAGTTAAGGCAACAGTTACATGGGCATAACAGCGAATGCAAAAGAACACAGCAATTAGTGAGGGAAAAAATATTTCAAGTTAGTTAACATCTAGTGGACACATTGAAGTGTTCCCAAATTAGAAAGGTAGTGAAGTAAGAAGTTCACTTAAAAGTTATTATTTGATGTCTGGATGAACATTTTACTGTGCAACAATCATCTACCTGTTTGTCAGTAATATGATAACAAAATGAACCACAACCTAGCAAAATGAGCTGCAAAATCATGGAAGACCACCAGAATCAATATTCTACAACGACAAAATACAACTATGCTAACTGTGCAATGATAACTGCATGTACGGTTCTTCCATCGAAACAATATTTATCTATCAAAATACAGCTTTAAAACCTTTATTCGTGAGTATTAGAGCACCTTCACGCATGCACTGACCATCTCGAGCGACACTTTTCTACCATGCGACTTCTATGGATTAACCTAATTTATCAATATTTTCTTATGTAAGACAATTAGAGTTGGATTTAAAAATCCATTTGGTATCTTATCATATAACATTTAGCACTTCAGAAAACAAAGACATCAACACTTGGTTTATATCATAAATGCCCATATATAATAGAATCAGTGAGTCAACAAATTCTTATCACTGCACTGATAATCACAAAAAGACAGGCTTTCTAACAAAGACATTTCCCATTGGCTCGTGGAATCTCATCTTCCCTAACTCTGGTTTTAGCATGCAGCACAGGAAATAGATTATACATGTTTCAGTCCTTTATGATGGAATCGCCTATGATTCCACATCATCACATAAATAAGGCAAATAGAGAATGAGAAGATCCATCAAAAGCAGTTCAGACAACTTTATAGCTCATCCCTTGCATGCAGTGGTTTGATTAAGAAGAACCAACTCAGGCGCAAAGGCGTTTCTAACAAAGAGGTGATATAAGATATGTCAAATAGGAGGTACAGTATAATACTTATACAAGAGAAAGAAAAACGGAATAATAAATCCATCCAAAATTGAATGCTTTAATTGCTAGCCCATTCCATCAGGAAACTTTAGGCAAGTATAAATAAACAGCTTTTGATCAGGAAAGCACACAGTGCAACCAACAGCTAGCTAGTTGGAGAACTCGGTAGATACTAGATGTAAGCAAGATATATTTTCATTTCCAGTTTCTATATGAAGGAGATCACGAGGTACAAACTCATAACAAACACACTAGATTGTCTTTTGTGACACATTTTAATTTGAGTAGATAAGTCAAAGCTATATATGGTGAAGCTATCTCCTTTTGGAATAACTATTTTTCTATTAAAAATCAATAACAATCATGGCCACATACTTTTTTTCCAAAAGAAAGAGAAAAAAATTGCAAGTGTCTGATTATTCGCCTTCCAGCTGATTGAATCACAACGATATAGGAAAACAAATAATCCTGATCATTAAGAACGCCAACAACGATTCAAGAAGCAAAAGACAAAAGATTCAGCTCTTGGTTGAGATGCTTGAGAGGATTGAAAGAAAGTCAAGCCAGATTTCAACGAAAACTAATAACAGAGGCCTGATTACTGCACGCCAATGAATGGTTAGTTTATCAAGCAGGCAAACAATTCCAAATAGCACAAGCCTCTAGGTATCAGTAAAAACGATCAAAAACAAAATCAGCAAAAAAAAAACCGAAAGTAAATAACAGACACCAAGAACTTGCTCAGTACCATGTATGGCAGAGGAACCTTTCAAAATCAACTAGAAACAGAAAAGCCGTTATACTTGATAGGAAAGAGTAAACACCCTCAATAGCCTTTTCCGTCTAAAAACTGGGTGTTCCTATTTTTGGCCTTGTTCAGCTATTCCAGAAATTTCGGCGGGACGTAAAGCTCCAAAACCCGGACGATTACTGACCACTCTCTCCTCCGATATGACTCAAAAGAAAAAACAACATCGAAACGCATCTCTTGACGATCGATGCCGAAAAGGATTAGCAACACCAAACGGTTCGTCACTTCATACTACCTACTTTTCATCTCCAAATATGAGAATTCATCTTCTATCCAGAAAGAATAAAAGCTTTATCAATTCTCAAACCTGAACAAAAGAGATTGTCTTCTGCACGCCTTCGAACGGAGGATATCGCACACAAAAACGTGCTTGCATGATCCAAGTCTATTACTCGATTCCCACCAAATTTGACGAGCTAACTATGTCCGTCGCTCTTCCGCAACCAATCTTGACCGTGCAATTAATCAGAAAACAAATAAATTAACCGTCAGGCGCGTTTTCTTCGAGCAAGCAGCGGGGCCCTCGCTTTCGTGGACCGCAACACACGAGCAGAGCCCGAGCCGTCTACCGAATTTTCTCTGTTTTTTTTTTACTTCTTTGACTCCAAAAAGAAAAAGCGAAATGTTTCCACACTTTACTCAAAAAAAAAAATAGAGATTATAAAAAGGAAGGGTGAAAAAAAAAAATAAAGAACTTCTACTTTTATTTCGCCGCCGAGCGTCTTTGCTTCTCCGTTCAAGTATGGAACTGCAAACAATACATTGACGAATCTGCCTTTCAGAATTCGTATACGTCAAAACTCGGTGCAAAAAAAGATATCCATAATCTCTGCAACTTTTCAATCGAAATACGAAAACTAAAACCAAATTCACCGATCTTGCGGAAGGAGTAAGATACCTCCTCAAATCTACCGTTCTTCTTTCCTTATCAGCTACTCTGTTCCGGATCTTTCTCTTAGGCAAACTCCGGAGAATACTACCTCAGTCCCTATCTTTCCTCTACTAATCCTTTCGCAGAACCAAACTTCACCGATCATAGACTTCTCCGATGACCCCCGCCGCAAGAAAACTCCTCTCTCTCTCTCTCTCTCTCTCTCTGATTCTCAGAATGTCTTGTTCTCTCTCTCTCTCTCAGCGTCTCCCCGCACTGATTCAGAGAGAGAGAGAGATGAGAGAGGAGAGAGAGAGAGAGAGAGAGAAGAGAAAGAGAGAGAGAGAGAGAGAGAGAGAGAGAGAGAGAGAGAGAGAGAGAGAGAGAGAGAGAGGCGACGTCAGAAATTCCGAAACCCGAGAGGAGAGATCCCACTGAGATCTTGCTCAGACGAACTCACGCATTTACCGTTTTTATAAAATAAAAAATTTTTAAAAAAAAAAGTAAAAAAGAACATCCGAACCCGAGCTCTTCCCATCCTCGTTTCCGCTTTTACGGCTCCCAAAAACCATCAACCTCATAAACAACCTCACCAGCAGCCGGCTACTCACACAGACAGCAAGCCGCAGTTTCGGAAATTAAACGACATACTAGGGGTAAAGTCGGTAAAAAACGGATCCTCAAGTGGGTCCACTCTCCTGTAGTGTATACTCACCGCGGGGCCCGATCAACCATCGAAAGCGACTCACGTCCCATAAAAGGGCTGACGTATCATATTAATTTACCAGAAAACCCGGGACTTTTAGATACCGTGTGATGATTTATGATAAGTTAGTGAGAGTGTTTAGGATGAGTAATTAATTACAAGCCAGTTTCGTTTTGCTTACAAATACTATAAATAACGGGCGATGACTGAGCTCATACTTCATCATCATCAATTTTAACATTAAGAAATGGACGGCCGAGATGTTCCCATGTCAGCATTGGATTGTCGAGACATCCCTTTCCCATTTGGTTCAGAATAATATGCTTGCTTACATCACTCTTAAAGATGGCGTTGCGTTAATGTGTTTAATACTTGATAACTTCATACTTAACACCACTTTGATTGTGATTAATTAATTGGTTAAGTGGCACCTTTAAACAGGCTTTCATCAGCCCATTAATCAATTAATTTGATTAAGCGGAAAGTAACCCAGTTGGCAACTTCTCTAATAAGTCGATTTACGTAGAAATTACACACCCTCCACTTATCTGTTCATTCCTAAGGCACGTGATTCATGAGTCTTTTTTACATATATATTAGATATTTTAAAGTATTAGTAACTGGTAATATTCCTATTCTATAGTTTACTTTAATAATTCAGTAAAACCCATATATTAAGCTCGGTCCAAGGTCATACAAATGATTAATTAGCAACGTAAAAAACCTTAATTTATTTGTTCTAATCGTGAGTCAATATAAGACTGATCTCTCACACTACGCAGTATTTACCTTCAAGGGGCCTGGAGTTCTCTTTTTTTTCATTTTCAACGGCTCGGGTTCGGCTTCCTTGGACGTGCATGGACTTCCCGAGAAGAATATCTTCAAACTGGAGTTACTTCAAACGGATGGCATGGCCTGTTTGTTTTCTTCCTCGTCCCGTCTTTGAAAACAAGCAGACGGCTTTTGGCGCTTTCTGAAACCCAACAACTAAGCCAGCAGATAAACGAACAAAACCAGGCCCTATTATCCGCACAAACCGTGTAATAATATACTTGTTATCCTCCTCCCTTCCATCCATTCTAATAAAATATAACATGGCTTGCCTAACACCCTACCTTGTATTATGCATATAATATGATTCCCACAACCTAAAACCTGCATGTCCGTTTCTGTCTCCTTCCTCCTCAAATCATTTTTTTCATAAAGTGATAAAAACAAAGGGAAGAATGCCTACTTTTTTTTCCCATGTCTTATCATTTCAAGTTTTGTTAAGTGCATAATTAGGTTGGCTACAAAGTGGGACCCCTACATGAGGTACCATATATGGAGCAAGTCTATGTTTTTATTGCTTTGTTATGGTTAGAATGGGTCTAGTGGCGTATGCATAACATAAAGCAAGAAATACTAATAGAAAGATTAAAAAAATGAGTTTAATTAAGAAGATGGGGTGGTTAAGAGAGTACGGATGTTATATTGTTGTTCTGATTAGTGAGTCTATGCCGACCACTCTTGATTACTAACATGAGACTATTTTAGTCATATGTAAAAAGATTGATATGGATTAACATTAGAAATGATATCACTACTTCTATAATTTACTTTATGAGTTTACACGATGAAGTGGCAACTAGTTGGTTGTCCAATTAATAGAAAATTCAGGGTTTAGGGTTTACCTTAGAAGAGAAAGATAATATTTAAAATAAAAATGCAAAATCTTGCCTATTTTATCTCCAAGTTTATCTGGTAAATGGATTGCCACGTCACGATGTAACCCTTGGAGGTAATACTTTGCTCGTATCACCACTCTTAACATTATCAACATGTGTCATTTAGTAACTTCTCGAGATAAAAATACATGTAACCCATGGTGTTAGAAACAAATCAATAACCCCAACGGATAGAAGATCTATTTGGGTCCAAACCGGTTTTATCTTGTTCAACCCATAGATGAATTGAACCATTTAAAAAAGAAGAATTATCATAAAAATTTATGAATTGAATTATGTAATGAAAGATATTGTTCTGATACTCATAGCCACCAAATTGATCAAGATGGTCCCAAAAGTGTTGCAGTCCTGATTAATGCCGTGGTACCAAAAGAAAGAAAAAACAAATTGATGGATTGAGCTCTTGAGAATAAATATTTGGACCACATTGAAAGATATGTTTAAACGTCTGCACGGCTTGATGCCCCCCAATGCCCTTTTTGTGGAGAAGTACAAGTGACTAGTCTTTTTCTCCATCCTCGATATCTCATCTCTGAATTGTCTCAAATTGAGTTGCAAAGCCCTCCAAAATTGACTGCTATTTCTTTTTATTAATGCTATAATACATCAGCTAATAAACATGAATATCCCTCATTGTTCTGATTTTTAGTTTTGTTATATCAGATTTCAGTAAGTATATATATGTTATTCTATAAAAATACATGATGATAAATTTTATGCAAATTAGCTTTATAAATCAAACAAAAAATAAGTGAGTGGTTTGCAATGAAATCCAGTGATTTTTTCAAAAAAAAAAAAAAAAAAAGAGTCCTCCGGAAGTTACTGGAGAAAAGCTCCAATCTATAGATTCTATACCAATTATTTTTTTGTTTTACTCACAAAAAGGGAGAAGAACAAGAGAATTTTGAAAAAGTAATTCATAATTCAGATCCTCACACAGTTACACTCACGGCCACCAAATCCATGAAACCGCCCCTAACCAACAGTACTGCTACCGTGGTGCAACAATCTGGATGGGCTGACTCGAACCTTCAGGGATCTTGTGGGCATGAAGAGTTTAGCAGTCATTTTTCCTAAATGAGAAAACAAAAGGAGGTCTAAAAATTTTATCCCCGTGTGAATTATACCCATGTGTGTGGGCATTTCACTAATTAATAAGTGTATGATATTATACTTTTTCTATTTTTATAGTAAAATTTTATAAAATATTTTTAATTTATTATTATTAGTAGTAGTAGTAGTAATAAATATACCCATCTACATGCTTTAGAGATTGATATTCTAGTTGATAAATGTTTTTATTTCTAGCTATCTTCAATCTTATTGATTAGGGTAAGTGTGAACTAATCTTCATCCCTGAGTTAGCAAAATGCCTCAAAAGTTAAATCCCCTTTACAACCCAATATCATCCCAATTCCCTTATCATCTCAATAAGTCATAGCAACATGGTTGGCCCCTCAAATTTTCTAAGTGTCTTTCTTTTGAGGAAGGCATTTCTTATGGTAAGAGATTCTGCTGTCTCTCCCAACTCCCAACACCATGATTGCATTAAAAAGAAAGCAAGTCTCTCTACCCATCTTTCCATCTCTCTCTTTCTCAAGGCAAATAAGATTTTTCTGGAATAAAAAGAGTACACCATGGAAGTTGCTTTAGCCTTGGCTTTACCCCATCTTGAATATTTGGACTTTGAGAAGATTGTGGAAGATGATGTCAATGTTTAAAACCCAGAAGTCTCCGCAAATAAAAGGTGTTGTCAAGAAAGCAACGTGCTTTGTATCAAATTGGGAAAGTGCATGTCCCCCAATCAAATTTCAGGTCTTGTTCATCAGGCTAATCTTTAGCAAAAACATTGCCTCTTAAGACGTCAACTTGGATTAAGAATGTTCTTTGCCTCTTATAAATCTTATCCGTTAAAGATTCCTTTCTTTTCTTAATATTTATCCCACATCACCGTCATCCGTGCTTAAAGTTGTAATCAAAATGGACAGCCCAAGCCAGAATTATAGGAAAAAAGGTGATACGTATGGGGTAGTAGATACAAGGGTGGATTTCAGGTCTTTTCAAGTAAACTTGATTTAACCCTTGACTCATTTGTGGTGGGGAGTCCCCCTCTAGCCAAATCCACCGCTTAATTGAATTGATCGACCTAATTAACCCATATTTTAGCAAACACTAAATGGAAACTGTAGATTTTACTTTGAGGTTTTACATGACTACATAGTTGGAAGTAAGGTAAGAGAAAATTTAGGGTTTAGGCTTTACCCATAGAATTGGTACATAATATTTTATTAAAAAAATAAAATATATCTTATAGATTTTATCTCCAAGTTTATCTCTTATTTGCAACATGGACCATGCGGCAAAGTCTTAGAAGTAAAAAGGCAGCAGTACTTAAATCACCCCTCTTATATGTATCAAACCCAAATTTCATAACCTCACAATCTCCAAATCTCAACAGTGAAAAATCAGATTAGTCTCTCTGCTATCTCAGGGTCTTTTATTATTATGGAACTTTGATGGAAAACCAGCCGTCTAACGAGTCATCAAACTGCGCTAATTGTGGCTAACCAATAAGATTAATACCAAAGCCTTGTCTCCTTGCAATTAAGCTTGTTGCTTTTCGAATCTCCATGTTTGCTTCTCGTTTTCATTGTTAGGTAAGTCGGTGAGTTCTCCATCATTGAGCAACAAGCGCTGTTAATTGCACCAACGAAGCGCCCTCCCACTACCAGCCAAATGAGACCATCGCCTCTTTAAATAATTCCTCTTTGGAAAGATTGGCGAAGGTAGTGGAGCAACAAGCGAGAGGCTTCTCTTACACTAAGAAGGAAGGCAAAAAAGAAAGTGCAGAGGCGGCTGCAGAAATAGCTTTTGAAATTAAGAAGAAGAGAGCAAGAGAACTCAACTTATACTAGTACAAGAAAGAGCACTACTCATCCGTATCTAACTTTCTTTCTATTAGTTTATTCTTCTCTATTCTTTCATCTAATTTGATCTGAAATTCATACTTTATTTGACCTAAGAACCTAATTTATTTGTGATCAAGTCCTATCAATTGGTTAACCCATTCGTTTTTTTTCTCTAATTAAGTCTCGATCAATAAAAGAGAGGTCGCACTTAGCTGGCTGCATGTCCACTAGGAAAGAATTATGGGGTTTGGAAGGATTTCATTATCTGTTTCCCTCTCTTTTGTGTTCTTTATTATTAAGTTGCCATTCGACTAATTCTTGACTCCCACTACATTCGTCCACTCTAAAAAGAGAATTGGTAGTGGGAGTAATTAAGGAGCCTGAACTCACAAACTAATGAAACCCATATTGATTTTTGCTGTTTTCAGCATTAGCCTATTGTGCTTTTCAGGGTTTTCTTTCAATCCTTTGGCTAAAATTACTTTTAACATTTTTGGTTGAACTCTTATAATCCACCCACTTCCTCCATTTTTGGGATTTTTCATCACAGTTTCTCATTGGTCCAGTGGGAAAACGATGGAGATGGGGAGGATAAAGAAGTATTTAAGTTGGTCTTTGACCACAATCTTTACTTTTTGACACTAGTGCAGGCACAAATTCCACAAAGTAATTCTGATCATGTCACTTCTATATATGGTAGCAAACGCGTGAAAGTGGGTCAAAAGGAACTTCTTCCGGTTCCGATATTAATGATATTGTAAATAACAATTAGTACTACGAGAAATAAATTTTCCCATCATTCTGTTATCTTATGGCAGCGCTAAATTAAGATCTAAAAAGTATATTGATCATATAGCTAGCATGTGTTATACAACATGCATGCACTAAATATTAGAAAATTCTACTTTCGCATTAATCCTTTAGTAAATAATGCTAACAGATCAATTCAGAAGCCACTCTCTTTAATTTCAAGTGAAGAAGGCCGTATATATATATATATATATCTATATTTTAGTCACCCTTTTGGTGATCAATATCTCTCATTACTCTGACATGCATGGAAAAAGAGAGCACTATTGTCTTGACTAACTTGTAAATAGTAGTATAAAGGTCTCCTTTCTCAGGAGAGTGTATAGACGTTATCTCCCCCTGCCAAACGTACCCAAATTATTTACACCTGATAAATGCTGATTAATTAGGGAAGTGCAACAAAGTTGATTTAGAGGAGATCAAATCACCAACCATGGCTCATCTCAAGTGGACAGATGTTACGGTATATTATATTATATATAAAGCAGAAGCGGGGCCAGGAATCTCGTATAATCTTGAGCGAGGCCCCATGCCACCAACCCACCTCGACGGATGCACGTGGCACAATGTACAGTTTTCTAAATCATCCCCTCGATGTGTTTAATAATTAGTTCATGTGCAGCACAAAGCAAAGTTGCAAGTAGAAGACGACATGAATTATAATGATTTTTATCTTTTCGATTCTCCCTTCCGAGGGTCACGAGTCATCGTCTTCCTGGAAACCCTCCGATCCCTTCCAGCATTTTCATGTGTCTCCTCCCATGGACGAAAACCAGCTTCGAAGACGCCAAATGAGTGAATTTATGCAGCTGGGCGAAATTGTCTGTTGCAGTTGATCTCGTCGGACAAACCCGCACCCAAATAATGCGCAACAATTAGTGAAAAGAAGCGAACGGAACAGGGGAGAGGAGCAAACGCGTAGACAGTGAGTACTGCACGGTTCCAAGTTCCAACTAATTTCGAAGAATTAATGCAGTCATTCGATGAATGTACCCAAAATGAGAAGAATCACTGAACAGTTGCACTCACGTCAATTATCAGTTTGACGTGTGATTTGTACGTTGCCCTCTTGCAGGGGCAATGGTGACTAGTACCTGTAAAAGCAGATAAGGTCATAATGACCCACGAGTTATATTTTTTACCGGTGTGGAGCATCCGAATTTGTTTCTGGAAGTTCAGAGCAGTTCACAGAGATATATATATATATATATATATATAATTTCTCCGTTTGAAAAGTTTTCATTATTAAATTCATGCGAGATATATAAGTGGTAAAGAGTACTTTGGCATGGACATCTACGGTACTATAATATATGATTATGGCATCCACGACTAGATCACCTTCAAATGCTGGAGACGCAGTTGCAGTTGCAACTCGCTTTATTTTCATAACCTTGCTTAGTTTCCTTTGACATATACACTTGGCTCCTAGTCCTCGGAAACAAAGTGAATTGAAAACTGAAAATGGACAAAGCACAAACACTTAAAGAGGAGAATCAAGCATAATTTGATATTCCTCCACATCCAACAAGCTGAAAAATACTTGTTACTTTCTCCTACACGCCTCCCTCCTCATCCTGAAGCAAATGACTGTAATTAAAGATGAGAACTACTGAGGACTTGGCGAAGATATTGGTGGAACTGAAATACGTACGGCGGGATGGGCAAACCCCAAACGGACAAAGACTTTTTGAGTTTGTAAAGATTTTTATTGACTGCATGTGTGTACATATTGCGGACTAGCATACTGGAATATATATATATATAGTAGGGGGAAATTAAGCGGTAAGGACGGTCTCCTTTATATTTTTTCTTTACAGCTACGAGCTTTGCGGGTGAGAGTAGTAGTGATGAAACGCCTCCATGTGAGCCACCGTACGCGGTGGTGGTCACTGGGCGCGGTCTAGTGAGGCGACGGCTCTTCTTCCTCTTGTGTTGGGCGGCCAGACGAAGAACCTCCACAAGGGGCGCTTCCGCTTGGGCGTCTGCGACATGAGCTCCGTCTCCGACCGCCGCAGCATCTCCCACATCACTTGCACGTCTTCGTACCCACACGTCTGCACGTCATTGTGAAGCTTCAGCAGGCCACCTCCTGCCACAATTCAACACATGAAAAAACCCAGATCACCAAATTAGTGAATTGGCAAATATCAATATTACTCCCTCCACGCGCATTCTTCACAAATTAAGGATCCGGAAGAGGATACAAAGAATTAAAGAAAGAAACAATTCATCAAACATCTGATGAGCGGCACTTCACGGGACCTGAAAGAACCCATCGATGGCCCCCGATCTGGGCAGAGAAATTAAGGACAACACTGACCCGACCAAATATTATGGGATGGCCCCAACCAAAGGCACGAGGGAAGTATACCAAACACGTGTACGGTTGGAAACCGTCCAGCCAACCCCCTCTTCGCCTTTCAAAACCCATTAAACCTAAATTAACTCACGGAGTACATCACACCTGACGTGCCGACGTCCATCGTAAGATTTGACCGCCGAAAGTGCTCGACGGACCGATTCCCGGGACCGCCCAACCCGACCGTTACATATCATTACAGGGGAGAAAGAGAAACTCTTAAGACACGCCCTCAGACGAGATTAGGGGAGGACGCGCTGTTAAGATTTCGACATTTACAGAAGGAGAAGAAAACATAAAAAGTATAATGACGGCGACAAACGCAGTTTCCTGAATGAAGAGAGATTTCCCGGTTTTAAAAAGAAGATCATCAAAAGATGAAGTACAAATCAAAAAGCTAGCTCTCAATTGATGCCGGAGGGGATGAGGAAGGATTAGCAGAGGAGTGCGAGTCTATATGGAAGAAAATCGAGGCCACCTCAAGATCCATGGCTAGTTGTTCAAACAAGTTAAAAGGAAACTAACAGAGATTTTTTTTTTTTTTTTTTGACTTGTTATGAAACGAGCTAGACAAGAAAAACAAAAAATAAACTCTTTGCGATCAAAGACGGAGATCGGAACAGAAAGGCCACACACTTAAGACACGCGCCACGACACGTTTCGATCGACGGATCAGATGGTCATTGTTGGTGGCATTATAAAGACTCAACCGAATGTGATATAATTGAAAGATGTTGTCATTTGGTGCAAAAAAAAAAAAAACAAAAACATGCGAATTTTTCTTCCAAAGGTGAGAATTATTTTCCTCCAAATTGAAACCAACAGAATCGATCCGTGTGAGATTTATTCGAACGATTCATAGTTCACCAGAACCGGTTTGATGCGGCTCGGTGAGGATTAAAATGCATGGGAAGAAGCAAGCAAGTGTAAAATTTTGCAGGGAAAAAAGGGAAACAAAAACACCTCGCTCCATAAAATACCGACGCTTATCGTTGGTTGCGATACGAAACAGATCAAGCAGACGATGCGTAAGATCGATTCTAATCGAGATTCAGTATTTCCAGAGGAGGCAGAAATCAAAATTCAACACAATCGGCACCATAATTTAGGATCAGTCGGTCCTACGAGAGAAATAGCTTTAGCCAGAAGAATAAAATCGTGGGGAATAATTGTTACCGTTTTTGCGAACTCTGAGTCGAGAAGCGACGGCAAACCAAGCTCTTCTCATGGGGAAAAACATCTTTTGCCACCAATCCATCACCCGCACCACCTTTATCCTCCTCCTACGCGTCACCGCAATCCGCAACTCCCGAAACAGAGCCAGTACTCCTAGCTCGCTCCTCCACCAATCCCCCTCTCTTTCCTCGCTCCTTCCCCCCCTTTCTCCCTCACCTAACGGATCTTCCACCACCTCAATAACCCAATTCGGAATAAGAAATTGAGACAGACCCCTCCCCCTCCACTCTCCAGTCGGCCAGTCCGCTCGATCGCGACCCCCCCTTCCCTGTCGGCCGAGAGAGACGACACCTCCAAACAATTATATATTCGTAGTATCGAACAGTTTGGAAACACGTTTCTCGAACCATGCGCCAGGCGGCGGCCTCTTCCACTTGCCTGCTCTCTCTCTCTCTCTCTCCGACTCGTTCTTTCTTTCTTCCCCCCCTTCCCCCTTTTGTTTTTCTTCTCTTCCTCTCGACCTTTCCGCTTTCCCTCTCTCCGGTTCCCGGTCAGGATACTCAGGCTTCGGGTTCGGGAATGTAATCCCTCCGTAGATCCACCGACACGTGGCGGTTCCTCTGCTTTCTCTTTTTTCCTCTTTCTTTTCCGAGCGGACAGAGACGCGACGGTGGAAAAAAGAGGAGAGCCGTTTGTGGTCCGTCCCCGATTTTCGGCCCGACCGGGCCGAAGAGGAGGCTCCACGGTGGGACACCTGTGGTATAAACGTGTACAAACAATAAGACGACACGTGGAGACCCGAATTTTTTCTTTGCTTTTCGGATTGCGTGTCGAGGAGCACGGGGCCGTCGGTCCAAAGGCACCGTCGGAGGCGGTCCACTTCATCGAGAAAAAGAGCACGTGTTTTATTCTTCTTCGTGGGTCAGACCAAAAGCGCGAGGACGAACTTCGAACGAACACAATTTTCCAAAGTTAAACTTTGGATTCTTAATTACGGATTTTTTTTCACAGTTTAAGAACGTGTCTGACTCAAAACAATAAATGTTTTAATATTATTTATCAACGTAAATTAGAAATTCGTAATTTAGTAGAATATGAAACTCTGTTTTTCGAGATCGTTAGTTCACTTTTATCATAAATATCATGCGTCTACCGACTGCCGAGTAATTGCCGTAGCCGATCGCAACTATCCACGCCGAGGAGCGTCCCGAAAAGGCTTAATCTGACGACTGTCGGTGACTCGGTATCCACTTCTTCTTTGTCCGATAGCCAACGACCTCACTGACCTTCTCCGCGGGAGCCACGTGTCCACTGAAGCAGACACACTATCAGTGTCCACGTGAGCCATTTGAAACAACCAGATACGTGTCGCGTTCTTACGGGATAACCGGGGTGTCTAGTGTGACGTCCGGATCTCTTAAGCCCTTCAAAATCCGATATTTGCGTATTTAATTGCGATGTCGACGATAATACGATGAAAGAGTACTGGACCAGTCCAAAGAGTGCACGTAGCGCGGTCTGTCACTACCACGTCAGCATTGGGTTGCTGCTGATCTGGGATGAATTCCAACGTGGCACATAGGATTCGCCTTATCGTTTAAATTCGGCCAATATCGCCCGCGATATCCACAGTGTTTACTTCGTTATCTTCGACGGATAAAGAGAAAAAAAAAAAAAATCTTCATTCTAGATCAGACCTCCGATGTGGTCCTGAAGGCATTTGTCCTTTTTCTAAAAATAAAAAATAAATTGTTGTAAAATAATAGAAGACTATCGTACACTATTATTAGTATTAGAATAAGCGACTTACATCATGTAAAATAATAGTGTACTATCGTACATCTCCATTGAATATAATTAATTAATGTAAACAAGAAGCACACCTTAAGAGTACACTTATTGAAGGAGAAAAAGTCGACATAGTTTATTGTAACGTACCACATTGCACTTGTAGTTCATTAATCTTAGATGCTCCAATGTGATAAGTACTGGAGAACCTTCAATTTTAGAGTGGATATGGGATTGCCAGTTTTATCCCTACACTCATTGGACCCTCCGTTCATTATTAATTGGAAGGGCTATACAACAAATTTTTTAACCTAATAGGTAAAGAAGTATTTTACCCACGTACCTATTTATAAGTGTTTAATAAAAAAATCGAAATGAAAATGTTTTATTTGCATATGTTTAACTAGTTTACCAATTAACTAGAACAAGCAAAGTAGAGCTAGAAGAATTTTTTTCAAATTCCCACTAAAAAAGAGTAATGCTAGCTGCATTTAGCTTAGTACATATTCCACGAATATGCTAATCTTATCCCTTAAAAATATTAAAAATATCTTGTATTTTATAAAATCTTATATTCTAAATGATAAACCCCAACCATCAATAGTTTAGATTAAAATGTACATGAGATAGATATTGTGCATAAGTGCAGCTAGCATTTTCCAAAAAAAAAAAAAATATTAAGTATTTGAGCAAATTTTAGCTAGGTTAGAATCTAGATCAAATTAAATCTACTACCTTTTAGATGTATATAAACAAGATAATTAATATGCAATGAATGGAAATACTTAAAAATACGATTTTCATTTATTTTAATTATATGTACTGAAACGTTTGTTTTATTAATCAGGATGAGTTAATTGAATTGTTTGAATTTTTCTTTAACTTTAATACACAAAAGAGGAGCTTGTCTTGATTAATTAAATGAGTCTTTCATAGAGATCAACATTGATTTTAGCTGGAAATATTTGTCGCTTAATCAAGCTTCAGTCAAACAGGCTAGGCTTCCTTTTACCCCTAATGTCTTATGCTCTATGCTGCAATATTCCCATCAACTCGGTGGTTGAAATTCTTTATCTTAGATTTGGTTTTCCAATTAAATATAGTGAAACATGGGCGAAAGGCTAAAAGCCTAAAACTAGTTTGATCTGATTGGGTTAAGTGGTTAAATTTGCGACCTCACGTGACCTAGAGAGGTTATATAAAAATAATTGATAAACAAAATATATTGATCATGTTATTTTTTCCAACAATCACCATAAAATTGCTTCTCCCACTGTAAAATTCCTTTACGCTCACCGTTTATTTTTCTAATTTTCCATTGAACTTTTGGTGAATTTTTTAATTTCTCCAAAAAGTATAGGCCATAAAAGATGAAATCCATTCATTCCTTTTTATAATTTCCTCATTCATCTTCTTTTTTAATTTTATTTCTGAACAAATCAAATTTATGAATTGAAACCAATAAAGCCATATAGGAAGATTTTTTTTTTTTTGATCCGCATATAGGAAGATTAAATATAAGT
This sequence comes from Aristolochia contorta, assembly GCA_022405105.1. Lineage (NCBI taxonomy): Eukaryota > Viridiplantae > Streptophyta > Magnoliopsida > Piperales > Aristolochiaceae > Aristolochia > Aristolochia contorta. The sequence goes on along the minus strand of CM039666.1, from coordinate 5,264,489 downwards.
AATACAATATAGGATTATTAATAAGGCTTACATTATTAACCACGAGGAAATAGTATCTGCCGGAAAAAAGTCCCCAATGTAAAAATTCCACCTCATCAGAGTGTACAGATCGTTCGTGAATCGACGTCCTACACGTGGCGGCAGTGATATTCAGCAGACTGGAACTCCTTGCTTTATAAACAAACCCTAGCTCAACCTCTTCTTCCAACCTCATCGGCGCAGACGCCGTACCAGGTTAGGTTTCAGTCGGAGTGCTCTGCGTCTCCTTTTCTCGGTTTTCATTTTCCCTTTATTTTTTTTTCGTTTATTTTCTTGGTTGACGGCATTTTTCAGTTGTTGAGATGTGTTTGATCCGTAAATGGCTCCATATCTGAGTCAACAGCATTTGCCTTTCATTGGCAACCATGTCTGCCGCTTGGAGCCAAGATCCAATTTTTTTCCAGACGAAGATGGCTTGAAAGTTCATGCCACAATACCTGGATACATTTTCTTTTTTTTCCTCCTTAATGGATTTGTTCTCACTCTTATGTAACTGGGCATAATGTTTTTATGGGTTTTCAGTATGGATTGCTTTTCTAGGTAATGTCGATGCTTGTTTTGATTTCATTCTTTGGGCGCTGCTTTTCAGTGCCGGGACTTGGGAGTGAAAGAGCGATTTGGTACATTGAAAAAATAGTTCTTTTCTTTTAAGTAACACTTGTTGCGACGGCTCTTCAAACGAACAGGGGTTTTGTTATTCTATAGCAAACCTCCTTTTGCACGGTGCCAAGAGCAAGCTGCTACACGATTGGTGGGAACGATTTTCCTCTGAGCTCCCTTCAAATTTGAAGCAGCTACATTTTATATTTTCAACCTTGTCGATCTGATTTCTCTCCTTTTTTGATTGAGTGAGTCTCTATGTTTCCTCAGGCAGTTTTTGTTCCCTTCCGTGTCGAGATGTGGATGTAACAGATTACTAAACAGTGGCAAGGAAAATTGATCAATTGAAAATTTTCTCCAGGACAAACACCCAAATGGCTTTTGACAGGGTGATCTGTCCGGGTTTTTCTTCTCAAAGCAGAAGTAGATCTATTCTCTTTTTGGCAAACACCCAATATATGGTGTGACTAATTCTTGAATTGCAATCAAAATTTGAAGCAGCCATTCTCCCCTTAAGATCTCTTCGTATATCATCTTTCTTCTATTAGACTTAGGTGTTTTCCAACTTTCAGCTTGAAGCAGCAAAAACTTGCTAAGATACACATTAATCTCTTAGCTGTCAGATGAATTTTATTCGGAGAAAAGACTTGAAATTTTTGCACAATTAACTCGCGGTCATGGAGTGTGAAATAATACAAATACAGATATTTAAGTTAAAATCACTTGAGTTCAAGGTGGATGTAATTGAAAGTTGAGACTTGAGAAGGATGATGATAGACGGTTACATGTATATGTACTACTCCCTCCCCTTTGGGATCTGAACGGTTGATTCATGCAACGAAATAACAGTTTCGAAGGCGCCGGCCAGGGCCAGTACCCTATTCTTTCTTTTGTCCGCAAGCTTGCTTGCTGTTTCTTCAATCACGTCATTATATGCAGGAGACTCTTTCTTTTTACTGTCTTCATTTTTTCTTGGCGAGGTGATGCCTGATACTGGGTCATTCTCGTCGGCCTTTTCTGCTCCCTCTCTTTCCTTGTCGATTCCTTCATTCTGGTCATCCCTATGGGTGACCTCTTTAGCTTCTTGGGAACCGTGAGAAGGCTCATCTTCCTTAATATCCATGGTGTCCTGCTTTTCTTCACTAGATTCTAGATCTCCATCTTCACTTTTTTCTGATTGTTCCACATCTACTATGCCGTTTTCTTTGGAATGTTGTGCTTGGAGTCCTTCCTGTCGATCACTGGTCTCATCTCGATCAATGGTCTCACGCTGATCATCACAGGTCTCATCTCGATCAATGGTCTCACGCTGATCATCACAGGTCTCACGCTGATCATTACAGGTCTCATCTCGATCAATGGTCTCACGCTGATCATCACAGGTCTCATCTCGATCAATGGTCTCACGCTGATCATCACAGGTCTCACGCTGATCATTACAGGTCTCATCTCGATCAATGGTCTCACGCTGATCATCACAGGTCTCATCTCGATCAATGGTCTCACGCTGATCATCACAGGTCTCATCTCGATCAATGGTCTCACGCTGATCATCACAGGTCTCATTTTGATCGATTGTCTCATGTTGATCACTGGTTTCATGTGGTTCACTGGTCTCATACTGATCACTGGGGTCAGGTGGTTCACTTGCCACATGTTGTTCACCGTTCTGTTCCTGCTTCTCTTCTTCGACGACTTTATCTTTTGTGCCTTCAACTTCTGTTTTGCAGGCTTCCTCCTCAGTAGAGATTGCCGAATCAAGCGCTTCAACATTTTCATTTTCTGAAGTTTCTGGCTCAATCTCTACTGATTCTGCCGTCACTTTATCCTGACAGAGTGGCATCTCTTGCTGATCTTTTTCATCCACTTTATCGTCTTCCATTTCCACATTCTCTAGTTCTTTGACTTCCTGTTCGTCACATATGCTAGGTGGTTTTTCACTCTCCTGACTGGCAGTTGTTACTGGTGAAGATGACTTAGTTTCTCTTTTCCTTGTGAAACTTGGTTCCCGTTTAATCACCTTTGGCTTTGTAGACGGTTGAGTTTTTCCATTTCTAACTGCTTTTGTAGCCCTCTCTGATATCGTTTTTGAAGCAGTGGTCACTTTTTCGGAGATGGATCTTAAGAAAGTAGCAGCTTTAGGAGCCGAGGATGAAGTTCTGAGGGGCTTCTCCCTGAAGCTTGAAGAACCTTGTATTTTTTGAGGTTGTGATGTGGATGATTGTGGCTTATCGAAAGATGATTTGCGGACCAGACGCTTAGGGGCTTGAGACTCAGAAGTTTGTTTCTTGCCATATTTACAAGGGTCAGGACGTGAACTTAATGTGGGCTTGAGATAGTTTGGCTTCGGTCTCTCTCCTAGTAAAGAACTTTCTTTCTCTGGAGACTCCGTAATTGATGATTTGGGAGTTCTCTTTCCATGGGGTATATCCATACCGGTCTTCTCCTTAGTCCTCGCAGCCATGGCTTGCCTGCCTGTGGTTTCGGTTCCAAAGATAATATATTACCTAAAAATGAAAGCAAAAGAACTAACCAATTTAAAAAGGATGGTAAGTGGCTGAGTCGCTGAAGGTCATCTGCAATGTCTGAGAATGAGAATTCTAAATGGTACCAGAAGAGGAAATGAGGACTCCAAAAACTTTCTTTGGTCAACGTAAGAAGTACATTGAACCTAAAAGCATAGGGAAGAGTTACAAATTAATCAATTTAAGAAAAGTGTTCCCCACAAATGCATCAACGTCAAAATCGGCTGTTTATTAGGGAAAAAAAAAATTCTCCAGTTATTTCGTGGTCGACCTCTTCTCAGACAAACGTAGTCGAGTAGAGTAAGCTATTTGTTATTCCAGAAACAAGCAAAAGCACTTACATTCGTCACCTAAGCACTTTCAACCTTCTAATGGATACAGAGTAAAAAAATCAAGATACAGAAGCAGATACAGAACCCTCAAGAATCAGTGCATTAATTCCTGCTGTCGAATAACAAGAAAAAAGTCACTAGCCAATTCTTGTTTGTGTCAGGAAAGACAATCATGATTCAAGAATCTCAATCTTGAACCAGAGAGATATTAACAAACCCGCACAACAAAAGAAAAATCCATCAGCGATGAAGCAGGAAAGTCGAAAGAATTACCAGAAGAATCTTAAAAAAAAAAAAAAGCAGAAGACTGGAAACTAGAAATCGACAGGGAAAAGAGAGTTGGCGTGGGCAGACCTGACGGAATCAATAAAGCTGTCGTCCCGGCGTTTAAACCTTCATCGATAGGGGACATTGACAGGGTCGACGAAGGCAGAGGAGAGAATGTATAAGAGGACAGAGAGATATCTCTCGATGGCAGTTGAAAGGAGAATGAAATTAGGAGAACGAACGGAAGAGAGAAAAAGGAGAGATGAACGGAAGATACAGGAATGGTGCTCACGTCGTGAGGGAAAAACTGCTTCGAATCAAACCAAAAATACAGCTCTCGAATGAGGCGGACCGAGTCAACGGAATATGCGGGTGAGAAGTGCTTCGCCTGATTTACTCCTAGGACGTTGGAGCTCCCTCCATCCAATCATGTGCTCGACGGGTGAAATTCTACATTTAGTCCTATTTTTTGTTTTTTGTTATTGATACATTGATTAAATAGCAGTAACCACATCACCTAGGTATATTTTGTAGGTTATACAAAATCATGTATATAATTAGTATTAACTATATGTTGTGTATATAATGTTATTTGATTCTTTACCTCTCATTTGGGAACTGCTTGGAACTGTCTATCCTCGACTCGACTCGAGTCGTCTCGTCCTCGGTCAAATTCGGTCGACCCAGCGAGTCAGAGAACCGGAGGAGAAAATGATTGTTGGTGACTCTTCCCTGATCGGTCGGGAAATTTTCAAATTACGCGCGACGCCTGTGTTTTCATTTTTTTTAAAGGAATGCGTCTCCACCGTTGTTCGCTTCATGGGGTTTAACTAAGGGTTTGCGCACCCTGTCACAACCCTCAAGGAACGATGGCTACGTCTCGAGCATTCACGCCGATTTCTTCATCCAAGAGATTGCTTCTCCGTTCCCTCTTCCTTTCCTCCTCTTGCCACTCGACTGCCTCTGCTAAGATAAAAGATCATGTAATGGAGAAACACTTAAACTCGTCGTCTTCCGCCTCTTCCTCTCTTGACAAAGGCCTCGAATCCACTCACGGCCCTGTAATTGAAGCCGTCTCTGATGGGCAGGCCAGCGGACGGTTATCTGAAGCTGATTACCCTCATGACCAAACTCTGCAGACCGACGGACGGTTGTCCGGACCCAAACGGGTAGTACCGGTAAACGAACAGAACAATCGGCGGTTCCCCGAGCCGACGTCTTCGCTGGCGAAGGAGATTCCGAGGAGGCCCTCTGAAATACCGTGGCAGGCGAAGATTGCCAATACAGTGCATCTCACGGGTTTAGTAAAAGCTCCGGTCCACCTCGAAGTGCTACCGGATAACAAGTACTGGGCGGTCACAACCCTTGTCCAAGAACAGTATCCGCAGCTGCAGTAAGCTTGATTTACCTCCTTGTTGCGAATGTAGTGTATGAAATTCTTTCTCATATTTGATGCTTTTCAGTATTTTTTTTTCTTTTTCCCCATTCTTTTCTCTTCTGGTGCAGGAGCAATCTTTTTGTTCATCAGTATATTGTTTACATGTCGTCTCTAATGTGTCTTCTCATTGACCTGTTTGTTTATTACTATATACATTTGACCGAGTTTCCTCGTCTTCCCTTCTAATCAGTCGTTGTTGTTGATCAGCGATTTAATAATCACACCTCCGGGCTGAGATTCTGCCTCTTCTCTCTTATAATTCAGGATTCCGATAATCTTTGAAGGCGATTTGGCACAAATTGCTGTGCTTCATCTGAGGGAGAATGATCTTGTTTATGTGACAGGAAAGCTAAGTGGAGATTCACCACCTATTGCTGTTCAACAGGTTCAAACTGGCGTTCAGGTATAATTTATGATACTTTCTGTTGTTCACCAAATCCGTGGCAGGTCTATGAGCCTCAATCTTATCAGTATAATATAGATAAAGTTTCAGTTACTTTATAAGGCTTTTGAGTGACCATGGGCGTGTCTGTTATGTGTGCATTGTGTTGTCAAAGTAAAATGTCTTTGTTAAAAGCTTTTTATCTTCTCTATTTTCAGATTTTTGCATTCTGAATTTATTATAACAAACCCGTATTACTTTTTCTTTTTCTTTTTTTTTTTTTTGAAAATGATTGGAAGTTAGGTTCTGGTCCAAGATTTAAGTTTTGTACAGAAATCCAAGGGACATCAAGAAAAAAATCTACAAAGTATTGTCATCTCAGGTAAGGTGCAAAATCTGCTCTCTCAGACATATGGTAGTAAGTTGATTTACTTTTGTTTTCCAAGACACTATTTTCTATTAAAGTGGCAGATGAAAAATTTCACTAACTTTGAGCGGTACATTGATGTTCTTTATCTTGCTTAATCTTCTCATTACACTATATTCGTGTCCTTCATTTTTAAGACTAATTGAGATATAGCTGTGAGGGTTATTTGTTCTCTTCATGCCTCTATATTCTAAAAATGGCTACTATATATATCTTTGTCAGAAAGACCCACTAAATCAAATGTCAATGATAATCACTGGAGAGACCTTGTAGCCAATCCAAATCAATGGCTGGATTATCGGATGTCTAAGATCAACAATTTGGTAATTCCATTTCCCTCTGGGTTGTCTATTTTGTGACATGTAATGATTCCACTATTGGCTTATTATCTTTATGCATTGTCTTTCTACATCATATATCCAGGTGAGTCCTAAATTTCCAGATTTTAAAAGCAAGAAAACCAGAGTAGGATTATGGCTTGATAGTGCCCCACAGTGGGTTCTGCAAGAAGTGAAAGGACATCAGTTTGACACTGAGATGTCTTATGGTGAGCATGCACAATAACACCCAGTTTCTTGCTATTGTCTTTAGGTCTTCAGATACTTCTATATGCTTTTACTGTTAATACATGTAGGTATTAGAATAAATTCAAAATTTTCTGGTCTTGTCCATTGAATTTCATTCCAACTGGTGAACTTGAGCACAAACTCAGTGTTCACAAGGGAGGTTTGTAGTGGGGAGGTGTTGGGTTCAAGTGTCCACAGGAACATTGGGCAAGGGGTCCTCACGTAAGCTCACTATTCAAAAAAAATAAAGAATTCTATTTTAGTTGTCATTTTTTTTTTCTTTGTAGGTAGGAATACTAGAGATTTTGGTGATGCTGTTTGGAGAGATCTTCTAGACAACCCTGAGCAGTGGTTGGATCAGCGGATGGCTAAGCTCCAAAAATTGGTGACTGCATTCTTTACTAACTAAACTTAATCTAATTGACTTATTGCTTATTTCTTGATCTGCTTCTGCTTATGTGACTTGTTTTTGATTAATTTTTCAGGTAAATCCTGGCAGTCCTGATTTTAAACATAAAGTTAGTGGAATGGGAATATGGCTTGATCATGCACCACAATGGGTACTGCCAGAAATTGAAGACCGTAAATTTAGTGAGAAGTGTTTTGACGGTATGGTAGTTATGCATCCTTTTCTCGTGTGGTTTACTTTAAATTGGCGTTATTAGTAGGTTGCTTGTGGGAGTGAGTTTCCTTCTCATGTTTGTTCTATATTATTTCCAGAAAGCAATTGGAGAGACCTTGTGGCCAATCCAAACCAGTGGTGGGATTTTCGAATAGATAAGCTCAATAAATTGGTGATCATCATTGTCTTTTCTTTTTTTCTTTGTGATAGTACATAGCATGTCTATGCTGATATACAAATAAAATTGTTTCGCTCGGTTATGCAGCTGAGTGAAAAATATCCAGATTTTAAGCACAAGATTAGTGGAATTGGCTTATGGCTGGATGATGCACCAACATGGGTGCCACTAAAAATTAAAGGACTTAAGTTTGACCTTCTTATCCCGGATGGTATGTCTAGTTAATGCTCTTGTATATCTTGTTAATATTTAGGTTATGCTTGTGTATGAATTTGTCAGAGGACAACTCGCGGTAGTATGATGAGAGGGTTTTTACTGTCAACATCTTGTTTTGGATCAACCCAATTTCTTTTGACTGTCTTTTCTATTTATTCTTCTATTTTTTCCCCCAAGGATTCTTTTTTCTATCTTCTTTTTTTTGTGAAATATCTTCTAGGATTTTAAAATCTCATCATTATCAGGAAAATTCTAGCTAGATAGATAGGTCATATTTGTCCGAGAATGAGTCGGGAAAGATCTTTTCTAAGCAATTTATCTTTGTGTTATCCACAACTAAAATTATAAGCTACTGATTGATAATTGATGATGCAAGTTAATGTTGTGGGTCAATGTTGTTTTTTAATTGTTCACTAAAGTAGTAGATCAGAGAAGCAGAGGTATCATTGGATTGGGTCTGTTAATTGGTCGGGTTTACTCAATACCAAACCCAACCCAGATCATGAGGAGAGGTATTGGGTACTAAATAAGAACCCAATAAGACAATTGGATTCTTTTTGTGTTGTTATTGGATAACTAATATGTTAATGGGTACCTATTAAGTATCCATTATGAACCCATTATGGGGCAACCCTGGGCTGGGTCCCTGCTCTCCTCACTTCCTCCTCCTCTCCTTCTCCTTCCCTCCCCTCCTCCCCTCCTAGTGGCTGCCACCACCAGCAGCCGCCGCCGCCACCAGCAGCAGCCGCCACCACCACCACCAGCAGCCGCCCCTGCCTCTGGTTGCTGCCCCCGCCTCTGGTGGCTGCCACACCACTACCTCTGGCAGCCGCACAAGACAGGCCATATTGCTTCTTCTATGGTTGAGGGTATTTTGGGCATTTGTTAATGGGTAAACTTGAACCATATTGGGTTTTACCCATATCCAGCCTTTATTGGGTTTAGATGTGGGTTTTGCCTAAAGAGTTGGGTTTTAAACCCATTGCAGTCCTACAATGATGGATCACTTGAATTACACGAATTTGATGGGTGTATTGCTTATCACTAGATGAGTTAAATAACTCCAGCTTAACACATGTAACTTATTTGTACATCTAGTTTTAGATGAATGATTGGTTTAAAAGGAGGTGATGACTCTGCAACCTATAGCAGAATCACGTTGTTACTCCCAGGATTTTTCTTTGAATTTTCTTCCTATGTGCCTTCCATAAAAGAATTTTGTCACATTTGGAAATGTACCGATTAAATTTGACTTGCATCACTCATTTGTACCTATGGTTGATGGGTGTCAGTGATTTGAACTAATGAAATGTTGGGAATCTAACGTTAAAATTGCTGACAGTTTCAAAAACTAAGAAGTTATAAATAATGGTGACAATGTTACTATTTAAAGTGTGAAACTTTTGTTACCACCGAAATTAAAGGTACCTTATCCTGCTATCAACATGCAAGTATATTCCTTCGTTGTTTCAGTTTTTGTCCTTTGGCCATGTCTCATTGATGCTTCACACTAGGAAATTTACATGAAGAGGAAGATTACGTTGGGAAATGGTGGAAAGAACTTGTAGGGAATCCAAAGAACTGGTGGGATAACAGGATAGAGAAGCTCAACGGATTGGTAGCCATTCTTGCTCTTTATTTCTTGATTCTAACTGCCTAAAATTTTCTGCATTCACCAGTGCAATTTCTTAGTAAATCAAACTTTCAGGTACCTCCAGACTCTCCAGACTTTAAAATGAAGGGTACTGGAATAGCTTTATACCTTGATCGTGCACCAGAATGGGTCTTGCAAGAAATTGAAGGAATTAAATCTGATGGTAAGCTCGTTTGGCTTGCTAAAATGTATTTTGCTCCTCTTGTCCTTTGAGTTTTACACATTCTCCAAATTATGTCACTATCCAAGTTCAAGAGTGTATAGAAGCTTCTTTGTGCCTTCTCTTTGCAAGCAAGAAAGGGGCAAGAGCAAGGAAACTTTATTGAGTGAGTGGGTCTGCTTAAGATTAAGCACCGAAAGTAGAATTATCCCCATTTGAGCAATATTTCAGTGGTCCCATGAGGGATTTAGTAGTGGGAGGTGTTGGGTTCAAGTCTCCACAGAGGTATAGGAGTTTCAAAGTTTGTATCAAAGAAGTTTTTCATCACTTAAGAAAAAGTGTAAAATTATCCCCACTTGAAACATCTATTCATTTTAGAAGTGGTTAATCATTGTCTTCCATTATATCTGTTTACAAACATCAGATTTTTTTTTTTTTTGCATTAGAAATGGTATTGGAATTTATTTTATTTGATTTATTGAATGTCAAGGCATCAAAATTTTTAGGCTTTTGTCAATGTTTTTTTAACAAAAAATCTTCTGCTAACGCTTTTTTTTTTTGTTGTTGCAAATCTTTCCCAGGAACCTTCTGTTTTAGTTACTTCGTAGCATGGACTGCACTTAGAAAATTTACTGAGCTTAGCAAAAAGTTATTTCCTGTAAATTAACATGAGATGGCACTTAGAAAATTTACATGAGATGGCACTTTCCACTGACCTTTTTAGTAGGTGTTACTGTTTTAATACTATTTAACTACTAAACTTTGGGGACATCTTCTTTTTCACCACGAGAACTTTTGTAATGTGCAGGCACACTCTGGAAGAATTTAGTGGAAAATCCAGATCAATGGTGGGATTGCCGGTCAAATAAGGTACAACATACTCCTGTGTGAGACATTAGTTTTTCTAATGGCAATTCCCTCTCACATAATTATATTTTTATAGACCCATCTGGATTACCCCGATTTCAAACAGAAGGTTACTGGTGAGGGGCTGTGGCTTCGTCCTTCCACACCTTCATGGGTGCTGCCATACCTACCCCCAGCGAGACCTAAACCCCAGTTCCTTGACAGCGAAGCAGGTAAGCTTCTCTATCAGTCAGTTCCTCATTTCTTTCCTCGACAATAATCTGCATCATGGAGTAACAAACTGGTTTGGTCATCCAGGCGACTTACCAAGCAATAATTCTTGAGAAGCAGGAAGCAAACCTTGCCCAAAACACAGTGGCAGAATCATGCTTACGCTTTGCAGTTATAGAGGCAGAGAACTATATCTGTATATTTTGGTCACGATGTAAATATCTCCAATTTAACATCTTTGCGTATCAGATAGGACACTCTGTAATGCTCTCTTCTTTATATAATCTGTTTTGCCCCATTTCTTTTGCAATTGTTGAGCTCGCTTAAATGTTCAAAACATGTTCGAGTTTTAACCTGTTAAACGGATTAAAATCAAATAACCCATGCAAATTTACCGTAGTTTGGCAGTTCAATGTAGTGTTGAATCCTGAATCCACATTGACGCCTCCGTAATTTGTAGACTCCATCTGCCTCTGTTCACTTAATAAATCGATTAGAATTACAATAAGTGAACCGGACCCAGGTAGCGGAATACTTGAACCGGGTCGGTATACAAGCCAAGGTCCGCCAGGTTCGAGGTTAAGCTCGACCTCAAGCTCGAAGGACGTCATTCAAGCTGAGCTTATGTAAGTGTTCTCTGACCCCACTGATCAAAGATAGCAGCCGTTCTTCTCGTTCAAACGGATATGATGATTGATGGATTAAAAGCTTAGCGCCTCGCATTTGTCTGTGTGGCGCCAAATCATTTCCGAACTCTCACCCGGTTCCGGATGGCTGTCTGTAGTTGCAGCACCGATCTCCTCTCGCTTCCTCGATCCTTTCTCAATTGCAGGCGAACGTTTCCTTCCCTGCCTCGTAAAAGAATTTCGACACGGATTGCTCTCTCCTCCAGTCAGGTTCCCCGGGATCCAGGGGTCGAGGATGGTAATGGCAGCCAGAAATCGTCAAAGAGAGTCTCCGATCAGTCTTCTTGGGAATCGAAAGATTCTGAAGGGAAGGATTATCTCTACAGGTTGGGAGCGGAGGCTGATAATATGAACATCGCGGTCGGAGCGAAGCGAGGTGTGATCGATGACCTCTTTGTCGGGAACTTCCTTGGGAAGGATGGTGTGTAAGAGATCCGTTTGCTTTTTAAAATTTTTGGACTGTTAGAAACCTGAAATTTAATTCGGAATTCTAAGATGGAGTTTTTCCTTTTTGTTTTCTTCACCTCTGTAGCGGATTTCGTCTTTGATTACCGGCAGAAGGTGACCAGGACATTCGAGCACCTCCATGGAGATTATTACATTGCTCCGCTTTTTATGGTGAATGGCTTGAATACTTGGTCGTGTCTAAGTTGTGTTGTTTCATCATCTACGTTGCTCTGTTGCCACTTTTTTCGAATATAACTATTATTTCTTCATTTTTGTTAGAGGAGATTGCTGTTATAACTGTGTCACATGGTCTATTAGTCGTTTTTATAATGTCCCTGACGTTATACTGATGATAAACTGCGATCAAAAGCTTTAATTTCTTATTGTCTACTGTAGGTGCTGAGCTGCAGTTTTGATTTATTTTGCAGGATAAAATTGGTAAGTTCTGAAAACTGTTGCAGCATAGAGCATATAAATATTCAGTGAGGTACAGCATGGGAAGTGAATCAAGTGATCGACGCTAAGAGTGGCCTTCTGCCTTCTCGCTTACCTTGTTTGCGTTTCTTAAAATACTTTATCCGTCTGGACTAAAACGGTGACACTTGAAGTATATGCTCAACTTGTCCAGAGGAACCATAATTGAGAGTGACAGACCTAAATACTTGCCTCAAGCAGCTTTACATATGCTTGGTTAGATTTGCGACCTTTTGATGTTCTCTCACGAGATATTGATGCTGTACTTGCAGTATGCCACATAGTAAAGAACTATATTGCTCACCTTCTCAACACCAAAGTGCCTTTAATTCTAGGTAAGTCTTCGGGATGGATTTTTGGTTTTGTTTGGAAAGCAGCTGGATGGAATTTTGTAGTTATAATTATTTTCTTAAGTTGTTCTCTTTGTAACCTGTCCCTGTTTTCATCTTATGCAATCTAAAAGTAAAAGTGAGCGGTCAATTTGGTGGTTTCTTTTGACAAGCTTTGTATTTAAAAATGTTTGCGTACCATTTTTTTTAAAAGAAAAACTCAAGGCATAGTTTGTAAATATTTTTCCTTAACTTGTTCTGAGTCTACACTTGAAAATTTTGTGAAGGCTTACCTTGTATTTTCTTCCAGAAATAAATTTTTAATCAATAGGCAACATATGCAGTAACTCCCCTGCCCTATCTTCAGAGTGAATGGGATCGGTTCTGCAGTCGTTGCATTTATTTTAAGAAATCTGAATTCTTTTCTGAACTATTGTTTGTCCTTATAGGCGTTTGGGGAGGCAAAGGACAAGGAAAAACATTCCAGACTGAACTTATTTTTCGAGTCATGGGTATGGAGCCTGTTATAATGTCTGCTGGGGAGCTGGAATCAGAGAGAGCAGGTAATCTGCAAAATTTCTATCCATGAGTTGCCTACTGAAATTTTAGGTAGATATCTTTTAAGACTTTAGCATGTCCTCCGTATTCCCTTTCATGATCCACCTGATCTCAAACTTATGTAAGTATCTATGATATGCGGTTCTGATTGATGTTGAGCTCTTCCTCCAAAAATAATTGATGTTATTGCTTTTATCTTACTATCGTGTTGCTAATATGTTGGGTTTGGTACTGTTTAATAATTCCAGGAGAACCTGGAAAACTCATACGTGAAAGGTACAGAGCAGCCTCACAAGTGGTCCAGAACCAAGTTAGAAGCTTCCTCATTCTCAATGTTGAAATACGTATGTCTAGGCTTGTTGTGCTCTAGTTTTAGCTTGAATTTGTACTTAGAAAGCTCTATAAGATATTCCTCCTTGCTTCAGGTTAGGCTTTACCGGTGTCTTGTCCATGAAAATGTCCACTCTGTATTGCTTTCAACAACACAAAGTGATTAAACATATATACTGCAGTTGCTTTTTTCTGTTAGGAACCTGGTATATACAGTTTGAGTGAGTTTACTTTCATTCTTGCATGAATAATAACTGTTCTAGATCTGTAGTTTGTTATTTAGATGGCAAACTTTGAGACTGTTGTATAACTGATCGTTTTGAGCTTGCTTATGCTTTCCTGTTGGTTGTGCTCATTTGGAGAATTCTATTGTGATTATTCTGGTTCTTATCAAAGTTAATGAAGATAATAAATCGGATGTTGTTGTCTTCTATTGGATTAGCTGTATGTCTAATTGTCAATTTCTTTACTGCAATAGATGAATCCTCCTCATTGTGTTTCTATCTAAGTTGGAAGTGAGGTCTGAGCTGCTTTTCTATAACAAATACTGTTTTTTTGGGATTATAAATTGTATGAAATTTCGTAATTTTTTTAAGGATATAATGCTGTAGTAATGTGTTTTGGCAGGGTAAGATGAGTTGTTTAATGGTTAATGATATTGATGCGGGATTGGGGAGATTTGGTGAGTTACTACTAATGAAACATAGCAATTATGTGATGTCTACACTTGATGATTGATCATGTGCGATAACTTATCTATCCAAACATTTGTCTATCACTCTTTTAGGGAATACTCAGATGACGGTCAACAATCAGATTGTTGTTGGAACTCTGATGAATTTAGCAGATAATCCAACACGAGTGAGCATTGGCCAGAATTGGATAGAATCAGATATTACACATAGAATACCAATCATTTTTACTGGAAATGATTTTTCAACAATCTATGCTCCCTTGATTCGTGATGGAAGGATGGATAAATTTTATTGGTATGTGGAAATTATAGTATTTATACTGATTTATCATGTGTAGAATTTTGAACTTGTTTCAATCAGGCTAGAAATAATTCATTGGATAAAACCATTGTACAATTTTATTTTTTATTTTTTTTAGCGTGTGTGTAGACAGATCACATAAAAATCTTCCCTCCCTCCGGCTCTTGTTCATTTTTTTTTATTTAATTTTTCTTCTTCTTATTTTGGACTTGGGAAATAAATCCACCCCTTGATTGCACTTGATTTAGAAGTATTCATGATTTTGTATTTTAGATACTTATTTTTTCGAGACATTACGATGTGACACAGGCAACCCATTCGAGAGGATATTCTAAACATTGTTCAGAGAATGTATGAGAAGGATGGGATAACAAGAGAACAAGTTGAGACCATTGTGGACACATTTCCCAACCAAGGTTTGTTTAATCTGTTTGATTCTGCTGAAACATGATTGCAATACCTTGAATTCAGTTAAGTTTCTTGAGTATTTGGTCTGTATATCTAATCGTAACATAATTGTATTTTCACGTTTTAGTTTTGCATTCGTAAATGGGAAACTTTTGTTTTGTTCTTGTAGCGTTGGACTTTTATGGAGCTCTTAGGTCCCGGACTTATGATCGATCAATCTCAGAGGTATTCTAGTGTTGGATGCCAGAAACTTCTTTGGTTCTTTTCTTTCACAGGAAGATTCAGTCAATCGGCAAATACTGATAGATAGTAATATCTATCCGCATAATTTGTATTGCTTCATGTGCATCCAACCAGTATGTGGTTAGTTGGGAGGAGCCACATCTAGTGCTTCTTTCTTTCTTCAATGCAAACAAACATGAAAAATTCTAAACATTATGAAGTCGCATGTTGAACAGGGGCGACACCTACTTACTGATCAAGTAGAGTGAGACATTGCCTCGATGTACTATTTAATTGAATTGAATCTTTTTAAAATTAATTGAACAACTCCAGAAGCCAGATGGGAAAGAACATTCTAGCAAAATGCTATAATGTCGAAGTTGCCATTGTTTAAACTTTCCAAGTTGAAGTAGTAATGTTTAGTTCCCTTTTTCGGTTTTCTACCTGTAAAAGTTATTTTCTGTTCCATATCGGTTATGAAATTTGGTCCTGACTGTTTAATGCATTTTAATGAGTCTGCTTTCTTGTAATCTTGTAGTGGATAAGCAAGATCGGTGGTTACGAAAATCTGGGGAACACTCTTCTCAAACGAAAGAAAACTAACGAACTTCTAACTTATATTCCACCGAAGGTAAGAAGCAATGTTTGCGTGCAGTTTAAATTGCAATACATTGATCTCCTTTTCTTTCATAAATCATCTGGCCTGTTTTTGGAAGTACTTACTTGCTGACTCATGTGTTGATAGCAAACTGTGGAGGCTTTACTTGAGTCGGGGTATTCTCTCATCAGAGAGCAGGAGTTGGTCATGGAGATGAAACTTTCCAAGGAATACATGAAAAATATAGATGACTAAGTGACAAGCACTAGAGGACTAAGCAATCGATGGGCATAGCCATCCTTAAATATGGAAGGGTTATGTTCCATACCGAAGGAAGACCTTGAGTGACGATATTGTTGAAACATGTTTTAGATATAGTGAAGTTGCTGCTTAGTTGCAGGTGTAAAAGGCTTTTTCATTTGTTAAATACTTACCATTGGTACTTAGCGAAATCGAGTCTGAGATTCTCCTTACTGGTCAGTCGATCTGTGAATATGTGATGCTTCTGAATTTGGGTGATGCTTTCAGTATTTCAGTCTTTCTTCTGCTCGGTGTGACCCTGTGAGCCTGTTCCATTGCGACCAGTAATCGGTCGCTTTTCTTTATAATACACGAGATATAATACACGAGATAAAACAAATAGTATAGTACTAATTTATCTAAACTCGCTCTCTCTCTCTCTCTCTCTCTCTCTCTCTCTCTCACACTCTCTCTCTCTCTCTCTCTCTCTCTCTCTCTCTCTCTCTCTCTCTCTCTCTCTCTCTCTCTCTCTCTCTCTCTCTCTCTCTCTCTCTCAATTTAAAGAATAAGTGCTCTCCAGGCTTAACCTTTTAAGCGTCGAAATGTGATAAGTTTTAATAATAATCAATTTAAGAGTACAGATTATGCTCTTATTTTGAGTTTCTTTCTCGAGAGCCATAGGTTTCGTTCTACTCAGAATTTATTTAATTAATTAAGATATTATTGTAACTTACTAACTTCTATTTTAAATATATTAAGTAAACATCAGAGTTTGTAACAATTTAAAAAACTCAGTGTTATATATTATCTCCTGTATAATTAAGTTCTACTTTTATCTCTATTCTTTTCATGATAAATAAATAATATACAACAGTAATTCATTCATAAGTCCACATATGGGCCAATATGGCCTCCCGATATTTTGTTATCCCAAATAAATTGCTTTTGAGTTTTTAATATCTAGTATAATTTCACATATTTCATATTTATGAAGTGATGAGATCGATACCCGCCAATCGGTTCAACAGAATGCAGCCCATTTTAAATTTTTGTGGCCCATAGGCCCGTCTTCTATTAAGCCCTAATTCCATGTTCTTTCTGTATCGATTTGATTCTTCCTTCCTGGTAAAAGCCAATTCCATGTTGTTCCAGTTATCGTCCGCCGGGAATTGATTCACGCCATTTTTAGAGTGTTGCAGCAGAAAAACTCTGGGTTTGTATCGATTTCTCTCATTATTTTTGTGAAAGTTTCTTATGCCTGTTGATTTATGCCATTTACTCTTACATTGCAGAGCGCGAGGCAAACGAAGATGTCGAAATGGCGAAGATAGGGTAGGCTGTATCTTCCTCTCCCTGGCTCATTTTAAGGCATTATTTGTTTGCTTTTGGTGTTTTTTATGTTTTTGATTTTCCCCGTTTGCTTACATTTTTGTAGACTGAAGGTGATTATCTATCGAAGTCAGTGATAGGGGCAAGTTCCCCTAAATAGTTACTATCCTTGCATTTCTGAATCTCTGGTGTTGCCTTTTTATCTCTTATTCAGCAGTATATTGAGTGCTTTGATCTTCGTTAATGTGCATTTCTAGTATCAGTTAATCTTTAGTTGATCGATGCTGATTAAAATTGCTCCTATCCTCGTAGCGTTTCCACTTCTATCCTTCTCTTTTTCTACACTACCTCTAGCATATGCATGTGGGCCACATTTATCTCTGGCTTCTTCTTTGTAACTCAACCATCTGACCAATAGATAATTCTGTTCTTAAATTTTTTTGTCTAATTTCTTCCTTTACCTGACAGTCGTTCCACTCTCACAGAAAACTAACGTTTTTGCCATTTCACTATCTCAGAGAAAAATCTCTCTGGGTTTACGATCATGTTATCTTTTTCCTTTTGATACAATGTCCAGTAAGATGATGTTCTTCCATTTTAATGTATGACTTGAAACTGAATTTTCATTAAACACCAAAACAGATACGTGAAAATTCTCTCAGCAAATATTTGAGCTTGCTGGTATAGGCTGGAACCTTGCATTTCTGTTACCTTCTATCTGGCATTACGACTCTAGGTAATGTTTTATAACCCAAATGAACCTTTGAATTGTCGTTGTCTTATCTCCTCACTGATGAAGACTTCAAGCGGCTTCTTAGATTTGTAATTGTGGTCAGTACTTGTGGGTGATTGTAGTTTTGACTTCAGAAGGTGAGCATATTTTATGTCTGAAACTTGAAACTGTTTGAGTCCTCTATAGATACCTTATAGTCGGTCTAAAAGGTTACTTTGCATGAAAGGTAAAGTTAGAGATTCTCTTATAGGAAGTTATTTGAAACGCGAAATAGTTATAGCAATTATTGAGATTTGAGTGATATGGTGAAGGACATATAGTCAGAGAGCCCTGTATTTTTATATGCCAGGAAGTCTTATTTATTTGTGACTTGATTTCCGCCATTGGTAGAATTTTTGTTGTTAGTGTTGCAATTATTTTCCGATAAGTTTATGCAATTATTTTCCAATAATTTAAGCATTATTTTCCAAATTAGTTTTTGTCTTGGAGTCTCACTCCTGTGGGTATTTGATATAATGCATCATAAAATTACAATGGTAATTTTGCATTTGAATTTCAATGAAATGTTTCATACTTTTGGCAGGTTAGTTTTGGAACATCCAAAAAAGATAGACATAGAGCTGGTATATCATATGGTGACAAGATCTGAGGAATACTCTGCTGCCTCTTGACTTTCTGATGTGAGATTTGAAATTTGAAGAGATTCACCTGTTCTTAGGTTCCACTGTGATTTGAATGTGTTGAATAAAGCGGTCCAGTTGAATGAACGTTAAGCCATTCTAGTTGACGGCTACTACGTTTTGGCTCATGACTAGAGTAGTCTAGCACAGTGGTGCTGTTTTTTCAAGCAAAAGAGAAAGATTTACCTCTTTGAGAACTTCATTGGCGCTAACTTCTAACAGTGTCCAGTAATGGCCTGTGTCCTCCATAAACTCTTAAACAAGCCATCTTCTCTGAGAATCCTGACCGCACTCAGAAATCCTCCGACATCAATGCTCGATCTTCCTCTTTCATCTCACCAAAATGATTCTGATCCATGCATGAAAATCCCAAATCATCACCGTAGTCATCTTGAATATGAGAAGGTCCCTACTGGTCAGTCTTTTAAAATTTATCCTAGTTTCACATTAGGGTACCTTCTGAATCCTACTTCTCTATCTGAATCCCTCCAATTGGGCACGGAAAGTGATGAAAGCCCCAGTGAGACGCACAAAATCTGGGCTGATAGTGTGAAGAAGAAGCGAAAGAAGAAAATGAACAAGCACAAGTACAGAAAGCTGAGGAAACGTCTTGGACGCCAGACGTAGGTTGATATATTTTTTGTGAAATTCCTTGCAATGGACATTTTTTGTCCCTTTTGCATTTCTCTTGTTATTTTCTCTGTATGCTGCCCTTTCCCTGTTAGCAAAAGAAGGTTCAACAATAAATAAGTGAAATGTTGAATGAATTTGCATGAGTGGAATGCATGAAAGGAGTCTGTATGACTTTGTGGTAGTACTTGAATCACATAAGCTTGTAGGAACCTTCAGTACTCTGCTGGTTTTATTTTTCCATCTCAAATAAAGGAAAACAACGATCTTCTGACTCTCATTTCACCAAAGGTAAGAAACAAATGTACATGTACAGACCAAATGCAATTATGTCGATTTTTTTTGGTTTCATAAAAGATCTGTGTTGGTTTTGGGACTAGCAACTGTGGTGGCTTTACTTGAGTCGCTCTCATTAGAGAGCAGGTGTGGTCAATGGGGACTAAGATTCCACGGAATAAATGGAAAAATTGGTTACTGAGTTATGTTCCCTTGCCTAAACGGGGAACTCGAGTGCCATGCTTGAATTTGGAGACCCTTGCCTAAATGGGGAACTCGAGTACTTGTTGGAACATTTTTTGATGGCACGAAGTTGCAGCAAGTTGCAGCTGTAGATACTAGAAACCATGAAGAAAACCCATGGGGAATCTTGAGTATCTCAAGCTGGTTCCGACCCTGTTCCATTCACCTTCTTCTGTGAATCTGGCTGCCAGTTTCAGCAGTCATTGATCCGTTTCTTTTAATTTGAGGGTGGGTTCATTGCTCTTGTAAGTTGTGAGCAGACGGGCGGGTCGCATTGTGACCCCATCAAGTCGTTTTGGAACCCAAGTTTGGATCGGAAGAACCATTTTCTACGTCCGCATTAAATAAAAAAGCTCTATTTGATCAGTGAGAGATCTCCGCCACTTTCCAAGCCATGCAGATTGCAAGAGTTTCTTGTATGTTTTGGCTGCTCAATGATTCATAGAGTCAAAAGATGTTTGCCGAAGATAATTAAGAACCTCTCCGAATTCTATAATTTGTATGCGAAGTTGTTTTATATCTCCAACGATGAGATGAGTCCAAGATTTTAATTGGTGAGATGGAAATTGTTTGGCAGGTACTGTGCATAGACGTAACCAGCTAATGCGAGACAAATGACTAGGGCTTGTCCTTTTGAAAAATATATTTTTTATTTTTTTAAGTTTTATTATTGGCTGGTTACGTCACATCAGAGGGGTAGACGAAATGTACACCTGAGGGCGCGCATCGCATTACTCTATTTAGAAAGTATAGATGGTTTCTTACTTGTAAGCTACACGCCTTCCGCCTTTACCTTAACGGCTAACAACCATGAGACTGCATTTAACATCAATCAGCTCTGGACCACGAAAATGAAAATCTCACGCTAAAGCGTGTAAAAATATTTAAGCATTGATATTTGTAGACATTCATTTCCAACATATATCACATTAAAGTAGGATGAAGTCGGAGATAATGTTCCAGAAAAACTCTTGTTTGTTTTCTCATGGAGTTTGCAAGAAAACTGCAATATTTGAGACCTCAAGGCTTTGATAGTGAATCCAACACTATTACGTTGGACTTAAAATTCTTTAAAACTCCCCAGGACGTAAACAAGAGAGAAAAAAAATGAATCTGATTTATTACTGAAGCAAATAAGTTGCCTGGTTTTTGCACCAATGTTTTTACACTCTCTCTGTACACACTTACATCCCTCAAATACACAAAAACAATCTATCTGCAGGAAATAGCCTTTTAATCTCTCAGGTAAAAACAATTGTTAAATAAAAATTAAAAAAAAAGAACAAAAATGCAAGCTCACAACCAACCTGCGACTGTAAATAAATGGCAAACTAGAAAAGCTGAACATATCAAACACTGGAAGAAGGGAGGTAGAAAAGGAGAACCTTGCGGAAGGAGATCTCAGTGATCCAGTAATGTTCTTTTGGGAGCAGAAGCAGCTAAAAAGGCACTGATACTGTCCCTCTTCAGATCTTTGTTTGTTGGGTCCCTCTACTCAAAAGAGCATTATGAAATGAATGCTTCATACAAGAATAACGAACAGACAACTATTTAGTAAGAAAAGGCAAGTGAAGAACATACTTACAGATATACAAGCCTGTTCTTTTCACTGCAAGCAAATCCTTCTAGTAGGGAACTGTAGAGGAACTAGAAACATTCGATAGACTCAGAACAACTCGAGACCCATTTTAAGCTTATTCTGCTTCCATTTTGGCAGCTTGTAGAAAGCATCCTTTGTCATGCCAAATTTCTCTCGGAACTCTTGCATAGATAGATAAGTCTGCATGAAGCAGTTCATGTTAATTATAAGACCAAATAGAGACAATTTATAAAATAAGGAGTTAAAGAGACTACATTCCATCCTACTTTTCATTTTATATTAAAGTACATATCAACCAAATGTACCTCACGCTTGGTTACATCAATTTCCGTAACAGGATCACTGGATGTTACTTTAAGACGTTCATATGGGAATATTGGGAGCCCTTCTTCATCTTCAGCCTCACCCTCCTTTACATCTTCTTGTATGGTGAGAGCTTCAAGTCTACTGCTCATAGAATTAGAGTTGTTCTGTTGGGGTACCGCATCTGGCTTTGGCTTAGGGATTTCAAGACTCCCTTCAGTTATAAACAGCGAACTTCAGTTATTGTTGAAGGAAACATCATGCTTTAACATTTAGTTACACTCAGTGTGAGTACCTTTACTATGACGCGGTATACTATTTTCCTGTGGCTGTTCAAAAGAAGCAGTAAGGGCAGCTAGAGCTGTAGATCTTTGAGCCAGTTTTGCAGAATCAGGAGTGACAGATTTTGGGTACAGCTTCCGGACAACTGGAGGTGGAGTAGAAAGGTTTCTGTTTGGATTCTCAAAATTTGCAGCAAGTGCATTGAAAGCAGGAGATCGCCCTCGAACACGAACTCGATCAGGGCTAAAGGACATACTACGGGACCTTTGAGATTTGTCTGGCACAGCAGATCTGCCCCCGTAGGACGCAGGTGTTCGGCGTTTGGGTTTCTGAAATCATATAACAGTTTCATCTCACTCGTAATAATGGTTAATATTTCCACTCATAAACGTCAACAGATACAAAAAGATGGCAGAGAATAATCAAGGAGTTAAATTTAAATAACATACATCCACCGCTGGTGTTACTCCATTTTTGACAATAGCAAGCTTCCTCTGGAAGGAGTTTCCATGCATCTGAAAATATGAAGAAGAACATGAGTACTCCTAAGTCTTGAGTGGAATGGACAAGCATTTTGCATGCACGATGCAGTTTGAATGTCTATGCTGAACTCAATTTTTCTCATTATCCTCATTGAAATACATAAAAGAGAATAAGTAAAAGAAACACAAAACCAGAAACCAAAATTTCTACGATCGATCACTTACTGTTGATTTTGCGGAGTCCCATGTGAAAAAGCGTGTAAAGAAGGGTGGTTCATTGCCTTCCATGATGACGAATATTGGAGTTTCTTGGGATAACTTTTCCAGAAGAAAGTCATGCTGCAGAAATTTCTATTGAAGAAAACAGGGAATTAATGAGTACAACCAAGCAAAACTGAACGAAAACTATTCCTCAGAGAGTTAAGACAGCTCTATACACACCTCCCCAATGGTTAAAGCTTGCATTCTTCCTCTGGGTCCAACCTGCTGGCCAATCCAAACATAAATCTCGGAGTGGGAATCCAGGATGTAGATATCTTCAGTCATCAAATCGTCCTGGCTGAAGTTAAATATCTCTTTCACCTGCCCATACATACATTATGAATAAATGAGTAATAATATCCAAAAAATGTTTCAAACCCAACAGACAAAAGGTAAACAGAAAAAAAATGCTGAAGTAGTTTCATATTTTCCTAAGTACCTTCAAATCATTGCCTGCAGATCATAAACATAGCACAGAAAAATAATTACATCAGAGATGCATACACGGTTCCAGAATATAGTAAAGTAAATGAGAAAAGGACGATAGTTTGAAGATTGCTATAAACCTTGGAATGTGCAAGAAAAAAGGTGAGGATCACTTTCTGTATCTTTCCCAAGCTTTTGACTTGGATATTCACGTTTGCCTCCAAGCAAATCCCAAAAAAGTTCTGATTCTGCACCCTCCTTTTGAGATTTTGATTGCATATTTGGCTGGAAGAAGAAAACAACACAGAAGAGAAAAAAAAAAAGGAATGTCATTCAGCTGAAAGCATTTTTACATGTGAACCAGGAACCTCGCAAGACTGAAACGGTTATAACTGAAAAGCACAAACCTTTATCAGATCTAACTGTCTTTCCACAAGTTCTTGATCATCAGAGATAGTGAGATTTCCAGACCATGTAAAAACTGTTGCCCCATTCACAAGTATGTAGCAATATGAAGAGTTCAAAGCTGACGCCACCTACCACAGCAGATACAAACAATGTTTGAGAATGTGATGATGCTTCAAACATAGAAATGAAACATATGGAATGAAACAAAAACATCAATTAGCATGTATAACATACCGGTTCAACTTGGATAGCTTGCATATTATCAGGGCCCGACCCTTGCACTCTGAACAGTGCAAGAGAATCTTCAGTATATGTGTCATCTGGAATTTCCTTCTCCGCAATATAGTTCTTATAACCAGAGCTAAGACCACCCTAACGTATTTTCGGACCAGTCAGGTTCAAACAATCACCAAAAAGTTCTAAAGAAAAACAATATAATATGCAGTTAAAAAAAAAGGATTTTCTTGGCATGTGATGAACCTCCAGTATCCAAAAACTCTCTTCCAAAGATACTGGCTCTTGCTCTTGCATAAACTATTTCATGGTGAATTATATAGCATGCTTCTTTTCGTCATTTTCAAGAAAAAGTAGTCTTGATTTTCTGAGCACAGGGAAGAAGGAAACAGAGAAAAGTACCTTTAGTACAATAAAACTTTGAAAGATTGAGAAGAACTGAACTGGCTCCTTGCCTTCGAAGAGACGAGCCTGCCAATGCATCATATGAAACAGTATAACTAAAAACAGAGCAAGGAGAGAGTAACCTAATAGAAAGGAAGCTTGCGCAAGTCTATGAATTACCTGAACTGGCTGTGATTTTAAACTTTCAACCATCTTGCCAGCCAATGAGATTGCTGCTCTTTTTTCCTCCTGCATCAAATCATAGATGGATCAGGCAACTACAGCAACAGAAACTAAATCGAACTAAATTTTGAAATCATGAATTTTCTTTAAAATTACAAACAGACATTCTTACAAGCCCAAACTACCAAATGCTTAAAAAATTAAGGATAAAAAAGATGTCTTCCACCTCAATACTGTGCTTCCCAAACCAAGTCCCAACCAGGTATTCTTCCCTATCCTCTCCAGGGTACGAGTACTCAAAAATATAACAATCCCCACTATAGAACTTAGTTTGCTCCGAAGATGGAATCAGAGTCTTTTCGTTGCCATTCACTCGCCAAACCTGTAATTTAGATTGTGGTTACAAAGAGCAGCAACATAATATCATCATGCGATACCAAGATTAAAATAAATCAACCCAATTATTTTTTCGACTTAATTTGGACATAATATGCAAGTTGTAATTCTCATAAAATAGAGAAAATCACAATAAAGAACTCATACACCTAATAATGCCAGACAATACTTCTTCTCATTTTATTTTTATGAATTTTACAATTTGGAAATGAGAGATAAACATGAGAGGCAAAGGCAAAGCATCAAGCCACAGAGACTGCAGGGCAGAGAGACTCCTCAAACATTGACCACCAACAAAAAAAATCCCAATCAGCAATTCTATCAGCAATAATACTAACGACACAAGGAGTGCAGCCATACAATCCATCACATCCTTCACAATCAGTTATTCATAAAAGAAAAATTAGAAATTATTTGAATAGCCAAATTATATAAATCTAATTAACCTAGTAGCACATTAAGTGAAAAACACTTGATTAATTTAAATATAAAATTGGCCAAAGAATATATGAGAGACATTCATAGTTAGAAATGTGAGGCAAGAAGAATCAACCAACCACCTGCAAGTTGCCAGTGCAGTCAATATATGGTTGAGGTTCTTCTTTGGAGGAGCAGCTTTTAGTAGGCCCTTGACATTGAGTCCTTGGCGTTTCAGAAGTGCTACAAAACAGAATAAGTGTAAACCAGATTTAACATAAAGGAATTTTATTGACAAATAAAAAGTGCTGGTCGAAATATCATACTGACCTGCAACTTTGCCCCTACCATCTTCTGAGACTGTTACCTCAGTGGTTTGAGGCCATGATTCAAATTTGGATCGAAACATGACGGTCTCAAATCCTTCAATAACACGGATTATGTGGGCTTTTGGCCGGTCAGCCCCACGAACTAAGTCCTGCAGCCAAGTCAGATGGAACACGATATTTTAAATAAGTTCTCATTATATGATTAGCACAAAAACACTGCCAAAACAAAAATTATTACTTCTGCAGCAGCACTTGCACTCTTTCTCTCATCAAGAGAGGTGCTTCTACCCATCCACACAAACACTTCAATCCCACAATCCAGCAAATAGCATTTGTTTGTCTGTAGCAACTCCCTTGTCAAAGAATCTGCATCGACTTGCACTGCCTGCCCTTTCTCAATACTTGAATGAAAAAATAAGAAAAGTCAAAGTTGTTAAGATCAATTTGAGATTTCTAAGAAATGCAAAACAATACAAAAGATCACAAAAATGTACCTGAGAATTTTGGCAGGGAAGGAAGTAGAGCTCTTATCCTCATCTCTGGCTGCCTTTCTAGGAAGGGGTGCAAACCCACCAAAGAAACTCCAGAATTCTCCAGTCTCAGCATCAGCCATCATTCTTCCATCCTCTGGAGGAATTACAGATAAGGAGCTAAATCCAGGAGCTAAATCCAGGGAGCTTTTTCAGTAATCTTAACTGTTACAGTCGCTGAAGGTATAAAAATGAACTTACCAATTGCAGCTATCTCACATTTGCCATCATGATAAGTATCCTTGATGAATTGGACAACTTCTAGAGCTTTAGCCCTCTCTTGAATGGATGAGTTGGATCCATTGAACTGAAATATTTTAGACTTCGTATCCAAGATAAATATGTCATCATGATTAAGGGATGATCGAGCAAATGAAACCTGTTTGAACAAGCAAACGGCATAAGAGAGAATTTAGATACTAAAATATCCAACAAAAAGAACGTACTAAAGAGTATATTCAAATTAATTAGACAAACCATCAACTTGCCTCTTTTACATGGACCACGTGTTTTCCTTTACAAACATATAATCGGTTCTGGTACTCCTCAACGTCAGGATGCTTGAATCCAGAGGCAGCACCTCCTTCCAAGGGTATTATACATGGTTTGAAATAAGAAAGGAACTTCTCTGTTTCATGGCCCTGTACCTCCCTGTATTGAACAGCACGACCTCCAAGAGCTGCATCCAGTTCAACAGTCTTGATGGCTGCTGTACCAGCTTCATCCTATTTATTTGAATAAAACATATGTCAAGAAAGAAAAGGAACTGAAATAAAAGAAAAAAGAAGGTATTACAGAGAGAGAGGGAGGAGAGAGAGAGAGAGAGAGAGAGAGAGAGAGAGAGAGAGAGAGAGAGAGAGAGAGGGAGAGAGAGAGAGAGAGAGAGAGAAGAAGAAGAAGAAGAAGATTGAACTCACCTGACTAGTATCCTTACCAAGCCAGTAATGAATATCATGACGAAAGGCACCACTCTTCAAGGCAGTTGTCTGCGCCACAGATAACAGCAATCAACCAAAGCACATCTACTGATAAGAAAAACTTAAAATGTGCACAAGAAAATATTCCTAGAGATGGACAGAATTTCTGTATACCGAAAGAAAAAATAAAAGAATTAATAAAGATGTAGAAAAGAGAAGTAAACTATTCAAAAAATTCAAACGATGAAATCAAACTTCAAAGGAAACTATAAAAGGACTTCAAGAAAAATTTTCCACCATTATCCATGTCATAGAGAGTTTGCTTCTCATCCTAGTTATTTCATCACAGATAAGTAACATAGGAGACCAAAGGACAATTTTCATTTAACTCAAGTGTTCCACATTCCATGAAGCTTCTGACTTATGAAATATCGTTTCAAAGGGGAAACTTGCATAACATTGAATTGTTCTATGTACCTTTAAGATGATGTAAGAATCTCCTGTGAAAAACTTCCCATAAGAAGATTTGGGGACAGGCACAGGATGGAAGTTTTCAATGCGCCATATCTCCATGCCACTGGAAAACAGTTTGCAGATTATGCATTTCAATTCCATTGACAACAAAAATAAGAAAATTAAACGAAAATTAAAAATGTTGACTCGCATACTACTTGTAAAAAGCTTCAAATCACCTTAAAAACAAGGACTTGTTCATTTTACCTTTTATAGAACTAAAACATCACTGCTGAAAACTTGACACCAAGTTTTAAGTAATATTATTCACAATTTTCATGGGAACAACCTTGCATGATAACTAAAATGGCTTGAAATAGACCATGAATATATGGGTTTACAATTTAAAAGCCCACCACCAGTTTCCAGCTCCACATATGCATATAATAACTGAAGAGAACTAAAATGAGCAACTAATAGAAACCAATAGAAGATAGTGAAGTTGGTTTCTCATAGTACAGCCTTCTAGAAGGAGATGCAATTATGTATCCTGAATGTGCAGCAAAAGTAATTCCAGAACATTGATCTACACTAAAATGTTCAAGTCGTAATGGATACCCTTTCTGTCCAGCACCCTGAAAAGCCGGATCTAAATCTCTCATAGAAACAGCCATAGTGCTCTGTGTACTTGTAGTACTTTCCGCTTGGTTTGGCTTGAATGTGGAAGCAAAGATATCCTGCAAATCAACCTTTCCACGTCATCAAATCAGCAGAGTAACAGCTTCAATCCCAGAAATCTGCCCAAAGGAATCAGAACCTTTCAAACGGAAATGGAAGAAATTTGATTAAGCATTCTTCAATTGTACCTATACAAACTATTAACCAGATTCAATGAATAAAGCTATACAGCTTCTTACAGAACCTAAAATCTGACACAGAGAACTATTTGCAAGTATCATGAGCAATTTTATAGGGAAACAGCAAGAAGATCAATAAAACAGTTTTTAAGCAACATTCCACCCATTTCACCTAATCTAAACCACTTTGTAAGAGGCTCCGCCTGGCCACAAAATTGACCAGCAATAGAGTAAGGATGAGCCAGATTCATCCGCCAAGGACCAATATATAGAAGAAAACCTGTCATCTGATAATTAGCTAATTCAGTAATTTTTTTTTTCTGATATTCACCAATGCATGATGAAACAAGTTTGCTAGAAGAAAAAACAACAAGGGACATGAAAATAAGAACAAGCTTGGCAATTTCCATTTAATAATATGTTATTCCAAAGCATGCTAGAAAACTGTTTGATGTCTTATACAAGGTCATTGGAACCATGGCAGGAAAACAGCTATATCCACAAAAGGAAAACGAAAGAAACTTTTTGTACTTAACACATCAAAAGTTTATCGAACAAGCATAGATGATGGAACAAGTAGCAGATACCGAAACAGACTATTTAAGTCAAAAAATAAAATTCCCGTTATTGACGAGACGGATTGAGAGTGTTTAAAGATAGCACTGAGATCAGAACACAAAGTCCAAAGCCTGGTGCTCGATTAGTACAAAACAGTCAATTAAGATCAAACAAGAAACAACAAAAGAACGAAAGTTTCCAAGGATTTTGCAGGATTTTGGAACAGAACGCATCCTAAAATAACGAAAAGAAATCCCGACGCTTCAATCCAAACTAAAAGCCAAACACTTTGCTCCAACATCAGAACTAATTTGCAAGAGCGTTTCATTTTGTCAACTAACTTTTTTCTCCACCTTGCGTAGGAACGCCGGCTGCCTCATCTTAATTCAGCCAAATCCAACTTTAACCCAACAGCCAAACCGAGTATGTCACGAAGAAAACCAAAATACGGGAAAGAAGCCAAAAACCAGAAAAAAAGGAAAAAAAGAAAGAAAGCTCGGGGTTCTCTAAATCCCCTCCCCGACTGCGAATCGAGTACTTCCTTCCAACCTGTCCCTTGAAGGCAAGATCTTCTTCTACCTTCCAGGCTTCAACCCAAATGAAAGAATTCAACTATAATTCAACAACCAAATGGGACACACGTCATGAAGAACAACTCATTAACAATTGATTTTACCTGAATCAGGCGGCACCGACCTTTCGGAGTCTAGAATCTACGCAACGAAAGAGCCAACAACGAAAAAAAAACCCTAAGAAGAATTGATACTTGAGGCGAGGAGCAAGAAAAAGTGCCAAAAGGTTAGAAAAGATTAAAAACAAAAAAAGGACCTTCTTTCCCAGTGGTAGATAGTGAATGAGAAGAAGAGAGAGACTGAGAGACAAAGAGACAAAGACGTAAAAAAAAAAAAAATGAAGAGCAGATGGTGGGGGAATGATGAGAATGACGAGGGCCAGGCGTGCTTATCACTACCGCAAAGGAAGGAAGGCCCCAGAGAGCCAGATCGAAACTGTACCTTCCCTGTTTTTTCCCCATCCCCTTTTAATAAATCCAGAATCTCCAAAACGAGAACAAAATTACGAAATAAATGAACATAATCACCAGAAGATCAAAAGACAAAAGAAAAAAAGAAAATTTTACGTTAAACTTCTCCCCGCTCCGATGCCTCCGTCACTGCATCTTCACTTCTTCAGGTGAAAAACCAAAACTCCACAACAACAACAACAACAACAACAACAAGTTAATTGCACGCGTAATCAGGCAACGAGTTATTGTGTGCTTTTTCTTTTTTTCTTTTCCTTTTCGCCTTTCATTTCAGGTAATTTTGTTGTCGCATGGCTTCGCTCCACTTTCCTTCTCCGAATTAGGCAAAGACGGCCACCGGCCATGTCGAGAAATAAAAAAAGTAGCGGAGAAGAGAGTTGGGGCGAGGTGGTGCTGCGGGCCCCACTTCAGGCAGGAAACGAACGTGGGGTCCACTCCGTCGGACTTTTCTCCCCCGAGAAATAAGCGTTGATTTTCCATTTTTCTCCACTCGCGGCGGAGAATTAACGGCCTCTTTTCTCGATTCCGTTGCTCATTTGTCTAAATAGTATTCTTAAAACAGATAAATTTAGCTATTCCATATTCCTTTAAAATCTAATCAATTTTTTTTTCTTTTGCGTAATAATATATAATCTACTTTGGTGTATACGATATTCGGCGAGATTCGGTTAGCGAAAAAGGTCACGTGGCCAGCGAAGAGAACAACCTATGCAACGGAGAGACAGAAATGAGTGAGGGGCGTCGCGGTTAAATTTAAAAAGCCGTTAAATGTGGTAACTTTAACTTCAGCTATTTAGTAATTCATTTTTTAAATGCAAAATCAAAATTTTCACTCTGGAAAGTTTTTTTATTACTTGTTATAATTAATTTTGTCGGGGATCCGGGGACAGGAATCAGGGATATGGTTCTAAATTGGGATTTGGTCCTCACCTTCTTGGGTTTTGAGGAAACGTCACCCCAAATGTCGTTTCCGGAAGTTACGCTGATAGAACCGTCATTTCACGAATGGAGAGCCGGGTACTTTTCCTGCGGCATTAAGACCTATTTCGTATTACATAGTAAGGTGGATTACTGAACAGACGAAAATGTCCTTCCAAGAGTTGCCGGGGCCACTGGGTCAGTCCAGTCGGTTTTTGGTAAGCGCGGCACGTTGAATGGTGGTCCAAATGATAAGCCGTGAAACAAAAACCGGCGGAGGTTATGATGGGCACGTTCGGTGGGGTTCTTAATTTCCGGTGGTTCTTCTCAAAACCAACCGAAAATTCGTTTCTCCGTGGCTCGAGATTGATTTGGACTACTATAATACAATTTGGTAAGTACGAGGAACAAAACTGTAATTAATAGAGTTGGAGTCTGAAAAATTTTGAATTTATTTTCTTTAACTCATTTTCTAGATTTTATAATAGTATAAGACGTAAGGATCTGATTCTGATCTAATCATTTAAATTTTATTTTTAATGATTTCGTACTACAGTAATAATTAATATTGCTATTTTGGAAATTTCAAACATATTATTATTATTATTTTAAAAAAGAAAAAAAGGTTGGTGCAATAACAAACGGTGGGTGCAGATAACTATACCCTTTTCCCCATCCTCTACTAAGGAAGTAAATTTAACATGTACGAAAAAGATAGGAAGAAATAAAAAAAAAATACAAGGTGGTGGAATTAATAAACCACTTAATAAATATATCTTACCTTCCAGTACGAGGACATTTAAGAATGTAAAATCATAATAAGATTAGTCATGAATCGGATTAATTGCTGTCATTATCAGTATAACAAATTAAGCATGAGTCGCATGTAATCGTTTTTTTTTTTCTCTTTGATGTCCTCATGTTCGATCGGTCCTATTCAAGTTGGTATGAGAACAAGAAGAACAGCTATTTATTTTCCCTAGTGTGGGCTTAATTCTGGAATTGCAGAAAAGTGTTGCATAGAAGCTGACGCGCAGATAGTTTTAAAGTAGTCAACATAAATAGAGAAACAAATTCAGAAGACGATGGATGAAAGGTAAGTGTCGTAGCTCGCCGATACAGAACAAACGCACGATTTTGGACCAAACCGAAAGCCATCTAAGATCATCACATCCACTCGGATATTAATGGGGGAAATACTAGTATACACGAAAGTGACTGCAAAGTTATTTATTTATTTTACAGCTTAAAAAATTCCAAATCGAGTACTACTTGAGTCCAACGCAGACTCGACTGCCAAGAGTACCTTCCACTACTCAATTACCCGGACAATGAAAATTCAAGTTTATAAACTCGGCGAATTTAGTCATACACGATACAACCTTATATTTGCTGCTGGAATTTATGACTTTATAGAACCGAGGCGGCTTAATAAGATGGAATGAGGCAGATGGGAAGATGGAGGAGTTATTAAAATTGAAGTAAAAAAAAAAGAATATTATTTTGGCCGACCATTTTATAATTATTAATTTTTGTACTTCATATATTGACATTTGTGTAATATATGATTCAAATGAATTAATTAGGGAAATTAAAACCCCATCTTCCATAAGTTTAAGATAATTTTATTCTCCTTTTGAACATGGGTGGTGGATGAACACTCGGAAAAATTAGGAAGAAGAACATTAATGAACATTTTATTGATTAATTAAACACCTTTTGGTATCAACAAATAAATAAATGAAAAAAAAAAGAGGCGCAGTGGGTAGAATGTCAGGGGATGTGAGAGAGACATGCAAGAAATTAAATCTCAATAATATAAGGTTTTTGCATGATACATGACAGATGGGGGCGGGCCTAGGCCTGGGTCAGATATTGCTTCATGCTTGTACCAACCTCTCTGTGCACTAAGGATGTCGTGTCTCCACAAGACATGATTTCCCTGACAAGACTCTTTTGTTTCTGGTCTAATTTTCACTCATTTTCTCTCCCGTCACCCTCGTCCCATTAGATATATATATCTTCTTCAATCCACGAGCAGCTTTTAAGGTTATTAGTTTATTTAATTTGGTACTTATGTAATTTTGTTTTGGGGTTTTATCTATCCGTATAACTAATAATTTGAAGCACTTTCTTATCCTCTTCATGGAACGTCTATTAATATATGGAACTATTATATGTTTATTAAGTAATTATATTCGCATAATTAAACAGGGAATTTCTGTAGAACAAGGTAATGCGGACGAATTACTTATTGGTTTATAATTTGACGAATTTCAATTGTGTTCACTAATTGATGTTTAAGTAGGCCCTCGAATCAATTTTTGTGTTTGAGCCGCTCCTTGACACGCGTTGATGAGCCCATTCTAGTGAGGACCGGGTCGGGTTCAGCTAAAAGTACTGAGCCAGCCGATCGACGAAGACGACTGAGCTACAGAGAAGCCGATCGATGGTAAGAAAGAAGACAGAAGATAGACTACTCTTTAATTCAATCTATAATAGAAATAACTCAATTTAAGAAGATAGATAACAGAATTTTAAAACACAACAAGTAAATCAACTAGAATCTTCTGCTAAATAGCTAGCTTTAACCAACATATAACGTAAATCCCTATTTCAATTGATTTGAAATCACAGACACTGTATTCAATTACAAGATGAACAACAATATTCAATTTTACAAGAGAATGTCTGAAGAAACTCTAAATATTTCTAATCAACAGAATATATATATATATATATATATATATATATATATATATATATATGATTATCCACAAGAATTATAATACATTAATTAACAAAATGAGCATGCACTGAATATAAAGCTAATTACGATTTGACGCTATTCGTTTAATTTGTCGTTCAGGAACCCAGAACAAAGAGAGGAAACGTTCTGACCGAAGGATAAAGAAGAGAAGATTGGAACAGATTTTCCAAGAAAGGAGAGATTAAAATGAAGAAGAACCAAGAGCGAGAAGAAGAAGAAGAAGCCAAAAGGATTTTTTACCCATTAATCCATTGGAAGAACAGAAGTTTTATTAATTCATCGTCTGGAGCTGGAACCCTCGTTTTATCCCAAATCACGAACGGGAAAAAAGGTTATGAGATCCGATTAAATCGGATCTCATTTAGTGGTTTTACCGTTCAGAAACGGTAATATGACTTACGGGTAAAAAGGGGTGTACTTTAAAGCTTTTACGCTATTCTTAATTGGTTGTGATCAAAAGGGCAGTAGGTAGAAGCCAAGTAATTACCCATTAATCCATGAAAAGAGCTTCTTACTAATTCATCAGGAGCTGAGGTGAAGGAACCTGAGGGCGGTGGGGTGTTTGGCTTGGGAGAGGTGGTGGGGTTTGAGAGTCTCGACGATCTGACCGTCGACGAGAAGGCAGACGACGTCGGCGATCCTCTGGATCTGCTTAACACTGTGGGAGACCATGATCGTCGTCATCCCCCGCGTCTCCTTCAGCTTCACGATCGCATCCTCTATGTTTTCAGTGGAGATGGGATCCAGCGCGCTCGTCGGTTCATCCAGCAGCAACACCTTTATATATATGTATATAAATAATTGCATCAATTAACCTAGCGCTCCCAATTAATTAATTGAAGATGCATGTAATTAGTAACTATTATGATCTGAACTATAAGTAATTAATGACCTCCGGGTCGTTGGCGAGGGTTCTGGCGAGCGCCACCCTCTGCGCCTGACCCACCGACAGCTCGCTCCCTTTCTTTCCGGCGAAAGAAGCGTCGAGGTCCGCCGTCGCCAGCAGCTTCGCCACCTGCGCGTCCGTCAGCCTCTCCCCCCTCAACATCGGCCCGTACCTTACGTTATCTGCAACCGTGCCTGCCATAGACATATAAACATATATAGCGACAAAATTCAATTATTAATTCTCCACATATATCACTCAACAAAATAATAATCTTGTACGTACCCTCGAATTCTCACAATTAATCCAATAACAAACACAATCAACCTGATCAATATATATATATATATGCATGGTCGACCAATTTACAGAGCACAAATTAACTAATAAACTTATCATGGATCGAGCACAATTAATTTACAGATCAGCTCGATGGGATATCCTGGCCGTCCATGTAGTACGTACCTTGGAAGAGCGCGGGGAGCTGGAAGAGCATGCCGACTTTCCGGCGTAAGGTGAGGACGTCCATGTCGCAGATATCCTGGCCGTCCATGTAGACCGAACCGGTGTCGGGCTCCCAGAGCCGGTTCAACGCCCTGAGGAAGGTGGATTTGCCGCTGCCGCTGGGCCCGATCACCCCGACCACCAGGCCCGCCGGAATATCCACCCGCAACTTCGACAGAATAACCGTCCCCGTCTCCGACCACTTCGACAGATCTCGGACCCGAAACTTGGGTCCCGACGGAACGTCCAGCCTCTCCATCTCCTCACCCACATCCAACAGCAAATGATCATCTGAACATTCTTCTTCAGTTGTGATATTCGAATATTAAAAATAAAGAGAGATCATCAGTTTAAATATCAAACTACGCCCAACGGAAAGGGCAAAAGAAGCTCAAAAAAAAAAAAAAAAAAAAAAAACACGAAGTACCTGCACTGGATCCCATTAATGAAAGCCTCGATTTTACCGATTTGGACTGCGGAAGCTGTAAAGCAAGAGATCTGGATGAGAAAGAACAAAAGAAGAAGAAACGAGATTAATGGAGAGCATACTACTCTTATAAGCCATAAGGCAGAATATATCTATATAAATATCTTTTGAACTCTGTTAGAAGAGTTCTGCACCAGTGGAGGCGACACCTGGTTCCGACCCGTTCATGATCTGTCGGCGTCACGGATTCCATACACAAACGACTTAATTTACGGAATTGTACCTCTCTTTTAGAGAAATTGACCTGATAAGCAACTTGGGCATTCCAATATATAGGGTAATTTCGTCTTTTTCAAATGATGCTGCAAATCCTTAGATAAGACGTTTTGTTATCTTATTTATATATAAATGAGACGAGCATCTGGACTCCTGGATAGCGTATGAAAGAAACATAAAAGTTAAAACTGTTATTTGTGAGAGTATCAAATTACTCGAAAAGAATTTTCAGACATAATAATTTAAGTTGACTGGGACTCAGGATGGGATTATTATTAATTGTGCGGGTAAATACTTTTAGATATATCAGCCGCAAAAGGGAAGGAGAATCAAAATAAAAAAGTAAAGAATAGTGTTTTTTTGTTCATTTCTTTTTTAAACATGAGGAATTAGTAAAAATGTAATTTAGTCGTCCATGACGTGGATTCACTACAAAAAGACGCCACAATCGACAAACGATCTTAAGCACGGCTCCCCGCCGCTGTCCTGCTAGGCTGCTGCTGTCTTATACGTTAGATGACGATACCTTCACCAAAGTTTGCAGAGATACGCAAAAGTCATTGAAGGAAATGGATAGATATATATAAATACATTACGATATACATATAATAAGTATAGATACTTTAAGCAATTTTATTATAAATATAAAATTTATTAATAATATTATTATTTAAAATATAATATTATTATTTAAAATATAATATTATTATTGATATAATAATTTGAAAAACCAAATAACATAATTATCCAAAATAATACTACTTAGTCTGAATTATAAATTATAAAAATTTTAAAATATATAAAAAATAAAAAAATATTTTATTATTCTTAGTCTGAGACTTGAGAGGACAGGGCTCGGTGTTTGTTTTCATCTTTGAGTAAGAATCAGGATTCAGCCATGTTCAGTCAAAAAACTGAAATTCCGAAATACAGGGAGTCATCTTCACTCTTGGCTTTCCCTTCCTGGTTATTTAGTACGTGCATGAACTGGTCCTCTGTAAAGGGAGGAAATTCGTGAAACCGAACTTTGGAAAAAACAGAAGGGAACTTGTCTGCAACTTGTTTCTGGTATGACCACACTTTGCCCTGATTCAAATGGTCCTTACCTCATCTGTCTGGGAAGCATCACTAGTGGCAATGGTCGACGCAGAGAGCAGCAGAGTCGGTTAATTTCCCTGAAAAACCAAAAGAAAATTTACTTTGTATGCTTCGTTTTCAAGTAATGATCTGTAAAAATGGCCCCAGACAAGAGTCGTCAGAGTTCAGGACGGACCCAAGAACGAGCCCACAGAAACGGAACACGAGGACCACCAAGACATTGAAACAGAAAGGGGTCTCATAAGCCTGGACTAAGCTTGAACCAGAGAAAATCTGTTTTGTTTTCTTCTTTCACCTCAGCAATCGAGCCCTCTGCTGCAAGAATCGACAAAAAAGCAAGCATTGGCATGCATGCTACTCAGATTAAATAAAGGAAGAACGCTACTCGGGAACAGGAAATTTTCAACTTCTGGAGGTCGTCGTGGACAGACAGACCACTGCCGACGCCATGAAAGGGAAGATTCTACGCTCGCTCTGTTGCACATGGCTAGCTTGGATAATAACGCATTGCTTCTCCTGTTCATATTAATAATAACTTTAGTTGAGATGAGATAAACCCATGAAGATTTTCGCAGATTCTGAACACCGAACAGAAGATTTAACTTGATGGGTAGGAGTGGAATTGATTATTACAACTATCGAGCTTTTTTCTGTCATCTGGAGCAAAATCTGCAGATTTTCCAGAGAAAAAATAAAGAACAGAGCAAAGAAGAAAGTGGGAACTTGTGTAGATGAGATTGCTGGCAGTTGGACCCAACTCTCTGGTCATATATTTAACTGTAATAACTTACGAATTTAATAGAAGCTGTTAATGGCTGTCGCCCCCGAAAAGAGAGCGCCTAAAGAAGACTTTTTTACTCGAACGCGTGCCGAGAAGAGCAAAGATTTGGATATTGATTAGTCCAAAGTACGACGCTTTCTCCTCGAGAAGGACGTGCTTTCTCTGCCCATTTTATGTTAATCTTTATGGATCGCAGAACCCGATGCCGCTTCGGAGGTCGGAAAAAGAAAAAAGAAGGCCAGAACAGGAAGAGACGAGATGAGGGGAATCACTGGTGAAGCGTAACTCTGAAACAGAATCGCAAAACTAAATGCATACGTAAATGGGTTTCGCATTTTTGAGAAAGTTTTGACGGTTCGAACTTTAAATTGCGGGTTCTTGTTATCTGTATCTCCGCTGGATGCGTTCATCAATGGCTGCCGCTCAACAGAACCAAAAACGCGAAATAAGATGATGCAAAAGTTCTCATCAAGTAAAACCAAAAGCATACAATTTTCTGAAAAAAAAATGAATCTTAAATAAGCAAAGCCTCCCTTGACACTGTATTTTTAGAGAGAAGGTAGATGAGAAGAAAGGCTAGCTGTTCAGGGAGAGTTCTTATTCTCCACTTGGACGAGCCAGAGTACCGGGTTCCAGGAGAATCTTGTCAATGCGGCCAACGGTGAGGAATAACAGAGAGAAGAAGTGGTGAGAAGGACAAAGAATCGTATATGTGTGCAAACAAAGAATAGGAACGTCATTCATCACGAGATTCAGAAGATGTCAACATGTGAACCAGCGTAGCTGCCATGGGAATTTTTGGCCTTTCCCCCCTCGCCTGCTCTGTTTAACATTCAGCCATGTTGATCAGGATCTTCATGGCTGCCTCTTTTGTCCCACTTCAATCAAATTAATCTTCATGACTACTGTCTTTATACCTAATAAAACATAGAAATATAACATCGTATAAGAGAAGAATACATGACCCCGAGACCCAGATAGTTAAGATATACTCATATCTTAAAAGGTCCAACACATTTAATTTTTAACTTCAATTCTCCTGTCCTAAAATGCCTTCCACTCTGAAACGTCAAAACCACTCTGAAACTCATGAATAAGGGGGACATGACATCAGTTGTTTCAACAAATCTCAACTATCAAACTAATTGAACATACAGAAAAAAAGCAGCAAAGACTGTAGCAGCCAAATGAGTCTTAAATATCTTTTGACGTATTCTGTACATCTCTTCTCCCCTGCTTCACTTGTCCTTGTCCACCGCTCCGTAGGCCATTCCCCACCTCTAGGAATGGCCCTTTTCACAGGGGTATGAATTCAATACGCTCAACTGCTGATGAATTGCATTGCATGTGGTGGGATATTTTCCTTTTCTTTTTTTCTTAGTTTGAGGTGAGACTAAGAGTGGGGGCTGCTGCTGCTGCTTGGGGGAGGGCAATTGTCCGAGGTGCAAAGTGGTGTGATCATGAGAAGAAAATCATGTTTCCACAAGCTGTGATAAATTAAAGTGGGTTTGAGTCATCTTCACTCCACCTCCCCTCAATGAATGAATGGGAATCATTAAAGGGTTTCACATATTCACCCCTCCCCCTCATTGCTTCCACCACCTTCTCATTCAATACACACTTCTCTTCTCCATAAGTGTGTGTGTGTGTGAACCTTCTTTATTGGGTCAACTTTTTTTTTTTTTTTTATCAAATTTATAGCATATATGGGACTTTTTCTTAAATGTATCTTTACTCAAATACCCTTTTAAAAAAACTTTTTAATGTTTGTATTAGGTCTGAATCGTCTGATTGAACCCTGATCAATGGTCAATTGGGTTGACGTTGATAGGATAAGGGGATGTTCTAATTTTATGTTTTAATTAGAATACTAACACATTCTTAAAGTCTTCCGGATTGTCTATGGAAAATAAAATACCTTCAACCGGGTAAGGATCCCTACCGTGGCACAAACATGGGGATTTAGGAACCCTTCTTCTATGATTGCCAGAAAAAGGGTCAGTCGTTCGAATCGACCTATGGATTCAAGTTTCATCTATAACTCTGCATGGAAACAAAAAGTTTTGAAATTGAAGCAGCTCAATTCATATTAATGGGTACGTCTGAGAAGCACTACGTCCGGTCTAGACCGTCCCATGAACAGGATATATAAATTGGTTGAGAGTCTTGAGACAGTTCAAAATCACCTGTTGGACTTGTAAAAACCGGCTATAGGCGTTCAATTTCATTTTTTCTAAAATTTAAAAGATCGTGAGAAATTTCATATATATAATTGACTAATTTACTCGTTTTCAGTGTCTGGATTTCCTTCTGAGGAT
Organism: Aristolochia contorta; assembly: GCA_022405105.1. Lineage (NCBI taxonomy): Eukaryota > Viridiplantae > Streptophyta > Magnoliopsida > Piperales > Aristolochiaceae > Aristolochia > Aristolochia contorta. The sequence goes on along the minus strand of CM039666.1, from coordinate 5,224,788 downwards.
TGCGAAACAGCTATCAAAATTTAGGATCTTTGTATTTGGCCTCCTTTTTACGGAGAAATAGAAGGAAACAAGCAATGCATTGCGATTTCGTTTTTAATTTTTTCTGTCCGATTTGCTTATATGTTTCGGCAAATATGGCAGTCTAATGGTTTTTAGATTTGACTTTTGCAATCAAATATATTTTCTGAAAAGTGATGGGGAAAGTTTCGTCTTGTGGTAAAATAGCGAATAAAGAAACATTAAAATCCACCAAACACTCTGATCGATTCACCAAACCAAACATTTCATTCAAAACCCATCATCCATGTTCCACACGCCGGCTGAACCTCGTTAACCTCCCCCCCCCTCTCTCTCTCTCTCTCTCTCTCTCTCTCTCTCTCTCTCTCTCTCACTCTCGGCGAAGAGTAGTTTGCTTATGCAGAAGAATAAATGAATATTTGTGCTTCTCTGTTTCAAAGAGATAAAAAGCTTTGTCCAAAAACTGTCTTTGTTTGTATCTGTGTCTGCGAAAGGACTGCTGAAGTTCACCTTCGACTTCGAATCCATACAAGTGCATCGCGGCTTAGCAGAAGCCACTCATCCGTGAATCGTGGGTTTTAAGTTGATACCAGTGGCCTGGAAATTTGATTCATTGACGCCGGGAGAGGCTAGAAGGCTTCTGGGAAAGATGCAGCGCTTCATTCTAAAGTTATGAGATGAAAATAGCTCCAAATCTGCGTGTTGGACACTCGGGAGTTGCAGAAAGATTGCTTTTCAGGTCCGTGTGCGTATCGTCCGAAAAGGACGCCCATTTTGAGAACCCAGCAACATTTCGTTTGGCGGGGGCTGTCGACTTCATTAGACTACAGGAGACGGAAGTTTTTATAACCAAATTAGTGTATGGGTTTTCAAACTTCACTAACAAATTTCATCTTTTTCGTGGCTTTTCAGGACTTCTTCTCAAATGGGCATCGGTTTTCTTGGTTGTTTTCTCATCCTCACCCTCTGCCTCAGAACTTGTGTTTCTCAAGAGCCCAACACAGACGAGTTCTTTGTGTCAGACTTTTTACAGCAAATGGGTGTAACTTTTTCTGATGACAACTTCAAATCTCCAGTGTGTTCGTGGAAGGGAGTCTTTTGTGATAGGGATGGGAAAAATGTTAACGCTCTGGTCCTATCTGGTGTGGAGCTCTCCGGTATCGTACCCGAGAACACCATCGGGAAGCTAACCAAGCTTCAGTCGTTGGACCTTAGCCACAACAAGATAACTGGTCTTTCTTCAGATTTTTGGGGTCTTGGTACCAGTCTTAGGAGCCTCAATCTCTCTCGGAATCTGATCGACGGGTCTCTTCCAAGCAATATAGGCAACTTTGGCAAGTTGGAACACTTGGACTTGTCCTACAATAGTTTTTCCGGCAGCATACCGGAATCCATCAGCACCCTCTCAGCCTTGCAGTTCGTCAATCTCAGCAGAAACGATTTCAACGGAAATCTGCCTGATGGGATTCTGAAGTGCAAATCTCTTGTCGCACTCGATGTTTCGTCGAATAGGCTTAATGGGACTGTTCCGAGTGGTCTTGGAGCTGCTTTCCCAGACTTGAGATTTTTAAATCTGGCGAGGAACGAGTTCCATGGAGGCGTATCTGATTTGTCAGGTCTCAAGTCTTTAACTTATTTAAATCTCTCAGGCAATCTGTTCGCCGGTGCTGTGAATACCGTGTTTCAAAGGCCTCTACAAGTTATTGATTTGAGCCGAAACCAATTTCAAGGGCACGTCTCCCAGGTACATTTTAGTTCAAGCTCAGACTGGTCTAATTTGGTTTTCCTGGATTTATCTGAAAATCAACTCAGTGGGAAGATATTCGATGATCTGATTCAAGCTCAATCTCTAAAACATTTAAATCTGGCGCACAACCGGTTCTCCCGCCAGCAGTTCCCCAAGCTAGAGACACTTTTGAATCTCGAATACCTCAACCTTTCAAAGACCAGCCTTATTGGCCCAATTCCAAGGGAAATTTTTTCACAACTTACCACCTTAAAAATACTAGACCTGTCACAGAATCACCTGTCCGGTCATATTTCCAGTGGGGGAAATGTTAGTAATCTCCGAATTATTGATCTCTCTCGAAACAATCTCACTGGTGAAATCCCCTCGTTTCTTCTACAAAAATTATCTGGAATGGAGAAATTCAACTTTTCTTACAATAATTTCAGCCTTTGTGCTTCAAATTTCTCTCTGGAAATCCTCAAGTCCTCATTTCTTGGGTCACAAGATAATTGCCCAATTGCTGCAGATGCTGATCTCTTCAAGAAAAAGAAACACAGAAGTAAAAGACTCAAGCTTGCATTGGCTATAACACTTTCACTTTTCGGTGTTACGCTGGGTTTGGTTGGGTTTGCATTTGCTTGTCGAAGAAAAAGTAGACCATGGACAGTTAAGCAGCTGTCGTTTAAAGAAGACCCGAATATTTCTGGTCCATTCTCTTTTCAGACTGATTCTACTACTTGGGTTGCAGATGTCAGAAGTGCAACCTCGGTTCCTGTGGTAATATTTGATAAGCCACTACTGAATTTCTCATTTGCTGATCTCCTATCAGTGACCTCCAATTTTGATCGAGGCACTCTGTTGGCTGAAGGAAGGTTTGGACCAGTTTATAGAGGCTTTCTACCTGGTGGAACTCATATAGCTGTTAAAGTTTTGGTCCATGGCTCTACAATGAGTGATCAGGAAGCTGCCAAAGAACTTGAATATCTGGGTCGAATAAAGCACCCAAACCTTGTTCCTCTTATTGGTTATTGTTTAGCAGGAGATCAAAGAATTGCAATCTATGAGTACATGGAGAATGGGAACTTGCAAAACTTGCTTCATGATTTACCACTGGGAGTTCCACGTACTGAAGACTGGAGTACTGATACATGGGAAGAAGATGCAAGTAATGTGCAGAATGCCTTGTCTGCCGAAAGCCTAACAACATGGGCATTCAGACACAAAGTGGCACTGGGAACAGCACGTTCTTTGGCTTTTCTCCACCATGGTTGCTTCCCTCAGATAATCCATCGCGACGTCAAGGCCAGTAGCGTTTATCTGGGTCCTGCGATGGAACCAAGGTTATCTGATTTTGGTTTGGCTAAGATTTTTGGAAGCACTCTAGCTGATGAACTTACTAGAGGATCTCCCGGTTATACTCCTCCGGAGCTATCTCAAATTAATGAAGTAGCAGTAGCAACATCAAAATCCGATGTGTATGGTTTTGGGGTTGTCTTGTTTGAGCTGCTTACTGGGAAGAAACCATTAGCAGATGAATACCCCGACGAAAATGAATCCAATTTGGTTAGTTGGGTTAGAGGTCTAGTCAGAAAGAATCAAGCTTCAAGAGCTATTGATCCCAAGATTCGTGAGACAGGATCAGAAAAACAAATGACCGAAGCATTAAGAATTGGCTACTTGTGTACAGCTGATTTGCCTTCCAAGAGGCCTGACATGCAGCAAATAGTGGGGTTGTTGAAAGATATAGAGCCAGGATGTAGTCAGTGAAAATAGCAAACAAACATGAGAGTTTGGTTTCTTTTGGTCTTTCAATTCTTTATGCTCCAGTGAATGCCCTCGTCACTGAAGTTAAGAAGTGTATAGTGGGTGCGAGCATCTCTATCTAGTTGATGTCTTCATTCTACTCGAAGTCCTCATATCAGTGAAGGATAATTTCACATTTTACCCATATGTGAGGTGCGACTAATTCTACTGGACATTCATCTAATTTTATCATGTAAGCAACACTTCAAGCTCCTCATAATTGTTACAATCGCCCATCCAGATGTTTGTGTTTCCTTTGCTGTTTAATTTTAAAGTCAAAAGTAAAGTGGGAGCGTCAGGGTTTTTCCAGATTGTTTTGATTATCTTTCAAGAGAAGAAAGAATTTCACTGCAAGCTTTATGAAAATCTTGTTATCGGTCTCACCCACCTATCGCCGGAGACAACTAACATAGTTTACTTGTGAAGCTACAGTTCTACTATTGATTCTTTAGGTTCCCAGTGGAGTTGGTGACTGCAACGAAACAGTTTGTTTGATTTGATTTTATTATTATTATTATTTTTTGAGTGATTTTTTCAATCAAACTTTTACGAACTCCAATTTTTTTTTAATACTCCAGGGAACTCGAAATCAAGACCTCCAGATACACAACCACCTGTGTTACCTCTGAGCTATGCTCAGGTTCACAACAACGAGGGTTATAACAGCTTTTCCGTTCATTCGTTTTATAATTCCCCTTTCTTGTGCAAATTAATTGTACACCAGATGCAGACGAAAACTAGGTCATGGTGCATGTGGTTTGGAATTGCTTGCATCATGCAGCGTCTAAATACAGGCATCTCTGAGTTGGTTTAGTCAATTTCGCAAACACTTGATGGCAGACGCAAGCGCGGGGACTCCGCCCTTCTGAATCTGTTTTATGCTTCTCCTATTGACGTTGAATTTCTGTCATATCCGGCCAAGTGGGGTTGTTCCGCTGAATTGAAGGAACAAAAGCAGTTAAAAAACACATCCTTTTTATGATCACAGGCGAGAAGATTTCATCTCACCAGTCATTTGTTTTTTGAATTGTTAACAAAGAGTCGTACGTTCACACATCTCAGGATTCTCAGCAAGACCAATAAAGCTCAGTGGAGAAGAAACCTTTCTCCATCATATAATGGTCCTCTTAACCCTTTTTTTCTTGATATACCGCTCAACCACCCTCATTCCAGCTGGAAAACTGGAGTAATTGCAGGAATTATAGTCGATCCTCCCCTTCTTTTCTTTAGTTTAGACTGGCTTGGCCGAAGAAGACGGCCTCGCTTTCTGGATCTCCCTCAAATGCTTAATGGGACACCCTGTGCCACATGAATGAATGACCCACAAGTTGCCGACCTGCATAGTTCCCCTCCCACGTTCTGCGACTTGTGTCAAACGCGGAATACTCCGACTGAAAGACCACCGATCGAATAAAAAAGAAAAAGAAAGGGAATAACCGAAGTTTAGATCACGTTGTGAAGTTTGCATGTAGTCCGTCCCCCATATGAACCCAGAAACATTTTAAAGTTAAAGAATGCAATGCATGAGATACGCAAAGCACCCTAAACTTTGCGGCCTTCTGACTTTAGAAGGACGGTGTGAGCAGCAGATGCTCCAGTCTCTTTCCACTCCGATTTGGACGTCGCGAAGAGTAGTTTAAATAAGAGAAACCAACTACGGCAGAATCTTGAACTACTAGTGAGAGAGAGTTAGGTGAGGTGTGGCCTTCTAATGATGTTTGCTTGCACTGCCCTGATGGTTGGTTTTGTTGGCATGCACGTTCCCTTGTCTTTTTTTTTTTTTTGACTTTGCGGCATCCTTCAATTTTATTAGCCATATGTTCAGGCCAAAAAATATTTCGTACACAACCTTAGTTTTATCAAGTCGTCAACTCATCCGTCACATTGACACGTGAAGTTCCACCCTTTCGAGTATATTTTACTCGCGTTTGTTAGGAGGTTTTAAAATCATAATGAACATTACAAAATTTCATATAGTAATACCTCCCCATTAAGTATCCGTGTAAAACCCCTTAAAAAGGCTCAGAAACGGAATGAACGTGTAACTTGTCGAAAGTGAAAACAATATCACCCAACGCAAGATATTCGACTCCAATCTGCCGCTAAAAACATAGAGCGGCTCCAATGAGTCAATGACCACCCTCGAACACAGAAATCAGACTCGGAAAACGACTGTTCTGGAAAGAACGAAGCACTTCACGGCCACTCAAAGAAATAGCAAACGTTAAAGTCTAATAGATTATCTAGTATCACCGAGAAACAAGTGTAGCGGAAAGAGATTGGAACCGGTTTTTCCATAATGGTAGAAGCATCATATATCCCAAAGCATTAGTCAATATAGTGAAAGCCTCAGAAAGAATACATATCGAGGACGACCATCGTGCTGAGAGACAAACCTGGTCCACTCAACACTATGGACTACAAACAAACCAATTTACCACGGATCAAAGTTATCTTCTTTCCCACTCCAATACTACTTGACAGGATGGATCAGTGTTTCCATCAACGGTTACATCAATTTTTGGGGCCAATGTCCTTCAGAGCACAGATCTGCTCTTCACCCATAGCAGACATTACAGTCACGACAAGATCTTTCCCTTCCTCAAAACCAGATTTAATCTGAAACAGATAAAAAGCCCTCCGTCAGTCCGATCATACTACACTACCTACCCCGAGTCCAACATATCCTTTTCTCTAGCATGGATAAAGGGATCAATGGGTAGAATTGGACAACCATGCACTAAATTATTCAAGGTCTCCATTAATTTTTACTTTGATTGGCCATCCCCAGGCAGAACAATTATAACGAAAAAGATCCAATCAATTAAAATTTGAGAGGAAGCAGAGTTCCATGCTAACCTGGGACAACAGACTATCATCAGTAGGGAGCCTCAGATCATCCTTGGTGTTGCCATTTTCAGTCAAGAGACTAACCTGCAGAGACAAGTAACTCGGCTTTGTCAGCTCAACAGGAAAACCTAAGTTAATTCTTCTCAATTGCTACAATTTTCTTCAAGACTGCAAACTCTACATCTTCAACTTACAAAACCATCCTCAGAAATATCAATAAGCTGATAATCAGTACGATTCACGTGAGGAACCTGAATCAAACGTTCAAAGTTATTTCATTAGTGAAAGTCCACACTAATTAAGGACAGTGTGCACAATTAGAACACATTTAATAAATCCAATAACAACTCACATCACAGTTATGGGACGAGGGCACAATATCTTCAAGCTTCTTGCCATTAAAAATGTCAATTGCCACAAAGTGACATTTGGCATGACCATGCTTCCCAGTTTTTGAGGTGGAGACCTCAACCACCTATTTTTTCAAAGATGATAAAAGGAAAGCTAGGGTTAAATATATATGAAGCAGAAAAATTCAATTTTCATGAATATATCATAGCAATAACTATTAAAATAATAATAAAAACAGCATATTAATCAGGCTTCAATTCAAACAATTTCTACTCTAAAATCATGAAATTAAACCACAAGACATTAAATTCAATGCTACAGACCGGAAGTTATTTTAACAGGGAAACCAAAAGAACAGAGACTAAATCAACAGCAAAGCAAAGGAAGCAAGTTCCGCCAAAACAGCAAAGAATATCTCCATGGCTTCCTATTTGGAATTTTTTACTATTAACCTGCTTTGGAAATTATATTTTCTAAAAGCAGCTTAAACCCATGAAATACCAAGACATCAAAAACAAAAAACCAGACATTTTCCAACGATATCAACATGTACGATTAAATGAAACATGTAAAGAATTACCATACGAGAAAAACTATATACCCCATGAGAGAGATCAAACTTAGGAGAATACAATTCAATCCCAAAAAACAAGCTTGAAACTCACAAAAAGCTGCAGTGCTATGGTTAATTTCTCAATTGATGATCTTAAATGTCAAAATGTAACTACAGCTTCAAGATCAGATATGATTAAAAAAATCAATCAGCTTCTAAAACATTTACTTCTCAATTCTCAAGCAGCTGAACGTATAATTACATATAAGCAATCTTGTCGCCTGACTCTCTTGCTAAACAGGTGTCCCTCCAATCGCTCGCTGTCAGGGGAACCACACCTAATTCTATTCAGAGCTTTGAATATAATGTTTGGTTTTATAAAGATCTAAACATTTGCACTAGAACAATGAAACTTGCACAGTTTCATCTAAAAGATCTTCATATACACCTCAACTCACGAATTAGAACTATTCATAAAATATAAAAAGAATCTAAAAAAGAAAGAAAATAACCACTAGTATATGAGACCATGAGTAGATTATACAGGCAATCATCACCTTAAGCTGGAGCAGTTCTTGAGTGCAATACTAAACCCATAAAACTCTATCGCATGAACATTGAGCTAAAAGCCCAAACCACAACCACAACTAAATTTAACAAGTACTTGTAAGGCTTAGGCGGTTATATTCATCACAAAAGTATAAGTCTTAAAATGTAGTCTTCCATATTACAGGCGAAAGCTGCAGCGGGAACTCACATGTACCACGATTTTTCCACATGAATCTTGTTCTCCTATTTCCGACATAATCTCACACCTGTGTTAATGTCAAAAAATTCTATACTTGTGGGATCATTTAGCAATAATATTAGGGGCCAACGAGGAACGAAGAAGAGAAAAAAACTTTACTAAAAAGTCCATGTTTATACATTACAAATAAAGGTGCAGATAAGGGTTTATTAATAATTATAGTAAAAATAAAAGGTCATAGAGACGTAGCATAGAGTTTTTTTTTTTTGGAATGTTGTGTTATATTTCATTCATTATAAGAGTTTACAAATTAATAACAGAAATAATAGTAAGGCACCCAAAAACAATGAACAGTCTTAATTAGATTCATAACAACATGGTGAGAGAGGTCGGTGAGCGTAGCATAGAGTTGGGGGTGTGAACTTGAGCATAGCTCAGTGGTCTCAAATAGAGTTATATGAGATCTTAGGTTTGAGTCCCTCATGAATATGACAATAGTATTGGATTAAAAAAGTGCTTTCCTAAAAATATATATATAGGGTTCCTTGGACTCTAATCTCACAGGTATGAGGAAGTGTTAAAGGCTCGAATCCCCAAGCCTTGTACCATGTGGTGGTAAGCACCCAGTTCCAGGTAGAGGGTCGGACCCAAGCCCAAGGCTTACCTAACCTTTGCTAATGCAGCAGGTGGTGGAATTCTTCATCATAAAAAGTAAAATATAGAGCAGGGCAAAGGGAAATTACTTCAAAGCTATCAGTGCTGCCATAGAAAAACAAAAACAAAAATAAAATAAGTATCATTTTTCCTAACCAATTTTTTCATAAAAAATTATTACACTAAAAATATTTAATAAAACCATATTTTATGAAGTTATCTTGCCACGGGAAACAATGCAAAATTGAACAGTAGTTTATAAAAAAAAAATTAAATATATAATAGATAGTAAAGAGGAGGTGGATAAAACGAAGATAAGAAAAAAATCTTAATACCTCTTAATTTATTTATTTTGCCATTTCATTGTAGAGGATCAAGAAACTTATTTCCCTATCCACGTCAAATTTTTCTTTGAACACGAGGAATCAAAATTAAATAAAAAAAAAATCATGTCCTAAGAGGAGCACAAACAATGTTATCAAACAAATTTTTTTGCTTTTAATTAATTTAAATTTCATTTTGCACAACTAGGTGAAAGGAAGTCCAAATTAAGACTTCAAACATTCAAAATTGGCTAAACCAACTGCAGTTGGTATTTCTATAATAAAGCTACAGAGACTGGTATTTACTCTACTGTTTTCTGAGCCAGATGCCTACGGCTCTATTATGTGCTTAACTCCCCTCAAAGATATAACATATAATTTGTCGTTAGGTAGCTTCCTTCTGATAAGCAGTACTACTTACGTGAAGTAGATAAAAGAGCACATTTGACTCCAGGTAAATGCTCTCGTTGTTTTCCCCTTTATAGATCACTATTCACGAGATCTATAAATATTGATTAAATTCGTGCGCTTTTTTTTTGGGAATTGACACGTGCACTTATTATTGAAACAGCTTCCAAAAAAGAACAGGAGTTCAGAAAGAACAACTTGAACACAAAACAAATTATAAATCATAGCAACTTGAATACAGAGTTCAAAAAAACACCAGGTACAGAAGATCACCTGATAATAAATAACAAATAAAGAAGACGGAATAGATAAAAAAGCGTTGCCGCAGTTAAAGCTAAACAAAAGAATAAATAACATCTGGATCTAAATGTTTCCGATCTTTTCCCATGATAGAAGTAAGACCTACTTTTGCCACGAAAAAAAAAAAAAAACACACTGAACAGAAAACGAAGATCCTGAGGGAACGATGACCGTATAGGAAAGCAAACGAATATGCGACGAAAAAGAAAACGTCAAAGAACAAACCAGCGAAAACTAACATCAACAGGCAGTCAAAAGGGGATTACCAACAATCAATCAATCATTCGGAAAGAAAAATATATATTAATACACGCTGCCCAATCCTATCATAAATCAAACCTGTAAAATAACGGATTACCAACAAAATTAACGACGATGAGATCATTAAGCAAAAGAAGAACAAAAATTCGAAAGCTTAACCTTGCAAGGCCTCGCTTTGATGACGATATATCCGTTCTTCCTTATAGTGCCAGCCTGCTGCGGGTAGGTCTTTGAGGCTCCGGCATCAGCCTTGGACTCGAAGTGGTGCTCCTCATCGGACATTCTCACCCCCCACCAAATAACAAGAGCAAAAAAACAACAGTCACTAGGCCGAGTGCCCCCTCGATACCAGAAGGTCTACGAGGGCCTCCTTATCACTCTCGGGACGCCTATATAGACACAGATGGATATCACCGATTCCAGGCGAATAAATCCCGCTAGGGTTTTCCTCCGAAGAATAATATAAGATTGACGTTTACGCAGCAACGACCCTTGGATGCCTCAGCCGGTGTGCCTGCCTGGACGGCTGTGATCTTTCTTAACTAGTACAGTGAGAGAAGGAAATGAGCATCGGATGCCCAAACCATCTTAACCAGTGGTCCAGTACAAAAGACTATTAAGCTATTAGTATGTAGTAGAATAATGCAATGCTTATAAATAAAGGCACATGTCTCCCTTGGCCACCCTATATTGATCTTAACCACTGTGTGTAATAAGAACTTTGGCATCTAAATGATCAGGTCCCCTTTAATTTGTATAAATTCATTGTAAATCTGAAGGATTGTTATGAAATAGAAATATGATATCAGTATTGTTTTATTTTGCTTTGAGGTTTTACATCATAGAAGATAATATTTTATTTAAAAAATAAAATTTTACCAAGAATTATCTAAAGCCTTACAGTCATACTTCAGAACTCATTTCACCACTACTCGATGAAATGAAATAATAAGAAAATAAATAATGCCAAATTCAAAAAATAAAAAGCAACCGATTCATTTTCTTATCCATAACACTTACCGACTAAAGGATTCAGACCGTCCAGGTCTATCCCAGGCAGCAGCCATCCGAGGGTTCCCGTTTCATGACGTTGACCTGAGATTCGATGGAGGGACACTAGGAAAGATACATTCGCAGTGCATAAACGGAGAGGCTCTGCCGGGTGTGTAGTCGTTTTCAGAGGCATCGCAGCAAGGTCATAGATAAGCTATTTGACGAAAATTATTCACTCTGCTTCATATCTCCTTTGATTTTTCATACTTTTAACTAAATAGTAAATTATTTAGTTTCCAATGGTCACCCACAACAATAAACTCTCCTCTGCGACTATTGTCGTCCTTTTCCATTGTTACAGTTGATCAGCGGATTAATTTTGGATTGGGTGCTAAATTTTAAGTGAAGCCGAGTACGGCGATTGTAACTGTTGTTACTCAAAAGAGTTTTATCTATGATATTGTAATATCGTATGCCAAAAATGCAATAACCTTCATCCTCAAAAAAACAATAAAAAAATGCAATAACCTTTCTAATTTTCACGAGGAACAACTACGGCTCGACCTCCTTTAGGTAAATTCCTTCGCCAAAAATGTACATTTCCCTACCAGAATAATTAGCTAGAAATACACACCAAATAACAAGACAGTTGAAATAACCATTCCGATTTTTTTCTCCAGCGAAGCTAAGAATTTTTCAACCAAAGGGATATAGTCAAAAAGATAGTCGAAGATTTCAAAGAATACACAGTATCTCTACAACTTGGTCAATTCGCCCAATTCTTTGATAACTCAACAGGCTTTTCATCTCCACCTCATAACAGATACCTATAATCTTAAGCATTCCAAACTACCAATTGTCTTACACAGTTTGTATATAGTAAACAGCAGGCAACTCCAAACTAAAACCCACTGGCAGATAGATAGCTAAGCAAGTGGGACTACAGTTCCTCTGTATAGTTATCAAGTTTAGTTTTTAGGACCAATGTCCTTCAGAGCACAGATCTGTTCTTCACCCATCGCATTCATCACAGTGACCACAAGATCCTTCCCCTCTTCAAAACCAGATTTAATCTGCATAAAAGAAAAGAACAACGGGAATAAAAATTTATGACAACCTTGAGTTTGTGTCTGAAAGAACACATGATCTGAAAGTCAAGAAGAAAACTTTTTGTCAATTTTTCAGCCCTGCATACAGGAAAACCATGAGATGAGCACATACCTGGGTCAGCAGACTATCATCAGTGGGGAGCCTCAGATCATCCTTAGTATTACCATTTTCAGTCAAAAGACTCACCTGCAACAAAAAGACATCTCGGTTTCACTCACTCCCCAAGAAATGCATCCAGAGATTTTTCAGCGAAGAAAAAAAAAACCTACAAAACCATCTTCGGAGATATCAATAAGCTGATAGTCGGTACGATTGACATGAGGAACCTGGCACAAAATATTGCACGTTGCAATTAGCCCAAAGGACATCACATGCAAACTTGAGAGAGAGAATGAACAAAACAAATTTGATAAGGGAATCTAGGTAACAGCTTACATCACAATTGTGAGACGAAGGAACAATATCTTCAAGCTTCTTGCCATTAAAAATATCAATCCCCACAAAGTGACACTTGGCATGGCCATGCTTCCCAGTTTTTGAAGTGGACACCTCAACCACCTGTTTCCCACCAGGACAATATAATGCGGAATAAAAATCTAGCAAGTAAAGCTTCACAATCAATGAGTAACAAGCAGGAAACATTTCTAATTTTCAAAAGAAGCAATTTCCACAAGTTAGAAAGGTGCCAGATGATAAGAGACGAGAATTAGAGGAAAAACGCTTATAAAAAGTCTTTTAGGTGCATCACCTATCAACACACACCTTACCTCCTAAAAAAAGGACCAACAATCCACAGAAAAAGAAATTCAACTAGCTTATAACTGCACCGCTCCTCCCAGGAAAAGTAGAAAGCAAACAACAACCACCAAAATTAACAAAAAGAAGTGTATACTACAATGCAAATGAGGGCCACGACTTGTTTTATATGCTCAAATAATATGTTCACATTCGACCTACAAAACATTCTAAAATTAACAATTGAGCTTCAAAGATGGCTTCGAAAAGAAAACAAATACATAAAATAAATGACAAACTACAATGTCAACATGGAAAATTCAGACAATTAAGCATAATTTCAAGCAATATATGTAGTATAATGTTGCATATATCAAAGACAAACAAAAAAAAATATTTTAACCACTAAAAAACGAGAATGAGTACCGCTGTTGGAGACCATGGATGACAACAGTGTGCTCATCATGCATCAAACCAGTATTTAATATTCACACTGGCTCAAAAAAAATAATGATGGAAGTAGCTCTTTTTTATATATAGTATATGGAACAGTACTATGTTCTCTTTAGCAAAGATGGGGGATTTTGGGCAAACAATTATATCATGCCAAGGGCAAACAACATATGACAGTGAACATCGGAACTTCTTATATCACGACCAATTTACATATCCCTCTGATAGACAAGAGATCAGAAGACTGCTTCTAACGGAAAAAGGATCACTTAAAGACAAGGATAATAGAGTTGAATTTGTAAGTCTGTTGGATAGTTGCTGGGAAAATTAAAGAGCCAAGAGGCTGCAATTTCATTGTCTTGGTCAAATGAAAGTGCAACAGAGTAATCATGTCCACAATGATAAAGTCCCTTATCCAGAATAAAAAATGGAGACAATTAGAACGAATAAATGAAGTACTATCTGCATGAATGAGATGTAGAGATTTCTCTTCAGTAATCATGTCCCAGACCTTTGAACACATAGTCAGAAAAGGAAGTACTATCAACATTCATCAACAATACCTCCCTGTTTACCATCGCCTTCAAAAAAGTTATCGTCCAAAGACATTAGGTAGCATCCGTTTTACACGGGCGAGTCATTTTGCTTTATTACTTGAGACCAAATGCTTAAAGCACAACAGCAATATTTCATAAAATTTTTAGAAATGTAAAAACTCATGTGAACGCAACCTTTCAAGCAGATTCGTATTTTTCTCTTTCTAAAAGTTAAGCAGATTCGTTCTTAATAATATCAAATATCATAAGAAGCAATGCAAATCATCCAAAGATTAATTTGTATGAAGTAGCTTCAAGATCCAAACAAGACATCATATCTCGGGGTCAGAAATTCAGATCATCTCCGAATTGAGAGAAAAACAATTGTGAAACAGAGAAAATAAAATGTAAAGAATTAAGAAAACTTTCAACAAAAAATTTAAAAATATCGAACGAGCCGATAAAAAGAAGTCGTAGCTGTAAGCAGATGAACATACAACCAGCCAAACTCACTACTCAGGAGTTCAAAAAAAAAAAAATACAGGAATAAAAAAGAAATATAAAGTAAGAAAGGCAAATAACGTCTACACCATAAATAAAGATATGCATCCATCATAAAAAATGGAAGGAAAAAGGCATCCATAATCGATACAACAAAAGAATCATTCTTCAGAAAAATCTAGAACACAGAGAAAAAAAAAAAACAAGTTCACATAAATAAAAATCACCTTGCAGGGCCTGGATTTGATGACAATATAGCCGTTCTTCCTTATGGTTCCGGCCTGCTGCGGGTAAGTCTTCGATGCTCCGGCATCAGCCTTGGACTCGAAGTGATGTTCCTCGTCCGACATTTTCTCCCACAAACGGAAATCAAGACGGCTTCCGCCTTCGATACCAGAACGTCAAAGGCTCCTTTTTAAGTCTCCAAAGGACCCTCCGGCTCTCCCCACGTCCGTCGAGCCGCTATATATATCTCCCGGTTTTTCTGACGAGCGTCGTCCACTAGGGTTTCCATTCTTAGACTAACCCTGGTTAAAACAGCGCCACCAGGACCGTACGATAACCGGTGCGTAGAGTCTACCCGACGGTCGAGATCTTCTGTTTAAAAGCGCATCGAGGGATCGGGACGTGGGCGTCGGACGCTGCGACATGTTTGACTTGAAACCCAAAAAGCGAAGCCCATATCTTTTAAATGATTCGCGCGTGTGGTTTTTCTGGAACTTAACACCTCGACAGGGGAAGGGGAATGTGCGGTGGGGATGAGGCAGATATGAGCCGCAAAACGCCAGCCCGAGAGGTCCCACCACATATTTTTGTTCTTGTTCGTGTACCTCAGTCTTATCTAAACTCTTATAGTGGCTTGAAATTTGAGACGCTTTCAATCGGAACTCGGAAAAATCTGGAAGCGTGGAAGGGATGGTGCCATGATGGCATCTAATGACTAATTTTACGTCGAAATTAAATGCCACAGTTACTTCATTAATTTTAGATATATAAATAATTTATTACTTGTTCCCATCCTCTTGGGCCTAAGCGACTGATTGGTTAAGCCAACTTAAGAAGGATAGTTTTAGAAAAATGATTTCAACATTATTATATTTCATGTGAGTTTTTACATTTGATGTGGTTGTCCTTTGCAGCCTAGTTGGCAATCAGATAAAGTCTAAGGTTTAAGTTTACTTAGACTTAAGTAAAACATAGGAAGATAGTTTCTACTTTCTCTTTTACTTGAACTGCTAGTGTGAGATATTTTTTTGGATACAACGCTGAACATGGGTCCACCTTCAATTTGTGGCACCCATATCAAATTGTACCCAAAAAATAACCCGTGGCAATACCTATAATATTACTCTTTGGCATATTTAGTCCTGATAAAACTAGGGCATACTTTTCATTACTTTGTTGCCTATAAAGAACTTGAATTACAAGGGTTTAGGGTTACAATAAAAAACTACAAAAATAACCTTGTACCTTAACTAAAATATCATGTTGAAACACTAATTACAATAATATTCTATGTCCCTTGTTTATTCTATGTCCCTTGTTTATTCTAAGCTGAAACAGAGATAATTCGTTGCTGAACACACATGCGAAGCTTGCACACATTGTAATACGCTTGAACAAGCTTGGGTCTTCACATAACTCTCACCATTAATTCTCCTTACTTCTACCCAATAAAATATCTAATAACGTAAATTTCTTCACTAATAAAATATCTACTCCACGTAGACTTTATACAACTCTCCTTACTAATAAGTTTCCATAAACACTAACTTTGAGTAGTACAATCATGCTTTTTCGTCAAAGGAAAGCTCCATCCCCTTCTTTGATGAAGGGTACCACACTGAAACTTAATTGCTACCGAATAATGTATCTTACACTCTATTACCCACAAAAGTAGTGTCTCAAAGAGAACCTTGTGCATGTCATGCACGAAAAACATGCAAACATCCAAGCAACTAGGAAGTAATGTGACCCATATCTTCCATAAACAAGCACCTCTCACTGATCATCCACGGTCTTTCCAAATAAAAAGGCTAATGATTACGAAAATTTAATCATGCAATGCACAATCACAATTCTCCAATGAACTAGAAAATTCACTAACTCAAATGTCCAGAAACTTAGATGATTTTCCAACTCATAAATAAGAAACAATTAATATCTACTCTACTTTCACTATTTGGAACATGTAACATCAAAACTAGCGAATACCGATACTGCATAACACATGGATGGCAAGTAAAAAGGTTTTTGAGATGCTAGAATCATAGCATCCAAGTTGTCAATGCAATAGGTTTATCCAAAGGTACTGCAGTAATTACATAGTCAGAAAATCCATAATACCACTCATGGGATAATTTTATATATATATATATATATATACATATAATGTCAAATATATCGACTCCTCTTAGTATGTCACCATATTACTGATGGATCACTTTCAGCCAACAAAGGGTAGTTGTACAATAATCATCGAATCGTATGCTTGAGCAACAACATAATAAATCGAATAGGAAGAGAACACGTGTAACAGAAATATCAACCTTCTGTCCACATGCTGGCAGTGTGTATTGTTGAATGTGACACTAGTTGCTTACCACCAGCGACAACAGTACCACTCTAATCTTCTAACACCTAAATAAGATACTTTGGATTTCCGGGAAAAAAAAACCACCATATAGTCTTGCCTCTCCTTTCTTTATCGTCTTCGGCAATACTCAATATAACAGCACCAACAATCAGCTATCTTACTATCAGCAACATCTCCGTGAAGTCAAAACCAAAGATTGCTCTTCATGATGATTACTAACATAGGCTGAAGGATCACCGCGAGCTTCTTTAATTTATTGAATTGGGCCTTCCTTTACCTTATAGCTAAGCATCAGTAACAAGAGATCAGAACTTACTCATGCAAAAGACCAGCATCAAGGATTTGACACCGACAGACTTTTGAAGAGGAAAAACAAGTTAGCAAGAAGTTTGGCTTCTTTATTCTTCTGATTTATTGGCAATAGAACCATCAGCAACTTAGTGGAACTAAATATTGACATCAGCTACTTGCTAAAGGACAGACCATCTTCAATATAAAAGCAACAACTTTCCGGATTTGGAGATATATAGAGGCCTACACATGATATCATTGAGCAGCAAATAAACAAACTCTAAGGGGACTGTAGCTTAGGAATCCAAAGCATATATCCCACTAAGAAAGAATTCCACGAATAAATCTTTAAAAGAAAATAATGGTTGCCATCACGAGGGTGTCAATCAATTGGATCAGATGATTATCGCATACTATTCCACAATGAAAATTAAGGAGCAATGAACAACAACCTCTTGATAACACATGTGATGTCAACAGATATGCTCTAATACTACGTTGAGAAAACTAGGCGTAAATTTACATTACTTGGTTGCTAGGTAAGTTGAATTACAATGGTTTTCAGGGTTAAAAATATAAATTACAAAAATAATTTTGAATCTTAATAAATAATTAAAATATCATATTAAAACTCTAATTTTAATAATATATAATGTCACTTGAGTTTTTAAAAATTTATTAGGTTTGTAACATTTTGTTTCATTGACCTATAGTTAAGAGCTTAGCTTTTTATATTTCATTAGCTTTCGAGCTTTTGGCATATCGGCTCTGTACCAAACAATACTTTGTGTGTAATTTATTACTTTAACCTTCTTATTTTTGCTAAAAGGTATGACATTTATTTTTATTTTTGTGATAAAACAAAATTGAAGCTTAATTTATTGGTGAGATGATGAAAGCAAAATATTTCCAACCATATTCATGCATAGTTGAAATACAAAAAACTTAAAAAATCTTATATAATACTCAAAAGCAATAAGTAATATTTTTTACCATGTGAAATATAATATCCAAGTTTAAATAATATTTTTTCATACATAATTTTAAAATTGAAAATTATTTTAAATGTTTATTCTGCCTTTTTTACTTGGATTCAAAAGAAGTGGAAGGAAAGCTGGTCTAGACTCAAATTGGAATAAAGAGCTCCACTAACATAACTCCAAAAAACTGTTCCAAAATAGGACGTTTGAGGGGCGCACTTAGTAGTACTCATAGAATAAAAGTAATGCTAGTTGCACCTTCATGCTATACCCTATGTCATGTATAAATTATTAGGTTTTAGAGTTTAGGGTTTAGGATTTTAGAGTTTTAGAGTTTAAGAGTTTAAAAAAAAATTGTTTCTTTTAAAGATATCGAAATACTTTCTGATTATATTTCAAGGTTTTACATCGTGACATGCCTGCATATTTGGCGTAAGAGAAAATCTAGGGTTTACCCACAAAATTGGTAGATAATGTTTATTAGCAAGATTTTATCTCTGAGTTTATCTCTTACATGGACTGTAATGATGTAAAGTCTTAGAAGTAAAAAGATGTTTGCTATGATTTCTCATGTCGATCCTAGCTATGGCATAGTACTCCATTGGGGTGCTCTTAGTATTAATTTAGAATAATAATATGGAAAATACTAGTTGCACCTAAATGCAGTACCCATTTGACGTACGAGTCAATTTATAACACAACTGCCTAGGTTTATCTTTTAGGTTTTAGAATTTTATAAAATATTTTTTTATCTTTTTAAATATTTTAGATGGGCTAGTATGTCAAATGGGTATTGCGCATAATGTAACTAGCATTATTCTAATAATAATACTTTCTCAGTGTTCTCACATGCTTAACATGTAATAAAATAATTTAAAAATACAAAAGAGTACATGTTTTTTTCCAGGGAGAGGAATGGAAAATTCTAATTATTATAGCATTCAACATAATATTTACAATTTATTTTGAGATATATTGGCCTGGTTAGTTGACCAAACAGGCCCAAAAGATTTTACCATCTTATCTCAACAAAAGATGTGGTCGAGGGCCTGGGCGATTGAGCAAGCTCGTTTCTCTCATTTATTTTAAGTTCCTTATGCAATTCAGATCAATTTTCTAAGAGTTTGACATGTCACTCTTTTACTAGTTCAACTTCAAAAACTTTATAAGAAAACATATGAAAAAAAACAAAATGAAGAGTGCAAAATATTAAATACGTAGTGGTCGACACGACGAGACGCTTTTCCGGTCCCCTGAGTCACAAATCACAACACGCGAGTCACGCGAACATTTTCTTCCGCCAATCAAGCGACTCCACGTGGACGCTGAACAGAGGACTGCGGTTTGAGTTCTTAAGGCCGGCCGAGTTGTGAACGCGCCATTAATAAGGAACAAAACTATTAACTTGAAACTTGGTCTGCCGTTCCCCCCCTATTTTTTTGGGTCTTCCCTTCCGAATTCCACCCGACCTCCATTGCTGTCGTCTTCCCGTTTCGCGATTCCGAAGCTTATATAAGGGGAAAGTAAGTCCACGAGTTCCCATTAGGTTTGCTTTTGCTTTAATTGTTTGTTTCCCTTTAAAAATTCTATATTCTTATTCTGTTTAAAGACATGAAGCAAGCTTCCTTCTGGTTTCTGTTTTGGATTCTGGCCGCGAGAGAGACCTCTTCTGCGCGGTCTTTCTCCTTCCTTCTCTCCTCTTAGAACTCGTCTCTCTTTCTTCTTGTTATGGGTTTTTTTGGGTACGGCTTTGATTACAAGGGTTTTGAATTGTGTGGCTTGTGGACGCAGGTTCATTATGGAAAATGCGGATTCTTCAAATGCGAGTTCCGTTACTCTTGATTCTGTTAGGGACGCTTTGATTCGGATGGAAGATACCATCGTCTATAGTCTTATCGAGAGGGCGAAATTTCCACTTAATGCTGCTATGTATGATGAGAAGTCCTTGAAAGTTCCGGGTTTTTGCGGTTCCTTTCTGGAATATTTCGTCAAGGAAACTGAGAACCTTCAAGCAAAGGTCAGTAGTATGAACTTTTGGATACGGAAGAGAGAGAGAGAGAGAGAGAGAGAGAGAGAGATTTTTCAGAATTTTTTCTTTGCCACATTAGTTCGTGGGTATTCATGCGGAGGTGATCTCGTAATTTACTCGTTAAAAAATTTTGTTCCGCGAACACTTCTCTTGTTGTTTTTGGTTTTTGTTTTTGTTAATCATTTTATCAGTAAACATTGATTCTGGCGTTCTGATGCTGCTGCATTGGTGACGATATCTGTAAGCCGTTGTTTTTCTGTCGTTTTGATACCAGTTCTTCAATATTCTTTTTTATATTATTAAGATTCTGTTTCGGAATTCTGGTCCTCTCGACGTCTTTGCTTTGCCCTTTTTTGTTCCTCTGAGCTTGAAATCGTTTCCTATCTGACAAAAGAATAAAACCTCTAATTCCACGCTTGTCATCCTTGATCGTTCAATCTTTCCTTTCTTTCTTGTTCAAAGTGACAATTTATTTTATTCTTCGTCTCCTGTTTCCTGTCTTGTTTTTTCTCTTCATAATTGGAAAGATTGACACACCACAACAAAGACAAACTATATTCTCTCTCTCACTTTCTCTTACCCCTCTTCTGATGAACTTTCTGCAGGCTGGGCGATATGAAAATCCAGAAGAGCGTCCTTTTTTCCCAGATGGCTTACCACCGCCACTCTTACCTCCAAAAAACTACACAAAGGTGAATGTAACTGCTCTCTGTTTTCCCTCTATTATTCTCTCCTTTGGATTCGCAATATTTCCTTACAGACCCAACTGCAGGTGTTGTATCCTGCAGCTGCCGGCATTAACATAAACAAAGCCATTTGGGAGTTGTATGTCAATGAGCTGCTTCCATTGTTTGCAAGCGAGGGAGACGATGGAAATTACGCAGCCACAGCAGCCAGCGATCTCGCATGTTTGCAGGTGAAAAGTCTTTTTGGAACGCATTAATCTTATAGGAAATCTTTATTCTCATTTGATGTGTCTCGCTTCTATAAATTTATCACCAGAAAGTTTTTTCCATATGTGCGCAGGTTCTCTCCAGAAGAATCCACTACGGAATGTATGTTGCAGAAGTTAAGTACAGAGATGCACCCCAAGACTATGGGACTGCCATTCGTGCGAAGGTCTCCTAATTTCTCCTTTTGATTGTATACTGAATCGGCTGGTCATCTTAAGCTTCAGGTGTCATTATTGATCCATTTACCTGATTTTTTAGGACAAAGAGGCTTTGATGAAACTGCTAACCTTTGAGACGGTGGAAGAAATGGTGAAGAGAAGGGTGGCGAAGAAAGCCATGGTCTTTGGGCAAGAAGTGACCCTTGCTGAGAACACGGACGAGGGGAAGTACAAGGTTGATCCGGCTGTGGTTTCTCGACTTTATGGAGACTGGGTTATTCCATTGACAAAGGTAGTGGAGGTAGATTACCTCCTCCGTCGTCTTAATTGAAACAGTTTGAAGTTTGGGTACGACTTTGAGCAGCCTCGCCTTATCGTATCTTGCAGAACGTGTCGAATCTGAAGTTTTCAGAAGCGATTTGTTGACAAACATGAAATAAATACTGATTAATCTGTACGTACTGGGAATAAGTCATAATTAAACGAAGCCTGTTCCTCCGAACTCTCTCGGCTATTTTAACATAATGGATCTTGCGTCGATCTCTTCATGATGTTCGAGGGAAGTCAATCATTAATTTTCTACCTCCGTTGAGTTGTTCTGTTCCATGCCATTTGACTCACTTTTTACAATTTCATATTCATTGTTACAAGATGATCTGCATAAAAATCCTAAGAAAGCTTTCCTTCAAGTATTTTTACACAAGCTGTACAAATTATTGAGGTTACATAAAGGTGAACTGCTTCCTGGTATAGACTGCAAAGTACTTTTCCTTTCAAAGAAACAGGAATAACAGCCTCATATAGTGAAAATTACTTTTCTTGCGAAGAAACGGGAATATCTGATACAGTTTTAGTGGGTTTTTTGACAGAATGTCCATAGATGTAAGACACAAACCCCCAGACAGTGAGAACTAAGGAGAGAATTTTAAAACCATTAATGGGGTCATGAAATAATATCACAGCAACAATACTAGTAAGAGGCACTCGTACTGCATTCAGGACGCCGGCCAACATGGTTGAAGCCAAGAAAAGAATTGCTGTGCCTCCTAAGATACCCAATTGAAAGGTAATTGCACCCCATACTATGACCATGTAATATGACCCTGCTCGATGCTTGAACCCACTAGCTTCTGACTTCATTGCCTGGAAATCCTTTTGTATTATTACCCCAATGGTAGTAAAAAGAAAACCAAAAAATGAAACTGCCACCTGCTGCTCCAACACAACATGAAAGGATCTCCTCCCTAACAGCTTTATGAAGACCAGTTCAGAGAGTGCAAAGATTAGGCCATGCAATGCAGAACCCAGTATGTCAAATATGAATCCCAGTATGTACTGGCCATCGCTGACCTCTGCATATCGATCAGAATTTGAATCTAGAGCAATTATAACTACTGCAGCTGTGATGACTACAATGGCATTTAAAGTGGAAGTGCAAATTCTATTTTTGACGATGACATATCCAAACAGTGATGAAAATATAAGGGAAGAGGAAGAAATTAATGAAGCAGTGGAGGCAGAAAGATATGCATATGCCCATGCATACAGGAGATTATCTGCAGCACTAAGAAAACCCAGTACTATATAGGAAAGGAGGAGTTTAAAGCTTAAAGGTGTTGGTGATATTTTTCTGACAAAATAAACAGGAAGCAAAAATAGGACAGACAGAGGCCACCCTGCAACTGCAACCCATGAAATGATCCATTTGCTGGTGCCTCCATTAGCAAAATAGAGACGGGAAAGAAGACTTGAAGCAGAAAATCCCACAAGCATGGAGACAGAGCTTACAAAGAGCAGCACCCAGTACGACAATGGCTTGCTTCTGTAAGTTACCCATGCTTTTGATTCTATTTTGGAAATGTAATTTCTCAATGCAAAGCGAGGTTGTGGCATCCCTGCCACTGGCCCTGGAAGAATAAATGCTGTCAGGTCGGTCATTGCAAAATGATAAAGTGGCTGCATTTGGCATCATTATTTTGAAAATTTCTACTAGGAAATCTTGAGAAAAAAGGGGGAAATGTAGTGAACATATCCATTATGCCACATGCAACGCTAACTTTAATAAAAAGTAGAGGAAAATCACAGGACCTGGAAAATCTATGTAATTTCTTTTATTTCAACTAATTTCGGTTCATTGAGTCATCTCATTAGTTCTGCAAGTTTTCCTGATAATTAACAACAAGAGAAATAAAACTAGAAATACACAAATTAAAGCATATTTAGTTTATTTGCATGGAAGTCTCAAAGAAGTAAGTGGCTAACAGATGTGTTTCACAAATTAAGGACTAGAGAATAGAGGCATCAGATATAATAAGCAAACAAAAATGTGCTCGAATCAGGATAAAAGTGGCAATTAAGAGAAAGCAGCAATAAATTTCAGAGATGACTAGAGAACAGAGGAATTTGATTCTGTAGCCATCATTGAAGGGAAGAATGGATCGACAAAAGAGATGAAGTAACTGGTATAGAACTTGGAGGAAAGTAGAACAAGTAAATTGTGCAAGAACAAGTGTTGATCATCTCCTTTAGTGAAAAATTCACCACAAAGGATGCAAATATATGGTCAGGGACATCTCTCCGAGCAGTTGACTTATTCACAGTGAGGATAATCTACAGGCATAATCCCATGTCCAGTTCTAAAGAACAACCCAAGGAAAACAAACTTAAGGAAGAAAAATGAGATTAATGATATCAAACAAGTTAAGTTAGAAATTACTCGCAGACATTAACCCATGCCTAGTCCTAAAGAAAAGGCTACAAAAAACTAAAAGTAAAGATAGCCTATTAAGATCTATCAAGTTAATTAAAAAAATAATGAGCTTTTATAGTTAAATCAACTGGTTCAAATGGTAAAGCCCTTACAATTTTGCCACAGAAACACTATCAACTGCGAAAGGAAAATGAGAATAATTTTACTTCATAAGCATTCCAAAGTTTTTCAAAGTTTGCTAACGATACATAAAAGGTAAGACTTGCAGACGAAAACTCAAGCATAGGTGAAAAGGGGAAACATCTTTACTTAACGATAACGAACAACTTAATAACTTATACTCTCCCTGTACCGGAAGAAATCGTCCATCGAATAAACAAAATTCTAAAACACAGTTCACCCTCAACCAGTAAACAGAAAAACGGAAAGAACAATTGGGACTATTTGTAAGTGCTCAAAAGTTCCACTGATTCACATTACACCCAATCCTCCGTTCTTATAAATTTCGAAAAAAAAACGAATCCCGAACATCGGGAAAAAAAAAATTAAAACCCAAGATTCTCACTAAAGCATTGCCCGTTCCAGGTCGTTGATTTCCTATCTCATGCAAGACCGGATCACAGAAAGAGGAACATGGGAGCAGGAAAGAACAGCCAATTCTCAAATAATAACCGCATAAATAGTAAGTCCGTGACCCGCAGCGGAGTCGCAGTCACACGAGCAATATCACAAACAAACATCTCAAACAGATAAACCCAGTACCAGACACATAAGACACCGAAAAATTAGCAAAAACTCGACGGAAAGATAAAAGCAAGTCGATTTAACACACGGGTACGAGAGAAAGAAGCGAACTGAAGAAATAGACGACTGCTAATTACCATTAGAGGCAGCTTCTTGCCGAGACTGAGAGAGCTCGTTATCCATACGAATTTTCGCCTCTGGGAGGAGAAGAAGAAGAAAAAGAAGAAGAAGAAGAAACCAGGACGTTGTTCCTAAGAGTTAGCAGTGTGGCGCAGGGTAAGGAAGCAACCAGCCATGCATTCCATTTATAGTGGCGCGGCAGATGACGCACACTTGCCATGACCTTCCCCAGTACTCTCTCTGAAGAGTCAGCCATGCGTTTTACATGATCTTTCTCCAAGAATAAAATAATAAAGAAACCAAACTCAAAAGGGTCTCCTTTGTGTAGTTAGTTAGGAAGTCAATTGACGATAATGCCTTGATATATTATTTGTGGGACCTCACTCACGAGTCCGTAGATCGGGCACCTTCGGTATTTTATGTGGTCCGTCATGGTGTTTGGTAAGAAGCCCGGTCTGTACAGGATTGGTTAAACCGGAAATTTAGACCGGACCCCATCTTGACTAGCATGGAATTATGAGAAAAGAGGGAACTTTTATGGCGAATTAAACGAACTTTTGAAGTCCGTTCATATAATATATATATATATATATATTTTGGGAGTGGTCATTCATATAATATATTTCAAATATGATAAAATAGCTTACTAACAATTTTTTCTTGGTTTTTAGCTATTATGTTAGACTATTAGAAGCAATGTTGATCATCATTGTAAAATATTTCTCTAGAATAATTTTATATTTTATATTTCCTTTTTCACCTATCAAAATTTCTTGCAAATCATAATGCAAATTATATTTAAAAAACCTGTCTCACATCGTGGTGACCATAAATAATTATTTGAATAGAAAAATAAGTCTTTTCATTTGAAAATGAAAAAAGAAAAAAGAAAAAAATACTTTTAATGTTTTACTCTAGTAATGATTTCGACGTTAAAAAAAATAAATTAGTTTGCTATTGTTTACTCACAACTTATAACACATGATATTAAAATCTTACTCAAAAGTGAACCCAAAAAAAAATGATTAATCTTGTGAAACCTTGTTCAAAAGGATGAGATAGTTTCTTTCAAAAGGAAATCCATTTGTTGATGATTTCAAAGCCCACCCACCATACGTAACATCATGTTACAAAATACAGAGCCAATTAATGAATCAACTACAAGAGATAGATTAATAGTAAATGCATTAAAGTAACTTTAAAGTACTAGATAATTTTTAGATAATTAAAAATTATGTTAGTCAACATAAATGAGATAATCCTACCATTTCAAGGCGTCTTAAAATTTAATCGCGGTCCGCTCCTAATTAATATAATTAACCACTATTTCCTAATTAATATAATTAAGCCATCAAATCCGCTCGCATATCGAGGTACGCCAAACATAAACTAATGTTGAGAAGATTCATATCTTTATTTTCTCTCGCGGGCAAGGCTGTGCTCGTCGTCCCGGTCAGTGTGGGCATGGATATCGATTATCAAAACATGCCCCCAATGGAGTGAAGTCTGGAGCTGCGCCGGCCGCCGGCGACGGCCTGCCTGGTCTTCCAGAAAAGCCAAAAGAGAAACATCTGATTATGCTCGCTTTCGACAAGGATTTGGAGGATGCCCCACCTCAGTCAGTGCACATGATGTCCTGACAGAACAGACCTCTCCGGGTCACCCCCCCTTCGTCTCTGAACACTGCTTCAGAAAAAAAGGACCCAAAAGGAGAGATACTGCGTCGGATATTTGGATAAGAAAGCTTTCGCATTCTCGATCAAATCGCGAAACATATCTGGGTTGCGGGTTAAAATAGAAGTTTCCCTTAATGGAGAAAGAGGAATCTTTCTGCGGAGGGATAATCATCGGATCTCTGCTATGTACATGCACCTAACTCTCCAAATCTCGGGATTATATGATGCCTTAACTGCACCAGTGAGTGTATATGTTAAAAGAGTATGGGGGGTCTTTACTTACTCTCTCCAGGAAGTAAATTAATTAGCAGTTATTATCATAGAGCCTCGCCCGGATCCACAGAGGAAGCTGACTTTGGAGAGACTCTTTCAACTGCTTCGAGGAGCCAATAAATAAACGAGTCTCGGAAACGTATGCGTGAGACGACCAAAAGACACGATCGGGGAAGGACAGGCGAGAGAACAGGGAAGATAAAACAGAGAATCCTGCCGGAGTCCGACAATCTCGTCTCATAAATGAAAAACCCTTTTCTCGATTCTGTTTCTGGTCGACACCCTGGTCACGGTTTCCGGCAATTCCCGTAATTTGCTTCTTTTGGGTCTTGCATCTTCCTGCCTTCGAGCTGGAAATCTCTGTTTCTGATCCTTCAAAATCGGTTTGGGATCTCTCTCCAGAGTGAGTTTGAAAAAGCCGTTCTTGGTATTTCGAATTTCAATCGGTTGTGCGATCTTCCTTTTTCTTTTGATTTTTGGCTCCTTTTTCTTTTTCCCCCCCTTTTCTTCTCTGCGTCTGAATTGAGCCTCGAGCGAATTCAAATTCCGCATCTTCGAATCCAGCCTCGGCCGCCCATTCAATTTTGTCACGGTCAGGAACAGGAACTCGGGATCGATATTTTTTGGCGTCAAATTCTTATCGTCTTCTTCACTTGTGCCAGTCTGACTCGTCCTGTTCGAATTTTGTTTTCCCTTTTCGCGATCCGGGAATGCAAATCCCCAGGGACCGCGTTCGATTCAATGTTGGCGGCAAGACCTTCGAGACCACTTCGACGACCCTCGCAAACGCCGGCCGCGATTCAGTGTTCGGCGCCCTGTTAGACGACGACTGGAACGTCAAGTCCGACGGACCCGAAGAGTACTTCATCGATCGAAATCCGTCGTGCTTCGCCGTCCTTCTCGATCTCCTCCGCACGGGCGATCTCCACATCCCTCCACACATACCCGAAAAGCAGCTCTACAGGGAGGCCTCCTTCTACGGCCTGCTCGACCATGTCCGGGCGGCGAAGTGGGGATCCTTCGACGGCAACCGCCTCGCCTTGTCCGGGTCCGTCACCGGCCGAGCCCCGGGGGACGGCACCGCAATTCGTGCCGGACCCGACGGCGGATGCTGCGTTGCTCATGGGTGTATGGTTCATGTCTACGACTGGATGCTCCAGGAACATCCCCCCATTAATCTGAATTATCAGAGAATTAACGACGTGGGTTACATCGATTCGGAGAACATTGTGGTCTCTGCCTGTGAGAGACTGGGACGCGGGGACGGTGGAATGGCCGTGTTTAACTCGTCGACCGGCGAGCTTAGGCACCAATTTCAGGTAACCCACGAAGACCAATCCAAGAGTTTCACCGCCGGAGCTATGAGTTTCAGTTCGGATTACAAGATATTTGCTAGTTGTAAAGGAAGAAGCAATGAATACGGAATAGGCGTTTGGGACCAGATCACTGGAAAACAGGTCGATTTCTTCTATGAATCTCCCGGTTGGTCTCTGGGTGAAGCTGACAAGCTTCAATGGCTTCAGGGGTCCAACAGTTTGATGGTGGCGACCCTGTTCCCCAAGAAGGACCACTGTTACATTAGTTTGTTGGACTTCAGAGACAAGAGCATGTCCTGGTGTTGGTCCGATTACGGAATCCCTCACACACTGGATGAGAAGCGCGTCCTCGATGCTATCGCCATGGAGGAGTCGAGTTCTATTTGCGTGGTGAGTCAGTATTACGATTTGGGTTTCATGGATTGGAGGAGCAATGGTGGAAGTGTTCGATGGAGCTCGAGGAGTCGTCTGATGAAAGGGAGATTACCGGATGAAATGTGTAATCCCAAATTGGCGATGCACGGAGGCCAACTATTCTCATCAATGAATGATAGTATCTCCGTGTTCTGTGGTCCAGATTGGGTACTGACGTCGAGATTGAAGAGAAGCTACGGAGGTTCGATCTGTGATTTTTCCATCGGAGGGGACAGGCTATTCGCTCTTCACAGCGAAGAGAATGTCTTCGATGTTTGGGAGACACCTCCTGGTCCTGTCTGTTAGTCCTAGACTTTTTTCCCTTTCATTTGTGTTTGTGTGTGTGTGCTGTAGAAGGATTGTAATTGTTTGAAATCAATCCCTTCACCGAATGTAAAAATTTTCTCTTGTAAACAGAAAGAGAAATGAGAAATTGAGCAGTTTTTCTTTTTTCTGATCTGCAACTTGGTTCACTTGACATGTAGTTGGATTCCCAGAAAATGAAGTTGACAGAAGAGCAATTCCCGTTTTTTCAAGAAGGCAATTTGCATGGTTTTTTTCTATTAATTGTACAAGAGATCCAGTCTAAAACCCATCGCCTTCTGAAATTCCTTTTGTTTATTTTCGTCAGGGGATTAGGCTGAAGATATCTGTTCTATAAAGAGAGCAGTTGATAGGTATACTGAGCTGTTCATTACTTCTTTTTTTCCCATCCTCTCAGGGGGATAGAGGCATAGAGCAGTTATCCTTCCCTTTTGCTTTCTAAAGCAAAGATATTCAAACCATTTCAGACCCTGTGGTCTTCCCGGCTCCTTTTCTATCCGGAGGCCCAAATCTGAATGATTCTGTAACTAAACTTTAAACTGAAAAAGAAAGCATCCCCATGTGAGCAGTTGGAACTGCTTATGTTCGCATAAGCTACAGGAGAGGGCATCGTGGTTCTGTTTGCAGCCTTGCAGAATATTGTTCTGGTATGTAATACGAATTGAACTTTAAAGAACTCGAAAAAGTACTCGCGCCCCACCTAAACCCTGGTGGGAATTGTTTTTGAAGTGAGAATAGCAACTTTGAATTTCTGTACGCGGTTTTTGGCAATTTGGGTTTAACAGCTATCCAGTGGGGACGAGCTGCTCCCCACAATCGCTACATTTTGGCCATTGAACTCGGTTGACGGCCTCCTTTCGCCGTCGCGCAGCCCCCGGAGACTACTTTTAATCTCACGCATTCAAATTCAGACGAACGAACTTGCTCGAATTTTGGTCTTGGTTCGTTTTCAGAGTTCAAACTTTCGCCAAAATATTAAACCATAGCCATGAAGCGTGAATGTTAAGTTGCCATCACTCGCTTTAAAGCGCTGACAGAGTTGAAAATCTAAAGAGAGTTTAGTGTTGTGAGAGTCTAATGGTGAGCATTAGGCAGAGAAGAAGGAGAACCGGAAAAGACGCGTGGAAGATTGAAAAGTCTGCTTTCTTGAATCATTATATATTATTATTCATCGTTACAGCGAATAATAATTAACGCTTACCAGTTACGTTATGAGGTCTCGTCAAACAGAGTACTTCATGGTAGGTGAGGTCTACATCATATCTGCACCGATGCCCAGATAAAGAGACTTGGTTATTCAACAGATCCCTGAAATGAACGTGCCGTGCAGAGCGCGTATCTGTTTGCAAACAGGGGATTCATTATTCAGTGTATGATTTTTCTAACGAACTTGAAGACTCCTGAGCCAAGAGCGTTTATATAAAAACACAAAGATATTAAATCCTTGTCCCTGCAGACACACGCTGAGATCTGACAAAAGCCACAGAACCTGTAATTAGAAGGCAACCAGGCTTGAAAATTAACTCTTCTCTGTGATGTGAGCACCCCATCGTTTGAGGCTTCCATTTCGTTTGGGGCAAGATTTACAGGAAATCTTCCTATTTCGCTGAAGTTTTAGGTGGATTTATCTTTTACATATTGCTTGAGAGTGACCCCTTTAGCAAAACCATGATATTCAACAATGCAAAATATATATTAGCAATAAGGGTGTAAGCAGGACAAAATGGAAGAGGTTATTCAATATATTGTTTCCTTTACCATCTTGAGTTCCGTATCCATTTTGATCATTTTTCTTTCCGTTTCTGACTATTACACGATTTATTGACAGGTAAAACGGGTAGTGATCACTAAATACGCGAAATAATATATAGTAATATTATCACAATGTTTAAAGGTTAAACACAAATAAGAAGATCAGATATAACGTCCACTGGAAGTCAGAATTTTCTCGAGGAATGCGGTTGAGATTCCTTATGAACCAATTTACACGTAGCAAGTCGTCATTACCATCTTCATTAATAGCCAGTTCCAGACTTTGACAACGGAAAGTAAAATGTGAGTCCCTCATCATTGAGGCTACCATCGTTTATTAAGATGGGTAGGGGCAAGTTTTACAGAAATCTGCGACTCCCTATTTCACTGAAGTTTAACAAACAAATGCCAGATAAAGCGATTACAGCAACTACCTTTTTTGTTAAACGAAAACCACAACACACATTTGGCCTTTATTGTGTAAACTCGATGGAAGAGTAACTTCCTGTCTAAAATGGGCAGGAACCTTCCATTATAATCATCTTTTAACCTTGAGTTGTTATATAAAGTTTATCTATCTTTGACACATTGGTTGAGAGTGACCACTTAAGCAAAACCACGAGAATCAACAATACAAAAGATAAATTAGCATTAGGAAATAAATATATAGTGAGAAACAAATGACTCACTCTGTTAAATGAGCCAACAAGGTCATGCATAATCAGGCATAACTTTCTTAAGGAATGCAATCGGTTGAGATTCCTCAGGAGCCAATCTATCAAAGGCAACATAGTTCTGCTCCTTGTTGTACACATGGCAAGTCGTCATTATCGTCTTCATTAGTCGCCAGTTCCAATTTGCTTCATTAAGATACTGTATTCCAAAACCAAAATCCAAAAAATATGTTTCAGGTCACAAAATGCACAAAAGACCAACCATCCCCCAAAAAAAAAAAAAAACTGGCTGGGCTTATTGAGCAATGAAGTGATCATCATGGAAAAGAAAATTGCTAACAAACAGGGTCTGTGTGACCCCGGACTGTCTGACTTTTTTTTGAACACTATACTGGTTCAAACTGTAAGCAGGCTAGTAAAAAACTGCAGCGGAGTTGCCTGAAAGTAAAAGTTAATTACACAATCATAATAAATCTAAAGGAGGACTTACCCTGCCCCAATGCTGTTTTAGTGACTTATGGGCAGTACGAAGGTTGTACCAGGGTATTCGAGAGGAAATATGGTGAGGTATATGCACATTGATATCATGACAGAGTATCTCTATCCTGTAAACAAGGAAAAGAAAATTACCTAGATCAGCAGGAGAATATTCATTATTTGCAGAATGGTAGATAAATTTTAAGTCATTTGTTGGGTATGAGACGGGAATAATATCCTCTGTGAAACAAGTCCCGTACTGGGAAACTTTCATTTCAGTCTCCAAGTTAGGAACTTTTTTTCACTCAAGTCAAATTTCATTGGCAGGGCACTGAACATGGATGCACTTTAGGCTGCCACAGTTTTAAGTACCTAGTTCTCTTAGTTATATTATATAATCTCAAGATAACTCTTTAAAGACACCGGTAAGAAACTGAATAAAAGAGGCTAAAAAGTTATCAAGTAAAAGTTGTAACAAAATTCTGCAACAAAATTTGGAAAAAGTAAAAGAAGCCGCTTACCAACGAGGATAATTGCAGTGGACAGTACCACCGAGCTGGGCCTGAGCTGAATTCCAGTCTTCTGAAGTTTTAAATGGAATATGAGGTGCCGTATGATGAACCATTGTAAAAGTGCTCATCTAAATGGGTAAGAGGAAAAAAAGATATAAGTCAAAGTTTGAAATGATGAAACAAAATAAAGAGGATGTGGAAAATTAAACATATAGCATTTCATCTGACAAACAAAATCAAAGAGATTTTTACCCAAAAGTGATAACCCAACCATGGCATTAGCCAATACTTTAACCATCCAACTATCCCAGTCTTAAAGATAATCAATGGCCATCCGATTGCCATGAATGCAAAGACGCATGCCAAGCTAATCTTCACCCTCTTGATCTCATTTGGTCTAAACTTTTTCACATCAAAATGCCACATCAACCTATTAAGTATTAAATAATGGTAAGAGCTTAGAAAAATGTCTTTGTTCTGCAGATGATAGAGAGAGAGAGAGAGAGAGAGAGAGAGGACACAGTATCATACCAATGAGCTATAGACATCCAAGGTCGAAATGGCCCATATCCTAATACTATTGCCTTCCGCAGAGCTGGAACTGACTTGAACTCATCTTCCCAGACAGGGTGCCAAGCAGTGTCTTCAGACAACCTGTGCGAGATGGCACAGATTTAGGTAATACCCACATTAGCATTTTTTTAACCAAAACTATTCTTTTATGTTATTGAATTTATATCCACATGGCAGAGATTTAAGTCATAGCCAATGTGGCTTTTATTAAGCAATTAAATCCTAAAGAAACCCCTTGAAAAGAATTAAATTTTTTTTTTATTGATTCAGCATAAGTACAAAAGCATACAGAGTCATAACTGTCATAAAAATTTTCAGAAATGCACAAGCAGTATAACGTACAAAAATAGTCTCTATTACATCGGTATTACCAAGATCCATATGGCATTAATAACTGCAAACATTTGAAACTAACATCTGCACAGTTACAACAGAAGGTAATGATAGGAAAAGGATGACGCTACTTACATGTTTGTCTTTGCATGATGTCTATCATGCTTAAATCGCCAGGGCTCATAAGGGTATATAAGGGGCAAAAAGGCTAGAGTTCCAACAATATCTTCCACTAGTTTGTTCTTTGAAAATGATTTGTGGGCACAGTCATGTCCTATCACAAAAAACTAGCCAAAGTAAAACAAGGTAAGCAGAGCAGGAAACAGGCAATTTTGTCAGTTGGCCCAAAAAAAAATAATGAACTGTGAAATTAATACTTAATACTAACCCCTGTTATTGCAGTGCCAGTCCATGCCCAAGCCAGAGGGAGCAAGTACCAAGGAGCTTTTGAAATCATAAATATTCCCAATGCATAGGAGGAAACAGAAACCAAAAGTGATTTCCAGGCCTTCTTGTCATCTATTTCGAAGACCTGCAAAGGTGGAAAATATGCATTAGTTTCTTCGAACAAGATGTCAAGTTACAGCATTCTGCTGAATCTCTTATCTAGCCTTTCTCAAAATTAATTTAGCACACCTCTTTAGGTAATGTATCAATGACATCCCTCAGTGTGACATTCTCTGGAACTGGCTCTCCGATTTGAGTAAAGCCATAATTTTCACACATTCGTTTTCTTTCATCTTCAGTATTTTGTAAAATATGTTCAGCAGGAAGCGCCACAGCCTTTGCTCTAATACTGATCCTCTTGTGAGATATGCATCGATGGATACTCGTTCTTATTCTCTTCCCTTCAAAATGACGACTTGGACACGACAGATAGTATATGCCTGTTTACAAAGGAAGATTTATCATGAATTCAGAATGCATGTAAAATTGAAAAGGGCAACAACAACAACGAAGAAGAAAGGCACAATAGTGAGCGGCACGGAGCCACATTTCAAACTTTTCTGAGTCGTCTACCATCAAAACAAGTAGAAACACCGAAACGACTCCTATAGTATTAATGTAAAAGTTTTCCCCCCACTACTCTTCAAAAGTAATAATTTCACAAGCGAGCAGCATTATCCCAAGAGAAGAAGCAAGGCCTCAACAATCCAACTTCCACGGGCACACCATATTCGGCTAAAGAACTACGAGCATTGATATTCTTACATAAAACTCTACAGCGAGAAGTCCACCAGAAATTTACAAATTCATATCCACGACTTCCCACTTAAACTGCGACACCATCTTTAAACACACCTGTAGTTTTATTCACCGAAGAACGACTACTACACACTCCCCTTTGGCGGGGAACCTGCGGAAAAGAAAA
Organism: Aristolochia contorta; assembly: GCA_022405105.1. NCBI lineage: Eukaryota > Viridiplantae > Streptophyta > Magnoliopsida > Piperales > Aristolochiaceae > Aristolochia > Aristolochia contorta. Next base: position 5,190,185 of record CM039666.1, on the reverse strand, counting down.
CAGATTAAGAAATGCACGAAAGGAGAAGCACGAGAAGCGAAAAAAACGGTGCCAGACAGCGAAATAAGATGAACTTACATTGAAACAGAAACTGGAATCCGCAATCCTGCAAGCCATTTTTTCCGAAGAGCAGAAATCCCACACCAAGTCCCAGTTCAAAGTTCCCCCCGCCAGAAAAGAAGCGAGAACGAGAGGCGGTCGAGGCCTCGCAGAATCCAAGTTATGGCCGAATGTGTATATACTATATACCCTTTTTCTTTCATTTAACAATGATCCATGGAAGCGATGAATGAGGCTACCGCCTGCGTGTGTGGACAGAGTGACGTCTGGTCCACCCTCCACGCCACATCCGTCCCTCCTGCTCTTTCATTCTTGATCACTGTGCCTCCCTCGGCGAGGACAGGTGAGTGGCGAGTTTCGCGACTCGCCGCGACACGTGTAACACCTGACACCACATGTCAGCCCGCCGGCCATCAAAGTGGGCTGGTTGGGGGGGTGATGGCCCCGTATCAAGTGACTTGAACGACTCAAATCTTGATTTGGATTGGTCCGTCTTTGAGCTAAGAATGGACTTTGAGACCAATAGAGAGGAGGATCTAATCTTCCGGCGACCTAACTGATGTTGATACCTCTGTTATTCATCAAAAATAATTTTCTTGTGATACACGAGGCACACATGAAAACAGAGGAACACCAAGCATGTAACCCATGTGGTAATTTTCATAGTGTTTAACTATATTTATTATTAGAAAAATAATATTTATACTTTAATATTTTACAGCATGGTTTTACATTGAGGCTGTCTTCGTGGCAGCCTAGTTGGCAATTCAGATAAGGTATAAGGTTTAAGAAGATAGTTCCCATTTTATATCTTACCCGGACTGCCAACAAGGATGCCCCGTCACCCTCTAAATACTCATAGTAAAAAGTCACCGTATGTATATTACCACTCTTATTATTAATATTACGTCTACAATCTATATAACTAATTTGGGTTTTTTTAAGTTCATAAAAATAGGAGTGATGCTAGTTGCACTTAGGTTGCAATACTCTGACATAACTAGCTAATAGGAAAATGTAAAAATAATAATAAAATATTTTTTTATTTTACAAAATTATAAATTTTAAGGATAAACCCTAAGCAACTATGTTTCGGATTGGTTGGTTAAGTCATGTACGTTAGATAAGGTGTGCATAAGTGCAACTAGCATTTTCCTAAAAGTATATATAAATAGTTTATTTAGTTTCAGGTAAATAGGATTATATGACAAAACCTTTTACTTACTCCTACACCTTGTTTGGTGAGAGAAAGTGGCCTCTTCCAAAACTTCCAAAACATAAATTTCTCCTCTTTTCAAGCAAGATTGTATCTTAAAAAGAAATACAAATCATGCACATTTTTATTTATTTATTTTATTCAAAACCAGGAGTTTTATATGTATAGAATAAACCAAGAAGTAATGTTATGGAGGGAGTAATAAGTATTACAGTCATTAAAACAAGTAAAAGTAGGAGAGAAAGTAGCGCAGAGGCAGTCTAGCCTCCCATCAAAGTGTTTAACAAAAAAAGGTAAGATGGCGTTGCCAGAGACGCATGTGCATGGTGGGTGCAGTAGAGTGTGTAGATCCACAATGCATGAGACAGACGGCAACTCGGTTCCTCTTGCGAAGACGACGTTGTATCCTCGTATGCTGCAGAGCTAGCATCTGATTGCGAGCACATTTTTATTAAAATAGTTGCTCTTTCACCCAACAGCGCAGCTAATGCACTCTTTATCGAAGAGTTTTCAAGAATTCTGAACAAACAACTAGATTGGTAGGAGTCTTAATTACACACAAAGTGCAGAGTGAAATGTTTATATACAGCAAACCCCCCCACCCCCCAAAGGAAAATACTGAAGAGCGATTAGTAGTAAGAGTATGACCCCGGAATTAAATCTGATCACCACGTTTTACTATACCCCAAGTTACCACACCATCAACAAGCCAATAGACTAAACATGCAACCGGAAACTATGTATGTGTAGATCAACTATTTACATCCCGATGTGTCATCCTTGTCTCTGTTCTGTCCCGTTGTTCTCCTCATAAGAGATCGCGGAGATTAATCTCGAGCACTGACCGCTATCATCAATCTTTTGCGATTCATTGATATTCTCCATTGTTTCAGCACAGCACTCGCTGTAAGTTTAACAATTCAGTTTCTCGAAGGATGTTGAACTGTTGAACTCTGCAACAGGTCAAGGTTCACGATGACTTTAAGGACGTATGCAACAAGTCAAGGTCCACGATGACTTTAGGTATATATGCAACAGGTCCGGGTCGACGATGACTTTAGGGATGTAACTGAACTTAGAAGTTGGAGGCTTAAGCAGTGAGAACTAAGAACGGGAAAGCCTTGGAAAACGCGTTCGACTCTGTGGGCTTGATTGGATTTTTCGTAGCACCATCTCCGAGTGTTCGTCCTAGAAAAAAATAGCCAGAGAGTGATTATTTTGCCGTTCGCTTTGTCTTATATTGGCCGGCCGAAGACCCCGACTCGGAGGTTTCTTCCTTCTTTGTCTCTTTTGTCCTTTTTTTTTGTGTGTGTTCTGCAATCCAAAATCGATATCTTCTGTTCGTAATCTTGTGAAGAAGAAGCTACAGTCGATTAATAATAATCTCCTGTTCGTAATCTTTTGAACCATGATTATTCTCTTACTTGTCGCCTATAACATGGCCGTGTTGACCCAGTAAACGACCATCTCCCTGAGCTCTCCCTTCCAATTCCCACGTCCATCAAACAGGTCCAAAAATCTTTTAAGGACACTCGAAGATCCTCGTTCTCGACACAACCCACCAAACAGTTCTTCTTTTCTTCGATGTTAATTAAGAGTAGAGAAGAGAAACTACAACTTCAATCCACGGCAGCAATGGCAGCTCATACCAATACCATCCTTTCCCTCTTCCTCTTTCTTCTCCTCTGCAACGTTGATTCATCATCGAGTGAGTACTACTATCAAGAGATTCGTGTATACGAGGGAGTTTTCAAAACAAATACTGATTCATCATAATCTTTTGTTTTCACAGGCTTGTGCTCGTTGGATTTCAAGCAATTCCCGTTTGAAGCGAGGCCAGAGTGTGTGAACCAGCCCTCCGGCTTAATTCCCGACGCATGGACTCCCACCTGTTGTCAATCGGCTCTGGAACCCGTCTTCCAAGCCATGGCGATAAGGGCCAACACCTCTAAATCCATCTTCCTCGACCCTGTTCAAGCTGTTGAATGCACTGAAACGTTTCAAAATCTTCATAACAGGACAGACCTGAAAAATTGCAGGTTCCCGGATTTCATCTCTCTGTCCACGGCAACAGGCGTTTGTTCCAAAGATGTTAACTCAATCGAGAGATTCCTGGGGGAAGAGAGATTCGCTGCTCTTCAATCGAGCTGCAGCCTTCTAAGGACTGATAGTTTCAGCGACGATGCTTGCTTTAAGTGCACGGATTCCTATAATAGAGCCTTGGGAATTCTTGAACAAGGAAATGGGGGAAAGATGGATCCTTTGATGACCCGGGCTTTCTGCTCGGGGGCCTTGCTAGTGACTCTGGCGAGCTTTGATGTAGGCTCTTCGAGCTCGGTTCAGGGACTCTTTTCTTGTCTATGGAATGAGATACGTGAGTTCCAGTGCTCTTAATTAAGCCTTTCTCCCTGTAGCTTTTCGTTTTCTCCATTTTTTTTTTTCCAAAGCCGGGTTTTGTACTAATAAGAACTAGTGCATGTGCCCGGCAGCTTTCCAGTGGCATCCGCAGAAGAATGACAACAAAGGAGGACTGTCACTGAGCTCAAAGATACTCTTGGGGGCGAGCATTTTCGGGGCGGTGCTGTTGGCAATACTGACTCCAATTCTGTACAAAATAACCAGGAAAGAAACTGAAGGAAGAAAGCAGAAAGGAAATGAAAGATTTATCTGGTCTGGCAAAAAATAGTACTACTTGAGACCAATTTGATGACACCGATGCAATGCCAATCTGATTCTGTTAGTACTCTGTTTGCAGTAAACGCCCTGAAGTCGACTCTTGAAGAGGATCAGAGCACGACAATGGGAAGCTCTGGTTTTTACATTTTCTCCTTTGGAGAAATCGCCAAAGCAACAAATGGTTTCAACATATCCAACCTGATCGGTGAAGGAAGCTTAGGTAAGAGGCCGAGTTGAGAGGAATTATGATCTATTATTTCATAATTAAGCAATTTTTTAACCTCTTATTGTTGTTGGTAGTGATATTGTTGTGTTTTTTGACTCTGGAAAACGGTAGGGAAAGTCTATTTGGGGTTAATGCCAAGCGGGCAGAAGGTTGCGGTGAAGCAAGTGAAGGAAGAAATGAGGATTCCGCATTTCACAGCAGTGATGGACAGAGTTACGAAGACGAGGCATCCAAATCTTGTTTCTGTTCTTGGCTACTGTGACAAAGGAGAGCAGTGCTTAGTTTACGAGTACTGTGCTGGTGGGAATCTTGCCAATCGGCTTCTTGGTAACCCCTCTAGTACGTGATCTCGTCATCGATCCTTTCTTCCTTCTTGGCTGCCTTTGAACTAAGGTGTATATTTTCTGGGCAGGGGATCCGACGAGCAAAGTGTTAACATGGGAACAGAGGGTGAGAATTGCAATGGGCATCGCACGGGGTTTGTTGTTCTTACAGAATAACTTGATGGGGAAGATGATTCATGGAGATCTGAAGGTAGGTTCCTCTGTCCATTCTTTACGTCACATTCCAAACTGAAATTTGCAGGGTTTTTTTTTTAGCAAAGAATCGACTTATCTTGTTTTTTCAGCTAACGAACGTACTACTGAACGAGAAACTGGAAGCAAAACTATCAGACTACGCTCTTCCCCAAGCGAAGAATGAGAAATCAAGGAGGTCTGTCGGCCGGGAAACCCTGAACCAACAGGAAGATAGATACAGATTTGGTGTTGTGCTCCTTCAGTTATTAACAGGCAGGGATGTGATCGATTCAAGTGATCATTCTAAACCAGATTTAGTAGATGAGGTTTGTTCTTCGAAACTAAAAGCCTACAGTTAAAAAAGTTTTTGAGTTATGAACTTAAGACCGTAATTTCGTGCCGTTGACGCAGGCGAGGGCCCTGGTTCTGCAAGGAGGAGATAGTACCGAACTAGCGGATCCTCTTCTGAACGGGGTATACAATCCGATCACATTTCAGAGGGTCATGCTGCTGGCCATATTCTGCACTGCTTCGTTGGAGAGGGAGAGACCGACCCTGGAAGAAATACTGCTGAAGCTCCATGGAGCTCAAGCTTCTGTCTAAAACTGTACAGGGATCGGTCACTTCGCAAGCTTGCCCCTGGCTTTTGCATATACATGAATTGCACAAGTATCTCGCATGTAGTACTTTTTCCACATTCTATTGATACCGAGTCGGGAAATGTGGCCGGAACAGTGACTTTTTTTCTCTCATCTGTTAATTTGTATAGATGTCAGGAATACCTTTCAGAAAATTGGAAAGATGGGAAAAAAAAAAAAAAAAAAAAAAAAAAAAAGAGTAGGATTACAGAGGGACAGTAATAAGATTTAGGACAACCTGATTGAGTAAAGGAGATCATTAGCGCCGCAGATTGCCTGAATCCAAAGGCTGATGCTCCACTCTCAGTAATTCAGCTAATGGCTTCATCAATTGCTATATATTTATGTCGTTTAAAGTTTAAACTAATTTCCCGTCAATCTGCTATGAGGGTTCTAGTGCAAGGAACTTGCACGCAGCAAATTTGTTTTCCCCAAGTGAATTATTGAGCTTATCTAATACATGTAAAAAGAATTCAAAAAACAGCATATAATTCCTTTAGTATTTGCAAGGTTCCTCCACACGGATTCGAGAACTTCTTGGAAATTAAAGCAGCACTTTGAAAAATCATAAAATTATAATGTGCTATTGAATATTACTTTCACCTCTTACTACATGTTCAGGGCACTCCCTCTTTATGTTATCTTCCTTTTATTTTCTGAATGTTGATTACAAGTGGTTACTGAACCCAACAGTCAAGTCTTTCATATTTTAATACATTTAACTTCAAAAGCATTTTTTCTCTTGTACTTGTACAGAATAATCAAGAGTGTCCAGTTGACTGTTTTTTTTTTATCTTCTTCTGGTTAACTTCAATTTTAAGAATCTAATATATGCTTTAACTTCAGAAAAACAGCAACACAGTGCAAGCTTACTCATATTATGCTATGACTAAGAACGTTGAGCTCAGGAAAAGAAAGTGGTATGGTGTTTCTTAGATAACACAACAAAATATGTAAAGAGAAAAGGAATGCAAGCTTAGCACAGGAAAATTCATGAGGACTATCAGCGATACAAGCTATACATGCTTGAGGCCTCACATCGCTTGTCATTGCTGCTCAGCAGAGGATACACCCTTGCCTTCCTCTTCCTTTTCTCTTGCGTTCTGAAAACAGGCAACGAGGCAACATATGAGTCGAGCAAAATGATCATCTGAACAGCTACAATAATGTCATAACTCATACCCAACAATAGTTGGTTTACTCAGATAAAATATATAATTACAATTGTGAGCAGAAACCAAACAGAGCATAGAAAGGAAAACCGCAAGCACACTCTATGCAATGATTCAACCATAACCAACAGCAGGCTGTCGAGAGATGGTCAAAACGTGATCTTTAGATGTTAGTGACATTTCACCTGCACTCATCCAATTTTTGCAGGTTCCACGGAGCTGTTCCAATTTGGATTTCTTGATCTTTTTATTGAGTCAAGCAGAGCAATTTTCGGAGAACGTATAGAAGAGATGAAGAACGAGCATTAAATACTGTTTCTCTGAAGCCACTACATGAGGGTGTATTTTCAGATTGAATATCCATGAGAGAAGTCAACAATTTTCTTTTCTTCAAGGCCAAGAGCATGATATCTAGTAAAACAATCACCATAAGTCAAAGATGTTTTGAGGACAACCTAAGAATGGCATTTACCAATGAATAAGGACCATCAACTTTCTTGAACAATACCAAAATTTACATGAGCCGATCATATATCTAATGGCTATCACCAGAATTCGAGAATTTAGAGATGTCTTGAGGCCTAGAAACAGGCATTTACCCAATAATAAGGGCTACCTATTTTCATGAACAATGCAAAAATTCCTACAAAAGCCTATGCACCTGCATCAAACACTACAGAAGGTCTTTCAGTTAGTAGGTCTATGCTCAGTATGAGTCAAGTAAATACCCTTCCCTGAAACCTAGCAATCTCAATGTTGAATGCATAAAAGTTCCCTACCAGGGTACGACACCTGTCTCATTTATTACGAACTAAAAATTGAAAAGCTGCCAGCTTTCAAAAAAAAAAAAAAGAGCTGCCAACTTTCAAAGAAAAAGAAGAGCTGCCAACAAGGACGTTACTTAGGCTGGTCACTGAAGCTGTTTAGTGAAATTAATGATTTGTGCCCATACAAAAGAACATGCAAATCAGCATGAATGGCTGTGAAGGTGTCTTAGGCAGGTGAATTTGACTTGAACTCCAAACAGATGAATCTTAAAATACTATTATAAGTTCTTTAAATACAACTTACAGACGAAACTCATATTGTAATTCTGTGACTACAAAAGGCTGTAATCATGGCACTAAACAATAGGCAAACCATAAAAAGAGCGTTTTTTGAATGTAACAGAAAAATGTTGGACAAGTATAGGAATCATAAAAAAAAAAAAAAAAGCATCAGAAAATCACATACAAAGTCACTAAACGTTACTCTCTGATCAAAATCAGCATCTTTCGCACAGTTTGTCATTAGAACAGTAGTATCCAGCTGAAGAAATGAATTGTGTTTTTATATTTTAAGCGGTTGATAAAAAGTCACGGAACTTCACATGTATGAAGAAAAACAGGGTACCCATGTATATTGCCTTCGACACAGACAACTGAGTTAACCAAACCCAAGAACTATCTACTTCGGTAATGAAAATTAAAGCTATTATTAAGATGCTGGCTATTGAAGCAAATCAAAAACTGAACTTTTATATAGTGAGGTTGTTCCTTGTTAGTCACTCTGAATATGAATGTTAGATCGACGAAGATAAAGGAGAATTCATGAAATCGCCAGAATACGGAAGAAGGAAAAAAACAAAACGCCAAAAAAAGAAGTACAGGCGAACCGCACATACTGCTTGTTTTTTCGGCGGCGGCTCAAGATCTATCGTCCGGATTGACATCTTAGCGATCTCTGAGATGGCTCCCTCTCGAATCCCAGGCACACCGCTCTCCAGTTGCTCATACGCAGCTTCGAAAGCATCCTGCCAGAATCTGGGCAGTCGGATCCGATGACTACGAGTATACACTTCCCACATCTGTTTAACCACCTTTTCCCTCTCCTCGATTTCCTATCACCCGAAAACCAACTTATGAGAAAAGATCCGATCACAAGAAGCAATGGAGCCCTTGAACATCAGTTAGTAAAAAGCAGCACTTACGAGGACGTCCATGTCGTCACGTAAATGAGAATCAATGTCGTCGGTTAGCTGATTTAGGTTTCCAGCGGACCACTTAAGAGAGACGGTGCTGGCGAACATAGACCAGAAGGCAAGGAGAAGAATGGCCCCTAAAGCCCAGAATTTGTACCGCCCCTTCCCGAAGAGAGCTCCTCCATCGGCGGAATCTTTCTTCGTCGTCGCCGTCGCCGTTGTCGTCGGCAGCTCTTCATCCTTCATCTCGGATCGTAAGAGAATTAATCAGGCGACGGTAGCCGCACCGTAAATTGGCGGCGCGCGCTTCTGCTACCCGTGATCGATTTTCCCCTGTCGTTTGGATGATTCGATGAAGTGAAACGAAGCGAACAGAACTGGGATTTCCTCCACAGTTATTCGGTGCTAAATCCGTTTTCCCGGATTTGGCTTGAAGTAGCACTGTTGTGCGCCTGGAGCGCAACGCGCATCCCCAAATTGTAGAAATACTATGCAGACAGACTAGCAGGTTCACCGTCAGTCAGTCACTAGGCAATGGAGTATGGACAGGAGATTGGGTTTTGACTAGTTAGGCCAACATCCCGTTTTATATGTTTATTCAAATAACACGATTGTAGTTTAATAATAACTAATCAAGATTTTGACTAAGGTTCCATGACGGGAAAGAGAAATGAATGAACTGACAATTGCCGCCCCTCCATATTTTTATCTTTAATTAAACTGGCTTCCAACTTACTAGTCCAGGAACGCCGCAGACCAAGGTCCACCAAACCAAGGTCCAGGAATGCTTGACAATCTCGCATGTTCCCACTGCTATTTTCCGTCGGTATGGCCATATGAAATAGTAATTCATAAAAATGACGATGCTCGCGTTTGTCGACTTGGATGCGTCTATGGTCAGCAACCATTGTCGGTTGTCAATCCCTGGGATGGAGCCATATAATAAGTATTCCTAATAGAAATGAAGTTATCGAACCAACTTTTCTACGGACTTTTAAGTTTTTCCGACGTCTATAGAGTTTGTTGTGGGCTGTCTACCTGCACTTTCATGTTACTGGCTGCCTGATACAAGTTGTAATAGGAGTCGAATAGAAATACAAATAGACAGACTATTCACAGGGTCTAGTTAAAAGTACACATCAGATACTTACTGAGCCCCATCTTCAGAGAATCTGGCATCAAAAGGGGCAGACGATTGGGGAGGGCAGTTGCATTGGCTGCCCCGCTCCCTTGTTGAAGTTCTATGACTAGATAACGGACTTCTTTACTCATCTGCTCCAATTTAACCGCACTTATTGGGGGAAGCCCAGGATTAGACTCTCCTGGCTTGGTTGAAGCCGAACCAGTTGCCTCATCCACCAAGCATTCTGATCCTATCCGTTGCTTTACGGACTCCACATACTCTTCTGCTTGATCACAAACAACCCTAAACAACTCCCAACGTTGTTTGAAGTTCTCAAGAGCTGCATCAGTGGCTGTTGTCGTCTGGCCCCTGGACTGCTCCTTGGCTTCTAATACACCTGCTGCAGCTCCCACAAACTCTTGATATGCATTACTCAATGCATCCACAGTGTTATCCATTGGATGATATTCCTATCCACTACCTCAGGTTGCAAGGTTGAATTATCTTTGCTGTTCACCCACTGTTACATTTAACGCAGCAATTTGCCATTATGCAAAAATATATACAAACTGAACAAAAAGAATAACAAGAAAAACAAGGGTAGGTGACTTTAGGAATCACACATATCAGAACAGGGAGTCAACTAGAATCAATTGACTAATATGTCATGCCATCAAGTTCTGAAACAAACATGTTCAGACGCCAATGAACATATCAGAAGTAGACACACTTGCATCGTAATGTCTTGGTGATCTATATAATATGCAAGCATGCAAGCCTAAAAATGGTTATTCCTCACACCAACATAACAATTAGAAAAATAAACTTAATCACGAATGTTGGAGGCAGAAGCTGCACAGTCGACCTCTGTTAAAGAATCAACAAATTTATCTCCTCTGTTTTTTTTCTTTATGTTATTTGCACACATCATACCCTTCATAAGACTTCAACCCACAACTTACACCAGAAAAATCGTCCATGTGAACATTCATTTCCTGTTGTTTTCTTCACTACATCAAAAACTTAGAACCTACGAAATTTAAATAAACAAGTACTGATAATTATACATTTTGGCTCGTTTAAACCTACAAAATTATCATAAACAAGTTCTGATAATTAGACATTTTGACTCTGACATTATGATTGAGCTAGACTTCAATATAACTCCATCTATACATGACACGAGGCACACCTGTGATGGATGCATGTCCAATGACAACCAACTTACAATAGAAGAACATTTGGTCAATCGCAAAGCTATATCAAACCTGCAGATTGGATAGCATGGCCTCAAACACACCTAATATCAAATACGGAAATTAAGATAATCATGCATCACTAGAACTGGATACACTTTTTAAGTAAACGAAAATATTGCCTTCAACTCCAATGTTTTAAGACCGAATGTCTGATCCCAATGCATTAGTGAGATCAAGCTCAGACTAGCAGAAGAGGATTTCACACATCACTGGATTCCTTTCCAACCCTCACAAATTTTAATAGTTCAAACCAAGCTATAAATTAAAATATTTGCAAATCCAATAATCTTACAGTGAATATCACATTAGTGGTAAAAGAAATAAAAACTGTTTCGCTAAAATATGTTACTACAGGCCACTGCTTCAATTTTGGTCTAGCTGATAGCAAACTTATCAAAATCTTTCATTGTAGACACAAGATTTCTATAAAAGGTATTCTGGATAAGGCATCACTCAAACCCAGAGACTGATATGTTACATCGTTCAGATTAATTTACAAACAAATTAAATGCTTTGGTCTGTGTATCTGGTTCCACACTTTACCTGCTAAAAAACAGGGCAAGATGCACAACCGAACAAGTCAATAATATGTAAAACACATTGGTGTCTAAGGTACCTAACCTGAGTTGCTGGGGGTGACGGCTCTACCAAATTAGCAGAAAGAATCGCCTTTCCACAATTTTTTCCCCTTCATCAACAAAAAAAATATGACTCAATTACTAACATCACAAAATGGACTATATAGTATGCTGCACCGGTGGCTGGTAGAGAACATGAGCATTGTGCACAAGCATGCTGACCAATCCAGAGTCGTTAAGACATTTTCAGAAGTAAGAGGTCGGAGATGACACAGACAGAGAATAATAAGAAAAAACAGTCCTCTTTTATCTAATGCTTGTTTAAATTTTAAATGGTTGAGAAATGTGGTACAGACACAATTTATGGTGTAAAGTGACATGAGGAAAGTTGAAAGAAAATTAAATGCCATCTATAAAGCATGATGTTACGAATAACTTCATTGTACTAACACAAGGAGGATGCTTTAACATTTAATTACACAAATAATTTAAAAAATATGCCATCTATAAGTTACAACCAAAATTGTCAAAGAGGCAAGAATTCTCTTTTAACCTCTTACATGAATGATATGGTTCGTCGATGCCAATCCACTCGGACTAAACCATGATGTGAAGTTACGGCTTTTTCCATTATACAGGAAAAGAGAATACAGAAATCCAATCCAGAAAGTGATGAGCAACTGACCAATGAATGCAATTAATAAACTAGAATGTCAAATCCTATCATAGCAGGACTTCAACTTGATGTTACCAACGCGTAGATCCTCCGAGGAGGAACGCGGTGCTGGCTAATGTTTGCTCAACTTCTACAATTCGCTGGTTAACACTTACTTTCCTCTCATCCATTCGATCCGTTAAATCAGTGCATAAATAAAAGGAAAACCCCTTCATTGAGTGCAGGAAGGGAAATTTTCAAGGCGTTATCCAGCCCAAGAAAGTAATAGCGTTTTGGCCTCTTTAGTGGCATACCCTCGCGCCAATAGATTTGAAAAACAAGAATAAACCATTTCATTAATGGAAAGGAGAGGAATGCAAAAGCGACTGCCAAATGAAAGAAGTAGCCCCGTGAGAGGGTTGAGAACTTTTCGGTCGAAATTACCGTGTGAGTCGTCTCCGAGAAAAGCTTCGCTTGCTTATCCCGTTCAGCTTCCAAATCAGAGACCTACAAAGAGGCGAACCCGAACGCTCGCAGACCAACAGAAAACTGAGACTTCGAGGGGATAACGTTTAAGGGTTGTGATTCGCCATTACTGATCTCCTTGTGAAGCTGGTTGGATTGATTTTGGCCGACTGACGGACCGACTGCCTCCCGCGTTAATTTATGTGAGAACATTTTGGAACATAATTCGGGAAAGACCGGGCACAGCAGCTCTCACATAAAATTAAATAATATATTTTTTTTTCGTAAAAAATTATTTAATGCCGTATTATTATTCATCTAAAAACAGAATAAACTTTAAAGACTAAAACCCAAGATGGTCGTTTATAAACATATTTATTAATTTATCATGTAAATTATAAATCTACAAATGAATATTAAGCAAAAACATTTATATATTACGTTTTTTAAAAATGATTATACAGTTGTTTGGTGTATCTTCTATTTCTAGTCATGTGTAAGTGGATTATCTTATATGAGGTATTAAAGGATATTATAGTGTTTCTTAGTGGATGTTATTAGAATGGCACTTAATTAGTAGGCTGTTTTAGATATTAGCAAATTTGTGAAGAGGTATTTTACAAACTTTCTTGCAATTTGTAGAGTATTTTTCATTGATTGATAGTAATAACTAAAGGAAAATACTAGTTGCACCTATGCACATAACCTATTCACAGCCAATCACAAAACCCAAAACTCTAAACACAATTACCTAGGGTTTATATTTTAGAATTTAGGATTCTATAAAATAAATAATATTTTATTACTTTGAAAAATTTCCTATTGGTTAGTTATGCCATGTTTGTTACTTTTAAAATATTTTATTACTTTAAAAATAAATTTCATTATTTATACAGCCGGAGGAATAACAAATGGGGGAAAAAAAAAACACAAGGCAAATTGTATTATATAGCCATAAAGAAAAGAAAACAGTAAACGTGGACAATGTAAAATAATTTCACAAACAAGAAGTTTAATTTTTAAAAGTATAACATTTTCATTTTTCTAAACCCAAAGATATTGGTCTTTTGTGCTTTAGGTATGGTTTCACTATTTATAAATCTATTTCGATCCAATAACTAATTGGTGCTCTTAATCCAGAAAATCATGGATTTTCATATGCCAATTAAACCTTATTTTATCTCCACGTAATATTCCTCAGTTTTTTCATTGTATACTATAGAGCACAATACCTCTAAACCAAAATTTTACCATATAACTTGTAAAATATAATTTTGTATAAAACCCATTTGAAAGCACACGTTTTAATGATAATAATAATTATTATAAACTTATAATTATTGTCCTCTAATTACGCGCTGATCATTCTAGAAATGATACCCGGTCAGCTGGTCAGCGATCGTGCTCACGTTGAGTCTTCCGACGTAAACGAAATATGATATGAGAGCCCGGTCACGTAATTAGTTCGATAATTGATACATCTACAGTGACATATTCATACGTTTAAACTAATGTTAGTTTTCATCTCACGATACTTTTATTTTATGCCGTTCTGAGACGTAACAGTACTCCTCGTCCTCGAATAAGGTCTAGATGCAACATGATTGCTCCATCAAATTTATCCAGGTCAATAAACCCGCGTACTTAGGCTTAGTTCAACTTATTGGTGCAGCTAATAATAAATCAATAATTGTATATAGTATAAACTATAAAGTATAAACTATCCATGGCTTGATTTTGTCCCCTCGTGGGCCGTGGGTCATGTGGCGAGGCTCTAAAGACAAGGAATGTCCCAATCTTACTTGCACCGGTTTTGATCGGGTCTTAAAATCGGACAAAAAGAAACTGGGATTCTTCTAATGGGACCTACCAGCAAAAGGGTAAAGGGCCATTTCGTCATTTTAATATAAGAACGTATACTATATGTTTAAAATTTATAATAGTCGAAGCATTTTCTCGACTTGTCCCTTGCCTTACTGGATTGGACCTCAGGAATGAACGGCCGAGATCATTTAGTGGACATCTTATTGCTTCGTAAGTATATAAATATTTGAAATGCGAAATACGAGATGGCGTTCCAGGTGACCCGCATCATCTGAGCCGTGGATATTTTCGCTTGCTGACGGATATGGGCCATGGCCCGCACCGGAACGCGTTTCCCTTCCTACTCTGGCTGCTAGGGGCATGCACCATTGTAAAATAGGTGTAAAACACGCTTGTTTGTTGGTTCGGGTCACGAGGAGTGTGGAATGACGGAAGTAGCCCCGAGGGAAAAAAAATACCTTTCTGTCGTCCTTTATCGAAGCAGCACACGTGCCGGACGGAGGAACCAAACAAAAATCAAATCCGGGACTTTGATTAAAACAGAACAAAACAAGAGAAACAGCTGCGATCTGGATTCTGGAATTCTAAAAATCAGACATCATCATCATTAGCATCATCTCTCCCCAAGAGAGAGAGAGAGAGAGAGAGAGGGAGGAAAAGGACGTCGGGCAGAGAATGTATCGATAGATAAATGGAAAGAAAAAGGAGGCGAGCCGAGGAAGAATTTACCAGAGATTCCTAAGATCTTGGACCGTCTGAGATCGAAGGATTCCTGTTTACGTTGTCCCCATCGAAAGCCAAGTTTCAGTAAGAGTAAGAGAATAAATAAGAAGGATGGCTTAAAGTTGCAGCAAAATCCATTTCTCTGGTTCCTGAATTTACACTCCCAGCTCCAAGCGAACAGAATGATGAGTCTTCCCGTTTTCTACATGAGATCTTGCGTTCCTCGACTCCCAATCATTTCAGGTCCAAATGTGGCGAGAGCCTGAGCTGTCCCGAACTCGTTAAATGTGTTAGGGTTCGCCGGCGGACCAGCTTAGATCTTGAAAAAAAAATGGCTCTGTTTCGGAAGTTTTTCTACAGGAAGCCGCCCGATGGACTTCTCGAGATCTCCGAGAGAGTTTACGGTACGTTGCAGTGCGTACAATGTTGAACATTTGGTCGTGTCTTACCATTGTAATTCCCGAATATGCCATATTCGGGAGAGCTAGAAATGTTTGTCCTTTCTCGATGTTTTTCGTCCGTCTCGTACCCTGTTTAATAGCTTTTCTGTAGCTTACATTCTATACATTATTGAATATAATTCTTTGCCATTTTATTTTATTTTTTTAATATTTTTTTAAAAGCGAGCTAATTGATTGCTTTGAGATTCCCATTCCCTTTCTTAATATTTCCGAGGACGACGATTCGTCTTTTGCTAACGAAAGTAATAGCGTCAGTGGTGGGATTGTAATATGATACTTCTTTCCCTCTACTAGCCCATCATGTTCATTTTCCTGCTTATGTTCTTCTGCCACCATTTATTTGATGTTTAGTCCATTTGGACAACAAAATACACAATTAGAAAGTAGATGTACGAAACAAACCCATTTGGACAACATATTGGAGAATTAGAAAGTAGAAATACCAAAAGAAGAAGAAATGAATGTTAGATAGAATTTTATGGGAAAGGAAATGACAAGAGTTCTGCTAAGTAAATTTTTACTCAGAGAGCACTCCAGTGGCCAAAAGGGGACGCATAGTTCTTCTAAAAAATGGCTTTGTACAAAAAAAAAAAAAGACTTTCAAGTCCGTTAAAATTTATCCTGAGTTGTTGTATTTTTTCAAAAGAGGTTTACCTGCCTACTTGTTGTTTGGTGCAATTATTTAACCTAGCTTGAGTTCTCTTTTTTGTATTTCCCCATTCTCATTTTTGTATGAAACATATCATTCACTTTTCATCTATATGCTTTTACTTTAAAGATTTAGTGGTTCAGATTCTTTTTAAGAAATGTACAGAAAGGAAAAACAAAACATAATCTGTCTTTTTATGTGCAGTGTTTGATTGCTGCTTTTCCACTGATGTCCTAGAAGAAGATGAGTATAAGATCTACGTGGAAAGTATTGTAGCTCAACTCCGTGAGCAGTTTCCAGATTCTTCTTTCATGGTATTCAATTTCAGAGAGGGGGAAGGACAAAGTCAGATTTCCAGCATTCTCTCAGAATATGATATGCTTGTTATGGACTATCCTCGGCATTATGAAGGGTGTCCATTACTTACCATGGAAATGATCCACCATTTCTTGAGGTCATGCGAGAGCTGGCTTTCACTAGGTCAGCAGAACGTTCTACTAATGCATTGTGAGCGAGGTGGTTGGTCAGTGCTGGCTTTCATGCTGGCTGGGCTTTTGATTTACAGGAAACAGTATACGGGAGAACAGAAAACTTTAGACATGATATACAAGCAGGCCCCACGGGAGCTTTTGCAGCTTTTATCTCCATTGAATCCATTGCCTTCACAGTTGAGATACCTTCAATATGTTTCAAGAAGAAATGTGGGGTCAGAATGGCCTCCTTTGGATCGGGCACTTACTCTGGATTGTGTTATTCTTAGGATGATTCCTAGTTTTGATAGCGAAGGAGGTTGCAGACCAATATTTAGGATTTATGGACAGGATCCCTTTATTAGTGATCGAACTCCTACACTTCTTTATTCTACGCCAAGAAATTGTAAAAGCGTCCGCCTATATAAGCAGGTGAATGTAACTCACATGTTTCCACTTTTTAAAATATGAAAACCTTCTTCTTCTTTTTCTTCTTGTAAAAACAAATTCCTTGCATGATTTAGGAGCTTCCTTTTTTAACACATAAACAAGAAAACCTTTTATGTATTTTTTTTTTCTTGTTGAAACAAATGATGATTGGCAGCGTACAATGAAGGTCTCAAGCCAATCTCGAGTCACTTCCAGTTCATGTTGTGCTTAATAGGGATTTTGGGCCTCCTAACTTTTTTAGTTTGGTGGAAACAAGAAGCCTTGAACTGGTTAATGGTGTCATGGGACAGACTATGGCTTATTCTTGACCCCATATCACATGGCTATTTTCCAAGTTGTAATATTGTGAGAGTTAATTGGCCATCCGGTTCATGCACCTCAAATTGTATCCCATCAGTGATTGGGATTTTTTGGTGGTGGATGGGCAGGAGTCGGTATTTTCTCATACAGTAAAAAAAAAAAAAAATCGTACCATCCAGGTTGTGTACCTCAAAGTTTTTAAACCTTCCTAATTGACGTGTTTTGGTTGCAGTCAGACTGTGAACTAGTTAAAATTGATATTCACTGCCACATCCAAGGTGATGTTGTTCTAGAGTGCTTCAGTCTGGAGGAGGATCTTGAGCATGAACAGATGATGTTTCGGGTGATGTTCAACACTGCTTTCATCAGGTCCAATATTTTGATGCTTAACCGTGATGAAATCGACATTCTCTGGAATGCCAAGGATCGATTTCCAAAGGATTTCAGAGCAGAGGTATGTGCTACTGAAGTATACCATTTTCTCGAAATTTTATACTTCTATTCATTTGTTTCCCTCACTTATCTTATACATTTTTTTCTTTCAATTATTCTTTGGACGCAGATCCTTCTATCAGAAATGGATGCCGCTGCCTCTTTGATCACAGTTGATTTGAGTGGCGCAGAGGAGAAAGAAGGACTTCCAATGGAAGCATTTTCCAAGGTACAGGAGATCTTTAGCACTGTAGATTGGCTGGACCCAAAGGCTGATGGTGCACTCTCTGTAATTCAGCGTATGGCTTCATCAAATGCTTTACAAGAGAAGCTGGATGGCGTTTCTCTGGGAGAAACTACAAAGTTTATTGCAAACGTCGTCCGTGAGAGGATTAATTTGGAGAACAATTATTTGCTTGACCAAGATTCTCTTAATGAGAGTTCGCCAAGAGAGAATTGCCAAAGGAGCCCACCCCCTCCACCTTCTCGACTTGAACAAGATGCAATCGAAGAAATTCTTAAATTCAGTTCTTCAGGTGTTAATCTCAAAAATAATTTATCACCTCTTCAGCAGCCTTCTTCCTCAGTGAAACTATCACCAGAATTAGATGTAATAAACGAGAAAGTTCAACATCAGGAAGCAGTTGCTGCCATTCAACGTACTGTCCAGTCTAAAATATTGTCTCAACGTGTTGGAGAAGCATCTTTATCAAACCCAATCTCCTCTTCTAATTTTTTGCAAGGTTCACCTCTACCAATGTCTAGGTTTCATAATCAACCTGCTCTTGGCATTACAGCTTTACTGCAAGATCATGTTCTTTCATCTGGAATTAGTGAAAGCTCTCACTTGGCAAATAGGCTGGTCCCTCAATTACAGTCATCTGCTGCTCAGTCAAAACTTTCAGATTCTATTAAGTTTACTCCTTCCATGTCACCTTCCCCACATCCGGTAGCTCCTTCCTCTGTTGATCCAATGGAGAATGATCCCAAACATCATTCTTCATCATCAAAAGATGTAAAACCTTCTCCTCCAGATTCTATTTCGTTTGAACCTCTACTTGCAAAACGAGGGAATGTTTGCCCTCCTCCGTTACCTCCACCTCCTCTAAACCCAGTGTTAGCTTCAGTTCCTTCTTTAATGTCAAAAAACAGGTTACATTTGACCTTGCCTCCATCACTATCCCCTCTTACATCAGCCCCCCCTCCTCCTGCCACAACCATTTCGTCATTGTCCTCTTCCACTTCATCAATAGAAAAGATGGCAGCTTCTCCTCCTCCTCCTCCTCCTCCTCCTCCTCCTCCTCCTCCTCCTCCTCCTTCTCCTCTCTCCTCCTCCTCCTCCTCCTCTTTCTCCTCCTCCTTCCCCATTATTTGTCCATGAGTCTATGTCAAAAGAGTCTTTATCCCCGTCAACTTCAAAGGTGGTTGGTGCTCCTCCTCCTCCTCCTCCCCCCATGATTATCTCCTCAGTGTCTTCGCCCACTTTAACTTCAAAGATGGCTGCACCTCCTCCTCCACCATTACCACCTCCTCTTTCCCCTACGATTGTGTCTTCAGTGTCTTCGCCCTCTTCAGCAACAAAATCCATGACAGGCCTTCCACCTACACCTCTCCACCACCTCCACCATCTCCACCACCTCCACTTCCTGCAGTTCCCATTTTGCTTGCGTCATCATCTGCCTCAACTACAAAGGAGGTGGTTGGCGCCTCCCCTCCCCAACCCCTTCCGTCTCCCTCCCTCCCTCCCCTCCCTCCCCTCCCCTCCCCTCCCCCTCCCCTCCCCTCCCCTCCCTCCCCTCCCCTCCCCTCCCCTCCCCCCCCCCTCCCCTCCCCTCATTGCTGTATCTTCAGTGCCATCATTTGCTTCAGTTACTGAGAACATGACTGCTGCATCTCCTCCTCCTCCTCCCCCTTCTCAGGCTTCAACATCCTTGTCCCATCTGCCGCTGCCTCCACCACCTCCACCACCTCCACCACCCACCACCTCCACCACCTCCACCACCCCACCACCTCCACCACCTCCACCACCTCCACCACCTTCTGGCCCTTCCACTGGTACATCTGCCACACTTTCTGCACCATCCCCCCCACCTCCTCCCCTACCTTTTGGCCCTTCCACTGGTATACGTGCCAGGCCCCCCCACCACCTCCTCTCCCACATTCTGCCCCTTCCACTGATATACCTGCCATGCCTTCAGCACCAGCCCTCCACCTCCTCCTCTCCTCAGTCAAGGGCGTTCAGGTGGATCACCAATTCCACCTCCACCTGCTCCTAGTGGATCTTTGCCATTCAAGGGGCCAGGCAGTGCTCCAGATGGGAGTAAAGCAGCTGGCAGCGGTCCAGGACCACCACCTCCTGCTCTAGCTCCAAATTTTGGTGCAAAGGGACGGGGACTGCGCTCAATGAGTCCAAAAGGACTAACAGTTTCAAAGAAGTCATCTCTAAAGCCATTGCACTGGGTAAAAGTGACAAGAGCTATGCAGGGAAGTTTATGGGCTGAAGCGCAGAAACATGATGAAGCTTCCAAGTATGATAACTTAGTTTCATTTGCTGTTGATTGCTTATTTACGTTTGAAGCATGCAAAGTTGTCCATTGGAGGTTGGGAGTAAATAATGTACCTTATGTAGTTCTTACTGTTCTATTTTAGGGCTCCTGAGTTTGATATGAAAGAGCTTGAGAATCTTTTCTCAGCTGTTGTTCCACCATCTGACAAGGGAAAGGGTGATAAATCAGGTCGGCGTGCGTCAGTTGGGGGAAAACCTGATAGAGTCCATCTGGTAAATTCATCCGTTTGCTCTTTACAAAAGTTTATATTTACACCATTTTTATCATGTTATGTGGTTTAAGATGTCTTATCTTTTTGTTTCAACTCCTAATGTAAAAAGATAGAGAAACTGGTCTTTATAAAGCTCCATCTCTCCAAGCTATCAATTTGCGTATGCATATGATTGCTAGCACCTTAGAGTTGTGCTTGAATTAAAGTTTCCGCTTCCTTATCACTTGGTCTTTAATCTTTGGGTCTCTGTATTTGATCTTTGATATGCATATATTTTCTTCTTGGTATACTGGTGAAATTACTGTCTTATAAGGTACTCAATGTGTTTTCCTCTGCTTGATCTGCAGATAGAACTGAGACGTGCTTATAACTGTGAAATCATGCTAACAAAGGTGAAGATGCCATTGCCTGATTTGATGGTAAGTTTATCATCTCTTTCACAGACTCTTGTTTCCCGATTCCATGATCGTGATCTCAGTTGGCAGTTTCACGATCGTGAGTTGACATTTTCTTGATCACGATCTCAGTTAACATTTTCATTATTGTGATCTTGGTTGACATTTTCACGAAGGTCCTGTTCTTACTAGAAATGGAGTAACTTATTATTCTGAGATATTTTCTCAATTTTAGTTTTATTTTTATTCTAGTACCAGAGCTTTTAAACTTTTTTTTCATTTTTTTTATTCTATTTTCCCTTATTTTTCTATATTCTTTTGTACTTAGAGCTTGGTCTTCTGATATCACCATTTCATGGACATTTGCCAGAGCTCAGTGCTTGCGTTGGATGAGGCAGTTTTAGATGTGGACCAGGTAGATAACCTCATAAAGTTTTGTCCAACCAAGGAGGAAATTGAACTGCTTAAGGTACATATTTATTGTCAAAATATTATTTATGCGGTATCTTCTTCCGAAAGCTCTTTTATCGTGTGAGGAATTTATTGAAACAAGGAGTAAAGTACTTCTGAAGGTTTGCAGTTTCAGGGAGATTTTTTTGTTTCACACTTTTTTTGTACCATTTTGGCAGACTGCATGTGACTCTTAACAAAAGTGGTGTCACAGTATATGTCAAATATATATAAATAAAACTTGAGAGCACAATGCAGAATATGTTAGATGAGCCAATGTCTTGGTTTTGTTATAGATTTCTTTTCCTGAGCATCAATTATAGAATCTTAGTGTCTAGATGACATGAAAGTATGCTTGTTTTAGCTTTTTTAAAGGCAGAAACTATGCAAATGAAAAGCAAAAAACATCAAATTTGATATTTGTCACATATTGTAGTATTATACCCTAAAAACCAAAAAAAGGTTATCTTGTAATCTTATTAAACTAAGGTACTGCAGCATGGTTGATCTCCTGAGGTACAAAAGCTCATGCAGAAAACCAGGAACCTGTCTCTTATCATGAGTTTCCTTTTGAACTTTGATCCCCAGATTAAGGCAGCATATGTATTCTAGCTGTTTGCTGATGGGCCTAGGTTTCTGCATACTGCATCTTTGATCTCAATCAAAGCGGGGTGCGCCTGTGGCAAACTTTGGAACTGACTGGAAAAGTTATCGCTTCTTGCTATCAAAATACCCAATTATATCTTTATAATTGAACATGAAATCACACTAAAAGTAATAATTGAACATGAAATATTCAGTAAAATATGAAGGGACATTATCAACATGAGGGAAAAGAGGCTGGACCCAGGTCTAGTCAAATAGAGCTGCATCTGTTTTTTTTCCCTTAAAAGGTTACTTTATTTACAGTATTGCCATTCACTTCATTTTATAGCAATGCCATTTGCTCCAAAATTTTAAATTAAAAATAATAAAACATCTAAGCTTGAATGCATGAGACAATACATTAATGCACAAGATGAATAAATCAATTTTCAAATAATTCATTCAATGTGGATAATTAAGACATCTGGGTGCACCTTAGCTTATGTGGGCCTCGGTCCATACTCCTCCATACTCCTCTCGTACTAATATTTACTATTTCATATCCTCACTGTTCTGGCTGTATTTTGTTTAGGTTTACACGGGTGACAAAGAAAACTTGGGTAAATGTGAGCAGGTGTGTATCCATCTGACTTTTCACTGATTTTGTAGTGCTTAGTGATTTAGTTCCTTGCACTAACATGCTAACATTCTTGTGCTGTTGCAGTTCTTTTTAGAGGTAATGAAGGTGCCCCGAGTAGAATCTAAGCTCAGAGTCTTTTCATTTAAAATTCAATTTAATACACAGGTAAATGAATAGTTATGTTGCATGAGTTCTGCTCTTTGGTTGTCCTCATCTGTTGCGAACTAAACTCTATCTTCCTCTTATGCTATTATTGCAGGTGGCTGATCTCCGGAATAGTCTGAATATAGTGAACTCTGCGGCAGAGGAGGCAATTTTATACCTTAAACCCTACTCGTTTGTAAGTGCCTAGATCGTTTTATGAAACAGGCAGAACTCTTATATCATCCACTTTTTGTATACCAGATCAGGATGTCTGCAAAATTAAAGAGAATCATGCAAACGATTCTTTCACTTGGAAATGCCATTAACCAGGGGACTGCTAGGGGTGAGTTTCAATTTTGGTTTGTACTGAAGCTCGTTATACTGTTGTATGTTTCTAAAGAGGCTATTCTACGAACGTCCATCCCCTGGGCATAAGTTGACTATATGTTCGATGGTTGTCCATGCTCAAGGGCAGGATATGTTACAAATGCTCATATTGCACTTCATTTCCTTGTATTTTTCTTCGTAAAAAGCATTTAATATTTCTTCAAGAAAAAGCATTTAATATTATTATTTTTGTCAATCAATTGGTAGATTCGTATTTTCTTTGTGTTATTTGGTCTTGCTACGGAAAATTATGATGTTGGACAGGAACTAGCTCTTCTATTAATTCATATGGAAAGCGTTCCCAACTCAGTCGGTCAGATAGTGTGTTAGGATTGCCATCCTCAAAATAAGGGAATGAACTCAATGTGAAAAGAGAAAGCTAGATTGTTTGTGTACCCTTAGCTTCCTGTTACTGTAACTAAACCTTTTTGGGGTTCATGTATTTTTTTCCTGAATATGAAATAAAATCACAACTTCCAAAAAAAAAAGAGAGTTAAGAGCGACAAGCTTTTAATGATTATTTTTTTGTAGGCTGACTTTTCTGTTTGATATCAGTTACCATAATACTGCTTTCTCACACTTTTAGCATTTCTAAGATCGACTTAAATGCAAAGCCTTCTCCTCCTTAAACATGTGGGTTTCAGGTTCCTATGCAAGGGAGCCTAGTCTCGCCCTGGGGCTGTTCACAATTAAAAAACTGCAAAGATTACTTGAATACGTCCTATGCATGGTAATCATTTTTATTTAGAGACAATATCTGCAAAAATTGTGAACCTGAGCATAGCTCAGTGGTAACACAGAGGGTTGTGTAACGGGAGCTCTTGAGTTTGAGTCTCCTGGAATATGAAAAATTGGATAGTAAAAATCACTCTCTTCAAAAAAAAAAAAGAAAAATTTTTGGTTTATATGCTCTCTCTGCTCCTCCATGGAAAAATGAACCAGTTTTACACCTTAGACTTTCTATTCTGCGCTTTGTTTCTGCTGTGGAATCCATCAAACATCAATGCATTAAGAAAAACTGAAGAAGAATCTGAACCTCTTCAAGAATTTAAAATTCTTTCTGGAACTTTCAAGTATGTGAGCTGTAATTTAATATCAAAATCCAGTGGAAAAAGTTTAATTACTGCTTTGGTTGCATCCTCGTCAAATGCTCTTAACCACTTATATTGATGTATATAATCCTATTTTTTAAATGGAATATTGTCTGGTACTTAAAATACATGTAAATTATTAGTATCCTAGAAGCTTTTGTATTGTTGACTGGCAAAATTTTTCAAAATGAGTTGATATTGATTTGTAAGTTTCTGTTTGTGGTAGAGTACTCTATTGCTTGCATCGTTATTCCTCTAGTCATTCTTGCATTTTTTGTAGGCTCTGCTGTTGGGTTCAGGCTGGACAGCTTGCTTAAGCTCTCCGATACCCGTGCTCGTAATAATAAGATGACTCTCATGCATTACCTGTGCAAGGTAACTTCTGATATGTGCACTGTTCGGATTTGTTGACAGATGTTTGGTCTAACTAGAAGTTTTTAGCTTTGTCAAAAAGAAAGGGAAGTAGGAGTTTGAGATATGATTGTTTTATAATATATATATATATATATATATGTATATATAGCTTTGTTAAATGTTATGATTCATTGGTCTTATTTCTGAAATGACAAAATTATCGTTATTTGGATGAAACTGCCTTTATTTCTTCTACGCTCATGCAATAGTCCTGATTGAACTTAGTTTGAGGTCAGACTATACCATATTGTACTATCACTGTAATTGTCATTAATTTAATCTTGGTTAGATTGTGTAGTTGAACGGAGTGAATTAGGGGAGTGTTGTATAATAGTAGGGATTCAGAATCTAGGGTTTTCATAGGTGCTGAACTAGGTCATAGAGGGGATTGCTAAACAAACTGGGAGTCAAAGCTATTTGTTACGATCTTGTGGGGCCCAGCCTAGGGAATGAGCGCTGGCTTGGGCCAGCCTAGTATGGGATAGGTTTAAGGGCCTAGCTTTCCGTGTTCCATCAGCTCTGGATCTTTTGACATATTGGCTAGGTACCTAACATTGGTATCAAAGCAACCACTAGGTCAAGTGTTCGAACCACAATGGGGGCGACCTATGGAAAGGGCTACTTGGTGCCAGAGTGACAGCCATCACAAGGGTGAAAAGGGCTACCTGGTCCTGAGTGAAGGCCGTCATAGAGGGGGCCGCCGTGGTCGTCGGCATGGAAGCGTGGTGGATTGTTACAATCCTGTGGGGCCCAGCCTGGGGTATGGGTGCTAGGTTGAGCCAACCTAGTATGGGATAGGTTTAAGGGACTAGCTTTCCATGTTCTATCAGCTCTGAAGCTTTTGGCATATTGGCTAGGTACCTAACACTATCAAAAGCATGTTAAAACCATAAGAAGATACTGTAATCAGTAAAAATATACTTAAATAACTTCTAATAAGCAGATTATGCAGTATAAAGAAGAAAATACATCAAAGGTAAAAATTCTAAACAAATTTGGCAGAATAAAGCAGAAAAGGGATTCAAAATAGGTTGAGAAACGAAAATATTTTGTTTTTCGGAAAGAATGTAAGAAGATTAAAACAACACACCCTAAAATTCTGCTGCAGTATTGCTATAGTGTCAGTCTACCATGCCAAGCTAGAGTATTTTGCAACATTCTTGAGCTACAGTGCTGCACTTCAGTGAACAAAGACATCTATGATTTTTCTGCTGTAATAGAACTGTGATGAAAATCTAGGGTAAAGAAGGATGTTATGGAAGTAAAAAATGGTTTGTGTAAACACAAAGAAGAGAAATAAAAGGGAGCGTGACACCTGATTTTGACATTCACTTCCAAGACAGATCCAAACAATGTAATTCTGGGTCTTCATTCATGCTCTACCAATTTTAGGGCTTTGGTGGTTTTTAATAGCTATAATTCTAAAAGTAATAGCCCAGATTAAAATTGTCATTGTCTAGATTTAAAGGGCAAAATTAAAACATAAATAAACCCTAATGGACCTCCAGCGAACAATAAAAAAGCCTCATAATACTAAATCTCGGATAATTAAAAATTCACTTATTTTTAGGGGCATGACAAAGGCCAATTAAAACATAACCCACTTAAAGTAAAACAAAATTATAACTCACCACCCAACTTCCTAAACCTACTAATTAAAATCAAATCTTGGCTGCACATTGATCCAAATCTTTACATTCTATTAGATTTAGTGAAGGAAGATAGAAGATGAGAGAAAAGTGAAGAGATAGGAAGAAGGGGAAGAGAGAAGGAGAGAAAGAGGTTGTAAGGTCTTCTTGACCTACAACCCTAAAACATGTATTAATAGAATCCGAAAATACAAAATTACAATGATGCCATTCATGGCTTGAGAAGCAAGTAAAATAAACAATAAACAAATAATAACTAACTAAAGTCTAATAAAATTACTAAACTACCCCTAACTCTTAACACATTCCTTTGTCTTCTTTGTACTTGTTTGAAACTTTTGATCCCCATCAGCTAATGAGTAAGAGTATGAATGAGGTACTTGTTAAGAGAAAAAGAATTAGGGTTTAACTGGGGGACTGAGAAAAAGAGAAAATAAGGAAGAATTTTAGCCGAGGGAGGAAAGGAGGAGAAGGAGAATGTGGGAGTCTTAGATAAATTAGAAGGAAGCTCCGTCCTCTGTAACATTCATTATTTAAACAATAATTTTTTAAATGATAATGTGGGGACCACACTCTAGACACCCCTTCATCATAGTTACCATTAATGGAAGAAAAAGAACTCTAATCTTTCCCTGTTCTTTTATAATAATGAGAACTTTTCTTGCACAAAATAATTTGTTTCCCTTATTTTTATATGGCTCAAAATTTATTAAAGAAGAGGAGTAAAGGAACCATTCAGAGGGGTAAAAGGCCAGAGAAATGACAGGCGTGGAGCCCATACAAGACAAACAGTAAATTAGAAAGCAGATTAAAAATTCAAGATAATGGTATTTGCTGGAGAGGGACCCAACTGAGCAAACGGATCAGCAATGGAGTTGTTTTGTTACAGGCTAGAGGTCAATCAATCTAAGTGAATCCAGCCAAGTTTCCAATTTGAGCAACTTGAAAGTCGAACTGCCAGGCATGGAAATTCTCACCCTTGGCCCAAGCAATAACAATCTAGGAGTCGCCCTAGATGGAGACCTGTTGAAAGAGGGCTGTAGTAGATCTTCAACCCCTGACGTAGCACAATTTTTTAGCTGTTATGGTTTCGACAATCCCTCACAGAGAATAATGAGCAAGGAGCTTGGCACCATTATAGTATTTGATGAACCCATTCAGCATAGACAGTCGGGCAAGGATTAGAACCCTGCTGCCATCAAAATAAACTCTAGGTTGCCCAGGAAAAGGGGCCCAGGACTGTCAAGGTTTGCTTGCTGTGCGACAAGCAAGACCTGAACATGTCATTTCTCCTGGATGAGAGCAAATAATCCTGTTTTGTGCCCCTACTAATCTTCTGTTCCACCCCCTTGCATGAGCAATCTTGTCCTCAATGTTGGGCTTCAAAAAACTACAGCAAGAGGTTCAACTACATTTGCTCCATTTTTTTTTTTTTTTTTAAAGAAGTTGACAAAGAAGAAGGTTGCTTTTGTTGGAACCTGAGTGGTTAATGCTCTAACAGCTGAACAATTAGATCTAGAATAGCAACAATAAGTGAAGTTGCTTTGGCATTTCTTTGAGACCAACTTTTCAATCTCAGATTTATGAACTCACTTGACGCTGGGTGTCAGAGATTAGGAATAAAAAAGCTCTGTGATCTTGAGATTGATATGGGGTTGGTAGGTACTGTAAACACTTCCTTGAATAGGTGTCAGAAACTGGCAGTCAGTGGGCTGCATCTGGTCAACTTCTTCCTTGTTCCCGAGGGAGATCATGGCTAGCCATCCTTTGTTGGGCAACTCCATTGTGTTAGGTTTTACCTCTTGAAGGAGCCATAAATGGGTGTTGTTTGTGGTGTCGGGAATAAGTTGGGCGTGGTTGGCTCGAGGTATTCTGTGAAAGGTAGGCAATAGGCTAATTGCAAAGTGGAAGAGATATGTATGTTGTGATCAAAGTTTGGAGGGTAAGGGGGTGACAACAATGCTATAGATGTCTGGTTTTCATTGTGGAGTGGCTGGGTTCAGGAGAGAGTAGTGGATGGAGGAGGTTTCGGTCAGGTAGGACTAAATGGAGAGAATGGGCAGCAATGGGGAACTTTTGGGGATGTGGTGGAGTGGCTACGATCTGAAGTAGTGGATGGGAGAGTGGAGTAGGAATATTTTTTTTTGAAAGAAGAGTGGAGTAGGAAATGGATGGGAGCATGCCCAAACATGGACTTATGCTGGAGAAATTGGGCTTTATGGCAGGGTAGGAGAGGATAAACGGCATCAATCTGGTTGTGGTTGGCAGGTATTGTCTGTAGCAGTTTAGCAGTGGCGCGGAAGCAAGTAATGGATAGGATTGAGTTTGGTATAAAGATATGAATAGTGGGCAAATGTGTACAAGTGTTAGAGATTAGTTACACATACAAATACAAGTAAAAACATACTGACTTATTAATGGGAAACCGGTTTTCTTATTTCAGCTAGTCATCTTGGGATGGTGAGCCCTATTTTACAACATGTAGGGGAGGAATTGCGTTTATGGTCAGTTAGTGGAGAACATTGGGGCAACATGTGGCTTTAGGTGGTTAGATTTGACTATGATGGATTGGTCAGGGTCTGAAGGAAGCCACAAATGGGGGAGCTTGGTGAAGTAGGCATACTGATGGAGGTCATGGACTTAAGAGGACTTCAAGTGGTGCCAAACACGGGTCTGAATGAGTCATCGTTAGGTTTTAAAGACTGAAGAGAAGGAAATGGAGATCTGGAGTCTCTTATTTCATGAGTCTCACCATAATAGTGAATTCTCTACCTTATAATGCAATTTTGCCATCTCCTTCAGTCTAGCATCTTGGGTAGGGGCTTCTTCGCTCTCTTCAATGGCCATAAGAATCCCCACCTAATCTTGGTTCAAGGTTCAAGAAGTTTAAAACTTGCGACAGGGGAGAAATCTTTGCTGTAAAAAGGTAACTTTTTAACTTCTCAAAAAAAAAAAGGTAATTTTTTGGATCAGGTTCTTAACTGTTGTGGATCCCTAGATTTTAGATGACTTTGACTTTGATCAAATTAACTCGGATGTATATTGATTTCTACAATTGAACAGAAAGCTTTAAGATTTTGAATATATAAATATGTCTGTTGGCACCCCTATTGCAACAAGGATACGTGGTGTAGTGGACTACGTTATGGTCTAATTCATACTTATATGACTATCCAGTCTATTAGGTCGTGGTTGTTTTTCTAATTTCAAAACATAAAGGGTAGTTGTCCAAATTGTGAAATTTTGTCCTTTCAGAAATGAAAATGAATGAATCATATTATTGATAATAGCAATTTCAGAAACAAAATCAGAAAACTTTTACTTCCACATAAGTTCATCAATTAACTCTAATTTTTCTCAAATATAATGAGACCAAAAAATTTTACAATGTATTGAGACTATATAAGAAGTAGCTGTTGTTCATGTATTGAAGCAGTCAACTGCTTTGTGTGGTTGACTGGTTTTATTTAAGGAAAAAAATTTCCAAAGATTAACGGATTGTCTCATTTCAGAAAATCCAGAGAATTTTATTTATGCGGAATTAACGGAAAACAATTATTGGTTGCTTTTTATGTTTTCTTTTTAATTTATGTTTTTTTTGACAACTGAAGGTTCTTGGAGAAAAACTGCCGGAACTACTAGATTTCCATAAAGACCTTGTTAACTTGGAATTATCCACGAAGGTACGAAGGTGGTTAACTCCCTATTGTGTTTATGCATTTATATGTGTTATTTACTGAGTAAGCCTACCTATTGGCCCACAGATTCAATTGAAAACTTTGGCAGAAGAAATGCAAGCCATAAGCAAAGGACTAGAAAAAGTGGAGCAGGAATTGACAGCTTCTGAAAATGATGGTCCGATTTCAGAAATCTTTTGCAAAGTAGGTTTTCTTTATCTTTTTCTTTGATTTTAGTAGTATAACCTAAAATTTCGTGTTTCAGATGAGAGCATCTCGATCAAAAAAAAAAAAAAAGTAAAGATGAAAACTTCACTAGGACATTATAGGAGTTGTTTCTTAGAAGTTTAAAACCATTGAAATAGAAATGTCATGGAAAGCTTGGACTGCAATACATGAAAAGTACATACATATGTTATACAAAACACTAGAACAGGCATAAAGTACATGGTTGTTTTTTTCCATTAATTGTATGAAGTTTGTGATAACATCTTTTATTTGGTTCACAAATTAGTGGGTTTAAATCAGCAGATTAGATTGAGTAGACAGATGCGATGTATTCGCAATGCAGCTTCATGCCATGATAACATGATGAGTAGGCAGAAACACAGAGCAACTGAGTTAAAAAATTTCATACTTTTTATAGCAACCATGTACAAAAGTTTTGTACCGATTAATTGCTACTATTTAGACTGGACTTTGGTAATAGATACAACCAATCTCGACTGTGAAGGTTTATTTTAGTATTTTATAGGTTAGTAGCTAATTGCATGATCATCTTACTAGAGGTATCTAGGAGCTGTAGGTTTCATTAAGAAAAATGGAGAAGTCGGTGTTTGTTTTCTTTCATATAGGGGCGATGGAACTGATAGTTACTATTAAATAGAGCTCTACCTTCTGGTAAATATGGTAGTTCTTCCATGGATGAAAGCTTTTTATCTTGAACTCTCTTGTTTTTGTCTTTTTTACTGTCAATACTTGTGTCTTTTGCTTGTTTACATATGTGCATATTGCAGATTTTATTTTATATTTTTATGATGTTTTGTCTTCTGGATTAAAAATTTATAAAGTAGAAAGATTATATGTTAATTTACTGAAAGTTTCCATTCTATTTGGTCAGACATTGAAAGAGTTTCTTGTCACTGCTGAAGCTGAAGTTAGGTCCTTAACCTCTCTCTACTCTGGTGTGGTATGCACTCATCTATTAAACAAAAATAATTAAATATTCCTGTCTCTCAGTTTCTCTTGATATTCCTAGGGGAATGCTTTTGTTAGAAATTATCGAATGCATAACCTTTATAGTTATTTCTCTGCAGGGTAGAAATGCTGATGCATTGGCTGTATATTTGAGAAGATCCAGCTCGCTGCCCATTTGAGCAAGGTCTTAGGCATTTCTTCTTCTTCTTCTTCTTCTTCTTCTTCTTCTTCTTCTTCTTCTTCTTTTTCTTTCAATGTCTGCTTCTGCTTGAGAACATTTGAGGCCTTTATGTTTTTTGTTTGAAACTGTTGCATAAAATTTTCTATCAGATGGGTATTGTTAGGCATTGTTTTCTTGTGGCTCTCTTTTATTTCTTAGAATAATCATATCTCATTTGTATGTGAAAATACATAAAAAGTCTATTTGTGTAATTAATTGAACATATGTTGGATACTCTCGTGCATCCAATTCATGACTGTGAAATGCTTCTCCTCGCTTCTACGAAAGCGTAGAAACAATCATTTATTTTGCATCTCATTTCAACTTCTACTGAATATTTGGTGCAGTTGTTGCTACGCTCCTGAACTTTGTGAAGATGTTCAATCGTGCCCATGACGAAAATTGCAAGCAGCTGGAGCTTGAAAAGAAAAAAGCTCAAAAGGAAGCCGAGAACGAGAAAATGAAGGTTGCTACTCCCAAAAAGCTTTCAGATCAAGCTTCTAAATTGCTGGACAGGAGTGGCGAAACCCAATAATAACATAACCTGACTTACTAATTTCACTTTAAGTCCACAATGAAATCTCAAGGAGGTTGTGGCCAAGAACTCATGATGAAAGAAGAACAGAATTAAACATTTCTGGCAGCTCTTCTAGTAGCCAAAGAATAAGCTTTGGGGACCCGCAATTTGAAGAAGTGAGGATGTGTACTCGAAGAGGTCCGTTTCCTTTACCTTTGAACCTCTGTCATTAAAAATTCCTTCTTACTGTTTAGTTATGCATGCCTTTTTCTTGTTCACCTGCGCAGATAACTGGCAGTTTGGACAGATCTTGTTGACCAACGTTGTATAGTATACCTGCACTAACCATTAATCTCTGCTGTAAGTTGTATGGTCATTTTGAGTAGGTATAGGTAGTGAAAAGTCGATCATATTCATTTTATATGTGCTTGTATTTCCTCTCCATGTGTATATTTGAGCAGCGGGGATGTGCAAGCAGTGGTGGTTCCGAGTCCAGTTAAAGAGCATTTTCTCTCATTTCTAGTGTCTATTTTTAGATAGATATGTATATTTCATTTAATTATATGGATTTTTTTGTATACTCAAAGAGAGTACAGGATACATAGTTCGGAAATTGCATTCTTTGCTTATAAATGACAGAAATTTAGGGCATGAACCGACTTCTTTTAAGAGTAAACGTCTACTGGGATTCAGCAAGGAGTAAAGTGTGACGACCAGAATGCTGATAAATCCCTATTTATTCTTCTCGTCTGAGTGTTTACTGTTCAAATTAGGTTGCCTAACTGAGGGCCTGATGGCGCTTAAAACTTAGTACCATTTTATGAGACAGTTTTATCCTTCAGTCCGGTTCTGCTACTTTCAGTTACAAGTTCTTTTATAATATTTATTCACTTTTAGGAAGCAGAAAATGACATTGCTTTCTCAGAACAACGTGACTTGATTAGTTGATATGTAAGAAAGTAGTCTGTGGAGTATTAATTTAATGAAATACGAGCACTATCTTGTTGTGTAACAAAAACCAAGGCTAAATAGATTCACTATATTCATTTGCAAACGGATATTGTGGATTTAAAATAGAAATGCATAATTTTAATGAAACAGCCATTTGGACTAAGAGTAATGCAATGAGCACAGGTGAAACTATAGCATTATTCATGCCTGAATCATTATTCATATTTTAATTCTCATTGCTACATTGAGGGAGGGTACTCATAGCATTATTCTTGGACTAAAGTAAGTCTTTCTATTAACTCTGTGTTATCCCAAGCTTTTTGGTACTCAGTTGAAGCAACCTTTACGCCACAAAAGTTTAATGTTATCCATCCAAGATCCAAGAAATTATGTTAGTTTTTCCTCATTAGTGTAAAATTTTATAGTATAATTAATTGACGAACTGGGACAGGACTTACTTGTCATTATGTCCACTTTTCACTATATTCTCACAATATTATTGTTATAAATTTGTTTGTAAAATTGATTAAAGGTAGCGGAAGAATATTTCAAAATAAAATCAAGGTTAAAAATTAAATGCACGAGACAATAAATATATAGAATATATAGCAACCCTATTGTTTAATCTTTTTAAATTTTAATGAAATTTTAATGATGAAACGAAAAACTAAGTGCAACCGAAGCTGAATTCCGTAGTGGCGGACGATTTGGCAAAGGAGCGCACTTCCAGCCGGCTACAGAGCAGACGCGCGGAGTCATCTGTTTTTTCTACTAATAAATGCGATTCTCATAATCTACTAAAGAAATGAAAAGACGGAATAATCCATAATCCGCAACTGGCAATTCGAGCATTTTGATTGTTGAGTTAGAGGATCGTAGGGCTATTATAGTAGTTTTAGTTATTTTTTCTGGTGCTCTTGGCTGCATTCTGACTGGAACCCTAAGCAGCCCCCATTTACCAGCTTCGAGTTGCAGCAAGGAAGCCCAGCCGCAATGGGCCATCGAACTAGGGCTTCTCTCGAGAGACCCGGAAACTTTGCCGTTTTCTCGGTCCGTGTCTGAGATTTGCTAACCGACTACTGAACTTGGAATTCTAATTAGTAGAGCCTCGCCTCATCGGCAACAACCTTCCTGTTGCTTGTTTAGTGTTTATCTGTTAACGGAATGTTGACGGGGAGAAAGGGAAAGGTGAGTTTTTTCGACGGGGTGTGCCAGAATTGGGGGACTACTCCGCTGAAAATAACTCAAGTAGGTGTAGACTTAAGATATTCTTTCCTTAAGTCATGTTCTTTGGATAGTTTAGAACTGTTAAATCTTTGAAAAGTCATTGGGTTCTACGAATGACCGACGTATATGTGCTGGAAGCTTCTTCTAAAAGTTATTTGTTTGTGGTTTTTATTTGCCAGCACTTTAAGTTTAAGCTTCTCAACGTTGTTAATAAGCGATTATTACTTCTCTTTCTAGTGTAATTCTTTGGCTGTTACCACACGATTTCTCCAAGCTGGGTGCATCATCTCCTATCTGGGCATGCCGGTACTTCAAAATGGATTTAATTCTTGAGTCAAAAACTAAGGAAAATCATCTGTGGAGCCTGGGAATCAAAGATCTTCTGTACATGTAGACTAGAAGGGATTTCTTTTTTTCAGGGCGATCTTGCGATAGAGAATTGAAGAAGTCTTACTGCACAGGCTTCCTGAATGCTAAAGTACTTTTGAACTATTATAAACTTTTGTATTACAGAACTTGTCTGTAAATAAAGGAGTTTCATTTTCAACACTAAATCATCCACTTATTTGCTGAGTCTATCATTCATTTACTGTTGTCTTCTTGAAACTTATTTTTTCCCATCACTCATGGTAGACATAGAACACTCGTCAAGCCTCTGCTTAAAAAGGGTTTCATTGTGATGGTCTTTTGTACTGGTATAGATGTTTAGACCTAAGGCTGTACGAAATTTTACCTTTTTCCATCTTATCATGCTGTTTTAATCCATGTACTCTGTTATGCACTGCGTACTACTATAGAAATTGCTAATAGATAAGTTTGTTTATCCCTAAAACATGCATTAATGTGAAATCTTTTACTGAACCTGTAGAAATGTTGCAGATATCTCAATTTGCTGTGGGACCATTGAACGATGGGCTTAAGCAGAAGATGACTTTGTGTTCCCATAGTTTTAACATAGGTGCTATGTCTATTTTGCAGTGTGTTGATAAGGAGGTGGATTTAGTTGTCAGTGATGAAGTTGATGATAGCATCAGCCTTGAAGAGTGTGGCAACAAAATGATTGTCGAGTACTCCCTCCCTCCCTTCCTCCCTCTCTTTAACATACACACATCATTTTAGTGTCTGTGGATGCTAGATGGTTGTGTCGCTGCACTCAACTTACCGTTTTATCCTTCTCTATATCATTTGCAGGTACTTGGAAGATGGCATGATTCAAAATGAGTTGTTCAGAGATCTTGTCTGTGAGAGTTATGGGTTGATAGTTTTTGATAATGCTCATCATATTAAAGTTTTCAAGGGCAAAAAATGTGATGAAGAAGAAGTGGATGACAATGATGATGAAGGTAGCAGTGATGAGGAGGAGCTTGTAGAAGGTGTTGATGATGGTGAGGAAGATGATGATGAAGATGATGATGAGGATAATGATGATGATGATGATGATGATGATGATGATGATGTTGAAGGTGTTGAACAATCTTCTGGCCCCCAGATTCATTCTGTAGTTGACGATGATGAAGAGGATGAAGATGAGGAGGATGAAGATGGTGAGGGTGGAGATGATGATGGTGAGGGTGATGATGGTGATGATACTGATGATGATGAGGATGATGAGGATGATGAGGAAGAAGAGGTATAGAATCATCTGAATTCCTTTTTGATTTCTATTTTATATCATCTGTTCATGTAGCATCCATACCAAAACATGTTACTTATTTACTTTGGAGTGAAACACAGCAATCCACTGGTTGAATTAATTATGCTAAAAAGGGTCTAAATGTCGCCCTGCAAATATGATGAAAAAGGCCTTAGGATGCTAGAGTTCGAACCGTAATTCTATGAATGGTCTGGTGGTGCAGTGAAGCACCCACACTTGTCACGGTAGCTTCTTTTTCTTTCTTTATTGGCTTTGAAGAATGCAATATATATTTTTCCAAATACTTCTTTTGTAGTGAATTTTTTATTTTGTTGCCAAACTAATGTGTCATGTAATTATTTAAGTTTTCTTTATGCTGCGAGTATTCAAATTTTGCAGAGTGGTATATAGCTTGGAACTTTTTCTTTAAGGAAACGTAAATACTTTGAAAACCAAGGGAACCCTGGAAACCTTGGAAACCCAGGAATCCATGAAGTAATTACATGGTCCTTTAGTTTGAAAACAATAGATGAATCCTAATAAAAACCATGTATATTTATGCTTATAAGTACCAATATTATGCGACCCGACTCCGACTATTACTTAGAGAAGTTGTTTGGTTGGGTCAAAATGCTTTAACTGGTTCTGCCTGCTGATTGAACCATGCTGAATTCATAATAAAATCATTGTTAAAAAATTGAAAAGATATCATTGCCAAGGGAGCCCTCCTCCACCATGTGGAATTTGAAAGAATCAGGAAGCAAACAATTTTCTCCATTACCGCTGAATAATTTGGACCTGGATTATCAGGGAAAAGACACTTCCATATAATTAACAGGTTGAGGAAGAATGGAAGACAAGAGAAGTCCTGAGTCTTTGGAAGTTGTGGTCACGATTGTCGAGTATTGCAGGAGCATTATGACTCCTTTCTAATCTCCTATCAAAAGAAGCGGCTGAGGAAGAAAATAGAAGGATGCTGGCTGAGAGAGTCTAAATATCTCATCCACTTTATATTCAGAGGCTGGGTCTCTTGTCAGAGTCTTGTTTGTGTTGTCCATATTGTGTCGTCTCACTCACAAGCTCGCGAACTGAATCAAACTTGAGTTCAGCTAGTTAGGGATAGAAGCTTTTAGAAAAACTTGAGTTTGATTCGAGTTAATTGACTATCATGCCTAACAAAGCTGACTTCAAGCCAAGCTTGAACTATTCTCTCACTATCTATATTATACACCACCCTATTTTTTGGTCTTGTGATGTGTAAACATTGGTTCTTAACATTTCCATCCATGAACTTACTGTGCCTACTGATTTTTGAAGCATTACTATTTACATATTTTCTCTTACAGCTTTGCTTATTGTAGATTTTGGTTTAATTATTTAATAGTTAGAGCCAGTAAATCTATTACTCTTAGGATTTTGATGTCACTGGTCAATGCCCCAACCAGACTATTACACAAGCTTAAGTTGCTTATTTCAAAACTAGGCTCTACTTGTTTCTTCCTTCATGGGGACTTCATGATACATGAATATAATGAGTCTGCTCCTTGTGGTTAAGTAACTCTTTTCTCTTAGAAGATGAATTTCATCTTTAAAACCCGCATGGCAGAAAAAACAAATTTTAGGAGGGGGTGGTCCCTTGCAGTGGTGGTTGTGTTTGCAAGAGAATCGGTTAAATCAAATAGCTGTTCTCAATGTGTTCATCCAATTACAAGGAATCCAGAAGAAAAATCAAGGATTTCACTAAAAGCTTACCATGGCACCAAGGGGATGCTTAACTTAGAACACAAACTAATGACAAACCCTTGAATGCCCTTTTAATCGAAATCTGACCGATTACACATTGGTGGAACCTGAAGAACACAACTTTGTAGAATCAGAACTGCTTATGGGGGCCAAAATATGAGGCAAACTTGGAATCCCTTGCAGAAGGCACACTTAGGACCTGCTTGGCCAAAATTTCAAGGGTGCAACTGTCAAAGTTTAATTTCATGATCCCTGGCATGGGGGTTGGGAAACTCTGTGCAGGCATCTTCCTTGACAAGACATGAGTTTCCATTCCCTTACTGCAACATGTCTTATAAAAAGAAGAAAAGTACTAAGTTTAAGTACCTCCTTGATATATAAAATTCTTTGTTGCTGTTATTTGTTCCTTACCATTTAGTGCGTATGTTTGCAGTTACTTTCATACCATTTAAATTTGATGTTTATATCATACTTCTCTTTCTACAGGAGGATATGGGAACTGAATACCTAGTACGACCTGTAGCTCGTGCAGAAGATGAAGAAGATGCAAGTGATTTTGAACCTGGTGAAGAGAATGGTGAAGACGTGGAATTTGAGGAGGATGAAGATGATGATGACAACGATGATGGTAGGGGTGACGAAGGAAAGGGCGATGTCTCTACAAAGAGGAAGCGATCAGAAGAACATGATAGCGATGGTGACAGTGATGATGATGTGAGACCATCAAAGCGATAGCTTATATCAGAGACTTGTTTTGTTGTTTTTATTTTCTTCTGTTAACCCATTGTACTATCTTGGAAGCTGAAAGAGGATGTATTTTCTTGGTGTTTTTGGAACTAGGAAATGTGTTTATGTTGTTAGTGAGAATAGGCTTACTGATGTAGGATCGTGTTAGTCCCTGTACAAGGTAGAGAACTTGATAGGATGTGAAAAGGAAACTGATGATTGTTGGTGGATCCATTATTGTCTGCTCTTATTGGTGTTTACTATCTTAATGTGTTGCTTATTTGTTTTCCGTTTCGTAACTTCTCCCTGCACAGCTGAAAAAATTTGTCAAGTCAAGAACTGGCCTCCAGTTGTGGGTCGGAGGTGTGTTTGAATTGATTCTCTGCGTTTCCCGAGTCTTCATCTAACTCGGCAAGCCACTTGGATCATAGACTGTAGAGAAGCTGAAAAAAAAAAAAAAAAGGCACTCAAAGGAACCCATTATTTAATCCTGGTTATTATGTAACAAAGTAATTAAACTACTTAACAACTGGTAAAAACGACATGGTCCAACCACATTTATGAGAAAAAATATACCCGCTGCCAAATCCTAGTTCCTTAAATTCCTTGCTTACAGCCTTAAATGTGGTTAGCTAGTCATTCAATTAGAGTGAAGAGCTCTAATTGGGACTGGTTAAAAGAACACTGGAAATAGTCTACTTAGTTTTAATATGTACCTAAAAACATTGTCGCACCAACAGTTGTTAGTACATTCTATTGGAAACATTAAAAATCTGGCATCGACTGGCCTACGTCTTAGTCTATAAACCAAATGATTTTGGGTATGTTGGAGTTATTTAATACGTAACATTTAAGAACTCTTAAACTCGAAGAAGATTGTTGTAATACATTATACACCTGAAAAATTAGATAAAACTTACCAAATTCTCATTGAATTGAACCATCCAACAACCAAGTCAACTCACTGAGTTCTAACTACATAATTTAGAGAAGCAAACATTTATTCCTGCAGCCGCAAAGACTCCACGACATAATAGATGGGAAAAAGAGTTTCCACATAATAGAATAATGCTAGTTGCACTTAGCCCATGTATCTATCCTACACATTTGTTAATTTAAATTATTGATACTTAGTGTTTACTCTAGAAAATAAGATTTTATAAAAAATATATTTTTTATATAATTTTAAGGGCTTAAATTAACATGTAGGACAAAGAGGTGAGTCTAGCATTACTCGGCATAATATCGTTCTGAAATCTCAAAGTCTTGCAAGTTGCATACTCTGTTGTAATGATCACAATAATGTATATAGAAACCATTACTCGTGCTTCTTCCTGGGTTGAGCTTAGGCCAACTACTCTGAACAAACAATAGCCATACGTCCTAAGTTATCTAAATCTTTCTATTCAGGACAACTAATCCCAAGCTCGGGAGTCGCTTGGGAGTCCTAACTAACTCATATAATAGAGTATCATCACTCACATTGATGGTGCAAGGAATTATCTCTTTTATTACACATTTTCTTACATATTTATTTTAACCAAACTTTAGTTAAATAAGTTTATAAACCGTTATGTCATTTTTTTTTTTTTTCAACTTTTTGAAGGTTCTTGAATTCCAATATTACCCTCCTGGGACGCCGTTTCTTGTGGGAGAAATGGCGGGTAAAGTGGTCATACGAGGTTAGGCGGGGCCGGGGGTATACATCGAGAAATTCGACGCAGATCAACTTCTCGTTTCCGGTGAGGCTCACGTGCCGTAGACGCAAACAGCGGGACCCGCACCCAAAGGATCCGACAAGTGACCGGATTTTTTTTATCATTGTTTTTTTACCTTACCGAATTACCAGACAATCGCCGTTTCGAAAGCAAATACCGATAATGACGTCTCACCTAATCACCATCCTTGAATGTTAGAAGACCCACCCAAAGGATCCGACGTGGGGATCTGGTAGATTTCTTATGCTGCATAGCTGAGGGACCATCTATTCGTTTGGAGCTGGTCCACCAACCGCGAGGACGGAGTGGGCCCGATCTCCCGATGCGTAGTGGTGGGCCAGTCTAATCACTGTACGATGCGCGTTTAATGAAACCCATGGTAGTGACGCCAAGAAAGAAAAAATTCTTTCACAGATAACAACACTCTTTAGCGCGGTGCAAAGAGCTGGGTCCACCATGTGAAGGTACGTGGACCCAACCTCTCGACGGATGCGATCACGCCACGCTTCTAATCGGCTGTAAATGCAGAGCGGAGCGTTTGGCTTTAGCAATGGAGGCATGTACCGGTGTCTGGAGACTCTGCACGACGACGACATGGAAACGCCGTCCATTATCTCGCAGGAACACGAGCGGTTTCTCAGTCTTTCAATCCTACCAACCATCTCTGCTTCTGCATGTGACCAGATCGATGACCCCTTCCTCTAGATGCTACTTAAGAAAGTGGCCACGGATTCGTTTCTCAGAAGAAGCTTAATTTAATCCTCCTTTCGCCTCTTTTTCCTACATTCTCTACTTGAAGGAGAGGGGGAAAAGTCTGATAAAGTGTAACCGCAGTTCTCTCTCTCTTTCTCTTCTTCCTGTAATCTTTTTTTAACTTTTCTTTTTTTTCTCTTCGTTGATTATAGTACCCATGGGCCATGATCTCAGAATTCCCTTTTGTTGAATCGCGCAATTATTAGATTTGGAAAGAACCCGGTTGTCTTCGGTTTCAAGACATCCCGGTAGTGGAGAGTGGGGAGAGGATGCAGGTAGGTAGAAGAAGAGGAGGCATAAGAGATGGGGTTGTGGCGGGTTCTGTTTGGGAGAGCAGGATGAAGCTCGACGAAGTGAAAGGGGGAATTAAGGTCTTTCGTGGAGGCGAGGCGAAGGAAGAAGAAGAACCCAGTCGACGACCGTTGAAGCGGAACCAAAGTGTTGGGGCTGTTGAAAAGAGGAGGAGGTGGAAGCCGGAAATTGATAAACTTCAAATGCAGTTGAGGAAGACCAGATCGGATTGTCGGAGAGTTACGAATGCAACAGACAAAGAGCTCGGTGCGGGTAGAGGCAAAACATTAAAGAGAAGTTCGAGCAATGGTAGTTCGGGCAAGTCGAGCAAATTGGTCGTGGATGATGCGGATGACGAAGAGGAAGAGGCGGACGATTTGGAAGAAGAAGACGAAGAAGAGGAAGAGATTGTCAAAGAGAGCTTCGAAATTAAGGAAATGAATGTTGCCGATGAGAAACCCAGAAAAACTGAACGGGAAGACAACACGCCGCCCCTTCCTCCGATCCCTAAATTGGCCTCTTCTGCAAGCGAGGATCAACGCAATCACAGGACCCCCCTGTAGTTGAAATTCTCCCTCAAATCTCTCGACTACCAATTTCAGCTGACGATGATCAAAAGCCCGTTGCTCAGCCTGTACCCGAACAGCTTCCACAGATCTCTGAGCTACCCATTTCTGCCGAGGAAGATCAAAAGCTATCATCCCCGACCCTGATCGAACATCGTCCTCAGGTCTCCAAATCAATCCCGTTGTCTGCAAACGAGGATAAAAAGCAAGTGCCACACCCGGAGACTGAACGTCTTCCTTCAATCCCCAAGGTACCGATCACTGTTAAGGAAGACAGGAAGCCACGACCACCATCGTTTATACATGAACGTCTCTCTCCGACTCCTAAATTGCCTATTTGCGCTAATAAGATCAGAAAATCGCTACCACCATCAGCAATGGAGCATCCCTCAGTTGATCCAGATCTCAAGAGAAAGCCTTCGAGTAAGATCCTGAGACATTAAATTTCGTGTTTTTCTTTCGTCTTCT
Source organism: Aristolochia contorta (assembly GCA_022405105.1). NCBI lineage: Eukaryota > Viridiplantae > Streptophyta > Magnoliopsida > Piperales > Aristolochiaceae > Aristolochia > Aristolochia contorta. The sequence continues at coordinate 5,148,110 of CM039666.1, read as the reverse complement.
TCCTGAATTGTTCTTATTTTGCCGTTGCTTTCTTTTTTCCAGTATCAGTCGCAGAGGAAATATTCCCGACCACTCCCGCAACTGAAACGCCTAACAGGATGCAAAACATTGGTGGGTATTTTAAGTTTAGTTCTAATTCACTTCGTTGCGATCGTTTTCTATTACCAAGTTTAAACCTGTTCTCCGAATGTCACTGTTTTCTCTCCTTGCCGACAGTCAATTTGGTAATGTGGAAAGACATCTCTAAATCAGCTCTCGTGTTTGGCGTTGGAACATTTATCTTAATTTCGTCTTCCTTCGCGAAAGATCTCAATTTCAGGTCAGTTGCTTTGCAAATAACAGAGCAATCTGTTCTTCAATTGTCGCTTCGTTTAAAACTGGTACAGAGCAGAGGCAACATATTAAGTTCCTCAAATTCATCTTTTGCAGCTTCATTTCTGCAATTTCCTATATGAGCCTTTTCTACCTTGCGCTGGTGTTCTTCTACAAATCGGTTCTGTTGAGGTAAACCGCACGAAAATGAGATACAGCAGAGTAGATTCCTTAAATCTTTCGGGCTGATTTCTGTATTTTCTCCTTTGGGGAAATTTACTTTAACAGGGGAGCCGTTGATTACGATGACTCGTGCCAGAAATACATTGTGGGTGAAGCAGAGGCGATTTGGGTAGCGAAGATGATTCTCCCTTACTTGAATGAGCTCCTGTTCAAGCTCAGAAACATTTTCTCTGGAGACCCTGCAACTACAATGAAGGTAATTTGTTTTTTGCCTTTATCTCTCTAGCTGTTCCTCTTTCGTGTCACTTTGGATGCGTTACCGTGGAAAGTAAACGAAAATGGCAGCTAGCGATTCTACTGTTCGTTTTGGCTCGTTGCGGGAGCTCCATTACCATCTGGACGATGACCAAAATGGGTAAGCTTTTCCGAAACCTACAAAATTGTTTAAAAGACTGTTGGAAATTCCTTTCTTCCAGCACAATAAATCTTTTCGCGCCTCTGCTTTATCTTCAGAAGCAACTGTTTACTGACATTTCGATTTCGATCCCTCCGTGCAGCCTTTTTTGGGGTTTTCACCGTACCGAAACTGTGTTCCACGTACTCGACCCAGTTGACAGCATACGGTACGAGCTCTTCAGACCTGAAAATTTCTGTCTATCCTTGCAGAGACCTACTAAACAGAATGGTTGAAGATCACAAAAATGGACCCAAAATCTGTAAATTCCTAAAGAATTATATAGATACAGTACATTTACAATACATTCTAACTGAAACCCCTCATAATTGCAGTCAAATTCTGGGTAGGACGGTTTAGAGATGCCTGGGATTCCTGCACACATAAGAAAGCCGTCGCAGCGGCCATTTTTACTGTTATATGGAATTTATCCTCGGTCGCAGCTCGAATTTGGGCAGGTGTGTTCGATACTCACTCTTGACCCTTCTGCAATCGTCTTCCGTCCTCTCCCCTGCTCTTATTCACCCATTTTTTCTGCAGTTTTTCTTTTAGTCGTCGCCGTGAAATATTACCAACAATCTCTGTTCCGAGACAACTGGGTGTCAGCTCCGGTGGACGAAGAACCGCACGGTGGACCAGCGCCGACACAGAGACAGAGACGTGTCTCCACTGTAATGGAGCTCGCAAAAGAGAAAAAGGGGTCCTGATTTAGAAGACGAGGACAGGACGCCCTAAGAGCAGACTGCTGTACAAATAATTCAGCTCTTACCTTTTACTTTTTTTTTTTTAATCTCTCCTCTCGCCAACAGTCCAAGAGTCCAAATGCAACCCCTTTGATCTTTCTTTCTTGCATTTCAGTGCGCTTCTCAAAATAACCTATTTTTTAATCTATGTGAACAATTTCAAATTACTTCTTACATGTAAAGCTCACAAAGGACAAGACTGACGAGTATAATAGAGTTTAATCCATTGCACTGCTCTTTGTTGTGTACTGAATAGTGATGGACTAAAGATATTGTATAAAGGGTTCTTCTAGCTAGCTCAGTGTTGGCCTATGTGAATTTATTTTGTAATTTTTTTTTGGGTATAAAGGGATCTAGCTAGACTAGTGTTGGCCTGTGTGAAACCATAATGACTATTTGGGGGCGAAAATTCAGGGTATTAGTAGAAAAAATTAAGTTAGAACTAAATATAAGCAAAAAATAATTTAAAATTTGCATTAAATAATTTAAGTAAATTTTATCTGCTGGGCTTTTTAACCAGCTAAATAGGGGGGCTCAAGAAGCCCGTCTTCCACTCTATCAACTCTGCCAAGAGGGCAACAAATCAGTCCAATCACGGAACGTTTGTGGATGAAACTATCATAATACACACCATAATCCCTTATAATATCATTATAGTCTAAAATACAATAATGGACTATAATCAACAATAAAAATTCTAAATACTGGCGAAATATTACACTTCAAGGAATAAATACCAATATCTTTTCTATGCACTGGTAAATGCTATCTCAATCTTATATTGACCGAGGGTTTAACCATGTTATGCTTTGGACTCAATCACATGAAAGAAAAATCTTCAAATATAATAGAAGGAAGAACAGTTTTTTTTTTCTAACTTGTATTGCATGATGAAAGTATTAAAAATATATTTATTTTTTAATTTCGAAAGTTCCATTTTCCTTTTTTAATGATTCAATACAAAGTTATATATGATTCGAATTTAATTGGTAGTGGAAATCATTCTAAATCAAACTCTGTTATATGCTCTCTATATATAATAACAGAGTTAGGTATGTAAATAGTATCCGATAACCCATTTTATTATTCCACTAATTATTAAATATAATAAAATATAAATAAAATATTAATTTTTGATTACCGTTTCACCATTAACGTTTCGACCCATTTTATTATATTACCACTTAGATAAAAGGGTACTACCAGTGTTTTGAGAACCGAACCGACTCGACTGATTCAATGGAGTTTCTTGCGGTTCGATTTGTTTTAAAACGATTCAAAATCGGATGACCCGACCGGTTTTTTAGTTCGACCGCTGAACCGTAGAACCGACAAAACCTGTTGAACCGTAGAACCGACAAAACCGGTTGAACCGTTTAAATTAAATTCCTAACTACGAACCAATTAAGCAGGTCGTGAAATAAAATAGGACTCTCTCGACGGCTCTCTCCTCTCTCGACGGCTCTCCTCTCTCTCTGACGTCTCTCTCCGTCTCTCTCCTACGTCTCTCTCCTCTCTCGACGGCTCTCTCTCTCTCTCTCTCGTCTCTCTCCTACGTCTCCCCTCTCGACGGCTCTCCTCTCTCGACGGCGTCTCTCGACGGCTCTCTCCTCTCTCGACGGCTCTCTCCTCTCTTGGCGGCTCTCTCCTCTCTCGGCTCCAGGTATGGTACGGTTATTTGGAATCAAAGCTATTATTTTATATCAAGGTGGGAGTTCAACCTATTTCTTGCTGCCTCCACTCCACTGACGGCGCTCACGATATCAGCTCCAACAGGCCTTATGCATAATTCTGAAATACTTTGAAAGATGAAAATTCTTGTTCTTCAAGTTTTCTTTCAAGCTTTGTGATGTAGCTTAACATCTAGGATGGGTGAACTGAATACTTTTTCTTTTCTTGTTTGCTTGTCTTCAAGGTGCTCAGCTCAAACTGGTCCGTGGGTTGTATTTGGCCTTTTCCGTTTATTACCCGATTATCCGTCGGAAAATCGGGTAGTAATCGGAAAAGGAGTGACCCTAAAGTTAATCGGATGAAAACGGAAACGAATAGGTTACCCTAATCGGAAACGGTGTAGGGAAGAGCCTATTCCGTTTCGTTTATTTGCCGTCTCCTTGAGTGTTATAAGCTGCCTAGCGATTATCAGGCAACTGGTCGAAGCTGACCCTCTTCGTCAAAATTAGGAGGAGTCGCTTCTCTCTCGATTCTCGGTTTCATTTTGTAGTAAGTTGCTCGCTCTATTTCTATTCTTTCTCTTTTTCGACTTTTCTTATAAATCCGCCTTCCGGGATATTTTCTGGATTGTGTATTCACACTTGAGGTTTCAACGGGGACTTTGAAAATTCGTGATAGATGTTTAGTTTGCTAACAAAACACTGTCAAGACCTTCAAAATTGAAGGTTTGAATCCTTCGAAGTGATCGGATCTACTGTACTGTTCGAATATCGCTTGCTTTTAGTGGTTGTGTAACACTCCTTTTTTGCATATGATGCTCGTAGGAAGAGTTTTGAGTGGCGTTAGAATGACCTTTAAACTCTTTTCCAGTTTCAGGAAACTGCTGAGGGTGGAATCAAAGTTTGGAAGTATCAGTAGCTAATAATAGAGACTGTTTTCTTTTCAGTTTCAGGAAAATGATTTAAAAAAAAAATTGGTGTTCTTCTGGATTATTGGTTGGAAATCCTTTCTTAACTGAGCACCCAACACTCTCCAGATGTTGTATGGCCGACGAAGTTGATTGATTGGAAATCCTTCAGAATGAGAAAAATAGTAGAGACCATGAATCTCCTATTATGTTGTCCTGTGAGAGTAGAAATCATTCATTTCCTAAATAATGTCCACATTCAAATCCTTGAGTTGTCATAGGAACCTGATTAAAATCATTTGTTCCGGGAGCATGATCTTGAGGTTTTTGTAACCGCCTTGAAAATCACATTCTATGATAAAAGCTTCTCCAATGAGCCCTTTGTGAATCTGAGATATGCAGGAAAGGATGCCCCAGTAGATACAGCTTTACTAGTCCTCTGTGGTATACAATACCAAGCATCAGTAATTTGCAATCTATCGGATGTCAATCCCCTATCAAGAAAATAAGAATTAACTCTCCAGTCTCAGCTATTGTCTCTCTATTTTTGCTTCCATTAGGAGAAGAATCTCTTTATGCTCTCTTTGTTTATGAACTTAGAAGTTTAAAGTTGACTGCTCTTTAACACTAAAATGTTTGCAGAAGCAGCTCATGGATTATTTTTCTTGATAAATGAGGTTTTTTTTTTCTTTTTGACTATGCTTGTGTACTGTTACATTTATCATAGGATTTATACTAGGATCAATTAAACTCATACATTGACATTTGTTTCCCTTTACTTTTTCGAAGATTTGAAAGATGGTTCAAAAGTTTATTTGTGAGTTGATGATTGATTTATGAATCAATTAAAAAGGTATGTTTTAGTAAACGATAGTTTTCTCATTGTAAGCTTTAACCTCACTACTTTTTATATCATTCAGCAACTTGGAATGTGGTATCTTTTTCTCAGTTTTGTTTTGGCTGAATTGCTAAACAAGATTCTTTCTATTGTCCTTTTAGGGATAATTGCAGCACCAGCTATCAGTTCTGTCTGCCATTCACTCTTCTATCATGGAGGCTACTGCCACCACAAAACGGAGATCGCCTCAAGAAACCGATGAGGCTATTGACAATGATGACAACTATGTTGAATACATCCCAATCAATAAACGCCGGATGATGGAAGCACAGAAGATCCTTCGCCGCAAGGGTAAATTGGGTGCAAAGTCTGCTTCCACTACAGACAACCAGGACCTCGACAATGATCTGATTGACTTCAAACCTCAGGAGGCTAAACCTAGTCTCCTCATTAAGGCATCCCAACTGAAGCGTGACCTCCCCGAGATCTCTCCCACAGAGCAGCTTGTCCAGCAAGAGAAAGAAATGATTGAAAATCTATCTGACCGTAAAGCACTTATGTCTGTGCGTGAGCTTGCTAAGGGTATCACCTACACTGACCCAATCCCCACAGGGTGGAAACCGCCTCTTTCTATTCGTCATCGTGGACCAAAGGCCTGTGACTCCATCAGGAAACAGTACCATATCCTGACTGACGGTGAAGATGTACCCCCTCCTATAAAAAATTTCAAAGACATGAGATTCCCTGAACCCATTCTGAAGAAGTTGAAAGCCAAGGGTATCACCCAACCCACCCCTATTCAGGTCCAGGGTCTGCCTGTCATCTTATCTGGTAGAGACATGATTGGGATTGCTTTTACAGGCTCAGGAAAGACTTTAGTCTTTGTGTTGCCCTTAATCATGGTAGCATTACAGGAGGAGATTACAATGCCCATAGTGCCTGGGGAGGGTCCCTTTGGCTTAGTCATCTGTCCATCCAGAGAATTGGCTAGGCAAACTTATGAGGTCGTGGAAGAATTTTTAGTTCCCTTGAAGGAATATGGGTATCCTGAATTAAGACCCTTGCTTTGCATTGGGGGGGTCGATATGAGGTCGCAGTTGGAGGTTGTGAAGAAGGGGGTGCATATTGTGGTGGCAACACCAGGGAGGTTGAAGGATATGCTTGCAAAAAAGAAGATGAATCTTGATAACTGCAGGTATGACTTGTGATTATTCATTTTATTCTTTGTGTTGAGTGTTACCGTTTTGGATACTGAAACTTGCTGATTAGCAATTAGCCACGAATAAATATTGCACCACATCATCTTTGTATTTTTTTTGAAGAGGACAGCATCTTTGTATTTCTAAACACGGTTTAAGTTAGGGACAAATATATTTTGTTGTTGAATGTTTGAAAGCTTTTTATAGCCGGTGTCTGTTATGCTCCACGGGGTGCTTTTGTCTTCTGACTGATAGTGTTTTGGAGATTCTTCTGACCCACACAAGGAATTTCAGTGTTGATTTGCTGCATCCTGCATCTTTAGCCACCCTCTTTCTCAGTGTTGTTGTTTTTTTTCCAATTTGATCCAAGCGAACATTGTATTAGACCACAAAAGTTGCTTCAACATATATTTGTTTGATTATACTTCAAATTCTTTAACTGTCATTAAAGGCTTATTTGGACAAATGATAGTATATAATATTGTTTTGTGTGCCTGAGTTCATGGACGAGCAGAATATTTTATTCGTAATTCAGCTGTATGTTGTGTTTATTCTCAGTCCATTGCTATCCAGGAATAAAGTCCGTCCCATATGTTTTTCCTAACAATCCTCTTCATTGCAGATATTTGACATTGGATGAAGCAGATAGGCTTGTGGATTTGGGTTTTGAGGATGATGTAAGGGAGGTCTTCGACCACTTCAAAGCACAACGACAAACCCTACTTTTCTCTGCCACCATGCCCAAAAAGATTCAAAATTTTGCACGGAGTGCTCTAGTCAAACCTGTGACAGTGAATGTTGGCCGAGCTGGAGCAGCTAATTTGGATGTCATTCAAGAAGTTGAGTATGTGAAACAGGAAGCAAAAATAGTTTATCTCCTTGAATGCTTACAAAAGACACCTCCTCCTGTTCTAATTTTTTGTGAGAATAAAGCTGATGTTGATGACATCCACGAATACCTTCTTGTTAAAGGTGTTGAAGCAGTGGCCATTCATGGGGGCAAGGATCAGCAAGACAGAGAAGAAGCAATTTCTTTTTTTAAATCTGGGAAAAAAGACGTTTTGGTTGCAACTGATGTAGCTTCGAAAGGGTTGGATTTTCCGGACATCCAACATGTAATTAATTATGATATGCCTGCTGAGATAGAGAACTATGTGCATAGAATTGGTCGGACTGGGAGGTGTGGAAAGACCGGTATCGCAACAACTTTCATAAACAAGAACCAGAGCGAGACCACCCTTCTTGATTTAAAGCATCTCTTGCAAGAAGCAAAGCAGCGTATCCCGCCGGTGCTTGGAGAACTAAACGATCCAATGGAAGATGTGGATGCCGTTGCCACTGCCAATGGAATAAAAGGTTGTGTCTATTGTGGTGGGCTTGGCCACCGTATCCGGGACTGCCCAAAGCTGGAACACAGGAAAAGCATTGCTATTGCTGGTTCGAGAAGAGACTATTTTGGCTCCGGTGGCTATAGAGGGGAAATATGATGTTTGCATGTTTGTCTGCCCAAGTTTCTCCATCCTGTTTAATATTTCATATGCAGATTGTGTATATGATATATTTCTCATGGCAAAGAATACTTACAGGGTAAGTGCCGACGTCTTTTCCCATTCCCCACGCTGTGGCTGTTCTCTTGTACTAACCTCGGATATGTAGGTAGTGTTTGCTCATATGTAACACACTCTCCAAATGCTAATCAACTGTTGCTGAACTATCATCACCTAAAGTGCAGTCCGGGAGGCGCAGAAACTGTATGTACATTGATATCTTGTAGTTGTATTATGATATTCTTCTTCATCATCGTTTCAAGTACTCGAGCTGTGTGAATTTGACTCTTCTTTCTGTTCCGGGTTGGTTGTTGATTATGAGTTTGGGTGTGCTAGGCCGTCCAAGCATCCCGGAATACCCAACTTGAATAAAAAAACGAGATGAAGGCATGAAGCAGTGAGGTATTATTTAAAATAAATCAGCTTCTTACTTGTGTTGGACAAGAGGTCTTATTAAGGCTCCAAAACTGCCGTGAGGACACTTCAGAGAACCATGAAGGAGTCCGACCGTAACGACTGTTATGAGATATTCTATTCTCAGGAACTACTTTGGAAGAATCCCACCGTGACACGCTACAATGCAACATCTTTGGTGATGACTTTGTTAGGGAAATGGCCTGATTAGCCAAGCAAGATTGGAAATAAACCATCGAAAGGAGATAATTAACAACTTTCAAAAAAAAAAGGAGATAATTAACAGATGAAATATTAATATTTTTTGTATTTATTATGGAATTAACATCCTTTGCAGACTCCAATGTCAAGACAGATATCATGTATCAGATCATGAGACAGGATTGACCAATTCCTCGGCATCAGCGCTATAGGAAGCACCAAAAGGTTACAGGCTGATGTGGACATAAAAAATTACAAAATAGATTAAAAAGTATTAAAAAATGTAACATAAACTTCAGACAACCCTAACTACCGCTAACTCCAATTCCGAGAGGGTTGAACGTGCGTTAAACAACAGCCACCGTGACGTCCTTCGACGTGAACTTTCCAGCGTCGAGTTGACGGGTGAGTTAACCCCCGAACCCACGAACCTTAGCAAAATGCCGACACGTGTTCCATGCGTTCCACTAGTGAAATTATAAAAAGAGAAAAAAAAAAAAAAACAGAGAAAGATAAACGGAGGTTCTGGATTCGTCGGCTAGCAATCGGTCAAGATTGTCGCCACCCCCCGGTCGATCCTCCTCACCTACAGTGCAGAGAATCTGCGGCGGACATTCCTTCGCCCGAACAGTCTCTACCCCGAACCACCCCAGTAATATTCCCATATTTACTCAAAGTGCCACTACCTTTTAACTACGAACAAAACTAGTGCGTACCGGTACAGCAGCCTTACAGATCCCTAATTTACCCAAAATGCCACTACTTTTAAAGTGCGTAGAGTCTTGCTTACAGGTACAGACATTAACCTCCCCGCATTTAGTAATACCGAAGATTGGGTAAACCGCTTATTCAGAGATCTCTCGGTGGGGTCCATCTGCCTGGCCAAAAACGGATGGCCAGCAATCTGCGTACCCCACATTCGGTTGACATTATTTTGCTCGACCGGGCCCACCGAGAAATCGGTCCGTTCGGATCCTTTTCTGGTCCCACATATCATCACTCGGGCGGGTCCAGGAGCAAAATCCGACCTTACCGTCCACCTCACCGGGAACCTAACCTTATCGAGAAATTGAATACCTTCCTTCCAAAACTGCAACTGAATATTGATGGAGCTCGGAAAAGACTTGAACGGAATTCAGTTCTTCTTCGTTTCTTTTCCATTAAAACTCGAGAAAATCTTATCCGCCGAGCCTGGCTCTTCCTCTGATACATCATACACCACCCTTCGCGTGTTTGAGAGAAACGTGGGTTGCCATTCCTTGTTCGAGCAAGGACCACACATGCACCCTATGATGGGATCCCATTCCCGAGCCAGTCACATAAACACCGGTCGAGATGAAGCCGGAAGAGTAGGCCTCGTTTCGCAGCCGTGCCACGATTATTAAAAAATAAAATAAAAAAAATAGTGTCAGCCGGACCTAAAGAAAACTGAGGGTTTGACCAAATTGAACAAACGATGAAGTGTCATGCTGTTAGCGGACCGGTGGGACGGGTCAGCCCGACTGGGCCAACAGTTGGGTTTTTTTTCGACCAAATCGAGGCGAGTGGCTGACTGCCACTCGGATCCTGACAGTGGCAACGTCGTAAATATGTACAAACGAGTGTCTTGTGAACGACACGTCAATGAGATAACTTGGCGCGACTTCAACCACCAAAAAGAGGGGGGAGCGTCCCAGCTCACCGGAGGAGACTCTCGTGGCTCAGCTCCGCTCAATATATATGCCCCCTTCCTCTGCTTCTTCTCTCCGCTTCACTCATCACTCTTTGGTGGATCACCGAGAAGGGGGGCTGATCGTTCAATCGGGAACAAGATACTACTCAATTATCAAACCTTTGTCTTCTTCTACTCCTCCGAGGAAGAAAAATGGCGGGAACCGGAGTTTTTGCGGAGATCATAGAGGGGGATGTCTACAAGTACTACGTCGATAGCGAGTGGAAGACATCTTCGTCTGGAAAATCGGTCGGGATCGTCAATCCGACGACGAGGAAGACGCACTATAAAGTCCAAGGTCTGTGTCGATTATCTTGTCTTCTGACAATTTCTCTGTTTTGGATGAGCTTTGTGCTGGTTTCGATGAATGAATTCTATGAGAACAGTTTTTAGCTGTGGACTGCGGGTGTGGAGGATTTCAAAATTTTGAGCTCCTTTGGTGAAACGTGTTAAGTCCAGAGATTAATTGTTACAGGGTTGTGTTTGATTCTGTTAACTATTAGCCAAAAATAGAACGTCGAATCGTTGGTTTATGCTCAGGGAGAGGTTTTCGAACTCTTTTTTTTTTTTTGATTGTCGTTAAATTTAGTTTACTGTCTATAAACGGAGGCGGAATGCCGAAAACATACTGCCGCTGTGTGAAATTAGCTTGTATTTCCTATCTCTAGTGTGAGTTTACTAAGAATTTGAGAATAATTAATGCCTAGATAAAAGGAAAAATTCAAGCTTAATTGATCAGCTGCTCTGTTATATACAGCTTGCACGCAAGAGGAGGTGAACAAGGTCATGGAGATAGCAAAAGTAGCTCAAAAGGCGTGGGCGAAAACACCGTTATGGAAGCGTGCGGAACTGCTTCACAAGGCAGCTGCCATCCTCAAAGAACATAAAGCCCCAATTGCAGAGTGCCTTGTCAAAGAGATCGCAAAACCGGCCAAAGACGCTGTCACCGAAGTGAGAAACTGCTGCTTTTTATAGCGACTCTCTTCTCTGTGACGCAGTTAATTTCTACTAACCAGTTTTTTTTTTTTTTTTTCGCGTCTTGGGAATGACGAAGGTCGTGAGATCGGGCGATCTGATCTCTTACTGCGCCGAAGAAGGTGTAAGGATTTTGGGCGAGGGAAAGTTTCTGGTCTCCGACAGTTTCCCGGGCAACGAGAGAAGCAAGTACTGCCTCACTTCCAAGGTACATTTTCTTATGCACTCGATCTTTTCAGTTTCTGTATTCTGCTCTTTTCCCACTCTTTGGATCCGGAATCCTGCCTTCTGCTTAAACTGGGACCACCTTGAAGTAGTATACGGGGACCACATTACGAGAGTCGTTCATATTTGTCATGTTCCAATTACTCGTGGCCATTTTGAACGAAGGTGACTGTCTGGTCAAGTGTTTGACACGTCTTCAGCTTGCACGAGTCTTGCCTCTGAAAGAGGTCTCGTGATTTATGAACGGTCTCGCTAATTCAGATTCAGAGAGTAATAGTACGCTTATATTCACCTCCCGCAAACGGAGATGTATATTTACACTTTTGGTACAGGCTGGTGGCTGTTCTTAGCTAGTGTGTGGATGCCATAGACAAATTTTGGAGCATTTGTTCAGTTCAACTAGTAGCTCAGTTCCAACATGCTAATCTGAAAGCTGGAACATAGTAGTAAGCTTGTAAATGGAATTAAGATCTCCCATAGAAGTTATTGTTACTGTCGGGGAAAATTCTGCCTCTTCTAGACGCTTTAGTGTGAGCGTCAGCTAGTCAGTCATTTCGCTATTGGTATCTCTTATAACAGGGTATCAACCAAGTTAGCAACATGAAATTTTAGAAAGTAGATTATTTTGTATTTAGTTAAATTTTCCTTGCATGCTGCAACGATTCAGTTTCTCTGTTTTAAGCTATAGTATTGAAGTTCAGGTTCCTCTTGGCGTTGTTTTGGCTATCCCACCCTTCAACTATCCAGTTAATCTGGCAGTCTCCAAAATTGGTCCGGCATTGATTGCTGGCAATTCTATAGTGCTTAAACCTCCAACTCAGGTATGACTTGCTCCGCCAGACATTTTGAATTGAGCATTTCCTGTTTTCAACTTGGTAGATACAGTACATTGATTCGTAGTCATGATGTTTGTCTGAAGTATTCATGTCTCAATTTATTATCATCGCAGGGAGCCGTGGCTGCTCTACACATGGTCCATTGCTTTCACTTGGCTGGCTTCCCCAAGGGCCTGATCAGTTGTATTACAGGAAAGGGATCTGAAATAGGTGACTTCCTCACTATGCACCCTGGAGTCAATTGCATAAGGTACTATCCCTTAATTTTCCTCTATTAAAGGATGATAATTAAAAATTAAAAAATCCTCTTTCTTATTTTGGTGAGAGCCTGATCTGTTCTGGTTTGAAATTTTTTTCAACTCTGTAGCTTCACTGGGGAGACACCGGAGTTGCCATTTCAAAGAAAGCAGGCATGATACCCCTGCAAATGGAGCTTGGAGGAAAAGACGCATGCATTGTACTCGAAGACGCAGACCTGGATTTGGTCGTTAATAACATAGTCAAAGGAGGCTTCTCTTACAGGTATTAATAATAACAACTAAGGACTAGAAAAGAAAAAAGTTGGTCTGCCCATCTATTTGCTCGAAACACGACCTATATATTTGGTACTGGAAGAATGACCCAAGTCGTTTTGCTCTTCCTACCCCTCCCGTAGTGGACAGAGATGCACTGCTGTAAAGGTCGTCTTGGTGATGGAATCCGTGGCGGATGTCGTGGTAGAAAATGTGAAAGCCAAGATAGAAAAACTGACCGTGGGACCACCGGAGAAGGATTGTGACATCACTCCGGTCGTGTCAGAGTCGTCTGCAAATTTCATCGAAGGACTGGTTATGGACGCCAAGCAAAAAGGTGCAACTTTCTGCCAGGAGTACAAAAGAGAGGGCAATCTTATTTGGCCCCTGTTGCTGGACCATGTCAGGCCCGATATGAGGATTGCCTGGGAGGAACCTTTCGGACCCGTCTTGCCAGTCATTAGGATCAACTCCGTGGAAGAAGGAATCCACCATTGCAACGCCAGCAACTTCGGTCTCCAGGTACGTAGTAGCTACTTATAATATATATACCCATCATCTCTGACTCCTCCACATGCATGCTGCGATAATCGCGATATATACCAATCAATTTCTCTAGCCACCCCATCCTTTCACTGAACGAACCACACCTTTTACCAAACGCAGGGCTGTGTCTTCACGAAAGACATCAACAAAGCCATAATGATCAGTGATGCAATGGAGACGGGCACCGTTCAGATCAATTCTGCGCCGGCTCGTGGGCCAGACCATTTCCCCTTTCAGGTATTTTCGCGATCTCACTGGTTAGTTAAGTCATGTGACTGACAGACACCCTCGTCCCTCGGACTGAACCAATTAAGCCACAACATGAACTGCAGGGTCTGAAAGACAGTGGTATTGGCTCGCAAGGAATCACCAACAGTATCAACATGATGACGAAAATCAAGAGCACCGTTATCAATTTACCTGCTCCTTCGTATACCATGGGTTAGAAGCTAATTGGGTGTTTATGAATTATTATTAGTCCATGTGGAGGACGAAATCAGAAGCTGTATCGTTACTCTCACTCGGTGTAATAACTCGTGTTTAGAGTCTGGTGGAGGTCGGTCGGGGTCGTTTCCAAGGGTTCTGCAGCTTAATTTGTCTCTGCCTTGCCGCTAGTTATTTTCTCTTTAAAGTTCATGAATACAAATGGTGATTTTCTAGCATTACATGAACTGTGACATGAAAAGTCCAAGTCAAAATTGCCTGAGATCAAAATTGTTCTTTTCGTAGCCGATGGACAGTCTTCAATTTTGTCATCGTATTTTTAATATTATAAAGCAACGCCTTAATAATCTGAGGGTCAACCGCTGGACAATAAATCCCATTAAGATTATCACATCTCCCTCTTAACAGTACCTGTTATCATAGTCCTTGAGCACCGCGAAGGCAGACAAAATAATGCCTGATGCATGGCATCTCTATTGGGATGACTGGAAAATAATATATATAGAGCAAAGATAAAACCTATTGTAAATTCTATTCAGCACGACACACACACACATATACACCAAACTTTGTTTTAAGAATTTCAATTGTAAACAAATAGTTGAGAATTTAATTTATATTTTTTATTCTAAATATGAGCTCCATTTATCTGGGAATTTCTATGCTCTATTTATCAGGGAAACCTGTTGCGCTTGACAGTACTCCATAGTATTTTTCCCGCAGTCCTATTAATAAATAAATATATTAATGTATTGATCATATTGACGAAATGGATGTAAACTTGCAATACTTAATGTAAGTTGTTTCTAAAACTGTCAGTTAGCCCAATGAAAAAATCGCGAGTTTGTCATAGGTGTTACCATCTGATCAATGATTTTTTTATATTTTAAATATAACCCTAATTTTTAACGCATTTCTTTATTTTTTAAGTCATATAAAAAGTTTTAAAATGTTATTTATAAATCGAAATATTGTAAAAAAAAAAATATACTGCACAATTTTATAAGCTAGTCCTTCAGATTTTCTACTAACAAATTATGCATGTGAGAATCTTATTTTTTTCATTATGGTAACGCATAGATCCTCTCCAAGATGCATATCTTTTAAACATGTGATGCATTGGATAATATAAGGTTTCGAAAACATAATTTACATAGTTTTCTTTTAAATCCCCAGTTCACGTTGACATAATTCCTGATCGTATATCAATTTTTAGGACGTAGCCCAAGAGACCTCCACGATTCTTAGAAATGTCAGTACAAGTCATCCTTAGTTAAAAAAGGGAACACATTAACGACATATTTTCGGTGAATTAAATGGGTTTAAACCTTTGACTAGCTTCCTTTCTATGCTATTCCAAGAGTTCCCTCGCGTATACATACATGGAAAATTTGAACTTTTTATTGTCGCCATTAAACTCACACCCATCATTTTCTGTAAGGGCGCAACATTGAATACTAGATCTCCCTCCCTCTATAAATACGAGAAGGGGCGGGCTTCTTTCTTCTTTTAATCTTAGATATTTTTGTTAGACTATTTTACCCTCCTATAAAAAACGACGCTTTAAAGTGAAAACCATCTTACTATCAGACTCATTGAGTAAAGCAGGAACTGTAGTATAAGCAAATAAAACCTCAGGTAAATTCAAAGTGTCTTGATATAAAATTAAGAAAAATTAGAGAATGAATATATAAAGATCGTGATAATATTAATTCCTCAATTGCATGTCAGTCTGTGCTTCATTTGTTACAATCCTGAAACCGTGTTGGTTCCTATGAAATTTTGTACAAGCAAAATAACATGTTTGAATTTTATCTGTTCTTTTTGAGAAATTTTTTATCTAAATTTTTTTTAAGATGTATGAAATAAATAAAATAATTGTTATAAACTTCTATAGTCTTATTTGATAATTAACTCAATATATTTATGATATATTTTTAATTTCAAAATTGCAAGGAGAACTGGAAGTACAAGTAATGAGCTAACAATTCCCTTTGGTTAAGGGATGCCGAAAGAAAGTTAAGCATCCATTTACCCTCTTTTCTTTAAAATTTAAGCTGATTATAAAGAGTTAAAACAATATAAATTTTTTATTCATGCTTTAAGAAATAAGCATTGACTCTAGATTTTGCGCTTTAAATTATAAATCAAATTACGAGGTTTATTTTATAGTTACATTAAAGATTGTCCGGCATAAAAAAGGGAGATAAATAAAGAACTAACAGTTAGATAAATTATAGATAGCTAAACTACCATCCTCCTCACCCCCTAAAATGTTGTGCCAATTACAGTTGGCAAAAAAAAAAAAAAAGTGTAATACATGAAAATGTAGTCTACAAATCAAGGCTCTCATGTTCATAAAAAATATAAATCATGAATTTTCTAAATTATATATAAGCTGGATTTAAATAAATACTTCAAAACTTTTCTCATATATAACTAAACCCTAAACTATATATTAAAAAAATAAAAGTACTAAATTAGCTTTTTTCAAACATAAAGAGTCAAGTAGGTTTTGGATTTAAGTTTCAAATAATAAATTACGATCACATTAAACCTCGATTAAATGTCCTCTTATGAAGATCTAGTAAAATATCGATAACTAAAGGTTGCAATTAATGTATTAAACGTAATAATTGGTACAAATAACATGTGTATAACTCGTAAACAACCTAAAATTGCGTTAGTAGGAATAACTTTTATTTATTTGTTATAGATAGATAAATTATATGGAAGCATGTTCGAAATAAATAGGTACATCAATTTTCCACATTTGCCATGTGTAACAATTGGGTAATAAACTGAAGGTAATACATGATAAAATACAATGAGATCTCATTCCAAGAGAGTTGTGCAAGCGAACTTCCTTCGTTAAAATTCTACTATCTTTCAACATGTAAAATTGCTTTATATTATTATTTTTTAAATATAAATAATCTCAATTTTGAGTTTAATTTAAATAAATTATTTAAATTTTACATCCATCAACAAATGAATAATCAAATTTAGGGATTATATAACATTTTTAAACTCCACTCCTTTGACTCCCTCTAACATGAGTCTGAAATTGGACGGTTAGAAGAGCTCAGATGCAGCTTCTCACGATAAAGCACTCTCTCAAGAGTGACGCAGGTGGTGGGGTCATCATAAAATTCTAAGGGCAAACAAGACCTTTTGTGCAACGTATTAGTCATGTTCTCTCGCGCGCCAACAGGTGCACCCTCGCCGAGGCGGATTCGAAAGGCGACTCTGAGTTAAAATCCATAAGCCGGGCGGATTCCGGGCTGATCCCAGGATGCTCTTTTTAAAGGGCTTCAAATGACTGCAATTGTTTTATTTTTATTTTAGCGCACTCCGTTCGTTTCTCACAGCGTGAGCTTCTGAAAGCGAGAGCGAACAAAACAAAGGAAAAGGAGAGAGGAGAGAAGAAAGAGGAGGGAAAGGAGAGAGGCGAGAGCGAGACGAGCAGCAACAGGCAAGTTATACAGGTGAATACATATTTGTAACCCTAGTCATGGTTCTTCGTTGTTATCTTTTGTTTTCTCCCCTATAACTGTCACTGAGTTTGTATCAAGTAGTCTTTAGGGTTATACTAGGGTTTCAATGGTTTGATTTGCGTGGAGGCTGAAAGTTCTGACGATTGCGGCGAGAAGAATGGCGGAAATAGAACTCGGGGAACAACTGGCAGAAGCCGGAAGAAAGCTTCTGAAACCTCCGTCGGATGTTAATGAGCTTCTCTCCCTTCTCGAGGTATCTTTTCTTATGGAGTCTTTTGACCTTATTCCCACTATCTTCATGCCATTTTTTTCTTAGTTTTTAAACCTTACCGGATCTCGTGTAAATGGTCGTTTGCCGTCCTGGGTTCCGAGAACCTGAACGCATCGCTCTTTCAGTGCCTATTGCTTTTGACTTGTTCTCGTTTTCTGTGGTCTCAATGGGTTTTTGTATTCCCATTCAGCCTGCCTTCCTTCTTCTAATAAAGTTGTCTGTTTTGTTGTTTGCCTTGTGTTTTTGTTTTCCTCAGTTAGACAGGTATAGTAGGATTGGTGAAGTTGATCTCACTAATATCGTGTTCGTCTCTTTCTCTTACTTGCATTGGTTGCTGCTCAAGTGTTTATTCATCTTATCAGTTCTGCAGTTACCTCTACACGTCCTTTCGATCAGGAAGTTTTACTGCGGGGTAGAAAAATGTGGCTT
The DNA here is from genome assembly GCA_022405105.1 of Aristolochia contorta. NCBI lineage: Eukaryota > Viridiplantae > Streptophyta > Magnoliopsida > Piperales > Aristolochiaceae > Aristolochia > Aristolochia contorta. The sequence continues at coordinate 5,130,195 of CM039666.1, read as the reverse complement.
TTCCCTGTAATCTGGGTTGGTTTTGGTTATTAAAATTTATTTTCTGGATAAAAAGAAATTAATTTGATATGGAAATTTTGCTCACTCTTGATCAGTTTATTCTGTTCTTTGTTCAAACAAAACTAGGCAGAACAACTGGTGGGCGAAGTGTTGACCTTCTGATAACCCTTCAGAATCTTTTCCATTTGTCGTGATTCCATTACTTGGATAAGCTATCTAATTCTTTTGTAGTGTGTTTCCTCTGTCTGGATTGTTGTGGACTTGCAGTTATGCGTTCTTTTGTGTGGGCGTGTAATTCAATATTTTCTTAGTGAACTATCAGGGATGCATTTGCTTGTATTTTCCTTTACTTTTTTGGTCTGTTGGAGTATCTTCAACATGTCCTAATCAGGTAACTGCGGTGTTCCATCGTTCATGCACGTATACCATTACATTTAGCCTTAACATGGCAATTTTGATCAAACAATTTATGTCGAAGTTCATTTATTTGTCGACCTCTTATTACTACCTCTCTATACGTAAATTATGAGGAATGACAATTATTACATTTAGAGATACTCAAGTGACTAAGAGTAGAATGAGGTGCAGGAGTTTCCAATTAAAAGTAAACTATTAAATGTAAGAGGAGTTATATAGCTGGTAGAATCTTTGACTTGTTGTCAACCCTTAAACAGGGCACCACAAATAACAAATATTTTGATGGTTGCCTGCTAGCCTCTGATGTGGCGCGTGAAATTTATTTCAAAATTAAAAACATGATATCCAAAGATTTTGTAATAACTAAGTTAACAAACCATTGCGAACTGGTTCATGCCAGAAACTGGTGTTTGGAAATGTACTTTTGACGGCTATTTTATTGGCAGCTTTTGAGCTGTCAGGTTTTGGCGACATTTTAAGGATGGATTGAGGAATCATTAACTATCTATATGCTTGTCCAGCTGGTCGTATGGGTTCAACCACATCTGAGATCCTAACTTGCCAAAATGGGTCGAGGATTTTGTATCATATTCTTTTGGCCTGTTGCCTGCTGAATATGACTCTAATAATGTGAGGATTGATCCCTGCCACAAACTGGTTATGAAATTTGATTTTGACGGCTCTTTTATTGGAAAAATTTAATGATCTAGTTTCGTTGTCATTTCAGTAATGAATTGAGGAATTATTAACTACTTTTGCTGGTCCAGCTGTTTGTACTGCTCGAACCACATCCGAGATCCTAGCTTGCCAAATGGGGGAGGAGGCAATTCTCAGTGTTCTTTTATTGACAACTTGAACGGTCAGGTTTTGGTGGCATGTTTGTGATGGATTGAGGAACCATTAACTACCTTTTGCTGGAGCTGCCTGTTGATTGGACCTGCCCTTGTGTTTTATAATTATTTTTATGGCCACTTGCCTGCTAAATGAAACTCAGTTAATGTCGTGGCACTGTGATTTTGGGAAGAAGCTGCCTCAACATCACCTTTATACCCTCTTAGAAATTCTGAACTTTAGCGTAATCATGTTTGTACCTGTTCTCATATCCAGCATTCAGCAAATGGTTTTGCTGATGCTTTAGCTAAAGAAAATGTTTCCTTCCAATGGTGTAAGGGGTGGTCCGCCTTGATTGTTTTCTCTGCCTTTGGGCTTTGAAAAGAAGTGTGCCTTTTCTCTAAATGAAGAAACAGCTCCCTCCATTTACCTGCTTTACCTGGGCGTATTTGTACAGCAGGTGAGTTCATTCTAATGGCACACTTTACAGGAGCTGGAGCTTTGTGACGAACGCTTTACGGAGCCTTCGGAGGTTGAAGGTGATTTGTAGTCAATGATTAGCAGGTGCTAGAAGTCTCTCAAGCTTTCTTGGAGGCACTGAAATTCCTTCTATGATTGCTATTTTTTTGTGAAGTACCTTAATAGCAAGAGCACAAACGGTCGTGCTGATAAGTTAGCTATGAATCTCCGGTCCTTTGTTTATTGGCAATTCCTCCCCCACCCTCACCATCTCCTCCCTTAAAATAGAGAAAAAAAGATAGCTCAAGACAGCCATATTGGATTCTCTAAGATGAAGAGATCCAAAAAGGATATAAAATAGGGGTCTTCGATGGACTCCAGTAAACTGTGTAGATTCCCAAGGTTTTCCACTGTAAATGTCTTCGGGCAAAATAGTGCGGTAAAACTAACTTGGAAACACCCAGATTTTTTCTGTACAGTTGGCCAATAAAATTATTTTGGTTGACCATTTTTGTTATTAGGCATTTTAATCCTTTAGATAAATGCCACAGTAGTATTCATATAACTGTTTGGGCAAAACTTGAATTCCTTTGTTTGGGCAAAGAGTGAATGCTCTTGCTTGGGTTAACTATTCAATTCTTTATTTATTTTATTGCCTAATTCTCTGTCTTTTCTTGAGAAACAGGAGTTTATGAGTCCATTTTATATGTAGTGCTGTTTTAGTGTCCTTTATAATTTACTAAACCTAAAATATAGATGGTCACAATGTATCCTACTCTGCAACTGATGTGGGAAGAAGTGATTCAGTAGGTCAGTATGAGAAAATAGTCCTCATTCTAAGCTCAAGGGTTTTGCACGGTGATGGGGAAGCATTGCATGGTCACTTCTGGTATGCATTCGTCGTATGCGAAACTGAGCTTTTTTGCTTTGTATGGGTGGATTAGTTCTTTTTATGCTTTGTATTGAACTATCTATGTGTGTGGTAGTTTTCATTTTTGGTGTCATGTTGATGCAAGATTGGTCTTGATTTATCTTTCTATGGTATTTAAATCGGATGAACTTCCAGTTCCCTATTATTGTGGCCATAAACTATCCCTCTAGTTTAGTTAACAGAAGCTATGGTTTAATTATTCTATGAATACCTGTTGAGTCAAAGGTGGCTGTATTGGTTTTCATAGCTTATGGACTGGTCATGTATATCTTTGTGCAATATGTGTTTTTTTTTTTGTCTTGTGTTCGGATTTCTGTTGAGTCATTTTGAAAGCCAACTGTTGTGCAATGTGACAGATATAGATTACCTGGTTGCAAACCGTATTAAAAACTTCATTTAAAAAAACCGTATTTAGAACCTCATTGGCAACTCTTTTTTTTTTCTTAAAAGATGAAAACACTTAATTAGTCTCTGGTATGTCTGCTTAGATGATAAACACATGGCTTCAATATATAATTTATATAGTAGTATTTCATGTAGTACTATATGAGTGCCTTTTTAAGATTTTTTGAGAGAAAAAGTTGTCATTTACAAATAAATAAAAGATTCTACGTATGGTGATTGGTATATATTACATGATTTTATTTAAATTTGCTTCTGTTGCAACATATAGTATCGGGTTAAAAAGAGCACTTCCATCAAAATGAAAAAAAAAAACATATTAAATTTCAAGCTAATATGTAATAGAGTATCATGTGTAATGCTACCATCATTAGTTTAGCTTGACACGTTCCTTGCAATCTCATCATTAGGCATTAAAAGTTTAAAAAGTTCGTTCAGTTCCTTTAATGTACTTGATTAAATGTAATTGTCCAACCTCGGAGGCTGCTACTGGTTCTGCAACTGTTCTGTGCATCCATTTGCTGATTCCCTTTGTTTCCTCTCAGCAAGTAGAAGGTTATCTAGTGAAGGTTGAACAATCTCCGTCCAAGATGATGTTGGCTGCGCTTGACCCATCTAAAGATGCATTGGTTGCAAATGAATTTTTGAAACATTCAGATATGGATGTGAAAGTGGCTGTAGCTTCTTGTATTAGTGAAATCACCAGGATAACAGCTCCAGAGGCACCATATAATGATGAGTTGATGAAGGTATATGTGACATTTGAGTATGGCTGTACATTTGTTTGCAATTTGATTGTTGTTACATGTAGGAGACATACTTCTGGGTAATATTTTTACATTCCTTCTGTGCAGGAAATTTTCAGGGTAATTGTTGCTTCATTTGAGGATTTGTTTGAAGCATCCAGCCGCTCACACTCCAAGAGGGTGTCAATTCTTGAAACTGTGGCTAAGGTCAGGTCATGCGTTGTCATGCTTGACCTTGAATGTGATGATTTGATTGTTGAGATGTTCCAGCATTTTTTGAAAGAAACCAGGTAATCCTTTTCTTTCTGAGCATCTAAGGAAATTGTAGTTTCGTGAACTTGAGCATAGCTTAGTGGTCACATGGGCAGGTTTGTAGTGGGAATTGGAGGTCTTGGGTTCAAGTCTCCTGGGGTGTGGGAGTTGGAGTACAAAAATCGCTTTTCTCAGAAAAGGAAATTGTAGTTTCCTTATGTATATATTAGTCTCTCAATATATTCTTCCCTCTCTATGTCTGTCTTGTTCTTCCATGAATGAAAATAGATCACACTTGCTAATTGTATCTTCCATGAAAGGAAAAAATAGTTGTAGGTTGTAGTGTGCCTCAATTATCATAAAATTTTGGTTTATTCTGTTCACAATGGGATAAGGAAAATGCTACCTGCACCTATGCACAGTACCTATCTGATAACCAGCCAATCCGAAACATAGTTGCCTAGGGTTTATCCTTTAAAATTTAGGATTTTATAAAATAAATAATATTTTATTATTTTTTAAGTTTTCCTATTGGCTGGTTATGTCAGGTACATCGGATAGGTACTGCAGCCTAGGTGCTGCTAGCATTACTCTTGGGATAATTCTGCTGAAATTTGTGTTTATCATGTATTTTAAGTCCGTACTTTTCTTATCATTAGGTGTCTGCTAAAAAATGTACTTGGGTCTGTTAGTTTCCCTTGTACCTACTTCATTGTCATGCCTTTTTTTTAAAATTTGAGTTTATGTTCTTTTATGTGTATGTATATATCTTTTCCCTGCTTGCTATTGACATGAGCTGAAATGTTACATCCAGGGACACTATCCCAGAAAGTATTTTTTCATCTATGGAGACAATAATGACATTGGTACTTGAGGAGAGCGAAGATGTTTCATCAGAGCTCCTGTCATGTCTCTTGAATAGTGTGAAGAAGGAAAGACAGGTATTTTTATTTTATTGCTCCTCCTTCCATATTCTCTGTTTATTCCTATTTTCATTGGTTCCCGGACACATGTCTTGTGATAAATAGTTCGTTGGCATTTGGGTTGTCCTTATTGGATAGATTTGGAAGCAATTATTATGTGAAAATTAGTAAATTGCACTGGGTACTGTTGAAGGATTGAAGAGACCAAGGAACCTTTAGGTGAAATTATCTCAAAGCTGAATAGAGTAATGGGCTTTCTAAAGAATATGTAGTATCAATCTCGTAAGCATGTGCAGGATCTAACCGCATTATGTGCTTTTTAAAGAATGTGCAACCATTCTCTTAAGCACGAGGATCTAATCGAAGTAATAATTGAGTGGTGAAGATGTTGTAGATGAATCATATAGTGTAGCATAAGTTGCCAGTCTACAATAAATAGAGGTTCATTGATAAATTGTTGACCATTTTTTTTTTGAAAGTTGTGTTATATTTCATTCATTGTGAGAAAATTTACAAATTAAACCCCCAAAGTAGACTTAGTTTTTTAGATTCAAATAAAGCAATTTCTTGCTCCTGTCAATTGAATCATTTGAAACTGTTTAAAACTTTTATTGTCATTGCTGCATCCAAGTTAAATATTAGACAACCTGAATCAATTACCACTGGATTATAGTTGGTAATTTGAAAACTTGAAACTTAATACAAATGATATTGTTTATATGAACAAGGTTTTAGTTGTTTTCAATTAAACTTGAGTTTTTCTTTGCCATTGATATCTTTTTTATTAATGTTTCCTTTTCTTTATGCATTTTTTACATATTTATAGTTCTGTTAGGGTATTTTATGTCAAAATATTTACCTTTAATCTGTACTTTTTAACTACTCTGTGGCTGGCTCTCTTTATAAAGAGGGGATTTTACACTGTATTTCTCTCTTTTAATAGAATCTGTGTCGTCCTCAAAGTATCAATGATTTTTCTAAATTTTGGTATTTCTGTTGAACTGTTACTTTTTCTCTTTAATCTATTTCCTTTTTCTTTTAATGAAATAGTGAGAAAGAGCGTCTTTTCTTTTTCTCTTTCGAAACATAAAGGCTTTTAAAAGAGTTGTGAAATCGTTTGTGGTTATTTTTGACTGAATTTAATCTTTCAAAACGACTTCACATTCTTAGGATCCAGTTTGTATCATAAATGCTGTTCTGAATCCTAAAAATCTTGTAAGTCATTTTCGTGGCTTTACTTTTGGACTATTTATTGGTGTTGCTTAAATGATCAATACTGTACCTTGTGATATTATGAGTTTCTTTGCAATGTATATCTGAAGCTAAAATGGAAAGGCTTGTAATGGACGATCGATGATCGATAATTTGATAAATGTTGTCATGCTCCCAAATAAAGTAGAAGAATAATATGGAAAACAGAAAATAAAGTGAATGACATCTATGAGCTATGTTTTTTAACGAGATAAGTTTATCATCTCAGGATGCTTCTCCAGTTGCATACAAGTTGGGAGAAAAAGTAATTAGTATCTGTGCATCAAAGCTTAGACCATATCTGGTGCATGAAATGAAAGCAAAAGGAATGTCTGCTGAGGATTATAGTACAGTTGTTGCCTCGATATGTGAAGAGGCATCTGGTGGTGTGGTGTGTGATGACTTGAATACTACTGGTGAACAAGTGGTGCGTATTTGCATTTGATTATCCTGTTTTACTGTTCTGATTCTTCTTTAATTTTTTGTTCTTCGATACATTATTGTGGGACTTATAGTGAGTTACCTACTGTTATGGAACATGTTGTGAGATTGTATTTATTCGTATCTGTATAAGCCATTTTTTTGCATTTTTTGTGCCTCAGCTTTTGCGTTTTGGCAAATAGAGTTTGCATTTTAACTTCCTTCTAGAGGCTGTTTTATTGGTGGTGTCATTGTATGAGTTATTCTTATGGATGCATCCCTATTGATTCTGCCATGCACTGGATTTGGCGCTATACTAAAGATGTCCTGTATTGTTGTGCCAGAGGGTAGTCCTAGCTGATCTAGGTGAGCTAAGTCGCTTCGCACTTCTTGGCCGAGTCTTTGGGGATTTTATTTTGTAATCACAAGAGATTGTGACTCCACCTTTATAAATGCAGCAGACCTATTCGTTTTAGAATTGTTAAGTTAATATCAGTCTTCTGAATGTGACCATCAGTTATATTGGTGTGATATTCATAAACATTAGTTTTATGACTTATTCATCTTCAACTGTGAAGCATACCTATATTATTACAATCTCTTTTCACTTGTCAGTGTCTTTTGATCTCTCTAACGTATAAGCTAATCATATTTTACGAACTAGAATGTTACATGATACAAGTGGTTCTGTATTTTTATGGGCGATGCTAACTGTTTGGTTCTGAAATCAAACTCTGTCAATATCCAACATGTTTAGTTCATAGAATTTCATGAATGGAAATGGTTGCTCTCTCAAATGCTTCTGGATTTTGGTGCTTTTTCGTACATTTTTTGCTTAATTGTGAGGTTTGATCTTCATGTTGAGTAATGGGTATCTATGTTTGACATGGTGATCTGCACATTAATTTAAGTCCCTTTTTATAAAGAAAAAAATCTGTCCATATATGGGTACTATGAGCTCATGTTTCTTTGTTTCTGTTGACTGAGTTTGGTCAATCAGTAGATGTATTCTGGCTTTATTGATTTATCAAATCATTTTTTTAGGGAAAGGAAAACAAATTATCTGATGGGACAGATTCGGATGAGCCTCCTTTGGTATGCAACTGCTTCTTCATTCATAACCAAATCGTATATCTGTGACCAAAATATTTCCATCAAATGTGATCAAACCCTTCTGTTGGTTCAAACTACAGTTAAATTTGTTTGATTTAATACATGAGGTACAATGCACTTTTGTTGGTATATATTTGAATAGCTGTGGATGTTTGGTGATCAGGGGGCTGAACTGGTGTCCAAAGATGGGGATGTTGATACTGTAGCTAAGACACCAGCATCGCCGTCGAGTAATGGTGCGGTTCAGACTGGAAAAGACCCTAATTCTCCAAAAACGAAGTCTGATCCCCTTCATCTTGTAACAAAAGCTTCTCGTGGTACAAGCAAGAGGGGTCGGAAGCCCAAGGCCGTAAGTCCTTCAGTAGACGTGTCTGAAAATTCTCGAATTGCAAGTGAGCATCAGCCTGCAGAAGTGCCAGTAAGAAAAGATGACACTGGTAAGGATAACAATTCCTTATCAGATGGTCTTGCAGTGAAAGATTCTGCATCCTTAGATCCTGAAAAAAAGGGTGAGCTCTCTTCACAACCACATCAAGAGTCTGCAAATGCCGGTGTGCAATCCCCAAACCAACCTTTGCCCGACTCGGGTGGTCGTCCTAAAAGGGGACGGCCTCCAGGAAAGAAGAAGGTCCCTATTGTCAATACTGAAGCAGATAAACCTGTCACACTTTCTGAGTTGAAGGCGAGTGTATCAGGTGATCAAGTTGCAGAAGGGACACCGGAAGCTCCTGATATTAAGTCAAAGGAAGTTGAAAGTCCTCGTGAAGTAGAAATAAAAAGGATCAAAGTAAAAATAGATCGTTGATGGATGCTAATGATGATGATACACTGCTATCTGCTAGTAGAAGCTCACAGAAGGAACTGTCTGTGGAAAAAGAAGATAAAATAAAGCGGCACAAAGGAGCACACAGTGCTGAAAAGCTGATTTCCAGGGGATCCAGTAAGAAGGTACTGGAATTAGTGTGCACATTTTTTTTTTTTTGGGTTTTGGCTATGGTATTATGTAGCACAGTATATTCTTTTGATGCTGTAGTTAAGTTCTGCTAGAATGCATGTAAACTTGTCTTCTTGTGTGATATTCCTATTATTTTAAATTACGTGGTGGTCATTCAAGGTGATTTTTTCAATAATATTTTTTAAAGAAAGACTTTAGATTGATCTTTTGATGTTGGCATGTAGTGAGTTGGAATTCGTTGACTTGTATTTTACTGATGCAATCATGTTGATTTCTATCTTTTATTTGGCAGCATAAGATTAAACTGTGTTAGTTGTTTAAATTTGTAAATTTTTACATTGCTGTTTCTGAATTGAGTCCTTTTTTTTTTTTTTTTGCTTTTTCACAGAAAGGTTCTTCAGAGAAGTCAGTAGTAAAGATATCGACTGGTGGACAGAATCAATTACAAGAAACCCCTAAAGTCAAGTCAAAGAGGAAGCGCAGCATGGTAGAAGAGGTAGATTTCTTTAATTTTGTGAAAGGATACTCTTCTGTACTGTTGTCTAAATATGTGCTGTATTATTTTGTTTCTGGAATTCTATAGTGTTCCCTTGCTTCTGAGTGTTCATTTGCTCTTTCTGTGATCTGGTTGCTCTTTTCCTTTTCTCAATTGAAATTGAATTATATTTCACCTGCCCATTGGTCTTATTTGTATTTCAGGGTTCTGAGCCAGCTCTTGATGAGAACTTAATTGGATCAAGAATTGAAGTGTGGTGGCCTGATGATAAAGAGTAAGTCCTATGTTTAAGTTTTTCTTTGGATCATATTAGTGTGCACTTCAAGTTTTCACGTTTCAGTGGGCATGTTTTTTGAAGATGACGTTTTTGTACTGCCCCTGGGCATTTTCTTTTCGGATCATATTAATTTACACTTGCTCTGTCCGTTTTAGCATTAACGATTGCTTCTACTTAAACATACAACAAATTGGTGTTTCAGATCAAATGTTAATTGTAACTATGAGGTGAATATCACGATCTTTATTCCAATGTATTCCCATACATGTTACTCTAATATCTGTAAATTTTCTTTTAAACCCCTTTTTGTTTCTTTAAGAGAAACAAGACCCATGGAAGGGGAGACCGTTGAGCAAGGGCTGACAAGCCCATCAAGGGGGTCTGTAACAACTGTCTCGTCACCAATTCCCTAACTGAGCAAAATCATCTGCCTTCAATTAGCCTAATGTGAAATGTGGGACTGTTCAATCTGCAAGAAGCAGCATTTTCTTCAAACTCCGTAAACTGCTGGTCGATTCTACAAGCAGACCTGCTGTTTTTCTTTAGAGATGTCGGTCTTGGAGATGCTTTCAACAATCACCAGAGAGCAAAAGTTGCTGCTTATACTCTCAGCAGTGGGGATGATGGATTAGAGCAGATTTAGAATGCGTAATCTCCCATGTGGGTCAAGTCCAAGTGGTCTTTAATAAGGAACAACTCTTCCGTAAAATCGACCCGCGCTGCGTGGCTATCAATGGTTCCACTTTTCCTAAGTATAGCGTAGGGAATACTGCAGCGCACGTGAATTAGTTTAGTTCACTGCAGTGCAGTAAGAATAGAGTTTAGCTGCTTGTGGAACTGAACCCAAGATTTAAAGGGTTTGGAGTGTGTTCATTTTGTTATTTGCCTTGCTTGGTTCCACTTTTCTTAAGTTAGGCTTAGATTCATTGTTAAGTGTTACTGAAAATCTCTGTTTCTAGATGCTGCTTTTAAAATTGTAATTCAGATGTTCCTATAACTGTTGGCTACAGGTTTTACAGAGGAAAAGTTGTTTCCTATGACTCTGTTGAAAAGAAACACAAGGTCAGATTATATATTAGTTTTCAGCATGTTTTACAACTGTCTAGTCGTCAATATTTACGTACTTCAGTCTCATTGTGATTACATTGTTTGTTCATTCAGGTCGAGTATGATGATGGCGATGAAGAGATATTGTTGCTCAAAGAAGAGAAGTTCAACGTTATTGTGTCTGATGATGAGGTGAGTTAGCATGTGATTCTTTCTTTTTTTTTTTACTATATTTTGATTTGGACAAAATATTATTTAAATTATGCTTTTTGTCCAGGAACAAGCTGCCGATCCCTCAACTCATGATGCATCTTCTGAAAGGTATGATTTGTACGTCATTATTGAGCTTTTATGGTCTAGTTAATCATTGCGATGAGCTAACTTTCAAAAAAAAAATTTTTTTATTGGACTACATCGATTATTGGAGCATACTATGTATTCAGTATCCTTGATCTCTTGCATTTTTTCATTGAAGGTGTGAAAAGGGCCACTGTTTTGTTTGGGCCAGTTGTTTTGTTTCTTCTCTATTAATGATTTAATCCAGATTACTTTACTTTTCATGTTGTTCTCATAAACTGCTGCTTTCATCCAAATAAAGTAGGTAAAAGAACATCACTTCTGGTTGTTTGAAATACTTCCAGGGAACAACTTTCCATGCATTAGTTGTTTCTGTGACTAAATTTGTTGTTAGAAAATAAAAGTTATGGTTGTTTGAAGTGCGGATTCCATGTTTGTCAGAAATTTATGTGAACAATATTGAAAGTGATAAAATATATGTTCTTTGGCACAATTTTTCTAAGGGAAGCATTTTGAGAAATATTTAATGTAAGCAATGTGCATGATTCAGTACATCAATTATGCTTTACTGACTTTAACTATGCAGTCGTTTCGCTTCTTTTCTCAATTCTGTTCTTCGGTTTTCATACCTTTTTGTTATTTTCCAAAGCAGGAGACAGAAGAAAAAAATGAAGAATAGTCCAGAGTCATCGTCCAAACCTGCAAAGATAGTGTCAAAACGGTCAGTAAATATCTTGGTCCTCGATGCCCTCAATTTTGTTTTTTGTTTTTCTGGTAAGCATTCTAAAGTGCACTTTTGTGAGTTGCAGAGGAAGTTCCTCGACAGGTAAGCTGAAGACTGATGGTGCAAGGTCTTTAGGTCACAAGGGTAGTGATACACCTAAATCCAGCAGCAAAATGAAAGAAAATACTACTAAGGACAGCAAAATGAAAGACAATACTCCTAAAGACAGCAAAATGAAGGCCAAAGATGACAATGCCGTTATCAAATCAAAAGAAGGACCAAAAAGTGGCAGTAAATCAAAGGACGAGTCACTTTCAGGAAGCAAGTCCAAGGATGAATCTACTCCGAGAACTGGATCAAAGTCAAAAACTGAGCCAAAAGTTAGTGGCAAGTCCAACACAAATGGATCTTCTTCTGTCAAAGCTAAAACAGGTCATTTGAAGACTTCAAGAAGTGACGATTCTGCCAAAGGGAAATCAAGTTCAGTGGATGCACAAGAAAGTGCTGGTCAGAGTGGAAAGAAGCGAAGGAGAAAAGTCCTGAGTTGATTCTGAACAGGAAAGCTAATTGGGTTTGTCCTGTGTTAGAAAGGTAAATATGTAACTATTTTGTTCTTTATGCCTTATCAGTCATGGGCTCCATCTCACTGGTGCGATAGTTGTTAGCTGACGTGATACTGAGCCATTATTGGCTACTGGTGAGATCGAAATATAGGGGATTGTGATTAGGGAATTAGGTAAAGCGTATCTGTTTAGATGCAAAAGATTGGTAGATTTTGTCCTTTGAGGCAGTCTTTAAGTTTATTTTATAGCAATAACTTGTTTTTTTTTCAATTTAAAAATTGCCATTTTGGTTGGTTGAGTCGTTCTAAACCTCTGCGCATGGTGTGGTTGGTGTTTTCGGGCTAGACTGCATAAGCAGTTGAAAACCAGATGGGGTGCATGATGCGCGATGTATCGTGTATCATGCGAGGTTCCTGAAGGTCGTGGTCTAATTAACGAGTTCTTTTTCCAAAAGTGAAGGCTTATGTGTGACGTTAACTTTCTACAGCTTTTATTTTGGTTGGTCTGATTGTGCTGTTTGAATGTTGGTTGGTCTGATTGTGCTGCGTGACTCTTGGTTGGTCTGATTATGCTGCGTGGATTTTGGGTTGTTTGATTTTTCTGTAATACCCTGGAATGCAGCATGATGTTGGAATGCTGCAATGATTGATTTTTGGGCAATTTACATATCCTTACAATGTGTAGTGTGCTAGTCAATCTGCTGTCCTATTCTTTTGGGAATGTTTTAGAAAGCGTTCTGAAACTTCTTGTAGTAATGGGAGAACAGCAGGAAAAGTGGTCAGGTGACATGTGAGGAGTGGGATTGAACACCATTTTAAAACAAAAGATTTCTTGAAGTTTTATTTATTTAGTGAAAGACAGGCAGGATCAATCGAGAACGAGGGGGTTTATGGTAAGCCTAGTTCGATGTCCTTTACATCCGGGGACCTGGATGGCTAGATCAGTTTGGATAGGTTTTCAGTATATTCGTGGATTGGTGTTTATTATGGTTTTGACTTGGTGAGCTTTTGATGTATTTTTCGGTAATTTTTATAAGTATCCTTCCATCCAAGTTGACTTTGAAGACTTTGCGAAGTCAAATTAATCCTTCACGGGAATACATTTATTTTCATTATATGCACTACTACGATCTTTTGTTTGACCTTTTTGTTTGTGGTCCATTTCATATATGAAGCTATCCGTTGGAGTTTTCCTGGCGAAGGATTTGTTCTAATGCAAATTTATTCATTCTGAATGAAGAATGCGTGTACAAGAATTTCTGCTTGGTTTTACTTAATCGAATACAAAATTTGTGTGGCGCATTTTAGACCTGTTTGTGTTGAAGTGCGGAAACAGAATTTTATTTAATTAATGCTGTGTAGATTAAGAAAGTTCAATTCAATGGAAAGATACTCAACTACAGTGACCTTTGAGAGGTTTTAATTTTGTTGAATTCCACGTGATGTTGTTGCACCTTCATTCGGTTTAAAATCCATACGATCAGGACTCGTTCAAGGCTCCATTCTCCTGGGTCCAAGATGAGGCTCTTCGTTCAAATCTCTTTAAGACTTCCGATGAAAACCAACCTTCATTGGTAGAGTCGTTGGGTGAGACTAAAAAATGTTTTAACAATACAACAATATACAAAGGTTTACTGGTAGAGAAAATTTGTCATGCGTTGGAAAGAAGACATCTGCAAGCAGAGCATGAAGTCTTTTCCGACCGTGTAATTATCACCCTTTCTGATTATTAGACGCTACGATTTTATTTCATCATTATAGTGGAACTAAATTTCAGATTATTTTACATTCATCAAAACCGGTCTGTTGTGATGAATTAAATTTCGCTTTCTTTTCCAACTAATACGATAAGGTGAAATAAAGTTGGCAACAAAAGACAATGATGCATTAAGTATTAGTGTGGTCTTATTTTCCTATGACACTGAATAATCTTCAGAAGCGAAAAAAAAATAATCGCAGATTCATCAGGATCAGGCACACTAAACTAGACGCCCCGGATGAAAATTACCTGATCTAACTTCAGAGAAGGTTGGAGAGAGCAGCAAAACTATTCGTTTTATTTGTTGATGCCTGATCACTTCCTCATCCTCCGTTTACAGAATCATAGCAATTTTGTCGCTAAGTAGATAATTTTTGACTTTTAATTTAATCTCATAAGACTAAATGTTGAGTACATTGATTCTGAATATCAACTGTTGTTTAGTCATTTCACCTGAGATTCATTGGACAGGGCGGAAGGTGTATCTTTGCTAACATTGTGGCTCCCATCCAGTAAATGTGCACCGGCTATCCTCTCCGCGGCTTCCTTCTCCATCAGGGCCTGCTCCTTCATGGCTTTCACCATCTCTTTCATTGTCCTTTCCTCGCGTTCAAGTTGTGTGTTCATTATAATCTCCGCCTGCTTGTCAATTGGCTTGAAATAGTCTTCAATAGCTGCTTCCTGATATAAGTTGGAATGGATAGTGTCATTCACAGAAGATTACTATGAAAGATGTTGTCAGGGCAATTCACTGATAGAAGATGAGACAGCAACCACTATGAAACTAATTTGGTTATAGGATCCACTGATCAAAATTTTTGTTTAAAGTTTGTTTTTCTTTTTGGAGTACACATTCAGGTGATCCAATTGGGCATGCTTTTTTTTTTTTTTTTTTTTTTTTTTTTTTTTTGGAAAGTTGGTATTCCCATTTCCATTCCCCTAAGGATACTTGAACCCAAGACCACTTATTACAAACTCCCCGATGTGATCAATGAGCTATGCTCAAGTTCACAAAATGGACAATTTTGCGCATTCCAAGCATTATCTGATTTGTCGAACCACTGGACATTTCAGATCAGCTACTTAAATGCTGTAACTAGCTGTATCATCCTTTCTTATAAACGGTGGTTGTGGCTCATTCCTCTTGAGGCACATGAAGTCCCTAGGTGAAAAAAGAACTCACAGTTTCCTCAAGTTTTCGGTTAAGTGTTTGCATCTCCTCAACCATGCGACGAACTTCTGCCAATACGGCCTGTTCAGGAATCTTTCGCAATGCCATCTTCCTTGCTTCAGCCTAACCAAAAAAAAAAAAAATTAATAGAAGGGTCCATCAAACCACTCCAGCTACAACAAAAATATATTTACACACAAAGGAGATTCATTAAATTCCTTTTAAAAGAACTACAATAACATACAGAATCAAAGAATTCACGATATGTGACTCTACTGCTGCACATGCTACTTCACATGCTACTTCACATGCTAAAAGAAAGAGCCTTTACCATCCAAGGGGCTTTCATTTGTATAAGATGAAAAAAATGTATTTCCTGAGATACTAACCTAACAATAGCTGTGACCACCTTTATCGGAAGGTAACAAACATCACTCTGTTTCCCCTTCATCTTTTGGAACAATAATACAACATGCAATGATAATGCATGACACAATGATAATGAGCAAGCTTTAATGGTGTTGTGCATGGAAGATGTCTAAGCACTCTCTGAACTAGTAACAGTAGCCCTCCTTGGGAAAGGGGAGAGGCAGCATACCATTGTGATATAAACTTTCTAATAGCTATCCGTTTTTATAGCCTAGTGCAAAGTGGGTCTGCTAAGCCAAAAGGACTTCAAGTTAAAACAATCTCCCTCTTCTATAGAAAAATGTTAGCAGAACAAGATTCTGAGCTGAAGTACCAGGTAAGAAAAGAAAAGTAATGTCAAAGTTTGAAGGTCATTTGCAGCTAAAAATGTGTAAATAGAAGCAACTGAAATGCATACCTACCCCTTCAATCCGCTTCTGGAGCAACAATCTGTATGATCTAATCCTTCTCTCTTCATACCCAGAAAGCACCCTGACTACAAATAATGCTTTCCTTCCAAATTCCAAGAATTTGTTCATGTCTAAGCTTATAATCTGCAGGACCAACAGTATAAATGCCAGGGAGTGAGAATTTGGCAGAAAAAAAATGATAGAATCCAGTACTTGATTTCAACTCAAGAGGACTCATTCAGTTTTAAGTCCTCAAATTCATAAGCAGAAATGTTTCATGCATCAAGGCACCAAAGCCTAAAGATTTTCAACAGTATTGCAGCTGTGCTTTTTTCAGTACCTGAAAATTTTAGGCTTTCACTTGTCATTACACAAAATAATACCACATAAAAACGAAAAGGAAGCTGAAACAATTAAAAACTTTGGCATTTTCTTCACAGCAGAGAACAGGCATTTAAAGATCAGAAAGGATCATATGGTAAAGGGAAGCTGTAACAAATAAGAACACCAAATTTCTGAAGTTGTTTCAAAGAAAACGTCAGCTCTCTTTGGCATGAGAAGAGTTGAGCCATTTGCTTAACGATTGAACTTCTGTTCACCCACATGCTACTCCTTTATGAATAATAATTAAACCCCTTGAACCAACCCCAAATAAGACACGCCATTTATTTTCATTGTTCAACTCTATCCACAAAAACCATAACAATTGACTGCCTTCTCAGTTCAAAATTCATGTTGGTCAACTCTAGTAAGAAGCTCATTTCAAAGGTCACCCTTTATTTGACTCAAACACAATGTATTGTATGAATAGTAAGTTCCTATCCATATGCCAAGTGCTCAAAATTTAGACCTTACATCCATAGTAGTAGACTGGTCTAGCCCCACACAAGATTAGGCCTTGTAGGATCATAGCATGCTCTCATCTAAGGGGCCCAACCAAAAACAAGGAAGTCTGGTAATCAACTTTTTGTAGGGCTCCAAAACTTACATGCAAAATCTTGATATAAATAAAGAAAGGAGCAAGGTCATAAAGAGTTTACTGCATAGAAGGTAAGACCAGTGTGATAATGATATATGGAATGAGGAGTATGTGGCATGACAGACAAGGAAATTTAAGGCACTGGAGAGGCATGATAACATTGATGCCAAGGCCCGAGTGATAATCGAGAATGCAAGTCAGGGCCATGCAGACTGTCAGCCAGGTGAGTAGGGCGGACTCTGCGAGAGTATACAATGTTGATAAAATATCACTTGCCAAGCAAGGCACATCATTATTATCTAAGGAGACCTGGTCACAAGGAAAAATTGCATTGCAAGCTGGTTTATAACAAGAGGGTGGACCCAGACACTTACCAAATAGACAGGAAAGGACTGCAAAGACGCAATCAATGTTAGAGTTGTCAATAAGCTTGAAGCATGAGGCCCAAAGGAAAACGTATCGGAGAAAAGTGAAACATGAAGGGAAAGATGTAGTATATCTGGTAATAAAAAGAATAAAGAGCCTTGATCATACTCATCTATTATCCTCATTTTTGGCAACCACTGCTTGGCGATAGTTTATATCCCATGTCTAATGGCTACCTTCTGCTAAATGCTCACTTCCAGTTTGCTGGTGATCGAAAAAGTTTGTAATTTGGTGTAAAACTAATTTGGAGACAGCTCAAAATTCATAATTTGAGTTTGAGTCATGAGGTTGAAATTTCTTTCATCATCCATATTCTTGGAAAGCACTGCTTTGGCTTCAGCTGATTTGCCATGTCTAATGGCTTCTTTCTGTTGGATGTTTACTTCTAGTTTGGTGAACATCGGAGAGCTTTCTAGTTTGCTAAGTAAACATAATTTAGAGATAGCTCAATTTTTTTTTTGAAAGTTATTATTTTTTCCATATTCCCCTAAGGACACTTGAACTCAAGACCTCCTATTACAAATCCCCCATGTGACCACTGAGCTATGCTTAAGTTCACAGAGATAGCTCACAAACTTAACTTGAGTTCCAGTGATGCGGTTCAAATTTACTTTTTGTGTCGTATCTACTAGGCAGCAGATTAATAGGTAGTAAAATTTCCATTTTAAGTAATATTCGAAACACTTAAAAGTTTTATTTTGCATTCAAGTCGTGACTCATGAGCACAATATGCTTGAGCAGTCCCCTAGGCATTAATGTAATACTAAAATGGCTTAAAGCATAACTACCAAGATATGTGTGCCCAGATAAGCGAACACACGCGCGCATAAACATGCACACAGAGCATGGCCATTAAGAATCCAATAAGGTGAACAAACTATGTCAAACTCTCATGTTACATTAAAGGCCTGGTGGTTCGAAGTGAAGGGACCAGAGTCACTAATGGCGAGGCAGGTCCGGTTTACAGCAATGAAGTCAATAACATAAAAAATGACGGTCTTTAAGGGACCAAGCTGCATGATTTTCCCGATTTCCTTCACAATGCCAGTGCAAAGACATTTGATGGGGATTTACGAGGGGTAGGGCTTTCGTTGTCGTTGATTTGGAGCGACTATAGAGAAGGAGAGAACGACACATGATGAGGCAGGTTGCAAACTAATTTGGCTTCAGGATTGTACGGCAATAAAAAACCCCGGCTTTTGGATAAATGGGGAGCTTTTGACGGGATTGGCAGAGGAAGAAGAAGGAAGCGGCAGCGACCTTATGGCACAAAAAAACAAAGAAGTAAAGGCATTTAACGATAAAGCAGCAGACGTAAGATGCCCTACTCACAGCCTTCTTCCTTGCGCTATTGCTGCAAATCAGCAAGCAAAAACCGCAAATATCTCGCACATAATTCGTTCCAGCTTACGGACAGCACAAGAACATGACTAGCATATACGCGATCACGAAACAAAATAGCGAACAGCAAGCATGAAATAGCGATGAAGATCAACGGAAAAAAAAAAAAGAAGAAAAAGAACTCGTAGATCGTAGGCTCTCACCGTCTAAGGGGCTCTGGAGAAGATATCTTAGCTCAGAGCAGAGAATCGAACGGCTTCCCTCGGAGCGAACAGGACGGCCAGTAGGGAGGAAGATCAAGCTGACAAGAACCCGCATATCGAATTGATTCATAGTTGACACGCATAGACATTAAAATGAAAAATGATTTCTGAACCCATTAAGTGCGGCTTCATGTAGTGGACATACTGGATTATGAGTACTTCGTCCGAAGCAGCCCATTTTTCGTCTTAAAAATGCGTTTGCGTGAAAGAAAGCCCAACGAGCCCCTCAAGAGATGGGTATCTAATCACAATTTACTACTTGCTTCTTTTAAGAGGAGTTACGCATGGGAATATTAGCTAGGTTTGGTTTAGTTGGATCTGGTTCAATCACTAACTCAAAAGTCGAGAAAAGGAAAAAGAGTGGTGATATGCATACTGTGACTTTTCACTGCGAGTTTTTACAGCGTGACGTGGAGTCCTTGTTGGCAATCCAAGTAAGAGATAAAATAAGAATTATCTTCCTATTCTATAGGGAAGCCTAAACTCTGGACTGTATCTGGAAGAGCAGTGATATAAGTACAGTGGGTTTTTACTTTCAATATTTTACATCCTGACGTGGCTTTCACGATTGCAGCTTAGTAAGAGATAAACTTGGAGATAAAATCAGCAAGATTTTTGTTTTTTAATAAAATATTATCAACTTATTCTATGGGTAAACCTAAACCCTAGATTTTCTCCTACCTAGACCGCCAACTATGCAACCACGTTATAATGTAAACCCTCAAAGTAAAATTAGGAAGTACCTAAACCTTATAATAGTTTGTACTGCCAAGGAGGTCAGCCAAATAAGGATGTAAAGCCTAATAGTAAAACATGGAAGTACCACTAATATTATTTTTCAAAGAAAAAAAAACTCATAATCGCATCGATGAATGAATGGAATAACAAAAGAATTAACGCTTAAAAATGATGGATCGATTAACAAATTTTTTGGTAAAAAGAAAATCATTAGGTAAAATGTAAGCTTAAGACTTAAATTATACTTTTCAATTAAGCTAAAGTCAATTCTTAAGGCAGTGTTTGGTTAGGTACCCCTCTCGTCCGGTACCCCTTTCGTCCGGTACCCCATCCACGTTAATGAAAAGCAATCCGGAACAACCAAATGGAGATAGGATAGACATTAGCTTGCTTAGGTTTAAAGAGAGCATTTGATTACATAATACAAAATTTATCTAATATTAAAATAGAAAGAAACAAACCCAACCATTCAACAAAGGCTCAGGAACATCCCTCCAACAGTCAAAATATTTTTGTTTGTCTTACGAGTCAATATCTGAAAACAAGGTTGTATTTCATCATCATGGCTTATGATAGGATCAAGCTTCCCACGCTTAGCAAGTTCTTTCAAGTCGTGAATTTCCATATTTTTCTATCACCTGTTATTTCCCTTCAGGTCAACAAAAAAGCACTTACTCAACAGAAAAATGAAAAAAAAAAACACTGTAGAATTACACTACAACCAATAAGTGTAAGTAAAAGCAACTAAAATCTGGAATTAACTCTACTTTCGTGAATTGTAGAGAAAGGTCCCATCAAGCAAACATTTTGTGAATAGTCATAGAAATCTCGCCAAGATTCTTATCAAGTCAACCGAAAAATTTGGATATTTGCAGATATGTCTGGCACGTTCTCAATTCATTAATTTCGAAGGGCTAGTTATCACCTAGCTAGTATTCTATGTTTTACCTAGTAATATATGCTTTCCCTCCCTTTAAGTGAGACAAAAATATATTATAATATTATTAGAAAAACAATAGAGTAGAAAGACACAAATAATGTAATAACATAATTAACGCTCAACTCGTACTTCCACAGTTGAGCAGAGTTAGTAATCTACGCATAAGCTAGATTCATGTCTCATACAAGGGGAAATAAATTAACATTAGAGAAATAGATCAAAGATTTAATACTTTGAAAAACTCTGAAAGAGTAACGGTAGACGCACCCAGGGGACACACTCATCCGACGTACATGCATGTTAATTTAAGCCCTTAAAAATATAAAAAAATACATATTTTTTTTATAAAATCCTATTTTCTAGAGGATAAACCCTAGAGGATAAACCCCATTTAGATTAACAAGCGTGAGAGATAAGTACGTGGGCTAAGTGCAACTAGCATTATTCAACCTGAAATGGAGTCTCAATGGAGGGAGGGAGGGAGGGAGGGAGGGGAGGGAGAGGGAGGAGGGAGGGGGGAGGGAGGGAGGGAGGGAGGGAGGGAGGGAGGGAGGGAGGGAGGGAGGGAGGGAGGGAGGGAGGGAGGAGAGAGAGGGAGCTTTGCCAATGGATCTTGGTGAGATTTCCACCAGAGGGTATAGCGTAGCAGCCAAGTTGGGGGAGAGGCCAGGGATAGTGAATAACAAGAGTAATGTGGAGGGTATGTATTTCGTCATCTCCCCTTTGATGTGGGTGGACCCTCATGAGAAAGAGGTGCCATAAATACACCCACACAAGGGTGGTGGACGAAAATGCATACCCTCAAGGGTGTGAGTAACATTACTCAAATGACAAAGTGGATACCAACAGGGAGTGGCATGCACATTTAGGGTACTTGATGGGGGTACTGCATGGGGGTACATAGATTTCTAAATCCATTAAATATGAATAATGATTTGTACACAGAGTCTGTGGTACACCGGCTCTCTCACAATAAATAAAATAATATATTTTACGAAACTCGAAAAATATGTTATTTTATTATTATGTGAGAGAGGTGCACGAATCATTACTCAAATATTGTTTCATTTGTACATCCACATCAGAAAGGTACCCAAATTGCATACCCTGTGGGTGCACATAGGATTACCTCAATCACATATTAATGCATAACTCGGCAGCAACATCCCATTCATCATCTTAACCACTACATTTGCGAGAAATTTAGCCCATACAGCTCCTCATGAAATGGGTATCTAATAACAAGTTATTAGTCAAGTCTTTTTAGTGGGTAACAAAGGAAGATTAGCAAGATTTGGTTCCTAGCCAAGTCCTTTAAGAGGAAAAAAATCGCATAATCACGTCCATGAATGCATGCAAAAAAAGCTTAAAAGTAAGCTTAAGCTTATATAGACTTAAACTATGCCTTTTAATTAAGTTAGAGTTGAATATTCCTAAGAAGTATTTCAAAGTATTGTTTTTCTCGAAACTTATGGGGAGGGTGGAACCGAGCGGAGGTAGCTATAATGAAGCCACAGTTATGCTCAAACAGTCTCCTTGTTCTAGACAATTAGAAGAGTGGACATTGTTTGGAATTGATTTCTTTGTGTGACCGCGATTAGACTCAAAAATATCAGACGATCGTCTTTTGGCCTTTCAGGTTCTAGAGATCGCTGAAGTATGCTTTTAAAGATGCTTTCATGTACATCAAATCATTTGTCGTTTAATTAATGAACCTGGCAGACAAGTGATTAATGGAATCATTAGTTTTTCCTTGTTTGAGAAAAAATAAATCCGCAAAAAATACTGAAGCGGATCCCTATGAAATCCCCCGGGAAACGAGATTCAGTGTTTCTGCAGCGCTGCCGGCGGGAAATGGATTATGCAGGTGGAATTGATTCAAGTCGATTGAATGGACGGATCGTACTTTGAATGCGATCCGTGCAATCTTTACTTGGACGGGTGACACTCGACAGAGTCCATGTTCTCAAAAATTCTCCAAATCAGTTTCCCATTTCGGGGGATCACAGTTGACTTTGGAAACTGTTCTTCGTTTCGTCACCCAAACTTATTCCATCCAACCTATTAATAATTAATCACATCTCTACCCATATTTCATTTATTATTACAAGTCCCGCAGAGCCACCACACCTTCCCCTTCTTCTTCTTCTTCTTTTTTTTTTTTTTTTTTTTTTGCAGCTCGTATCGCGGGGAAGATATCAAACTAAGGATCGATTGTTTGTTCGGCTGAAAAGCCGGGATCGGAGAGGACGTGCCACGATCTTAGCCGTTCGTTTCTCCGGGATCAACAACCAACCGAAAGGAAACGCCGGGGAGCCGCAATACAGGGATCCGGCGTAGGGCGTGGGGCCGGGAGGAGATCAACAGCGAGGATCCGCGAGGGGTGGAGTCGATCGAGTGGCTAGCTTTTTCCGAGGGAATGTTTTATCTCGCAGAAATTGAGGAGAAGGAAATTCTAAGAAGCCAAAACAGAGATAAAAGGAAAGAAAGAGAAGGAAAAAAGTGAAAAGAGCAGCGAGTAAGAGAGGTGGGTAGTACTGTACCAGACAGACGAGTCACAGACGAAGTAGACAGTAGAGAGAGAGAGAGAGAGAGAGAGAGAGTAAACAAGAACCGGCCGCCTGTAAAAAGTGGGAGCCGTTTGTCATTTAACGCGGGCGTGGGAGAAAAAAGCGGGAGAAAAAGAGGCGCTTTATGGCGGAGCCCCAAAAGAAACTACCGTACCAGTGCCATTCCCGCGGATATCCATTATTATAACCCTGCTTACGGCCACAGTGAGACCGTGAGAAGCGCCGGAGAAGCCTTCGACGACCGTCAACGTGACGTGGAATGACGTCATTTCACCTCTCAACTCCGCTTCTCAGACAGCTCTAAAAAAATAAGAAGCCGAAAAGAAAGTAAGCCCTAAGAAAAAAAGAAAAAAAAAGAGAATGGGAACGGAGTTAACCGGAGTCAAAACCCTAACCGGAGTGGGGGGTTGACGCCGCGTGCCGGGGAGAGGGGGCGGGGTATTTAATGAAGCCCAGCCAAGTGAAGCGAGAAAGAGCTTCGTCTCTTTTGTTATTTATTGTAAATCATCATAATTATGGTGATGGTGATTGGATTGGATTAGGCTAGTGTTGTAAGAAAGACACTACCTTACAAATTCCTCGTCCCTTCCTCGTCTCAGAGAAACAGCATCAAACCAACCCCCCTCGCCAAGATCAAAAGAGAAACGTCTCTTTCTCTTCCTCGGATCTCGAAATCTCTACGCCGGAAAACCGTGCTCGCCTGCTAGCTTTTTCCGCGCGCGGCTCACACCAAGGCAGGTGGATTCTATTTATAGCTCTTGATCCTTTTTCCTGCTTTTCGTTTTTGTTTGTTCTTCCATTATTTGCGACGATTTGAACAGGACGACGACTGCAACAATCGCCTGAAAATATGGTATCTTAATTTAATTTTGCCAGCAGAAGGAGATATATCACAAGAACTTGTAGAGAAGATAGGTCGTCGCGTTGTAATAATATAAGGATCAAGGACTATATATATGCAGTCTTGCAGTAAAGAAATGCAAGGATTGGCGTCCATGATGACTCTGCAAGAGCTGCAGAGTGAGTCTCAGCAACAGCAACATCAGATTAATCAGAATCCTCAGATGCAAGTGCAGCCCTCCTCTCATTTCGACCACGCGCAGTCTCACGACGATTTCCTCGACCAAATGCTTTCTAGCTACCCTTCGTGGTCCGAGAACCAGAAGCAGCAGCTATTCAACATCTCCCTCGTCCCGCAAGGTACTCACTCCGACGATCCCCTCAGCAGAGCGATAATCTTCACCACAGTCTTCCTTACGATGAGTCCACTCTCCTTGCCTCTCGCCTCCGTCAGCATCAAATAAGCGGGAATTCTCCCACCGCCGGGGGAAAGCCCATGGTTAATCTTCCGCAGCAACTTCTAATGGCACGGGCCGGCATGACCAGATCTCCTTCGCCTGTGGCCGCCGCCGGTGGCGGCGACTTGGGTCTTCTTCCGCTGCCTCTCTCTCTTGGCAACGGCGGCGACTCTTCAGATTCTCGCCTTGACGTCGAGGCTTCCTTCAGATCGCACAACGCGGTACGTCCTCTACTTTACCATTTCAACAGTTTCTTCATCCACAAGGAAACTCGATCGAACAATTAACCCCGATAACACCTATCCATATATATTTTTCCAATGAAATTTGCAATTCGTGATCCATTTCTGTCTCTAATTTTAATTCGTAGTTTTTTTTGTTGTTGTCTGAATCGATTCATTTTTCGATATTAGGGAGCAGAGGGTACAGTTACAGGCCTTTACAACGGATTCACCGGATCTCTACCACGAACCGCTCAAACACCAAGCCAGCAACAACATTTCCAATCCCCTCAAGTACGGAGCATATTCTAAACTCTCTTCTCGATTTTTATTTTTATTTATATCGTAACAGCGTTTAATCAATCAGACGTTACTGGAACTTAAATCGAAGCATATGAATTCAAATATTTAGGAGTAACCTCATGTTCGTTCTTAAATTTTCGCCCAATTTAATGAAGATCTTTTCATCTGACTTTACTAATGTAATGTTCCAAGTCATTAATGTTTCGTCCAATTCGTAGACGGGCTCGATTGGATCCCAGAACTTCGGCGCACCGGCCGGTGGAGGAATCAATCAAGCACCGGCGGCTGGTGTGGGACCGGTGCCGGCGCCGGCGCCGGCGCCGGTGGGACAGCGGCGCCGAGGCAGAGAGTGAGGGCCAGGAGAGGACAGGCGACTGATCCGCACAGTATTGCTGAAAGAGTAAGCTAATTAGCTTTACTCCTTTCCCTTATTTTTCTTTTTCTTTCGGTTATCTTGTCTGTGTTTCTTGAATTGACCAAAATTGAAACTGCCGAATGCTACATTAACTATGGTTCCCCATTAAAGCCCTTCTGACCGGGAGTCTGGAAAACCCGAACAGCTCTGGTTTTTTCTGTTTGTTCTCATTTTGATTCGGGCTGTTCTTCGATTTCCAAACCACCTTTTTAAATTTAATTTCCTTTTGTTTGTTTTCTGTGGCAGTTGCGCAGGGAGCGTATCGCAGAAAGAATGAAGGCTCTGCAGGAACTGGTGCCCAACGCGAATAAGGTATGTGGGGTTTGCATCTCTTTCCCATTACACCCCCGGTTTTACATTTTATTTGGTCGATCTTCGGTTTGAGGAAAAGCCAATGAGCGCGAATTTCATGTTATTTAATTATTGGCGAGTATGACGACTCTGACCGGGGGGGCAAAGGCTGATCAGGCAAAATTCCTCCCGTCTCTGTCTAAAAGGGACGTGTGTTTTGTCCTTTAGTTGAAAAAAAGGATCAGAGGTGTTTCCCGTAAATCTTAGTGTTGGCCATGGTGGTGATGGTCCTTTTCTTCATTTCTTTTGGCTGGTTTGGAATGACAGACGGACAAGGCTTCGATGCTGGACGAGATCATCGATTACGTGAAATTCCTCCAACTTCAAGTCAAGGTAATTACTTTTTTTTTTTCAGAATCCTTTTTCTTTTTTGTTGTCTCTTTTATTTTAATTAAAAGGAAGGAAAAGTAGGGGAAAGAATCATTCCGATGTGGAAACTGTAATATAATAACAGTTGGGCTCATTCCATTTTTTCTTTTTTAATTTTTTTTTCTGGCTTCTATTCATGTCCAGGTACTGAGTATGAGCAGGCTCGGTGGTGCTTCAGCTGTCGCCCCCCTCGTCGCTGATATTTCCTCCTCCGAGGTAATTAAATATATGGAGTTAAAAAAATTGATTACTGAACTAATTGACCTCCTCGTTCTTCGTAGTCTTAGAGGCAGGCCCTGTCTGATAATCAGTCAGCTTAATTTTAAGAGCACTTTGAGCTAGCCTTTGAGACTTAATTAGTTTCTTGGTAATTAGGGAGAAATTAATTAAAGAGAGCCAGAATGGGTTGTCTTACGTTTCTTTTCTGGGGTTTGTACATGATGTCACTTTTTCAACTAGAAAGAAATTCTTGATGACATGTTTATCTTCTCGTTGGCGTGGAAGATACCATGGCCTTAATGGGGTTGTTGGCGATGCATTAGTATTAATCGTTTTCTTGTAGTTTTCTCTTTCCTGAAAGCAGGTTTACACCTATAATTAATTTGTTAATGACGAATTCATTAATGAGGTGACACTGGTGAGTGGGGTTTCAGGCGGCGAGTGGCATGGGAAGGAGCAGTACAAACGGGAACCCAGCGTCGTCGACGAACGACAGCCTAACAGTGACGGAGCACGCGGTGGCGAAGCTGATGGAAGAAGACATGGGGTCAGCGATGCAGTACCTCCAGGGGAAGGGGCTGTGCCTCATGCCCATCTCACTCGCCTCCGCAATCTCGTCAGCCACTCGCGGCTCCAACCGTCTGGCGCCGGGTGACTCCCCTTCTTCCCCGAGCATGTCCGTCCTCACAGTCCAGTCCGCCATTGCCAACGGCGGCGGAGCCGACGCATCCGTCAAGGACGCCACCTCCGTCTCCAAACCATGACAGGAGAATCACAACGTCGAGGACACCACGTACGTTACCTGCTGGAAAGGACACGGATATATATGGTAGAAGAGTGCGCGAGGGTGTACATTAAACGTACTGACGGCGTTAAGTCTACGAGAATGTGGATGTCCGTTGGTTGACGCCGTATTCACGTAGACTTGGGCCAAGCTGCAGCAACAACAACAACAACAACTCCTAGTGTATTGCTTGCTTTTTAGTCATAAGATAGCCTTCTTTTATGATCACCTTAATTTATTGTTATCACGTCCACCTTTATAAAGTTCTTTGTATTTTTTTTTAGTTAAGTAGGCAAAAGGCTGATGCAGTTATGCTCTTAGGCTTATCTTTCCTTGTTTCGTTTTCTTCTTATCTTACATGATCAGTTGGTTTAATTTAAGAGCTTGGTTTACTTGTCGTTTTGTCAATGTATGGAGGAGACAGGAGGTGGTTCAGTGGCTGCTGTTTTTTAATGTTTTTGAAAAGATAAAATAGATTATGCTACTTGTGGAAGAAAAGAGGGACGGAGTACTCGTTTTGAGGCAATGGTTCGTGGGCGTTTGTCGTTTTGATGTAATTCCTTCCTGCTTTGCCTTTTAATTTAGTTTTTATTTGGGGTTTTTTATTTCAAAAAAAAAAAGTCTCGTTCTCGGTGAGTGATGTTAGCGTCGACGAAGGGAGTCAACGATCGATCAAGCTAAACAACAATATTTGGAAAGGAGAGTGACAGAGAGAATACAAAAGAGAACTTGGGGGAATGATGTGCTGCCGACTTTCTAAGGGTGGGGTGGGTTGCTATAATTTATTTTACTTTATTCTAGTATTTTTCTTTTTTAGTATTTTTTGTTTGGTGGGTTCTTGTCTATTCCTAATCCTACCATGCTCCTGTACCTTTTGAGGCACATATGCCGCAACCCTTTCTTTTTCTCTCTTTATTTATAAAGCACGAGGAGCAGGATTGTCAAAATCTTTAGGTAGAGAGCTGGAAGCGATAAACTCATAATATTTCTTTATTTGCTTGGACAAGTTTTTATGTCTACTCGTTCGTGTCGACCACTTATTGAATGAATCACTTATAAAGTAAAGTAAAGAGTAAAAAAATGGAGCAAGGGGTTTCCATGTAAACGGCTCATATTCGGTCTGTTTCGTCTAGATGACAGATGCAATTGACTAGCTAGAGAAAAAGACTGATCAGCTAAGCTTTAAGGTTGGTGTCCAGTAATTCTGGTCCAAGTACTGGAATATGAAAGCAGGCAGCAGCTCTGATTGTACAAGGAAATCGTAGCTTTCTTCTTTCTTTTTGGCTGGGTCGATTAGCATAATCAAGCATCACAATTATGGGGATAATTTATCACCTTCTGTAAGTTTGCTATTGGGCAAGTATATTTATATTTGTTAATTCAACGTTAATTTAACCGGTCGCGTCATTATATAGATAAGGATCCAGAGCTAATAAGTCTAGTTTTCTGCAAAGAGTAAACGAAGAAGCAAAGCCAGCTCTTGATGCTTTAGAGGTGCCGTGTGAGTTTTGAAGTTTCTTTTCTGAGTAATTGATCGCTAAAAGAAGTAGCTCGTATGGGACGAAAATTTCAGGAATTGGTCAGGCAACGTGACTCGACTTTTGCCTGCTTGAATTACGTGTTGGAATGTGGGAAATCGGAGAAAGAATTAGTTGCACGCGTACACAAGTCACAGATGCAAATCGACCTGCTACATGTGGGTCTTTCTTTTCACTATCTAGCTAATTGGTCCCTGCCATTTAAAACAAACCATAAAGTTGAAAGAATGGAAGACATGAGAGGATCAGTATGGAAGAAAGAGAAGGGAGGCGAGTGCAATTAATTGTTTGTGGTGTTCTTGTAGATTCATTGAGTACAAAATGTGAACGGGTTTTATGATGATAAGAATTAAGGGTGGGCGAAGTGGCCGGTACCATATCTTCAGAGTTCATATAGAAGGAAGCTTGTTTTATTCCAATATAGACTATGCAAGTGTTGTCCGTTAGTTGTTGGAGGCCGAGGACTGATGCGTAGAATAGGACAACGCGCATGGTGTCTACTGTCTTCTGAACTGGAATGATGGGATCCAAATGGGCTGAGTCGATTGCGACTCCCCATTCAGACATTTCTCTTGGCTTTTGTGCTCCCTGCTCCACTTCCCCCCTTCTGCCGTCAACCACATGTTTCCTTCCTCTTCTGATCAGTCGCCACTCTATCTTTCTCTCTCCCCCTCTCTCCTTCTCTCCCCTCCTGTCTTTCTCTCTCCCCCTCTCTCCTTTCTCTCCCTCCCTGTCTTTCTCTCTCCCCCTCTCTCCTTTCTCTCCCTCCTGCTCCACTTCCCCCGTCTGCCGTCAACCACATGTTTCCTTCCCTGTCTTCTCTCTCTCCCCCTCTCTCTCTCTCTCCCCCCTGTCTTTTTCTCTCTTCTCTTTCTCTCCCTCCCTGTCTTTCTCTCTCCCCCTCTCTCTTTCTCTCTCCCCCCCTGTCTTTCTCTCTCCCCCTCTCTCCTTTCTCTCCCCCCTGTCTTTCTCTCTCCCCCTCTCTCCTTTCTCTCCCCCTCTCCTTTCTCTCCCCCTCTCTTCTCTTTCTCTCCCCCTCTCCTTTCTCTCCCCCTCCTTTCTCTCTCTCTCTCCTTTCTCTCCCCTCTCTCTTCTCTCTCTCTTCTCTCTCTCCTCCTCTTCCTCCCCCCGTCCTTCTCTCTCCCCTTTCTCTCTCTCCTCTCCTCTCCCCCTCTCCTTTCCCCGTCTTCTCTCTCTCTCCCTCTCTCTCCCCCGTCTTTTCTCTCCCTCCTTTCTCTCCTCTCTCTCTCTCTCTCTCTCTCTCTCTCTCTCTCTCTATATATATATATATATATATATATATATATATATCTATCTATCTATCTATTTATTATCTTAAAATACTTCTAATGCACTCCTGACTCCTTCCCCGGGAGCTTAAAATTCGATGGCATCCCATGTGTTTGAGGTATTCTAGAAGCACTACAAGAGCTTCGTGTGGTTCTACCATCTATGGATCTAATATTGAGAAGATAAAATTTATCTATTTAACTAATTAATGTCTGATACTACAATATTATACTCGATATTCATATGATTACAGATAATTAAAACTCTACTAGAATTGGAAAGATGGTAGATGGTTCTAATTGAGGATAAAAATGAACCCCTTAACGTATCAGTTGATGAACTATCTAAATGCTTTTTAATAACTCCATTGATCATATGCTACAGATGCTTGTTGTTTTATAAGAAGCAAATATGTGTTTTCTGTGGACATTTTCTTCAATTTCCAGTGATTTTTTTTGTAGTAGTGCTAGGGTTTGTCTAATAAAACATGGGCCTAAACCTGGATGGCAATGGGTTGGATTACATTTAATGGGTTTGAGTGCATAATCCGACCCAATTCCCCTAATTACGCTCACCCTGTGAAAACCAATCACTACTTTGAATTGTCAACTATGCAACCTCTCCACCAACTCTCCTATCACGCTAGCTAGTGATTTAAATTGTGTCATACCCCACTTGTCCTCTCCTCATGCCTGCAGCCTAGGAAAAGGCGTAACGTGATTCTCATTTATTATAACAAACCTCTCGTGCACCATGAATTGGAATATGTTGAATATGTTTCAGATGCATGTATGCAGACATATTTGAGGTAGAACCTTTGATTAAGTAATACATTGCAGTCCAGACTCAAATTATATATTTATTTATTCTGGTATAAAATTTAAATTAGCAATGGGGTATTTAAGTAGTAATGTTAAAGCCATTTATGATATATTGAATGTAATAAATTTTCTCTATTTCATTCACAAATGTTATACAATAGCTAAGAAGTTTTTGTAGTGATGGACTCCTTGCCAATTAGAGCTTAAAGCGTATTAATTATTTTCGGAACAATAAATAAGTCCATTACTTTTTTGGTTCAAAAAATTACTTGGTTATAAAATTACTTATTGAAATGTAAGCCCACTAACTTGTATTAAATATTTTATTTAATGTTAAACTACTAAAAAGGAAGAGATATATTTAACTGCAAAACTACATACAATTAAAGAAGACAATTTATAGCATATATATATATATTAATTATTTTCTGGAACAATAACTAAGTCCACTACTTTTTATATTATGCCCATTGGTCGTATGACTCATATCTGATTGAATATTGGGTATCATTTTTAGTATAAAAGTACAAATAATTTTTGTTTTTGGCTGGAGAAGGTGGAGACAATCAGACTCAGAGTCAATTTATTTTGCACACTCGTGGACCCATCATGTGCTTTAGGTTCCCAATGATGTGTTGAGGCCCACCAACAGAAGCGGTTCAGCGATGGGCCCACCACCATCTTCACCAACCACGAGTCTGTACCCGGAGTTAAGTAACCATAGTTAGCTTAGCTTCACCCACCCCACCATGGGCAAGAGTTTTCAGTTTTTATCACTTACAGTTTTCTGGTAAAAGGAGGAGGAGCGGTGGTTAAGAAATAAAAGCCGGAGGAGAGGAAGGAGGCGTGACAGGACAGACTCTATAAAGCTGGGGGGGGTCCCGACTTCCATTTTCAACCTGCGAAGAAGAAGACTTAAGGTCTCCTCCGCGCGCGTCGCTCCTCTTACTCGGCTAATTAACGCCGATTGCGACGAGTAATATTTAGTAGTGTGATCAGCGAGCGGTCGTTCTGGTTCAGTCGAAATGCCGGTGGAAGGTGCCTCGGCCGCCGATCGGACCGTCTGCGTGACGGGAGCAGGGGGATTCGTTGCTTCTTGGTTGGTGAAGCTTTTGTTGGAGAGAGGCTACACTGTTAGGGGAACTGTTAGAAATCCAGGTCTCCTTGCTCTGTTTGTTTCTTTGTTCGTTCGTTCTTTGCTCTTTCTTCTACACGATTTTTCTGATGTTTGTCTGTTTGTACTGAATAATTTCGTATATTTTTTTGTGAATCGAACTTGTCGTTGCAGAGGATGCCAAGAATTTCCATTTAAAGGAGCTGGAAGGTGCGCAAGAGCGGTTGATTCTCTGCAAAGCCGATCTGTTGGATTACGAGAGCCTCCGCGAAGCGATCAAAGGTTGCCAGGGTGTTTTCCACACCGCATCTCCCGTCACGGACGATCCTGTTAGTGTTTCTCAATAGATCGAATGAAAGCTAGCTTTGTCACCTTTTTTTTTTTTTTTGAAATTTAAGTGGCTATTTGGATGGGAAATATCGAACTCGTGATCTTAGCCGGCGGCGAACGATTTCTTGATTTGCAGGAGCAAATGGTTGCCCCGGCGGTGGACGGGACGAAAAACGTCATCAACGCGGCTGCGGCGGCCGGAGTCCGCCGCGTGGTCTTCACGTCGTCGATCGGGGCTGTGTACATGGACCCGAACCGGAGCCCTGACGAGGTTGTTGACGAGAGTTGCTGGAGCGATCTCGACTTCTGCAAGAACACTAAGGTCGACATGGATGCTAGATTTTAATGGGAATAATCGGGACATGATTGGACAGTATGGGATCTTAATTTAATCTGTCTTTTCTTAAATTTATTTCCCCCGTTTTTATTTTTTGTTTTTTTTTTCCCGATGAAACAGAATTGGTATTGCTACGGCAAGGCGGTGGCGGAGCAGTCGGCGTGGGCGGTGTCGAAGGAGCTCGGGGTGGACCTGGTGGTGGTGAACCCCGTCCTGGTGCTTGGCCCACTTCTTCAATCCACTGTCAATGCGAGTATCGTGCACGTACTCAAGTACCTGACCGGGTCCGCCAAGACGTACGCTAACTCCGTGCAGGCGTACGTTCACGTGAGGGACGTGGCGGAGGCCCACATACTCGTCTACGAGACGCCCTCCGCCTCCGGCCGCTACCTCTGCGCCGAGACTGTCCTCCACCGCGCCGACGTCGTCGAGATCCTCGCGAAGCTCTTCCCGGGTTATCCCATTCCCAACAAGTACGTACCCCTACTATAAATTTGGCTCCATTGATCATATCTTACTTTCTCATGTTAGGTATTAGGATTGTGCCTGGCTAACTGCTATTGATCATGAGTGAAGTCGTGCCCAGTTTTAGCTATGCTTGACGATATGATAAAACAAACTACGAAGTTATTTTATCATTAATCGTCGAAATGTGAATCCCACCAAACTCCGTTCTTTCTTTTTTTATACTTGACATTTTTATTTTTATTTTTAGTATGGACTACCGAGGCACACCAATCCAAATGCCTATATATGATATTCGTGTCCCTTTCAGTTTTCTGAGGTTCTTTCTATACATGATTTTATATGATCTGCACAGTTGCAACCAATGCATGACCTAGGGTGAAAGATAAATAACTTCGATATTGTTACAATATTCTTAGTTTACATCATTTTATGAGGTTTATGACTTTTAAGTACTTTTCCATTTTAGTAGAGGTAATCTGGTTGTTAGCTATATATGGATAATCCCACTCCAAATATGCAGCTAAAGTCTTACGACTCGAGTCCTTGACGGATGAAGACTATCTAAGACATAAAAAAGCCCTGCCCTGGGTTACATATAGAGACGGTTATATATAGTTTTGCAAATTTCCGGACGTAGCACTGCACTACTCTATAGAGTCAAAATGAGATCAAATTTTTCTATCTAGACCAAGTTATTTAGATCACGTCCAGGCAAAAATTTGTTCGCTATTTTTGGCGAGTTGTTGAGTCATTTTACATAAGGTTCCTAGTCTATTATCTCTTCTTCATTAGAAGCAATGCCGGAAGAAAAGATAAAGCAAAATTCTTGATCAGTCTCGAAATCCCAGAAGTCATGGCAGTCAATGAAAAGCGAAGAGAAAGACTGGACGTGGAAAGTGTCCCCCACGTCCGGGAGACGTGATTGCTGGGGTCAGTGCACCAACCCATTTACCTACGGCAGGTTTCATGTCGATGTCTTCTACTTGGATTTACGGGGCCCGCAGGGCTATTAGTTCAGTGGTAGGCGCGCCCTGATAATTGCGTCGTAATTTCTCCCAACTAGAAAATATTTATCATTTTTGCGACCGACAAATTTCTCCACCTACCGCGAGTCGCGCTCTTAAAGTTCTAGGGGCAGCAGAAACCTCTCAAAGTCTCAAGACTTTGATTCCAGGACCAGGTTTCCCCCCTGAAAAATTAATAAATTTAGATACATACCATAAAAAAATCGGAAGGCCATCCCAGTTGAACTTCTGGACTGCTATGAGGGCTGGCTGCTAATGGTGGTGAATCTGGTGATAGTTGAAAGCAATGTTACGGCTTAAACGAATGGACCCGACCACCTAAAAATTAGGAGAGAGTCTCTTTAGTGCTCTAAATAATGTAGTGACAACTGGGGTTCGGGTTGGAAAATTTTGCATCTAACAAGGATATCGGACGCAGAATTGTAGGTATGCCAACAACTGTGCCAAACTTCGTGACGCATGATTTTTTTTTTTTTTATCAGAACGTGACGCATGATTCAACTTAAGCGCGCGAAAAGATGAGTTATTTAACACGGTGGCAGGTTGATATGGCCTCCGTACGATCATGACAATTTAAGAAATTAAGACCAATCTCAGATTTAGGGTTTGTTTGTTAGTTTGTTTTGTGTTTTTTTTTTTGTTTTTTCTCATCAATATTCTTCGTTTTTTTTGTTTCTAAGTATATATGAGTCCTAATGATTGTTTCCGTGGTGAAGGTGTTCGGATGAGGTTAATCCCAGGAAGAAACCTTACAAGTTCTCGAATCAGCGGCTCAAAGAGTTGGGACTAGAGTTCACCCCAGTGAGGCAAACCCTCTACGAGACCGTGAAGAGCTTGCAGGAAAAGGGGCATCTTGCTCCCCCACAAGAAAATGTTGCAATCCACTAGTGCGGGGGTGGTGGGGGGACTGGCCTTGGTTGTTTTTTCCTTAGGATCCCAGCTCAGAAACTTGAACTACAACTAAATAAAAGCACAAGTCTGAGCAAGAAGTTCGGCGGAAATTATTATACAATACATAAACCTCGCTTTTCGTTTTGTTGTTGTTCGTCCTTGGAAAATCATTGACAAGGCAGGAAGTCTCAGGAAGTCTCACTCATCATTTATAGAGGAGAATGGGTGTTTCCTATTTGTACGCAATCTCTCATGTATGATTGTATAAAGATGTTATGTTACTAATTTGCAGTCTGTTCTCGAAAGCATACTCATCTTAAATTTTTATTTTTTCGTTTAATTAAGAACTCGTTTCAGCTTTGACAGGTGCACTTTGTCAAAATAAACGGTCGAGTAGACTAATATTCCTCTCCAATTCTACAGGACGAGTGAAACCCTAACGGATTTTCTATTTCAATAGATTCAACGTCTCAATCCATATTGTCATAATCAATCTACGTCTTGGAACTGGAACTTTTTTTTTTTATTTTTTGCAATTAGATTAAACTAAACACTGAATTAATACCAAAAAGAAGCAAGCAGCAGTCATACACCCAGAATCCAGAAGTCAGAACCCACTGCAATGCTAGAGCCCCATAAGGCACAATTTCAATATTTCACGAATGTTTTGGACCTCGAATGAAGGAACTACTTTCTACTAGTCACTGTCGTTTTAAACATGTGTATCAGACTAAACATTCCACTAAAAGAAAAAATTAAGATGAAGAAAATATATCTTATTGTAATATTAAAGAAACCACATTGTACACCGCTAAATTTCAAAATACATTAAACAAAACACAGAGCACATCAAAATATAAAAGACGTGACCAAGCTAACATACTTTCAGAATTTCCAAATAAATGGTTTCAATAGTACTCTCAGTTTTGGGTAAAACACATTATACTAACAAAGAAAATTTTAATGTGCATAGGAACGCAATTCAACTGATGACAGCCAGATTCATCCTTCTCTTTATCTATTATTAGTTCACTCATCTCATAGGCCAATCCCGACATCTCATTTTGAAACCTAGAGCCAACACAAAAGGCCTTTAATTCAGGTTATGTAATAGAACTCATCGTTAATATAACTCAATATACAGGTATTCTGAGGTCATCCAAAATAAATCTGGCTCTGAGCAAGTTACAGTTTCCCATGAAAACCTATAACTGTAAATTACAGTACGTAGTTAAGTATTCAATCAGTTTTTTTGAAAGTATTACCCGATGCTAACTATATCAGCTTTTTTGGTTTGCAATCTTGAACAATACTGATCATCTCTAACAAAATACTGGGAATCACTTGGAAGAAGATCCCCAGTCCTTAGATACTGACAAATAGCCAGAAAGAATTTGCAACATATCTCCAACACAGGAAATTTTATCAATTCTTGTTTTGTGTAAATATCTAGAACCCTAAAGTGTAAGTCTTCACAATTGTTAAGAATTAATCCACCAAACGAGGATGAAGGGATCGCATATCTCATCAAATTTACTAGCAAAAAACAAGTATTTGAAAAGTAATAACTAATGATGAGAGAGTTCTAAGAAATTTCAGACTTAGGAAGTGAGGAATAAACATATAGATCGTCAAGGCCAACCCGCCATAGAAATTAGTTGTCTAAACACATCACAGACGAGCAAAGAAATTTATAAAATTAACAATGCATGTGCACTTGGAGCTGGAAATCAATTGTAATACATATTCACAAACAAGACAGTCTGTTTATGATGTCAGTCCTCAGAATGCTTGTTAAACCAAGGTACAAACACAAGTGTCTATCAACATGGCAAGCACCTCGCCAAATGCAAGAAACATGAATAAACAAGGAGAACTGCGCCCAAAAGTGTGGAGCATGTAAGCAGGAAAAGTCGTAACATGTTCTATATACAGCCAACTGTATGTATTTGTAAAAACATATAGCCCAACACTAAAAACCAACCAAGCTAAAGGATGCTTATATCCCATTGAAAAACAATTGAGGAGGTAAGGAAATTAATTACAAATAATTGATTCTATAATAATACCTCTCAACAGTCTGAAGAATTGACCCTCAAGCTATCATGCAGATGCTGCAGCCAATGTTCACGTAATGGGTCAGCAAGGACCACATGGTTTTTGTATGAATGCAAAGGTGCTTGAAAGAAAATGAAGCAAAATTTGAGAATCAACAACTTGCCTTTCAAAAAAAAGAAAAAGAAGAAGAAGAAGAAGAAATAACTCAATGCAGAAATAAAATAAAATCAGAATTCGCCAACATGCAGACAAGCCAAACACAAAGCCTTCTTAAACAACATAACTAATATCTGAGAACCTGCCCTTGGAAAGAAGGCAATCACTTCATTCAGAAAGTTAACAGCGCATATAGTCATCTCAAGTCCATTAATAGGATGCAGCTTAAAGTTCTAATACAATATATATAACCTGATTCAATCATATAGCTCGTGGAGCCAAAAAATAAAACATGCATAGTCAATAGATGAAAAAGGAACTCAGTCAAAATAAATACAGGAACCTAATCAATGAAGAAAAAGGAACTCAGTCAAAATAAATACAGGAACCTAATCAATGAATCTCTTATACCACGTGGATTCAGCATCAACTTGAAACTTGGGTTTTTTACACAAGCATAATGGCACTTCGATTTCTCCTATTTTTTTACTATTATTTCACGAAACAACTGCATAATTTTGTTTAAAAATTATGTTTCTCGTATGCAATTCCATTTGGATTAACATGCTGCAAAGCAGTAATTGCCCACCAAGTCCACAATTGAACTAACAAACAAAAACTTGATTCATGCAATATACAAGATATCAATGGCTAAAAAGCAGTACTGGATGATAAATCATGTAAAACATATGGAGCAAAATCACTTGGTGAGTATCAGCTCATGTCAACTCTATTGAACAAGAACATTTATTTCGCTGAAGACATACTATCATCTCCTGGTTGTCTAAAAGATGATATTGTTAAACACCTGATAAATTTTAAAAAAAGTGAAACTTTACCCCGCTGACACATGACATGAAAGATTACCGGGACTAAAGTTAAGCAGTAAACTGTCCAAAAATGCATATGCAGGGCACTTGACAAGAGAAACTCATGAGAATGTAAACTGCTATCTTTGGAAGT
This sequence comes from Aristolochia contorta, assembly GCA_022405105.1. Classification (NCBI taxonomy): domain Eukaryota; kingdom Viridiplantae; phylum Streptophyta; class Magnoliopsida; order Piperales; family Aristolochiaceae; genus Aristolochia; species Aristolochia contorta. The sequence continues at coordinate 5,092,136 of CM039666.1, read as the reverse complement.
ACCGAGGTCAAAAGTTTATACATAAGAACATTATTTTTACACTAAAACTCATATTTAGTATCAGTAAACACAGAACCTAGGGCTTGAAAGTGTAAGGTTGCGGAAGCGACAGCGGACCTTTCCTAGGCTCTTCACTATCCAAAAGTCTCTGAAGTCTCCTTTTCGCACAATATTGACGATCAAAATGCTTCACCTAGTTTTAGAAGAAATATAATTTTAAGGAAATATAAACACGAATAAAAGAAAAACCCAACAAAGATCAGAGAAATTAAGGGAAGTACCCAAGTGACGCGGCATTGTTTCTCGTACTGCTCTCTCAATTTCTTACACTGCGAAGGGTAGAGAAGGCCAACCGATGCTATTTCGGTTGGTTCCTTCGATGATTCCTTTTCCAAACAAGCATAGAAGGAATCGCGAGCCTGAAGCAAACGCTCATCAAAATATGCCCTTTTTATTCCCGACGAGAGAAGAAAATTGAGAAAAGACAAGGTCACATCAAATTGCGCTGGGGAAAGAGAGAGAGAGAGAGAGAGAGAGAGAGAGAGAGAGAGAGAGAGAGAGAGAGAGAGAGAGAGAGAGAGAGAGAGAGAGACAGAGAGAGAAAGCATACCTTGTAGCAGGAATTTCGAGCTTCAGCGAGTACATCAGCGTAAATCTTTTCAGGTTTTAAGGAATCGGGAGATCCCACGGCCATTTTCGTACCTAAAACAACCGGAAGCTACTCATTTCTGCATAATCTCGGGTAGAGCAGCCATCGCCCCTCGGCCTGTCCGGCAGCGTACGAAAGCAGAATTTGTTACGCCATGAGAAAGAGAATAATTAATCACCAGAACAAACTATTGGGCTCTCAGCCCAAGGGTCCACCTGATTCATCCGAAGCCCATAGACCTCAATTCGTTTGTCATTAGCCACTCTATATCAACACCTTCTAGGGTTTGCAGTGACCGCATCTGCAACTCAAAAACTTGAACTTCATTCCTTTCTTCAGGATTAATGGTAAAAGGAATTAAAAGAGAAGGTTTATAGGTCTGTTGGTCAGTAGATTTCAACCTCGCTTGATTAAAATACGACGTTTACAGTGTTTGGCGTCAATAAAATTTTGCTCACTTCAACGTAATAATGAATTGTTTCGCCAGCTAATTATAATGATTACTCTTCATGTATGAGCTGCAATATAGATATGGATGAGTATGTCCCAATTGCCATATAATTGTCACCGCTTTGGTGATCTAATCACAGTCGAAGGAATTAGTTCAAATTGATGGACTATCACAGTTGATATTTTATCAATTCAATTAGGGTATAACTTATATATGGTATTCAAGTCATCAGAAAATTTCTCTGTTATATCATTTAGAAACTATTTTTTAATATCTTGCGTTGGATAACTTGGATTGGCATCAAGTCTTGAAGGTTTAATTGGATAGAAAAAAAATATAATAAAAGTATCAGAACGGTTAAATATTTTTTTCATCTCTCTTTGAAAAATTGCCTATAAGGTAATTATTCTATACATGCTTATATTAGCCAGAGAATTGCCAACATTAATTATTTCCCGATGAGTAATTGGTTCGTAGTACTATATTTTTTGAAGTCTCAAACTTAATTGTTTTTTTGTCTTTTTTAAAAATAATTAAGGATGGTTAATCACAACTTAAACTCATAAAATACAACACACACACACACACACACACACACACACACACACACACACACACACACATATATATATATATAACACTTATGCAAGCAAACATGACCTTCAAAGTGACAATGATGGGAATGCTACTTTTGCTACTCAACTTTGTTACTTCTAAAAAGAGAGAGATGAATTTATTAGCTAGGTCTCATTTCCTAGTTAATGCTCTAAAACAAAACTTTGAAGCTTAGATAAACATCATTATTATATGAGTTTGAGCCGTCAAATTTATCCCATTACAGATCTGAGCCATTGGATGTATGGTTACAATCTGAGATCCACTGGGGGTCTGAATTGTTAGATTTTACATATCTGAATTATCAAGTCGGATCTGTTATTTATATAACTAGTTGGCATTTCATATTTCATTGGAAGAGCTCTAAGTATACCCTTACATATTATAAAGAATAATGCTAGTTGCACTTTAGAAGTACCCCTACATACCCGCCGATGTGGTTGCATAGTTGGCATCCACGTCAGGTGTAGATTGTTAGGTTTTAGAAAAGGTTTTAGGGTTTAAAGATTTAAAAAAAAAAAAGACACTGGCTAGGATTATGATGTGGATGTTGGTTGTAGCATCCACAACAGAAGGTATGCCCATAGGGTTCTTAGGCGAGGTGCAACTAACATTACTCATATATAAATTAGAGTGGTGATATGTATACGACTAAATTTTACTATAAGCTTTTACAATGCTACATGGTGTCTTCGTTGGTAGTCCATATAAGAGAAAAATAAAACTATTTTCCTATTTTATAAATAAACCTGAACCCTAGACTTTATTGATCTACCAACTAGGCTTCAAGAAAGATAGCCAAGATGTAAAAACTCATAGTAGACAGTAATGAAATCAAAATAAGTCCACTGCTATGATACAGTATAGTCTAAGCTTAATGCAAATGAGGTTATAGAGTTATTGGAGTGTTCTTGATAAATAATATTTTTTGGAAAAATCAGAGGTAATTAGATATTTTGTGCACATATATCTTTTTTTAAGGTAGTCGCTAGCATGATGAGGGGCATGCAGGCTCTCACTCAGTCTCCACCACGTCATGGAATCATGGTCTAGATGCAATATTCTACTTTAATTTGTTGCGGGAGATCAGTAGGTGCAATTGTTTCCGGGTTGAATTTCCCCCGGCTGGAGCCTGCAGGGAGTTATGATTCTCCTCCTTTCCAAACTGAATGCAAAAATGGCTTTTGCTAATGGGGAGGGGGCAGGTGCCGCAATGTTTGACTGCTTTCTTCGTCGAGACGATCAGTACTATTTTTTTTGTTTTGTTGCGCAGTTCGTAATTAATTAAACATTACCTCTTCAGTTAATCTTTGGATGTAAATGCCTATTGGGATATGTGCTGGTGGCTCAAATCTCTGTGGCGGCAGAGAGCGAGAGCATATGAGAGAGAGAGCATCTGAGAGAGAGAGCATCTGAGAGAGAGCATCTGAGAGGGAGCATCTGAGAGAGAGAGCATATGAGAGAGCAGAGAGAGAGCATGAGAGAGCATATGAGAGAGCATATGAGAGAGCATATGAGAGAGCATATGAGAGCATAGGAGAGAGAGCATATGAGAGAGCATATGAGAGAGCATATGAGAGAGCATATGAGAGAGAGAGAGAGCATATGAGAGAGCATATGAGAGAGCATGAGAGAGCATGAGAGAGAGCATAGGAGAGAGCATAGGAGAGAGCATAGGAGAGAGCATAGGAGAGAGCATAGGAGAGAGCATAGGAGAGAGCATAGGAGAGGCAGAGAGAGAGCAGAGGAGAGGCATGGGAGCAGCATGGGAGAGCATGAGAGAGAGCATAGGGAGAGAGCATAGGAGAGAGCAGAAGAGAGAGAGAATAGGAGAGAGAGAATAGGAGAGAGCATAGGAGAGAGAGAGCACAGGAGAGAGCATGGGAGAGAGCACAGGAGAGAGAGCACAGAGAGAGAGCATAGGAGAGAGTATAGGAGAGAGCATATATACGAGAGAGATTTAACCGTTTTCAGCCATGAGCTCTGCAGTTCTGTGAGGAGATCAGACGTACAGGGTTCAACTTGCTGGTTGCCGCTTCTTTCCGTTGGCACTGAATGGAAAAGTGGGACCAGCGCTATACAGTACTGCACAAACATATGTACAGGCAGTAGGTCCCGCAAGTTACGACGGCGAACAAGTGGCGATTTTAATATTTGACGTGACATCTCAACAATAACTAGATAATTTTTTGGAGCTGTCCACAGACATGATACACCCCATTAACGCCATATTCGTTTTATATCTGAAGGGATTCAACGGCTCCGTAGGTTCGTTTTTAAAAGAGTAATGTTATGCGTACAATATTGCATACATCTACGTATAACCTTTTACATGTCATTTAATAATGGCAGAAATTGAAGTGCCATTATTAATAAATGGCATGAGGGTTGTTTTGCAGATGTACGCAAACAATATTGTACTTGTAATATTATGCTTTTTTAAAACAGTAATGCTATATGTACAATATAGTATCCGTATAATAAGTACATCCCCTCACTGTAGTGGTAGGGTATTAAAATATTTCTGTTGTGGATTCTACTGCTACAGTGAAGGGATGTACCCCATTGTATATGCTACATTGTTGTACTCATAGGCTTATTCTTTTAAAAACTGACATTGTTTACACTTTGACCCACAATTACGCCACAGATCTAGTTTGAGCTGTTTTAAGACCTCTTGTTACTGCTAACTATCAATATAATTACTGAATGAAATTTTTTGTATTACTTTAATATTAGATTAAAATAATAATTAACACGTACGGCTGGATACAAATTGATGCATCAATAACTTCAATATATATACAAATATTCATGTTGAACTTTATTGATTGAGAGATCAGTTTATGTGAGTCTATTAAAGTTTTCTAAAAAAAATGAAATAAACCAGATTAAAAATTTAATTTCTCTTGATTAAGAAATCAACGTTAATTGCAGGGAAAAAAAATTAAAAGCTACTTATTTATTTATAATTAGAGAAGTTGCTTTCGGCACAATAATTTAGACCACTATGAAATGGGTGTTGTCGCGACATGAGTAGTGCAATGAGATTTTTGTAGTAAAGCTGTGAGAGAGTACATGTAATAACTGATGAGTGACATGCATGTAAATGAGTGATGTGAGTGTGACAGGTATGGAGGTTCGGAATGAAAGGTAAATGCACGCAAGAATAATGAATGGTACTTGAGTTGCGGTTGATCCAATGGGGTTCTCTGGTTGGTGGGATTGTCAAGCATTAGCTTAAATCTATTTAATTTGTCAAACATTTTGCATGATAGCTAATTGGTCAATGGTCTGTTTGTAAGTAATTAATTACAATGATACCAGCAGTATATTGATATATATGGTTCCAACGTGGGAATAATAAAGTCCATAAAAATGATTAGTTCACGGTAGGAATAACCTGGTATATTATTAATCCTGCATCATGTACAGCCTAGGGAGGGGAGAGGAGTCCTTTCAAGTACAAATAGGAGGGTGGGGGGTCCTCCCACAATTGATTGTATTGAATAGGGCTCTCCCCCGGAGACGAAGCCAGCCAAAGGTGGGATATGTATCTTTTGGTAGGAAATAATGCAAGGGAAGGGAGGGCATGTGAGTCCTCCCCCCGGCCTACGGCCTTGATAGTTGATACAAAACATTTTTTCCCTTTCAGTGTCAGCTTTTAGCATGGACACCATCCAATAATCAAGGAATCTCGGCGCGCGGCCCCCACGTTCCTTACCTACGTAGACGAGTTAGGGTGGTAGATGGTCCTTCTTCGAGCCTCTATTTTAGGAGACAGTCCTAATGGAAGGGATAACGTACTAATTTATAAAAAAATCGTGACTTTTTTTTTTCATTGTCCCATGTCCCAACACTGAAATCTTTAATTTCGTGCCTAAATTCTCCTCAGTAACTACAAGTATATATGTACTTCCTAATGTTTAATATTTCTTCTTAATTTCCACAATGAAATTAAGCATGTATCTATGGATTTCAAGGGGAGCCAGAAAACTTTTGTGAACTAATTGTTTGTCGGTTTGAGCAAATAGCAGTATTTTTACCCATTATTCTTCTTTAACAAATCATAAAGAGGCTCAAGATCAGTTTCATTTCCAACTAAGGTTTGTAGTCTATAAACTATGTTTATTAAGCATAGATGGGCTTCTTAGATTTCTTTTAATTTCTACTCCTTGATACAAAATTTTCGTTAATTAAGACCGATTTTTGTAGTTCTTAAGATAACTTAGAGTACAAAAGTTTTTTGAATAGAAAATGAGTTTATCTGAACTTGAAGTTAGTTCTACCTTTAATTTAAAATGAGAGTCACAAGGAAAACGATTGAAGTTAACAAAAAATGATATACATAACCTTTTTCAATATCCCAAGAGGTTAAGTTTTTCAAATGTCTATGCATGCCCATAGAACATGCTACCACCATCTGTACTTCTTTGGGAGAATAGGAAAACCTTCAATGTGGTTAATTAACACAGTTGCAGGAATATTCAAACTATCTAGTTGAAAATTAAATTGCATAAATTGCCAATCACTGTTTCTAAGATTGAACCAACTACTGAACCTGAGGTTGGACCGTTTTGAACAATTTATCCGGGTTGCATCAGAATATGTTATTATCCTAAGTCTTATAACATTATGTTGAATCCGGTTGAACAAGTAAATTTAAGCGTACCCATCTTACTTTCATATTAATTCCAACCAACCCATTTGACTGATTGGTTTAGTAATAATAGCAAAAAAAATAGAAAAAAAAGTTTCTCTTCTAATAATTTAAGAGTGGTGATATGCTTACTACGTGAGTTTTTACCGTGTGACGTGGTGTCCTTGTTAGTAGTCCAGGTAAGAGATAAAATAGAGAACTATCTTCCTATTTTATAGGGAATTGGCTAAACCCTAGACCTTATCTTGAATGCCAACTAGGCTGCTAAGAAGACAGCCACATCAGGATGTAAAACCTATGTATAATGTCAAAGTACTAATATCATTTTTCATAATTTAACCAAGTTGAAATGTCTAGTACTTGTTGTGCTTTTGACAAGACTACTTGTGCAAATAGGAAAATCATATTAATAAAAAAAAAGCACGTACTATAATACAATATTTAACAATTACCCCCAAATAAAAAAAGGGATAGTTTCTTAAATTTTACTCAATTCTCTTTTTGGTTTAATTGCCATGGAGAAATTTAGAATAAGAGAGCTTAATTTATTTTTTTACTTCTCATGTAAGGGAAGAGATCGATTAACCTTTCGCCTTGTTGTCTACATTCCTGTAAAAAATATATGATCTAATAGTAAGCCGGCAGCATAAACTTACAACTTACAAGTTAGGAACAATTTATTAGGTGTTACCTATATATAATAATACTTGGCTTTTTTTTCTGGTGAGTATCCGGTAACAAGATGGGTATCCAGTAAACGTAGCTTTGGCCATTTTGTATACAATTAGTGCCTACGTATACAATTGAAGGTAGACAGCACATCCGTATTTTAATAGAACCAACCAGGTATTAATTAATCAAAATAACTTTATTATAAATTTGGTTATTAGGTTGATCAATCCGTGTTTGACAACAAAACGAAGATGTTTTGACTACGTCATCGATTGCGTTTATATTTACACGTACACTGTACCCTAGTCCTTAAAGAGTAGCACTTCCAGACGTTCCACAGTTCCAGCCGCAGTCACTTCATTGGGGCGAGTTTAGTTACTTGGTAGTCCTTCGGGGTACCGTATGTTATAAGCCGTTGTCAGTTTGTCACCTGGTAAAGAATCTGGCGCGCGCAGTAGCAGTTCTTTCCCAGTCTAAACCCAAAACAGGGTTATATTCGCGGATGTGGCGCCGTACCACTACCACCACAAATCGACTGCACATATCGATCGGGAAAGCGTGAGCGGCCGCGCTTGTCCGCCTGTACTAATGGTCGCCGGAGGCTTTTGAAGACGGTGGCGCGAGGCTGGGTTCGATGAAAAAAAATCGTGTTCCTGGATGTAATTAGGGGCAGGGAGGCCATATCGGTTCGGTGCAGGAGTTGGGTGCGTGGTCCCCGGTGGTCCCAGGCGGCGGTGGTCCTACCGATCGTCGTTCTCTTTGCAGACAGTTCCACGCACTAGCTAAGCTCCACCGTTTGACATTCTCGAGAAACCCAAACAGTGCACCGGATTGCCCGTTTTGACTTCGATGAGCGATCCCAATTTTCAATTACATGGTCCCCTTCCATGAATCTTGGCTACCGGAATATATAATCTTTTTTTGTTTTTTAATCCTGGAGATCGGATTCTTTAAGTGAAAAAATAATGGCGAAACCCGACGAGATTAGACGCCCGTGCAGTTGTCGCGTGGCTCTATCAAAGGAACTGAGGAGGCACCGTTTCGGTTTGTGGTCCTGGGGGGGAGAGAGGAGGAATATTATCTAAAAAATAAAAAATAGAGAAAAGAAAAGTGGTTTCGCTTTCTCGCTGGGAATCCCGTCGTGTGTGGTGAGGGATTATTAATGGAGTTGATGAAAAGTGACCACAAGTGAGAAATTCTAAATGGGGAGCTTTCAGTACTGCCGCTGCCACATATTATATGCCGGTAGTACTAGAGCCAATGAAGCGCCAGTTGGGCAGTGGGACAGCTTCATCCACTAACGAATTAAAGGGTGGATGCCATGGCCGCAAAATAGTCTTTTTGGACGGTCCTGAGTGGGCGCCATGTCGGGTGAATCAGAACCGCCCGTGATTAGTGCCTACTGATACTGTCCTAATCTTGCTTTTTCTTTTTTACAACTCTCCCATTTTGAAGACACAATGAATGAGTGAACGAAAAAAGGAGCTTTGGTAAAAATGGCACCAACCCACTCCAGGTGGGCGAGACCCAATCGCTTTGGGACAAGTGGAGTAGTTGAAGCTCATGCACTCTCCACGTTCTCCCAGTCTCGACTTCTGATACTGGGCCCACCCGCCCTAATTGACTCCCTCGGGCCTCAGGGTAGTAATGGGGTTGGTGACGATCGAGCTGCAACTTGCGGGTGCATAGTGGGAGCGTGGGGCTTGTTTTGATCATTTCTGAGCATGCTCCTATATATATACTACTACTAGTACTATACTCACGTCCGATCATTAAAATCTGTATTAATCTAAGTAGTAGAAGATTAATGGATGGTCGATTAAAGAGTCACGAGTCTGATTGTTAAGAAGAAGTGATTTAATTAGGAAAAATGGTGAGTCTTATTTAAGTGAAGAAGAAATTAGAAGATGGTGAATTATATAACCCCGGCCGGCACGGTAGTGATTAATCGGTGATCTTTGAGACTGTCACCTCACGCGACTAGATTCTACAAGAGCAAAATGTCCTTTCCACGGTTAAAATAAATGATTAACAGAAGTGTATTAAAGAAAGACGAGGTAGCTAGGTAAATTAATTAATTAGAGTAAATAGTACTATTGGGATTTATCAATCACCGCTTCCCGTGCCAGAAGTAGTACCAGTGTACCAGCTATTTTTTCTTTTCCCGATGGGGGAGAGGGATGGGCCATCTATTTAAGGGCGAAATCTGAAAGGGGGGAAAGACATCCATCATAGGAAGGAGAAAAGCACAAGTAACACCAGAAGAAGGGATATTAACACAAGCAAGCAAACACCGAACACCAAAAGAGGCGCTCTCGCCCGAGGCCGGGGTAATATATTGTCTCCTATTTTAGTGACGCCGTCCCGATCCCCGCCTTCGCAACCCTAATACCGACAGAAGAAAGGGGAAACGACGCAATCCGGCTGGGGTCAAATCAATGGCGGTGCCGCCGGTAATAATGAAGGAAGGAGCTGTGAAGGAGAAGCTGAGAAGGCCGGGTAAGTCACTCAGTAGTCTCCGCGAGAGAGGAAGAGAGGGAACGGAGGACACGTAGAGGGAGCCTCCCAGCCACCCAATTATCCGGCGACGCGAGATTTTTTTCCGATTCCCGAAAAGCTCCGTGGAGTTTGTCTGGGTACGTTTGCGGTACGATTTCGTCTGAAGCGTCTGAAGGGAGGCATTGAGTGGGCACAGAGTGAGCTGCGAGCGCGCGAGAAAGGGAAGAAAGAGAAGAAAGAGAAGAAAGAGAAGAAAGAGAAGAAAGAGAAGAAAGAGAAGAAAGAGAAGAAAGAGAAGAAAGAGAAGAAAGGGAAGAAAGGGAAGAAAGGGAAGAAAGGGAAGAAAGGGAAGAAAGGGAAGAAAGAGAAGAAAGGGAAGAAAGGGAAGAAACGGAAGAAACGGAAGAAAGGGAAGAAAGGGAAGAAAGGGAAGAAAGGGAAGAAAGGGAAGAAAGGGAAGAAAGAGAAGAAAGGGAAGAAAGGGAAGACAGGGAAGACAGGGAAGACAGGGAAGACAGGGAAGACAGGGAAGAAAGAGAAAGAAAGAGAAGAAAGAGAGAAAGAGAAGAAAGAGACGAAAGGGAAGAAAGAGAAGAAGAAAGGGAAGAAAGGGAAATAAGGGAAGAAAGAGAAGAAAGAGAGCGCGGAGGGAAGAGGACAGGGTAAGGAGTCGGCAGGAGGAAGGGCGGCAGAAGGCAGAGATGATTGATTCAGATGATTGATTTTCTCTCTGCCCCTCACACACTCTTTCTCTCTCTTTGAAAGCGTCAATGCGATACAGGCCTACTCTTTGTTGTCACGGGTAGTTGAACAAGTACAGCAGGGGGTGAGGTGCGTGCCACTGACACGTGTATTTGCATGGAGGAAAATACTCGGAGAAGGCTTATGGATTTTTCACTGCCCAAGGAAAGGAGCATGAAGGAAAGTTCCAGAGAGAGAGAGAGAGAGAGAGAGACCACAGTGAAAAAAGAAAAAAAAAGAAAAAAATCCTGGAAAAAAGGGGGTGGGGGGTCATTTGTTTCCTATTTCCGTGAGTGTCGAAAAGCCCTAAATCTGGTGGTGGGAGTTCAATGGCCGCTTTCCTAAAATGGGTGCCTCGGGTGTTACAGATCTGGCTCTCTCTCTCTCTCTCGTTCTTCCTTCGAGGCCCTAGGTTTTTCCCGGTATACGGAAACTGGCCTCTCATCTCATGCGGTATTTTGTGTGTTTGTTTTTTTTCCTTCCTCTCTTGCGGTGTTATTTTTTGTGCTCGGAGATCAGGTGTCGACACTTCGAAGAGACTGACAGAAGAGAGTGAGCACACACGCGAGCAATGGCATCAGGCATGCCGCTGCCGGTGCGTGCTCACTTCTCTTTCTGTCAGCTTCCGGCGCCGGAATCTTTCCCTCTCCGGCACCGTTCCTGAATTACCTGTTATCATGATTGGTATCCGTCCGGCTGTTTTTCTACATATGCACAAAGAAAACTGACTCATGACAAGAATATAGTATATATTATGTCTGATAAACATCACAAGAAAAAGGATACACACTACGCTACACTACACATCACAGGGGTGCAGCAGTCGTACATACAGGCCTGCAGATAAACCTTATCTCTTTCGCCCTCCTCAGCCTCTCTCTTCTGATCCCTTTCTAGGAAAGACGCTTGCCGTCGTCTGTCCCGATCTCCCGCCGGGTTTTCCTTCTCAACCGTCTCTCTTCTGTTATCATGATACATCATTCTCCTTCTGCAAAATCGCTGTCGCCGAGAGATCAAGAAATGTGTGGGCGGTCGATTTACTTTCTCTCTCCGTTTCTCGGCACTACATGACTTGTAATTTGATGTTTCTTCCGCCGGACGACGTGCGATGTGAGTGACTTTCGTCGGTGTCTTTTAAACTTCGGTTTTTTATTTCATGGGTGGTTGAGAGATACACTGGGTCTCTCTCTAAATTTGTCTTCTTAAATATGTCGATGATTAGAGAGGTCTTACTATATTATTGTACTCGAGCAGAAGAAGAGGGGGGAAGCGTGACTTTTGATGAGTGGTGGTTTCCATGTTGGGGAGCGGAAAGGACGAGAATATACACCTCTCTGTGCGAAATTTAACTGTTTAACCGCGTATCGACTGCTGCATAATTTCGCGCTCTTGAAACTTGTTCCTGCCCGTGTTTTTTTTCTCTCTTTGCTTTTTCTGTTACAGGATTGAAACGTACCTGAAAGCTGATGAAGAACAAGGTCGCGCGCACTTCCGTTACCCTACCACTCTCTCAAAGAAAAAGAAAAATTCATGCCGCAAATTATACATAGCTTCAAATTTCTACAGGTACTAAAAGAGGGAACGGAATGGATCGAGCGGTATCTCTTCACTATATATCCTCCGTTACAGCCTCACTTTTGCCTGCTTTTTTTTTTCCATGATTTTGATTGATTAAGCTCTCGATGCGAGTACTCACTCCTTTTTTCTTCGACTTCTCTTTGTTTCGCGAAACTTTTTTTCCTGTTGTCTGGCCATTGTCGACAAAGATCTGAAAAGGAGAAGGTACACCTGGACGAAGCCTTGTTCGTTTCACCTGGCCATAGTCGACGCAGAAGCCGGTGGATCAACTTCTTGACCAGATCCAGATCTGGTATATATCGCCAGAAGATTCGCGTTTCTATGCTCATATTCATTTACTGAAAGTTCTTACAATATTATTATTTTATGGAGTGGTCTTGTTTCCTTGCCCTTGGTCATCGTTCGTTAGCGTTCTTTGACCTGAACGTGTACGACTTACCAACTGCAAACGGTTAGTCTAAGATATATCTTCTTTTGCGAGTAATTACTTGTGACACTGACGCTTCAATCATATTCTCGACCCGTTCATTGGTCATTCTCACTTTAATGCGAGTTTCATCTTGAGTCATGTATTTTGGCGGAGCTGTAAAGACAATGAAACAGTAAGTCGTCCGTTTCCGTTTGTATTCTTTTTTTCTTTGACTGATTCAGAGGAAGAAGTTCAGCTGCGTACATGAAAAATAGAAGCACCTCCTTGTTCCTGGCAGACTTCTCGTCTCATCCTTTCTTCCAACATATGATTTAATTGTTCAAGTATTGCCTTGCTGATCAAGGCCGAAGAAGTTGTTAGAGGTTAGTATATTTATTTATTTCATTCCTATTTATTTCATTAGGACCTCTCAAACCTGGATACAACCTTTCTATCATTTCCAGCATCTGTCTATGCTAAAAGGTGACGTATATAATGTCTAATAATGTTCCTGTACTACTTTAGTACCCACTACGGCGACATTCAAAAGAAGCCTTGAGCTTATAATTTCCAAACATGACCTCTATAAAATTTTGTAAAATTATCTGTTTGGATGTCTCTCTGGTGCATAGGGGCATAGTGGGTGGTTAGGACATCATAATGGTACTGGGGAGCTCCGTTGTTGACGTCAAAGATAGAGGAGGAAGCTTGTTAACTGTTTCAAGCCGTGGTACTTTTTAAGGAATAGATTTCCTTGGTTTCCTGTATTTCGTTAGATCTGGAATATTAGAGAGCACTTTCACAAACTTATGGACCTTCGGAGTTTTACTTTTTGTTAAGAAAAGTTGAATTATTCGTCACCTATAAATTAAGCAAAACCTCATGCACTGATGGCATAATACTTAGTATTACTCATCCTCCTATAAGCTGTTTAGTATTTCTACTAACACTCCAAACTGAGAGATCCATAGTTTCAGTTCAGTTGGTTTACAGAGTGAAGTACATCAGATGACAGCCTGGTTCTTATCTTGTAGGAACCAACTACTGCTGGTTATTGAATACTGTACACTTCATGATTGCATCTTATATCTGTGCTGAATTACTCAGATGAATGCCATGTGGCTTTTTGTGCTTCAGAGTTTGTTTATTATCTTGAATGATACTAAAGTCAAAAACCGTTAGAATGTTGCCTTCTACTATGAACGTGGCCCACTTTTTGTGAGATCATAGCTGTGAATGTCGAAGTGGATACCGTGTGGTCTTTCAAATCTTTTTATCTAGCATCCAATTTTGTTTTCTGAAATTCCTACCGAATCATACTTATATGTTTATACATGGAATTGGTATCATATCATATATAGAACTTTTAAATTTGTTTCAGACACATTCCTTAGTAGAGAATTAAATCAACAGATTGTTATTTGGATGCAATTTATTTCTGCGTTTAGTTTTCTATAATCATTGATATTATTTCCCTCTAGCTACAAAGTCTCTATTACCTTCTGCCATGTCTTCTTGCTGTTTCTGATTTAACTTTTGCGGATGTTTAAAACAAGGATGAAGGGAATTAATTGATTCCATGAATTTCAATATTAAAATAACTGTCCCACATCCTGGTCATTATGTATGATCTCAGCATCTATCGATTTTTGCATGGTCATGTAAGCTCTTCGGTTGTACATTTTTTATGCAATGAATGATAGAACCTGAGGTGGATTGAGCATTTCCTCTCAGTTGCTACATGAGGGCGCCCCTAGTGTGAGCTGGCCTTTGATTCTCAGGTCCCATATGGAGATTGCGGGAATTTTCCTGGTGTTATATATTCAGCATTAAAAAAGACTAAATAAGAAAAAAAACCTGACGATTAATCCACTGAAATATTATCTTATGGCATTTGAATTTGTCTTACATGCACCTTAATTAGTAGCTTCTTGTTGTGACGAAGTTATGATCTATTAATTACTCTAGTGTACCTTGGTATTAATATGGGTTTATATATTGCTGAGATACGTGGTTATTTTCTGTTTGTCTTTAAGCCACTTTCTGAACGTAAGCCATTCAGTGGGTCGTTCCGTTAAATAGTCACTTGTATCTTCCTTTCTCAAGAACTGTCTGAGTTAAGTAAAATGTGAATGGTTTCCTCTCTTTCAGGGTCTAATTGTGGATAAATGTATCCTCCAGGGACTTTGGCATGGTAAAATAGTTTCAGTTTTTGAAATGGGATTCATTGAAATGTTATTGTTTGCATGTTGTTATGAAATGATAGATGATGATAATCACAATTATGAAGATTACTTGCCATGGCATCAACTATCAAATTATTAGCCTAACTCCTCTTAATAAGAGAAAATTACATCAGGAGATTGAAATACAAGAACTAGAAAGCTAACAAATTAGGAGGAGAGGTGCGCTTTGGAAGATGTTGATCTACTTCCGTTCCTGTGCTTTACTCTTTTATTCAGTTTTTCTGTTAGTGCTTATTGTGTCTTTCAATTGTGAGGGCTGCAGTTGAGGCTATAAAAAGTACTATATAAGCATTTTTAATGGTTCATATGGATTCTGATATTTCTTGTATCATGCCATTTTATGTGCTCGACAGTGTCCTCCATGTTCTCTTTTTCTTGGCTTATAATAAAAGTTTCCATAATTCTTAGGCACTATCAATTGTGTGAGAAAGTGCAGAAAAAAAAGAAGAGAGAATAGGGAATTGGAGGACGTGTGCTTCAAAGAGATCTAGGGAATGTGGTTAGTCTCTTATCCGCAATGACATGATTTTAATTATGCCCTTAGTGATAAGTGGGCCACTAATGCAGAAAAACAAATGTTACTAACACCACACACACCATAAAAAAAATGAAAACCAAAAATACACTTGTCACTAAATTACCAAAATATTATTGATTTCTTACTCCTTAAGCTGGGGCATACATATAAGCATGACGTTGCTTGGATATGAGACAGTCAAAAGTTTTTTTCTGCCTTGAACTTCGCTAAGACGGCCAATACCTTTTCTTTTGTGTTGACATATGGAATAATCACAATACCTTTAATAATTGCATCATGTATAAAGTGGCTTTCTACCTCAGTATGTTTTGTTTTAACAAAAAAAACCAGATTTTTGGCAATTTTTTATTGTCACATTTGTGAGTCATTTGATTGCTACTGTGAAGTCCTATATCATTCATTATTTACTTGACCCATAAAAGCTCATTAATTGTATAAACCATTTTGCCTTTGCACTAGAAGGAGCCACTAGATTCTGCTTATTACTCTTCCAGCCAAATAGATCACTTCCAACAAGCATACAATATCCAGTGGTGTAAACATACAATATCCAGTGGTGTACTTATTAGCGTGCCTAGACCCAACATAATCAGCATTAAAATATCTTTATATTTCAGGATAGCCATAAGACTCAAACTGAAGTCCCTTAGGAGTACCTTTGGGAGGATTTTGGAGGGCTGCATCGAGATAAATTTTTAGTGGCTTGTCCATAAAGTTAGGACGAGTCACTGAAGCATATATCAACTATCTAATCATCTTTTGGTTCATAGTAACTTCCACCAGTGGTAAATTAATTTCATTGTGCAAGTCAAATGCCATATCCATAGGTGTTGTCAGGTTTCATTTTCAACGACCCATACTCCTGAAACATAAAAGAATGAGAGATACAGAGATAGAAAGAAGATAAGTGAGAAAAGGGAATTGATGGAGGACATGAGGTTCAAAGAGATCTAGAGAACGTCATTAGTCCCTAGTCTCCAAATCCACTAATCTACACGAAATGCAATTACAAGGTTAGATTTATGTCCTTAATGATAAGTGGGCATCTAATCCTGAAAAACAAATGTAACTAACTCTACGCATACCATTCTCCCACAACAAATTGTTACAGAAATACCCTTGACACTAAATTACTAAAATACCTATGGCTTCTAACAAACTGTTTTCCTCCAAATGATCCTTAGTCCACCAATTACAATCAAGCGTGGCAACAGTTGAGTATGTGATTTAGGACATATATAAAACATAATGTATTTTTTATTCTAGTTTTATGATTTTTTTCATTTGGAGTCAGACTATTACACGAACATCAATGTTCTTTGCTATTTATGCTCTCTTTATTTGAATGATGAAACTTCAATACCTTTTTGAGACTTGAACCCAATACTTATGTTAGAAGCCTACCATATTTGTGAGAGCTTATATTGAGACTTGAACCCAATACTATATGTTAGAAGCCTACAATATTTGTGAGAGCTTAAACAAAGTAACAATGATATGGCAGCCAATACGTTATAAAAAAGTTCTTTCTAGAGCTCTTTGGATATATATAGCAACTTGATGTATGGTGTATGACATGTTTTTCCAGGACAGATGATAGTTGCCAGCCGTCATTTGCATTACAACTCTCTTTTCTACTATATTGGAGTGCTAGGCAGGTAAAATAATTGAATTAGGCTGCTTAGGGGATAGGAGAAATTCCTTGAGGACATCATCTATTCCTTTTTGACTTGTCTTTGTTCTAGTATTAGATATATTTCCGAAATTATAAAACAATAGGTACATGAAAGAGATTTTCGAAACACCATGCTACCATGTCTATTGAAGCACTTAAACTTAACTTCTGATACGAAAATGGAACTTGTTAATGGTTCGGTGCATTTTATAGAGGGTTTAGTAGCTTGCCAGCTTGGCACAGTCTCATGAAGGGTTTTCATTGTACTTAGATATGAATATTTCTGAAATCATAAAATGATAGGTACAAGAATGAGTTTTTCAGACAACCATGCTCTTATGTCTGTGAATGAACTTTAGTTTAATGTATGATATTACAATGAAACGTGTTTACAGATTCAGTGCAAATTATGAGGGGTTTAGTGGCTTGCCAGCGTGACACTGTTCCATGAAGGGATTTCATTGGCTTGGCAGGGTTCAATCTTTGTTTTCTAGTTTCTGAAAGTGTATCTGTCTAGCCTCAAATGCAGCAACTGGACTTGGTCAGAATCTGATTCAAATGACCAGACCTTGATTTCAATGAACTTGATTTCATTTGGTAGGCAAGGAATTACACCCTTCCCGAGTTTCAATTGTTTGACAATTTTGAGTTTTCCTTCCAGTGGAGGGACCAACCACATTCAGGGCAGTTAAAAAACTTAATTTGTTGTGAGCTCTGCATGCAACCTTGATCCAATAATTATGGAGCAAGTAATTAATTGCCATGAACTATGCAATTCTTTCTGGTACCTTAAGCTCATGCAAGGCAGATGAAGTAAAAATCAGAGCTTTGCTAATTGGATTTAAGATGTTAATTTGTAGTACTGTATGTCACAGCACTGGTTGTTGTTGGAGATAAATATACAGTTGCTATCAGCCGGACTAAAAAGAAAGTTGTTCCCTCTTTGTAGACTTGATTACTTGAGTACGAATATATATATTTCCCTTTTTTATAATCAATTAAGATTTATCTCACAAATACCATAGTGATGCTCATAGCATTAACACTAGGCTTCTCAAAAGCTGGTCTGTCCTGTCCTCTATGGTAGGGATACCTTCCCCCAGGCCATTTACTATAGTGTTTTCTACTTTGCATCCGGTCATTAAATTAAGTAAAAGCCTACACCATCCAAATTCTCTTTTTCTTAAAAGAAGATGCTTTCTCACCAGAAGTGGTGCACAAACATCTAATAATATTTTAAATTTAAAGGACTAACTTTTTAGCTCTAAGTAGGCTGATTTTGTAAGATGGGTCATCTCATTCTTGTCTGCCTACCAGGACTTATGAACTGACTTGGGCAACTGCTGGTTGGGAGTCACCCATAATAGAAATGATTCATCTGACTTGTTCAACACCCTTTGAACTAGAGTAGAACTTCCTGAGTGGTGGGTTGACTTATAGAGTCGGAACTTGGACATAATTCTGTGGCCATTTAATTTTTTAGGACATCTTATGAATTTGATAAGGCAAATATAGTTAATGATCTTATAGTATTTGGATAAGTTACCTCAGAGTATATATTGATCCTTGGTGGACTGTAAAAAGGGTTGTTTCATATGAACTAAAATATGCCAATGATATATAAATGGTTATTCCCAACCCCTTTTGGTAGCAATAATTCAAGAAAATTTGGAGTTTGTGCTGTCGCTGATGCTTGCACTGTTCACCATCAATATTTTTTCTATTCCTACTATAATTCATACTTACTGATTAAGGTTCTTGTAGTAAAATATAACTATTGGAAACCAGATTTAGTTGCGTCCCTTCTGTATGAAGGATGTTGGGGGAAATTTGCTTGTACCTTTAGCCATTTTTTTCTTGCTACTTCGTGGATCAAGCACTTAGTAGTAGAAGGTCAGTTCTTGTGCACATCAGTGAAGGTCAACAACATTTTTTGCGCAAGAGGCAGAAGCACACAAAATGAGGTTGTCTTTTATTATTTTTTATTTCATATAAGGGACTATGAAGATTGTGGTTGGTGCTTCGAATCAATCTAGACTCTATAAATATTATTACGATTTTCATTTAAGGAAAGGATCAACTATTGAACAAGATTACCTAAAGAAAGTACACTTATTTGAATACGTCTGGGGTGTCCTTTTCTTTCAATATCATAGCCTTTTTATTTAGATATAGTGGAATATATTTCTTTGTCTTTTTCAATATTTTTTCAAGTCTTGTGTTGTGACTTATGAATGTACTATATAACTTTTCAGTGATGGATCTGGTATTGACTGAATTTGTGTATTAGTTGGAATCAATCCAATTATGTACATGCCTAATATCTTTTGCTATTGTTTTCTTAACTTCTTCTATCTTTGATTTTGTAATAGTTACATATTTATTTTGCATATCATTTATTTAGTTTTTCTTTGAGATGTTATTGTATCTTTTCCATTTTTGTCATAAAAAACTTAGTATAATCTTGTGTACCTGCTTCTATCTTATTTCTTAGTATAATCTTGTGGGCCCGCTTCTATCTTATTTTTTTTGAATTGGTGCTTCTATCTTATATGAAACATGGAATGAAACTGGACTGGCAAATTGTCACCAAAATCTTAATACTTTAAACTTTCAAGTGCCTTCTGCTGCATCTGAACTGACACAATGGAAGAAGTTTATGGTGGCAGCATGTTGCATTATCTTGAGGCCGGCAATGAGAAAATTTTATTTGGTGAAGTTGTCTACAAAGAGAAAGATAAATTCATTCGGTGCTAGCAAGAATTGCTCTGCCTAAGCTAAAAACCTTAGATGAGAATAATGTAACCCGAGAACATTGATCCAATTATTCACCTATGACAAACCAGGCCGGGGAATTGTTGAGGGTATGTTTCAGTTTTATGATTCATGCATATGCGCTTCTGAATGGGTCAAACAAGATAAGTTCAGTTCATTAGTGATTGTGTTCTTATGCTTAACAGATTCTACTTGTCTGTTCTTCAACACCAAAATTTGTTTGTTCAGTTTCCCTGAATTGATGCCTGAAATGGCAAATTGTTGTTATTCTGAAGGATGTTTATAACATAAACTTGTTTCCATACCACTATCTTTTCTGATGTTATTGGTTTTTTCAATTGCACATGAAAAAACACTTGTTGGAAAGAAATGTTGGTTAAATGTAACAACGATGAGTTTTTGAGCTAGATGAATGTGTTAGAAGATCAACTTCTCGTGGTTTCCATGTTTGGGCATGCTTGCTGCTTTTCAGAGGGTTTTTAACGTAATTTATTATGCGTGATTATTTTTTCTGGAGAATTTGGCAACGCTTATTGGGCAATTATGATTTTAGATTTAGTTTTCTTTGGTTCCTTATAATGGGATCGGATTTTCTTTGGTTCCTTATAATGGGATCGGATCACTGTGTAAGCAGAGCTTGCTGCTCATCAGCCTTATATATCTTCTTGAAGAACTTTTTCGTGAAATATTTAGTGTTATTCGCTGTTTTTTAGTAGTCCAACTGAAAGTTCAGTGCCATTTAAGAATGTGATCCTTTTTTGGGTGGCCAGACAACTGTGGTTCAAGTTTGTTGCAACTTCATTTCAAGCCAGGTCACCGATCACTTGATAATTAAATCGCCATTTCGGAGCAGGTTACCGTACTGGGGGGAGTCAAACCCCGTTGTTGCTTCTTTCTTATAAGAAATCCGCGACCTTACCCCTTTAAAACTGCTACGACAGTAATCTTCAGCATGTAGGTTAGTTTTTTTTCTTTACTGAATGGCCAGCGTCATTGGGTAGTTTCTGGTCGTGCAGCTTTTAACATTGGGAAACTACTTAAAAGAAGTACTCTGTTCCTCGGCGAACGAAATTTGAACTGTCGACGCCGTTTAGTTGTCTTATTCATTTCTGAGTTGCTCCTGGAAGTAGTTTTAATCTTTGGTGAAGGATTGCCTGTGGCGAATGGGTATAACATTTTCGTCGGAATTACGTTTCTTTCGTGGGGAAAAAATTCCGACGGTTTCGATTAAAGAGAGGGAGTTGGCTGGCGTCTTGAAATTAAAAGTCTTTGTACGGGCACGTGGGACCCTTTTTGTGGGAATTGTGCTGGGATTTGTTTTACTCTGTAAGGAACTCCGTCGGCGTGTACCGGATGATTTGATTGTTTTCCGGTCACCTTCTTCTATCCGGTTATTGGTTGGATAACAATGGAAAGTGGTTTCGCTATTTGCTGGACTTTCCACAAGGATGTTCAGGGGGGATAGGTGAAATGGGGATTGAATCATTGGGCACGACTCAAAGTTGTTTCTGTACGTGCATCTGTTGTGAAGGGTTTTGCTATGCTCGGGAATAGTTTGTCTAGGTCCGGCCCTCTCTTTCTTCTCTCTGTGATACATTCCACTCTCTCTGATACATTCCACTCTCTCTGATAACATTCCACTCTCTGATACAGTCCGCTCTCTCTGATACATTCCACTCTCTCTGATACATTCCTCTCTCTGATACATTCCACTTTCTGATACATTCCACTCTCTGATACATTCCACTCTCTGATACATTCCACTCTCTGATACATTCCACTCTCTGATACATTCCACTCTCTGATACATTCCACTCTCTGATACATTCCACTCTCTGATACATTCCATTCTCTGATACATTCCATTCTCTCGCTCACTCTCTCTCTCTCTCTCTCTCTCTCTCTCTCTCTCTCTCTCTCTCTCTCTCTCTCTCTCTCTCTCTCTCTCTCTCTCTCTCTCTCTCTCTCTCTCTCTCTCTCTCTCTCTCTCTCTCTCTCTCTCTCTCTCTCTCTCTTACTCTCTCTCTCTCTCTCTCTCTCTCTCTCTCTCTCTCTCTACTCTCTCTCTCTCTCTCTCAAACTCTTTCTCTCTCTCTCTCTCTCTCTCTCTCTCTCTCTCACTCTCTCTCACTCACTCTCTCGCTCTCTCACTTACCATCTCGCACGTCGAAGGCAACGTTGATTTGTCGTAGCAGGCTTCTATATGTGAGTAGAACTCGTAAATGAAGCAATAAATTGTATTGTGAGTTTTGAAATTGCTTTTTGCAGAGCTCTACTGTGAGGCCATCTGACTGACTGCTGCCTTTTGTCTGGCTTAAGAACTTTCTGGGTCGTCGTTCAGTTCCGTCTCTTAATACAGTATTTTACTGCAGCAAGAAGAGTCCAGCATTTCACTTTCAACCGACGAACTTTTCGAAACTTCTTGTGGGTTCTTTGCCTCGAAAGGCGAGGACTTGAGGGACCGCTAGTTACCTGCTTACTTTTGTAACCTATGTACGAAATTGCTAATTCCATGAGCTGATCACGTGCTATACGCCTGATACTGCTGTTAGGGAACTCGGTCTCAAGGTTGGAGGATGATCTTGTTGGTCCGTTTGTCTGTTAGCTGCTCATTTGTGTTCTTTTTGTAGAGAGCTGGTGAAAGATTTGAAACGATAAGGTAATGATCCTATTATGAGTTGCTCTTAATAGGTCTTACCCTCTCCTGAGCGTTGCTAATGATTTTTTTACTAACTTTTATAAATATTAAAAATACTTGCTGTTGGGGAGTGTGGAAGAAACACTGTTGGTGAAGCAGGATTATGGTGATACTGATCCTTGAATTTTGATCTTAAATGGTGGATTCAAGTTGGATTCATTATCATCAGCTGAGCATTTGGTTCATGATTTAAAGACTTCACTTGAATTCTTTATCCGGTCTTAAGGTTTTGGTAATTGTGTTTTATGCAAGCATTTACATGGAAATGAGACCTAGTGCATGTAGGAATGCGAGAAGTAGCACTTTATATGAGGGATAAGCGTTTTAAACCTGCGGTCCAACAGTTATTACATTGTTATGTGATTGCTCTTTCATAGTTTGGAGTCAAGAATAATTGAACCTACCTACTTAAGGAGATTTTTCACAAGTTAAAATTTTGTGTCAAATTTATGGCTTATACGCTTTGTTCTCATCCATAAAGTATGGTGATAATGATCATTTTCATTGGTGGAATGGACAATTTATGGCAGGAAGTATGCACCTATTACCCTTTGGGAGAAAAGAAGTACCAAACTGTTAAATAGGAAAAAATATTGCCATACTTTTGACTAAGAGCTATTTAGGGTTCTAGTGTTATTTTTTTATGAAGATGTTTACTTTGTCAAATCATAGTTTATGACTGGACTACTTGGACTTGACAAGGGGTTTCAGGAATTCGAGTGGGTTGGCCGTATCCGTTTGACTTGGCCAAAATTAGCCTATCAGCAAAAAAATGGGACTTGACCAAAAAATGCAGAATTTGTTTTAAAAAAAACTTTATAATCAGAAAATGAAATTTTAGTTAGGAATGTGTGAAGAATGAGTGAAACGTCATTTCAAGATAATTCACATTAATATAGATTTTATGTTATGAAGTCATTAGCAAATCCATTAAGGCAGTTAGCGTTATAGTACACAGTTGATAGCCGTAGAGGTGAAATTCCACATTGGTCAGCATGTATTGGAAGTATCAGTAATGCTAGTTAATTATTAGGCTTAGCAGTTCAACAATTAGGGACAACATATTGAAAATTATTACTAATTCACATTATTGGTTTATAATTATCATTGATGGTAATTTATTTTCCTTAGCATCTTTAATTCTTTTATGTTGCTGAACAATCCCACCCCAACCCTAAGTCAGCCCCAAGGCATGTGGTTTAAATGTGTCTGAAATTTGTTAAAGGTGTCAACCTGGGGAGCTTGCTGAAGCTGAAACCAAAGAAACCAAAAAAATGCGGAAGGAAGCTCAGAGCAATATTTTTGGCATCTATAGGTTGAAAATGGAAGCAAGAACTGAAAGACAAAAAAACAGCTCCTAATGATGAAGAGAATGGGTTTTACAGGGGTTTTATCAGTAGCCTTGAAGCAAAAATAGCATTTATGTAAGAATATGGTGGTTGGGGTTCAATTACCACAAGAGCATTGGTCTAAGTAGACCTGTGAAGGTCTTGGGAGGTTCAGTTCCATTATTGAATCTCCCTCAAGAAAATCCAAGGTGGCTGGACCGAATCAAAAAACCATGCTCACATGTGCCTGAGCACTAAGGCAATAACATAAACCTTTGACGAGAGTTAATGGTGGGAATTATGTGATGTCTCTGCATTAAACTCCATTTCGACCTACTCAAGTTGTATTAAAGAGGAGGAAAACAATGGAGCCATATGGTCTAAATAGAATATCCTGGTGTGGAAGTTGAGGTCGGGCAGTGTGTATGTATGGACTAAATGATAGTATCTGGAATTGATATGGGAAAAGTTTTGGAAGCTAGAGTAATTTGGCATCTGAAAATATTGAGAAGTCTTCTGTAAGGATCATATCAGAATAATGCAAGCTTTTGATGCTCAATGGAAGAAAGGAAGAGGAAGCGAATCACGAATTTGGTTAGGATAGAGATAAACATAATTTCTAGGGTTTAAGGCTGTCATTGTGTGTCCACTTGAATTAATATGCCTACACCCAAATTCATTTTAATCTTGTGGTTACACTTATTCCTGAAAGTCCCTTGGGCTGACCTTCACGTCCTCTCCATGGAGAATCTCATCGTTGAGGTTTGATTGTGATGTTATATCATCTTTCATCATCTTTGAAAGCATGGTCAACACAACTTATATTAGGGTGATGCTTCCTGCAGCTGGAGACTTGGAATGAATATGATGTAGCAACGGAAAACGTTTGACCTGTAGTTGGCGGAAGATATTGTTATTGTTAAATGGTTGGTGGATACAATTGGAGACAGGCATAGCATGGTAGATAGATGGGAAGCTCGATTGGGGGGACTGATCGAGGTTCAAAAACGGTTAGGAAGGTGTAAATTTAGTGATGAAGTCTTGGTGTGGAGCATGGCTTGGGTTGTCCTAACAAGAGGACTTGCATACATTTGGCTTTAGACGTGACTGGGGTGAATGCTGATGAAGGGGCAGTTGGTATATCATAGAGATGTTGTAGGGGTTGTGATTGGAGTTGGCTAGAAGGTTTTTGATAGGCGTGTTGGGATGTAATATAATTTACATTGGATAGAGAACTATATCAAACATTTTGTGAGAGTTTCACTTTAGCTGAGGAAGTGCCGTAATTTGAAACTGTGATGTAGACAGACGTGGATGATCCTAAACATGTTTTTAAATTCAAGTAGGAATTTCAGTGGTTGGAGAAAGAATTGATGGCGATAGTAGAAGATTGGTTGGGTCTTGCAATCAGCAACATCCAATCAGCAGACAGGTTCCGAGTTCCTTAAGCACATCCTCCACCTGTTGCAAGGTCAGTGACTCCAGAAAGTGGGTCGGGTGTGGTCAAAGCAATTCAGCCAGGCTGGTCCACTAGTTGAATTATGGCAAAATCATAATGGTGTCATTTATGAAGAAAATAAAATTTTGGTTCAAAGATATCCTGCTTTACCCTCATCTCCGGTTGCTTGCTTGGGGGGTTAATTGATGTATTCTTGGTCTAACCATATGACCCTCTCAATCTTATGGGTTTTAGACTTTTCTAGTCCTCTTTTTATAACCTGGACAAGGTTCGGGTCCTGTTGAAACTGGTTTAACTGGCTCGGTTATAGACACCGATGTTTTTGTAACTTTGCTTTACTTAATCCCAACTCTTCCGCTTTAGCCACAAAAAAATGTTACCTGGGCAACCTCACTCTCCTTCAGCTACCAAACACAGCCCCCTTGAGCCAAAATACCAGCCTCACTTTGGCCATAAATGACAGTCAAAACCTTTTGTTTGAGAGAAGGTGTGAAGATTGCATGCATAAAGAGATGGGTAAGTACAAAGAGCAGGGGTCTCGAGAAACACAAGAGGTACTTATCTTGAACCACACCATCAAACCATCATTACTCATGGTTCTAACTCGATTATTCGCACCTAAAACTGGTGAGGGGTCGACGACTGTGGAATGTATTGTGATGCCTTTCCAAAATCTAGATACTGCAAACCCCTTAACAGACTCCAACAGTGTTTCCCTGGCATGGTTCCTCGAAGTGCTATCTCTTCAAGTCAACAACTAGACACTATTTGAGAGGATGACATTTCGAGTGTAAGCCATTGGGATTTGAGTCGTACATTCCTACATAGCGGAGATACTCTTGAATACTCAGCTAGTAATTTTCAGTTTCAATTCAAACATAGAAAGTGGCCTGCACACAGTAATAGAAAGGTGAATCTAGCACATCCGAGAAAACTTGTTCTCAAGTCTTGGATGGAGCTAATTGTCGAATTTTAAGGAAATTTGAGTCGAATAACGACTTAGCAAAGAACACGGATGAAGTAGCATCTGTTTGTTAGAATGGTGTGCCCAATTTCACCAACTAATGGCTCATTTGATGTTAGAATGATGTGGATTGCATTAAGACGTAGAATATATGAAGAATATACAGAGTACATAACAGGATAAACAGTGGATGACAAGAGGGCAAGATTCGTCAAGATAGATCATGAGGTTGACTCCATGATGAAGTAGCAAATTGGCTTCTGAATATGGGACTCATAGTGAATGAACCCTCTTGATATGTTACTGTAAACTCCATTCTACAATCTCATAAAAGCCATGAAGAAATCTCCTAGACAATCATGAAGGATCACCTTAAAGCTCTAAAATATGACAGAAAAGCTGCAACTAAAGACCTCCACACCCCATAGAAGGGCCCAAAGTTCCGGCTTGGTCATATCACAGTGACCGAAAGATGGTTTTATAAAACTTCACTTAGTAGAAGACGTACACTTCAAAAAACGGCTTGAAGGGATATTCCAAAAGGTAAAATCATGGTGGCTAGTGATTGAGAGGAAATAATCATTGCCTTCTTACCTCGAGGTGTTGGAACCGAAATTTGTAGCTATGTAAGTGATGTAGAACAGAATAGGGCAGAGAGAAAAGGAGAGAATAGAAGGGAAGCGATAAAGAGAAGGAACGAAGAGGAAGAAGAAAGGGGAGAAATACAGACTAAGATCAGAGGAAGATAAAGAAGCTTTCAATGTAATCAATTAATCATCAAACGTACCTACCTTCAAAAGACTTAGCCTATTATAGGCTTATTACAAAACCTCATAGAGAGTTTGTAATGTAATAAAAGATTAAATAAAATACTAAACTAAAGAGGAATCCCAATTCAATCATAACTCAAATAAACCACTCTAATTCTACCCTAATTCAATTAAAACTTATGCATTCAGCATCATTCTCCCCCTCCACCCCCCCTCTCCCGTATGAAAAGAACTCACTCCATCTAGTGGACAGCAAATAAGTCGGCCACAAGTCCAAAAGGCTAAGTGAAGACGTTCAGCTTTATGAACCCAAGTAGCTATAGTGGAGGGACAATCTTTCCAACGAAAAAAGAAAAGCGCCAACATGAGATAAAGTCACATGTTTCCCATCCAGAATATCCACAATTATATCGTGTGGAGCAAAGGTTGACGTCGACCCTTGCTCCACATGATGTATATGTGGACGATCTGGAAGGTACGCCTATCACTTCATCTTCGGTTGGTGCTTATCGTTTCTTTGTTCGTTGGAAAGATCTCCCCTCAACTGAAGATACTTGGGTTCATGAAGCTGACTTTCTTCCACTAGCCTTTGACTTGTGGAATATCTATTTGCAATCTAATTCGACGGAGTCGAGTTCTTTTCAACCGAAGGGAATGATGTAGAAAACAAGGATTTAGTAGTTTAATTAGGGTTGAATTGGTGATTTGATTTTGATTTTAATTTAGTTTGGAATTCTTTATTTAAAATATTATTTTAGTCAGAGTTTAAGTAAGACATGAACTCCTTGTTAGGGTTAATTAGCCTATAAATAGGTTTTATTGAGTGTAATTGGATACGTTTTGATTGATGAATTGAAATTATTTCTGTTTCCTCTTGTGTTCTTCCTCCTTTCTCCCCTTTCTTCCTCCTTCTCTCTATTATTTCTCTTTCTTCTACTTGTATCCTCTCTGCCTTTCTCCCGTCCTTCATCAGTAAACCATGAAGTATAACATGAATTTTTATGGAAATGAGTCTAATTAACTTAAAAAGACCTTTATATGGGAGAGTAACAAATCTTTAATCTGCAGGTCCTGGATTTCCCCCAGGAAACTCCTGTAAAGGAAGTGTATTTAAACACTGCTGTGACATTACGGTAGGGTATTTTTGGACTCTAGAAAACCTTAAGACAGCAAAAGATGGTTGTGTAGGCAAATATTTTGGAACAGGGGAGTGTCGATAGCCCTTTGTATAAGCTGTTAAGTGTATGTATATATCTCACAATAAAGGAATTAGTATTTATTTGTTTTTTCTTTGAGAATGTAGTTTCTTCTTTGTTTGTTGCCTTCTATTTAATAGATTGTCTACGGTGCTGAGTACTTCCGTAGATTGGTGCGCTTGTGTTTGTCATTTTAAATTGATATCTATAATGAAATATTAAGAATGTTAATTTTCTTCTGTTTCAGGTTTGTCTTTTGTATTCTCATTGTTGCAGTGGTAGTATTTTACTGATATAAACATAATGTCTAGTTTCTGTTGGGCTGTTACCTTAGTTTGTTCTTTGCTTTGTTTTGATTGCCCTGACCGTGTGACTCTGCAATGCTTTTGGAACACTATTTAGATGGAAGATGGCCAGCAAGCAAGTTCCTGTCCTTTATATGGCCTTTTAATGCGTCAATGCTGGTAGTAATGGTGGAGCCAAAGTATGTTACATTTGGAGCGTCTCTCTTGGGAGGAGTATATCAATTGTATGGTTCTAATAGCTGTGAACCTTTTGCTTTAACAAAAGACCGAAAAGTAGCACTTAGTAAGTTGCAATCCTTGGAGTTATTTATTTTCCTCTGGAATAGCTTTAGCTCAGTGGTCTTCCCTGCATCTTTTTAATTCAGGTTCTGAGATGGGATGTATTAATTAACTTTGATTGATTATTTTTGTTGTTAGATGTGTTTTAGAAAAGAGACTGAAAGAGTCTTCTTGGCTTCCCTCAGTCACTCACACATCCATTTTCTATTTTCTTCAACCTGATGACATTGTTATGCATTTATTGGGTCTGTCAGTGCATCTTGCTCTTTATTGCATTTCTGAGGTAGAACTCTGTTGGTTCGAGCATAAAGGTTCACCATGCCATTGCTTAATCAACTTAACAATCCTTGTTCCCAAGGCCTCGTTCACCATGCTATTGCATTTATTGGGTCTATGTAAAAGGCCATTTCACATCTGGAGTAAATCTTCCTTAGGAAACAATATGCAGTCAGCTATAGCCTACAATAGAGTGATAAGAGGACCTAAAAATCTATTTTTCTTGGTTTGTTGCATCGCTAACTCTTTTAGCTACTCAGTTTGTCAATTTGATAATCATTGTTTTTTCGTTTTACAGTTCTGAAACTCTCTTCTTTAGAGTGTGTTCCTGTTGTGTTCGATTATCTTCCATTTCCTTTTGGTTCTTAGCTTCTGATGAGTGGAAATAGATTGTGCTTTGCCTCCATCTTTTCTTTGATGTAGCCGGATTTATATCTATGCTGGGATGTATCTAGGAGCCTATTGATTGTATGGCTATCTATACATGCACTTCTTTTGGTAATTAAAAATGAATTTACATTGAAGATCAGATAGTTTATTTTTCAGTTTTTTATGTGCTGTGTAAAACTTTTTAGGTGTATCTTGCAGAGTTGAAAAACATAATTGAGGTGAGGTGGGGGAAGCCCAAGATATATTCCTGAGATTTTAGTTCATCAAAGAAAAGTTGTTAGGGTTACGTCTCATTGAGTTTGATTCCATAACTTCATTTAAATGGATTAGCAAGTGCTTGTTTCTATACGATTAATGAAGAGAAGACCAAGACGTGCTTTGGAATGAGTGTGTGAATGGTTCTTCAGGGACCGTTTGTTGTCGTATCGAGTGATCCTAGGATCAGTCACACGATCTGAATAGTTCCATTCTTGTGATCCCACAAGGCCTTATTTCAAAGACACGAGGCTTTTGCAGTTCCAATAATCTTTGATTCTTTAGGGTTTATTTTATGAGGATCTCATTCATGTGACTTTTCACTTGTATTTATTTTAAAGGCATGGGTTAGCTGCAGTTTGGATTTTGTCGAAGCAGAAGTTTGTGTCAGAGAACTGAGGACTACCAGATTTGATGAAACAGAAAATGTGAGAGCCTCTTTAACAGAAAAACATGAAAGGATCCCATGAGAATGGACCAGTGAGAGTCCTCTGTTTCAGAGGCTCTCACTTTTTTTGTTTCAGTACATGGTCTACTTAAAATAAGGGCTTTCTCAATGCTGGTATTATGAAGCTTTAGTCTCTGTCTAATTAGTCTCTAATGAAATCCGCTGTATAACCTCATTTCTATGTTTAAGCAAATCTTCATTTCTTTAGGGATCCCAAAGTGTTGCTACCGCCAATCATAGAGGTACACAGATTTTTATCACGTCTCTCTCGGTGATTGGCTGCAGCAGCACTCCTCTGCTGAAACTGTAGCAGGAGATCATAACCCAGGATAAAATGCCTCTGAAGAGTCAAGGTCGAGGTGCTCTTAGATGTGACCAACAATGGCAGGATGTTTCACAATACTCGTTGCTATTTTGCTAGTTATATGACTTGGTAGATAATGTAGTGCTTGGTCACCTTAGAGGAATGCAGCATGTGAATTTTGGTCCTTGGTGGACCATCAGTCTCCTGCCTGACCAAATCCAGGTGATAACAATGGTATATATATTAGGCCAAAGTCGGATTAATTGATTTTGGATTTTGGGTACGGCCAGTATATATAGGAGCTGTTGAACCAGTAAATCTGGTCGGCTTCACCAAATTGTTCATCATATTGGACTCTTCTCGAAAGCACATTTGGACCTTTTAGCAATGGTTCTGTACTCTTTAATTTTATGAGTGTCTGAAAAACATGTAATCTATTCCATAATTTTTAGGCACTTTTTCTTCGAAAAACATCCTCGGAATGTTCAATCTATTGTGTTTTATATTGCTTTTCATCATTTCAAGTGGTAGGAGTCCTCAGTTGTTGATATATATGTTTTACTGGACGAAGAATGATGAGCTTATTATGAAATAACAAAGAAACCACTTTTCCACTAGGAGTGATATGCATCAAAAGATGTTGGGCCCCACAAACTATAAGCAACGTTGAACCAAGGTATAAAAATGGTGCTGGTACTTCTCAACCAGCTGACGAAATTGTTGTAAGAGCAAATTTAGGCGAGTGTAATGTTTTAACCACGAAAAAAACGTGTTACTTAAAAATGTCCCCTCATAGAAAGAAGCATATGAGGATGCCGCAATTCAGGGTTTAGTAACGAACTTAAGTTCATTGGAATCTAAATCACAATAAGTAGAATATAGTTTTCTTTGGTGACATAGGTTCAGTTAGAGAATCAGAAGTTTCAGATAATTATTCTTTGCCCTTTGCTCTCCCCCCTTAATTTCTCCTCTCGCTGGTATTAATCTTTCCTTTTTCCACTCCTGTTTTTTCGTCTCTTTATTCTCTCCTGGCTACCTTTCCTTTTTGCTCTCCTGTTTCCCCTTCCTCTTAATTTGCTACGGTTGAGCTCTCTCCTGGATTCATTGTGGCAAATAGGTGAAGTTTCTAACAACAAAACCCCATTAATTTTTTAATTTTCCTATTAATCTGTTACTCCAGGGTGTTAATTAATCGAAGATTGAACACTGGATCAGGAAATTAATACTGCATATAAGCTGTATGTTTTGATCATGGGCCTTGACAAGTATTCAACAATCACAGCCATCATTACGCAAAGTCAGAAGACATGAAATTTGGAAATTAAATGGTGATAATATCATTTTTGACAAAATTTAACCTCGGTGAAAAGATTTTTTATTGGTTGTTTATAATCGCTCTCGTTCCTTCGTATGACCTGAAAATGCACTGTTACCGGAAATCAAGGGTCAGAAGCTGATGGGGGTACTACTTGATCAATTTATAGCTAGTAACCTGAGGTAATTTTTTGTTCAATTATTGGGGTTGCTTGGAAAAAATTTAGATTTTCTAAGTGTGTGGAGGAATTGCATGCATTGAAATTTCTCAGAATTGACAACGTAAGTTTCTGCATGTACAGAATCCTTGTGGCCGCCGGTCGTCGTCAAGGTATATCATGTGTTAGTCCAAGACTCTCTACTCCCAAGCAAATGAGGCAGTTGGTCTTTTACGTTAATTTTTTAGACATCAATCTGTAGTGGACCTCAGCTGAATGCCATTTTCATGAGACACTTGCGTTCTCGGAAGGTGGCTAAGCCTGTATGGACGAGGACTTACGCCCGCCTCAGCCTCCACGTCCTAATATTTTTTTATCCTACACGAATCAATCATTCGATCGGTCATAAGAAAAGATATATTATCCTGGTCAGGGTTGTGGATGCTCCTCTTAGTCTTAGCTAGTTTGTCGCGGAACCGCGACAAATGCTCCTAGTCGAGAGACACTCCCTTCTTTCCATATGTATATTTGTTTCATATATAGAGTATTTTTTGGGTTCATGCATCTAATTTTTAAGAGGTCACTGTGAGTGCGCTAGTTAATCCAACCTACTAAAATTCGGTTATTAGTTTTCTGTGAGTAAATTGAGAGAGGAAGTTTCAACATCTGGTGGCGAGTACTAGTCTACCTTTACGAGAGTGGTGTGCAGGTAATTCCGTCAAGTTCCACACCGGGAGCTTTCACCATCGCGGTGCTTGCAGTTTACTCGTCATAATAATATTCTTAGGCGTTTTGAATTAAGGCCAGATAGCAACAGCCCGGAGAGTGAAAGATGACACCTGGATTCAAAAGGAAAGAGCGAGGGACTGGGCAGCTAATTAATTAGCTTCCTTCGTAGTTGCGTGTCGACCCAGCGAAGGAAAGCTACATGTGTGATCTATGCGTGATTGAGAGATACATATATATGGAGAGTCTTCTTCCTCCGTGTATAAGGAAGGCTTATATATACACATGGCGGAGGAGTTGTATTCACAAGTACACTTTCTGGTGAAGCAAAGCTGATGATTTCCCACTGCCCTTGTTTCCACTTGCTTGAGGACGCGAAACAGCCGTCCTTTCCAGGGACAGCTGACGTTTTCCAGTACTCTTTATTGAGGTTGGGTTTTGGAAGCTAGAGATATATAGGGGAATTCTACAGCCTTCTGGACTCAGTACTGTTTCCTCTTGGGGTTTCTCCAGCAAACATTGAGACCGATATGTAGCGTAATTGGAGTTGGCTTAGGACAAATTCTGGAACAATGCAATCAATATCAGAGTGGAAAGTCCTATCGTACGTGTGTGAACGCTCCATTAATTTAATCTTCACTTGGAAAGTGCATAATTTGAAAGCGAAAAGTGGGTTGCGCGTGGAGCAAGATGGGGGTGTCTAGCTACTGATCATGTCTTATAATTCTATCAGAGTAGTTTTTTTCTTACAGACATTCCATCAGTCCACCGACCTGGATGATAATGACCGGCGGAGGCGACACGTACAACTGAAAACGGATGCAAGTAAAAAAAAATAAAAAGATATCGGAGGTAAGAATCTTAATTTGTTTTAGAGTGAGCAGAAGGTCTACATGAGAAGGATGTTAATTTTCCGGCAGCGGTCAGTACAAGATGTAAATTGCACGCATTTGATTTGAGTGGATCCCGGTAAGACCGGAGTCCGACAATTAAACGCGATGTGTCTTTCAGAACAATATCAAATTATATATGGACAGAGTGAACTTCCGCGCGTCTCTCGTTCCTTCGGCAAAACAATGGATCAGGGCAATTCGTCTTTTAGTCGGTCGCGGTCGTGTCCAAACCGACTCTGCTCGTCTCGTCTCTCTTCCTCCACATATAACCGGGGAGGATCATTTTGGATAATTTTTTCTAAAGCCACCAATAATGAAAGAAAGCTCGTACTTTTTTTTTTTTTTTTTCCTTCTTCTTTCTATAAAACAAACAAAAAATTAATTAATGATTGTTAATCTTATTTGATCATTATTCGTTTCATTTTAGGTGAGCATCGGGGCGGGTAGAACGGAAGCTAACCACCCCACGGTCCAGTGGTCCACGCTCGCCAAGTGCATCGCCTCGCCCGAAATTGGTGGGTCCTCGACATGAAATAATATTCATCTGAAGAAAGTCAAATTCATCAAGACATGAAAATTGGACGTATGGGGCGATTTTGGAGAGTTGACTTTTTCAACGCTCAATCCAAAGGAAAAGAAAGAAGAAAAACTCTCTGAGAGACTTGACAGATTAAAGAAGAGAGAGTTCAACAGAATAACCGCAGGTAGGTAAGTCTGAAAAGACAAAAACACCACTGCCGGAAATTCGGCTTCTGGTCTTCTTTGTCCTCGCCGGTAGCCGGCTACCTTTCATTAATAAGAAATCGTGGAGGAACGAGAAGAAGAATTGTACAGTATTGTATACTCTATATAGTTGTATATGCCATTTTCTTGCTTGCACATATTTACAACACCTCTCTCAATTGGGAAAGAAACTTAAAAACGAAGAAAAAAAAAAAAAAAAGGCAGACACACACACAGAGATACCAGAACAAGGAAAACGATGAAAAAAGCCAAGAGCTCCCTCCTATGGTCGGTCCCTCCTCACTGTAACTATATACGCATGGATGGCAAAAATTAACCCCTCCAAGGGTCCAACAGTACCCCCTCCTTTACACCAACAGAGTATTTGTGATCCATGGGTTTTGGTTTTGATTTTTTTTTTTCTTCGATCGGGTGTTGTTGTAGAGATCTTAAGCGGCGCAAGAATTACAGTGAAGAGGAGGGGGATCTCCTTGCCACGTCCAGACGATGTCCTTGAGCGCGGGGCGTACCCCCTCCTCGCAGAACTTGGCGTACTCGAGCGTGTCCCCGGCCGACTTTGAGAACTCTACCACCGCCACGTCCGGCGCCACCTCGAACACCTCCGCCGTAACCGACAGCGGCCCTTTCCTCCCGTCCTCTTCCCCCTGCATCTTCACCTTGAAATCCTTGACCCTGACGACCCGGAACCTGAGCCCTCTGGCGACCCCCTCCAGCTTCGCCATTATCGCGGACGCGGAGCACTTGGAGGTGAACATCGACCCGGCCTTCCTCTTGGTCTCGAACAGACTCGACAGGTCGAACCCGGAGGACATGGAGGAGATCAACTCGAACGCGTTGAAGAAGGGCGGGGAGGAGTGGACGGGCTTCCCGCCGCTGTTGACGTTGGCGACGTTGTTGTCGTCGTCGTCGCCGCCGCCGCCGCCGCCGCCGATGCGCCCTTCGTCCTCCGAGTTGATGTATTGGTGTTCGTCGTGGTGGTGGTGATGGTCTTCGACGCAGAATGAGGGGGAGCGCTTGAAGCCCTTTTTGAACCAGGGGACCTTCATTATGCTGGAGATGGTGATCCGCTTCTCCGGGTCGGCGACGAGGAGTTTGGAGATGAGGCGTTTGGCGTCCGGGGAGAACCAGGGGGGGAAGGCGTATTCGGCCTTAAAGACTTTCCGGTACATCTTCATGATGTTCTCGTCCTGGAAGGGGAGGAATCCGGCAAGGAGGACGTAGAGGATGACACCGCAGGACCAGATGTCGGCCTTGGCGCCGTCGTAACCCTTCTTCCGAAGCACCTCCGGCGCCACGTACGCGGGGGTCCCGCACTGGGTGTGGAGGAGTCCGTCCTGGCGAAGCTGCTCCGGCAGCGCCGACAACCCAAAGTCTGAGATCTTCAGGTCCTCGTTCTCATCGAGGAGCAGATTCTCGGGCTTGAGATCCCGGTGGGAGACGCCACGGCTGTGGCAGTACTCGACGGCGGAGATGAGCTGCTGGAAGTACTTTCGGGCGGCGTCCTCCTTGAGCTTGCCCTTGGCGACCTTGGCGAAGAGCTCGCCGCCGCGGACGTACTCGATGACGAAGAAGACCTTGGACTTGGTAGCCATCACCTCCTTGAGCTCCACCACGTTGGGGTGCCGGACGAGTCGCATCACGGAGATCTCCCGCTTGATCTGCTCCATCAGCCCTTCCTTCTTCACCTGGTCTTTGTTAATC
The DNA here is from genome assembly GCA_022405105.1 of Aristolochia contorta. Lineage (NCBI taxonomy): Eukaryota > Viridiplantae > Streptophyta > Magnoliopsida > Piperales > Aristolochiaceae > Aristolochia > Aristolochia contorta. The sequence goes on along the minus strand of CM039666.1, from coordinate 5,056,420 downwards.
ACCTTAATCGCCACCGAGTCGTTGGACCGGAGATCCTTCCCGTAATAGACCTTGGCGAAAGTTCCCTGCCCGAGAAGACGCCCCATCTCGTATTTCCCAAAAAGCAGGCTCCGAACGTCCGGCTGCCGCTGGTGGTGCTGCTCCGGCAGCTCATGCCTCTCTGCTACCTCCGACCCCATTTAGCCCCTTTCCTTCCTTTCCTTCCTTTCCTTCCTTTCCTCCCTCAGCCAGAACCCAAATACCTAGAGACAGATCGAACGGCAAAAGAGGAATAAAAAAAAAAAAGAGAGAGAGAGAGAGAGAGAGAGAGAATCAATCAAAAACTCCTAAACCCCTCCGTCCATCCTTCCAAAAGGGGGGGAGGAGGAGAAACGAGGATTTCAAGGTACAAGTCCAGGAGGAGGAGGAGTCCTCCACAGAAACCGCCATCGCGACAGAGTTTGAACTTTGAATAGGAGCAGGAAATCAGGAGCGAGACGGAAGGAAGAAAAAGATTCCAAATGATCTCTTCCGAGCGGTACTTCCGTTAAAACAACATGTCGAGGGGCGCGGATGAGAAGATATATATTGCGGGGTAACCGCTACAAAAACCCAACGGACACACACAGAGAATCAGAGAGAGAGAGAGAGAGAGAGTGAGGAGGAGGAGAAAATAATATAAAAAAATAATAATAATAAAGGTGGGGCTTGCTTCTCTCCTTCCGTTGGGTGCTCCTGGTTTTAATTATTTTATTTATTTATTTATTACGCCCCTTCCCTCTCTGGGACTCTCTGAGTGGAGACGCGCAGACGCCCGCGGCAATACCGCCCATAGAAAATATCTCTAATTATTGTGGAATTAAAAATTAAGCGACGAAACCCTTAAACAGAGTCCACGTGGCATCTCCAACCTTCCAATAACGTCCAAAGTCTTTAAATGAGACGTCGTGGTGGGCCCCCTTTCTTTCCCGTTTCCCTGCAAGGCTCAGGCGTCGCGCGAAATTGACGCCTGCCTTCTCTGCTTTTGAACCGGATGGGCTGACCGGAGCCAACTAACCACGTCCGCCTTAAAAAGTAGTTCACTTCCCCCAATAGGAAGCCGCAAGGTGGAACCGGTGGTTCGCTTACGACGTACCGGTCCGATCCGGTCCGATCCCCGGTGGTTGGGAACGGATAATCTCTTCTGACTTCATTACTTAGACGAGTTGATTATTGAGCAATCCAAGGGAAATGCTTGAGCCTTTAAAAATTTTCAGCTTAGAATTGTTCGTTTACTTTAATGGGAAAAGATTTGAAGCAAGAGTACCGCAAAAGGGTGAGGAGAGAGATCAAAGGGAGATCTCTCCAAAACAAAATTAAAACAACAGCTAATGCCTGATTTTGTGGAGTTTGTTAAGTGGGTTGCCACTTCTTTTGGCTTCAATATCTTTTCCCGGATGGAAACCAGACTTAAAGGACGACGACATCGATCGATCGAAGAGTTTCAATACGAACCGCATTTCCTTCTTTGTTTCCTTCCCTCTTTCCGCAGCCCCTGGATATGGGTCTCGTCCTCATACCGCTGCTGAAGAGTTCCAATACGCCACTCTTGTCTCCCACTTCAATGGAAATATAAGAAAGAGGTAATAGATCACGCTTCAATTGGAAGATAAATATATTAGACGAGAGAGAGAGAGGGAAAGAGAGTTGACCCTGCAGACTGCCACAAGCAGAGAGACAAGACGTCAAACTGGGTTTCGCTTATTAAACCTTGCATTAGCTGCTGCTGCTTCTTCTTCTTCTCTCTCTCACAGAGGCTTTTGGTCAAACGTCCGGGATGGTCAATAGAGCCTATAATTGCTGGATCTCCAAATTAAGTGCGTGCCGAACCAAAAATTCTGCCAATCTCCACATGAACTGCCGGGCGCCAGCTAATTAATCACACCTAGCTAGAACTTGGAACAAACATCACATACACACACTAATTTTGTTCAAAATTATCATTTTTTTTGAAGTTTTTTTTTCGTGAAGCTCCTTTTAACTTTTAGGAAGGCGATATTAGAGTAATATTAAAACCCTTAAAAATATAAAAAATGTTTTTTATTTTATAAAATTTTATATTCTAAAGGATAAACCCTAGGCATCAATAGTTTAGATTAACAAGTATGTGGGATAAGTAATGCACATAGGTGGAGTTAGTATTTTCCTAATAATTAATAATAATAGGAATTTTTTTAATTTTAGCTGAAGATCAGAACAAACCAACTTGATTTTTATTGGGAAGAATTTCATATAAATCTCTTACTTATCTACTTGTAGAAGAAAAGATAAATATATGATTTGGCTGATATTATAAGGTATTATTACTTAATTGCTAATAATAGTAAATTCTATAGTCGCCTGACACGAATGCCTTAAAAATTGGATCGGCCAGCAAACTAAATTAGGTCTCGTTCGAGTCTATCTTCCGGATTAAGCCAAAATGTACCACTAATCAAAGTTTTTTTATTACGTCATTATATTTCTCATGATTTTAGTAACCATTTTAATGGAAATGGGGAAAGAGGGCCCTTTCATCCTTGGACAGAAAGGAATGTGGTAGCATCACCGAGCAAAACAATGGAGACCCATACCTAAATGGGGCCCACTACGCTGGGTCCACCACATCGCGAATCAATTCGCCCAATAGGATTGAGGTCTCGACGTCAAAAAAACAAAAAAAGAAAGAAAGACTAGCAAGTCATTTAACGTAACTGAGAATTTCCACGAGGGAGGGCACGTGTAAGCACGTGGGATTGTCACGTGACGTCACGACTGTGGGGCACGCTCAACTCGGAGGCTCGGGTGCACCAAACCTTATCACGTAGTGTTTTTTTCTCAATAATTGTCTGCAAGTACTCCCACTGGCCAACCAAATGACGCCTTTCACTTTTAAAAGGATATCAAACTTTATGAGGAAAAATAACCGAGTACAAAATGCTGGCCCAATGAGGCTATATATATACCATTTTGCCACCGTAACTAGGCCCAATTCATTTCCAGAACGGCCCATCGTAATTAATGACAGGGGTTAAGTTTAAAGACAAATATTAATCAAGATTAGAGTTTTAGATTTATATGTCCCATCGACTAAACCGTCACGTCTGCGGATGGATTTTCAATGGGTGATTATATTCTCCTTCATGAGGCATTGACAGTCTTAAAGTTGCTCTGATTAATTCTTCACACTCTGGATGTCACGTCCATAGTGATTAAAAAAGCAAGAGACATAAAATAACGCCACACACTCGATGATTGTTAAACTACTCCCAAAAGCGGCCTACATTATTAAAGCCTCAAATAGGATCCCCCCAGATATCAAGCGGGAGGAATTTAGGGCACTTCATCAACTTTAATCGAAATATATACATATAAAATGACAAAGATGTCAATGAAACTGGGGATGAGATTATTTTTCCAATATTAAACGAACCGAAACCAAACTATTTGTCAATCATAATCCCGATGTCTAAAATCCAGGCCACTAACGTTGCAAGATATTTAGTACAATATCATTACTACTACTATTACTCTCAAGGAACAGGCTTCCCTGCCCGTGATATATTGTTAGTTAATTAATCACGGTGGTGGACGCGTCTTGTTCTAGAACATTAATCATCGAGAGAAACAAACCCTTATTTTTTATAAAACGAAAATTTTTTAATTAGTCGAATTAATTAATCATGCATGGTGAAAAAAAAAAAGCAGGAGACATAAAATAACTAGTTAAGAAAGAACAATTAAACACATTTAGCATAATTATTTTTTTGGATCTCATTCATAATGCTGCAAGATGATGATGAAGATGATTATTATTATTATTGATTTCATCATAGTATTCATAGTACTAATATTTTTTCTTATGTTTGGGAAAGGAGAAATTTTTGGCTAGGAGGTGGGTGTCCACAATGAGATGATGCCAAAGCACTACCAACCTTACTTTGATGAGAATAATAAATAAATGTATATTTTGGCTCTTCAGGTTTCTAGGTGTAAGTCGTGTGACCTGGTTAACCCCACCACAAAGAATCTTCGTGGCCTGTGGCTGCCGCTTTATTCCTCGGTTCTTCTAGGGAGGGTACTATCATCCCCATGTGATAAGGGGGTCCCTTTAATGAAAATGAGGTTACAATAAAAAAAGGGGTTCTCCGTACAAACTAACCTGGTAATGAAAACAAAAAATAAAAAAACCAATCTTCAGTTTGTTGAGGCGCGCGTGATGAAAGACACTACTGGTAGCAGCCTCTTATTGAACACAAATCCGGCGATGGAGTTAATTAAAAGGATCAGAGATTTCGATAGGTTGAGGGGGCACATTCTTGTACTAGTTTTTTAAGCAGCTTTTAGTTTCAGAAATTTTGAGACAACTATTTGTGAGAATGCTCTTTGGAGTTAAAATTAAGCTTCGATCATTTCATTTTGGATATTTTATAATCACCAATCATGAATTAAGAACCATTGTCTTCATACCATCATTCCAGTTATAATATTCCATCTATATCAAATAATAATTCGCTTTTAATTTGTTACTAATCTGCAGTAAAGCGGATGATAATTAATTAGTCAAACAAACGAAGTAAATACGTTGATAATTGAGCTGCTCATAATACATATGAGATTGCGCAGCTACGTATATATTAATTGCCAACTCAGAAAAATCTGATCCGGTACCACTGCAAGGAGTTGATTAGACACCATGCACATGCATGTAACTATTATACAGACAAACCTTCATAATTATATTTGGGTCCAATAACACGAAATTTTATCTTTAAAAGATGAGACACAGAATACCAGTTCATGCAATTATGGCATGTTGAGCAATAATAGCTGATTTAACTAACGTGCCTTCTACTCCTGGCATGAAGGGATCATATGTATATATCTACCGTATACGTACAGTCCCCACTCAACATGTACTGATGCCACCACTGGAGATCACAGCGCTCTCTGCTGCTCAAACACTAATATTCCCTTTAGATCAATTTGCCCGCAGTAGCACTTCTTAAAGCAAGCTACAGTCTTCACGTGGGTGAGCTAATTCCATGATCTTAGCAAGCAGCTTGCATAATTAACTTCTAATATATATCGATCCAAAGAACGAGGACAACAAGTAATATGGATTTTGAAGTTAATTAAAACGGTCACTGCCCGGAAATGGATTTAGAAATCTACCCAATACCGATACATGTACTCAGTGCTCACCCACCACGGGAGAATGTCTTGATGGAAAGCGAGATTTCTTTGATGTCTAGCTATGGACCGAAGGAAAATAAAAAGATTGTAAGTATTGCAGGATCGACGTAATCAATCGACAAAGAGACAAAAAAAGAAGATAGCATTAGCGGGGGGAGCTGGGGCCCCTCTTGTGGTCTCTTTTCAGTCGATCGCAGCGGATGGGACGCCATTTTTGACCAATTTGAGTGATCAGTGCTTGGGCACTGTGGATATATATATACGACGGATTTTAGGCGTGAGTTACTTTGGAACGTCGAATGATGTAAAGACAGGAGGGATTGGCAGTCTTCATCAGTTCTTTACTTACGACGACGTACTTTGGCGACTTATAAGTAGGCGCAGTACTGAAGCGATTTTTCTTCGGTGGGGTTGAAAAACGTTAAGAGGCTGAAAATTAAAAAGGCATTTGGTCTGCAAGCGCGTAGGGCCGGGAAAGGAGTTACGTGCTAATTTCTCCATAACTACTAATGGAAGAAGAGTTGATTTGTGCTGTAAGACAGACAAGGTGGTCGTCATATATCTACTGCTCGGATATTCTAATTTGGCAACGGAAACTTGATTATTCTCACTGATGGAAGAAGAGTAATTGTGTAGTGTGTAACACATGGTGGTCCTTACGTCTACCTGTTCATTTAGTAATTGCATGCTTATCTACACACTAGAAAATGGTGGAGCTACAGAGCAGAAGAGTTTGTGTACGTATTGATCATCTCAATTTTGGAAGATGGGGCATGCACCTGCTGTTCATGAGCAGCTAGCAGCCCAAGCAAGCAAAGAACAGAGGCTTGTATCAACACATAGAGTCAATAATTGCTACCAGTTGAATGATATTTTAGTGGCCGGCCTCCTTTATTGTCGAGGGTGCTAGCTAGGTAACCATTGACAATTTTGAAATAATAGAAAGAAAAGAGTAAAATAAACGACGGCAATAAACGACGGCAAAAATAATAGCCAATCTTATGAAGTATATATATATTAAGTAAGCACACATGCATCAGAGGAAATACTATTAGAGCCACTAGCTAAATTCCTCGATCAATTAATCTATATATAAAATTCTTCTAAATAACAAACCCATATATATATATATATATAGAATATAATGCAAATAATTTAAATTTGGACTACCCAGCTAGTTAATATTCCAACTATATATATTGAGAGGGACTCAAATTAGAAGGTAGAACACAGAAGCGTCGCTAGCAAAGCCCGTTCCTAGCTACCATGACAAAGAGGGAAAACGAGGGCTTCAATAACATTGAATTCTAAACGTCTGTTATGAGTGCACTGGTGGGACGTGACCCTGATCTGTTGATAAGAAGATATAAGATAAGACCCGAAGTGTACGTTGCACACATATAATATTAACACGTATCAAATATTGGAAGAGCTCCAATTATATATAATATTTTGTTCGAAAATTACGTTTTTTTGGTGTTGGGACGTAGCCGTGACCCCGTAGCGCTAACCTCCAGAGACCGACGCGGTGCCTCGTGAAGTCATGGTTTAGTCATCACTGATAATTAAGCTGCAATTCCTTGTGTATTATTCGATCCCTTGTCCATGGATGGTTCCAGCCAAAGCAACAATGACAATTGTGCGGAAGGCGTTCGCGATTACTGACTTGCGCTTCAGCGATACAAGTAGTGGTCAAAATGGGGGCCGCGTGGGGGGCACGGGCACGGGCACAGCAGTTGATAAAACCTTCCAACTTCCGACTGCAAAGAGAGCTACCGGACACTTACCCAGAGAAAAAAAATTGAAGAAATTGACTTCTTAGTTCCAGAAATCAGAACTGAGTGATCTTCACGCAACCTGGACTAGCTAGCTAGGACGTGAGATATATGTTCAATGTAATGACAAGCATTGTTTAATCTGCTTTGTCGACGCTTGACACAGATCAGAGCTAGTGCTGAGATCAGGTAAAGTCGTCTGATCAGCCTTTCAGCCCCCTGAACAAATTACAATCGAACATCAAGCTTTATTGAAGAAATGGCGGTAAGTAAGACAAACGAAATATAAAGGAAGATACAAATCCACCGGTGGGTACCCACCGGAGATGGACGATAGAGTGATCGATCACATGATTGAAAACCCCAAACAGTGGGATGTGGTTGACACTTTCATTGAAATATTGGCGGTATGGATATGACATTAATTAGATAACCGGAGAAAAAAAGCTGCATTTCCCCGAACATCTACCGGCAATATTGGCGAAAGAAAGCGCTAGCTAGCTCCCAAGCAAGATATATAGTATGGAAGTGGTCTATCGTCTATACAAGCACCCAACTTGAACAGTTTTTAGCTAGTGAGCCACTTCAATTAATTTCTCAATGTTAATCGAACTTTCTTATTATCTTCTATTAATGAAAGCTTTTTCTTTTGATGATCAAGTGCTTCTCTTCCAGAATTATCACACGGACTGTCAAATTTCTCATTCACGTCGTCTAATTACCAGAGCTAGCCAGGGGTGATGAACTTTCATCTTGAGCTTAATTTATTTTAGAATGTTAGTGAAAGACAAGCTTGGTATATACACGATCACATTAATTGCTTCACTCGAGCCTGTAAGTTGAACAAAATTCTTGTGATTTTAAAATGTTTCTAGCTGTTAAAGGCCAATGGGTGGGAATCAAACAGTATATAATCAAGACGAAACCTTATCTTCTTAGTATTATAATAGATTAATACAGAATGAACCGTAGTTTAATTAGTTCAACATATATATGTTGGGAGAAGGAGGAATTCTGGCACCACCTCCCCAAGATATCGATTCTGTTGCTTCTGTATATGATTTTATCCATCCATTCATTATTCCGTAATTAATTTCGTAATAGAGAAAAAAAGGTTTGTCCCCTTGGCCTCATTTGACGACTTGTGCCGCTGCAATCATCATCGCAGCTTGTTATAAATCTTCTCATCGAATCTCTGCAGATTCATCTAATGTGGACTCCATCAGCAGGTAATTTAATACAAAAAGCAATGGTTGATTAATAGCATGCATGCCATAAGTTTAGAAAAAAGATAAATTATTTTAGATTAGACTATTTTATCGAACTTTTATTAATTCGTTAATGAAATAGAAATGAAAACTATTTTATCGAACTTTTTTCCTCGAGAGATGTAAGTGGCCTTGCATGGGGCGTCCCCAAATGGAATCTTCTTGTGGGCAACCTCATCTCGGTGGATCTGCATACATGACTTTTGTCCACAAGATTTGGAGGATACGCACGTGAAGGCATGTTATATGTACGAACTAGCTACCCAACTTGATGATTATTTGAATTCATGTCTACCATTCAAATCCTTGCATGTGTCGTCTCTTTCATTGTTTGATTACTCCGTGACCGTAAACCAATTCTCTTGATGATCAACTCATGAATCTAAAATTTTGTCTATTAATTAACAAAATTAAAAGTCTTAATTTTTGAGTGGGTCTTACATATATACCTCATATTTGTCGTATCTTCTTTCTTCTGCCCACATCACTTGATATGATATAATGCCTGCAGTCTCCATGAAAGCAACTTTATCTCTACAGTCGCTACAGTATCCTAGTTTCTACTGGAAAATTTCAGCTTGTATTTTCTCCCTCTAGAAGAACAGAAAATACTTGATATGAAGGGGAGTAGGGTAAAATCATCGAACGTACGTTTGGTAAGCAGTTTTGAAGAGTGAAGAAGGGATCGAGTGGATCAGTTAGTGAGTGTGGACAACCATGCATTCACTACATGCCACTTGGGACTATAATTAATTCGTTGTATATATAAATGGATAGAGTTGGGAGCTATCGCTGTTGCCTGACCCAATTGATCAAGATTAACCCAACATCGATATATATATATATATATATATATATATATATCCCCAATTTTGCTAGCTATTACGTACGTTTCAGCTGATCTGACTGCTTCCCACCTTCCAAGGATTTCCTCTCCACAAAGTTCGCTCAATATTGCTCCATTATGCTTGTCCTGCCTTCTAAATTAATGATACATGTTTCTAGGACGTATTGATGATCATGACGCGCTTGGAACCCGACCTGTTATACGTACACCCCTCAATAGTTTCCCTATTTTGGGTCTCGCTCCGGTCGTATTAAGAGTTAAGACTTATTAATTGCTTCCTACAACGTGTCTCTCTCTAAGTGAGCGTAACCCTTTCGGATGGATGATAACTAGAATACAAGTATACCAAGCGTTGTCGAACAAGTTAATTAAGGAAGGAAAGCACGGCTCTGAGTCGCTCTGACCCTTTTAAAAAGCAGATGCAGCAGACGGCAATGGTCGACCCCATGAAAACTACGGCTCAGTGGCCTCAAATTAAACTGAGAATAGCTGCCGCCAAAGGTAACACTTCTTCCTCGATCAACATCAGCCACAAGCTTAAGGCTGAGGGACTGCCACTTGTGTTCGTCTTGAATCCTTGATGCGACCTACATTTTACGGAATGTGCAGGTGACCAAGCTCTAATAATGCATGCACGCAACTCTTAATTTTTGAGTCAATTTTGTACAAATGGAATGAGAAGATCGTGGGAATTAATTTGTAATTATACAGATCATGAAAGTTCAACGAAGATGCATACAATATTGGCTGCCTTGCTCGATAATTTCTTGACCAAATGAATTGGAAAATGGAAGCCAAATCAAACTGAAAATGTACATATAATAACAAGCTAACTGGTTGGTAAATTAGCTCATCATGTGATCACAACTTCAGCATATATAATTAACTGCAATTAGTAAATTGTTGAATGAAGGAAATTAAGGAACCGTATTTGGACTTTAATTGATTGGAGCTTTCAAAGAACATGGATGAAAGGACGTTGATGAAGCAGAAATATTGTGCCCGCGTCTTCTATTGATAGGTTAAATAAAGTAATGATCATAATAAGAAAGAGAAGAGAGTGAGACCGTCCGGGTTAATTGTTTACTTTTTAGTTGTTATTTTATGCATAATTCAGCCAAAGATAATTATACAATATGAAATATTCTATACATTCAAGTACAGCGCGCTAATTCACCCGTTTTTGTCATCATTAGCCACGTGAACTTGGAGAAACGATATCATAACTATGGCCAGAAGAAAATCCCTCGAAGGAGACACAAAATATTATATACTGCCAATCCCTCGAAGCAGACAGAAATATTATATACTACGAATTTGTCTCCAAGGCAATGACCATAACTAATGTTAATTTACACCACTAACATTACAAGATCTATTTCGGACAAGTTTTAGATGCTTAATTTATTGAAGGTTAGGTGGTGACGGCTTAAAATATCCTGATCGACCAATGGAGCACGCCTGCCTTAATTTGCAATCTCTAACCCTCTACAGATTCACTAGCTACATATATAATGGATCTCGCCACTAAGTTTGAGTTAGAGCTTACCGAACGACTACTGAGTAATGCTATGCGTACATTATTGTTTGAGTACATTTGAGTACATCTCTTCACCTGCCGTTTAATAATCATTATTGTTCCCCAATAAACAAACACATTGGCAAGTCACATATGCAGAAAACAAGTGTATCAGTTTTGGAACTTAACACTATAGTCTTGTACCCATGCATAGTAAATGTTATAGTACACTAGGTATCATTAATTTGTTAAGCATGAAACTGACGTTCTAGCGTTTGCCTCTTTTTTGTATTCACATACATAGATATTTGTATATAAATACTACTTATACATATAGGCCCCTTATAATAACAGCTGAAAGTGACTTATGGAGTTGAAGGGTAAAAGATATTGATAAGTCCCCTTATAATAGTAAATATTTAAATGTATAGAGACACTACTTATATGTTTGGCCACGGGGAGATATTATGATGGTCTTGTATTTACGTGCATATTCATATGTTTACGACATTATGGAAAATGGCTGAAAGGGACACGGGAAGTTGAAGGGTAAGAGATATTGATATGGTGGCCTCTGCGCCTAAATAATAGTGAATTAAGCAGCTTGTATGGTTGTAAGCTTCTTACTGCCTCCGGCAGCATTAAAATATATGAGATCGATCATATGTATATGTATATCATATTCCATGAAAGAAAAGGGAAATCTTTTGGAGCTCATGAGAAGAAAGCTGATGAAGATTGATGGTCATGAAGAGACCCCCACCCGTCGTCCATTTGACGGGAACCCCAGGTGAGAAAGGAGGCTGATTAATAACATATTAATTACTAAATGGGACAAAATACGTTTTCGTGCTATGAATATGGCTGGTGAGGAGCTGCGGATGATGCGTCTGAAAAGAAAAAGTAAACAAAACTGCTCCAGAAAAAACCGGTATCCCCCATCATATATCATCATCTCATACCCTACACGACACGTGCTCTATCATGGTCTCGTCTCCCACATGCATCTGGTTTTTGCTCTCCAAAATCATTTTTCACACCCCTCTCTGTCTCTCTCTCTCTGTCTCTCTCTGTCTCTCTCTTCTTCAATTTTCCAAAATGTAATCTAATGTCAATGACTTAATGGCAAAACTTAAGAAGAAACGGAAATACTGGAAAAGATTCTGTGTTTGTTAATGTGTTCGGATTGGGGGACCCGGATCGGAGGGGTATGTACCCTCAAAGGTGGTTTCGCTTTGTTGGGGAGGGGAGGGGGGGATTATAGTGACGCCATCGTCGGTTTCACTTGTTATGTTGGAATCCAAGTTGGTTGCGTCCATGGATCTATTATCCACAGTAGCTAGTTTGATGGCCCGCGACCTCTCTCTCTCTCTCTCTCTCTCTCTCTCACTTTTCTGAAAAAAAAAAAGACACACTGCAGGAGACTCTGACGCGAACATCCCTTGGAAGTTAAAGCATTGACGTTTGACAGGTCCGAGTCCGACTCGGATCTGACTCTCCACCACTGGCCCCACAGCCCTTTCTCTCATGATTCATGCCCCCCCTCCCACGTTGCCTGAAGTTTTAACCTTTTTAGTCTCCGGCATATTATCAGCCAATACTCAATATTCAATATCCACCTAAAAACATCTACAATAATCAGAGGGGGGCCACGTATACTACGGAAACTCAGTACGTGGGGACGCTATTATTGGTGTCCGTCCCAGAGTGACTCACACTAGTCACTAGCATGCTCGCAGCTCCCGAGTTGCAACGTCTTGAGTCTGGACTCGGCAGCAACCAAAAAAGAGAGGCATATACGTTACACTCGGCCACGTCATTAGCCTCGGGAACCGGGGAGCAGGTTGTCAGGAGGACACGAGACGGGCTTTCCCTTGTATGTAATATTATTTTTTATCCATATAGTTAGCGACCGAAGAAGAAGAAGAGAGCTGGGCATTTGCTCTCTCTCTCTCTCTCTTTCTTCCTTTGGGCAGAATAAAATTATTTTGTAATGGAACACCGGAAAACGACAGAGACCACAGCGAACAGATGAATAATTATTTGCGTCCTCAACTGACCACACGTCGGCCCCACCTACGGCCACACAACACACACATCACCCCAAAAGCCCTAAACTAGAGTAACACCATTGCGTGCCTCGCGAGCCACCCTGGCAAAACAGAAGTCCCGTAACTGCTTTCCCCCAGAATATTCCCTTACGCTTCTACCCCGTCCACGATACATACAAGTGTTAAGTCGGCGTACGCAGGCGCTTCTTCGTAATTACCGAAAATATCGAGCGCGGGACTCTCTCTTTTAATGATTACCGAGTAATTCCGTTTGAAATGGGACTTACCCGGGGGAAGGGGTAGTTTCGTAACTTTATGAAACCCCGTTCCAGGTATTATATTAAGCGCTCTTTGGGAAGAGCCCTAAAGAGAGAAAAAAAGGAAGAGTAGTGGTGTTCCGAGTCTCCTCTGTTCAATCTTCTTCCCTCCACCCCGCCCCTGCCTCGGAGGCATCCGAGTCTGTCCACACTTCTTCTCCCTGTTTCCCCCTCTCCGCACTTCTCCTCTACGTAGGGAATGCAGCAAGATGAGCAGATCTTCGTTGCCGAGCTCTGAATCGTCCGCTAGGAAGATCAAGACCAGCGGCCGGAATTGTCACCGGAAACACGTCGAAGACGGGTAGCCGCCGGCGCCCGTCCCCGACCGTCCGGTCACTTCTTCTAATTCCTTCCTTCCCCCCCTTCCTTTTTTATTTCCTCCTCTAGGAGGACGATGGATTCGTCTTCGAAGAAGCAGGAGACGCACAACGTGCTTCACGGTAAATACGAGCTGGGGCGGCTGTTGGGCCATGGCACCTTCGCCAAAGTGTACCACGCCCGGAATCTGTCCTCCGGCAAGAGCGTCGCCATGAAAGTCGTGGCCAAGGAGAAGGTGATCAAAGTCGGGATGACGGACCAGGTGAAGCGGGAAATCTCCGTCATGAACATGGTCAAGCACCCCAACATCGTCGAGCTCCACGAGGTGATGGCCAGCAAGTCCAAGATCTACTTCGCCATGGAACTCGTTCGGGGCGGCGAGCTCTTCTCCAAAGTCGCCAGGGGTCGTCTCCGGGAGGACGTCGCCAGGTGCTACTTCCAGCAGCTCATCTCTGCCGTCGATTTCTGCCACAGCCGCGGCGTCTACCACCGGGACCTCAAGCCGGAAAACCTCCTCCTCGACGACGAAGGCAACCTCAAAGTCACCGATTTCGGCCTCAGCGCCCTCTCCGAGCACATGAGGCACGACGGCCTCCTCCACACCACCTGCGGGACCCCCGCCTACGTGGCGCCGGAGGTGATCGGAAAAAAGGGCTACGACGGCGCCAAGGCCGACCTCTGGTCCTGCGGCGTCATCCTCTTCGTCCTCCTCGCCGGATTCTTACCCTTCCAGGACGACAACATCGTCGCCATGTACAAGAAGATCTACCGAGGAGACTTCAAGTGCCCGCCGTGGTTCTCGCCGGAGTCTCGCCGACTCATCACCAAACTCATGGATCCCAACCCAAACACCAGAATCACCACCTCCAAGCTCATGGAAACCTCCTGGTTCAAGAAATCGCTGCCGAGGACGATGAGGCTCCGGGACGATCACCGCGACGATCGGGACGAAGAGAGAGAGTCGGAGATGGACAAGTTGTCCAAGGGTAAAAAAGAACAACTGAACGCGTTCCACATCATTTCCCTCTCGGAGGGGTTCGATCTCTCGCCCCTCTTCGAGGAGAAGAAGAAGACGGAAAAGGAGGAGATGAGGTTCGCGACGACGAAGCCGGCGAGCAGCGTCATATCGAAGCTGGAGGAGGTGGCCAAGGCCGGCAACTTCAACGTGAAGAAGAGCGATACGAGCGTGAGGCTGCAGGGGCAAGAGAGGGGGAGGAAAGGGAAACTCGCCATCGCGGCGGAGATTTTCGCCTTGACGCCGTCGTTTCTGGTGGTGGAGGTGAAGAAGGACGGCGGGGACACTTTGGAGTACAATAGCTTTTGCAGTAAAGAGTTGAGACCCGCACTCAAGGACATTGTCTGGACCTCGCCTTCTGCGCCTCAGGGAGAGACTCCTGCTTGAATTTCGAAAAATTTCGACTCCTCGATCGTCTTCTTCATCGACATCATCATCATCATCGCGCGTTCTGACGACAAGGATATGAACAATTGAAAACTAGATTTGGGAATGTCTTTCTTTTTCTCTTTTCCGACTGTAATTTACCAACTTCTTTAGTTCATTTGCCAGCTGCTTCTTTTAGCTTCTTCACCTTGTTCAATATTGTTTCAGTAATGGTGTGTCCAATATGCTTATTTTCCTGGTCAAAATCGATTCCGTCCTTCTTCTCAGGCAACGGGAAGACGGTGGAATGAGGACTGGATGGGGGGTTGTCAATCGTTCATGCTTTTGTTTGATGCTGTTTCTTAGCTGTATATAATTTCGTTCCATTTTTAATGGCTGGTACTTTTCGTTTTACTCCCCAAAAGGGCGTCTGCTGTAGCTGGCTTGCTTGGGCTCTTTGCTGTCGCTAATTAAAGCGAGCGAAAACCCATGAACGCACTTTTTCCTAATCAATTGCCTACTGTTACTTTGGTCACCTTTTATTTGCGATTCTGCTCTTCTTACCGAAAAGGAATGTGCCCCCAAAAGGGCTCGACAAAGTTTTGCAGTTTACCACATCTACAGGCTCATTTTCCAAACGAGGAAGGAAGGAGTGAAAAGTTCAACACAACTGAAAGTTGTGAACGTTAAGCAATATAGACAGATTGGGTGGAGGTGGGAGAGAAGAAGATGTCAAGGGTTTATTGAAGGCGGAATTCGAGAAAAAACCGAAAGGATTGAAATTGAAGAGTTGCGGTTCTTGAGTAATTAATGGGTGGATGTCATTTATGTCCGTCTCCCCTCAAAAAGGAATCGCAAAAGGATCTGTATTACCACCAATACTAAAGAGATTGTCGGAACTGCCGAACCGGGCATTGGAATTTTCGCAGAATTGTATCGTCAATTTGGGACGATCGTCTCTTTCCGCCCATATTTAGTTACAGGACGTTACCGAAGGAGGCGCGGGTGGGTCAACGTGTCATTTTAACAAGGCCACAGGCCGAATCAGTTACTTCAGGCGTTTGTCTCCGTTTCGGTGAAGCTTCATTTGGAGGAGGTAATACCTCTTTCCGTTGCAGAATGTATTTTTCTCTTGCCAGTATGTGCTAATGCACGAAGCCCGTGCTTTTGGTCTGCCCCATATTTGTAGTTACTTTGACATCAAGTCGCCATTCATTGTCTATAAAGTAGCAGTTAACCTGCTCCGAATGAGACCAGTTCCCATATTTAGGATTCACATTTGTCTGCTATAGTTTGAACGCAACGCTTGGTGATCGACGAAATGCACATAAGAAGAACTCAGCGCGTTTGGCAGCCTTGATTAAGTGGGACGTCCTCCGACCCATATGGTTCAATCGTTCTCGTGGAGCTGATTATCGTCAAATTGGGTACTGTGGGGAAAGATAACTGAGTATGTCTCTTCTGCATTTTCTTAATTTTACGAATAGATTAGGAAAGGTGCGGACTTTAACCTTCTCCATAATATATTGCCTGCAGATAAGGAAGGGGCAACTAAACCTTTCCTAAACCACACGGTCGTCAAAGTTTCCAAACTCCATATTTCTTTTATGAAAAGAGTACAGATATTTTGATTAACTAATGCTGAGCAAATCTGGAGAAGGATTTGCTTTTTAACTTAAAGACTATACTGTGGTCAGAATGGCAGAGTGAAAGAGTCAGTTTGGTTTACTGGTACTGTGCACAGATCTAGAGATTGAAATATGAAATGCCAGCCAAGGTTGTTTTTGGGGATAATGTGAATATCATCTCAACCTGTGTTTATCACTAGAGAACAGAGAGATGCGTTGAACCTGATTTGGTATTCTGGAACTCCATATCTTAATCTGTACAAGCGGATTCTGAGGAAGAAAAGAGAGGATCCCATGATCCTAGGAAATGACCAATATTGCCTTTAAGAGCTATCCAAAGTCACACGAGAGCCCCTTCTACATAAACTTTGAGATACAGAAAAGAGTTTTTACAGTCTTCATTTCGTAACTCGTTACTATCAAACTATCAATTGCAGTGATGCTGCATACATTACTATTTACGCTGAGCAGTGTTCAGAAACGTTGAGCAGTCCGTTTCATTACAGTCGGTTTTTTTATATCTCAATCATGCGAATGGTTCTGCTAATAATTGGTAGCTTGCGTTGAGCTAATTCTTGTTCTGTTGTGTCAGTACCATTAACTTGATCTTGCTTTGGGGTTTTCTGAACCTAACTAGTGGAATTTATGGTCGAGGGCAGCTTTCATACCAGAAAGTTTCAGCTGAATATTGCAACCTTACGGATTCCAATTTAAGGTGATGGCCGTATTACCGATTGAGTTCAGTCTTCATGAAAGTTGTCGACCGTTTGTGATAGAGGACTAAAACCATTCACTCTGTGCGGTTTTTGTTTAAGCAATTGAAGGTGATGGTCTTAACTTTTCATATACAAGCAATATCAGTCTTGGACAAGTAGGCAGGTCTGGTATTAGTTTGGTCTGTGCAACTCGTACAAATAATGAGGCAAGCAACAAGTTTATATAAGTCTGAAATATAAGTTATGATGATGGGGCCAAACGATCCGTCTGCCTCAACGACCAATCCAGCGACATGGGGTACAAGGAGAAATTTCAAGGCCCGAGCTGTTTGGTTCCATTTAAAGTGCAAATTAAGTGTTCATTCCTGGTCTCTATCAACCCATCCTATCAGTTGCAATGTGACTCGTTTCTGCTGAGAACTTTTGAAGAACACAAAACTGGGGTCTAATGGAGATTCTAATACCCTACTTGAAATTGCATCTGACTCTTACGAATCTTTTCAATTCTAACATTTCGTATCCATGTCATTACAAATGATTTTAAAATTTTTATCCCTAAATAGCTGCAGGAACCCAAATCTTGCTTGGAAAGCAATTTGGATGCCAAATGTTAGAATTGGAGGCAATGTGGGAACTCTTTTGATTTATTACTATTGTTGTCCGTGATTATCTAATCATTTTTGGGTTCTTCTTCGGAAGTTTCCAAGTTCAAGGATTTTTAGTTACAAAATTTCGTCATAACTATGACTTCTCAATTCCTGCCCATTAGTAGGTTTGTGGGTTTTTCAAATGGGTTGGAGTCAAGTTGGGTTTTCTTCAAATGGTCGGGCCTACTATGGCCTTCAATTGACCTCTATCTCCGATTTGGCCAGAGTCAAGAGTTGTCAACTCATCCCAACTCGGATTTTGAAGGGGTCAAGCCCAAAAAACAAAAAGACTGAAAGTTAAGAGAATAAGCCCAGTCTCAGACATGGGTGGGCTGAATGGCATTCATTGGTAATTTGCTTGCGTCGGTTTGTCGTCAGGAGACACTTTGGACTCTGTTTCCAACAAATCCATGTTTATGTAACATTTATAAACAAGTCATGGTTATTAGTTGGAAACATTTCTTTCTTAAATCCAGCAAATCCTTTAATGAACATATTTTTATACATCGCCCAATCTAATGACCCAATTTTGACCACTGTTCTATAGTACTGTGCAGACAATATTCGTTCCTTGTTCATTTAGACCAGATAAGAATAACTAGATTAGTGATTTTCTGCTAATATTTTCTTTCTTTTCTTCTATATATATATATATATGGTGATGACAGTCAATTCAACATTAGCAAGCATGATACACGAGACTGCGATATTTGGCAGCTGTCCTGATTAGAATTTTTTTATTCTATTTGTTTTTAACTTTTTAAAGCCAAAAGTTGGTAAATAGTCTCATTCACTTTTCTAAACTGTAGACACTTCTCATCATAAAATAATGGAAAAAACAGTAACATGATAATGTAACAAAAATCATTACAATTAACAGTTAGAATAAGACAATGTAAAATGGGTTAACGTGCTTAGTCTACAGAATTGTGTTATTGGATTCCTAGCATGAATCCCGTGTAGTAAGGTAACTTTTTTTTTTTTTTTTTAAAAAAAATGAGTATATTAATTTTTAATAAGTCATACTGTCATACCCAGTGTTTTAAATAGGGGGATCGGACCGGAACGAGATGTTATAATGCCGGTTCTGTTAAAGGTCCAATTTACTGTGATACACTTGAAAAGACAGGATTAGAAATTAGAACGCGCGCCTTCTTTTGACATAGAGCACCATTACCAGTTTAATGATCAATTAGGGTCAAAGCTTTCTTTTAATTTATTTTGTAACTTAAAATATATAATATTTCTATGATATAACCTTCAACAGTTTAACCTTTGGAAGATGATATTTTCCCAAAATAAAGCCCTATTTTTTCATAAAATAAAAAAATATTATAATCAATTTTGAGATTAGTATGCAATCAAAATGGTAGAGTGGTGATACAAGTACTGTGGTTTTTTACTTCCAAAACTTTACATCCTGATGTGACATCCACGTTGCTATCCACTTAAGAGATAAATTTGGAGAAAAAATTTGCAAGATTTTATTTTTCTAATAAAATATTATCTACCAATTTTATGGGCAAACCCTAAACCCTAGATTTTCTTTTAGACCACTAACTATGCAGCCACGTCATATTATAAAACCTAGAAGTAAAATCAGGAAGTACTGATATCATTTTTTTAAATGTTATTAGTATTGCATGATTTTATGTTGGAGTTTTACATCATGATGTTGCAACTTAGTTGGTGGTCCAAGTAAGAGAAAATTTGGGTTTAGGGTTTACCTAAATTATAGGAAAATAATATTTTATTAAAAAATAAAATCTTTCAAATTTTATCTCTTAGTTATATCTTACAAGATTTTATTTCTTAGTTATATCTTACTGGACTGCAATGTGGACACGACTCTTCAATTTATATTTGTTGTTGAAAAAAGATATAAGTACTCCTTATTTTATTTAGAGGTTTGGGTTTATGGTTTACCCAAAGAATTGGAAGACGATATTTCATTAGAGAAACAAACTAGACTTCAACGTGGACGCTCTTATCACTCTTTCTTGTTTTCTCGCCATTTCCTTTCCTCCATCTCTCTCCGTTTTGCTCTGCTCCACACCCACTTAATTTTAGTCAACTTCTCTTCCCGATTTCCTCACTTCGACCCTGTCCCCACGGTTTCCTCTCTACCCAAATTCTCATTCATTAATATTTCATTCGATTGAAATATTGGACTAGGTCCTAATGCTAGCTATAGTCTATCGTAAATATATCAAAATTTTAATTTTTCAGGCTTCCACATAATTAAGAACGAGGTTCTCTTTCAATTCCCAAACAAATCTACCTTTTTTTTTTCATATATGTTCATAGCTGATCATATATACTTGCTCGCTCACCAATCCATGCCACTTCTCGTTGAGCTGATGATTCTAAATTTAAGTTTCCTAGAAGGAGGAAATAGTATTTGTTTTTCCTTTTGAGTTTTGCCCAATATTTTGTGTTTCGAAAGTTCATTGAGAAACTTGCTGACCTGATTTTTCTATACTTCTTTTCGCATACATTTAACAAGTGGTTTTGGTATACTTGCTTCGCGGAAGCCCAGCATGTGTCAGGCCATTAATACAATCTATATATACTGATATGCAGTATTCTCAAGTAGGCGGGTTCATTAATTTGCAGAAAAAAAAAGAGCTGAGAAACGATGGATTCTCGCTCGCTATACATAATATCATTCCTTGCTCACAAAACCTGCCGTGGATCCCATGCATCCTATCGAATCCGACGGCCATAGTTCGGTTCAACGTTGAAAGGCTTCGATAAGTCTTCTTCACCGCTCGTGTTACATTCCCTTGACCAGCCCACCGCACGATCGAGAGACGTCCGAATCGACGGGTCAAGGCAGCCGTCGCAGACTCGCAGTTCGCTTCTCGCTTACGTAGGTGCATCGCATGCAAGCAGCTCACGCAATGGCTGACCTCCGCATGTCTCTGCTCCCTGTAGTCCAGGTCCCTCGCTTTTACCTGACCATCATCGTTCAGAAAGACTCACCACCACTGCTCCACAGTCGAGAGACGACCGAGAGGCTCCCTTTCTTTGTCCCTTTTCTCTATAATTTTTGTCGATTTCTCAATATATAATATCCCAAGTCCAAAGACATACATAAACGCGGCAGTTCGATTCTAGTTTCAACTACGAGACTTTTGATCGAGTGGTATATATATATATATGGAAAGGTTGACTGTGATCTGCGCGGAGAATCGTTCTTCATGAATTCGTCTTTTAAATATTTGATCTGTTCTTTCATTTTCCTTTTCTCTTCTTCGTTCATTGTTCTTCTTCTCAGTCAATATATATTCCTTTCACACAACCGCAGTAGGTACCTTTTCGAAAATATACACATGGAAAAATGGGTCGATAGCACGGTCAAATCCTATGTATATATCACAATGTTGTGCATGCATGAACGGGAAAATCTTTAGGGGTTCAATTGTTCATGAGTTCATGAACGAGGACAATATGATGGGGGCGGGCGGGCTATAACCTAGGCAGCTGGCCAGTTGAATTTACCTCGTCTACATCCGCCATTCGATCGTTTCACTCGGTATCCACTTGCACGGTTGCACCGGGTTCAGCTTAGCCTTCACAAGACCTACCTAACCCAATATTAGATCAAGATTTTCTCGCTCCTTAAGAACATTTGACCGGGATAATTAAAGAGACACGCATGCAGCTAGCTCATTTTTTATGTTATTTTTCTTTAGAAAGAAATATTGCCCGTTTCGCAAATGAAGCATATAAAGAAATCTCTCTACCAGCTTAATGGAAAACATGACTAATTAGTACTATATAGTGCGATGTAGCAATATTTTGCCATGCATCCTTCCGGTCTATCTATGACCTTGATGATAGTCAAAGATATAGCAGAGTTATTCAAATCCTGAATGCTCGCGGGAGACCATATACTTTAGTGCACATAGGTTACTCTTTAAGTCACGCATTTATTCGTTTGGGCATATGCAGAGAATCCACGTTAGGTGGGAGTTAGGCGCTCAAAACTCAGGAGCAACTTGCCTGTTGCCCTACTCTTTTGGCAAAATTTTCACTAGTACATTCAATGAGGTCGCACCTCAACATTAAATTCCATATATGTAGGACCTCTGGGACTAGCAATAACCTAATTAACTTGCTGACCAAGATTTGTGTCTTTAATTTACTCTCTATTTTTTAAAAATAAAAACAAAAAGTAGAGCTAGAGTAAAGAAACTGATTTTTTTACAAAAAAATAATTAAAAATGACAGCTGTGGGATTTGTACCCACGCCCTTACGGACCAGAGCCTAAATCTGGCGCCTTAGACCACTCGGCCAAACTGTCAGGACCGAAACTTAAAATTTGAAAATTAAATAGGACGTGTGTTAATGATGAATTGCAGTAGCAGGAACTTTGGGTTTGTAGGAAACCCAAAAAGATAAATTCAGGACAAGGGTAAAATTAGTTCATCGATGATTGCGTTTTGCCTTTTGCGTAAAATATAAGTATTTTACGCGAGTTAGCTAGGCAGAAAGCATGAGCACTGAACCGATTAAACCGGCTAGGTTCTTTGTTTCGATTGAAAGAACTGGCTAGTTTTTTTTTCTGGATTTACAAGAGAAGTGCGAGGTTTTGGTATTATAACTCGGAACGACGAAAGGACCCGATTCCAACCCAACTAGGTTGAACTGGCCAGTGTCCTACAACGTTCACACATAGCTGATCATCATCAAGACCACTACTCTTAACTGTCATATTTGCCAGCTAAATTAATTCTCCATTTACATAAGTTCAGTAAGAAACTTCCTGATTTGATTTCTGTCCTTCGTTTTGCACAATTTTAACAAGTGGGAATTAAGGTACTTGCCTAAATGCGCAGAATCCCAGCGTGCATGTCTCTGGTCATTATAATATAATATGTACTGTTATCCACTAGTCTCAAGAAGACGGATTCGTTTTAAATTAACCGCACGGAGAATGATGACCCCAATATAGTTTAAGTTCACTATCTAACACTCCCATATATCAGAGCCCAACCCATCATCTCGTCCAAGTTCATTCCCATTATTACGTCTTATTAGTAGATCCAATGCGACGGCTTGAAGGAACTTCAACGTTTCAATTCTTCGTCGACCCTCGCGTTACATATTCCCTTGACCAGCCCACCACAGGATCAGAGATGTCCAAATCGTCGGGTCGACGCAGCCGTCGCGCGCAGTTCGCCCAACTTCGCACAAATTGAGACGAAAAATGGCGACGTAGGTAGATACATACTAACGTGCACCACATGCAAGCTCTCGTACGTGATGGCTGACCTCTGCTGGTCAAACTCGCTTCTAGTATACCCGACCAGGAGAACTAGTCAAACTTTCTTTCTTAATTTGTTCATTTTCTTTTACTCCTGGCGTTTCCGCAAATATATATATAATATCCAAGGACAAATTGTAACCTGCAGATCTTTCATTCTAGTTTCTATTTATGCGAGACTTTTCATCAAGTAGTAGTATATATACATACATCAAAAAGTTTGACCGTCTGCAGGGTCGTTCTTCTTCTTCCTTTTCGTTCCTCCTCCTTCCTTTAATTAATTTGATCTGTTATTTGTTCTTCCTTCTTCCCTTTGATCTGATCTTGTTCTTCTCCCCCGTTCAATATTCCGTTCAAACCGCAGTACCTATTTACAAGTGCAGGGTAAATGGGTAGGTAGCACCGTCAAGTACCATGCACCATTTTGCACATTCATGAACGGCAACTGCTTTAAGGTTTATCCAGTTCATGAACATTAAGCACGAGGGTGGGGGACTAATAGACTAGGAGAGATTGTTTTAATATTAGTCAACTTAAAATATTGGCGAACCCTACCTAACCCACGAAGATTCTCCATTAAATATACGACAAGTAGAAAGAAATATCTTTTTATTTTTTTTTAATGATGATATATATACTGCCAAATTTTATTGTGAAGGTTTATAGGGTGACTTAGCATCTTTAATTGTTGGCAGTTTAAGTAAGCCTAAACCTTAGACCTGGACTGTAGACTAGACTGCAAAGAGGACAATAATATCAGGATGTAAAAACTCACAGTAAAATATGGTTGTATTGAAATTATTATTCTTTTTTTGTAAAATAAAATTAGAATAACCATCTCCACAAAGTAGCATAAAATCCACTTTAATTAGATTTCCCAAAGAAAAATAATATTAGTCTTAAGTTTTAGGCTTCTCTATAGAATAGGAAGAAGATAGTTCATATTTTATCTCCAAATTCACAATAAAATGTGACAGAACACATATCACCCCTCTTTCCCAAAAAGTAGTACCATGTAGCATTGTCATGCATTCTTCCGCCCCAACTACGACTTTGAAATTAATTAGTCAAACTGTGCGTCGACATATTTGTAGCATTGAATTCAATTTATATGCTCGCGAAAGAGTACCATACATTTTAATGCAAACGGATTACGGAAGTCACGGCGCGCGTGCATTTATTAGTTCGTGTAGACTTCGCGTTTGGTGGGAGTTGGGGCCCCCAACTGCTCAGGATCAGCAACACCACTCCAGTTGCCATACTACTCATATTATTGGCAAACTTTCCAACAGTAAACGAGGGGTTCAGATTTGCTACGCCTCCCAAATTCCAATCGGGCCAGCCCTTCAGGAATATTGTGAAGAGCGGGCCCAACATGTCCCCGGGTAGGAGTGTAAAAACTCATATCCTTCGCATGGCTGAAGGCCGGCTCCAACCACCATATATAGCAAATCTGAACACGTAAACGAGAGGCCTCACATCTATACATGCATATTGAATTCCATATATAGGGATACTTAATTGGACAAGCAATAACCTGACTTGCTGACCGCTTGAACTAAAGTAATGAATAACGTAGGAATTGAAAAATTAATTTTACCTTATTTAATTTAGAAAGAAAATGTGATATGGCTAACGGCCTAGATTATATTAAATCTAAGGTGATTAATAACTTAACTAGGAAAAAAAAGAACAGCTGGATATATGCCTTGAGAAGGCCTTCTTTATACCTGGCCAGTACATTGATTTCGTAAATACCCTTTGAAAGTGGAAATTTGTTATATAAATACCTTAATTTATGAATGAGTTTTGCTTTTGGCCCTAATGACGATCTCCTTTTGCCTTACTACTAATTAGCATTAGTTACATACCTGAATCAGACCCTTTATAACTACCAGAAAGAGAGCCAGGGAACAGGTGTTAACGGGATACGTCAATTGTGGAGGAAATAAAGATAAGTGGTGATATGGGTACTGCCAAATTTTACAGTGAAAATTTATAGCGTGATATGGAGTCCTGCAGTGCAGGTAAGAGATAATATAGGAACTAACTTCCTATTCTTTAAGTAAGCCTAAACCCTTACTTTATCTTGACTACCAACTAGACTGCCAAGAGGATCATATATAACTGTACTGAAATCATATTTCAACTAAGAGTGATACAAGGAAGAGCATATGAGTTATAGAGCTCCTACACGTCAATGTGAAGAGGTGGCTTAATTTGTGGAAATTACTTTTTATCTATAGTATCAGTTGTCAAAGCAAGCTGTGCCTTCTGTTAGTTACTCTTATAGTAGTAATACTCTCTTTCAATACGTTCTTAGCTTAGAAAACATCATTTTAGAGTAGTACATTAATCGTCAATAATATATATAGTTAACTGAAGATCATCCAGTAACCAGTCCTCGTCATGACTTCAGTACAATTAATGTGCAATAAAAGGGATAACGTTGGTCATGTCTATCCATGAGATGTTACGATTGGAAGAAAGAGTCACCACCAACTGGGCAAAGTGAAGTGCTCCGTTCGGATAAAAAAAAAGTGTACTACTCCGTGGGATAAATACATATAAATGCATATGGTGTTAGGGAGCGAGAGATGTGCAGTCGCGGAGAGTTGAGAAGCTGGAAGATGCACGCACCCGGCAAAAACAAGTGAGCGGTCCACCGAGCTTGCGAGTGATTTTATTTATCGAGTGACGAACGACTGAGAGAAGTAAAAAAAAAAAAAATCACGTCTCCAAGTCATCCTTGTCCAACGGAATTCAACAAACGACGGTCCCGGCAAATCAATTTGCATGACCGCCGACTTGTCCTCATCCACCGGCTCCGGTTTCTGTAGGGTCTCCCCACTCACCGTCACCTGTGCGCCACGCACGCACGTGTCGTATTTGGACGGAGAAAGTGAGAGAAAAAAGGTTCATCGAGGTGGTGGTTCCCACAGGAAGCAAGTTGTCTGTCGGGACTCTGGACGACGGATCCACTATAGAAGTCGGGCGTGGGGGCCACCAAATGGGACGGGAGGGGGACCCAGGGGGGCGTCCAGGTCTCGGGTCAACCCGAGTCGACGATAAAAAATGGAAGACTTAGCTACAGAATTAAACTAATATATATAAATAAAAGACGTACAGGTTGAAAAACGTGGGTTCGAAAGCGAACCCGACACGGGAAAGTCATTAGTTCTACTGGTGCTGAGGTGGCTTTTCGGTCAAGATGGAATTCCGTCTCCTTTGACTCGGCTCCCATCTTCTCCTCCTCTTCCCACGTCGCGACGACCGACATCCCCCCCTATCTCTCCACCAATCGGCGCATTCCCCCTCTAATTATAATATCATCATAAGTTTTAACCACTTGGAAGCCCCTCTTGCGAAGAGTCAATGACGACGAATCGCCCTGACAATTCAAAGCAGATGGATGGATGATCCATTAATAATGATGTTCAGTTCCTGAAGATTCATTTCACCTTCCCCAACTTTCGTCGTTCGACTTTCCCGTGGACGGCAGGCACATGTTTTCTATTTTTCGCGCGCTCTCTCTCTCTCTCTCTATATATATAGGCCTCCTCCCATTCCGCTCCCAGGCCTGTCTGTCCGCTGCGCGCCTTTCTCTTCTTTCTACAACCACCGCTTCCGACTTCTTGACCAAAACTTCAGACATGGAATCTCCTTTGCTCGATGCCTCCTCTCTCTGCTTGGATCTCAACATGACGGCTCATCCCGGGGGATTCATCAAACGCGAGTTCGGTCCTTATAATAGTACTACTCATCCTCCCTCGAGCAAACAAAGCTCTGATAAAGATGAGATGAGGGTACGTACGATTCATCTCAATTGTGAAATATCTTCTTCTGTTGCAATAAGTTACTTCGACCAGCTCGATCCTTAACAGTTTGAGGGTAAATGTTTTCTGGAAATTAATTAACAGGCGGTTGTCTTGGCGGCCGAGTTGAGCCGACTGACGGAGGAGAACCAAAAGCTCACCCAGATGCTTAGCGTGATGTGCGAGAACTTCTGGGCTTTGCAGTCTCAAGTCAGGGAGTTGACCGGCAAAACTGTGGACAGGGATCATCAGCCTACTTCATCGAGGAAGAGGAAAGAAGAGAGCCTGATCAGTACTACCCCTGCAGATAACCATAGAGTACCTTCCGCTGATATTGGGAACGGTACTACTGTCAATTACAGTTCTCAGGTGGCCGAAAGCACCTCCAGTGAAGAGTCTGCTTGCAAGAAGCAGTGTACAACTCCCAAGACAAAGATCTCCAAACTATACGTCCGCACCGATCCATCAGATTCTACTTTGGTACGTCCGTTCGACTAATTCGTAGCAAATTTTGAACATTAACATACATTATTAATGTTACCAACTACAAGTCCTCATAATATTCTAACAATCTGAATATTCTTGCACGCAGGTTGTGAAAGATGGGTATCAATGGAGGAAGTACGGTCAAAAGGTCACCCGGGACAACCCATGCCCTAGAGCCTACTTCAAGTGCTCCTTCGCCCCGTCTTGTCCCGTTAAAAAGAAGGTAATTGATTAAAACCCCAAACAACTTAACTAATTAGACCTCGCTATATATGACGTTATAAGTTATGAGTTATAGTTTTACATCTGAAAAATGGGAACTTATTTATCTATGGTCTTGAAATTGGTTGCTATTCAGGTCCAAAAAAGTGCAGAAGATCGGACTCTATTAGTTGCAACTTACGACGGCGAGCACAATCACCCCCACCCGTCTCAACCCAATCTGATGACTAATAATAACAGTACTACTTCAAGCAGCCACGGTGGAACGAGCAGCACCGTTCCTTGCGCCCTCTCCCTTGGCTCCGCTAGCCCTACCGTCACACTCGACTTCACAACAACCAGCGACAGGTCTCCGCAGTTAGAGAAGTTTATCGGTCCCAACGCCCGAGCTGCAGAAGGATTAAGCAACCAGTTTCTCGTGGAACAGATGGCCACTTCCCTTGTGAAGGATCCAAATTTCGCGACGGCCCTCGCCGCGGCCATTTCTGGAAGGATTCTGCAACCGTCTCCCGCCGGAAAGTGGTGATCGTAGGACGGAGATCAATTCGTACGCAAGTGCGGCTGTAACTTGCTCTGTACATAGAGATTTTTGTGTTGCCAACAAGATAAATGCAAATTATCATATGTCATTTAAGGTTTCGATCGACGAGTCAAAATGACGAACGCTGTGTAATTAATTTTTCAGTTTGACGAAGTGTTGATGATTATTCCGCATTACATGTAAGAAGATCTAAAGTTGGGCAGAAATCTATCCTCATGATTTTTTGTGATAAAAGTCGAACTAATCTATTAAAGAGGGATACCTTCTTTCCGGCTCTTACACTTGGACGACTTGGGTGAAGGCTCACATAAGAGTACCCACTCTTAAGAAGTCTCTTTCCAACTAACACTGGTAAACAACCTCAGCCCGCTGGCGGCAAAAAGGCATCGGCGGTTTTGGCCGCCGGCGGATCACAAATACCCGTCGGTGGACATTTTGATGACGGGTAAGACAATGTCGGCAGAACGTTCGTCGGCAGACACTTTGGCTGACGAAAATATCCGTCAGGCAACAAAAACACCCGTCGCGCACGAAACTACTCGGCCGACGCCAAGAGCCGTCGGCGGAATAAGTCATCCAACGACGGACCGAGTAGCGTCAGCGGAAAGGATTCCTTCGACGCGTTGGGATGCGTCGGCGGAATGGATTCCCCGACACGTGGGGGTGCGTCGGCGGAATCCATTCCGCCGACACGTGGGGTGCATGCATGAGTAGATTCCCCCGACGCGTTGTGGTGCTTGGCGGTAGGATTCCACTGACGCGTGGAAATGTGTCGGCGGACTCTATTCCCCTGACGCGTGGGGGTGCGTCGGCGTAATGGATTTCTGCCCATGGCACACCCATCGGGGATGCTTTTTTTATTAGTATTATCTATATTTTTAATATTATTTTGTTTCTTGCTTATAAAATCACACTACTTCAAATAAAAATAAAACTCCACATACAATGAACTAATTCACAAGATCTTTAATGACGATGAACAAAAGCAAATTCACAATTACAAAAGTCTACATGTAACGGTTACAATGTAAAAGTTTACATATACATAATGAATAATTACAAAAGTTTACATATAACGAGTTACAATGTAAAAGTTTACATACACATAATGAATAATTACAAAAGTTTACATATAACGGTTACAATATAAAAGTTTACATACACATAATGTACAATTACAATGAACAAAAGCATCATATCTTTCAATGACGCGACTGGTCGCTTCTTCCATTGTTCGAAGATCCTGCACAAGGTTAATTATGTACAACATTACTGACATACATTTAAATTCAACAATTTAAACTACTTCACAAGACTGAAAACAATACTTACCATGTTGTGACTGTGCAATAATCAACATTTCTAACCTCTCTATGCGTTGGTTCATAGCGTCAACCTTTTGGGACAATGCCTCATTATGTCGTTTTTCCTTCTCCAATTGTTCAGACATGGCCACATAATTAGGAGAGTTTGAAGAGGCACCTCTCTATACTCGAGCACCTGATCCAACTCCTCTCTCATAACCACATTTTTGGCCCCCAAACACCGTATCCAGTACGGGTGTCATGTCTCTAGGATCCTTGGAAGTAGCGACATTATTTTCGAGGGGTTATTGACGAACTGCTTCCTGCACAAGAAAATAATAAATTTAAATAATAATCAAGGCTCATCATAGTTCAACACAGTTCATAAAGCACTTGATAACTTACACAATGTTCAACTATTATTTCATCAGGATAAGTCTCATCGTTCCACTGGTGAGCTTTGAGGTATGCCATCAGGATGGTGTAGTCAGGATCGGCCGTACGCTGTAATTAATGTCTATTCTAAGTATTCTAGGCTGAAAATGAAAAGTTAGTTTAGTTTTAAACTACTAAGACATATAAATACTTGTTCTTCTAAGAATTGGGGAAGAGACTTCGACCCAAGGGTATGTTGTTTTCAACTTCTGTCCATTCAGACTATTCTACTCATCGATACGCAATTTCTAAACATTGTCCCAATATTTAAAGTGGTGAATCTAAACTTCTTGGGTCATACCATCT
Source organism: Aristolochia contorta (assembly GCA_022405105.1). Lineage (NCBI taxonomy): Eukaryota > Viridiplantae > Streptophyta > Magnoliopsida > Piperales > Aristolochiaceae > Aristolochia > Aristolochia contorta. Next base: position 5,026,378 of record CM039666.1, on the reverse strand, counting down.
ATGGGACAAGTCTTAAGCTGTTCTGCAGTCTTCCCATCATAGTGTTCTTTCTTATATGTGGCTCAGTTGTCTCTGATGATTTTCTAAAGCATCGACTTGATTGCCTCCATGTCCACTTGCTCTGTGACTACAACACCCTCCTCATCCACAATGTTGTACTTTTCCTGCAAAAAATTTATTTAAATGTAACCATTTAAAAATAAAACTTAAACAAACACGAGTTACTTTGATAACGTTAAACCAGGTTTGCAACTCAAGGGAGGGATAGTCACTCCACTGGAGATGCAACGAAAAGTACTGGTTTGCCAGAACAACTGTCCCTATGAGAAAGGACAATAAACCCTGTCTTTCAGAAACCATCTGCCCATCTTTGATTTTTATCCTCTATGGCTTATCTAGCAGAAACGAAGACGCTTTAACTTTTCTTTGCACGCACGGTTGTAGTGGCTCAACAACATCTCCTGTATCTGCCCATTCGGGTCTTTGTGTTTCCATTTCTTCCATGGGAATTGGGCCTGCCAAATTGAAAATTAGAATGCAATATATATAACACACTACAAATTTACCTGAAGAGTGGCTCTCAGGGGATTAGTATTCTGGAAAGAGCTCTCTAAACTTACGCATACACTCAGATATAATTTGAAAGAACGAAATTAGATGACATAACTAAAAAAAACAAATTATGTTTTTTGTTAGTACCCATGTCAGGCACTTGTGATGACGATGCTAGTGTAGCCAGATCCGGAGCTGGTGGAGTCGGAGTCAGGACTGGTGTTGCCGGGCTGGCCGAGTCGGACTCGGGAGTGGTGTTGTCCGGGCTGGCTGAGCACACTGAATTAGAGAGAGACAGAATTAGAGAGAGAGTTTTAACTAGAGAAAACAATGAGAGGTAGAGATAGAGGGAGAGAGAGAATTAAAGAGTGAAAACGGGTTTGAGAGATAGAAATAGTGTTTTAAGTAGAGAGAAAGCTGAGAGAGAGAGGGGGGGGGGGAGAGAAAACCGAGAGAGAGAGAAACCCGAGTGAGAGAGGAGAGGAATTCAGAGAGAGAGAATTACAGAGAAAAAGATTATGAGACAAATTGAGAGAGAGGGACAGAGAGAATCAGAGAAAACCAAGGGAGGGAAAATCCTAGAGATAGAGAGGAATTAGAGAGAAAGAGAGAAATATAAGAGAAAAAGATATGACAAACCCGAGAGATTATTAAGATAATAAAAAATGAGTAATCATTAAAAAAATTAAAAATATAGGAAATATTATTCTCTCTACAAATAGTTTTAACTGAAGAGAATCTGAGAGAGAAAGAGAGAAAACCGAGAGAGATAGAGAGGAAGTTAGAGAGAGAGAGAGAAAGATAAGAGAAAAAGATAAGAGAGTGAAACAAATTTTCAAAGAGAGAGGGAAAAGGAGAGAGAGAATTAGAGAGTGAAAATGATTTTGAGAGAGAGAGAGAGAGTGAGACAGAGAGAGTTTTAACTAGAGAAAAAACCGAGAGATAGAGAGAGAGGGAGTGAGAATTAGAGAGTGACAACGAGTTTCAGAGAGACAGAAATAGTGTCATAAGAAGAGAGAAAGCTGAGAGAGAGAGAGAGGGAGAGAAAACGAGAGAGAGAGAGAGGGAGAGAAAAACGAGAGAGAGAGAGAGAGAGAGAGAGAGAGAGAGAGAGAGAGAGAGAGAGAGGAGAGAAAACCTAGAGAGAGAGAGAGAGAGAGAGAGAGAGAGAGAGAGAGAGAGAGAATTACATAACACAATTTTGAGACAAATTGAGAGAGCGGGACAAAGAGAATCAAAGAAAACCAAGGGAGAGAAAAACCTAGAGATAGAGAGGAAGTGAGAGGGAAAAGAGAATTAGAGAGTGAAAATGATTTTGAGAGAGAGAGAGAGACAGAGAGAGTTTTAACTATAGAAAAAATTGTTAGAGAGAGATACAGAGAGAGAGAGAGAGAGAGATAGAGAGAGTGAAAGAGAGAGTTTCAGAGAGAGAGAGTTTTCAGAGAGAGAGAGAGAGAGAGAGAGAGAGAGAGAGAGAGAGAGAGAGAGAGAGAGAAGAGAGAGAGAGAGAGAGAGAGAGAGAGAGAGAGAGAGAGAGAGAGAGAGAGAGAGAGAGAGAGAGAGAGAGAACTAGAGAAAGCTGAACCAAAATAAGGCTACATTTCATCAATCAAACATTTACAAGTAATGAAAGTTCAAAATCACCAACAAAACATCAACAACAAAATAGACAAACCAATAGGACTGGCTCATCAATCAATTTACAAAAAATACTTGGTTACAACATCAACATCAACAACAAAAATCCCTCCTTCAAGCCCCTGAACTCGAATTCCCACGTTTCAAAAGAAAAAACGAGGGCGTGTGAACAAAAGAGACAAATCGAAAAATGGCATTCTGTAATTGAAAGGGATGTAATACCTTGTTCGAGTTGAGTCTCGTCCAAGTGTGAAAATTCAGACGAGGAAGGATAAATACACGTAGAACGGACCAAGAGCCGCTAGACCAAGAGCCGGAGAAGACCAGCCAACCAACAGCCGGCTGGAGAAGACCAGCCGATGGTTGCCTAAAAGATTTCCGAAGGTTTTCAAAGAAAGGAGCACAAAAGATGCTTTAATTTCGCCGGAATAGAACGCGCTAGAGGTTTTTCAGAGCCTGTCGGTCGGAAAAATTCTCCAGAGAGCAAGGAGGCGGAAAATGTGAGAACCCGCATGGGGAAAGAAGAGGAGGGAAAATCACGGGAGGAACAACTAGTAATTTTTAGGCGTTACATACATGTAACGGTAGGAAAAATTGAAATTAAGCGTCATCGGACAAATGGGCCGGACGAGCCCACTATTTTTAGGTTTAAAATCTGGCCCAACATTCTGCCAACAGGTGTTTCATAATTCGTTGGATCGGCTGACGGACGGCCGAGGTCCATCGGCCGATTCTCATTTCGCCGACACTCCTTGGACTTTTCAAGCAGTGTAATAAGTAAGAATTTTTTATACTCATTTATCTATGTAGGATGAACCTCTAATAAATGAATAGATCAATGTTAAACTTGCAGTATTGAAAACATTATTCATGTATAAATGAGATTAAACCTGTGTTTTAAAAATCGAGCCGGTGATCCAACCAGTAGATCATTTGATTCTGGTTCAACTAGTTGAACTGGGTTAAACCGGTGGTTCAACCAGTATGAGTTTGTATCTTATTAAAAAAAATCATCGTAAAATTTATATATACAAAAAAAATTTAAAAATACAAAAACTATTAAAAGTGCTAAAACAGTAACTAGACCGGTTCAACCGGTCCAGTCCATTTTATGGTTCATTGATTGAACCTTTAAAACCTGCCAGTCAACCAATTTTTTTCCTTTTTTCGAGTTTTAAAGTGAACCGAACTGCTTGAAGCCCTGGTTCCAATTGAAACTGGTCGAACCAACCGGATCGGTTTGGTTTTTAAACCAGTGGATTAAACGTACTTAACTACTAGATATTCATGCAGACGTGCTCTTATTAACCAGTTCATCCGTTAGGTTGTTTCCTCTTATTTCGAAAAGAAGTTTCAAACTAGCAATGGTTGTCAGCTGAACAGCAGTTCCGATTTGACGCCGGCCGGCCTTCCTGGCGGTCATTAATTCTCAGACATCTGTTAATTGTTGTGTTTCCATTTCTCGGAATTAATTGTCAGCCATCTTATAAAAGCTTCTTGAATCACCTCAAATTGTTGCATCCCGCTGCGGTATATATATTGGACCACCGTATCCAACTTGGGTCTTCCTTTTTTTGAAAGAGTAATAAGTACGTACAGTGGTTTATATAGAACGCCTGATTAGCAATATAACATTATATTTCCTGCATGCAGGTCCATGACCCTTTCAGTTTGACTAGAATATATTATTGCATAAGATAATAATAACTAATACTCAACTATACAGTCTGCCTCAGAATCTTACTTACATTTTTAAGATAACACACTCATTAACAAGGGCGATAATAAATAATTCCAAGAAGAAATCATCCAAATGCGCCGATATGCAAAGAGCACCCTAAGAAAGTGAGGAACTGAAAATTATTTTTGGTAATACGATTGGTCCATAACTTAAACCCCGATACCTCTCCGTGCTTCTTTCAACAAAATTAACCAGCTCTTCTTACTGTACCTTTATTTCGGCCCACCCATAAGTGGCCCTTACACTTGACCACTCACACTAGATTCTTGTAGAGATTAGATTATTGGATGAGCATGTCAATTCTACTCACTATAAAGACAATCAACTATTCTTTCTGAGAAGCGAGAATTCAAGAAATATATTTTTTTATTTCATGAGAGGCGCTGTATCCGACTCGGGCGCAGCGGCTGTGCATGAATCATTATTCTTCTTTCTTTGTCTTTTTTTTTTTTTTTTTGATGGAGTGTTTTGGGTGCCACGTAGGTACTCAAGGCACGATTTTCTTTGGTGAATATTACATTTATCCAAAAATACTAGTTCTGGACTTACACATGCCCTAATACTGTCATTTAAAATAGAGTTCTTCAAGAAAGTTGGGATACACTGTTCCAAATACGAATCTTCTATTCGCTTTGTGTGGCAAAAAACAATCCCTTCTTTGCCAGCGTGTCCGCCATGCTATTTGTTTCCCTATATTGTTGTAGTTTCACCTAGGGCAAATGACGAAGAAGCCTTTGGCACTCCTTTCTCCACCTCATTAGCTTCCAGTGTCCCTGCTTGCTCTCCTACAAAAATTGAATTACCAATAGGGAGTCCCCCTCAATTGTAAAGTTTGTGTTTCGGAAAATGTTTTAATAATGTATAACGTAAGAAAAAGGGCCATGTTCAGCCTAATTGTTGGTTTTTTCATGTAAAGACCAGCAAGCAGTAACTAGTGTAGATCCCATGTGATCTTTGATGATAATACCTGCACCAGAGCGATTACCATTCTCCAAAGACGATCCATTGAAGTTTGCGTTAAGAGATCTCTCCTTTGGTGGGACCCAAGTTATATTCAATTTATCCGGTTTTCCTTGTGTACCTACTGGTACATCCTTGCCTCTTATAACCTGATGTGATAATATTTTCGAGCATCTGAACCATGGTTGTAAAACTTGGCCGGTCGGATATGAAGTAGCTTGGTCGTTTGAGTCTGGCCGATGAGTTACGACTCCGGAAAATGGCCTTCCCTATATCTTCCAACGCGGGCCGATTCCAACCGAGTCCTACAATCATGCCCGACCCGTCATGGCTGACATGAGTCCGATATAGTACTTCCTATTTATGACCTGCCTCCCTCTTGAGAGAATCTCACATGAGCCTGCCGTTTCAATAGCTAAACAACCTGATTCTCAGTCAGAGTTTAAAGTTTTAGTTATGGACCCAAGTCCAATAGAAACTAGTTCCACATCTTCTCTACGATTCTTTGCATCAAATATGCTCATGTTCATCAAGAGCAAATAGAAAATTTGAAACGTAAACACTGAGTGAAGTAATCGATTGAAAAAGAAGTTGAAGAAACGTTCTCCATCTAAGCCAACCTTTAAGCAATTCATTCACAATGAAATGAGCAATAAAAGAACATTTAAAATTTCATTAAAACAAAAAAAAAGAATAACACAATTTTAATATTAATATAAGCTTAGACTTTTTTTTGTCTATGAATGAATTATCATTTAATTTGTTCAATAGTATGCGCAAGTAAACAAGACCAAACTAACAATAGCACAGAAATGTCATTGTAAAGTAAAAGAAATTTGCTTAATTAGTAGAGATTTTAAACTAATGTGAGCAGAAAAAAAATTAAACATTAAAAATAGCTTATTTTACATCAAAATTTTCAATATTATTATGGATTATTTTTTCGAATTATCTTTTTTGTGATTTAACTGTGCCTTTTTTACCCTAATCATTTTACATTTACGAGAGTCATGATGGGACTCAGAGTCAAATGATGATGAGTTGAACCCCGAACAGCCCGAATCTCAATTTCTAGGGCGGTTCAATGACCTCTCCTAGTTCAAGCCCCCCAAGTCGAGTCAGGGACTTGGGTAGGGCGAAATTCAACTCAACATGGCTGAGAAGAACAACGATTCGGATGGTCCCACGTTTTTTTATCCAAAACCAGATATTATTTTTGCTATCAATCATGTGCTCAAAATAGTGTCTACAGATGGGAGGGAGGTGATTCTGTCAGAGGATTCGATATATATATATATATATATATATATATATATATATATAAAAATCCGAAGCATAAAAGACGGGGTTAAGCATACCCCTATACAAGCAGTTATGAAAGTCGTTTTCAAAAAACGAGGGACTCTATTCCACCAAATTTGTATGTTTCTGTTTCCCTGTCCCGCAAAAGTTGAGCCATGCTTGGCCAAGCAATCAGCCACATCGTTTGCTTCCCTGAGCTGGTGTCGTAGTGTCTCTGTGGAAAGTCTGTGAAGGATGACCTTGCATCCCTTTATCCAATGTGCTAGTCTCCAGTGACTTTGAGTTTCCTCCTAGACAAGCTGAATAACAACCTGCGAATCTCCTTCAATCATAATATTATGATTTGGACAACAAATATTTATTATATGCAGTGTAAGATATAATGCAATGCACTTAGCTTTATCGTTCATTTTATCATGTAAAGCCCAACTAGCAAGTATTAGAGGGGCACCGAGAGAGTCTCTAATCACTAGTCCAGTACCTGCACGACATCCATTTAGTAAAGCTGAGCCATCAAAATTTGCCTTGAGTTGGCCAGTTGGAGGTGGGGTGCATCCAATATTCAGCCTTGGTTCTTTTGTTTTTAGCTGTTCTCGGATTTCTCTATGTCTAATAATTTGTAGTGTTGTGCCACTAGTTTGGTTTGCACACTGATTTGGAGTGGTAATCTTATTCTCAATATTTTCTCTAGAGCACCTGATTTCCCATATTACTGATGAGATGTAGATGCGGGTTCTAGGGAAGGATCTTGTGTCCTTCGAGGTGAGTGCTTTCAGGAGGAATGATCAAATCAATAATTCTCTAGGAATTATTTTTGTATGCTCGTTGTGAAGATTACAGATTGTAATGGCAAAACTACATCAAGTAAATAGATGGGTGGGATTTTCAAGCTCTTTTAAGGAGAACAAACAGACCGGGTTCATTTGCAAACCCCTATTAGTTAGGCAGTCTACCGTAGGGATGCTATCTTTTATAATCAGCTAGAGGAAGGTTTTATGGTTAGGTAGTATGTTTATGCTTCCTATGTAGTTCAATATGCTGTCATGTGGCCCAAAACGAAGTGTATTCAATTCCGCTTTTCTAGCTCTATGTAACATATAATATGCAGATTTAACCAAGAAGACAACCTAGTTTGAGGGTGGGTGTCCAAATTAGGGTGTCATGCTCTGGGGTAGCTATGGGTTTTGCATAATTTTATTTGCAACGTTTGGGGGCCAAAGCTCCCTAACGCGAGTTTCATTCCAATGTCTATCATCTTGCAAAATAGAGCTGACAGAGTCCTTATGGACAAGCGGGCCATTCAAAAGTTTGGTTTGCTCACACGGAGAGAGGTTTAGGTCATGAACCCAGTTGTCAAACCATAATGAGGTGTTGGTTCCTAGAGCCAATTGGTTGTTTTGTGTTGATTTTGAGGATAATAATGCTTCAAGGTCCACATAATTTGGCCTCCGTAGCTAGATGAACTGTGAGATGCACCATGACATCGAAGAAGGACGGGCGGAAAAATCCTTTCCATCTTGCAAAGAATAAATGGGATTGCCGCCTAGACTTTTCAGCTTACTCACATCAACTGTCTTTGCACAGGTCTTTGAAAAATGCATGTAATTCATTAACACCTTCGAAACAGGTTTCGATATAGACTTTCTCAATGCCATGGAAGAAGTTGTTGCATCAAAATATGATAATCATGACTCTTGAGCCCAACAATTTTTTCTCTCCCGCACTTGAACATTGCTCGTGATGTTTGATGAATACTCTGTTGGTAGTTTCATGTCTTTCAAATCACGCAAGACCTGCATTTTCTTCTTTTGACATATTGTAGGACGCTGCGGTGGTATAAACCACTTTACCAGCAACTTTTGCGAAGGTTTAGGTGCAAAGACTTTCGAATCTTTAACTTTTGCAAATCTAGTCGTGACTTGATGTTATCCTTTGATTTTCCATCTTTCGCAAGATAGTGTTCAACAGACTCGCAAATGTTTTTCTATATGTCATCTCTTAATAGTGCATGGGTGGTATTTCATATTCTTCTTTGCCATTGAATGAAGGTAAACATTTTTCCGATCGCAAGGAAGATAAATGGAACCATATCGAACATGACATATAGGGCAAGCTTTGTAACCTTTGGTGCTCTAGCCCGACAACATGCCATACGCTGGGAAGTCTGATATAGTCATGAGGGGTGCTTGACGGAAAAATGAGCGTGTTTCAACATCGTATCGCCTTGACCCCTTCTCGCCCATAATAATTTCAACTCATCAACCACCGGTTCGAGATAAACATCAATATCATTACCCTGGCGATTTCGGTCCATCAATGAGAAGTGTCATGACAAAATAACTCTTTCATTGCAAAACAAGGGGTAAATTGTAAATGGAAATGATGACAGGCCATGTACTACGGCTCGAACCAGTTCCAACCTTAAAAGGACTGAAACCATCGCTAGCCAATCCAAGTCTAAGATTCCGAATCGGCATCGAAAGACGGATGTTCTGCTGCATGAAGTGTTTCATGGACATAAACAACCTTTGCTTCTAGAAAGCCAATTGGTGTTTTGTGTTGATTTTGAGGATAATTATGTGCTTCAAGGTCTGCTTCCAATTAAAAAAGCCAAAGCATCTTAATTGGCCACTTTCTTGGACACCCAACCTTTGTTTGGCAAACTCCGTGAAGAAAACAATCCCATCTGAAAATTCGGGCTGGCAACCGTCAACCTTGGTGCGCATGATATTCAATTACACCTTGCAAACTGGTTTGATGGGCGCTCTCCGGTACATCCACTCTGTCATTGAGATAGTCCATCTTTGCGATAAAACACAAAGACAAGTTGTAAAATTGTTAATGGATTATGATTTCAATCCTATTCCATACATGATAATCAGATTTTTTAATGTTATTCTCTCTCCTTGTCTCTCTCCTTCCTCTCTCATACTTAGTTAAAGTGTAAGAGTGGGAAGAGGGAAAGAAAAAGAGAAAACAGCTGAGTGCAAGGATCTGAATTTATCATCTATACTTTGTTGTGATCCTAAGTGGCATTGTCCTCATCATATTATCGTAACATCTAACTAATTATCTAATAATTAACTTATGATATTATTTCATGCAGTATTATTATGTTCCTGGATTCTTACCTATATAACTTGATTGCTGAATCTTTCTGGCAATTCTTCAAGACGGTTTGGAACCACCCTGATCTAGTTTGCTTCCGACTTTTTAAAAAAAGTAGAATGTGAGGAAATAATGTATACAAAAACAAAAAGGACAAATACATAATATTAGTGTTGTGGCCTGGATCTCTTTGCTCTCATGCTATAAGTGTTTATTTGATCAATTCTCATATCAGGGGATCATTACTTCTAAACTGTAACTTACAATAATGAAAAACGAAATGAAATTTCTAAATTGAAGGACTCACTCAGAAGGAGGACGACAACAACCAACTTCAATAGGAGTTAAAAATGCAGTGGCGTAGTACTCTTTATGATTCTGAAATGGCCTAATACCTAAGCAACAATAACATAAGTAGCTTAGGTGTCTTGATTCTTAGTCAAATGTTTCACCAAGAGAAGCTGTATTTACTTTTTGATAAAAGATAAGAGGTTTAAGTAATTTCCAGATAGCTAGGATCTTGAGGTTTAAGATTCTATTATATCCAAATGAATTAATAAGTACCTTTAAACCAAAGGAAGAAACTTGCCCCAAGATGACCTTTGACATGCGATCAATCGCCTACTCATGTCCTAGATGTTCCTTAATATTGTGAACAACCTAGCCAATAAATTTCACGACAAATATCGGGTGTCAATGTGTCACCTCTTTAATGAATGCTTATTAAGTAATCATGATTAGTTAAAATATCAGAAACTATTTAACAACTTAGTGTGCTTCATGTAGTTCAATATGTCAAACATGATACAAATTCTTCCAAACCTTTCCATGAAAAGTGTGCTCTTTGTGAACCACCAAGCTAGTGAAGTGAAACCAAAAACCCACCCAAAAAAAAAAATTCTCACCTCTAGAGATATTTTCAGAATATGACGAACGTGTTATAAGCATAACCGAGAAGCAAACTGAGCATATACACACTTCGACTTCAAAGAAAAAAAAAACAATTACTTTGCGTAAAAAGTCCCTTACTTACTAGTAATTACTCGTTAGAGTATAAAATTCATGAGCAATAATCAAATTACCTATAAAAGGATGACATGATTTTAGAAGGAAACGGCACTATATTATCAAGAGTTAAATATCTCCTCGGAAGAAATAATGTACATCTATCATCATCCCAAAGTAGAGAGAACATTTAATTGAGTATTTTTTTGTATGAGGAAACATTTAGTATTTACCTTGCCTGATTTCTATTCCAATTTTAATCATTTACCTATTATAGTTCCCATTCTTCACATTTAAGAAAGTATATACTTTCCTATTCTACGAATTTAAGAATATTATTCACTTTGAAAACCAAGTGGTACTGGTTGAGATGATTTTCGTTTTACACTCATTCATCAGCAGAATTAATAAAAAAAAGAAAAGGAAAAAAAAAACGACTGCAGTGAGAAGAAAAGAAAGGATAAGACCTTGTTGGAAGAACAACATGCCACAACTTTATTGAAACATAAAAAGCACGTCAAGACACTATGAAGCATTAATCCAATAAAATTATTTTATTATCTTACCAAAAAAAAATTTATTTCATTATCCTACCAAATGAAACTTTTTTATAAAGTTTGCTTTTCCGAAAACTTGTATAGAGTTTGTTTAACGTGATTCAATAGAATACTAGCATTAATCCAATAAATTATGTATGTTGATAGTCAAAAAAGAATCCATACTTTAGGAGATTTTATCTTATGCTAAAAAAAGTGCAGAGACACTCATGTAGTCGGCACTAACATTTTATAGTAAAAAATTGACTTGAGGACAGCAGCAATACAAAAGGTGAATCATTTAAAATAGCTAAAAAGGCAAACTGAGAGGAAATCGTGTCATGTTTTCGCCCATTCTAATAGTGCAAACATCTAACAACCCGTCCAAAGGCCGAACAAAAACTACGGCGATTCTTGAACTCTCATGAAAAGAATTAAAAATAGTAGCAAACCAGTACCAAATTACATGAATCAATGAAAGACTTCATTATTTTTGCAGAAAGGGGAGGACCTTCCGCAGTGGGGCTGACGTGTTCCCTCGCCGGAAACGGTTGTGGGTTTGATCCTCGCCGGAAATCTGGCTGTGCTTGCTTTGTTCGTGAAGAGAGGGCAGGAAGAAGAAAGGACGAACTTCCGCGCAGAGGACAGGCAAGAGGTAAGGTTGAAAAAAATTTTTAGAAGGGTAAGTTAGGGCTGGGAAGCAATAATTTTTACAAGCTTCCCGGCGGTTTTAAATCTCCACTGAGCCGAACTGGACCACTTACCGGCGGTAAAAACTGCAACGAAAAGTTGCGGTCTTTACCAGCGGTGCTTTACAAAAAACTGCCGGTAAAGTTAGTATTACCAGTGGTACTTTATAAACAACCGCCGGTAAAGGCCGTTTTTTTGGCAGTGAGGTTTAGGTCATGAACCCAGTTGTCAAACCATAACGAGGTGTTGGTTCCTAGCGCCAATTGGTGTTTTGTGTTGATTTTGAGGATAATTATGTTCTTCGAGGTCTGCTTCCAAGCCAAAGAGTGACCTTGTTTGGATTTGGTGCATGCGGAGTGTGTGATGTTCCCGTACTTCTGTCTCCTGAAATTTGCCCAAAGAGAATCAGACTTTGAGTAGATTCTCCACAAAAGCTTCAATCTAAAAGCTAAACCTAGACTTTGAAGTTTTCTGAGACCTAGACCCCCTTCTCATTTAGACTCACAGATAGTATCCCAATTTACTAGGTGCATCTTTATGTTACCCTTGTAAGACGAAGTCCCTGAACATCCTCTCAATTTTTTTTGAAATGTTAATAGGGAGGTGGAAACACGATAGGGTGTGTAGAGAGATGCTTGAGAGTATTGTTTTAATTAGAGCAACCTAGCAAAAGAGAGGGATTTCTTTGCCCAACCACTGAGTCTCTTTTTGATGTTCGCTATAAGTGGCTCATAGGACTCCCGAATGATTCTAGATTGGGGGACAACTATTCCTAGGTAGGTTCCTAGAGATTGGGTATGATTAAATGGTAGAATCTCCTTTACCTGGTTTTGTGTTTGCTGGGGGACTGCTAAAGAGAAAAGATGGATGATTTAACACGGTTAATATGTTGTCCCGAGAAGTCAGCATATTCTTTCAAGATTTCCATCCACTACTAAAAAACCAGATTCCGCTGACTATTCCGTCGATGGAATGAGAATTGGCTGGAAGATTTGGGTTGTCCGCCGGACGATTCTTGTAAACCCTTGTCGGCGGACTGCGGGGCCTAATTTTTTTTTTTACAAATCCCATAGGCATCCTTCCGCACCCTTCGTCTCCCTCCCCCGCTCCCTTCTTCTCCCTCCCCGCCTCCGTCTTCATCTCCCTCCCTCGTGCCCGACTTCTTCTCCTTCCGCCGCGCCCGTCTTCTTCTCCTTCCCTTGTGCCCTTCTTCTCCTCCCTCCCCCACGACATTCTTCTTCTCCCCCTGTACCCTTCCCTCCCAACCCCCTTCTTCTTCTCCCTCTCCTATGCCCATCTTCTCCTCCCTCCCCCACAACCTTCTTCTTCTCCCTTCTCTGCGCCCTTCTTCTTCTCCCTTCTCTGCGCCCTTCTTCTTCTCCCTACCCTGCGCCCAGTCTTCTTCTCCTTTCCCCGGCGCCCTTCATCTACTCCCTTCCCCCGCGACCTTCTTCTTATCCCCCCACTTGCGCCCTTCTTCTCGTCCCTCCCCTGCGACCTTCTTCTTCTCCCCACTTTCGCCCTTCTTCTCCTCCTTCCCTCGCGACCTCTTCTTCTCCCTCCTCAGCGCCCTTCTTCAACTCCCTCCTTGGGCCCCTCTTCTTCTCCTTCCCCCACGCTCTTCTTCTTCTCCCTCTCCTATGCCCTTCTTCTTCTCCTTCCCTGGCGCCCTTCTATTTGTAGCTTGAACCGGGTGTTCGGGTCTGGATTATCATTTTATTAATTTTGTCATTTGTAGACATGCTCTAATGCAAAATGAGTAGTATGCTACTGGTAATATATGGCTTTTCTTACTAACAAACTCAGTTATGAACGAAAACTATGTAACTGCCTTACTATTTTTGCGACGTTCTGCCATCATTTTTAATTTTATTATTATGTTTGACTTACCAAATAGTCTCATTCTACTTTCCCCATGAGAGGTGCAGAAGTTGCCATGTTAAGTCTACTGCATTTAGGGATCCCATTAAATTCTCTTACTGTATCATGTGTGAATTATGCAACTAACTCAACTCGTGTGGTTACATATTATTTGGCTCTCCAATACTCTAATTAGATACATGTCATTTCTGGATTGTTTTCAAGTGAATCCATTACAGTTAGAATTTTTACTAAAGATTAATTATGTGTTTTGAAGTTTGTATCTTAGGTTAAGTTGCATGTTGGTTATCTATGCCTGGTGCAGGTATAGACTTAAACCATGTGGAAACTCTGATTTTTTGTTTATATGGCTATGAACTGGCTGTTATCATGCCTACTGATGCTTCTGTGTTTCCTTAGACATCAGTAATTTCTTGATCACAAGTAGCCACCTCCATTCTCTCTGTTGATGAACCTTCAGGCTAATTCTGATTGTTCTTTTCACTCTCTCTTGCTGTGTGCAAGCAGTTTTGAGGGCCTGATTGTGAATTCTTTGCATTTGTGTGTTTGAACTCCAGTGAAACTTAGAATGCTGAGTTATCATTTAATATGCTGGGAGTTGTTAACATAACATCCACTTATGACAGAAGAACTCGTGATGTTGAAAGTTCTTTAGTTGCTCGGGGGGACCTTTGGAGAGCTGAGGCCTCACATGGGGATTCAACATCTTGGAATGACACATCACCTCTTTTTCTTATACAACTTGATGCCATGCTCTTTGTGCTAGATACAATGCTTCTTTTGCTAGTTCATTTATCAAAACAACACTTACTTTGGAATGGCTTTGATCGCAAGGTAACACATCAATTTGTGCACAGATGGAATGTTTAGCTAGTATTTTTTTAGAAAATAGTTTGCTCAAATTCAGTTCAATATGCATCCTAATGAAACTGGTAATGGTATTAACTTTGGTAAGCCCTTATAAGATTGCTTTTCTTTTTCTAATTTTGATGTTTCTCAGAAGGACCTTATGATCTTCATCTTGTCCTTGAACTGATATTTGAATTGCATTTAGATATTTTACAAAATGGAATGCATTCCCTCTGCCCTGCTATGTGGTAAAAGCATAGGAGATGGTTATTTATGTGAATGGTCTGCCTGAATCCATTGACTTGTGTAAGTTGAGATACTTGTTGGAACTATAGAATAGTTTTTTTCTGTTAAGGATTTGACATTACTTTTACTGCTTGCCTGCATTACACAATCTCCATGGACATAGGCTAAACCATTAATAGGCCACAAGATTTGACATTATCATACAAGAAGAAGATGAAAAAGGTGATTCTCAAGGGCATCAATGAATTGAAACGGGCTGAAGGCAACAACAAATGTTCTCCTGTTCTTGAGATGCACAGAACCCAATGGTCATGACAGAGTTAAAAGAAGCAAGGTTCACCACCCTTTCTGTCTTTGAATCTCTCTTAGTCTTCTTGCTCACGCCAAGGCCCATCAACTCTCGAAGGTCTTTTTCTCCTCGTTCTTGGTCTGTGGTTGTGGTGTCTACTCTCTGGTCTCAGCTCTCAACTCTTTGCTCTTTGCTCTATGCTCTCTCTGCTCTCTCTCTCTCTTCTCTTTGCTCTCTCTCTCTCTCTCTCTCTCTCTCTCTCTCTCTCTCTCTCTCTCTCTCTCTCTGCTCTCTCTCCCTCTCTCTGCTCTCTGCTCTCTGCTCTCTCTCTCTGCTCTCTGCCCTATGCTCTCTGATCTCTCTCTCCCTGTCTTTGCTCTCTGCTCTCTCTGCTCTCTCTGCTCTCTGCTCTCTCTCTCTCTCTCTCTCTCTCTCTCTCTCTCTCTCTCTCTCTCTCTCTCTCTCTCTCTCTCTCTCTCTTGTAGTTCAATTTTTTTTATTTTTTAAAACGTTTCGCCGACGCGCCCTTTTTCATCGGTTGGGAGCATACCCGCGGACGGCTCGTGTCATCAGCGGAGTTGATCCGTTTCGCGCATCGAGTTTTTTCTTTGCACGATGTTGTCTTAGCTGTCATCGGAGTGTCCGCCGACGACTTTTGGTGTTCGAACGACGGCTTTGGCTGCCTGGCGGACCCAACATTTTTGCAAGTGATCATTTTGTTTGTAGTGGAAAGATTTGCTTTTCCTATAAGAAGTGTGTCATCGGTATAATGTAGGTTGCAAATGGGAGTAGTATATGAGATGGGCTGCCAATGGATAAGGCTTCCTTTTGAGGAAATTTCTGATAGTTTGTTTGTCAGCAGTTCAGTGGGCAAAATAAACTGTGAAGGCCTGACGAGATGCCCCTGTCTGATTCCACAGGCATCGACGATGGAATTTGTAGGTGTTCCATTTATTAGAATTTGATAGGTTGTTGTTGTAATGCAAGAAAGAACAAGATGTTTCCATTGTTTGGGGAAGGTGTATTCATCCAGAGTGTGGCTACTGAAATACCAGGAGATTGTGTCAAAAATCTTCGGAGATCAACCTTTGCTCCAAAATAGGAGCGTTTTTTCTTTTCGACTAAAAGGATTTTCGAACTTCGTGTGCTAACAGAATGTGGTCAGTTATTTGCGACTGACCCCACGTTTGCGACTACTCTTTACCCAAGAAAATGCTACTGGTACGAGTCCGTACTCGGCCTCGAGTAAGTAATGACATGGATAGCTCAGGTGGCCATCCATGTCATATGTTGCGTCATGAATAAATGAATCCCGAGGCCTCCCTCCCGCTTCCTCCCTCTCCCTTTCCCTCCGCGCCGTCTCCCTTCCTCCGAGATGCAGATTCCATCGAGAACGGCTAGAGACTTCTCGGTGATGCTCTTATCGGGGTCCACGATCATCTCCAAGAGCAAAGGAACCAGACCCATCTCCACAAAGGCCGAGACGACGTTCTGGTTTTGTAAGGAATTAGAGGTGACCATGTGGTAGACGACGATGACGAGGGAGGCTTTTGAGGCGGCAGGGCAGATGGGTTCTCTGATTATCCCTGTGAAAGCGTCGTGGAATCCTTTAATTGGGTCATTAATGTATCGAGGTGCCTCTTGTCGGCGGTGACGAGCTCCCTTATCAGCAGCACGGCATTTCGTCAAACGGTGACGAGCTCCCTTATCAGCAGCACAGCATATCGTCGAACGGTTAAGTCTTCACATTTCAAGAACCAGTGAAGGGCCGCGAAGGGAGGAGACGGAGCCGAGATAAGACCGGGATTCGGAGTCGAGCGGGAACATCCATGTGATCAGGACCTGCAAGATCTCCTCCAATATTATCATCCCACTGGCCGTTTGAATTGTGTTCTCGAACGGATTCACTGCGGCAAAGGAATCGAAGGCGGCTGACACGAAGGCACCGCCACCGCCGCGACCATGCACTGCCGGTCCCGCTCGTTCTCCCTCACAGCCTGTTCATATTCTTCACCGATTGGACGACGCGGTGGAGTCACTGGCAGATAAGACGTCCGACAGCATCCCCAAGACAGCGGCTGAGGAGACGGGGATCCAGGGGTGGGAGGGAGGCGGCGGGATTCGTTTGCTGATGCAGCGTATGACATGGATGTCCACTTAAGCCATCCATGTCATTACATACTCGAGGCCAAGTACGGATATCGTACCCATTGTATTACTCTTTACCCACTAGGGTTTTGAAAAGAGTAATTCTATATGGATTGCGTACAATTTGCTTACATCCCCTTCACGTGAATAAAATATGCATTGCAGGCACAAACATGGAGGCAATGCATATTTTAATCCGAGGATATACGCCAATTGTACGCATCTCCATTCTATGCATATCATTATTCTTTTAAAAATGACTTAAAAGCTGCTTGTTGCTAAAATGGAGGGGAGTTAAATGGTAAAAAGCTAAAAAAAAATATCAACTTCATCCACTCCTTCATTGTAGTTACTATTTAAGATGATATTTAATTATATTTTGTGTGCTTAATTTTCTGCCTTTAAACTAAGAGCCAAAAAAAAAATGGCCATACATGCATGACTTATAGGCATATATAAGCAAAATAGATTAGGAAAGCTTTTCCTTTTTCTTTCCTCTTCTGGTCAACAAATGAAGTCAGGAATTTGGTTTCAAATTTCAAAGCAGGTTGTATTCCAATCAATCCAGATTGTAATCCAATCAAGGGAAATAACAGGACACTGGTCGACACTGGCCAAGTGGGTATCCATGCCGAAGCCTGTTACAAGCTTTGCCCCTGGTGAAGCTTCCTCATCAGTTCAGGGAGACAGGCTCACTAGCGATCAACGAGTCTTTTTTTTGCAGCACAAGGATCTGCTTATGGATAAACAACATTCCAATTTTTTTTGAAAGACTGTATCTTAAATGATTGCATGAGGGCATGCTTAAGCCCCTCAAATTACTTTTATGGATGACTGCTCGACTCCCCAAACTCCACCACCTCACACCCACAACTGAGCCGTACTTTGATGCATCAATGAAAGGCTTAAATTTGTGTCGGATAAAAAAAAAAATCAAAGCAGGTGACGTAAGGGAAAGATAACGAGCCCAGCCCAACCCCGATCCCGAGAGTCACGACTCAAGCAGAATATAGTAAGAATAATGCTATGAGTCACTCACTTTGAGTACAGCCTGAAGCAGAATCAAAAGTGAGTACAGCCTCGGTACTCATAGCATTACTCTATAAGTAATTAAGGTTCTAAACTTCCAACGCATGGACACCATATTTTTTGGCAGCTGATGGCAAAGGCTTCGTGGCCAAGTCTGATCCACGGACGAGAACGCAACTAGACAAGCCGCAGTGGGTACTTAACCCGTCGAAAAGGAAGGGAATTAAAGTGGAAAAGCTCAACAACTTTAAGTACTGCTTCCGTTCTGTAAATGAAAGCTCAACGAATTCCAAACGTCCGCTGACCGCCGCTTATAAATTTCTCTCTTTCTTTCTCTTTCTCTCTCTATCTTTCTCTTTCTCTTTCTCTTTCTTTCTCTCTATCTTTCTCTCTCTCTCTCTCTATCTTTCTCTTTCTCTCTCTCTCTCTCTCTCTCTCTCTCTCTCTCTCTCTCTCTCTCTCTCTCTCTCTTTCTCTCTCTTTCTCTCTCTCATGCCTCTTCTAGTCTTAGTGACTTGTCTTTATTAAGGCTCCTCACTTGTGTGTAAACTTCCTCCCTGTAGTTTAATCAAACCGCTCCCTGACGGGTCTCCACCTTGAAATTGACTATTTTCCCGATTCTTATATGTATGGCTCAGTCTTTTCTTTGGTAGGTCTGATTAATTTCTAGGCGGCTACGGACGCTCGCTTCAATCCAGACTCGCCGGGTGTTAACATTAACAATGGATTATATACGTACGCACCTTTCAATTCCCGTCGTATGTAGAAGAAATAGACGCGCGGAAACAAATGAGAAGAGAACAAGGACCTTCGTGTTGCTCGTTTCTAGCGAACGGCGCCCGGTAAACGTCGTGTGGAGCCGAGGGACGCACTCAAGGACGAGCAAAGTCTAATTGCTTCCGTCATGGGAGTGACGAAATGCCGCAGTCACTTTGCGCGTGATGCTTGTCAAGCCAGACACTGACCCTTGCCTCGGCGTCGCCGGGACCCAGAACTCTTCTTCTTCTAGATATCACAATTAGATGATTTGGCGAACGAGAATGGACGTCGGTGATCATCGTGCGAAAGAATCAAGACGACTGAATTCTGTTTATTGACAGCACATACGAAGAAAAGAGGGGGCTAGTCAGGGTGCTGACGAACAACTCGTGGCGTCAGGTGCGTGACGTCTCGCGAATACTGTTTTGTACGTGAGGTCGATGGGTTCTTTATATGAAACATGAATCTGCAACAATTAAGTTTGTGAGAATCGAAGGAATTTTGAAGCTCCAGCAAACCAAGTCTGACTGGAAGCTCGGAACCGCTTCTCCTGTGCTTCAGTTTGCTGGTGGGGGTAGACGAAACTTAAGGAACGTGAAGGCGGCGGCTGGCGAGGCGGAAAGTTGAGGAGAAGATTCGAGTTCATGATGGGATCAGATGATGCGTTTACAGGCGTCTTTTTAGGGCTTGATCTCAATGTATGTCAGAGAAAACACGTACCCTGCAGTGAGCAATTCTTTTTTTCATTTGTGTTGATCTAATTTCTGTTAATATTCGTTATAATTAGAGATTCATGAGGAGTATACAATTGCTGAATCAGTTTAATTTTGATCAATTCCGTTTCTTAATTCAGTCTCCATGCAAGCAAAAAATACTTCAGGAGGAAGGTACGGATCATACCCAAGAAGTCGTCTCCGTGCAAAACAAGGTATTAGTCCTCTTACTTTTGTCAGCTCTCTTTTTTTTTTTTGTTGTATATATATATATATATATATAGATATCGTGTAGAGAATGTTGTCAGGCATTTCTCCGAGAGTTAATGATTCTCTTTATTTGCGTTTGCACTATAAGAAACTGTATTAATTAGCATCCTACCCAGTTCAATTTTGCAATCGCAATTCATGTATTGCAAGCCAAATCTCCATTTAATATACTGAGCCTGAATCCAGGTTCAAGCTCTAGAAGCCAAGGTGCAGCGTCTGTGTAGAGAGAATGACCACCTGAATGCGATGCTTGAGATGATGGCCGTGAACTACATCAGTCTTCAATCAAATTTGAAGAGGAAGAACCCATTCGAGACGGGAACACCAACGGAGAGTATCTCCACCCAAGACTCAAGCAAGAGACAGGCCAGTGTACCTCTGAAAGCCAAGTGCTCGCAAGTGCTTGTAAGAACCGACGGAACAGAAGAAACCATGGTTAGCCTCCCCACGCCGACTCTTTGATCAGTAGCACAGTAATTTATTCGAACACCTGGAAGACACGAATCCAGTTTCACGTTATGATCTGAATCTAATAGTGATTTTTCTGTTTACTTTCTCCTGGTAATTGTTGTTTAGATTGTCAAAGATGGGTACCAATGGAGGAAGTATGGACAGAAGGTGACCAAGGATAACCCATCTCCTCGAGCTTACTTCAAGTGCTCCTCTGCGCCAGGGTGCTCTGTCAAAAAGAAGGTAAAATTATCGTCTGAAACTTCATTTTTTTTCTGGGAGACTCCCTGAAGCCATATTCCGTGATCCTATGTACTTGCGAATTTCATATATTGAATTCTGCAAGTACTAATTAATTAAACTTGGGGGCACAAATTAATGTATTGCACTTGGTAAGCAATTTCTGATTCAGTATTGATCCATAAATAGTATTATTGTTCTATCCATTTTCCAGGTTCAACGATGCGTTGACGACAAGTCTGTTCTTGTGGCAACTTATGAAGGAGAGCACAATCACCCCCCTGCAGGCATCAACGCTTCACCCCCTTTACCTCTCGGCTCTGTAATCTGCTCAACGTCCAACTGCGATCCTCTGCGACCGACTGTCACCCTTGACCTCAGTCTGTCGGATTCCCCCAAGAAGGTTATAAAAGGAGATGATCAAAATAATGAAGGAAGAAGGATCAGCAGCCCAAGCAATTACATGAGTGCGAGCAAGATTAATGGTGACTTGAATGCATATGTGGCCACCCTAACTAAAGACCCAAGTTTTACAGCAGCGTTAGCTGCTGCAGTAGTTCGCTCCCTTGTCAATCTTCCCCAGTAGAATTAGCCAATATTTAGCGAGCTTGAACAGTTTTAGTTAGCTAGTGAAGTAACTGGAAAGTACTCCATGTCAATTAAACAATATTGGAATGTTTTATGCTAGTACCTGCTAGTACCGCTTCAAAGTTTTTGTTAATTGATAAATCAATTCCAACAAAGAGATGCAGTATTTTATTAATATTGCTTCCGTTAACCCAGGGTGAAGCCGTGAAAGCGACAGCATAAAAGAAAATCTTAATTAATCAGTCATAAATTCTTAATATATATAGAGAGATTACAATATTGGTGTCTAATCGGTTTCCCACCACCTTTTCTCTCACCGCTAACCTGATCATCGGACGTCGCCCTTCTATGAGTAGTTTCACGCCTTATAAACTGAAATTTCCCCGCAAAGTGTCTCACTCTTAAACGGTTGCTACTCAATATCTTTCCAATCACAAGATATATACCCCGATAAGATTATAACAAGCTGCCTTTACCGGCTAAAAACTTATCGCGGGTAAACGGAGCGATGGTAAAGTTGTTACCGGCGGTCAAAAAGCACAAATCTGGCGCCGGTAATTTATCGGAGTTGTATAAAGTGCCGGTACAAAATACAAATAAAGTATTGGCGAAAAAAAACAGCGGGAATTTTTTTTCCCGTTATAAGGTTTAATTTTATGATTAACGGCCGCTGGTGGATTCCAAAATTTTACCAATGGTTTCGTTAACGCCGGTGTATTTAATTTTAAGAATAACGGTGGTTTTATGACCGCCAGGTGGATTTTATTTTTGAGATTACCGGCGGTTTTATGACTATCTGGGGATGAGTTGATAATTATAAAAAACAGTTTTTTTATATTTCCCTGTTTAGATTACACATCATGTTGCATCATCATTCATTCCACAAATACAAAAATTTAGATGACTAAACCTTCACTAATTAATCTACTAAAAATAAATACCACTTATGCACAAGAGTTAATGGTTACTCAAAGAAAGATAACATAATTGAATTTAACTACACTGAATAATGTGTCATTAGAATAATTGAATATCAAAGGAAATTGTTACTCAACCATTCCATCCTCCTTGTCCCAACTAAACCCTCGGCATCAGGATTGGCATTTTCATTATCATTGCCTGCATCCATAAATTAAAAATCTATTAACATTTAATTTAAAATAACGACCATCACCCGTCATAATTAGTTAATAACAAAGTTATAACATACCACGAGTTTGATGTTGATGTGATTGCGTCAAAATGGCGATTTGCTCTCTCATAATCGCCAACTCCCTCTGTGTGGCAGCGTCTTTGTGCTTCAACTCTGTCACTTCCTCCCTCAGTGATGCAATTTTTGAAGGGACGCTGACCTGTGCGCCCAACCCGCCCCATCACGTAAATACCCATGACCAAAACCCTTCTCGTATCCACCGTGATGTCCATCATTTAGATGATCCAATACGGATCTAAAATCTTCAAGGTCTCCCGATTCAGAGACCTCGTGAGCGATGACTTCTGCACGTAAATGTTCCTACAAAACACATTATAGAAATATATTAGTTTCTTTTCTTATATAGTAACTTAAAAATCATGTTAACTTAGAAACTTACACATTTTTCTCGTGTGGCATCAATAGGAAACGTCCCATCCTTTTTCCTATGCGCCCCAACATAACCATTAAACAGACTAAAAGAATCCTTTGTTTATTTTTCTATTTTCAAAAACAATAATCTATCAATAAACTATCTTCGTGTAGTTATGAAAATTAAAAAAAAATGAATGGATGAGTTCTGACCTGTTGCTTATAGTACCGAAGGAATGACTTGGTCTCGAGAGTGTGAAGGATCTTTTGCTTAGACCGATTGATCTTGTTCTTCTTCGACATTTCCTTCACTTCTTCTTGCTCCCAATAATCCTACAAATCTTAAGTAATGGTTGGGATGGGAATAGTTGCATAATCTTACGGGTTCCTGCCTTCAATGTAGTCTCTCCTCAAGTAGCACCGATTGTCTCAAATGAATTTCTGAAGAATGGGCTTAAGGAATTTTTTTGCCTCCGTGCTACTTAGCTCTGTTGTTCCATCAACATCAACCCACTTGTACAATTGCTAGAATACAATTAAAAACAACTAGTCAAACTAGAGTGGCAATAGAGTGACATATCTATATGAAAAGAGATAATTTCAATTAGCAAAATTATGTATGTACCGACATTGCCTCGAACCACTAATCGAACATGTCACGTTGGTCCTTCCACATTTTATGCATAACAAAATACCGTTCTTGACGACAGTCGGAGCCAACCATGCTTGAGAAGTTTCCCACTTCCTCATTTGTCATTTGATTACCCTAGCTAAGTGCTCCAACTAGGGGAAGTGATTAAATATATTCATGACAATGAGTAGTTGACTAAAGACAAATCTACATTTTTGTTTAATATAAATTGCTTGTTAATTCTACTATTTTCTTGAAATTCTTATGTAGAGAAAAAACGTATGGAAGATAATTATATAGATAAGCCATATTTTATTAGTAATTAAGTTTTAAAAATGAAAAGGGTAGATGAGATTTTCTAGAACAGTTTCTACAAAAAAGTTCTACTTTAAGACTAGAACTCAGACTTTAATTTGTATTCATTCACCTTTCTAGTGACTATGAATTGACAATTATACAAGAGAGGTGCATCTAATTAGACAGGGACAAGGGACAAGCACATATAGGATGGAAAAAAATGAAACAGAAAACCAGTACAATTAGGCTGACATACATCTATAAGGCTGATAAAAAGGTGATCTTATAAGGACAAAGCATTAATTGTAAACTTGTGTATTTGGCAGATGTAGTGACTCATACTACTTATAATACTAAACTTAAAACTATACCCAAATTAAAACATCTAGGCAGTTTTGGGATTGCTAATTTAGTGCATATCATATATGAAAAGTAAACACTTTTTCATTGAAAAGGCTTGATTGGTGAACATAAGTCGAGTGATTTTCATCTGGTAATATAGTTATAAAACCATAGTTTTGTTTCAAGTGTAAAATAAAGAAGGTACTAAAATCGAAAATAGAAGTATTACCATATTATAACTTACGATTATAAGTTTTAATCAAATGACAAGTTAGGATATCGAAAGCCCAAATTTACTAATTAATGAAATATGCCAAACATAGCCCTAAAACTTTGTAAAAAAAATCAAAATCAAAATTAATCAGAACATGACGAATGTGTTATAAACAAACACGAGAAGAAAACCGAGAAGAAAACCAGAAAAACCGTGAACCCAAAGAATCTCGCGAACATGTCTTCACGAGTAAAAAAAATGAAAAGCCAAAAAGAATCACAAAGAATTGATAAACCGTATACGGAAGAGAATAATGTTTTAGAAACTGAAGAAAGTAGTTGAATCAATCGAAAACTTCAATATAAGTAAGTGGAAAAATCAAAACCCGCCTATCCCGAAATACCTAATTTTTCAGAAAGGGAGGAACTTCCGAAGTGGCGCTGCTGCGTCCCCTCACGGAAACAGTTTTGTGTTCGCTCGTCGCCGGAAATCTGGCCGCGCACGCATCATTGATGAAGAGAGGCCGTGCGTGCGTCATTGGTGAAGAGAGGTCATGTTCGCTCATTGCTGGAAATCTGTCCGCGCTCGTCGTAGGAAAGGGGCGAACTTCCGAAGTGTAGAGCTCGCGTGAGATGGTTAGGTGAAAAATATTTTTACAAGGGCAACTTAGGGTCGGGAAGCATTAATTTCTACATTGTTACCGGCGCTATAAAACCGCTGCTGAGCCGAACTGGACAATTTAGAGGGTTTTCCGGCGACAGGTCCAGTTTGGATTGCCGGCGGTTATTTGTAAATAACCGCCGGTAATACCTGCATTTCTACTAGAGCATGCTTCCAAAAGAAAAATTTTCCCAATCCAAATTAATCTTCTGATTGAATTGAGTGGAAAAAACTTTTTTTAGTACAGAAGCAAATTTTAGCAATTTATCTACAATTACAACCCGGATATATTGTAGTCATGATCCCTCACTAGCTCTCCATTCCAAGGACAGTGAAACTTTTTTATGACTGCTGATATATAAACCTCTTTTCAGAAAAATATGAATGCATTCGGTACTGTTCCTACAATTGAATGTAGAGTCATATTCTAATTAAGATAAATTTTAGTATGATTCACTGACAATTGTTGATATGTACAGTCTTATGAATTCCCTCAGAACCTTTGATTTTAAATACGTGATATTGTTATATTGTATATAGTCGAATTACTAGGAAGAAGTAACATCAGAGCTCTAGCACTTGCAGATACAGGGGAACGTCCCTCTACCAACTTAATAAAGTCACTTTGTGAAGGGCAATATGGCTGGTTGCAATCAAGCGGTACTTTGAACCTTGCATTCAAATTTTGTTTTCTAAACTCGTTGATAAGATTCACGCTCGAAGCTGCTAGATAAATGCACACTAGCTTCGGGAAGGACGTGTGACTAATTGCATCTCGTCGTCAATCAAGTAATTATTATTACTTATCATTCAAAAACCATTTATCTGAAGCAAAAGAAGTGTATTCACATTCACATTGATCAGCCACAGAGAAGATCTGATGACACTGATCAGGTACTGACTAATTGCATCTCGTCGTCAATCAAGTAATTATTACTTATCGTTCATATATAGACCACTTATCTAAAGCAAAAGAAGTGTATTCACATTCACATTGATCAGAGAAGATTTGATGCCACTGATCAGGTGCGTGCTTTAATTTGTCGCTGTTAATGATGCCCGTGGGGCACCGAGTGTTAGGTCAATGCTCGTGAAACACACTAGCTTGCAGATAAAATTAAGGCCACTTCGATGTGCAAATTAAAGTGCAAAAGGCCCTTGCATCTCTGCCCGCTACTCTCCTCTATATATATATAGCTATGGCTTTTTTCCCTGATCTTCTCATTTTAGAGTCCCTTTACACGAAGCAGAAATGGTTTGGTGGGCTCCTTAATTATTATTTCGTTTACACATGCCAGAGCTTTGAGTTTTAGACCAATTTATTTTGTTAGCTTTCTGTAATTCGTTTCATATTTGTCTTCAATTTAATTACCAGTACTGCTCTTGACTTCCACAACGCCGAGAACTTGCAAAGCCTGAAATAGATATCCTCAACGAACCAACCCGATTTCCACAACAATTGGTATCGAGCCAAGGTTAACGACCTATGGGCAGTTTGTTTATTTCCCACGCCCGTGGTCGAAAGTTTTTTCATATCCGATCGAACAACTTTATGTATGCTCTTTTTATCAACAAGAGCTTGATGTATCATTGGACCCCAATGTCTTTTTGAAGGAGACCTATGGAAGGAGCTAGATAAACAATTTTTGAAGAAAAGTTGCGAGAATCGGTTGATCTCAAGAAGAAACGTCGGACCCAGCAATACTTCCGAGTAACTTTTTGTGAGCGGTGTGTTCTCGGGAAAACAAACAAAAGTAAAGTTTGGTACCGCAATCCACAATCATGTAAGGAATTATGGATTTTCGCTCACATTATGTATCATGCAAATGATTATGATATTTTACGTGTTTTTGGTTCCACCGCTTATTATCACGTAAAGGAATCTAAAAGCGGATCCAAGGGCTAAGAAAGCCTTGTTTATGGGATTCACTCGGTGTGAAAGGATACCGACTATGGTGTCTATTTTCAAAGAAGACTATTTGCAGCGAGGATGTTACCTTTGATGAATCTTCTATGTTCAAAAGGGTAACAAATGATTCAGAGAAGTCCACAACATGTGGAGGTAAAGTTTGCTACTTTTTGATGATATGGTGGTTTGCATTTCCTATCATAGTTGAAGACGTTTCGAAGAAGGATTTCCAAATAAGAATGATATCCGCTACAAAGCAAGACTAGTAGCTGTAAAGGTTATGCTCGTAAAGAAGGAATTGATTATAATGAGGTAAGAAACATTCCTCCATTAGAATTCTTTCATGCAACCCCAATTTTTCCACAATGACGTCGGATCCAGCTCGAGTAAATCTCCATTAATGAAGCTACGTTGACGCTGTTGTCGTCCAGCACTTTCTTTGTAGCTTCGTCAAATAAATTACTGTTATTATTGTTGTCGTCTTGTTCGTAGTATTCCGTCGTGAAGCTACTTGCCACCTAACCCTCGTTATGACTTCATGATTAATATTAGTGAGTGATCCGCCTTGAGATGGAAACCGTGTTGCTCGTTTGCTTGCCCCGACGGACTCAGTACGTTAGCCATCTGTCGACCTGAAAGATCACTCGATCCCCAAACGTCAGCCTGACACACTGCTATTGTTGTCATCCTCGTTACCTCAGTGAGGTACCCGTTCGAGTCTTTATTTAGACTTTTCTAAGCGGATTCCGGAATACGCATGGAAGGCGACGAGAATTTTTAAGAGAGGTGATGGACGGACGTGTCAGGGAGACTAAAGACTCCAGTCGTGACCGGCGACTGGGGAGAGGGATGAAGCAGTTTACGTCGACCCCATTCCATGACTAGCTAGGCATCATGCAGTTAGATTTCCGGGAACTAGATCTGATGTGGTTGTCAAATCTCAAAGTAATCTAAGTTGTAATTGTATGAAAAATAATTTGAGTACTGCCATATTTTACTATAAATTTTTACATCACTGTTTTTCCTGGAAGCATAGTTGGCAGTCAAGATAAAGTCTAGAGTTTAAACTTACCTATAGAATAGGAAAATAGTTCTTGCGTTATCTCTTATCTGGATTGCAACAAGGATGCCACGTCAGTAAACCCTCACAACAAAATTTGGTAGTACCCATATCACCACTCTAATTGTATTCACCTCACATACAAAGTCATATAAAGAACTATTCTTATTCCCCTTCGTGGAGTATAGGAATGTAAACACATGTATGAAATAATTGATTGAAAGACCTTAACCTCGCGCTCGTAGTCTTTGAGCTTGAGAATATGTTCACGTCATGCAAGCACAGACCAACTCAAGATCGTTCCCTACATGTAGATCTCTTTGTAGTGCACTTATCACCTCCTTCAACCGTGTGTACCCAACCACACCTATCCTGTTTCCAACACATCCTTATTTTTTATTTTTCGATTTTTCTGAACTCTTAAAGGCTAGTTGCTCGTGTCCAAAATTAAGCAAGTGCAACAACAGCTTGAATATTAAAGCTTAGGAGTGTGCCACATGGTAATCAAATGAATAACTTCACAGAGTAGCATACACGCAACAACAATGTAAATCATATCCAGATTAAAATATAAAATCCTGTGTCTATAAAAAATTAATAAGGAAAATAAAAAAATTATAAAGACAAATTTGAAACAAATAACATGGCCTATTAGCTCAGTTGGTTAGAGCGTCGTGCTAATAACGCGAAGGTCGCAGGTTCGAGACCTGCATGGGCCAAATGCAAATGATGTCTATTTTCAATTTAGCTATCTTGTTTTAATTGCCAGCCTATGTTTCTTTTGGTATGGATCCATATAATTGATCGCCATCCCATAGTGATTGCACGATCCAGCCCATTCCAGAGAAATTAACAAGTGCCAAGGTTGTTTTGTACATCCCCGTCCAATGGATAAATTTTTTTTTTTTCTGAACTCTTCAATATTGTAGTGCCCTTTCGCTCGTCGTGTAAAATTGAGGAAGTTGCACTATATGATTTTGAAGTTTAAAGCTAGGAGTAAGCAATGATCATCTAATGAATAACGTCACAGACTTAACACTGGCACATATAGCTCGAAACATAGAATCATATAAACGAAATAACTTAAAAGAAAATTTTCCTTAATATAAAAAAAATTCACGAGTGGCCTATTAGCTCAGTTGGTTAGAGCGTCGTGCTAATAACGCGAAGGTCGCATGTTCGAGACCTGCATGGGCCAATTATATTATATAATTTTTTTGGACCAATAACTATTTTTCTGGGTTTTTATGTCTGAAGTTCATGCTAGATATCAAATTGACCAGATTGGGTCTAACCACTTTGTGGTCTCCGTATATTGCTTGAAGAGTACCAGCCCATGTTATTTTGCGATAGGGTCCAACGATTTATGGTAGTACGGATCCGTTAAAGATCGTTTGACCCAGCCCAATCCAGAGTAATAAGCAACGGGCACGGGACGTTTTATATACTAGACGTTGCTCTCTCCAATCAACCGCATCCACGTCGGATATCTGCCACGTGTGTGTGTATTATTGGTTGATCAAACCTCAATGAGCGCATCACGAAGGACCCACGTTTCAACTTCCAAATGGCCGTAGTCGGGACGAAGGAAATAAAAAGACCGCGAAAGCGTTAGTTCAACATTCCGACGAGGATTTTACTCACAGAGAGGGCAAAATTCGATATACTTCTTTCTCAATGTGTTGAGAAATCTCAGATCTGATCCTCGCTCTGGAGAGTTCAGGCCGAAGAGTCGTGGCTCCCTCCGGGCCGCAGGCCCTCTCTCGTAGGAAAGCTCACCAACAGGAGAAATCATCTTCTTCTTCTTCACCTAGAGCCCTAACTGGCACTTCTCGGATTATATATAGAGAATCGTTTCCCCACGATTTCCCCTTCTGGCAACAAACCTGGTTCCTCGCTCTTCTCTTCTTCATGGCACTCTCAATGTTCGCTCTCGCTTTAATTCTCTATCTCGGTCTTGATCTAGAGGAATCGTCCCCGCTCCCAGCTTCAGCTGCTGCCGAGGGCGTTGAGGTATTTATAGTCTTGTGCTTATTTTATATTTATTTTTTTGAAAGAGCGTTTTCTTTGCGTTTTTAGTTAGAATTTTATCTTTGGTCAATTAATTTGATTTCTTTTTTGGTAGATTACGTACGGTGCTGTTCTGAAGTTAATGCATGAGAAGACCAAGTTCCGGGTCCATTCCCACGAGGTGCCGTACGGATCCGGAAGCGGACAACAGTCTGTTACTGGTTTTCCTAATGTCGATGATTCAAATAGCTACTGGGTAAGTCTTCTCCGCCAACGTCACCGCTGCTGGGGACTATACTAGCTTGTCATCTGTTGGTTTAATTGGTGCAAGGATTTTTTCTTCTATTGCATGAAGGGTGGAGCCTCGGATCGTTTAATTGGTGCACGTACTTAAGTGAGGTTGTGTTAAATCGATTAAGAGAACTGGAATTCGACCTGAGGCATCAAATATTCGCCTTTAACACTAAAGCCTTACATATAAATAATGAGTATTCAATTGATAGTTCTCATTTTATTTTCTGAGCTTATTCTTAAAGTGTGCTTTGATATTGTCCTACTATAATGTCCATTTACTTTAATTCTGCGTAGGATTTCTAGTTCAAATTTTCAAATTCGCTGTTCATGCACCATTAAGTGATGAGTTTGTTAGGTGATTCTGGTTTTCTTTACGTTCAATGGTTGCAGCTGCTATATGATACTTTTGTCGATTTTCTGCCTTATCAATGTTGTGTCTCTGACAATTTTATATATTTCGTTATATGCAAATCTTTGTGCAGATTGTGAGGCCAGTACCAGATACTTCTGCAAAACAAGGGGATGTGATAAATCACGGAACCGTTATTAGACTACAACATATGCGAACTCGAAGATGGCTACACAGCCACTTACATGCTTCACCCATCACCGGTAATCTTGAGGTCAGTGAGAAGTGAATCTTAATGAATCTTTTTAAATATAACTATCTTGCGAGTGTTAAAGCATTATTATTGATTCAGTCTATCATTTACTTATATACCTCTTCTTTTTATGGTTTTTTGCTATGAGCGTATACTCTATCCTTCGGACTTTTTACTCATTTCTCGTTAGATCTTGAAAAAAAAGTAAGAAAGGGTAGTACTTGTGAGAAGAGAAAAGGCAAGAAATAGGCAAACACCTATTGTACTATGCTTAATGTCTTGCAGAAACAATAATTTGCTGTAATGTGTATAACAGTTGTTCTAGAGTATGGCAGCACTTCTTTGTGACCTCCTGATTGCTGGAGATCATTGTGTGTCAGTAGCTGTTTGATACATCACATTGTTTTCTTTCTTGGATCAGATTAAGTTTTTAAACCTTTCATTTTTCCAGTTTCTAGCACTACGTATGAGGTTGACCCATAAGCCTATCCCTTAGCTAGTGTAGATGCCGCTTTTGTTCTCAGCAAAATCTCCAGCATTCAAAAAGAATCTTCTGTGATGGTTGATATAAAGCATTAAATATTTTCAGTTTCTATTATTTCAATATTTTTTCCATGAATATGCTGTCTGATTATATTTAATTTTTTGAAGATCTGAGTTATAAATCCATTATAGTTCTATTATATTAGGAGGTTTTTTTTTTTTTTTTTGAAAGTTGGTATTTCTCTAATCTAATTCCATTTTAGTCTCGAACCCAAGACCTCCAACTGTGTGACCACTGAGCTATGCTCAAGTTCACTATTAGGAGGTTTATTAAATGTAGAAAAAAACACAAGTTTACTATAGGGACTAAATCCAAAGAAAACAAAGTTATTCTTATTCTAAAGTACTAATTGATACGGAACAGTGAAACACATGAAAGTTAGTATAGTGTAAATTTCCCACAGTATGTATGGAAGAGCTGAGGAT
The DNA here is from genome assembly GCA_022405105.1 of Aristolochia contorta. Classification (NCBI taxonomy): domain Eukaryota; kingdom Viridiplantae; phylum Streptophyta; class Magnoliopsida; order Piperales; family Aristolochiaceae; genus Aristolochia; species Aristolochia contorta. The sequence continues at coordinate 4,994,832 of CM039666.1, read as the reverse complement.
ATCAATTTGTTACACTTGGAGGTTGATCTTCACTTCTCTTTCATAAAGTAATAATAGCTGAAAGGTGTGTAGTAGCAGACAACACTGGCCCGTGAGAATTCTTATTAAAGGCTTCAGGAACATTATGGTCTAGGACTGAGGTGTCCAGTGCTTTAATGATTGCCTCCTAGTATGCTTTCCTCTTTGGTTTGACTTGTATCAGCAAAAACTTAATTCGGCCTATTACAACTATAAATTCTAATGTTTATGGTTCTTATCTTGTCCATTTGTCAAGATATGTCTAAAAGAGGAAATGATAACCTTTTTCAATTGAACTTTTTTCTTCCTTATTGTTCCATATTTTTTTGAAAGTTGTATAAAATCAATTAAAACTTGAAGTTCCATATTTTTTTCCTAGAGTTTGTTTTCAATTCATTTATCAGAACTACAAAGATTACAAGAGGGTTGCAGGTGTTTCTCTCATTTCAAGATGAATGAGAGAGACCCCTTCCCTTGCAAGGGTGTCTGCAAGAGTTTGTTGACCATAGGGATGTGATTCCATGAGCAATTTATACTTCCTATTGACCATATCTCTCTGAAGTACACTTGGTGTCTCCAAGGAGGGACAGATTACCGCTTGCACCAGTGAACTACATCGAGGCAGTCACTTTCCACCTCTAGATCCCCTTCAAATTTGTCTGTGAAAATCCTCAAGCCTTGCAACATTGCTATTGCTTCAGCCTCTGCTGAATCAGTATTAGGCAATGGGCCTGCAAAGGAGGAGTGATCTCCCCTCATGATCTCTAATACCCCTCCTATTCCTGCTGGGCCCAGATTCCCTCTTGAAGAGCCATCCACATCAAGCTTAATAACACCAATTGATGGCGTTGTCCATGGCTGGGGTCTCTTGTAGCTTTGATATAATCTTTTGTCCATAGTATTTGTCAACTAGAACCTTCAAGTTGGATCAGTTCTGCCTTCCCTTTTTTATTTGTTCTGTCCTCTGACCCTGCCTTGGCACCATTTGCTGTGGGGTCTTGATATATATTTTTTTCTTTTCTTTCTTTTTGTATTTTTTCTTGTGAACTATTTCCTCTGTTGGGAGCTCTCTTAATAGAATTCATCTTCTCATTATTACATAAATGAATCAATACTGGTCCCACCAACCTGTCCATGATTGCCTCTTGAGCTAACATCAAAGTTTTGTTGAAGTAATTCCACCAGAGTCGTGTGTTGTAATGGAACCAAGTAGTTAGGTAAAATTGGGCAATTTTGTGGTCCAGAAATGGATGTGGTAGATTGCCTTAGTAGGAACTCGACCAGCTTCAGAAGGCCCCTAATATGGGAAGCATCCAAACCTTAAGAATTAGTATACTAGCAGAAAACATTACTGGCTTCTCGAGTACGTCAGTGGTGAGGTAAGCGCTAGCCAAAATCAATTTTGCAATGGGAAACCTGATTGATGGAGACAGTTAAAATGAGGAGATTTACGTTATACTTGCTCGAAGGCTTGCATGATTGATTTCCATTCGTTTTCTCATGTCATTGAACTGATCAAATAATAAAGATTTGACTATTAAGGGAAGTGTGTGACCTTTGGAGGCAGTAGGATGCTGCAGGATTGACAATAGAACTTATTGAAAGTCAATCCAATTAAGGTTCTGGATTAGGTGGAGAAAATTTGCTTTTGTTTTCTACTCCGACATCATCCTACTTTCTCCCAGAATAACCTCTTTTGCTGACGATAAGTTCATTTCCTGTTTTCGTGAAGCACTTCCAACAAAATACAAGGTAATATTTCCTCTAAGATCTTGTTATCACTTGGAGGAGATCTTAAATTGAGGGCTGAAGGAATGAGTGTCATCAATAAAGCTAGATTACTGGACTCGAGTTAGGGGTCTCTAGCAGTTTCGTGGAAAAATTAGGGGAAATGGGTGCCGCTAGAACTAGTCTCAGTCATATTAGATGCTCACGTTATAATATATAAACGTAGAGCTGTGGTGTTCATCTCAAGTCTGATGTTGATTCGGCTTCATTTAATCTTTACACCTTTTGCAGGTGAGCTGCTTTGGAGGGGACTCCAACTCAGATACAGGAGATCATTGGAGGTACATCTTTCTCAATGCTGTGAAACTATTTCTGGTGATATTTTGTGAGTTTTGGGTGACTGATGTTCTTTGCTTCAGGTTAGAGATCGAGGGTAGCGGAAAATCATGGAGGCAAAATCAAAGGATTAGGCTGAAACATTTGGACACAGGAGGTTACCTGCACAGTCATGACAAGAAATACACACGGATTGCGGGAGGCCAGCAAGAGGTAGGAACACGCTTTTTTATTTGAAAAGTTTCCATGATCTTCTGGGTGTTAGAACCCAATTACTCACTTATTGTGTTTATGGCGTTATGTGTAGGTTTGTGGTGTTCGAGATAAACGCCCTGATAATGTGTGGCTGGCTGCGGAGGGGGTGTACCTTCCTGTCACGGGAAGCGAGTAGTTAGCTCAAATTTTAGGGAGTATTTGGAGTTTCATGTGGCGACACTGGCTAGTTCGATCCCCTCCCCTACTTTTTTGTGTTGCTTTGCCTGCCTATATGAATGTCTCCTCTTCCGTATATGTAATGCTCTGCTTTAACAGATGCCCATGAGCCAAGCTTGACGCTTGTGACCGACAAGAGAAAATCGCCATACTCTCTGCTTACCAGTTTAAAAGTGAAAATCATTTTAGTCTATTTCTCGTATATGGGCGTGTTGGAATTTGGAGTAGCCCTTTGGTGCTTGCCACCCGTGGGTGCCAACAGGTCTGTACGAGTCTTATTTATATGGTTGAGCTTTGAACCAAGGTTTGAGCTTTCATAATCGTTGTTGTTTCAGAAAGGGTGTCGCGTTGATCAGACTGCAATGTGGACGCTACCTCTTGGTGTAAAGTCTTGGAAATAAAAAGTTGTAATACTTATATCACCCCTTTTAAGTAATATTTATTGTTACATCAAAATTGACAAAATTGTTACATCAAAATTGACAAAATTGTTTCATCTATTGTTAACAAAAAGAGTAATTGCATAGTATCTAAATAGGCATCAATGGTTTAGATTAACATGTATATGGGATAGGTATTGTGCTAGGTGCAATTAGCATTATATCAGTATATTTTACTGTGAGGCTTTACCTTTTGACGTAGTTATCCTCTTTGCAGCCTAGTTAGCAGATAACGTTTAAGGTATATATAAAATAAGAAGATAAATCCAATTTTTAACTGGCTGCCAACTTGGATGCCATGTCATACTGTTTTTTACTGCCAAAATTATATCTTGATGTGGGGTCCACGTTGCAGTCTAGGTAAGAGAAAAATTCAAAAATAAAATTTTATTTTTTTAATAAAATATTATCTACATAATAAATCTTAAACCCTAAATTTTCTCTTATTTAGACAGCCTATGCAGCTTCGAATTATCAACCGGTAGGAAACTAGGCCTGGGCGTTTCATGCAGCATTAATAGCCAAAGTTGGAAAAGACAACCAACTAGCTTACATTTTATTGCTTCCCCCACCTTCCTCACCAAGTTGGAAGAAGACAACCAATTTTGGATGCTTTTTGTACATCCTCTTCATCACTGCTCTCCTTTTCTCTGCTTCTCTGTCCGCACCAAGTTATTTACGAGGAGAGAATCAATGGTGTCGAGTTTGCTTGGACTTTACTACTGCCAACTTGCATTCATTTCTATATGAGTACGATGTTGATTAGAATAATGGATAATTATTAATTACTACTCACACTATCTTCTTCTTCAAACCTTAATTATAACGAACGTCATTTTCAGTTTTTTACTTTTATTACAGAAAGTCTTCATACACTATATCATGACAATGATTATTATTTTCCAGAATTGTATCAGGCAATATGGCTTAGGAAAATTTTAGCACCTTAATCTGGGTCTGCCAGATTACAGTAATCTATTAAAATATGAAAGGCACCACTGTTATGTGCTTATCTTTAACCTAATTTTTTTGTTATCTTTTTTATCGTTTTCTTCTTTAAGAGTCTTAGATTAGAAAGTGAACTTTTGCTGGACACCAAAAGTTGAAGATATTTATATATTAATGGCGCTCTTATAGTTTTGTCTCCCCGAACACAACCCTGTATTTGGAATTAGCTAGTGGTTCGACACACAAAATTTAAGCATCATCTTCTAGTAGTAAAGCAAAGGCAAAACTTGTTTCCTGTTTTGCTTTCTCATGTATATTAAAGCATCAAGATCCTTAGTTCAAAAGAGGAGAACTGCATATTAAATTACCGAGTAACGCTTAAGTATATACATAAGTACAGTCCACATTAACATATGATGCGAGATTTTCACATCATAACAGTTTCCATCGTGGGTCCTGGATTTTATGGGTTGGAAGGGAGAGGAGATTAGATTTGTCTCTTCAATCTATATTGGCCTTCTGGGCGAGTGGGTCCACTCTGTCTAGACTCGAGTTGCCGAGTAGACTCAGGATTGAGGGCGCTTTCTGCCGAGTAGCTTGAAACCGTTTGTTCACCCTACGCAGCACGGTAATGACAGAAAAGCAAGCCCCATCGTCCTTGTTTTTTCTTTTATCGAAAGATGGAGGCCCCTCCACAGAGATGAAAATCAGTGGTGCTTTCACTTACCCTCAGTGGAAAGTAAGAGACGAAAACAAAGAATATGTTGAGGTAATAAGTCAAGGGCGGTCCCTCTTGCGTTTGGTTTCCTGTCAATTCTTTGCAGCATTTTTAGTGGGCTCCCCTGCCTTGAATTTGTTTTGGAATTAATCCCCACAAAGTCATCGTTAGGGAGACAATGAAAATGAAATACGAGTATAAGAATTCCCCAGACAGTATGAACGGAGAAGGGAGTCTCTTGATTCCAACATATTAGAAGAACAAAACAACAAAAGTAGGCTTGAAGACTTTGGAACTGTCTTTCTTGGAAGGAATTAGAGCTGATTAAAAGATGGATGATTTCTGATCAATGTGTTGATTGAGAACGCTTGGAGGTTTGTTTGTCCTGGGGGTTTGGACATGATAGGTGGGGGCCTACTCTCTACCCGAATCTCCGTGAAAACGCCATTTGCTTTAATGGGGTCCCCCAACTTTAAACCAAGGAATCGCAAGACAGCTAGCACACATGAAATAATGTAATCTTGTCATTGAGCTACACTTAACCATAACTCTCAGGCTAGATTATGGCCCACTGAGAGTCTGCTTCTTTACGAACTTGCAAAAATGCCCAAGGTTTTGGCCACATCCACCACCAATTTCTGAGAGAGAGAGAGAGAGAGAGAGAGAGAGAGAGAGAGTTAAGACTGAGACATGAGATGGGATTGCATACCCCTTTTACAAAAATTATCAGAGGAACCCATTCCATCCGTCTTTTTCACAAAGGGCGATTCCTGCTTACAGAAAAAGGCTTTCCAGTTGTGTCACAATACTGGTCCTCAGCTGGGAAAAGAGAGTGATGCTGCGTCCCTGCAACTATGATCAATTATGCATTCTACCCACCATGAATTCATGTCCCGCAGGCAGCTGAGTAATAAATGATTCGCAAACACTCGCCGAAGATATCTATTCAAATTTGTAACTCTTTAACGGGCATTTTTTTTCTCTATTTTCTTTGTATCGTGAGCGACATATATGATGGACCTTCAGATGATGGTTCGCTTTATGGTAGCTGCTTCGTCTCTCTGCTGTGTGTGTCAGGTTTTGCGGGAATCCTCCGCACTCTCGACCGAGAAACATTAGTAAAGAGGAAGAATGGGTAAAATGATAATCAAACAATCTACCTACCCCTGTAAGTGCAAGCTTACTCATTAAAAGAATGGGCTTAAGCTTGCTGGCATCACGAAGCAGCTGAAAGGAAAGTTGTTGATATTCAGCTTTTAAGGGTAATGGGCAGCTTTGCAGAGGTCGGCCCCATGTGAAATGGTCCAATAAAGCTTGACCGTCGTGTGCACGGCCTTCAAAGTGCAGCAATTAAAAAACGAGACCTAATTATGGTGTCGACACTGATTGGGGAGTAACTCACCCTTTAGTTTAGAGGAGGAAAGTTAAATTAATATCTTGGAAGGAAATTTCTCGTTATTATATAATATGTACTGGAGACTGGAGACGGCTCTTCCAAGAAGGATGCATCGAGTCCCCTCCTGTACCGGGCTTTGGGGACAGTGGAGGTTAAGATCTTCACATAGATACATTTTCAGAGTCTTCCTAGTTTTTCTTTTCTAGAGACGAAAAGATTCTGGGCAGCATGTGCAGGGAGCAGTCTTTTTCTGTATGTGAAATGTGAATAGATTACTAGGGTGAAGTCGTGTCGGTGTTGCCCTTCTGCTCGGCCATTTCTTCGCATTATTTTGGAACCAGGGTTAAACTATGACTATGGGGAGTCCCATTTCTCTGCCCTCCGTACAGACAGGGAGGACTGCGGAGCAACGACGATCAAGGTGGGGAAGAAAATAGTAATAATACACGGAACTGATTCATTTAATAAGCAGGTCTTTAAGAGGCTCTCCCACCGACGCATGGAGCGGGCATCATCTCGAAATAGAAAAAAGGAAGCTATTTTGCTGCAACGTCAAACATTTGAGACTTTTTCTTCTAATCGGAAACTTCAAAAAACTGAGTGTAAAGATTTACATACTGAAGTTGTGGGAGTTGAACGAGGAAACTATATGCGTGGTGTGAGATTTTGGGAACTATACGCCTTTCGGAAGTAGGATCAAAAGAGGACAACGTTAGTATTCATAACCTTTCGTCTGTCTGCATGAAGAGAAAGCTCTTCTTCTTCAAGTTAATAAATTTACTTGAAAAGGTTCCATGATCGAGAAAAATTTGTCGATGCAGGTAGAGATAAGGGGACATGTCTTTGCTTCCCTTCCGTTAAATGATATATAAGGCTCTGTCGAAATCTGGCCCAATTAGCGTCAATCTCAATGCTAGAATTGTTACTACCGACAAAAACTAAAAACACGGCTAGCGGCTCTACAAGACAACGGGGAGAGATTGGAGTCGGACCATCCATAAGTAGTTGGGGCCAAAAATTTGGCAGAGCCTGAAATTATTTATATATCTACTACCAGCACTCAACCATCCAAATATAAAATGAAAGAAGAAAATCAACTCGTTTTTTCAAGGGCAAGGCGGACCGCTTCCCTGTACCTCTAACAATATAGACTTGGCTATACAAAAATGTATTACAAACCAGACCAACCCCGGCAAGGTGTGTGATGCGCTCGTGATGCAGCACGTTAATAAATACACAGTAAAACTAAAAGAAGATCCACCCACGAACTTTTCCAAATTTGTACCTGGAGATCATTTTTTTTTTTTTGTTGAGTCGAGGAGGCGAAGATGAGACGAGTCACGTCCTGTAAAAAGAAAAAACACACGGGGTCGAAAGATCAGATCACTAAATGACAAAGACAAGGGCAATTCATAACTACGTAAACTGGGGATTTAAAGTGTAAAAAACAAACGACGGCTTTGATCCCGTGCTAAACTGGCCTTCGACCTTTACTTGAATCCCTCATAAAATGCCCGAAATGTTGCTTTCCAGCAGTACCAAGGTACACCGGTAACAATAATGGAGATTGATCCTATTCAGAGAGTTATTTTTTCTTGTTGACGCCAAAAGAGTCCTTCCAGCAAGTCAGGATGACCTTGGCTTATTGTAAATTACAAACAGAAGGAATCTGACCATCAATGGCGACGGTCAATGTGAAAAAAAAAAATAACGAAAAAGATATTACCAAATTCTCGACCGAGAAAATGAAAGTATCCCATTCACGGTTTGTTTCGAGATTCAAGCGAGGAGAAGGTCAGGTCGTCTTGTTTCAGGGATGAAAACTCAAAATAACCACCCGACCTTGTATACGTCGCGCGCTGAGTTTAACCCCCGACTTCAAACGGCCGACTCTTTCTCTTATCTCTACCCACCTTTCTAATTTATCATAGGCTTGACTGTTCAGAATCCTAAAGACTGGAAAGGGAAACGCCATCCATAGACGAACTGAAAATAATTAAAAGACAAAACAAACGAAGGAAACTTACCCGTCTCTCGTTTCCCCCCTTGTCCTCCGCAATCCTCTCATTACCTACAAAGGCAAGCTCTTGGAGGTCGAAGATCCGGTGAGCGATTTGAAATGCTCCGACGGTGCAAAATCCTGAGGCAGATTTGCCCTCTTCACGATCCTCCTCATGTTGTTTTGCAAGCTCTGCTGAACTAATTGCTTCACGGCCCGCCTCTCCTCGCTCATCATCATCAACTCTTCCTCCTCTGCTTCCTTCGACTCGCTCTTCGCACCGGCGGATCTCATCCCGGCCGACGAAGACCCACCACTGCACAACGGGGCGGAAACCGCCGGTCCGGCTCCGCACACCTGCTTCCCTTTGTCCACTCTCAAACACTCCAGAATCCTCGAAGCCCTCTTCTGGGCCAATGTGGATCCGAGAAGAGTTAATTCGAGCAACGTCGAAGCAATCCCCGCGTCGATCATCGTCTGCCGGTCCCACCAGGCTTTGTGTGCCATCACCATCAGAATATACGATGCCTTCTCCTGGCACCCGGGCGAATCCGTCCAATTCAACACGTCAATCAATATCGGGTACGACTCCGGGGCGGAGCCAACGGCTTTACGACCTTCGGGACCAGAGACGATGTTGCTGAGGATGGAGAGCACCCGCTCGCTCATCTCCATGTCGCCCAGGGAGCTCAGGAGGTACCGGACGAGATCGCATTCGACGATTTGGGGGATGTTGCAGGGGGAGATGGAGAGATTGAAAAGTGCCCGGAGAGAATCCTGCTTCGCTTGTTCGGTGAAACCACTCTCGTCCTTTCGGAGAATGTCTGAGAGGAAATGAATTGCGCCGGAGGATCCGATGACGGGTTTGTTTTCGTCCAGGGCGCTTAAACCCAGAAAATTAGCCACGATGGCTTCGGATAAAGGTGCGGGTTTGTCAGGCGTTTCGATTAGCTTCAGCATTTTGTGGACAGCTCCGGCTTTGACGATGGCAGCTTTGTTCCTGTACAGAAAAACTGGAAATCAGTATAGGCCGGAGGTTTTCCTCAAAAATCTCTGGAAGAAGTGGAAGAATCTCATCACATGCGAGCAGTGTAAACCCAAAAAGCAAGCTTCCGTTACAATCTCCACAGAACACAAACAGAGAAACCGGGGAAAAGGGAAGAAGCAAATTTACTGCAAACGAGATAACAAGAGCATTAGGAAACTACAATATCCGAGCTGAAGGCAGACACGAGAAGGAAATTAAACAAAAGAGCAAAGCTTTGGCCGTCAACCAACCACTTGAAATATATATAAATCATATAATAGTATTAACAAATGTTGAAAAGGAGAAGTTTTGTGACAAGAAAACGCCTTGATTCGAAGTACCGGAGAACTCAAAGATGCGTAATGCCGAAATGCACTAACAAGAGGAGGAGACGCGCTTTAGCAGAAAAGGGAATGTCTTCAGGGGACGTTAAAAATTGAAGTGATGCAAAAGCATTCAGATCCGCATTGTTGAATAAACCAAACGAGAAAAAAAAAAAGGAAGAAAAACAAAAAAAAACAAAAATGGAGGCAGAAGAACACATGATATTGGCAAAAGTAACGACGAGCAATCGCTTACATGTCGTTCCCGATCCCTAAATTGAGAAGAGCGTAGAGCGCCTGAATCTGGAAATCAGAGTCCTCCCCCGCATCAAGCATGCCCACCAAAGTCGGGATGGCGCCAAGCATGGCGAGCGTTACTCTGGCCTCGGCGTCCTCCTTGGCAAACCTCCTCACATCCCTAGCCGCATCCTTCTTCTTTTCCCCGTCCTCGAACTGCAACCGCTTCACCACTCGTCTGAGCTCGTCGAGAATCAGCATCTTCCGCTTCGTCTCCGCTTCCGACTCGTCAAATCCGACGTCGGCGGCGGCTTCCAAGCTGAGAAGCTCGGAGAGGCGCTCGGATCCACGGCCGCTCTTGGATCCCCGAAGTTTCACGGGCCTCTGCTGCTCCGGCGACCGAGCCTCTTCGCGACGATGGCGGGAAACACCGCAGCGCATGGTATCGAAGAGTTTCCTCCGAAAGGCCGCGCCGGAGAATCCCGGCCATAGTCGGAAATGCGAGCCGGGGGGACGGTCGAGGACCAGAGATCCAACATCGTTTCGCCGGTATTTCGCCATTTCCGGCGACCTCAGGCTACATTTGATGGAGACGGTGGCAAGAACCGATTTTGAAGTGGCGACGGGATAAAATACAGGGGAGGATGAAGGACAAAATACTGGAGGAGGATGAAGGACAAAATCGAAAAACGAAAAACCAAAGTCGTCGATCCTAAAACTTCTCGCACAGAGATTCACCGATAAGACGGAGAGAGAAGGGAGTGAGTAATAGGGAGGAAGGAGGAGAAAGAAAAAATGTGGAAGAAAACTTATCGAAGAAGGCGAGAGAGGCTTCTTCTAGTACTGGCACTGAGAGAGTGGCCAGGGTCCCCAGAGAAGCGCGAATTTCTAGGGTTTATTTTACTTGAGCTTCTCTGCCAGTGGCCTTGCATGCGATGCGGGAGTAGTGTCGTGTGGAAGGAGTTTATAAATCTCCGATTTCTAATGGCGGAAGGGGAAATTTTGTTAAGAGTCAAGGTCGGAAACTTGGAAGCAAGAAATGAATAATAAGGTGTCGCTGGGGGAGGGAGTGGAGGGACCGAGGGACCCGAGAACCCAGAAAAAGCTGACTTCATGCAGATCACTCTTGAGAGAAAGAGGAGGAGCAATGAATGAATGCCCTTGACTTTTTAACCCCCCATTATCGCTCTTATTTATCCCTCAATGCCACTCTGAGAAAGCCCTTTTTCTCCCTCCTGCATCATTGATATTCATTCTTGTTTAAATTTTGTTTTTTTTAGGATTTATATTTTTGGAAATCTTCGTGTCTATTCTCTGAAAGGACATTGAATTAAATTTTATCTTTTGCATTCAACGTGATCGTTTCATATTTATGGCTTTAAAGGTCTCTCTTTTGGTAACCATAACATGGTGATATTGTCGCATTTGGAAGTTTTAACAAGTCCGTTTCTTTCTTTTGTAATTGTTAATATTGAAAGGGGAGATGACTAGTGAGAAAAAAACGAGTGTCAATTCAGTCTTCATTCAAATATCGTACTCCAACGTTTCCACCTCATAGAATGACAGTTAACATTCATATATCGAATGGAGGCTAAGGTCTCATTTTGGTGCGTGGGTGCACCACATGTCTGTCCATGGGTTTCCCATTTGGATGGTAGCTCCAACTCTACAATGTCATGTGCAGGTGTCGTTCAACTTTGAGCGCCGGAGGCACACAAAAAAAATGGGCTGGCACACTTGTTGGCATTTGAGGTAACCAGTTGAAAATTACTAAGTGATTCCTAGAATAATGATAACCGGGGATTAAAGTTTAAACCATACCAGATGGTTGAATGGGTGTGGATCCATTCCAAAAGCCATCCTCATCACCGTGGCTCATTTAGCAAACAAATCAAACTACATACAGCGATTAAAAACACGGTCGCTCCGTCTCTCTCAGAATTTAATAGTTACTAATAAGCACTAAGATGCTAAGCAGTGGCGTGCGCGGTATGTCGGACTGAAGTTGAGATGAAATTGCTGATTCAGCCCGAAACTAGAACAAGATAATGAGCATTCACAGTGCTAATAAGAGTAGAATTTACAAGACTAAACGTCACGAAAAACCGGGCAGGCTTTCCAATTTGTTTATCACAAATTTCTTCACTACTGTCTCCTTTCAGGACACGGAGAGCAATCTCATTTTCCACCATCATCGCTCTCTTCACAGGCCTGGCACCGAAATTTGGATCGAAACCCAACTTGCTTAGAAGCTTAACAGCCTCTTTTGTCAAGTGGAGATCAACAGCCTCTTCGGTAAAGCACAGGCCCGATGATCCGATTCCTCAAACTAGGTGCTTTTGGGCCCAAGAGAGTTGACAAATACCCCAGTAAAATAGTAATCGGGCCGGTAACACTGTTCAGAAACAAAATGGGAAAATATATATAATTAGATTGGACGAAAGGAAGTGGACGAAGAAGGATTTTCGCAGGTGTACAAGGGGAGCGGTCGCGGAAATCTCCCAAGCGACAACCGTGACATTGCGAAGAGAATGGAGTCTCGCCAGGCTTTTCAGATCTTCATCAGGTCCTCCTTTCCCGAGACACCCTCTCGCGCTTTCACAGTAAGTCCTAACATCGACCTCCGTCACCTCAAACGGGCTTTCTTCTCTCCTTTGAGGTTACCATCCGGAACCCTAGATTCTTTCTTCTTCTCTTTCGCGGGAAAGCCCTTGCAGGATTCGTCTATCCTTTCAAGTTCCGGAATTGGTCCTTTGTCTACCCTAAACCTCGCACCTAAACTCCTCGGTGGAGGCGGCGATGGCGGGGCGACCGGTGCTGAGTCTCGGGACTGTTATCTCAACATGTATGCGGAGAAGAAACCCGACAAGGTGGATCCCAATGAAACCCGCCTATCCAAGTGGACTACATGTGCCCTCACTTCGGAACCCCTTAACCCACCTTGCGTCCTCGACAAATTGGGCAATATTTTCAACAAACAGCCGTTGGTGGAAGCCTTGATTGCTAAGAAACTACCCAAGGAATTTGGTCACATTAAAGGCCTTAAGGACATGATCTCGGCTCAGCTGACGGTGATCCCTGGCAAAGACTCTGATGATAAAGTTAATTACGGGACCCGTTTCCATTGTCCGATCACTGGGTTGGAATTCAACGGCAAGTACAAGTTTTTTGCTTTGAAGGGGTGCGGGCATGTCTTCAGTGCCAAAGCATTGAAGGAGGTGAAATCGTCCGCTTGCCTAGTTTGCCATCAGGAGTTCTCTGATTCAGATAAGATGGTGATCAATGGTGATGTGGATGAAGTTGCAGATTTGAGGACTAAAATGGAGGAAGAGAGAGGAAAGCTACGTGAGAAGAAAGAAAAGAAGTTGAAAGCTAGCCTGGATGAAAGAATGGCTCTTAGCACCGACAAGCGTAATCAGAAGAATGGGTTAACAGATGGAACAAAAGAGGGAAGTGCAAAACGGTTTAAAGCAGCAGATATGGCTCCTGCAAATGCCACAAAAGCAGTATATGCTTCGATTTTTACATCATCGAAGAAATCAAATTTTAAAGAGACTTATAGTTGCAGATCTCTTCCACTTGGCAGAAATTAAAGGAGAAGCAGGTTTACTGTCGGTAATCTCCTTTCTGGAAGTTTTACTCTTATGTTGTATGGTTATGGTTATAATGTAATTCACTTTTGATATACAAGAGAATTTCTCATGTTGCAGCCAATTGTTTTTCTATGCCTCTTTTTAGTTATTTCTATTGTGCTCTGTTGATTGCTTTTTTACTGGTTTACTTCATTGTTGGCCATAATTGCTGGATGATGAACAGCTGAAGTTACATACTCGGTTCACTTAATTCCATTGCATTTATAATAGTTTAAGTAGCACTATAGCAGTGCTTCTCACCACGGCCCCAAGTCTGCCATTTAGATTTCTAGGTCACAAGTTGACTTGCTTTTCATACCCATAATGATGGAAGGGGTTATTATTGTTTATAATCTGAGGCTTTCTAATATTGTGCAATTCATTTTTATTTTTATGTTTCATAACCCTAGGATGAGTGAGTTTGTCAATAAGGGATTCATCATTCCCACCAAGTGAAAAAATTGGGGTCATCATATCCACCAGGTGAACATATTTGTAGTCAAACACTTCCACTAGGTGAATAAATGTGTAATAAAAGTGCATAAATACCAATGGATAAGCTTCAGTCCTTTTTAATATTCGTTCAACCAAATTATGAGGTCTACCTATTTTAAGTAAAACTTATTATTTGCATTTTATGTCATAATGGTGGGAACTTTAATTCCATATCCTTAAAAATCAGATGCTATCAGATGCTATAGTTATATGTACTTTAAGAAACTATTAAGTGTTGGCAATGCCCTTTAGATTTCCTTCCCTTCCAAACTGTCCAGTTATTTCTTAAACTCAATGATCATATATGATGTTCTATAGTTGCGGAGCAAGAGTTACCTTCTCTAGTAAACTTTTTCTTGCTTTGGCGGATACGGGGTCTTACCTTCTCTCTCTCTTTTTTTTTATTTACGAGTTACGGACAATGAGACTTGAGATCACTTTTTAAAAGGTATAGGTACAAGAGCCCAAAAAGCTCCAGCAAATATGAGAGAAGATAAAGAACCGAAAAGGCTAGAAAGCTAAGAGTGAGCGTGAATGATTCAGTCTCATAAAATCTTCACTCGTTGGCTGCTGATGATTCCCTACTTGCTCCAAGCAGGCTTTCCAATTTTCTGATCACTAAGTTCTTGTGAGGGATGCCCCCAACAATGGCTTGTGATGCTACGACAATGACAGAATCTTCACTATAGTCTCCTTTCAAGACGCCGAGAGCAATCTCGTTTTTCCTCCATCTGCTGGATCACTCTCTTCACCGGCCTGGCAGCGAAATTTGGATCGAAACCCAACTTACTTAGAAGCTCAACAACCTCTTGTGTAAAATGGAGATCAATTTTCTTCTGTTTGAGCCTCTCCTTGACAACACGATTAAGCTGCAAATCAAATATTAGCATCCAAAGTTGATATAATCCTATCTACAAAATCAGAATGCTTTATCATTTCCAATTGTCACGCAAATCTCTTGCACGTGGTTGGTATCAATTTGGGCGGGACAAAGGGTACCGTGGACAAGCAGAATACAGAGGATAACTTGCCCACAATGAAAGAGCGTGGTAAAAAGGCTCATCCACATCCCACCAGGCACTCAACAAAGCAAATACTAAAACATGGTTACAGGACAATAATGGTAGTGTGTTTTTTTTTTTTTTTCCATATACCAGTAACAAACATTACATGCAGAAGATATGTAGGTAATTATGAGTGAAACTCACACATCAAACCATATGATAGTTATAAAGAGGAGCAAGACGAGTGAGACTAAATAAATGAAGCAAAAATCGTACTAAACAACAAGGCTTGCAATAAACCCTTTGTAAAAAATCTGCTTACCTGGATTATTACTATGCGGTTGATCTCCTTCAAGTGTAATGGCTGGAAAACAATATATTCATCAACCCGATTCATAAACTCAGTTTTAAATGTTTGCCTAGCTAACTCAATAACCTTCTTTTTCATCACCACATAGACTGCCTCTTTGGCGTCATCAGTATTCCAAAGTGTTTCCAGAATGTAATGGGATCTGATGTTTGATGTCATTAAGAACACAGTATTTGCAAAATTCACTGTTCTGCTTTGAGAATCAGTTATCCTCCCATCATCTAGCACCTGCAGTAGGATGTTAAAAACATCTTGGTGGGCCTTCTCAATCTCTTCAAGGAGGACAACAAAATAAGGCCTACGTCTGACAACTTCTGTCAACTGTTTACCTTCTTCATATCCAACATAACCAGGAGGAGCTCCTACCAACCTAGAAACAGCATGCCTTTCCATATACTCACTCATGTCAATCCTTACAAGGGCATTCTCGGTGTTGAAAAGGTAACCTGCAAGAGCTTTTGCAAGCTCTGTTTTCCCAACCCCAGTGGGACCCATAAACATAAAACTAGCTATGGGACGATTTGGATCAGACAGTCCTACCCTGGAACGTCGAATTGCATCAGCTACAGACTTAACTGCAATATCTTGGGCCTCAACCCTGTTATGAAGAACTTCTTCTAAAAGAACAAACTTTTCTCTCTCTGATTGTTGTAAATTTGACAGTGGTATTCCGGTCCACTTACTTACAATTTTAGTAATATCTTGGTCAGTAACCTCTTCGCGTAGCATAGATGTGCCAAATGATCTAAAATACAAAAGATTTTTGTCGGCCGCTTCTAGCTGCCTCTGAAGAGAAATTAAGGTTCCATACCTGAGCTCAGCAGCACGGTTCAAGTCATACTCACGTTCTGCAGCTTCCATATCTAACTTGACTCTGTCCACCTGTTAAAAGTCCAACACATTACATTGAATCTGCAGGAATGGTGCATATGAAAAATGTGTATTAATTAGATGAAGTTACATGAACAAACCTCTTCTTTAGTAGAACGAATGTGCATCATCAAACTTTTCTCCAGTTCCCATAGTTCAGAAAGTTCCCTCCGCTTATTTTTAAGTGATGCTAGATCAGACTCCAGCTTACTCAACCTTTCTTTGGTTGCTTTATCAGTGTCCTTTTTCAAAGATAATTTCTCCATCTCCAATTTCAGCACTGCTCTGACTACCTCATCCAATTCAGTAGGCTTCGACGTAATCTCCATTTTCATCTTAGCAGCAGCTTCATCAACCAGATCAATGGCTGTGTAATGTTATCACGTTAGTTATGTTCATTATGAAGGTGGCAACTAAAAGAAAAAGATAAAGAACAAAAGGTGAATGAACAACTTTTTCTTCATATAGAAAAAAATAAAGGTAATATCACATATCACACCACAATTTCATCAAGCCTAACCATCAAGCTTCTACTGCTCTATTTTGACAATAGGCAGAATAAAAAAATTTCTATTTTATGTCATATTTTTCATAATTTTCTTAATATACGCCAATCTTCAATTAATATAATATAATTTATAAATGTGTTTGGTTTATTTCAGACAAAGTTGAGGTATTTTAGATAATTATGTTGTTTTTTAAAATATTTGTATCAATAAGAATATTATGTTTTTAATATTAATAATGCTAATTAGTTTTAATATTTGCCATATTATTAATAATTTTTCCTAAAATGTTCATACTTATTACATGTGTATCTTAACGTATCCATATTTATTCACAATATTTATCCATTTGCTTAATGACTGATACTTTGCATATCTCCGATACTATACTGCAAACCTTGAGCGGGAACTTGGACCCGAAAAGGGACAGCACCTACATTACTTCAATCTTATATAATAAGCTTAGGTGCCCAATTAGGTTTCGTCTCAATGACCATATTTTGTGTAACTTTGTGCACCATTACTTATGCTTTCCACTAGTCAATGGAACATACTCATTTTGGGTAAAAAAAAATTCCATCTCAATGACACACCAAAAAGATAAAAATAAATTAATAATTTTAGACATAAAAAATAAAAGTTTTAATACTCCTATCTTTTTGTGTACTTTAATTATTCATTGAACAATGATACAAGTAATATGGTTTTTTTCTTCCAAGACTTTACATCCTGAGGTGGCATCGATATTGCTATCCAAGTAAGAGATAAACTTGGATATAAAATATGCAAAATTTTATTTTCCTAATAAAATATTATCTATCAATTCTATGGGTAAACTCTAAACCCTAGATTTTCTCTTACCTAGACCTCCAACTATGCAACCATGTCATAATATAAAACCTTGAAGTAAAATCAAGAAGTACTGATATCATTTTTCTTATTCATAAGGTACTAAAGTGTCTATTTTTAGAAGTAATAATATGATGTAAAGTATAGATCTAATGTGGGTTCAATATGTGTATGTCATCGTCAAAATGCATGAGACTCACATACAGGTTTAGCTTCTAGGTTCAAGTCTATCTACAAACGTCATTTTAGAGTTTTAGTTGTATGCGTATTCTTTCAACTTTTTTTTTTTTTTTTGCTCCTTTGATTGCTTTTTTACTGTTTACTTCTTTGTTGGCCATAATTGCGGGATGATGAACAGCTGATGTTACATACTCAGTTATCTCTATTCCATTACATTTATAATAGTTTAATAAGTAACACTATAGCAGTGCTTCTCACCTTGGTTCAAGTCTGTCGTTTGGATTTCTAGTTGATAAGTTGACCTGTTTTTCATACCCATAATAATGGAAGGGGTTATTATTAATTATAATCTGAGGCTTTCTGATAAGAAAATGTTGTGTACTATCAAGACATATTTTTTTGGGTACAATCTAACGGGGAGATGGAGCCCACTATATCAAATGTCAGACATTTTTAGGTGTGGCATCTACCTCAAAATGTACACATAAATGTACCCATGGCAATACGGAGAGCATTACTCTTTCTGATATTGTACACTACGTTCTATTTTTATGTGTCAAAAACCTAGGATGGGTGAGTTTGTAAATAAGGCTTCGTCATTGCCACTAGGTGAAAAAACCTGTAGTTATCATATCCTGGAGGTGAACATATTTGGAGTCAAACACTTCAACTAGGCGAATAAATGTGTATAAAAAGTGCGTAAATATATTTGCAAAAAAAAAACAATTGCATAAATACCAATATATAAGCTTCAGTCCTTTTTAGTATTATTTCAACCAAAATCTGTGGTCCACCTATTTTAAGTAAAATTTATGATTTACATTATATGTCAATCTGGTGGTAAGTCTAATTTCCATATCTTTAACTTTATCGTTTTTGTCCAGTATTTTGCTCCATTACAACTTTTCATATATATACGACATCCTCTGAATCAAATGCTCTAGTTTTATGTACTTTGAGAAATTTTTTAGTGGTGGCAATGCTCTTTAGATTTCCTTCCCTTCCAAAGTGACCAGGTATTTCTTAAACTCCGTGATCGCATATGATGCTTCTGTAATTGTGGAGCACCGAGTTACAATTATTCAGTTTTCGCCGAAAAAAATAACTTCAATGATCATATCAAAAGCTTCAACAATAGGTACAACTAGTAAACTTTTCTTGCTATGGAGGATGCAGGGTCTTGCCTTCTCTTTCTTTTTTTTTATTTATTTATTTATTTGTAAGTTTAAGATAAAGAGACATAAGATCACATTTAGAAAGGTGTTGGTAGGAGAGCCCCCTAGGGAGGAAATGTAATCAAGCTCCAGCAAATACGAGTGAAGATAAAGAACTCAAAAAGCAAGAAAGTTAAGAGTGAGCGCAAATGATTCAGTCTCATACCACATGGTTTTGGAGGTCCTTTGTCTTCTTCTGTGCCCCTTCCAGTAATTCCGTAATAAAATTAATGAAGCTGCCATGAAGGGAAGGGGGGAAAATCTGGGTAAATTAGTGGTCTGCTGCATATGTCGCATTACTGTAATGCTGCCAAATCTGTGTCCAGTTTCAGTGTATCCTTCAATTGTTTCATGACAATCCCAACTTTACTTTGTCTCTGGACTCACATTAAAGTGTCTAATCTAATGATACGATTTTGAAAAACTCAATTTTCTGCATGTTACCATAACTCGCAGGTTCGGAGCATAAGTTTAAAAAGCAGAAAAAGGTAGACCAATGAATTAAATTGCTATATGCTGGTTTTGATTACTTCGTACAACATAAATAATTCATTTTTTTTGGATGTATTGTCCATAATTCCCTTTGAGAAGATGATATGCCTTTTTTTATTATTAAAGTGTGGGAATGTTTGATCACTCGGATGTGGGTGCTCTTCTACCTTACAGCACCATCTCTTCGTTTTTATAGGAGAATGGCACCATCTCTTCGTTTTTATAGGAGAATGGCACCATCTCTTAGTTTTGCATGGAATATCTACCATTGGTATATTTGCTTCTCATTCTTCAAGGAGCCTTTCTTTTCCTGTGAAAGGCAACTGCTTATTTCTGTTGACAGTTGG
Source organism: Aristolochia contorta (assembly GCA_022405105.1). Taxonomy (NCBI): domain Eukaryota; kingdom Viridiplantae; phylum Streptophyta; class Magnoliopsida; order Piperales; family Aristolochiaceae; genus Aristolochia; species Aristolochia contorta. The sequence continues at coordinate 4,975,271 of CM039666.1, read as the reverse complement.
AAACTACTTCAACTACATAATACTACACGTCTACTTTTTTTTTTTTTCTTTTGAAAGTTATACTACTAGTCTACTTCAAAGAATTAGACTACAGAAGTTAAATAAATTTTATGCTATTGGCAGTAGACATTAGTTATGTAAAAGGTAAGAAGTGATATCTCTTCTTTTTTCCGTTTTTGCAACATAGACTCCAGTCTAGCACTAGTGAAAGGGAACAAAAACAAATCACTTGATTGTACAAGCTTTATATGGAGGAGAAGGAAAAACGGAAAGAAACATGGTGAAAAATCTAGAAAAAGAAACTTGATCTTATCAGGGTAGTTATTTTCTTCTTCAGTTTTGCATTTATTTTCTATGAACAGTTTTTCTAAAATTTACTACATCTGCTTTAACATTATTTTTGTGATTGACACCACCTGTTTTTGCACTCCGATTCATTCTCTTGCGATGGGTTGAACTGTCTGCAGAGGATGCAATGGGTGCCTTTTCTACTTGAGTTCGGAAGCACTGCAATTTGTCATCTCCGACTGATCTGCTAGAGGCTAAACTAAGCAGTATTTTTGCTGCAATACTTTCACATGCTTCCTCTGTAATAGATTGTTTTTCTGAATCCTCATTCTCACATCTGAAACTCTCCTTTTGGTTTAATTCTCCCTTAGCAACGTTTTCAGAATTCATTGATATTGAAGTAATCTCCTGAGGTCCGTTTGTATGCAATTCTATCTTTATAAGATTATTCAAATCTGAAATGGAAGGAGATGGCTTGATATAGTAACTTTCTGAAAATGAGGGGATACCTTGGACTTGACCCCCTTCAACTGGCTCACAGTCAGTGCCATATATTTCTGGAAGCGAATTGTTTCCTGGTGAAGCGAAGTTGTGACCCATGAGATTGTCTGGCACTTCTTTTATGAATCTACAGAGTAAAGGCAACTGAACTGAAACTCCAAGTATTGGAATGGACTTCATTGCATCTTGTGATGGTGTGTTTAATATACTTATACCATCTGCAACTTGCTTGGGATTGTTTAGCTGCTTAACAGAGCAAAAAAATTAATAATGGCAGTGGATTGGCAATAAAATGTGAGGGTCATTAACTTTTTAATGGAACAAAAAGAAAAATAACAGATATTGTAATGCAAAGAATCTACATGCCATGGAAAGTCATGAATGCGGTGCTGCCATTAAGTACATGCAAGATCATATTTAGATGAAGAAGAAGCTCTTGATTCATTTAGGCAGCAATTGGCAACAGTTCTATAAATTCCTTTTTTTAATGAAAGAGCATCTTTTAGGATAATAGACGTCTTTGTTTGAGCCATTTTCCGGATAGAACTCTCTTTAGAAGTGGAGAAATTGAAGTGCCTAGAATGAGACTCTTCGAAAGAGTTCTCTTGGAAGAGCTCATTTCAAAAAGTCCTCAATCAAAGCTAAATGCTGCCTTGAAGAAAGGTCGTCCTCAATTTTGGTTTCATTTCAAAATCAGGAATTTCTGTGCGACAATTATTAGCATAATATTGAGGACCTTAAAATTATAGAACTGTTGTTATTAAAGAGAAAATTCATGAAGCTAAGACATAAACCACTCTAATGGGAAGAAGATGTCTAAGAAGTGTCATCAGGTTAACTACCACGAGTACTTTCTTATGCAATCATTAATAAAATCTTATAGAGATATAAACAACAAAAAAAGCGTAATTTTAGAAGTCCAACCTGGGGTGACTGTGAAAAGCTTTTGCGGAAGGAAGTCAATTGTGGTTTTGGATTGTTTGATTGCGGAATCAGGACCTCCTGAGGGTAGATTTTTCTGTTGGAAGTCTTGCAAAGGATCTGCTTCAAGACCATTTGCCACGTTCAGGTAATCTGATTCGTTCATATTCTCTTCTGGTAGCCTTTCAAGATCAATTCTTTTCCTCAACTTATTCTGGGAATTTGATAAGCTCTTCCTTTCTATAGTTTTGAGAAAAGTGTTTTCTAGTTTGCTTCCAGTGAATTCGTTGCAGGCACATGGAGACTGCATGTGAGTAACAGGTGAATCTGATTCACTATCTGAAGATTTCCCTTCCAGAACAGGATTGTAATTCTGATACTGAGATACATAGTGAAAGTGAAACAGCTTTCGTAGTTCCTCCATTGCTAATTTTTGGACACTGTACAGCTTGTGAAGTGCCTGAACCTGACATAGGAAAACTATCTTTCAGAATATCAGATGAGCCAAGTAGAAATTCGAGACTAAAAAATAGAGTTACTGCATTCATAGAAAATTTGGTTGAAACAACATACACTAAAGAAGCTTCTGTCTTTGTTCATACACAACATTATATTCAATGGAGCTGCAAAGCAACACTGAGGAAGAGGGAGGATCGAAGATGGCTAAAGCCCCTTGCACATAGTCATTTAGGCAATTCTCCTTTCACAAGTACCATTTTGCTATAGACTGTAGAGACATACAGTTTTAAATGAAATGATGTATGCATTATGTGAGCCAATCTAGGTGATGCGTATCAAAGTTATACCTACTTTATTATTTAGTAAGGGATTTCTCACTCAGAATAAACATGCTAGTGGAAGTCACTTTGTGCTGTTACAAAAAAAGGAATCAGTAAGGTCTACCAATTGCCGACCACTTTCAGCACCAGACAACTACCAGTAAGCTAGAGTATCATCTTAAACCATAGGTAGAGACCTGAATGCTCGTGAGAAGAAATATGAACCAGCAGTTATATATAGCCGCAGTGCTTGTCATAGCAAGAAACAGCAAGGAACACGAACCAGCAGTTATAATTAGTCTTCTTAAGATATCAGTACTCAATAACGACTGTTCTATAACAGGTCTCACAACTATTCAATCTACCCTGACTTCCATATGATCAAATTAAAGTCTATCCAGCTGTTACATTCGGTACTAGCCAATACTAGCTCATGCTAATGAGAAGATATAACTCGTAATTTTACAATAAAAAGAGACTTTTTAAGTCATAAAAAAATATTTTTTTTCAATTTTACATGCCCAGACATATTTAAATACAATTATTATCAAGTTAACTAATTCAATTGCTGTGCCTGGAAACTATGGGTGCGGATTATGCTAATTACAACGGAACTTCTCTCTACCACAATCATGAGTCAAAGACAGTTTTCTTTAATTGTAAAGACATAGAAATAATATTAGATCCTGGGTAAGAATTATAACTTATAATAGACTTAACATTAAAATGAATAAATGGTAAGGGCTGAACTCATGACTACCTTAATGCTGTTTGTACCAATATTTCAATCGTGATATTCATAACAGCAAATCGTTTCAATATATTAGCTACTTTAACTGTTGAAAGCATATAAAATCTGAAGGACCTGAAAATGAACATCAACTGTGGGCCTCTGGAAAGAAAAATAGTAAATTGTAGATTAGATTTTCAGTCTAAATTTACCAATTAAAAAAGGATAAAAATTACTAATACTATCTCCTGGTGATACCTGAAATTATAATAGGGAGACGGGAAAGAAAGAAGAATAAGAATCCAAACCTGTTCCTTGAATAACCCTTCATGTTGCATAATAATGTTCCTTATCTGATGGATATTTTCCTTGGATAAATTCTGCAAAATGCTCTTAGAAGTAAACGTAAAGGTGTTTCCCCCAGCTCTTTCCATGTCAGCAGTCTGTTGCACCTAGAGACAGCAAGCAGGTTGAAGTCATCTGTGAAAATGAAAAGAGCAAGGAACCTTGAAGCCAGGAAGTTTTCGGAATAACAACAATTTAGTAAGGTACAGTATGAAGTAATCCCCAAATCAAGCAGCATACATGGAGTACTACAGAAAGACTGAAACAAATGCTTAGCCTTCCAGCAAAAATTACTTCCGAATTGTGCGGCCTCTAAAACCGTGAAGATCATATTTACGTCAATCTAGCTCATAGGATCACTTCCAGGAAGAATTACAAGTAACGAATAGCCCCTGATTTTCCAGACCGCTGCGTGAGGTAACCAAGACGAAGCAAAGGTCAAGTACTGAACGACCGTAAGTACTCTAAATTGATATATGTTTTCGCCGCATGTTCTTCTTAAATTTTGGAAGTCGAATACTTATTAACCTTAAAAAGAAAAGGCAGAACAAGTACTCAGTATGTTTGATCGAGTCTCGTTCCAACTTAGCGACATTCGCATTAACCAAAAATGAAACCTACGATTGCTGATCGGATGTAGAAAATTAACAGGCATAGGAAAGTCAGTAAAAGAATAAATGAGTAAGATAACTCGAATGCACTTCTTTTTAATACTTGGGGGACTCGTGCTTCTGAACGAACCACAGACGACATGAATGGCTCATTCAAGAACACTCCGTTTCATCATGGATTAGAAACCGCAGCAAAAGAGAAACCACATCGAAAAAAAGAAAATTTTCCAATGTCGGATGATTGAAGCTAAAACAGAGAATGATCCTAAACTAATTCCAATCGTGTACTTTCCTTAAAAAAACATTGAGTTGCTGCAAAAGCCAGAATCATACCTTGCACTTGCACAAACGAGACAAGCAGACAAGAGAAACGATCAGCTGGATTTCCTGAGCTATTTCGAGGTCTGTCACACTTTTCCATTTTTTGATTAAAAAAGTTCTGATTTATAAGATTAGGAATTTAAGATCTGTAGTTGACCATGACGGACTCCGAACTCTGACGTGGCCGTTGGGATATCAAAGACAAGGATTTGATTGGAGGAGAAAAAGTCCTTTCCGCCTGAGATATTTTTGGCAGGGAGCCTTGGCTTCGTATATACATGACGCCCTTAAATAACGTATTTGGATTTATTCTGACCTAATTAATCTTGAGCTTTTTAGTCTGAAGACTGACATAAAAAAATTACATTCTACGTAATATTTAACACCCGTAGCCATTATCAATACTTAGAAAACGAATATTACGAATGAATTACACCTTAATATATGCTTCGGTACTATGATAAAATTTTATTAAAATTTCTTTTAAAAGGATCAGGTAAAACCGTAAAATATAAAAAAAAAACGTCATTTTTTTTTATTTAATCCATAAAAATCAGTTTACTGTGCGAAATATTAAGTTGGAGCTGCGGGCGGAATCTTTTTAAGGAATGAACGGGCGGTCTAAAACATATGAATACAATATAATAACGTTACGGGTTGGTTTGCTCATAGTTATTGTAATAAAAAAAAACTGAGAAAAAAGAAGAACAAACAAGGAGATTTCTTGTTGCTTTTGGACTCCTTTGCTTGTTTCTTTCCCGCGAATTGTTCGCTTACATTTACTGCTACGAGCTTATTAGGGTCGGGTTTTCTTATTCATTGAATAACGCTGGAACATTTTTCTTGAAGAAAAGGAAAATAGAAAAGAGTAATGATATGAGCAGTATGCAAAGAGAAGCGAATTGAATATGTTCTCTTAATTTTTGCTTTCATTGAGATTTGAACTCAAGACCTCCCGCTTACTAAACGGGTGCTCTAACCAACTGAGCTATGAAAGCAACTACAGTAAATTGCCCTTTGCAAGAATGAGGTAAAATAAAAGAGACAGACAGCATTAGGTAAGATTACAGGCGATTACAGGCGACCTCTGTTACATGCAAGAATTTGAGATCACCAAATTTTACCGTAATTGGGTGCAATCTAGTATACAACTTGTTTAAAAGTACGCAAATTCATGCTAACAATGAGTTTATTTTCAATTCAACCACTTATTCAAAACATACACATGAAATTTGATTATAGAGAGCAAGTGCACGACTCGTCCGCCCAACTGGTGAGCGAGTCATTATTCTATATATATATACAGTGATTCTCTCTCCATTGAGGCAGAGCACTCCTCAACCTTCTTTATTTTAATTTTTTTTCAATTAGTGAATCATCTTTTACAAAGGAGAACAAAAAAAGAATAATGAATGTTTAAACCAGATCTCTATACAAGAAAACACTACAACACCTAGTTCCTAAGTGATGTAAATAAATAGCTCAAGTACTGACAAGCGTAACATCACCCTAAGTAATCACCTTGGTTTACAGAATTTAATAATCATTCTTTTCTTTTCATATCCTCGGTTGGTTGCTCATAGTTATTGTAATAAAAAAAATCTGAGAGTAAAGAAAGACAAACAAGGTGATTTTTTGTTGCTTTTTAACTCCTTTGCTTGTTCCTTTCCAATGATTTTAATCGCTTATATTTATTGTTACAAGCTTATTTTGGTCGGGTTTTCTTGTTCATTAAATAACTCTGGAATGTTAGATTTTTATAAGCTAATCAAAGAAAAGAGCAAGACCCTTAATTTTGTTTCCATACTATGAAAGATACGATCATTTCAAGTCACGGAAAATAGAATCAACAATAAAAAGTTAAAAATATACAATTTTACTTAGACTTAAAGAACTCAAAAGTTTCCTTACTGAAAGGATGCTCTAATTAACTGAGCTATGAAAGCAATTGCAACTGCTTTTCCTTAATTTGACCATTTTGTATAACAAACAGATTATACAAGATTATATAAGAAAACCAAAATTTTTACCATTATTGGGTTTCATCATCTAGTATACAACTTGTTTAAAGTACCCAAAATTATGCTAACAGTGAGTTTATTTTCAATCATTGTCAACCAGTTATTCAAAACATATTCATGAAATTTGATTATATAGGTGGACAGTTAGCTCTCAGTGATTAAGCTTCACTTTTTAGTTTGATTTCATCATTTTGTTTTCTTCTCATTGAAAACATGAAGTTATACAATCTCCAGAACACTTAAAAACTCATTAATCACAATACAGCGTCCAAATCCTAAACGACCACACCCCAGTTCAAACCAAAGATATCCGGGTTTCGCTCCATTTATTTCAGAGACTTCAGACACAAAAGTCCAGGGATTTTGTAAGTTGAGAGGCACCTTAATTTGAACAATTTGCCCATAGGCTTGAGCAATTGTAACTTCTGACAGGCGCGCGTGTTCCTCCCTGAGCTGGTGCTGCAGCTGTGCCAGTGGTAGGTCCTGCAGCAGTCTCCCATACTGATCCTAGTTCAAAAATGATAAATTCATGACTGGCCCTCTGAGCTTCTCGCCGCGGGTCTTCGTGCAATGATATAAACAAAAGAAGTCGTTTTTTCACGTACCCAACTGGAGTCCAAATTCGACACCTAACGGAGTAACTTAATAGGATAGGAAGTACGTGAGTTGCACCATGACGTGCGGATATCAGGAATTAACATCCCATCGAACAATCTGCTGAGCCAACCTAAAACAATATATTACAAATGTTCATCAAATTGAGAACTCAAGCAAAGAATTATTCTTACACTAAGTGACTAAAGAATCAAAAATAATAAACTTATATATAAAGTAGCTATGGCAAAATGAAACGTAGAATGTGAAACTTGAACGGGTCGAGAGGTCTGATCTAATCTTAATTAATGCCCCTCTAAGAATATAGATAACTAAACATTTAAAATAATAAAAATTAAAAAAAAACTTCAAACTTCAAATCCAATTAAACATCTCATGAAATCACAAAATCATAATTGTAGAATTTTGTTATTCCATAGCATGAGAAATATTTATGCCATACATAAAAACCTATATCTTCTTTCAGTGCCAAGCTCCAAAGTTTCATAAATTAAAACCGGCAAAAAAACAAGAGTAATGAATAAAACTGGAATATGATTATAAAGTATGTTTTCAATGAGAAAATTGAGTTTTGGATTGAAAAATTATTTTTTTGTATATTTAATTTACCACTTATAGCGCATAAAAATTGAAAACAAAATCTTCAACCACGTCAAAGTTTCTAATTATTGACCCTTAACATATATATAGTCTCTAAATACAACGTACTAAATTAGTACATCATAATAATTTTTATATTTGAGCAACCAAAATTATCAATTAGTGAAGCCACGAAATATGGAGAGAGTGACATCGACGGGGAGAAGAGATAGACAACAAATTTTAATTATTATTTAACATAACAGAAAGTATAAAAAATAAAAAAAAATAAAATGTGGAGACGTAGTTTGAAATGGTGGACCAATTACACATGCCATGCCCAGTTTATGGAGTTAAAGACTATCACGAGTTTGCGTTTTAATCGAGTGATACGTACAACGGCTACGAGTCCCTCTAATACACCGAACTGAGCAAGGTATTCTTCTTCTATCATTTGAAGAAAATCATGTCATTGATCTTATTCCAAAATGACGCCTACATGTTTTCCCCAGCCCAACGACCGAGTCACTGGGTTGACCGCCCCTGGTCTTCTTGCAATTTAACCACTGTACTTGATAGCTAAGACTCAATGAAAGAAGAGCGGTGATATGATTTTTTCTTGTGAATTTTTACATTATGACGTGGCATCCTCGTTGGTAAAATAAAAAAAAAATTATGTCTCTAAACCTTATCTGTAATGACAACTAGGCTTCAAGTAGGACTGCCACATCAAGATATACATCCTCGCACTAAGAATGATAGAAGCCACGATGTGGTCACTCACCGGTTGCATGCATGTTTCGAATTTTATGCGTTTGTTTATATACTCAACTACTGGAGTCCAAATTCAACACGTAACGGCGGAACCTAACACGATAGGACCAAGTAACGCACGCCTCTTCAACGCTTCATGTCAAAATCAACTCGTTTAATCAATTAAACAATTCTCGTAAGCATAGTCTCGGCTGTCGATAACGATGTAGACGATACCGCTTTTTATCGCTTCTCTGCTTCCTTATTTTAACAAAATCTCGATCATATGCGTCACTTCCATGGCGGTCCGATCACTCCGTTTTCGCTTCTTTCAATTCAGTTGGAGATGCAATGTATATGCCGACGCTTTATTAAATTGTGGGTAGTTCTTTTTAGGAAGAAGAAGGAATAAATGTGGAGCCCACTGTGAGCATAGGACGAGACATTCAGTCATTCGTGGCCTATGTGGGGTCGTGGAAGGCGAGGTGCAGTCGAACAAATTGGTATGGTCCATCTAGTTGACCACACAACAAATTATCAGGTCCACTGTCCAAGAAACCACGGCTCAATTTGAACCCAAGACCTCCCACTAGAAAACTTCCCATGTGACCACTAAGCTATACTAAATATTTCTTTATTAGCCAACCTCAGTAGTTAATCTTAAGGCCAACCTCTTTACTACTTACTCGTATGACTAATTTAAATATAATCCAAATAATTTTATAAAATAAATATCCTATATATTGTACTAATTTTAGGGATAACTGAAACCGAAAGTCCGCAATGGGGTCACCGACCAAAGGAGGAGGACATGGAGTCATTTCTAGAAAGAGATTATACTACATGGTAACTTCCGCTGGATTCTGATCTTTGCCGGTCCAGACGCTCCCAATTATCATCGAGCCAACGACTCACCACCGACTCAACCCGCACCAATGGGACCTACCACCAATGATTTTTTCTTGCGCCGCAGAAGTTTATGGTCTGGGTGAGAAGCCCGTGAGAATCCTACTTTTGGCAATTATTTATTTATTTAACTTACGGTTCTTACTACTTTAACAATGTTAATGACGAAGGATCTTCATAAACATGATAATTCGATGCAATTATGATGCACGTTTTTCCAAAGAGTAATGCTATGAGCCTCATACTCATAGTATTACTCTTTTTTTGGAAAAATACTTGTCATTAATACCAATAAGCTTATAATTATTTTAATTATTAGAATAAAAAGATCTCCTTAACCTTAAATAAAACGTTACTGATGCTGATTAGGGGGTGTTTAGTAAAAAAGGGTTTGTTTTATCTTTGGACGGCAAGTTGGAAAGGTTGTAACCGGCCACTTATATGAAATCAGTCTTACGGTCGTATCTGCCTTCACGTTTCCTTTTTCTCTTACTTCTTTAATTTTTCTCCATTTTATGCTTTTTCCTTTTTTCCCCTTTCGTTTCTTGAAGCGATAGGAGGGCAAAAGCAGGGAAGGGCAGTCCGAGCTACGAAACCGCGTTCTAACATCGAAGCCCTCTCGTTCTGTGTGTCCACATCTCTCTCTCTCTCTCTCTCTCTCTCTCTCCTCCCTCCCTCCTTTCCTTCTCTTTCAGCCATTCTGATTTTTTTTTCTCTTTTTTCTGGGTTTTAAAATTGTCTGCGGCTTTTCTCGAAGCCTACTTGTGTTGACCTAAAAATCCACTACTCCTCCATTCTTTCTTCCCCACCATATAAATGAAGCCCTAACCCTTGAGAGAACCTCTCGTCCTCTGGTAAACGTCAGGGGATAGATATCTCGGTGCTGTGAGGTCCGATCTCAAATCTTTCTTCCCTTCGTGGCATCCATTTCTGTTTTTACTTTGTTGCAATCGTTCTGTTAAACGGCAAAAGATCTTTTCTTTTCTTTTTTTTCTTTTTTTCTGGTTTTCTGGGTTTATTTCTCATCACGGGCGTGTTCGTTTGAAGCAGATCTAGACGATTTTGGGACGGTTTTAGCAGATCTGGCCGTGGATTGGAATATCGATCGCGTATGTTTTGTTTCTACGACTACTGGTGAAGCTAGGGTTCGGATTCCGCTGCTTGGCATACGAAAATGTCGATGTTGCCTAAAGGGGACTCAATTCAGATCAGGGAGGTGTGGAATAGTAATCTTGAGGAGGAATTCGCTCTGATCCGCGAGATCGTGGATGATTACCCATACATCGCGATGGACACTGAGTTTCCGGGCATTGTTCTTCGTCCTGTTGGGAATTTTAAGAATAGCTCCGATTACCACTACCAGACTCTCAAGGCTAACGTGGATTTGCTCAAACTGATTCAGCTGGGGCTTACTTTCTCCGACGACCAAGGGAACCTCCCTACCTGTGGGACCGACAAGTACTGTATTTGGCAGTTCAACTTCCGCGAGTTTAACGTCAGCGAGGACGTATTTGCAAATGATTCCATCGAGCTTTTGCGTCAGAGTGGTATAGATTTCAAGAAAAACAATGAAGACGGGATTGACGCAAACAGATTTGGAGAGCTTTTGATGTCTTCAGGGATTGTTTTGAATGACGGGGTCTACTGGGTAACTTTCCACAGCGGCTACGACTTTGGATACCTGCTTAAGCTTCTGACTTGCCAGAATCTTCCGGATTCACAACCGGGATTCTTTAATCTGATAAAAATGTATTTTCCGATTCTTTACGATATAAAACATCTGATGAAGTTCTGCAACAATCTTCACGGCGGACTGAACAAACTCGCGGAGCTGTTGGATGTGGAAAGAATTGGAATTTGCCATCAGGCAGGGTCCGATAGCTTGCTTACATCTTGTACATTCAGGAAGTTGAAAGAGTCTTTCTTCAATGGCCAAACCGAGAGATATTCAGGTGTCTTGTATGGTCTAGGTGTTGAGAATGGACAGAATACTCATTGAGAATGAAAAAAATTGGAAAAGAAGTGTTTGTTTCACTACATTTGGGTTTGAACTGCCCATCTGGCTATGTACACCTTTGGTATAAAGTTCGTGTTATAAGTTATGGATTTCTCTTTGTTTTGTCTTTCTTCTTCTGAATTCTTCTGTGCAGATTCACTCTGTAGCATGCGTTCGTTGTCATAAGTTGATAAAACCTTATGTCGAGGTTACGCTTCCATAAAACAGTTGTGGATTGAGATTTGCTGAAGCAACAAAGACAGGAAAAAAAATTTAATCGAGCTCTAGAGCAGCTTCGCTTGAAGTCATTCACATGATTTCATGGGGCTTTTAGGAACGAAATAATTTTTTGTTTCAGTACAATTTATGCCACAGATACTGCTTCTTTGAAATCTGGAGGTGCTTCAGAGCTTGCCTTTTTATCAATTTACGTCGTGCTTTTATTAATGTTAATCACTTATTTATTTCCTACATTATTCCTTTTCTTCTGTTCATACGACCAAAAGTATTTTTAGGACATTGCTAGTTCTAATGTCCTTGGGGTAATAGTAATTTGACTCTCCTAAGCTACTTGGTGAACAAATTGAAATGGCACCAATTGATTGCTTCAAGTTATGTCGTATTTCTCCTCGTCTTTTTCATATGCATTTTCTTTGTTATTTGGTGTGTACTTCTTTTGTAGTCTTTCCTTGTTTGTGGGCTCATGAAAAGGTTACCATTTGTTTCTCTGTTTAATTTCTGAAATATTTCTTCTAATCCTTTGAATTTCTGATATCTTGTACTATGTCTTGTTATATCTGAATTCTTTCCACTGATCTTTTTTTCTTTTGATGGTTTTCAGAGTATTGATAAGCCAATCTTGATCCACAGAGACATTAGTTGTTCATGTTGTTGAGTCTATGAGATATACTGAGTATCTTACTTATTTTTGTTTTTATGTTGGCAAATTTTCTCATGTTGTTCTATATTTTCTTACGTGCTAGATATATGATTTACTGCACTAGAATACCTGAGCAATGATTGTTTTGAGTTTCTGTTCGTGTGGTCAACCAGCCCCCACCCCACATCCGAACTTGTAGATGAAGTTTATTTTTGTTACCAGGTGAAGTTGGGTCGAGCTTGTAGTTGCCAGAACCTATAAGAGGCAAAAGTTGTAGCATGTGGTTTAAACTTTAAAGAACCTATTTGGGAAGTGGGTCCATGCTTGTGTTGGTTAAAGAACCTATTTGGGGAAGTTGGTCCATACTTGTTTTGATTAATGAACCTATTTGTGGAAGTTGGTCCATGCTTGTGCTGATTAAAGAACTACTATTTGGGGAAGTTTGTCCATTCTTAAACTTGTGTGTCGATTAAAGAACATACTTGGGGAAGTTGCTCCATGGTTAAACTTGGGTGATGCATGATGTTTACACATTTTGAAGTGTTGGTCAGACTGTTTTGCCGATTTGATTTGTCATTACATGCTCATTGTATTTTTCCATGTTTCTAAGGCTTAACTGCTAGTTTTTTCGTAAGTGATGGAAGTAATAATGAGGTTCAAAAACTCTTCTTTTGATCACTTTGTCTGTATTTTTTTTCTGGTCTTCTTTTGCCCTCAACTAATACCCTAATTTAGTTTCCATTAACCTGAACAAATTGCAACATTTTGTGATTATTAGTAATGTATATGCAACTTTAGTAAGAAACTGATCTCTTTTATCTTACAAATTAAGGTTCATCAATGGTAGTGAAGAGTTCAAGAAGCTGGTGGCTTGCTATGATACTACTCTACCTGTTCATTAATTCTGACCATATTCTGGTTTGGACCAGACTCTGTTTGGGTTTATTTTCCTTCTAACAGCACCATATACTGTTGATCTACGGATCTGGATCAAAATGTGTGTGTGAACAGGATATTGGGTTTTTGAAGTTGCAAAGTTTGACAAGATAGGTTAATTTAATTTTGATGGAGGACATGTTAACTTAGTTTTTTTTTTTTTACTTCTATTTTTCTGTTTTTGTTTGGCATAAGCCTGTTAATAGATCCCTAGACTGACTTCTATTGCAGTTTAAGATGTCGATGGTGAAGAATATCAGGAATATTGTATAGCAAAGTGTCATAGATACAATTGGCATATAATATATTAGTGAGGACACTGAGACTGGCATAAATTGCACCAATGAGCAGGGTTAGCCATTGTTGACTAATGGATTGATCCAATGCTGGAGAAAGAACTTTAAAACTAGCACACAGAAAAGTGGAAGAATGCTACAGTGAAGAGTTTAGAAGTAGAGCTTTTGTTGTTTATTTTTTTAGAAAGGTGAAGGCTTATGCAAATAGAAGGAATCTAAAACATGGGATGGGGCCTCTGTCCAATGGAGGATTGGACAGCAGCCTCTTGGTTAGCTAATGGGTCAGCTGCAGTGTTTGCTGATATATGTACGCGAGTCCAGATAAAGGCACAATAAGAACTTAGGTCCATGATTTCATGGACCGATTGCAAGAGCCTTCATATGGCCTGACCTCTTTGTACGCCAGTTGATCATAGTACTGGAGACAGGTGCTGCCTTGCAGCTATGGGGTTTGTAATAGGATTCTTTGCCTGAGATATTGGAGCTCTACAGAAGAATCAGCAGGCTGCTTGGCTACTCTTAACTCCATCATGCATCTAGAAGTTCTGTCTATGCCCTATTGATCTGGGTTCCCAACCATTCCTGGGGGCATGGCTTCCGTTCAACAACTATGAGCCAGCGGAGAAAGTTGTGTGACCAGTTTCCAGTTTTGAGGAACCATCCGTGACCCCATTTGTTCCCTCCTGTTTTATGATGGCCCTCGGCCGAATGGGATTCGAGTTTTTTTTTTCCTTATCTCCTTCTTTGAACCAGGATACTGATTATTTAAGTGCTGGCTGTTGCAACCAGTTCCTGTACCTTCCAACCAGTTCCAAGCTTAAGCGTTTTTGACATGTGCTGAGGCTGGAGAGATGGAGTCCCAGTGTCCATTGGCTCAAGTGAATGGTATTGGAGGGCAAATAGCTTCAGAGTGCTAACCATCATTAGCTCTCCTGTAGGCATATGCTGTAGTTAATTCCTTCCTTATCCAAGGGGTGTCTAGATTGGGGTGCCATTATCATAATCTTTTAAGGCATGCTTGCATAAAATTGTGGACATCATACAGATCAGCAGCTTCAACCTCCTTGAGGCATCTTTTTGTGCAGAAGCTCGGGGCCCTTCTCTCTTTGTAAAATATAACTTCCTTTAGATGTTAACTAATGTGATTTGGAATAAGAAGAGCACGGGTTGGGTACTAAATCCTCTTTGTCTCAGCTCTGAGTGGGATTGGCCACACGTGTGAGTGTGACTTTGTTCCTTTGAGCATCTAGTGGCTGAACAAAACAAAAATTAATTTGATATGAATTTTTAAGAAGCCTCCGGCTAATGTGAATTGGGAAGAAGCCTCCGGCTAATGTGAATTGGGAAGAAGCCTCCGGCTAATGTGAATTGGGAATAAGCCTCCGGCTAATGTGAATTGGGAAGAAGCCTCCGGCTAACTTGGGCAAGGCATTTTGGTAGGTTATGAGCCAAAGTCCTGACATGAAAGTAGATGCAGGTTTGCGTATTAGTTTATTTTTCATATTTTCAAGCTGGGTTATTCTTATTGATCTCTTTGTGAGGATGGTGTTCAACAGTCTGGGTAAGCAGTAGCTTAACTCGGTGTTGTAGACAACGAGTGTGTCATATTTATTCTGCTCTTTAAATAACATACGGTGGGAAGATAATTGTGCAACATAGGTCTGTGATTTTAGGGTGGTTGTGATTGAACTTATATGGCATGTATATGGTGGAACTCTGGGATCTGGGATTCAAAATGTCATCACCGTCTTAAAAGAAAAATGCTTATTATTTTGTCAAGGTATGGCATGTATATACGTTGCTCAAGCAGGTTTGCTGAACATCCGGTGAGCGAAGTGTCATATTTGTTCGGTTCTGTAAAGAACATGTGGTTGGTGTTGAGAAATTGTGCAGCGTAGGTTAGTAATTATTGGACTGGCTCTAAGTCAAGCTTTTATGTGGGGAAATTGTTGCTTCTAGTATACACGCTTTGCTTAATGAAATTATCACGATTTTAAAAAATATATACTTTGTTGACGTAGGATTATTAAAAGCTACGTCTTTAAGTTAGGAATCTAAGAACTTTTCTTTTCATTTCTGCATGTAGGATTAATTTCTTATACTCCCTTTCACTTGTTTCCCTACACTGACAAATAGGTGGAGCAATACTTACCGGTACCTATTCTAATGTCATATAGCCCGTTTTAATGATAAGTATGATCCATGCAAAACGGGTTCTATGCTTTGCATTTTAGGACAATCATCGACGGTTCAAGTTGTGTTTGTTTTATTGTGTGATGTAATTAATTACTCGGCCATCTCCGGATTTGGAGGGGCAAGTGTAGAGCATTGCTGGATTCAGAATATGCATTCTTTTAGTAAAGGGTTAAGCATATTTAATTTTTCCACTCGCGTTTAATTGAAATATTTCTTACTTAACAGAACTCTTCGCAAAATAGAAAGGATGAAGAGGGAGCGGTGGGAGCGACAGCGTGGTGGTGGTGGCAGAACCTGTGCCCCCTTCCCAGGCGGTCCCACCCCAATGTCTTCCCCTATCTTCTCCGACTGTCGAAAACAAGGAAGCTGGTACTCTTATAATTTTGAAAAATTTGTGAGTTGTCGATTACATAGTTGCACTGCCGAGCGACTCTCTTTACACTTATTCTTATAGTACATTTATTTACTCTATCTTAACAGTAATCAACAAATGGACCCAGCTAGCCAGCAAATAATGTCTAATGATGCTCAGATCATTATACTTTCTAGCACGAAACACATAGCTTGTCAACAAATTATTTACATTTGTATAAATTATCAGTGTCGATCCTAGACGGTATTTCATTTGCCATACTTCACGACAATATCTAATATTTAATAGAACAATATCTAATAGAGTAATGCTAGTTGTACCTATGTATAATATCTATCCTGAGTACATATTAATCTAAGTCCTTAAAAATATAAAAAAATATTTTTTATTATATAAAATCTTATATTGTAAAAGATAAACCTTAGTTATTAATGGTTTAAATTAACAAGTACGCTGGGATAGGTAGGTGTAACTAGTATTTTCCTATCTAATATTCTTACCTTTTCATTAGATAGCGTCAAATTTATACTCGTTCAAAATCCATCCCACAATTATCTTTTGCCTCTTTCCCATTTTGCGGTCATGATTCGTGAAGAATTCCGTTGAAGCAGTATTCAACCCATTCATTATACATCCCTACAAACCCAACTATCGTTATTAAATTTGAAATTGACAATAATATTATGATCTTTAAATAAGATTGAACTATAGGAAACGAACGAGCAGAACATTAAAATAACGTGTACCGGTATTTTCATCTAATGATCCTAAAAAAATAAATTAGCTTTGTGATGGTATAACATTATAATATAAATAGGAGTTGCATCTAACTCCAATGCAATTCAAAAAACTACTCATGATTGAACAAAGCCGAGCTTGGAATCAGCCAAATAGGGTCATTATTTTGGAATTCACTTCCAGCTGAACTTCTCTTCTTACCTGAAGAGAACCGAGGCAACCGCTGGCAGGGCATGTTACCAAGACTGTAAATCTTTCATTGGAATCTTCAAAAGTTCAACCGGAGCAATCAAGGAAATCCATATAATGGTATAAATGTGTCGTATACATGGATTCACAGGTTGATTCACATCGCAAGAGACTATACATCATACAGCGTCAAACTAAAACGGTCTTTAAGGTCAAAACGCATTTCCCACGGTTCCTGCTACCCGTTCCCAAATTTATAACGCACCTTACTTGGTCAAATAGTATATCAGAAGAAAGAGGACAACAAAAGATGTCACCAGCATTGCCATTCTTCGACTCGATTTGGTCTCAAACACCTGAAACATTACGCAATTTGGTTGAAAACAATGACAGCAACAACCCTAACAGTAAGATACGCTCTTACTGTTTGGTAGTAACCAGAGGAAAAATCACCAAACTCAAAGAGTGGGATGTCTCCTGCCTACCATCTTGAATCGATCCATGGTTCCTGAGAGGATTCCTCTTGATGCATCCATGTCATTGCCCTAAATCGTTTCCAGCAAGTCAGCGAAGGCCGAATCAGATCACAAAGGTCCAGTAACGAAAAGGGAAGAAAAGCACAGTTATCATCAGAAAGTTTTACACATACCATGCGGTCTAGAACGCGATTGTGACTCTCCACTTCTTCATGTATATCACCTGTCAACTGTTCAAAGCAAAATACTCTTCAGAACAGAAAAAAAGAGGAGAGAGAGAGATGATAAAACGAAAATATGGCTGCAACCAGCATGGCCAAGGTAAATATATGAAAGATTGAAGATAAATGCAATTGCATGCAAGATTAATGAGTTTGATCCATGATAAGATTCAATCAACAGTAAAGCTGCCATATGGACTCATAAGTACCACCTGAAATATACAAAGAAACCCTAATGCAAAGGTGCCCTACAGATAAAAAGTCTATTTCTTCTGCTTTTAGCTTCCCCTTGTTTCTTTTGGATGATAACTAATACAATAAAGGGTACACAATATAAAGGTTTATTTTAAGTTGTCAGTTGTCAATTAAGCTGC
Source organism: Aristolochia contorta (assembly GCA_022405105.1). NCBI lineage: Eukaryota > Viridiplantae > Streptophyta > Magnoliopsida > Piperales > Aristolochiaceae > Aristolochia > Aristolochia contorta. The sequence continues at coordinate 4,957,226 of CM039666.1, read as the reverse complement.
TTAGTGACAGAAAATCCCTACCCATGTCAGTACAGAAAATAAGGTACTGTTAGAGTGAAATTGCATTATCATGAAATAACACAATATTAACTAATTCTCATGTCTTATTCTTCTGATTAAGTGTTTTGAAAAGATTTTTTTGATTTATGATCAGCAATGATTATTTTTGTTGTAGAAGTTTTCTAAAGAAAGAGTTGGAGTAAAACCACTACTTTTAATTCTTATGTACTATCAAACTTATTGATAAAGACAACTGCTACTAGCAGCTATCATTGCTCAAATCTGACACCAATATATCACTTATGTTCTCTTGATAGGGAATAGAAAACACCGATGTAATTTGAATAGATAAAAAGATATCATTTCCAGAAAGCCAGCAAAGAAAAAGGAGAACCTATATAAGGTCGATCACCACTACTCCCATTGAAACTTTTGCAGAAGAAGGCTGCAATAACCTTACTCTTAATTTTCTCGTTCTTTTAATCATTTGAAAATATTAAGCCAAAAGATGTTTGCTTGGAATGGAATATCACAATCCAAAACCGAGTTACACTCACTTTGATGTGGTAAATATCTTCTAGGATGCAGTGATTCCAAAATGGGAAAGAAATATGATTTTTCACAAATAATTAGTACGAGTACATAGTTATGCGCTTGCAGCCATACTCTTCTCTCTTTTGAAGAAATGAGAGCGATAATCCCATCCTACCACACATGTAGCATGTTGAAGATTTGCTCCAGTTACGAGGACTCTTTATACAATTCTTATTCGAACAAATTTTGTTTATAAAACAACTTCAGCAGGAACCATCCTCAGGCTTTTCCATGAACATGCAGGGTGAGACTCAAGCACTGACACCACAAAATCAGATTAACATGAATAGATTTTCTGGTCGAGTAGTCCCTTTTAAGGTTTGTTTAAACACAGCTCCAACCCAAATTTTAGACCAGGGATACATATCTGTCACATGATAACTAAAAAAGAAAATCCCCATGCATAATTTATAGATACTTCATGTGTTTGTTTGAGTGATATAGATACTTCATATCTTACAAGTAAAAAATTATGGAGACGATGATGAAAGACAGACATTTATGCCAATATGTTATTTGTCACAGTTATGATCTGTAAAAGCACTCACTCTTTTCAATATATTGACCCTATCTTGCAGTCCATCCACTGCTCTGTCGTTATCCAGCTCATCAATCTCATGAGAGTAAGATGAGGTAGCTCTTATTCCTCCTTCTTCAATACCATCAAAAAGTGCAGCTCTGTTTCCAATATACTCCCTGCATAAGGCAAATACCCCAAATCAATACAGAAAGCTGTACTGAACAAGTGGGTAACTTGCAGATTTAGTTGAACTTGGAGACAGTAAACAAGTACGCTAGACAGATCTGATTCAACCAAATTAAGGAACTGTTATAGTAAATTTGAATTTTAGTGAGCTTTATCTACAGGCAGTCACCAGTTAGTTTCAAAAGAGACAGTAACAGACCATAAAGTATGGAACCTCAAGTGAATTTTCATTTCCAGTATTTTGTGGGAGAATCCATAGAGGAGAGTCATATAATTATAATCGAGAGAGTAAACAAGAAAAAAAAAAGCCAAACTAAAGTCAGGTAAATCAGCTACTAAAAGGCTTACATGGTTTAGTCTACAATAGACGTATACATACATTGCAAAGTTTCGTTATCTACGCCTGCAATGTTTAGTTGAAGCTGAATTCCTCGCTGAGACCAAGAAAGACCAAAGAATATTTATCAAATGGAAGTCAATTACAATTCTTCTTCCATTTTCAGGTTCAGAAAACATTATGAACGCAACTCTAGTTTCCACAAGTTCTTCCTCAGCGCTAGCTCTCCGGAAAAGCATAAGCATAAGCATCTTGTTACCCCTAAATCTTAATAAGAACAAGTAATAAACTGCGGTGGCAATAGACGTCTCTTATCCGATCCGAAGCCACATCTCGAAATCCTTTCTATCAGCTTTGAAATCTCATGCGCGATCTCAGCGAGAAGAATCAATCATACTAATTCATCCGTTTTAAACAACTTTTGGTGAAGTGTAAGCATCCAATCCAGCACACAGATGCTCATCCAAATACTGATCGAAACAGAGATCGTTATTCTGTTTCTCATTCAAGATCTTAAGTAATAATGCTTGCACGAAATCCAAAAGGATAATCCAAGAGATGGAAACTAGGAACTGGCAACGTACAGAAAGAGGATTATGACGAAAAGAAAACAAGATCACCTTACGATCTACACAAACGAAAAGGAGAAATGGCGGTTCAAGAACAAGTAAATGAATGTTGCTTACCGTCTGGCAGGGCTCTCGATTCCATGGCGGTTGCTGAGGAACGACATGAGAACGAGGTTCTCCTCCCAAAGCTGACCGACACAAAGCCTCCGTTGCCATATCTCTCCGTCAGAGTCTTATATATAGACCGCGCGGATTCGGAGATCGGATCGCTGCGTCCGGGAGCTACAGGCTACCTGAACCCCAAAACGAGTCAAACATACCACAGCTCGACTCGGCTCGGTTGAGTTCCGACAGCGAGTGAGGGTCAGACCTGAGAAGTGAGATCAGAACGTGGAGTTGCAGTTACGTTTTGTGATTCTGAGTCCTCAGTAGTGTGATGTGGCCCCTTATTGACGCCAACTCTGGTTGAAGGGACCTGACTCGGCACATAGAAGTTTAATTTCTATATTAAATACAAATTAAATATTTTTAAACAGGACAAACTTGGATCTCTACGCAACAGGTGAAATATTGGATAACGAAAGTTTTTCCTAACGATGAGCTCTAGCCTCATAGTATGTCAATCATAATAATATGATTTATTTTCTTATTTATTTTTAGATATATTGATTTTTCTTTTAAGAGTCATTGAAGTTTTAGCCTTAATAAATAAAATATTATCTATATTATATAGTTATTTTCAAGTTGATTAGAAGTAAATAAATATGCATATTAAGATCAATAATTAAAATTCTTTTCCAGGTTCTGTTGCACCTCAGACATCCAAAATTCAGAAGCCTACGAATCTGGTGGGCTTTACCATGTTTCCTGCAACTGAATCCTCACAATGTAATCGATCCTGCAGGAGAATCTGGGTTTAGTCGAGATCGCTGCAGTAAGCCTCGATTCTCGTCCATTTTGTTCGAAAGCGGACGAATCGTTCCCGCCATCAGGTACGGGATCCTGAGCCGCTCTCCAATCATTGCCTCATAGCTGTAAGTGTTTTATGAAGTAAAAATCGGAATAAAGCAAGGATTCTTAAGATCCTCGCTTTTTTTTTTTTTTTAAATCAGCATGCCTAAGTCTTACGCTAATCTTCATTTTAATTGCTCAAAGTCATAAAGTGATTTAGAATACGAGGATTTAGCATTATGCTTGGTTGTGGAACTATTAGTGTTTGGTTGGTAACTTGTTAGGGAGTCCATTGTTCTTGACCTACCTAACGAACCTGTAGGCAGTTGTAATACTATCATATTTCCATCTTCCTCATTTTTTTTTTATAAAAAAGTTTATTAATTTTCACATTCTATCAAAAGGTAAGACATTTCCATTTGAAGTTGGTTTATGTACATACGTTTTGCATATTAACTGGCTACCGGTCACTGTATAGGACTCTCATGCACTCGTAAAAGAATTCTCCAACCTTTTTATGTTAGCTGATGATTTTATGTACATTTTTCTAAGAGGGTTTAAGTTGCGGACTATTTTCATTTATGTGATATGTGTGCCATGTTTTGGGTGTTGAAAGGCTGGGAATTATGTTTCTGTATTTGGTTTAATTCTTCTTCCCATCAGATTTAGTGCCAGTATGGTGTTCTGCACGTCATTCGATTCCAAAATTTTCTTTTGTCCTTTGTGCTTCACTGAAAATTTTGTTGGAATATCTTGAATTTTCCAAAATTTAAACATTTCTGGTGTAAGCTTCATGGCGTCTGATGTGATACTATCAATAGCTTTGCATACAACCATTTATAAAGCCTAAAAGTTTGTGCATCTGCCAAGCTTTTGTGGCTTACAGTAATGACATTACCTCCTTGACTAAAAGTTTTCCTTTTATGTTCCAACTCTCTTTATTGTAGCTTGACCGCTGATATTGTAAGATTGACTCATATCAATTTACTACAGAAACTATTGTAGTCTTTTCTCAGCTGCTTTTTAGTGATTAAGAATGATTGGAGTTGGGAAGATAAAGCAGTACACAAGTGTCCTTGACAAACCCCTCAGCAGAGGAAAACAAGAGGTAATTCTCTCTCTCTCTCTCTCTCTCTCTCTCTCTCCTCTAAATGGTTGAGAAAAAGTCATACTGCTCTTGAAGTTATTTTAATTTTTATTGAGCTCATTCATTGATCTGATGCTCCAGAATGTTTTCCCTCCAAGTGTGTTAGGAAAAAAGGATATGGTGAAAGATGTATGGTTGCTGTCAAATTTAGTTGTTCCTAGTTTATATTCGTTACTAAATTTTGCTTCTTAAATACTGTGGTTCATGTTCTGAAACATCATAAGTTTCATGCGTGCCATTTTTCACTGCAGGTTAGTTTGAGTGCCTTTGCCTTCTTGTTTTCAGAGCTTGTGCAGTACAATCAGACTCAAGTAGACAACATTGCTGAGTTGGAGCGCAGGTGTGAGTTTGAGGCTTTTATAACATTTAATTGTGTTTTTTATAAGTTTGATAAGGTTTGCTATCAGTGGTTCCTAACTGATCAAAAGCTTCCTTTAGAATCTTTTGAGTTATTATCATAATGAAGAGGTACTGCATGTTTTTAACATCGAACCTTAACTTTAATTTTAGAAATTCCCTATGCTGAGCTCTCCTTTTCCTTTTCAATTGCTTAGTGAAGGTGCAAATTGGGGCTGGCTTTCTAAAGTCTTTTAGTTTATAATTTGGGATTACTACTTGAGTCTGCCCTTGTAACAGTTTGTATTTTCTTTTTTTTGGGGGGGCTAAGAGGTCACTGCTTTGTCAGACTTTTCTTGTGCTATTGATTGTGGGCACTGATATTGCAGAACAATCCATTTGTTGCCTTAATTATGTGTGCTTTTTGAAAGGTTTGAAGTGTATATGGTGTTTTGTTTTCAATCGACTTGCTCCTAAAGGGTGCGCTTGAATCAAATAATGTAACAGACACTTGAATCATTGACTGTCTAGTTAATTGTTAGCAGAATGATCCGTTGAAATGGGGAAAGAGGTACCATTTCTTGTAGAATTTGGAAAGGATTCGAATTACTTTGATTCTTTTGCATGTGGATATATTCTATTTGCAACTATGATCAATGTTATAAGACCCGACCCAGTCACTGACTAGAAAAAGTGATCAAGTTCGGGTCAGAATGGTTCAAACAGGTTAGCACACCAGTTGAACCATGTTGATGTCGTAATAATGTCAATTTACTCTGGTTGTGCTATATTTCAGAGGCAACAGAGGTGGGGTTGGCCCCTTCTTTCCTGTTTTCCTTCCTCTTTCATCCCTCTCCTCTTCCTCTGCTCACCTGCGGCAGTGCCCAATGGCCCCTCCCTTTCTTTTTCGACCCAGCTGACTAGGTGGGCAGGCTGGCTTAGTGGTCAAACCTGTTAACCTGTTTGGGTCAGGCTGATTTACTCTTTTAATAGCTCTCTGTGTTTTAAACGCACAAAAGGGCTTGGGTCTGGTAGAAATTAACTTGATTGGTCAGGACGGGCTGTGTTATATCCATGATGCTTTATTTTTTATTATTGTAATTATTTTTTATCATTATTTTTATTTTTTACTATTATTTTACTTTTGTGTAATTGTTAGGGTGATCTGATTTTTCAAAATTTGAAATTTTCTAGACAACTTTCTGGAGATTTTATCAGGTTTCCACTAATAGCAATCAAGCTGAATTAGATCCTTGGCTGTGGTTATGCGGATATCATGATCTCATTGAGGTCTTGGTTAGCAATCTTCTGGTTTTCACTATAGACCAAAGTGGCCATGTCCTATCCATTTATTACTGTTGTTAAATTGCTTGATCGAGGTTTAGGATAGGGAGTGGAGATTTTGAATCCAGTAATCAGGAGTTTAAATCAGAAAAGGATAGTGGTCTCTCTTTGTATGAAGAAACAACCCTGGAGCATGATTGTTTCTACAGCTAATATTGCCTTATTTATAAACAACTTCCATGCCTCCTACCCCTCTCCTACGATTTTATTCCTCAAGCCATTTACACTTGTTAGATTTAGTGAAGGAAGATAGAAGATGAGAGAAAAATGCAGAGATAGGAAGAAGGGGAAGAGAGAGGGAGAGAAAGAGGTTGTAAGGTCTTCATGACCTACAACCCTAAAATATATTAATAGAATCTGAAAATACAAAATTACAATAATGTCATTCATGGCTTGAGGAGCAAGTAAACTAAAAAATAAACAAATAATAACTAACTGAAGTTTAGTAAAATTACTAAACTACCTCTGACTCTTAACAACACTTACACGTGGAAGTGTCTTACAGGATCTCATGATCCTCATCCTAGCAAGTCAATACAAATTGATCCCCATGGCCAACATAGCTTCTTGGTCTCCGGAATATATCTGAAATGTGGGTCCCTGTTGTATGTCCCATTGGTGTGGGGCCTCTCGTCTCGTCTTTAACTGGTTTCAGCTTTGGAAAGTCAAAGCTCTCTCCTTATGATTTGGAGAATTCCTTTCAATTGTATTTTTTAATTTTCATACTTTTTTCCCTCTTAGCTGGCATGTATATTTGGGAGTTTAAAAACCATATGCAGTAGTTTTTGACTAAATGGAGATAAAACAGGCTTGAGGATGCTGGCTATGCAGTTGGTGCTAGAGTTCTTGAACTTCTCTGTCACAGAGATAAGGTACTTTCTCGTAGACATGTTCCATTGAGTTGTGACTTATGTCATTTTCTTTTACTTGTATACAATGAGTCAGGCTGACTAGGTCTATGTGACCTGTAATATGGGCCACACGTTAATGCTACAAGTTTGAAGTTATGTACGGTGTGGAACCTGTGGTGACCTCATTCTCTGATTATAAGGGCACTGTTTTAAGTAAGAGTGCATCCTTAAAAATGGATTTGTTGGTGATTCTTGAGTATTATGCTGCAGGGAAACCGACGAGAGACAAGAATTCTTGGGATTTTATCCTTTGTGCATAGCACTGTCTGGAAAGTGCTATTTGGGAAGGTAACTAGTTCTTCCTTTTCTCTTTATAAACAAAAGCTCCTCCCACAGGTTCTTAGGTTTTTGGTCAAACTTTCATATTGGTAGTTGAGGCGACTAAATCCTTTGCTGTCAAATCCACTCATTAATTTGATTGTCTCATGTTGAACTTCTTGATCTAGTATAAATCTCAAAGATGCAAGCATTCTCATACTCGAAATTTGGAAAATATGTAATTTAATTGATTGGAAGATCATTTGCCTAGTTGTTCCTTGCTCATCCCACTCTATCGCTGATAAACTGGCGAAAGCTGTAACTCAATCAGCCACAGATCCAGTGTAATGGAAAAAGTGCAGAAGCATATAAAGAATGGGCCCAGGCCCATATAATTCTACTGATGCACCATTATCTGTTGTTTGGACACCTTGAGTTTTTTTTCTTAATTTTTGTATTCTTAACCCCTTTATTGGGGGTTATCTTGTAAATTTTCTTAATGAATGAAATACAAACACAGATTTCAAAAAGAAAAGGATGTAACAAAGGAGAGCCAACAAATTTCTTTTTCTTTATCAAAGTTCTTCTGCTAATATGATTAAGGGGTGCCTTGACAGGGCTAACCTGCCCTTCATGTCCCTCAAGAGTGCGGGGGAGGTTTGGAGTTTTGGTCTAATAACCATCTCAGGAGGTTTCTACTGTGAGAGAGAAGTAGGTGGATTGGTCCTTTGGGTGGATAGTCATGCGAGGGGGGTTCTAGTGCGAGTTATACATTTAAGTCCCAGCAGGATATGGTGTTTATATTCATTAGGAAAAACTGTCTTAAGAATTTTGTTTCAAAAAGATATGGGAGTGACTGAGGCAGGGGTGGAACCAAAGGTACGTGGAAGGAGGCCATATTGGAGACTATTTTGGGGACATGGGCATTATTTTGGCGCAGGATTTGGGCTGATTAATCCTTTAGCAAGATGCCATGAATTCATCAGCCAAGTAAGGAAAGGGAATGCAAATCATATAATCTTAATAATGTCAAACTTTTTCTTTAAAAAAAAGATACTATTTAGAGACTTTAGGCTTGGAACTTCTACTTAAATACATTTACTGACAACTTTCAAACAAAAAAAAACATTTACTGACTCTATATAAGCAGGCGCGGAACAATGATATCTGCACCCATCTTAACAGTGGATGGATGCTGAAAATACGATTATTGACCGGCTTGCTTTTCCTTGATAGTCTTTCTTAGTACCTCTTCTGCATGTTTTGCTTGAATTCTGCGGAATAAAATGTCTTCTACATGTTTTTGTTTTGATACTGGAACAATGTCTTTTTGATGTTTTGCTTCAATCGTGTGGAATCAAATGTTTTCTACATGTTTTACATTTACCAAGGTGTTATTTGTGATTGCCCACATTTAGCCGAGTGGTCAATCTTTTGTAATTTTTCACTAGCAGGTGGCTGATTCGCTTGAAAAAGGGACAGAAAATGAAGATGAATACATGATCAGTGAGAAAGAACTTTTGGTGAACCGGTAATCTTGAAATGCGTTAGTGAAGTGCATCTTCTGAAGCTCTACTGTTTCAGTTGCTGAATTGCCTCTATTTTTTTGTGATTTCTTGTACTCTAGCGGCTTCCAGTGCTAAGTGTCATTTCAAATAACTTTAAAAAAAAACTATTCTCATTTCAATTTAGAAATTCTGTCATTTTTTCATGTTATGGACTAGCCCCCAGTTTGTAAAATCTTATTTGCCTACTGTGAACCTCATTTAGCGTGTATTAATGTCTAAATTTATCTATAAAAAATAACTAGGATGTTATTTTTCCTGATAGCAGTGATGCGGGGTTTCTCTCTGAAGCTAACTTTCCTGATTTAGCTAGGCAAACCAAGAAAGCCAATATTCTATTTAAAGTTCATTCATGTTTTACATGTCTGTTATACACTTAATCTCTGTTACTGTGCATATCTATTTTTGCTATATATGTGTTACGATTAATAGTCATGTGAATATCATGTCCAGTGTGACTACTTTGTCAGACTGATTTTTTTTCTTTTTTTCTGCAGATTTATTTCTATACCAAAAGACATGGGTACATTTAATTGTGGGGCATTTGTGGCTGGGATTGTGAGGGTTAGTGTGACGGCTTGTTGGTTGTCTTGAAATTGTATAGTGTGTGGCAAAACTGAAACTTTTTCTTGTTTGCTCTTGAAGGGTGTGTTGGACAGTGCAGGTTTTCCTGCTGTCGTGACAGCTCATTTTGTGCCCATGGAGGGCCAGCAAAGACCTAGGACAACAATCTTGATAAAGTTTGCTGAAGAGGTTACTTCTCTCTTTTATTTGTTTAGAAGCTTAGTTATATCTTCCTATTTGGTTCTTTGTTGCTGGCTCGAAATGACTCTTAAACTTTCTGACAATGCCATGATTGGTTTAGGGTAGAGAATAGCTATTTAATTCATTATTCGATCATGCTATTCAATGAGCTATCTTATATCTTATATGCCATGTTTGTAGACACACTACATAATCTCTCACATTAATCACATATTTGATGTCCACAGGTTAGCATGAATCATATGAAAACAGTTCCCATGAATTGATAAATAAACACTCGCATAAAATTTAAAAGATTTGTTTTGTCAGAGAGCAACGAACTTTGAGCCTGTAAACCAGTTTTAGATCTAGTTTCATTTCCATTCTTCAATGCCTCTCCAAAATTTTCTATTAGTATGCTTCGAACTTCATGTCTTTCTCTTATTAATGTAGGCAAAGTGAAATTTTAACTCAGCTCTTCAAAAAAAAAACTCGGTGCATGTTTCAGGTGCTCCGGAGAGAAGCAAGGCTTGGATGATACTTCTATAAGAATCAGCGTTATTTATAACCCTGACGTGAGTACCTCTCCACAATATATCAACGTTCAGCACCTTTTCATTTCTAGCAGGTGGGTGTCTAATCATGTTTTCCTGCTATGCAGACTGATGTATTGAAATCAGTTTTACCCTGTTCTCTTTGATGGTGAAGAACTTGTATTTATAACTGGTGAAGCATCTCCTATTTTGCTGCGAGGAAAGCAGTCAGCAATCTCATGAGATTTGCTTCTTTGAGGAGCCGATTGACTAGCAGATTTCAGTAGTGAGTTATCAAATGTAGTATTTGCATTCAGTCTCTCGTGGATGTCAAACCTGATGACCTGTGTCCAGGCTCTGTATGAAGCCATTAGCTTCATGTTAACACAGTTTTAACCATTGGTTAATCAGACTGCAGTGGTGGTCACTTTCGCTTTGGGTCAAACTGTGGAACCCGTGACTACATGTCAGCTAGCTACTACTCTCTTTCAGATTTTGCTGGTGATGAGGGAGGGACTCGTGTTTATGTTGCTTTTGTAAAATTTTAATGGAGATTCCAAACACCTAGTCTCTTCATCTATTTGTTATCTGGAGAACCGTTACCTTGAATGTCATTTTACGTTTATACTATAGCTGATTGTCACTGAATTTCTACGTTTCAGTACTGAAATCTATTGTCTTCAAAAACATTCTTGTGCGTCGACCAAAACTTCCCCAACAGATATAAGTATAGTGATATTATTTAAGGATACAATTTTTAAAAATAGAATACTCGGCGTACAACATAAAAACTTATTTTGGATTAAGTATGATTCGATTTGAAACTAGTTACTGTAAATTAGAAGGTTTAGTTTGCTCGGTATAGAGTTATTTATACTTTCCTCTTATGTGTAGAGAAGCACTACCGCACACTTACGAAGCTGAGCGTTTGGAAAATTAGGGCATACATAATCAATTAAGAAGTTTTGAAATTTGCATTGGTTGGGGTACGCCAGGCCCTTGCAATAGTGCAACGCAAGGGCGACGTTCGAGAGCCCCGATAGCAAGCTACCGGTAGTGGACCCTCCCCCACAAGAAATTAATTTAATATCATGTGGCCCGATGGACCACGTATCAGATATTAAACTGATAAGAACAGATACTACACTTGATCTTAGCCAAAAGGCCGAGAAAGGTATGCTTTGACATGGAGTTACAAGTCTGTTTTATTTCGTCGTGTTCTACTGCTACCATTTCTTCATGCTCAATGTGGGACTAAGGAGTTCAATTTGTCCGATACCGTAATGCATTTTCTCCTCTTCAAAGAAGAAATCTCCTAGAGTCAGGCGACTCGGACACTCGGGACCCGGTCTGGCTCAGCCGCTCACTAGAGAGCTTTGGATGCAGCATTCAACTAATTGAAACCATTCTAATTCGACTAGTTTATTTTATTACTTGAAAGTTGAGGGGGTACGAATCCAAATTTCTTCCTTGTTTCATATATATCACGGTCCGGTAACCTATTCGAGTTTATATAATTACTCAATTACAATTATTCCTGAATAATTTGTACAGATTAAACTTATAATATAATTAAAAGTCTATCAAATGGTGTTAAACATGGCTATTATAAAGATTTCTATTTTTATTCTACCTAGAGAGCTAGAGGGAATGAGAACCCAGCACGTTTCACATGATCAATCACATGATGGATCACATGAAGAAGATAAGTTCTGCAACTTTAAATCTTCTAATTTGAGTTAATTTTTTTACCAGTAAACATCAACGATCAACAAAGGAGCGAAGATAGATATATGACACCCATGTGAAAAGCTTAGGACCTTCCTTCTTTTATTCTCAACGGATGGTTAATTTTTGAGGGCAAACATCATCTCAGTAACCATCACAGGACAAGATGCTGGGAATAATATAGACTAGTCTTTTTCTCTTAATGACAGATTCTTTAATACATTTGATCCCCAAACTAAGTGATCTTTTGACCAAGTTGCAATTTATCTTAATATATATTGGTCAAGATAAAAAGCTGATCACGTACATACATGTCAAAGAGTCATTACATATTTTGGTAGATTCGAATCTTAATTATATATTAAGATTAAGAAGTTTTTTTTTAGTTTTAGTTTTTATGAAAATTAAGCCAGTGTTATTATTATTATTATTCCGGGTAGGTGTGCAGAACAGCAGTAAGCAAGAAAGACCAGAAGTAGTGGGCTAATAAATGAAACTTAGGTAGCGGAAATTATGTGGAGAAGACTGAAAGACCACGAGACATGTCTCAAACTAGCTAAAGGTAGCTTTCAAACTCCCTTGACCAATATTTTCTCCATGGAAGTCCCACCGGACACGTCCTGCTCTTCTCCATTACTCAATATAATGTCCCGTTCTTCAAGTACTTTTTAATATTTTAACCTGCAGAAGTACTGCAAGCATCTACTATATAAGCCCATCAGTACCTGTACATTATAAATAACAAGAAGTGAAGAGTTCCAACTTCCAATGATATTCTTGTGCAGTCTCCTCTTCTGTCGTGGGAAGGAGATGATCAAGATTAGGCTAATTTCAGTTTTGAGCTTCTTTTGCTAGCTAGCTTGCTCGCCCTTGGGAAGCTTTAATTGTATATAGTACTCGATCATGCCGGGAGCTCCTTCGCCACCTCTAACTCCATGCAATAGTACTTCAGGAAACCAGGTCTTTGCTGCGTTCAAACCGAGTAGAATTATATCATGGTCGCCGGAGGAAGGGTACTCTCTCACCGCGCTTTGGGTCCGTCAGGCCTCCCTTGCCAGAAAGGTGATCAGTGACGACCCTCACCCGGCCGCCGCCATATTATAACTCTTATCTTCTTCTTCTATTGATCCATTTTTGCTGTTACAAAAACATTAGTCTTATATTATGTAACTAAGAACTGGTTGATCTGCATCCTTTTTCTTATAATTACAACATTCACTCGATGTACGTATAACGTATATATATCTTGATCATATTATGTCGATCCTTAATTTTTTCTAATTAGATCATACAGTTTTAGTCACTTATAAGCTGTAATTAGCATTGATTAACTTGTCTGCATGGTGTGACATATATATATATATATATACACCAGGTCGGAGCAGAATTCATAGGCACACTGATCCTCATGTTCGCTGGGATAGCAGCAGCAATCGTTAATGAGAAGGAACAAGGGTCACTGACCCAACTAGGCGTAGCAGCCACCACCGGCCTAGCTGCGATGGTTGTCATTCTATCTACGGGTCATATCTCAGGGGCCCATGTCAACCCTGGTGTCACCATTGCCTTCGCTGCTCTCAACCACTTCCCATGGAGACAGGTAGAGGAATACATCTCCATAGCCACTCATTTTATACATGCAGTATATTCCTCCCATCTCCTTCCAAATTAATTATTGATGGCCTGTCTGAGAAGAAGACACTAGCTGATACATTTATGTTGCAGGTACCCGTCTACATAGGAGCGCAGGTTATGGCTTCAATCTGTGCGAGCTTTGCTTTGAAAGTCATATTTGATCCTTCCATGGGAGGTGGCGTAACTGTCCCTGCAGGGACTTGTTTACAAGCCTTCGCCTTGGAGTTCATCATCTCATTTAACCTCATGTTCGTTGTCACAGCAGTTGCAACAGACTCGAGAGCTGTGAGTCGTCCAAACTGATGACCAGTACTACTGCTTGACATGCAGATAGAACGAGTGGCTTATGTTGTCTCCATTATAATTATTTCAGGTGGGGGAGCTAGCAGGAATTGCAGTGGGGGCGACAGTCATGATCAACATACTTATTGCAGGGTTAGAAAAATCATTTTTGGCCGTTAATTAGTTCGCACATATAATTAATGAAATACGTACGTACAGAACCGGATCAGTACATAGTACTGATCATCTCGTGCCATATCTTTCTCCACGGATTTTACAGGGAAAGTAGTGGAGCTTCCATGAACCCAGTCAGAACTTTGGGGCCGGCTACAGCCACAAACAATTATAGGGCCATCTGGGTTTACTTGACCGCCCCCATCTTAGGTGCACTTTGTGGTGCTGGAGCCTATTCTGCCGTGAAGCTGCCTGATCAAGGGGAATCCGAAGAAAGGCCGCGGAGTTTCAGAAGGGGTTGACACACCTACCCCCATCAAGAGCTATATATTTATCAAAGGAAATCTCGATCATGACAACTAACCGTTCTCAATTGTGAGTATTACTAAGAGTTATTGCTCAACTAAGAGAAGTACTCTCGTTTTATATATATCTTCCTGATCTATAGATGGGTAGGATGAGGTTCCATATCCAAGTGGATCCTCACAGTCGGAGAGAGAAAAAAATGTCATGAGAAAGTTGACTCTGTTCTCTAAGGCTGCCTTCCTCTCTCTTAATGCCTGAAGCAACAACGTTTGTCAGTAGTGGAGTTCTTGCTGTGAGTCAATACTCAATTCGAGATCGGTCGCCTTGCAAAAATGTTCAGACATTAATTAGTTGATTGCAAGTAAATTTAAGTTTTTTTTTGTTTGGACGAATGTACATGTACAAAAATTGTACTGCTGTTGCCTTAGCTAGTTGCAAGAAAGTTGTTTAGGCCGTTTGGTATGGTATTTACAGTTATGTTCTTTGTACATTAAATTAAGTCGTATTCACCCAAAATTTGTAAAAAGATGTTATAATAAATAGCTCTTTGGCAGTGGCAATGGATATGCAATTGTGACTATGAAAAATAAATTATAAATGAAAAACTCCATGTTGAAGAATACGGGTCAGCAATGTTTTCTTGGGCTGTCGAGTCTCCACGTTGCTTAGTCTTTGGCCATTAAGATTGTGATTAGGAATATAAGGCGCATGTACAGGAATGTAGGAAGCTGTTGGACCTTGCCAAAATACCTATGAAACTGACATGGTGGAACGTGACCAGCTAAAGATCGACCTTATAAAACGAATTAGGATCACCCTGCATATCAGTTGCTGTAATAAATTCCGTCTCCTCGTGTATTATGGCATTAAAAGAAATCCAGAGCTTCGTCATGTAAGGACACCTTCCTCCTAATTTTTTGACTCAAAATGTCATCACAAATGCGATACTTGATTGATTCCAACGAGACTGGACCAATTAGATCTATGCCGCAGTTAGATGCACTCAATTTTTCTCATTTAGAAATTTTGAATATGAAAAAAGAGACATTGGAGTTCATGAGTGCATTTTAAGTGCAAAATTTTACAAAAATTAAACAATTTTGTTGTAAGTGGAATGAGACAATCGAGGTCTCCTACTATCATGACTTTCTTCAGGATAAAAACTAAGGTTGCAACAACAAAGTTCGTTGAGTTCAATGTTTGACCGATTTGTTGCCTAACATATACATTTGATCATAAGCAGCTAGCATCTGATAAAATATTAAAGCAACGTCCTTCCATTTACTAACGAGTACAAACATACATATGTATCTAGAGTAAGATTGAACCCTGGAATCCCAGGCATTTTATCTTCAACTAATTCATCAAAATGATAACACTCTTCATTTGTTATTAATATGCAGTAGGTTGCTGAAGTAAGAGAGAGAGAAAGTCTCACAAAGAGAGTTAATGTCGTTCCAACAAAAGATATCAAAATGCACACAGATGGTCTTCTATGTTGCTTGGCAACATAAAATATTTCGCTGAAGTGGATGTGTGTATTTTATAGATAAAAGTGCCCAATTAACTTAGAGGTGACTCTCATGCTTTTGGTTCCTTGTATGTAGAATCGGCAACAAAAGTCATACATAAAAAACTAACACTTTCTAATAGAATCAATTGATTGTACCAAAAATTTCAGGACCAAACTCCGTAGGCGGGAGGATAAACAGAAAGATTAAACCATCAAAACACTATGGAAATGATCTGGAACTGTTAGCACACAAAAAGTTTTCCAAATAGAAAGAACTATTGATGCAATTAAGATGCCAATTAAATCAGCAATAGCATCTTTAGAAGAAGCACCCGAGGACTTCCACAATCCAATCTCATCCCCCACTTCTTTTGCAATGCCAGCTGCCAGAGAGACCAAATTTCCAATCCATATGCTCCATTTGCAAAGGAAAGGGTATCGAGATTGGTTTAAGAGAGCTGCGACAGATACAGAAATGAAGAAGCAAAAAGGACATGGTAGAGCTTGTCTATAGCATACCAGTCATCCCCATACTCCATTAATGAGGAATCCTAACATCAGAATGAAGCATTGAATATGCACTAATAAAGGAAGGAAAGGAAGCAGCTGCTCATTTTTGAACGAGAATGCTAATCCTTGAAAGGATGTATTGGGGAATCACATCCACGGCGCATTCTGATAGGAAAACACTTTTCTACTTCCGGTTCCATCTGTCATCAGCTTGACTGGTGACTGAAATAAATCTAGGAAGCAAAATATTAATTATTAAAAAAATTTGTCATGCCTTTTCTAACCCATAATGAAAATATTTTAAGCTGAATACAGGGGACCTGATAACAGAGTAGATTGAAATTTAAGTCTTTTTTTTTTATTTGGTGGGGGGGGAGCAATTTAGTAAGTATTGTCAGTGATTTCATGAAAATATCATGAAGAATAGGATTACGGAACAGCATTTCCATGTCTGTCAAAGATATAGACTATGATCTGTTGTGTCACAAATATTCATAAATTGGAGAAAAGTGGAAAATGGCATTTTCCTTCAGTGGAATCAGTGGTAAAGAACCAACGATTTACATGCAGTATGCAGTTTGACACAATCATAGTTTGTATGTTATGTTCAAGCAATGGTACTAATGCATTTTGGGCGTAAGCAGAATATAAAGGGGTGACTTCACAAGGTAGCATGGTCATTATATGGAAATTAGAATGAATCTTAGGGTTTTAACCATCTATTTTGTGAGAAATTTGGGGTTGAGTGGGGCAGCCAAGATAAAACCTTTTTTTTCTTTCAGTCTATTGCGCTCAAGCACAGACTCTAGCTAGTCAATCCTCTTCTTTCCTTTGAAAATCCAAGTTCCCATTGTTGGAAATTCTCTTCCTCCATTAGAAACTTAAAGTTGATAATGCAAATGGAATTACATTAATTCATAAGAGTAGTATGGTCATTATATGAAAATTAAGCCAGTGTTAGAGTTGCAGCATTAATTTAATGAGAAATCCATTACATATGCAGGTAAAAAGAACCTGCTCTGTTTTTGCCTCTTCTTTTGGTGTCTTATTGCAAAAGTTCAACCACAAACTCCAGTCAACCTATCCTCTTCGTTGCCTTTTGAGAAACTCATATCCCGATTGTTGAGCACTCTTTTCTTGCCATCTGAAAACCTAATATTGTTCATAACATAAGCCCTGACAGGTAAACAGTGATCATGCTACGATCTAAATTGTTTCCACTTGTAAGACTTTAAATCGGTTCTCAAAGTAGTTCAGAAGTTTCTAGTATACGATCGAATAGCAGAAACTTTTCTTCTATCATCTGACTCTCTCTCTCTCTCTCTCTCTCTCTCTCTCTCTCTCTCTGCTACCGGTCTTGGTCCTTTGGCGACAAATTGTTTCCACTTGAAAGACTTTGAATCAGTTCTCAAAGTAGTTCAGAAGTTTCTAGTATGCGATCGTTCTTCTTCATCTCTCTCTCTCTCTGCCTCTGCCATTTCCTGAACATCTGCAGAACTCTGCCAACATCCTACATTTGCTTGGTTTCGTAAGATCAAGATTCTTTACAACTTCCATTCCTTGTTTAGATTATCTCTTGATACTTTATTGCTTTATCACAAGCGGTAGTTGAGTTATGATTCTTCTATGATAGGTCAAAACAAACAATTACTAAGAGAAGCTAGGGAGTACATTCTATTTATGCTCATTTTGCGTTTGAGTTAAGCTCTACTCTTTTATCCTTTTCACTATATTAGATTCCCTTAAAAAAACAAATTTATGTTAGAGAAATAATTTTGGCAAAGTAACTTTAACAAAGGGTCATTTGACTTATCCTAAGCCAAAGTTCCTAAAAGAGCCAACTAGGAGAACTTTGAACATTAGAGCACAAGTTATACAAACCTCGAGGAACATCAAATCCAACAATAATTTCAAATATTATGCTAACAGGTGGAAGAAACGCCATAATGGCGATAGCCATCAGTGACATGGCTTGGAAGAAGCACCGCAATTACTGGTTAAATCCCAGATTCAGCTTGCAGCAATTGTTATCAAATATTCCACTCCCTTGAATGCGAATTATGATCTGATAAATTTCCTTAAAATTATTTCTGGAACATCCATATATCATTGTGTCAAACAACCTTACTCCAAATTACAAATCAAATAAGCTGGCATCGTTTAATTACATGAATGTTATATGCACCGTCTCCAACCAACTCCCGACCGTTTCTTTCAACCTTTGGAAGTTATTAATTTTTAACATTTTACTAGACTCCTGTTTATGAGAACAGAAGTTCTTAAAACGTCGATAGCTTCTTTCTAAATTGATTTACATTATTTTTCTCACATAAGTTTCCACGAAATTAAACTTAGCAATTGCAATAACAAGAAAGATAGAGATCACTGACCTAGAAAGAGAGAATGACGCGAAAAAATGTTGAGATTCGAGACCGATACCGGTGGAGAACATCATGTTTGAGAAGAACCGCAATGGTGAGGTCTGGTGTGAGGTGTGAACAAAGAAACACGGAAAATGAAGAGAATCTTCGAAATATGGCCGGGAGACAGACTTCCATAATTTAAGAAGAGTGGCACAAGTGAAATTTTTGTTAAGTAAATGGGGGTATACTTGTCTGAATAAAAATACCAACCTCGTCTTCCCTGAGTCGAGGACGAAAGATTTCTTAACAATGGCGGCAACCATTACCAGTTTCTCTCCGTTGGGACCGCGTCGGATCCCCTATCTCTGATCTACGTGTTCCTTCAAACCTTAAGTAGGATATATGTGATGCGAGATTCTTTCACGGCATATTTAGATCCACTCTGCAGTATTTGGCCTTCATGGTTATTTTTTCCTGCTCCTGTAGATCTGCGTTTCAGTTTCCCGCTTCCATGGCTCGTAGATCAGGTAGGAGTTTATTCCTCGATATTTTTGCGCTTTTTTGTCTACTATTCTCTTTATGCGACGCGCTTTCTCCTCAGAACTGTTCTAGGAACAGTTTTTTGGTCGATTTCGAGTCCGATTTCGTCATGGTTCAGAAACAGCTGCGGGGCACGATCCATGTGATCGACGATTGCTCGTTTCGAGTATCAGACTTTGACATGATCGAGGGAGCCGACGTCCACTGGTGGGGAGCACTAGGTGATGATTTTGAGAATTTGACTCTCGGCTTTGAAATCTCCGAGCAGAAGTTGAATCGAACTTACAGAAATGATAGCTTTGTTGTCCAGTTGAAGAAAAATATTACGTGGGATCAGATTAGAGTTGTTGCTGTGTGGGACAAACCTACTTATTCTGATTTTGGACATTTCATTCTTTCTGATGTAGCAAATGAAACTTCTGATTTGCCTCCGGCTCCAAGCGCAGATTTTGCACCCTCTCCTGCTCCTTCCCGTCAAAATTCAACGGCTTTGAAAAACGAGTTTTTGAACAACCCACAATGTTCCGGAACTGCAGAGTTCTCTCACCTGAATACCGTCTCAGATGGACGTTGGACCCCAATCGTGATGTTATAGATATTGGACTTGAAGCTGCTGTCTCATCACTGGATTACCTGGCTTTCGGTTGGGCGCAGCCTGGGTCTGCCTCCTCTCTTATGCTTCATGCAGATATTTGTGTTGCTGGATTCACAGAGGAAGGTATGCCTTTTGCCGACGACTATTTTATTACAAAATACAGTGAGTGCTTACTGAGAAAAGATGGGACAGTCCAAGGAGTATGCCCTGATACTATCTATGAAGGGTCTGATCCTGTTGGACTAGTAAACAACACTAGATTAGTTTATGGTCACAGGAAAGATGGTGTTTCTTTTGTTCGATTTCAAAGACCCCTGGATACTATAGACCAGAAGTATGATGTCGTTGTGGACAAAAACGCTAACATGACAGTTATATGGGCTTTGGGGTTGATAAGGCCTCCAGATGCTCTTCGGCCATATTATCTTCCTCAAAATCATGGTGGACCTCGGCAGGTTACGTATGGGCATTTGACTCTTAATGTTTCAGAAGTAGTGAATGAATGTATGGGACCTTTGGAGGCAAAGGACACAGAAGACCAAGATATTATTTTTGCAGATGGGAAGACACCACTGGTTGTTTTGGCAGGACCAGCATTGCATTATCCAGACCCTCCTAACCCTTCTAAAGTTCTATATGTCAATAATAAAGTGGCTCCAGTTTTGCGAGTTGAGAGGGGAGTCCCTGTGACATTTTCTGTTCAAGCTGGACATGATGTGGCACTTTACATTACTTCAGACCCAATTGGTGGGAATGCAACTTCTAGAAATGTATCTGAAATTATTTATGCGGGTGGACCAGAATCTGAAGGCGTTCCAGCAAGTCCAACAGAGTTGGTGTGGTTGCCTGATCGCAATACTCCAGACCAAGTTTATTACCAATCTGTTTACGGGCAGAAAATGGGATGGAAAGTTCAAGTTGTAGATGGAGGGCTATCAGATATCTACAATAACAGTGTTGTTCTGGATGATCAGCAAGTTACTTTCTTTTGGACATTATCAGGTGATTCTATCTCAATTGCAGCTCGAGCTGAAAAAAAAAGTGGTTACCTTGCCATTGCATTTGGTGGTGGAATGGTAAATAGCTTTGCATATGTGGGCTGGGTTGACAACACTGGCTTGGGTCGTGTGAGTACATACTGGATTGATGGACAGGATGCACTCAGCATTCATCCAACAGCTGAAAACCTTACTCATGTCAGGTGCAAGTCAGAAAATGGGATCATAACGTTCGAGTTCTCCCGTTCCTTGGAACCTTCTTGTAGAAGTGGGAATCCCCTTTGCAACAATAAAATCGACCCAACAACCCCTTTAAGGGTTGTATGGGCCATGGGTGCACAATGGTCTGAGGGTCACTTGAGTGAAAGAAACATGCATTCGGTCACAAGTGGTAGGCCTATTCGTGTGCTGCTTATGCGTGGTTCTGCTGAGGCAGAGCAAGATTTACGTCCAGTGCTTGCTGTTCATGGGTTCATGATGTTTGTGGCTTGGGGGATCCTGCTTCCAGGTGGAATATTGGCAGCAAGGTATTTAAAACACGTTAAAGGTGATTGGTGGTTCCAAACTCATGTTTATCTACAGTACTCAGGATTATCCATTGTCCTGCTTGGTGTCCTTTTTGCTGCTGCAGAGCTTCGTGGATTTTCAATCACCTCTACACATGTAAAGTTTGGTACCATTGCTATAATATTGGCATGTATGCAAGCTATAAATGCGTATTTAAGGCCTAAAAGACCAGCAAACGGGGAAGGTAGTTCATCAAGGAGGGTGCTTTGGGAGTATTTGCATGTTATTTCTGGGAGATGCGCCATTGCAGTGGGGATTGCAGCACTATTTACTGGCATGAAACATTTAGGAGACAGATATGGGGGTGAAAATGTTCATGGACTAAACTGGGCTTTGATTTTATGGTTTGTGATGGGTGTATTTCTTGTGGTTTATCTGGAACATCGGGAAATAACACAGAAAAGAAGGGAAAGGGGCCTAGGAAAAGGAAATTGGGTGTTGGGAAACACTGAAGAAGATGACTCTGTTGATCTTCTGCATCCTCACAGAGAACGGCAGTCTCAACCCTCAGAACGAATGGAAGTTCAGCTCGAACCCATGGGAGACAGATAAGTCTGATTTACCTTCTGCAAAACATACAAAATGATTTAATCTGTGGAGATCCTTTTCACAAGTTGAAGCTTCGGGGTCCCACATATTGTCCTTAAAAATTCCTGGGAATAGGAGTTTTTTTTTTTTTTAGCTATAGCAATATGAGGAAGAGTTTTGGTTTATTTTCCTCCAGAAAAGGATAACTTGTATAAGATATACATTCTTGGCATAGGAAGGTCCCAGTGTTTGGATTTGCAACTCACATGAGATTGTCTTTGGCAGTAGTTGTTTCCTTTGACTTGTGCTGTACTGCCGGAAGCTCTTGTAGGGTGGGTTGTTAATTAATTCTGAAGCACCATGAGGTGTCATGTTCATATGTTCATGTAATGAGATGATTTTGTAGCTAACAGAAATTTGATGTTTATTGCCAGAACAATTTTCTGAAACATATGGAACTGCACTTTTTATTCTTTATTTTGATATCAAATATTTTTGATATGTTTATGAACCTATGGGCTTCTCATGTTAGCATTTTATATGTTATATGAACTTTTAGATGTATTCCTTTACATACTTGCTTGGACCTACTGCCGACTTCTTAAAATCCTAACTCTGCATGAAAAATGAATTCGGTTATGCCCTTTGGTATCTCATCCATTTATTAACATACATTCATAAATTAATGTTCAACAGGCAAATACAATGTCTCAATTGCTTTTTCCGCTTCCAGAAAAAACTGAATAATCCTCTCTATAGGAGGCTGCAAGAATTTACTTGCATTTTCTGTCCTCTATGGGATGTTACCTGGTACCTGACTTACTTCTACCTCAAAGTTCCATGTTTCCAAGTTTTTGATCTTCTAATCTTTTTGAAGTTTCTCATACACTTATTTTTATTATGTCATGCTTTTGAGAAAAAACTAAAGATCTGTACCATATAGATCCTCTCAAGAAATTTCTCCTACCAAGTTTCATCTTCTCTAGAAATTAATCTGTTGCCTAAGCTACTTCTAGCTCTTGGTCGCTTTTCTTTTCCGTGTTTGTAAAATCTTGTATTTGTTAGTAAGTTTCTCATTTGCCAAGGATTTGTTAGATTATGATTTTGACAGGCTTGCATGTAGTGATAAACAAATATTTTGTAGTCAAATACTCCCGTTCTTAGTTACTTCAATTACATGTTACCTCTTTCTGTCAGTTTACACGACTTTTATCTGGCAACCAAGATGTGGACTCCAAAACATTCAATTATATGAGTCTCAGTTTACTTTTGTTGAGCAGTGCAGAAATCGTTTGAAGAAATATAGTTGAGTATCATCTGCAGTTTTGATATTTAAGGTACCTATTTTCACTTTAGAGTTCAAGGATGAAATGGTGGATTTATCTCTGACTCGTCTTTATCCATGAAGATTCTGACATGCTGGGAGGTAGGCTGGTTCCTCCTGTGGCCTCTTCTCAATATAGTATGTATAGGATCTTATTTCATAAAAACCAAATTTTAAGACATCTAAAAACATTAGGGGGACTTCATGCTTGTGAAGGTTTTTTTTAACATGTGATACTTTTATTAATCGAATCAGATGTTACAAGTAGTTTTACAATAGTAGTACATGGCCTTAGCCTCCTTTTGTATTTTTTCCTTTTATATCTATGCTAAGCTACGCAACTACTAGAGTTCTTCTACTGAGCTAGCTTCTTTAAAACTTTCTTTTTCTGTCCCGGCTTTTGCAAGCTTATCCGCCACTGAATTTGCCGAGCGTGGGACTGCTGCCCATCATGCTTGTGAAGGTTAAATAGCCTGACTGATCAGATCATCTTCATTGCAGTTTTATTGGTTTAGAAAACCTGTCTACAAAATGCTTTTATTAACCTGGCTCTTTGATACTTTTTTTAATGTCTAGTCCTTGATTGCTTTGAGTCTCATGAGTTGTAGGTGCATCTCATACTACTTTGACCTAGAGTTGCAGTGTATGAAGAAAGGGTAATATCTACTGAGCAAGATCAAAGGCTTAAATTGATCACTATCTACTTGACTGGGTGCGTGACAAATGCAATGTAGATCACTATATAAAAATAAAATCTGATAGATACTCCTCCATTCTCCTGCTAGCATGCTTTTTAATCTACACCCTAACAGTCTAGGGATCTATGCGCATCAGGACACTGCCCCATCCTCTTCCATATGCATCTTTAAATTTAATAATGGAAATTGCTGGCTAGGTTGCAGTAGATCAAATGTACCTTATATGCATTTTTTTGGATAGGGTTCTTTCAACTTGATTTAATTTTTATGATGCAAGTCAGCACTATGAAGTAAAGCTATAGGAAAACTCATGAAAACTTCTCTTTTGTCTTCTCTCTCTTTTGTATCTATCAATATTCATACATGTCCATGCGCACAATGAGTATAAGAAGCTTCAGTAAGCCACATTGTGTGACTTCACTTTTTAGGATCTACTTGGATAGTTCTACGTACACAAGTACGTGTACTTATTCTTCGAATTTTTTTCCAGGGCTGTATTTGATGTCAACATTGACAGTTTTGAGGAGCCATGAAATTAGCCTGGTCCTGATTTATCAAACTCTTTCAACTTCGGATTAGATGAGGACCGCTGTAAGCAGTTGGCAGGTTGGTCTAGTAATACTGAAAGGAGCGAATTATGCCTCGAGTGGGTGGTTTAGCGTTGACCTTATTAGTGCATTGTAGATCTAATATTGATTGAAGTTGTTATTTGAGAGGGAGGTTATTCACAAGGGATCCCTTAATGAGGAGGTGAATTCAGATTCACAGTGCTGCTTGCCATCTATACAATTCAGAGGCTGAGTCACTTGACCGTATTTTAATTCATTGCCCTTTCAGTTGGAAGTTATGGATTTTTTTCCTAAATAAGTTGGGGTTTATTTTTCCTATTCCTCATGACCTGGACAATATTATTGCACTTGTTGGTTCCCTTGGTCTTGGAACTAAAGGAAGACTTATGTTTGCCTATTGCTTTGGGTATATCCCATGGCTGATTTGGAATGAAAGAAACAATAGATTATTTTTTTTAACAAAACCACTACTTGGATTGATTTATGCAACCATATCACTCATTAGATTGTTTGCTGGTTGAAAGTACAAATGGGATTCAAGAATATTGATTGTGGTGTAATCTGGAGTTCTTGGAATGTACATGCCAGAGGGGGAACAGAAGCATGCCAAAATCATTGCTTGGCTATCTCCACCTTCACATTCGTACAAACTGAATTTTGATGGATCATCCTTTGGAAATCTGGGGTTGGTTGGTGTCAGTGGTTTAGTCAGGAACTCCGATAAGGACATTTTACTCACATATTCAGGACCAATCGGTATTACAAATTCCACAATTGTCGAAGCCAAGAGTTTACTTCAAGGGTTCGTGTGTTTTCTCAACCCCCATGTTTTTTGGACCATTACATGATGAGGGAAACACTTGTGTGTTTTCTTAGTGGAGCTATGTATTAAGAATTGTCAATGGTAGGCCAGACGAATTGGCAAAACAAGGGGCCTACAAGCAACATTTTGTTGTTTGGTTCCCTTAGTTATATGTAACTTGTTTGTTGTTTTTTTTTTCCTCGGCACATTGGCCTACAATAAACAAAACCATGACTTTCAAAAAAAAAAAAAAAATTGATTGAAGCCACCATGCAAAGCAAAATTTTTGTTTATGAAAGTGGGTGATCTGAGTGAGTATTGAAATTGGTGAGCATCAAGGAGCTTGTTTGCTGATACTTTGCATTTCCACTGGCCTAGTCATTGTTTTGCCCAATATGGCCATTTTGTCAATGTGGCTAGAAGTTGTTGTTCCCCTTGATTCTCTCTTGGGCTCATCCTCTCCTGTGATTTCTTCTGATGGGAAGGAACTGCTTTGATCTTGTCAGATTTGACGCCTCTTTTCCACCTGTGGTTTGTTGGGATCCTCCCCCAGTTCTTTACTGGACTTTTTTCATTGGAGCATTTCAGGATGAATTATAGAGTTGTCAAATTTGATTTCTTGGGTCCTCTTGTATCTATTATGCTGTTTAAGCTAAAATTAAGGATCTTTTAAAAGGCATCCAGGTGTATGCTCAACATATTTCTAGTCCCCTAGCAGTTGAAGGAGACTCTTGTGTTATTTTTTGGCGTTCTGCTTCTTTTAATCCTACGGCATTGTTATGTGAAGCTGCGGCTATCCCGCATTATTTCTTTCGGATCCACATGCTACAGTAAATTATGTTTTTCTACAGTTTTCCGTTTCACCGAATGCTTGAACAACTCGATGGAATACTAAACTGGTTCTTTGCAGTGACCTGAAAAAGAATTTGAACTTTAGAAAGCAGATATTACATTACACATAACGTAATTGCAAGGCTGCGACTGGCATGAAAATTGCTGTAGAGGTGGCGGCATGGCGATTGGCGAGTAGCTATTGTTACGTACCATGGAAGGGGTGACTCTAGCTGAAGAGACCAATAATTATGGGCCATGGCAGAAGATCAACAGCTGAAGTATGATTTTCCCATGATTCATCTTACAGATGGATATAGAGAAAATTCAGTCGGCTAGCAATGATACTATCACGATTTGTGTCATTGCAACGACTCCAATGGCTTTTGGATTTGTATAGACGTGCGACGGTGCGAGTCTTGTAATTCACGGATTATAATGGAAAAGTGTGAAATGTAGCTAGATGAGAATGAAGATTTGGAACAAGATACGCACGGTGATATCGAGCATTTTGTTTCGATATTGAGCGCGCAAAAACATGAAGAATGAGAAATCAAATATACGAGAGAAAGAGAAGTAGAAAAGCCAAGCATTCGTTGCCCTCAACCTCAAAATAAATCCATAGAATGAACAAGCACGTCCTGAAGCCAATACATTACTCTCAAACGTGAAGCACAGCCAGATGAGTGAATTCTTTATACGTATCCTGAACATCTATCAAACTCCCCATCTTAATTTCAAAAGAGTCAACAACCTCAAATTCTACCACTTATGATAGACCAAATACCATAAAAGAGAATTGAAAAAATCTATTTACATATACGACATCAGTTAAAAACAACATGCAAAAACAAGAAGGAAAATGAGAAAGGGAAGAAAAAAAGAGGGCAAAATAACAAGCAAAACTGCAAAAGAAAAGGTAATTGCAGTTTGGAGGCTGAATATTTTGGTAAATATGTGTAAAGAAAAAGAATATGGAGAAAATAAAGTAAAAGCATATGAATTATGAATTGCCTTAGCTTGATGCCACCCATGTGATATGTATCGTTTTATTGAGAATCAGCTATTTGCAGTTCACACTTTTTTTTTTTTTTTGAAAAAATAACCTCACACTCGGAAAACAGTTTAACCTAACAGCAATACTGTATGTCTTCATTTGTGTTGAATTTTTTTGTTTATTTTAAGGTTTAAGCTTTAAAGGGGTCTTAGTTAAAGGACACGGTTCCTTGCCCCGGTCCCGGGTCATCAAAATTAAAGGACACGGTTCCTTGTCCCGGTTCCGGGTGTTAAAGACCCGGAAAGTTCAAGATAAAAGTTAAAACCCGTCTTTCTTCAGTACCCGATTACAGTTCCGTCTTACTCGCATGGTACCCTACCGGAGAGTCTTCCTACTGTGAGTTTTCCGGCAAGAGGACGGAGGTAAATTATCTCGTAGACCCAGAAATTTTTTCTCAATTTTCGTTAAATAACACTGCTAGGCTAGAATAAGGTGTCAGCTAGGTTGCCTCATTTCTTTTCAACAATTCTCTTATACGTTCACTTGCACCTGCAAGAAGATGCTTCGAAAGAGTTTGGCGTGCGAGGAAAAGTAGGACGACGAAAAGTATGGTCACGTCCTATGTAATAAAGTACCTCAGTTTTGTTGCCCTACTAACGTTGCTTCGGACGATTGTAGTTACCTTTGCAACCAATTGCTGTTCCGAAGTTAAATGAAATCGATGGGGACAAGCTGAAGTGTTTTTTTTCCAATCGTTTTAACCGATTGGTGATTGGAAGTAGTTGCAATTGCTTAATTCGTGTTTAGTTTTGTTCTCGTTTTGCTTCCACAATAATGTCAGAGTAAGAATTGTACGGCAGTTTTTCCTTGATGATTATCATGCTCATAGTCTTAGAAAATAGAACTTTTGGGTTTCTATGAGCCGGATAGTCGGACTGATCTATGCATGGGACTTGGAGAAATTTGAGTTTATTATTTCCATTGTTACCAAACCAGGGTCAGTGGATTATCATACAAGCTTTGGACATTAAAAAGGTCTTTATGCTAAAAAATTTGAGAATCCTTGCTCTTCTAGCCGTACTGAATTTCCACATGCCACAAAATGTGGTGTATTTAAAGATCCTGTTATGTAAAGAAAAGATATTATATTAACAGTACACTAAGTTCTTAAAAATATCTTCAACAATTCAGTTGCATTTGCCTCTTTTTATGGTTACACATAGGTTTGGCTGTCTCTCGTTGTTGTATTTGATTTAAATGGATTTGAGTATATCTCTATATTTATACTGCTACTGCTAGTTATCATGTATTGTCTTGAATATTCAAAAGAGATAATACTCTTTTTTTCTCTCTATTGTAGGTATGAGTAGTCTGGTCGAGAGACTGCGTACAAGATCTGAGAGGAAACCTTTATATAATGACGACGATTTTGATGATGATTTAGAACTTGTACAAGGAGGAGGGGGAACTGGTCAGACTAAAACTGAGCGAGTCACTAGGGAAGATGCGGTAATATCTTTTTTTTTTGAAGAAAAATATTTTATGAATGCCCTTTCTAAATTTGAGTGATGCTTATTCTCTCTCTTCTTTTTGGATAACTTTAGGATTTTAAGTAAGAGAAGAGGGACTGTACGCATGGCTAGATTAATGTAGAACTTATTTTAAACAAAAATAGTGATAGACTAATGCAATAATATAAAAGAACAACAAGCTTAGATAAGTATTTTATATACAATTAGAAGAATTTCTAACCAACACTTTGGACTTTTCAATTGACTATGTTTGTACTAGGATTTATTCATGGAATGGAATAATTTTCAAAAAAAAAAAAAAATTAATGGATTGTTTTATTTCTTTCTAAAAAGAATATTTTTTTTTCTATAATGCCTTTTCACAATGTGAGCATTAAATTCATTTGTTTGTGTGTAATTTTTAATACTATTGCCTATTTCTCATTTTGTCCTTCTTTCAGAGAGACATTGATCAAATGGAACTTTTTAAAGAATCAATTTGTTTGACTTGCTTATTAGTACTTTTCCTGTGATACCACTTCTAGTTCACCCCTTCTTTACCATCTCTAATTTTATCTGAAATGCACTTTTTATCTGTTTTTACATCATTCACTATCATAGTTTGACATAAAATGTGTTATTGATGCAGAAAGATGGCTTATGTCAAGCATGTGGAGAAAGTGGAACTCTTCTCAGTTGTGAAACATGCACGTATGCCTATCATTCAAAGTGTATTTTACCACCCTTAAAATCTCTTTCTGCCGGTGGTTGGAGTTGCCCTGAATGTGTAGGTTCAAATTTGATAAAGGATATTTCATATTTGATTTACATTTATTACCTTTGTTTTCAAAAGTCTCTCTCTCTTCTCCTAAGAATTAACTTTTACCTTTTCTCTTCTATGTTATCTTTCTCGCATTGGTTGGCTTCCCCACAGGTTAGTCCCCTGAATGAAATTGATAAAATCTTGGATTGTGAAATGAGGCCTACTGGAGCTGATGAGAACGAAGCATCAAAGCTTGGCTCTAAACAAAAGTTTGTTAAACAATATCTTGTGAAATGGAAGGGGCTGTCATATCTTCACTGCACATGGTAACTGCAACTCCTCCCTCCTCCTCCCTCCCTCCCTCCTTTTCTCTCTCGCGCGCATGTTTGTGGAAACCATTAAGCGAGGTTGATAAAAGTTGATTTCTTTTAATAAGTTTCCTGTTGTATAACTCTCTTCCCATCCAAGTTTCTTATTTGAGCATTCATGGCAGAGCTCTATTGCACCTCGATTTGACCCTTGATATTCTGTTGATCAATTTGCAGGGTGCCAGAGAAAGAGTTCCTAAAGGCATTCAAGACAAGTCCACGTCTGAGGTCTAAAGTGAACAATTTTCATAAGCAAATGGATTCAAATAGTAGCACTGGAGATGACTGGGTTGCAATTAGGCCTGAGTGGACAACGGTAGATCGAATTATAGCCACCAGGTCAATATGTTATATCATAATCAGCCCTTTATTCAGTTAAAGTTGTGTTTATTGTATACAGTGAAGTTTCAATGACCTATAGATTGTCGAAGAAAGCCAGTTTTATGTTCCTTGGAGAGAAAGGAGGTATTTTTGCTTGAATGTATCTTTCTTTTTTCTGTTTTTTTTTCAAAAATAATCTTTCTTTTCAACATCTCAAAGTAAATATTTTTCCTCCTTTTCTGATTTTAAACAAACAAAAATCTCTCTTTTATGTAGCCATAGTGTTTTTTAGTGCCCTACTAAATGTTGGCAATGTTGATCTCTTTTCAGCTACTTGAAGCTTGTGATGTTTGGATTTATTACCTAGACCTTAGTAACTTTTACCTGACACATTTTAATTTTAATTTATTATTATTATTTTTTTAAATTTTATGTTGTAAAATTGCTGCCTCAAAAAACTGCACATGTGACACTGGACCATATGGCAAAATCCAATAATGAAGTCATTCTAGGTTTGCAGCATGGTTGTGCATCTCGGCTGGGTCGGAGGTGACTCAGCAGAGTGGCCTCAGATTTACAGTTGTCTGGGTCGAGAGTGAGGGAGACTCAACCCTACTTTAAATGGGCCAATGAGTCTATCTCCTCCAACTTAGACCAAGCCAGGCCGAGTCCAATGTCACACTTGGACAGACTCGGTCAACTTGACTTGGATTTTGGATTTTCCAGTTCCAGAGTCCGACTTACATATCCATGGTTTGCAGACCACTTGCCTTCTACCTTATGAGCCTTTTTTATCTCTGTTTTTTGTATATCAGTAGCAGCATATGGAACCTGTCTAAGAGTAGTTTAGATGTTGGTGTTGACAAGTGTAAGAAAAGTTTGCAGGAGTGGTGAAGATGAGCAAGAGTATTTTGTGAAATGGAAAGACCTCCCATATGATGAGTGTTATTGGGAAGTTGAGTCAGATATTTCTGCTTTTCAACCTCAGATTGATAGATTTAATGAAATTCAATCTAGAGCTCGGAAATCTTCCAAACAAAAGAACTCCTTTCGTGATGGGAAAGAGTCAAAACAAAAGCACAAGGATTTTAAGCACTATGATCATAGCCCAGAGTTTCTGGCGGGAGGTATATGTGTATTTCTATAGCCATAATCTTTGTATTTGTCCTTTTATTTTTTGACATATTTATAAATATATCATGTTTTATTTAATCATGGAAATGGTTTTACCAAAAGATTTTAAGAATACTTGCATGGGACTCAACATTCTTGACTGGCAGTGCTAGTACCGAGGAATTGAGAGCTTGAATAGTTAGTTTCTTTGTTTAGGCAATCAGCATTAACAAATTAATGCAAAAAGTTACTGTTGGGCCTGCTTATCGTGTTTGAGTCAACGAGTAAATTTTGGACTTTCTTTTCTGCGCACAAGAAAGTATAAGATAAATTAGAATTGTTTAATGGTTAAATAAGATATTTTTCTAAATTGTAGGCCTTGACTGCTTGTATCGTAAACATATATAAATGCATATCTATATTTGTTTACACAAGCCACCCAAGAGTTGTAGGCTCTCATGAGTACACTGATATGCACAATGTACATTTATACATAAATATATGAACATAAAATCAACAGTTATACGAGTATGAAATAAACAGAGGTATTATAAACTTCATGCATAATTTGGTTATTTTTCTGGATATGAATTTGACTTTCAATGTTATTTTGGTGTTATTTAAGGTTCATTACACCCATACCAACTTGAGGGTTTGAACTTTCTACGATTTGCTTGGTCTAAGCGTACACATGTGATTCTTGCTGATGAAATGGGTCTTGGTGAGTTTTTTACCCATGAAACTGTACATTACTGTACATAAAGAGTGTGGCAACCATTGTAGTTTTGCTGGTTAACCTTTATTCTGGTCGAATGCAGGGAAAACTATACAAAGTATTGCTTTTCTGGCATCTCTTTTTGAGGAAAATCTTTTCCCTCACTTGGTCATAGCTCCTCTCTCAACTCTTCGGAATTGGGAACGAGAATTTGCAACATGGGCACCACACATCAACGTAGTACGTATATTCTAATATGTGGATCGATAACAAAATTCTTGTTGTTGTTTGATGTGGAATTTCTAATAATATGAGTAGGTTTTATATGCTGGTTCTGCCCAAGCGCGCTCCGTTATAAAGGACTATGAGTTCTTTGCACCTATTGTCAAGTCAAAGAAGCACAAGAAGAAATTTGGCTCCTCTGTGAAAGAAAATAAGCAGAAAAGAATAAAATTTGATGTGCTGTTAACTTCATATGAGATGATAAACATGGATTCTGCTTCTTTGAAACCTATCAAGTGGGAATGCATGGTATGGCTCTTATTTGTCTTACTTATTAAACAATCTGTTCATGTTTTCCTATATACTTTTATGCTGATAACTTTTGTATGCAGATAGTTGATGAGGGTCATCGACTTAAAAACAAGGATTCTAAATTGTTTCTTTCCTTGAAAGATTATACCACGAGTCATCGTGTGCTTTTGACTGGAACGCCATTGCAGGTATTGTTTGTTTAGGCTTGTATTTTTTCCCATCAGTTAATATCATCTCCAGATTTATTGACACTTCTCTTTTTTGGTTTTTCCAGAACAACTTAGATGAACTATTCATGCTAATGCACTTTCTTGATGCGGGAAAGGTTGGCATACTCACCACTTTGAGCGTTTAATGTCAGCTGAAGTTGCTCTTTTTTTAGTATCATACCACTCCCTAGAGTAAAAAAAAAAATGGTGAAGCTGAGCATAGCTCAGTAGTAACACCAGAGGGATGTGTTGCGGGAGGTCTCGAGTTCAAGTCTCCAGGAGTACGAAGAATTAGGCTATTGCAGCCACAGTATTGTAATCCGGTCTAAATGAAATGTATACCAATATCTTCCAAAAAAAAAAAAAGAAAAAAATCTGGGACGTTGCTTTTTGACATAATATTTTATTTAAATTCTGTAGTTTGCAAGCTTGGAGGAATTCCAGGAGGAGTTCAAGGACATTAATCAAGAGGAACAAATTGCCCGGCTTCATAAAATGCTGGCCCCACATCTTCTTCGGAGTATATTTTCCATCTCTTTTTTCATTTTGGCAGTTCACATTGAGGCAAATGAGCTTTCTGGGACATTTTATAGAAAAAAGAGTTGTTTTTAGAAATAAAAGAAAATTGATAATGAAAATTGAGTTTACTGAAGATGCTGAAAAATAGTAACTATTTTTAATATCAATATATTATTTAGAAATAAAAGAAGCTTGGATCTAAGTTTGTGTAAGCTTAGACGTTTCTTATTTTCCTATTAAGCAAAAAAATTAATTGGCTGAACTTTTCTGATTTAATATTTATTGTCCCATATATTCATGCTGATATTAATTTAATAATTTTATAGTTTTATCAACTATACAATATAAATCAGACGTTGACATTACTGTTTGTGTAATCGATAGTTATGAATAAAATTGTTTTTTTTTTTTCTACTTTTCCAATAATAAAGTTTTGACGCAGCCAAGGTTGGCTGGACTTGAGTGCACCTTCCTTTCCCTTATTATCCACATCAATTTTTGTTTGGGATGACTATGGGTGGGGTTGAATGATGCGTGGCCCTGTTTATAGAGACATTGCAGGAGGCCTCTGGGACATGACCTAAACATTTGATTTGGGTGCAAACCCAAGATGCCTTGAAAGACAGATAACCTCGAGCAGGATTGAGTGGATGTCAACGTTTCATGAGTGGTTGTCTATGGGGCAATTAATCATGGATGACCTCATGTTTGGGATAAGGTTTCTGTTTGATACCATGTTTAAGCTTCACAATTTGAGTGCATTTTTCATGCGTGTGCACTATGGGTGCTTTTTTTGTTATTATATTTTTATGGAAGTATACAAGAAAAAAATGGTCCTAATGAAGCGAAAGAAAGTAATAATTGAAATATTTTCCCATGTGTAGGAGTCAAAAAGGATGTAATGAAGGATCTTCCACCAAAGAAGGAGCTAATTCTGCGGGTGGAACTAAGTGGCATGCAGAAAGAATATTACAAGGCCATTTTGACTCGTAATTATCAGATACTAACACGCAAAGGTGGTCCACAGGTATTCTCTCTCTCTCTCTCTCTCTCTCTTTCTCTCTCTTCCCCATCTCACCTTCCTTGTATCTCTCTCTCTCTCTCTCTCTGTCTCTGTCTCTGTCTCTGTCTCTCTCTCTCTCTCTCTCTCTTCCCCATCTCACCTTCCTTGTATCTCTCTCTGTCTCTCTGTCTCTCTGTCTCTCTGTCTCTCTCTCTTTCTCTCCAAGTTTGATTATTTAGAGGTACTTCTATATATGTGGATTCCAGATTTCACTTAATAATGTTGCTATGGAGCTTCGGAAACTTTGTTGCCATGCCTATATGTTGGAAGGAGTTGAACAAGAAATTGAAGATGCAAGTGAAGCTTTCAGGTGAGTTTGTGTACATCAATTATACTTTTTTCTTAATCTGCAATACGGAAGGTCTACAAGTTTTTGCTGCTAGGTACTGGTTTGGAATTAGATTTTGAAAAATGATTCTTGTTAGTCTTGTGAACACCATGAAGTCAAGTTGATTTATGTTTGAACTCTAAACTTTCTCTCTCTCTCTCTCTCTCTCTCTCTCTCTCTCTTTGTGGAGAGGTGAAAGACGCTTACATTAGATCTTCCAAAAAAGAAAGTAGGGAAATAAAAGACTTTACATAATTGGTAATTTATAAAGAGAAAAACTTTACAGCTTGTGATGAGTTAACTGAGTAGCTCGCATAACTAGTTCCAAGATGAGATGCCTTCTCTAAGAAGGTATCTGCGCAATGGCCCATTAACAACAATTATTACATCTATCAAATGTATGTGTGTCTTGACTTGTACTTTAAACAGTCATATAAAGTGAAAAATAAACAGTGACATTTGCTTCAATTTATCGATTCTGATTCTCTACAGAAGACAATTCAGGAGCATTTCTCTCTTTTTTGAGTTGATTCTATGAATTTATATGATTAGGATTACATCTTTTTAATCATAAGATGAACTAATTACATGCATATTTTAAATGGTTAGTGGCCCAGGCGCCATGGGGGTAAGGAAGAGAAGAAAAGAGGAAGAGGGAAAGAGAAAGGAAAGATAAAGAGAGAAAGAAAGGAGAGCAAAAATGAAGGGGGAGGGGGCGGCGAAACCGATGACTCCTTGTTGTCTCTTAAAACAGTGCGGGGAGAGAGAGAGAGAGATTTGGCCAGAGAGAGAGAGAGAGAGATTTGGCCAGAGAGAGAGAGAGATTTGGCCAGAGAGAGAGAGATTTGGCCAGAGAGAGAGAGATTTGCCAGAGAGAGAGATTTGGCCAGAGAGAGAGAGATTTGGCCAGAGAGAGAGAGAGAGATTTGGCCAGAGAGAGAGAGAGATTTGGCCAGAGAGAGAGAGAGATTTGGCCAGAGAGAGAGAGAGAGATTTGGCCAGAGAGAGAGAGAGAGAGAGAGAGATTTGAGAGAGAGATTTGGCCAGAGAGAGAGATTTGGCCAGAGAGAGAGAGGCCAGAGAGAGAGAGATTTGGCCAGAGAGAGAGAGAGAGATTTGGCCAGAGAGAGAGAGAGAGAGAGAGAGAGAGAGAGAGAGAGAGAGAGAGAGAGAGAGAGAGAGAGAGAGAGAGAGAGAGAGAGAGAGAGAGAGAGAGAGAGAGAGAGAGAGAGGGGGGTGTCCTTCTCCTGACTTAGGTTGGCCTCTCCTCCATTGGCCTGAGGCAGGGGAGGACAGGGTTCCACCCCTCCTTTCCTCTATGCAATGGGCAAAAAAATTTCTTCCCTAACACTTTTTATGTTTTTTCAAAAAGGTTGTTGATGTCATTATGATGTTTGCCCAGTTCAACCATTGGGATGACCCATTTAAACCCATTTGACCCAACCCAATCACTTTTCTTGGTCAGTGACCGGATTGGGTTTTATAACATTGGAAGCAATCAGTTATACCTTTTTTGCAGAAAATTACTGGAGTCTTCTGGAAAATTACAATTATTGGATAAGATGATGGTGAAGCTCAGAGAACGGGGACATCGGGTACTTATCTACACTCAATTTCAGCACATGTTGGACTTGCTGGAGGATTATCTTACACATAGGGTAAATATTTTATTGTCTTTTTCTTTAAAGGGCTTAACTATTTATTTATTTAATAACAATCCATGTGTTAAATATCTTTTCTGTTTTTTAGAAATGGAACTATGAGAGAATCGATGGGACAGTTAGTGGAGTGGAGAGACAAGTTCGCATAGACCGTTTCAACGCAAAGAATTCCACTAGATTCTGTTTTTTGCTGTCAACGCGAGCTGGAGGGTTGGGCATAAATCTTGCAACTGCAGACACAGTAATAATATATGACAGGTTTGAAGCAGCAAGGCTACATATACCATATTCCAAGTGCTAGTAGGCATTTTCAAATGAAAAAGTTAATAGTTCTACTTTAGATGGCTTATTCTACCCAATTTGGATTTTACTGCAGCGATTGGAATCCTCATGCTGATTTGCAAGCGATGGCCAGGGCCCATCGACTAGGTCAAACTAACAAGGTTGTTTCCAAGTTCGTTTTTATAATAGTATATGATTGAATAAGCATAATATGTGATTTATCATGACATCTAATCTTGTGGTCCAGGTGATGATATATAGACTCATAACTCGAGGGACCATTGAAGAGAGGATGATGGAGATGACTAAGAAAAAAATGATTTTGGAACATCTAGTTGTGGGACGCATGAAGAATCAAATGCTGAATCAGGTGACTTTCTTTTCTTGAATATAATTGAGTAGGAAATATTCCAAATTGGAAATTGCTAAGGAAAGTGAGTTGCCTTTTTTTTTAAATCGGCGGAGACTTTTATTAAATTTCAAAAGCAAGTACAAGTAGGTTACATAGGACACATAGGATACATAAAGGACATATAGTTAAAAGACTTTCTATCTTTCTGTCGGTGTAGAATTTGGGTCCACCGTGGAAAAGGTATTACAGGGCTCGAGGCAATGTCAGCTCTAGACTGGTGACCAATCTTGGGTGCTAAAAGTAAAGGGCCTCAATAGAGGTGAACCAATTTTGACAATTAGGAATTTGGCCTGTACTGCGCTGGTCAGCATGTTTTACCTACATATGCAACTTATATTTGGTTGTAGAAGGCAAGCTCTGCCAGTGAGGGATAAATACTCTTCTGAACGTTACAGATTCATTGATGGATGACCAATTCCATAATCTGATTTGTAGGAAGAGTTGGATGATATCATTAGATATGGTTCCAAGGAACTCTTTACTGATGAAAGTGAGGAGGCTGGAAAGGCTCGCCAAATCCACTATGATGATGCAGCAATTGAGAGGTTAGTTGATTGTTGTTTGTGTCTTGTTTGATCTTTTGCATTGGGGTAGTGAAAATCAAAACAAAATAAATTAAGACTGGCATTTTAAAATTTCATTTCTATCCAAAATTTGCATTTTCTTTTCTTTTAATTAGTTTTCTTTTTTTACATATATATTACCGTAATTTGTTAAAACAACGCAAAAGAATTAGAATTATTATTTTTTTATTTTTGATTTCATAATAGGTTGCTCGATCGGGATCAAGTAGGCAATGAAGAAGCTTTAAATGATGATGAAGAGGAGGATGGTTTTCTAAAGGCATTTAAGGTGATATTCTTGTTCTTTACTGTAGTTTTTTTTTTTCAATTTTTGTTTGAAAATTGTGCTTTTTGTTAATTGCTGCTATGCTAATACAAATTAAAAGTGAGGGCTCTTACAACAAGATGTTGAAAAGCTACTCCTTTAGCCGGTGCATCTAGCTTTACATAATTTCATGACCAATCAATGTGATTACTAATGAAATAGATCTCATTAGGAAAAATTTGCAAGTCTCCAAGGAAAAAACTCTCCCCGTACACCCTCTTGGGACATTAATTAAATCTCCTTCAGCCAGCGAAGACAATGTGCTGGGCCTTGTAGAAACATAAAGCATACGGAACTGTGAGGACCTTAGCATGTATGGAATTTATAAGACATATTGGACCACATAAGGCAAAAGAATGCCATTCATTGAGTTCGGAAAACACCTGTCTGACCTGACAAGCCTGGATTACCTCTTGACCTATCTAAATGATGTTTTAGGATTGCCAAAGCAGGTGATTTCTGTGAACTGGAGTTATAGCTCAGTGGCCACATGGGGGAGTTGTAATGGGAGGTCTTGAGTTGAAGTTCCCATAGAGGCATAAGGCAGGGGCTTTATGCAAGCACACCATTTCAAAAAAAGAAAAAAAAAAGAAGGCGATTTTCACAGATGGTTGTACCCTCCAGCATCCTTTCATACACAGCTCCCTCCTTCACTACCAGCATCCTCTCATGCACAGCCTCCTCCAGCACCTCTGATTCAACCTCCACTGAGCTTGTGGTCAGCTCCACATTGAAAGCTGACTCTAGTAATACTATTAACTAATGCCATAAGAAGTGAAGCCTCCTTAGAGGCATATGTTGACCTTCCATGAAGTCTTAGATTTATTATTGGATGTAGTCATAGTGTGGCCCTATCTTTTAAGATTTGCCAACTCTGTGCCGGACTCTTTAGCTAAAGAATGGCTTTCCTCCAATCTTTGCTGTAAGGGATCCCCATTAGTTGTTTTCTATTGTTTCTCTGGTTCTCTGTTAATAATATTAATTTTCTTAAGAAAAAATTCAGTCATGATCATTAAACTTTTCTTTTTGAGAAAGTGATACTTTTATTGAAAATGAATTAGTACAACTTATAGTACAGATAAAATACACTAAAAGTACAAATAAAGCCTAAGCCTCCTTTTGGGTGCTTCCAATAAGAGGTTACACGAGTTCATCAACCGATGAAGAAGTAGCAAGGTCAGTTCTTGCTACTCCAGCTTCAGCAATGGAATTAGCTGAGCAGGGGACTGTCGTCCAAGCAATCCTCCATTCTTTAACCAAGTCATCCAGTTCATCAAAGATTCTTTTTAGGGACCCATGGGGCAGAGTTGCCTTTCATTGCCCCTCCAATAACTAGCTGTGAATCACCCTCCACCACTACTTGTTGATTGAAGCGTTGCTTTAACAGCTTTATACCAGCTAATAGAGTCCTTGCCTCTACATCATTTGACCCACACAATCCCGCAGTTCCAGAACAAGCCAAGAGGATTGCACCTTGGCTGTTCCTTATCACTCCCCCTAGACTAGTTGGTCCCTGGTTACCATCTTGGGAAGCTTGGGTTTTGCAAAGTGGACTACTTTACTTCAGAATTTTCTAATGAGTGGGATAGGAAAAGGTGGTAGTCCATGAAGTCTATGTGCCCAAGTTAGTGTGCTGCGAATTGCCAATTTTATGACCTTGCCAATTGATGCAACCTTGTTGTTGAAGACTGCTGTTCCTTTCAATCCATATGCTCCATAAAACCACTGGTATACTGGCTCTCCACAACACTCTTGCTCCAAAAAAGGCTGAGATTGGCCGGCATACAAAGGCTCATATTGAACTTTTTGAGGAAGCTGGACCACACTTGCATGCTGAATTTGCAGTAGAGCATTAGATGATTACATGTTTCCTCTTCTTCATTAGATAGCTTGCATGAGGAGATTACTATTTGTTGCCCTCTTTTTATTAATTCTATGCATGTGAGGATCTTTTCATGGGTTGCTGTCCACACAAAATGCTTTACTTTTTCTGGGGCAATTAGCTTCCATGCTTTCTTGATGCATTTTGAAACGAGAGGCTTTTGGGCTTGTAGAGTCTCATAAAATGAAGCCACAGTGAATGATCCACTCTTGTTAGGGCTCCATATTATTTCATTCTCTCCACGGCTTGACCTATAGTGCTCTTCCAACAGCCGAAGGAGTGTTGCCATTTCTACAATCTCATCATCTTGTAGATTTCTTTTGAGGTTGAAGTTCCTGTCATTTCATGAGATGCTTCCTAGTACCTGTGCCACTGATCATGTTTTGGCATCCAAACATGATCCCCCTTTCCATATTTTTCATCTATAATTCCCCTCCATTGGACCTTCTCTTCCACTACATATCTCCAAATCCACTTTGCGAGAAAAGCTGAATTTACTTCCTTAATGCGTGTAATGCGGGCCTCCCTGGTTTTTTGGCTTACAAACAGACTCCCATTTTACCAAGGGGTACTTGAAGTGACTTGCTGTTCCACACCATAAAAATTTCCTCTGTAAGGCCTCTACCTTAGCAGCAACACTCCCTGGACATTCCATTAGGGATAGATAGTAGTTAGGGATCCCTGCAAGAGTTGCTTTGATTCGCGTTGCTCTCCTGGCTAGACTTGAAAATTGCCCCTTCCAGCAGTCCAATCTCTTCTATCATCTTCAATGACTGAATTCCAAAGGTGTTTGCTACTTCTTCCTTGATAGAGTGGTAGACCGAGATACTTATTTGGCAGCTCAATTTTGGCACACCCCAAGATGCATCTAATCTGTTCCTACATTCTGTCCCCAAGATTTAAACTCGATAGTCCAGACTTCTCCCAGTTAATGGATTGTCCCGATGCCATCTGGTGGAGGTTTAAGATTGCAATTGCATTGAGCATCTGATCATTGCTTCCTTGGCAAAGTATCATGGTGTCATCAGCGAATTGCGGCACAGGTACATGTAGATTCCCAACGGATATACCAGAGATCCATCCCTTGTTATGTCTATCCCTAAACATGGCCCCCAATCCTTCACTAATAATATTAAACAGCATTGGGGAGAGTGGGCCGCCTTGCCTCAGTCCCCGTGTACTTCTGAAGTAGCTTTTAGCAGTTCCATTCAGTATGAAAGAAAAACTGGCTGAAGAGACAACTACTAATCCACTCTCTCCATTTTTAAGGAAAGCCCATTTTCTGGAGCATTCTATCCAAGAAATTCCTGCTTACTTTGACAAAGACTTTCTTGAAGTCTAGTTTGATGATTGCTCTTCTTCTTTTTTCCACCTTACAGTGGTGAATCAGCTCGTGAACCCTCAAAGCAGAGTCAATTGTTTGTCTTCTTTTTATAACTCAGATTGCTGATTGCTGATTACATGCCGGAGAACCAATTTCAGCCTTCTTATGGTGTAGTTTACCCTTCGATATGTTCTCTTAATAGTTATTCTGTCTAGAACTACAACGTATGATTTTCATTAATGTTTGTGAAACTGATTGCACTGGCAGCAGGTTCTTAAGTTTATGCCCGTTACAGTTACTTCCCGATGTCATATACTGAAAGTGAGCAACTGAATAGCAGCAGTAGACTTAATTTAGTGTTTTAGTGCTTTGACAGGTTGCCTTTAGAAAAGATACCAAGAAGGACTTAGAGAATAGGAAAAGAAGAAGGAAGAGAGTTAACGAAATGAGAAGAGAAGAGGAAGTAGGGTTAGAGAGAGAAAGGAATTCGGGTCGGAGAAGACAAGTTATTTGGTATTTCTACTCTATCTGAGGGGGAGACAGATCCCTTTTTATTAATGCCACAATTACAAAATGACTATAATGCCCTTAGTATCTCAGTGAATTACAATCAAATATAGACTGTTAGTATCTCATTGGATGAATTACAATCAAATATAGACTAAGTACTTGATAATGAATATAGGCTAACTATAGTAAATCAGTAAAGGCAATTGGATGTGTAACAATACCATCTATAAATTATTGTGTAGGGGTTTAAAAGGAAAAATGTTTGATATCATTTCTGTGACTTTTATCTATGCAAAATTTTACTTGTGTTGTTAGAAGAGTCTCTAACTGGCACATTTGCAGGTAGCAAATTTTGAATATATAGATGAAGTAGAGGCCGCCGCAGCTGCCGCCGCTGCTGCTGCCGCCGCCGCCGCTGCTGAAGAAGAAGAGGCAAAGAAGCAGTCTGCTGCTTCTAGGCCTAATGCAGAACGAGCAGCTTACTGGGAAGAGTTGTTGAGGGACAAATATGAGATGCATCGCACTGAAGAAGCATCTTCCCTTGGCAAGAGGAGACGAAATCAAAAGCAGGCGAGTTTCCTTGTTCTCTTCTTTTTTCTTAATGGCTTCAATCCATGTGGGTTATACTGGTGTCTTCCAGATTGAACCAGATTTAGATCATTCTATTCTGATTTGTTGCAAAAAGTATTTCTTACTCAGGCTTATTTGAAAATTTCAGTCTCTTCTGGTCAATCTGTTGAGGAATCCAGTTTGAACTACCCTTTTTTAGTAGATTCATTTCTCTTGGTCTAAATTTTAAAATGTACCAAGATTGATAGCTTTTGAGAACTTCTTTTGACCTCCGCTGTCATTTTTTTGTTGAAATCAACCTCTGCTATCATATTGATGTATCCTATCTTATTTTTTGTCTTTGTTTTTGTTTTGCTTTTCTGGAAATAGCATACTTGCATGAAAGCCCCACGCCCTAGGGAGATTTGAACCCAAGATTTCCTCCTACAAAACTCCCATGTGACCACTGAGCTATCACTCAACTTTATTGGTCTTTGAGTTGCAAAGTAAAGTACTTTTCTGGTGAGAGGGACTGTGACTTAGTTTAAACATGCAAGGAGAATAGACTTGAGTGGTTAGTTTTTTGTTTCTCGCATCCAACCTGCATTTGAAATCAGGTGATTTCTTTTGTTTTTTTTTTGAAATATAAGTTGCCTTCTTTTTGCTTAAATGAAATGAGGAGTTTCAATTAAAGAGTGGACTCCCAAACTTATCTTTAGAACGATATACTAATAAAATTTTTGTATCATTCAAAATATAATAGAAGTACACAAAATATTTCGGGCCCAATGCAGTCCAAAATAAATACTAATCCCATATACAAAGGGAATGGGTGATTTAGAGTAAATAATGCAAATCAACCCCATCTATGCGGTGTCTTCATTCTCCAATAGTTGATGAGAATCGATGTCATGATTGTTTTCTATCCTGTTTTGAAATGGATATTTTCATGATCTCTTAAAAAATGGATATTTTCATGATCTCTTAAAAAAATGAATATTTTTCATATTTTTTCTGTGACCTCTGTTTAAACATACAAAACAGGGCTATGATATCTCCTTTATTGTTATTTAAAAAATTGCATATTATATTTGCATTGTCTCTCAGGTTGTGTCTGCTGATGAGGATGATCTGGTTGGTGTGGAAGATGTCAGTTCAGAAGACGACGAAGCTGACTGGATTGATGCTGAAATGCTGTCATCAGCCAATGCACCAGGCAGGAAAACCCAAGTTTCCAGAAAGAGAGGCAGAGGTATCATTTTCCCTTCTTTTGGCCTTAAAACTAGAGAAAGACTCGTGTCAATGTCCTTATCCCTATAAAATTTTGCAGCTGATAATAGTGAACCCGTGCCTTTGATGGAAGGAGAAGGGAAGTCGCTTAAAGTTCTTGGATTCAATGCTCAGCAAAGAGCTCAATTCGTGATTCTCTTGATGAGGTTTTTCACATGGTCTTTATCTTTCTATGCATCTCTCCCTCTCCCTCTCCCTCTCTCTCTCATTTGATGTACTCAATCTTTTCTTTTTCTCAATTTTTATCGCTCACTGAAATTGCTATTAGTACAACATAGTATACAAAAAGTATTATTACAGCATTAAGTGCACAGTGATTGAGGGCAAGAATCCCTTCAAGACTAATGCAATTCTTGTATGCTAGATCAGGGCCTGAGATCAGGTGATCTTTAGATATCCCCTCTTTTTTTAATCCAATTCCCATACTCCAACTTTAGGTACTCAAACCCAAGATTTCCATTACACAACCCTCTGTGTGACCACTGAGCTATGCTCAAGTTCAGGGATAACTGTTCTTTTGCTAACTCCTTATTTATGTCTTTTTCTTGTTGGAATGAATTAAATCCCCTTATATGTTGTTCTCCAGCAGATTTGATTTCTAGTAAAGAGAAAATATGAATTCAAGTTTTGATCCTTTTTTAAGTGCTTTATTACACTCTTATAGCTATTTTTTTTTGAGGGAATTGGATTTCATTGATTTCTGGATTAAAATACAGTTACAGAATTACAGATTTCTCAGTGTGATTCTGAGGTTACGGTGACTCCCTCAACTCAAGATGAGGTAGGGAGACGCCTTCTTTGGCAAGCTCATCAGCTGCAGCATTAGCAGACCGTGGAATGTGATTCCAGCTGCAATTGGTTTTCTTTCCTAAATCCCATATCTCTCTAAAAATTACAATTAACCTCCATGGGGGGACTAGCTTCCTTTTTGCACCATTTGATTACATTCAAACAATCTCCTTCTATCACCAATGGTCCAGTGAACTTCTCATCGAACAGTTGCAGTCCTTTTAGGACAGCTAGGGATTCGGCTTCAGTGGAGTCTTTGGTCCCTAGTGGTCCAGCATAGCTTAGCATGATTCTGCCTTCCTGGTTTCTAACAGTGCCCCCAATACCAGCAGGGCCTGGGTTACCAAGTGATGAACCATCCGTGTTCAGCTACAACAGGTAACATGCTATACTATCTAACATCTGATTGCTTTGACCCTTTAAAACTTCGTTTTTATGTTAAAAATTGGAATTTAAATTAGTGCAACTTATACCTAAAGGGAGGATCTGGAGTAAAATCTACTTGATGGCCCCATCCTTTCTTTCTCCTCTATATTAATGTGTCTCTACTAAGAAGTTCTTCTCATCTCTCTCTTTACTTCATTTTACCAAACCCTATCCAGCAATTTCTCTTTGTGCTATTATTATAGCTGTAAATCTTTAAGGGTTTAAATGGGTTTAAATTCTTGTAATATAATAAGTTTAATGAAAAATTGCTAAAAGCATTTCTTGCTATGGCTTCGGAATTAAGTTTGTGACACAAGTGGTAGAGAAATGCATTTTTTTTCCAGTGATCTGGAAAAAATAAGAAAAGACAGAAAGATGTTAAAATTGAGCCCCGGTTCCATCTCTAGATGGCTAACCACTTGGGAGGCCTATTACTCCACCTTTTAACCCATTTGTTTTTCTTAAAGTATTTCAATGTGGAACTCATTTCCCAGTCAATACTCCC
The DNA here is from genome assembly GCA_022405105.1 of Aristolochia contorta. Classification (NCBI taxonomy): domain Eukaryota; kingdom Viridiplantae; phylum Streptophyta; class Magnoliopsida; order Piperales; family Aristolochiaceae; genus Aristolochia; species Aristolochia contorta. The sequence goes on along the minus strand of CM039666.1, from coordinate 4,912,309 downwards.
TTTCATGTCTGAACATATAACAGCCTAAGACATGGGCGCAAACTCCTAACAGACTTTCACCTTATGGAGCCCACAAAGAAATTGGGTCTCACCTTATGGAGGCCATGACCAAGCGGGGAAGCACAATTGGACCTTGCTTGCAAAAAGAACGTGCTCTGCTACCATGTTGAAGATTGAGGGGGGTCTATCCCAAAATGTCTTGCTACTTAGGATTTAGGAGGCCAATTACCATGATGATTTATTTTTATGTAGGAGAAAAGTATTTGGTTCATATCTCCCCCTTCCTATTCTTGGATGATATTTTTATGTCTCATTATGTTTCGCAGATTTGGTTTTGGAAATTATGAATGGAGTGACTTCATTCCTCGGATGAAACAAAAGACACCTGAAGAGATTAATGCGTAAGGTTCAACTGTCTGTTATATTAGAATATTATGTATTTTATTCTTAATTTCTTCTCATCTGATTCATTCTTTTGCATGTTACAGTTTTATACCTAGCATGATTGGGCTTTGTGACTGTTACTTTATGGTTATAAACTCAATGTTAATAAACTCAGTATTGACCTTTACAAGTTTCTTAGGATAGAAAAAGATTGAAATGTATTTGTAAGAAATCTCTTGTTACTGAATTCATCTGTGATGTATAATTTTCTTCCACAGAACCAGGTTGAGGTCGTCTGAATTTTTATGATAGAGTGGGATGGGCTTCTTCATCCTGGTGGAGATGGACTCATCACTAACACTTTACAAAGATTGACGTATTGAGTTTTTTGGAACATCTGTATTTTTATTTAGTTTCAGAGTGATCGCTAGAAATTTTTCTTACTGTTTCTTTTCTATACTAAACATTTAATCTGCATTACTTTTTTTACACACTAAGTGTTCATCCTGAACTGACTGGACTGGTCTTATACTGCATCAATTGTCAACAGTTGGATTTGTAATTTTCCATTTATTTCTTCTGAGTTGTGACTAAATCATATAATGCTTGAGTTATGATTAATTATCAGTATTTACCGATTGGTATTTTGTGATGTATTTTAATTATTAGTAGATGTTGTTCTCTATTTTTTCTTGTAGATATGGCTTCCTTATGATGAACCATCTCATGGAAGAAGTGAATGATGATCCATGCTTTTCAGGTGATTTCCCAATTTATAATAAAATTCTTTATGATTTTTTCCTTCTGTTGAGCTTCCAACTAACATCATCTTGAACTTTCAATTTTTAATAGATAGTGTGCCAAAAGAAAGTCTAAGAGTTGTGGATGTTCATGTTAGAAATGCCACCTTGTCATTGATAAGAGAGAAGGTACAATGTGTATATTTTAAGCTTTTCCATCTTTTACATTTGCTTTCTCCAGATTATGAAGAGTATATATTATGAAACGTTGTGTTTACTTGGATGCCATTTTACAATCTTAAGTCTTACAATGCCCTGGTCGTCACTAGAGTTTTTACTGTCTTAATGACCTCTTATTAGTTGGTCAAAGTAATTCACGTCCTTCTAGTGAAACCATTTCTTTATAAAACAGTGAGATTTTCATGTTCTAATCGTACACCTTGCTATGCATTGCCTGCGCAGAGAATAGGTAATAATGAGATCAAACCGTTAGTTATTTCTTTGTTTCTCTTTCTCAATGACCTTTTTCTTGTAAATTTATTTCTCAATGACCTAGTGATGCAAAGCAGAGTTGCAAGGTAAAACAAAGGACGAAAGAAAAGGATCATACTGATCTAGATTGCTGTCTAAAGCTGAAAGAAGTTGAAACCTTGGCAATGACTGCTTTGATGAACTAACTCTTAAAAATCCTCAAAGAAACGAGACCAGCTACAACAATTTGATTTCTGTTGGATAACAACTTTGGAAAAAGGTTAAGATCCAAAAAACGTGAATGACTAACACATCAAGAATGTTTTTTCAAGGATGGGGGAAAACTCTTTAAACTTCTGGACTCAAATCATATAAAATTTCTCTTCTGCACATTCTAGAGTGGTTTAAGTCAGTTTTTGTAGGAACTAGTTCAGAATCCGAATGACTTTCAAGTTTGGTGGCTGGACTTGGAGGGAGTCAGGAGTTAGGGGCGACTCACCCAGAATAAAAGGGTTGAGTCTGACCTCTAGCCCAGACCTGCGCCCTCTAGCATCCATGTATAACCCTGTCAAGCCATTGTTTTTTTTTCTTTTCTTTTTTCTTGGGAAGCTGTCCAAATATTTTTGAGTAGACAAAAACCTACAGAATGACAAGGCGATTTGGAGGGGACACGAACGACAAGAGATTTTATGTGCACCCCTTCTTTGGCACGAACATTAGCAATACCATTGGCTGAATGAGGAACAAAGGATCAAAGCACAACACGACTTCTTCAAGATCAGCAATTTCATCCAAACAACTATTACATCACCATTTGGGAGGGTCTTCTTGGAGGTCCAGTCAACGATCATGCAAGATTCAGTCGAGTCACTGTTGACACACTATAATTTGGTAAAGCATGTTTAATATATACTTACATACAAATGGACTCCCACTCTTTAAGTTCAACCCTATTTGGGCATGTAGAACTGACAATTGTAATAAAACTACTCCCAGGGCCACATGCATACCTTTCGGCATTATCTTAAAATGACTAGCCACTCGAGAGGCCTAATCCTCAATCTTATAAGGCATTAACTTGTCTTGTTTTTTTCGTTGTGGGACTTTTTCCCTCAACATTCCCCTTATGTTCAAGTTCACACATGTAACAGGCTTGATATGTGGTCACAAACTCCTAGTGGATCAGAGAGTAACTAGGCCTTACCTCATAGAGCTCATAAACTGGGGAGCACAATTTGGCCTGGAAACACAATAGGGGCTGGAAACACAATAGGGCCATGACTCACAGCTACAACCCTCACTAATACCATGTTAAAGATCAAGCATGGTTTCCCACCTAACAATTATAATAGTATTCATGTAACAATGCTGCACCTAAAGACTAGTTAAATAAAAGCGTAGTGTTGGAAGAAATTAAATTTATATTGGAGGTGGTAAAAACTGCCACAGAAGAGAGCGGAAATCTTGAGTTGTCTATTTTATAAAAGCATAGTATAGGAAGAAATTAAATTTATATTGGATGTGGTAAAAACTGACACAGAAGAGTGGAAATCTTGAGTTGTCTATTTTTGGAGTTCTGCAACATTTTGGAACTGTTTTCATCAGTCTGGTGTTTTTCACAGGTGGCACTTCTTGCTGAAAAGCCTGGAATACATCTGTTTGAAGAGGATATCGTTTATCGGTATCCGGCCTTGAGAGGAGGGAGAGTTTGGAAAGAAGAACATGACAAGGCATTACTTCGTGCAGTGTTAAGGTATGTGGAGGCTCGAGAGTGCACCTAAAAAAAACTCATTCCTGTTCATATCAGAGACTGTCCAGTCTTCCTCTATGTAGAAATTATTAACTAGCCATTTATGTGAGGATGAATAAAAATTGTCTGTTGCCAGGTAAACCTATTGCCTGGTAATTCTTGTTTTGATATTTATGCTGTTCAGTGTGCTCTCATTAGTTAGAAGTTGTGGTGGATGGTCAGTGGTCACAATGGAACTCTTTAGATGTCATGGCCTAGTTTGTGTGATGCAGAAGAACATTGTGAATGTGTTCTAGCCTGTAGATGGCTGTAAATGTGCTTCTTGTAGCCTGTGAAATGTCACTGAAGATAAGAGGCACATTGGGTGAATACTGCACTTAGTTTAGAGGTCTGTTTCCTTTGTTAAGCCTTTGTTTTCAATATTTCCTGCATTGTACTAATTTTTTGTTGGCATGACTCCAGGCATGGATTTGGCAAATGGCAATCCATTCTTGAAGACAAGGAATTTGGTTTCATAGATATTATTCGGATCGAACAAAATATCACTTCTACCAATGAAGTTGGTGCTCAAATTCATGATGGTGCAAATTATGCATCTGGTCAGGAAGGTGTCGCACAGGGATCAGTACTTCAGGAATCGTCTGTTATGTATAGTTTTAATAGAGATGCACAAAGAAAGTTGGTGGAATATATTAAGAAAAGAGTATATCTTTTAGAGAAGGGGCTGAATGCAGAATATGCAAAAACATACTTTGTAAGTGTTCAGAATTCCACATTCCTTTCTGGTTTGAATGTGTGTGTGTGTGTGTGTGTGTGTGTGTGTTACAGTTATTGCATGCATGAGTATATTCTGTGTTGTTTTGCAATTTTCTTGTAATCGTTGTTCGTTTAGTTTTCTTCTAAATATTGGTCAATAGTTAGTTATGAAGCAAAAGTATTGACATGTACGTGAGAGTCAAAGAATATTTATGCTGCACCTTAAGCCCATGAGGCTTTAAAACAATAAGTTCTTCTATATCCCCAACTGTTTTAACTCATTAATAAATGCAGGCTGAGCTTGAAGCAAATGATCGTGCGCCTAAAGCACCAGATGTTGAGGCAAAGGTTCCAGATATAGCTAGTCCCAGTTCCCCTGATATTGAAATGGATATAGATGAGCCATTTTCTCCTTTGGATGATATTGGTAGGTTCCAGTCTTTTGCTCTGAACTTTGAGGGTACTGGTTTGGCTAGTCTTCTATTGCCTACTAGTTAATGTTAAAGTTGGAATTAGGTCAATCTCAAAATCATGATCCCAAGTAGGAGGATCTTTCTGATTTTGGATGAATGTGATGCCATTTGTACCCACCTTGCTGAAAGGCTGCCTTGTGATTCTGATAGTTGGATAATGGTGGTCCTCTGCAAGTGTGTGATACAATGTTATAGTTGGATTAGGGTAAATAACCAAACCAATTTGGGAGCCTATTATGATTTTTTTAAACTAGCTCAAGTGGAAACTCTGTAAATAGTAATTTTTTGAGGAAAAATACTGTAAATTTTAGTCCTGTTTCTCTCTACTTTGCTGTTCTGTTTTCTTTCTTTTAATCCCTCTTTTGATGTTGTGATGTCCACCAAATCAGATGCTGAGACACCATTCTAGGAAAATTCCTTGCATGTTAGTATGAGTGGACTCAAAATTATGGAGCTATTAGTTAAAAATAAAAAAACTTCTAACTACATAATAATGCACCTGCCAGTTTCATTGCACAAAGTACACAGAAGAATCGTTTTTTAGCTTCCCTCAAATTTTTTGTTTCTTGATGATGCATCTGAATTTTGTGTAGTAGATGTTAAATTAGGGGGTTTCTGGTTAAACACATTGATAGTCCTTTGCAACGTTAATATATCATGTTGCACCATAAGAGACAAAATAGAGGATAAAAGAAAAGGAAAGAACTGTTTGAGAACCAAAATCCTGATTTGACCCAAAATTCTGTGATTCTCGTTGACTAAGAACCAAAATTGTCTTTAGCTGACTAGGTGTTTTGTGCAGCTGCAGGAGAAAACGCTTCTGTTACCAATTCTATCTGTGGAGAGATAACCAAACTTTATAATAAGGTAGCTCACAAGTCCTAAGTCCCTACCATTTATTAAATACGTAAATGCAGTCAGATAAACTGGTCTCTTTTGCCTCTTGCAGATGAGCAACCTGATAGCTGATAACATGAAAGACTCAGTCCTGGCACATGCAGGCAATGAACTAGCGGCTTCGCGGTTGGGAGAGAGCATATCTGTACTTGACGGAATTAATAAAGATGTTCAACAACTTCTCAGCGTACATCAGGAGACTTCCTCAAGTGTCGAAGAGCTCAATCTGAATCAACCTGCAGAGTCTGCCCTGGAGGCTAGTGCTGCAGAAGTTCCTATTTTGTTGAAAAGAAATTGTGATAGACCTAAAACTGAGCAAGTCACACGTCCCCCCACAAATTTACCATCTCCAGAAGTTGATGCAAAGGAGCAAGTGGAGGCAGAGGAGCAAGTGGAGGAAAAGGAGCAAGTGGAGGAAAAGGAGCAAGTGGAGGAAAAGGAGCAAGTGGAGGCAAAGGAGCAAGTGGAGGCAAATGTGATTGTTTTGGATGACTGAGTATGCTCAGATACTAGGAAAGCCGAAACAATATTAACCATAAAATATTAAACGGTAAGCTGATAGTCTGTAACATTGATCGTACAGGCAGTCGAATGCTGCTTCCTCTGGAAGACTTGTGTGCCACTTAAACGTAGATGTATGATGCCCATCCATTAGTTCAGATTGAAACCTGTTGCTCAAACCCAGGATCTTGTACACTTTGAGTTCGTGATCCTGAACAGCTGCCATTTCTCCTTGATATAAACAATTAACTTTGTTTATATGGGACCGTTCCATTAATTTCTGATCCAAAGACCCATTTGTCTGCCGAAATCTGTGACATGGATTTCTTCATTGACCTCCTGCGATAGCGAAGATTGAGAGAAGATGGAAGTTCTTGCGATTTATTTACCATTTGTTCTTAACTGTCTCCGCGATAAGAGCTGCTGATCTCTATCATGCAACCGACAATATTAACCGATTCGTCCCGGCATTTCAATTCTTTTCATCTCATCTGATGCATTAGAGCAGTCTTTTCACTATTCAGATTCTCCAATGATACGAGTGGGGCTACAAACAAATACCGTCCTCGATTATGGATCCTTCACGAAATCAATTGTAAAAGAAATTTTTTTGTGATTTACTACATTCGTTTCCTGTTGAATAAAGGCACGGCCTGCTCTCAGGGAGAATAGTGGGCCCTTCAGAGTTTAAACAGACGCTTAGACAATCATGTAAGCGCTTTTTGGGACTCAATCACCGGGTAAACCAAGTCAAATGGCCTGAACCATAGCTAGAAGAGGACTTGTCACAACAGTAGCTGTGAAGCCAATCGAAACTGACGCACTGCGTCTTCAACCTGAGTCGATCTGAACCGTCACAGTGGGCTCGTCAGGTAGAAACACTGATGGCAGCAAAAGAGGAAACAGTTCGTTCATTTGTTATGTTCGACAAAACTCCGAGGAGAAAAAGCTGCAAGTATAACTGCACTTTTTAAAGCAGCAGTTGAATTTTCTTTTACAGAACTAATTATGATGAAAGATGCGACCTCATTGGAAGAACTTGACGCGCAAAATGTCCCAATCCCAGCAATTAAGTCACAGCCCTACGAGGACAATGACTGACGGAGAGATTGACAAGTAACCGGTCTATGGGTACAATCATCGACGCAGAGATTGGCAAAAGGCTGTTATATTTGTGAATAAGTGAAGTAATGTGGAAAAGAACAGAGAAGCTTTTTCTCAGTAACCGGGGAATTTACTTGATTAGTTTTGTGTTTCCTTTTTTCCTTTCCCAGTACATCTTGAAGAGAAAGGAAATTCCCCGTTACTGAGAAAAAGGATAAGTATGTGCAGATGAAAAGAGTGAAAGCTAATGAAAGACGATGAAAGGCCTGATCTCGAGCGAGTGGGACCCTCGGGCAAGCTGTATTTTTATTCCTCTTATCTCTTGTTATCAATTTTTGATGCTATAATGAATCAATGATAGTGTTTCCACTTTCCAGTAATTATGTAGAAAACTTTCACATGGCTTTGCTCTTGAGATGTAGTGCGTCCATTTCCTGATAAAGTCGAACTTCCGATACCGTGTGGAAAGCAAATTAACTTGACACAGAGTGCTGCTTGATTGGATCATATACAGTGATGCAGATCGGACTGGCAGAGGAGAAGTGACCGCCAATTTCAGTATGGTGATGATGAGTCATGACATTCGTCGAGGCCCTTCATGGAGTTGCACTTTGTTGACTCAAGCTGCTCTCTTCATTGCTCTCTTTGCAGCGTTTTACGTAGGAATCTACATCCAGAGATTCAACTATGCTAACAATGGCGCTCGGGATCTGTATTTTATTAGTGTGGTTGGTGGTCATAGACCGCCTAGACAACAGACCCATCTGCTTAAACAGGTAATTAAACTTCTGTTCTTGACAAACACTTTATGTTCGAACAATTCTTTTTGTGGGCTAGCTTCGCTTGTCCAATCTTCCATTTTGTGTGGTGGTTAACAATCTGTTCAGCTTTTAGTCACCTTGTTTCAGATTAAAGGCATTCTTCCCTTGGTTCGAAAATCAATCTTATCGGTTCACTTGAGTCTAAACTCCTCCCGCTTCTTAGTTGAGTCATAACTGGTGTTCTTCATCAGACAGTATTAGAAGTGCTACCGTTTTGTACTTTGGGCGACCTCGTCGTGTTAGTCCTTTAGCGATTCCTCTGTATCTTTGATGTACCACCTTTCAGGAAAAAGGTTGCGATTTCATATTTTAGATCTCCTTTCTTCATTTTTTAAGCAAATATATTTCTTTTTATTTATAAACGATAAGAAGTTTTTTCAATCTTGTATAATGTGGACTTCGCCCTAGAGTTTCATATTTAGCCGTGTCTGATTTAGTTTCACCTTTTTTTTATTAGATTTATCGATAGTTCTTTTTTCTATGTCGGAGTAAGGGTCCCTGACAGTGTTTTTTTTTCCGGGGCCTCAAAAATTTTAGTTACTGATTGTTACCACGGACACCAAATTCTCTTTCCTAAATGACACGTATCAAATTTTTGGTTTAATTGACATTTCTACCTTGCTTTTTTCCAAATTCTGTGATTGAAAATCCTTGCGTTGGTTCAGATGGGGAAGATGGCACAGACACATAAGGTAAAGACTGTAGTGAGTATCAGTGATCTAGGCGAGGAAGATCCTCTTTTTCTAAATGTAAGCAGTAAGTTATCATTTCAAATAACTACAGTTCTTAAATCACTTCGATCTCGGTGCATATTGGCTTTATTTAGCGGCTGCAAAAAACTTGTTAGATTGAGAGTATGAAATTATTTAACTGCATCAAAAGCCAAAAAATTATCAGGGCCTCACTATTTTTTGCAGGGTTCGCTGAATTTTCCATCACTGAAGGTTCCCTGGTACATCAGCTTGCTAAAATTCCATATTTTGAGCACCCCGTATCTCGCTCCGTTTGCTAGAAACTTATTACTTAAGTTCATGGCCTACTTATGAGAATATTCCTAATTCACCTGACTATTTTTGTTTCTGGTTAACGAGGCTGATGTTGTCAATTAGGTATGCTACCAAGACTTTAAAGGGAGAAGCTGGGAATTTTCGGAAGCAGTTACAGTTACCAAATGGCCAGAACTTAGACATAATCGCCATGGATACAGGGTCATTGCATGTATGGGGTTTTGACTATTTATCTAATATTTTCTAGACCAACTTTTGATGGAGTTTCTGGTATGTGAGTTGCTTAAATTTGATTGCAAGAGTAATTTAAGATGAGATTTTCTTGCAAGCTTATGGCTCATAGCAGCCAAAATGGATTGTTTGAGGCCCTGGACATTATTGTTTTTAATGTTCTGTCCCTTTTCTCAACTTTATCCTTTTAAAGCAATTAAACAGATTTTAGATCCGTGATTGAAAAAAAAATGTTATTATTGTGAAGCTTTGGGTTCAATTCTCATGGTGGTTGCTATCTTGTGTTTGTACAACCAATGTTTAGAGAATTAAAAATAGAATCTCAGCGAAGGACATGAGAAGGCTGATTAGAGGCCTGACATTACTATTAATACAAGAATGAAATAATATACTGTTTCACTCTTCTGCTGATATTCCTGTATGAAAGTTAGCACAAACTGTGACAATGTTTGGCATGGAATTAGCAGCTGAAAAATTTAGATGTACTGTTTGTGGGGATGATCCAACGAGTCAGATTTTACATTAGCAACGGCCCTCTATCTACTGATTATACAACTTCTTTAGGGGCTTTATTGCTTGCAGTTGCACCTGAGTTAGAATATATCAGTGCTTTAATTTGATCCTCAACCACGAAAAGATTACACTCAGTCAACTTTCTGACAACTTTCAGGTAGAAGTTATGAGTTGTGAATTTCTTCCTGTATGCAGTGCTTTGGCTGTTTGTCATCTGATAGTTGGTGGTCGTTTGTGTAAATGACAAGATTTAGGAGTTGCAGTAGGTAATTATGAAAATTTCTCCAAACAGAGAAAAATTCATGGAGCTTGTTTGCTTAAATAATAGAAGCAAACAATCTATCTCAATGTTGCGAACATGATTGGGCAGATGCATTGGTTGCCAGTCAGATCTTTAATGTGTTGTTTGGCCTATCAAGCAATTGCTGTATTATCGCCAGAGTATTTTTAGTAAAAGTGAGAGGGGAAAAATTGTTCTTCTACTCACCATTTCAATAGTGAAAGTGTTTTCTCATTCCCCTTTATAGTAGCATCTTTTTTACCTTAATTTGTTGTGATCTTATTCAATACCATGAGAAGACTGCCCTCAGATGTCTTTGTTTTACCTAATAGAAGAAATATCTTTGTAGGAACCCTAGGATCCACAAATTTAGTTGGTGAATATTTATGCTCAGTAATTTATGGTTATTCTTTTGGTCCATTTCAATTTATGTGTTGTTACCCTTGCAGGATGCGGTACAGCTGGATCAATTAACTGGTGGCGGAAGGGATCAAATAGACTGGTTGATGAGGACATTAGAAGTGACAGAGAGTAGATGGTACTCGGTTATTCTTGCAACTCAGAGTTGACTTGCAAAAGACCATTCATCCAATGACTGATATTCTGAAAGCATGAATTATTTTCTTTAATTAGCTGATCTATTTCTTCTTTGCTCTTCCTCATATAAATTTACATATGTATAGAAGAAAAACAAATCGGTGCAGCCACCTTTGGGTGAATTTGGTTTAGCCTCTTGGTCAGGCCTTATTGAGCTTGAACTTTAGATTTAAAACTGTCTGATACTGTACTACTTTAACAACAAAATACAATCACCACACTATCATCCCCTTTAATCTAAGTTGCCAATCGGACAATCTTTAAAAGTTATAAGCCCATAATGGAGAGCCTGAAGCACGGTAGAAGACCTAAATAGGTGGCTAAAGTCGATTGGTACGAAATGCCTCGAAATCAACCCATTTATTGCAATTATTTTAAGCCTATTGCACTTGGTAGGTTTTTTTTTTATTGCTCCTCTTGCACTATTCCTGTGTATTTTACTTTTTCCGTTCTACATTAATGACTTGTGATATTGCTGATGGGCATTCATTCAGCAGAGAAGAGGGTGGAATCAACTGTTTTTGTTTCATTACTGCAGGCGTGTCATTGTAGGATATCATCCCCTTATAGCTTGTGAGGCGCAAAAAAAAGAAAATGGAAGGACATTTTGGAGTCATTGCACCAAATTTTCTTGAAATATGAAGTGGTAAGAAACCTGACTTGTAAATAATCAAACTCAAAATATTGAAACTCTGTTCTTACAAGTTTTGGGGTTCCTATTGCAGAACGCATATTTAAGCAAGGTGGGATGCTCTGGCCTTTATACCAACAAAGATGGAATTTCTATTCTCGGACATCCGGGGCCGGAGAACACCAACAAAGAAATTGATTCAAAAACCACAAATTCTACATTCAACATGTGAGTTTTGCCTAATGGTTGGTTGCTTCCCATTCGTCAGATTAGCTTTTTTCTCTCTCAAATTGCAAGAGGTGTAAAAAGGAAAAGTTGGATTTGTTTTCAGAGAAATGCATGATGGATTCCTCCTGCATAGAGTGAGCTCTTTGGAGATTGTGAGTATCTGTACCAAATACAACTCGTAACTAGATAATGTATTCAGTGATCAATCCTTTATAGTTTCTTATCGATTTATCCACCAATGGCAGGTTTCCTATTTCATCAACTCGGCAGGAAAGGTGATTTTCAAGTCAACGATTCATCAGAGGGGGAAAGCAGTCATGTGAAATCTGCCATCTCAACTCGAATTATCTTCTTGTTATTGTTTCAGATACTCATTGGTTGTTAAAAAAAATCTAATATTGTAATGCAGTCCTAGAAAAGGACCAAATTTTAATTTTTTTTTTTCTTGAGGGGGAGGTGAGGGGTGGACTATTTCGTGCAAGATAGATGTTGAGTTGTATATTATGTGCCACTAGTTGTCATCTGAATGCATAGCTTACCTACGTTTTGTTGGAGATGATATATTGTGAATGGTGGCTCTTTTATACTCTTTTTCCTCCTAACAGAGGCACGGCCTCCCTTCTCTCGTTCAAAACACCCCTCAGTTCCCTAATTCTCCCGCAATAGAGAAGGGAAAAAGTGTCTATCATGTAAAGGAAAGACAAATCACAGGACCAGGGTGAGCAGTACTTATATCACCACTCTTTTCCTTGTCTTATGGATTCAATCCTTAGTCAAAATGGTTTGAAGATGGCTTCTCTCTCTTCGAATTAATTCTTCTGATGTCTATTTTGGCTGATAAAAATTGATTTTCTTTCGATTCCATTATGGAGCTGGTGATTTTTTTAACTGCTCGTAATGATCCGTTTATCATTTTCTAGCCTAAAATGATGGTAAGCTCCGTGCTTAATGCAGGAAGGACCCTGAAAGGAGGTTTGATTACACGACTTGTGATTCTAAAAGCTTTAAGGAAAAAGCAGCTGCGTCGTCCTAGAAAAGATAATTAAAAAAGTAGCAGTTTTCTGAAATTTTTCTCCTAAAATCCATGACTCTAGTACAAAAAAATCAGAAAACATCAAGTAGTAGTTTCTGCTGATATAATGATAACAAATAGCACTAAATTACGTATTAGAGCATGTTACATCACTGATACCTCATGAAAACTAAACTCAGCGCCAACATCCCAACACAGAGCACAAAGTTGATCGAATTTGCGGGTTGTCCACTGGGGAGATTAGTAGGAGCTGCGGCTGGCTGCTTGTCTGCGACTTCTGCCACTTTCGGCAATGGTGGATCGATAACGTCTTTTTCAGTGAGCGCCGGTGCCGGAGGCTGAACAGGGGACAAAACCTCAGGTGGAATCAAGCTAAGCAGACCCCCTGGCGCCACTGGGAGGATGGCATAAGCGCTGTTTTTTGCGGGTTTGAAACACGGGCTCCCTGAAAAAAAAACACCACCAAAACCCGATTCCTCAGCAAAATTTCCTTTCCTGAAAACACCATGCCTCCGTTCTTACTTACTACACACACATCTCTGAAACTAGGAGTATGAATGAATGCTTACTGAAGTATTCGTTTGCTGTTCCTGGGAATTCAGTCACGAGCCCGTCGATTTCAAATGCGGCCACGAAGGTGCTCATCTCTATTGCTGGGTCGGAGAAGAAATCAAACGCGAAGGCCATAAATTCGTTCCTGAAAACCGAGGCGTAGACGGAGATGTTGGCAGAATGCATGGTCTGAGCGACGCTGGTGAAACTGGTAAGAAAACCGTCCGTGTGTGTGGCGAGAGAGTCTCTCGGGAGGTTGACAGCGTCGGCGAACTTCTTGATGTCCTCCGCAACAGGCTTGGCCGCTGCGCCTACCACGTCTTCGATGTACAGGACTCGTTTGTAAGTGGGATTGCTGGTGAACTTGCTGAGAACAGAGCTGTCCTCTGACTGGATGAAGACCTGCTGAGTCGTCCCTTTGTCAAATCCGGCTTTGCTCAGGGCTTTCTCTACTGCGTCGATTATGTCAAGACCCTTCTTGGATGCAAGAAAAGGAGCGTTCTGCACAAGGTAAGAAATTAGCCATGGAATCTCTGCTCGACTGAGGAGATCTTGATCGAGCATTGCGACCGAAAAATTTGAGACCTAATCTTTATAATGAAAAAATTGTTCAAACTGTGTTACCTCTATGTTGATCAATATACCGGCAACTGTCTTCCCTTTTGCGAAGTCAAGGAAATCGGACAGAGACAAGATTTTGCCCGCATTTTTGTATGCTGGATTCCTGAATAGCTTGCTTTCTGCAGAGGGGCTCGCGAGCATAGCTGCCAAGATCGAAATTAAGAAGATCAATGCCTATCAAAGTACAGGTATTCTTCTGGTTCATTCAATTTCAATTTTATTCTCAAGTGCTGCTTACGCTGTACGGTTTGAATCTCACTCCACGTGAGATCAAACGAGAAAATTCCAGTTTGCGCCTGGAGCTCAGGCACTTGAGAAGACCGGGACACAAACGTAACCATTGCATTTGTTTCTGTAATCAGATCAATTGAGTCCTGGCAAAAGGGAACTCCGTCCTTAGACAACTGAACTGAGCAGTCAATGATATCTGCTCCATCGTCTACTGCTTGCTGGTAAGCTAAATCAGTGCCCCCAGCGTAAATGCCACTCGCCCCATTGTGTGTTATCACCAATGGTTTTCCTGCAAAATTTTGAAAGCCAAAGTCAGACCAGAGTCTGTGCTGAAAGCTCAGATTGAAAACACACACACACACACACACACACACACACTAGTAGCACATCACCTTTGACAGGGGCTGTATTGTTGTTGTTGTGCGCGAAGCAGGCTGTTTAAAAAGAAACGGAACAGGTGAAGATTGGAGGAATTAGTTCAGAATGTGACCATTGAAACCGAATCAAAAGCAGAGATATAAATGGCACTGAAGTATATATAGTATCTTACCTATTGCTTGAGATGCAGTAGAAGGGAAGTCTGTAAGCACGCCGTCCACACTGAAGTCACCATTATCTATGAACTTCAGGTATTCGGCAGAAGGGTCATAGCTGTAATTGTAGCTTGCAGGCAAGTCATTAGCAAAGCCGTACGCATGAACTTCTAATCCCTGTTTATGGGCATCTGCGACGAGCGTCGTGTGGTCCTTCAAGTACAGATTCTGATCAACAGGCCATATAAGGTTCTTGGGAACCAGGATTCCTGAAGCGAAGGATGACACCGATTTCAGATCTTTCAGAATGGCACCGTAGGTTTGTTTTGTCGAAGGCTCCTCCAAATCTTCTTCTAAGAATCGGAATACGAGTTTGGTCTTGGGCAGCTTCCCTGAGAGACTCTTCAGGAACCCAATCTCGGGAGAAGAAACATAATTGATGCGGAAAAGCTTGGCGGATTCCAACATATAAGTCAATATATCAACATCGTGCTGCTTGTAGAACGAATTGTACTGCGATAAACCATGGATATTATATCAGTGCAGTTTACGAGCGGCAGGATTGAGAACCATCTATGTGTGACGATAACGGTTGGAAAACAGAGAGTCAAAGAGCATTATAATCTTGAAAAACACTCATGATATACCTGAACATTTACCCACAAAGTTGCAGGCTTAAGTCCCGCAGCATCATCAAGAAGAGAGATTGGCAGAATACCATCGAATGCACTTGGCCTTGTATATATATTCTGGGTTACTGAAGGAAGAAGAAACCCAACCGGGTGCAATTAGAAGCTGGCCGAAGTAGCTCAATAAGATCAGTTTATTTCGCAGAACAAACTATGATATAGATTGAAAATCTGAATAAACTAAACACGGCAAACGATTGCAGAAACTATTCATATTTGTTAGAAAAAAAAAGAAAAGAAAATTGTAACAAAAAGTGGACAACGTACGTGAAACATTGAGAAGCTGCTTCGATGAGAAATCAACCGGGAACCAACCAGTAAGATCTTCTCCATTGACAGAGTAGGTTTTAGATCCCTTTGGGTAAAAGTCGGCTATGTTGGTGGAATTTTGAAGCCTCAGATCTGTGAGGCAGAAGCCCATTCCGTCTTTAGACATTTGTAGATCGCAAAACAGTGCCAAACTCTTCAGACTAGTCGACATGGCGATACTCATGGCGTACGAACTGGCCTCCGGAAATACGCCCGAGTATCCTCCACGAGCGATCACCAAAGGTTCTTGACCTGAAAATGTCAATTCCTCTCTGTCAAAATTGTAATAAACGGAGAAAGGGAAAAGCAGATGAAAATGAAACTGGTTTAATTTTTTCTTCAGAACTTTTTAGTAAAATCTTCTAATCGAACTAAAAGGAGGAGCAAAAAAAAAAGGCAGAGATGAGAAAGAGCACCTACCGTTTAGAGTTTGCCATTGTTTTGCGGAGCTCTGAGCTAAAGCCCCGTGAACCAGAAGAAGGAAGAAAACTAAACTCTGTATCATCGTTCCTTGTTCTGTAAAATCTACAAAAGCATGTTGTAATCAATTTCAAAAAACTCAGCGAACCCAGAACTTAAAAAAAAAAAAAAAACACACAAGGCATCACTCTCACCACATACAGGGAGACGATCTTTGGCGGTTCGTTACGATTTCATTCCCCTTCAAATTAACAAAAGGAAAACAAAAAAAAAATTGTCAGGGGAATGAAATTAGAAATCTTTTTTTTTTTCTGGAGAAAAGATATAAACGAGGGCCCGATGGAAAATCGTGTCTTTATTTTTGGTTTTCCCTGAAATTCAGACAGCGTTCCATTAATCTCCCTCCAAGTAACCGAAAAATGACAATGTTTTAGTGGTCTCCGCGTTTCTTCCTCTCCTTCCCACCAACGGTTTCAACGGTTTTTTGAAATAAATAAATAAGGGGAACTAGATGTAACCGAACTGTCATCCTAACTGTCCATTATTGAGCGGTCCAGATCTCTTCTCTTCTCAGCCTTGGATTAGACATGAAGCAAAATTTGTAGGCTTAATTGGTTAAACGGATTATGCTGAACATTGTTGTCATTAATTAACCAGTAACTAAACAAAACTTTCTTTAAGAAAATCTCTTGGAAATTTACGTTACTACTGTTTACTACTTAGACGATATCAGGAATTTTTTTTTTTTTTTTTATTTTTTAGTTTTTTTATTTTTGAGATTCCTAAGGAGATCATACTCATGTCTAATAAAATATTGCTTAGTTCAAGTGAATTTATTTGATTAGGTAAATTTGTTCATAGAGCAAAGGTATGGGGAACATTAGAATGCATACGCATGTTCAGATAGAGATTTATTATAACCCAAAATAAAATTAGTCAAAAGATTGTATTATACTATTATTCACTGTATTTGTTTTTAGGGTAAATAATGTGTTCCTTACTGTAAATTGTTATAATTTTTTTTACCCTTAATTAATCTCTGCAAAGAACACCCCCGGGCCCCTGCAAATAGTTACGCTTTAGAAAAAAACGGAAAAAATAACTACATAAAATGGACTGATTACAGTTAGATGCAAATAATTAACAGTTTAGATCAAATTCAGAGGACCATTTTGTGCATTATTACCAGTATTCTTATCTATTTTATCATAAAAACTTATAATTAATAGATAAATAAATAAAATTTAATCATGCATAATATAGAATTCTAAAAGGTTTTTTTTCATATATTCGACTCAATCTTAAGAATTAAGACAACGCAAAGGGGTATTTCCCGCACAAGAAGGAAAGAAGAATGAAGGAATCACCAGAGACCCAGACCTTGTCGCGAGGTAAAAATTTTGCGAGCATCCCAAATTGTTTAATATATCATTAGTCCTACCTTGGAACATCTGAGGATCACACATCTCCTCGGCTAGCATGCTTTGTTTAACATAATACACAATCACTCACCGGAAATAGTTTATTTGTCAGAAACAAAATCGGTTAACCCCGAGTCATCTCCGACATTCAAGTGGTTGGAACATAATTTTCAATCATCTTTTATGATTCCTTCCCAAGCACTCAGTGGGGGACAGTGGTTGTTTTGGAAAGCTAATATAAAATTAGCTATCCTACAATCTTCCCCTCATCTTATACAATGTAAAATAGAATCTAGCACGGGTAAACGTATGAATATTACGTTCACCTATCTCACCCCACAAGCTAGAAGATGGACTTTAGCACTAGATGAATTGAAACAATTAAACCAACCACAAATGGAACCAGTAATGATAATAGGTGACTTTAATGTCACACTTAATCATACTGGGAAATTTTCAACACATGGAAACACCTTCAAATATAACAAACCCTTTCATGAATTCATAACAAATTGGTGTCTTAAATGACCTAGGATATTTAGGGCCAAAATATAACTGATCAATTGGTAGAGAAAACAATAAATTAGTGATGGCACATCTAGACCGAGCCCTTATAAATGGAACTTGGATTAGCTCCTGCCTGAACTCGATCATACGCATTTTACCCAGGATTAGATTATAAATGGACTATTTCTCCTTACTATTCTCAATACAAATAAACACACCTAAAAAAAAACAGACCTTTTAGGTTCTAAGCTATGTGGCGAGAGGGGGATGGCTACGAAAAAATAATAGCACAAGCATAGAACAACATTAAACATCCAAACATTTCTACACCCCCTCCTGAATTACTCCCTTCACGTTTTAAAAAATAAGCAGAAGATTTAACTCAGTGGAATAGGAATTCATTTGGAAACTTTCATAAAAATATCAGGAGCACAACAAAGACCTTAGAAGAAACACAAAAAAAGATTCAGAATAGTCCACAAAATCAAAATCTCATTCATAAAGAAAAAGAATTACAACATAAATTAATGAAATTTTTACGAATAAAACATATGCACACCTTTCAAAGAGATAGACAAAATATCTTCAAGGATGGAGATGAGAATACATAGTTCTTCCATTCCTTTGTTAGAGCTAGAACCCAAATCAATACTATTTAGCAAATAGATAACCAAAATGGAGTCTGTCTTGAATTAGGCGAGGATAACAGAGGAGAAGTATATACCTTCTTCTTTGAACTGTTCTTACAACAAACACGGAAGAGCCCCCCACTCTTCAAACCATTGGACACACTTTCAAACATAAATGAAGCTTCACTAACAACACAAATTACAATGAGAGAAATGAGAAAACACTCTTCTCAATGGACTCATACAAGGCCGCGGGCCCAAATGGATTGTAGCCCATTTTCCTTAAACACCATTGGCCTCTTATTAAAGACTACTTTTTAAATAACATATAAAACATCTTTAATACCGGCCAAATGGTAAAAGACTTAAATAAAACATATATTGTCCTCATCCCCAAAAAAGATTAGCTAACAAATTTTAGTGACTACATGCCCATTAGCTTATGTAATGTGACAAATAGGATTCTAACAAAAATAATGGCCCCAAGAATAGTTGAATTCATTCCAAAACTAGTGCCACAAACACATGCTACCTTCATCAAGGGAAAGCAAATTTCGGATCACATAATGCTTGCACATGAGATCTTAAAATCGTTTAACCTAAAGAGAAAAACATTTCTTTCTTTGGGGCAAAAGTTGATTTAAGAAAAGCATTTGACACATTATCCTGGGATTTTTTGAAACATACATTAGAAACATATGAATTCCCAGTATAATGGCAAAATTTGATTTATTCTTGCATCAACACTACCTCATACCAGGTCCTTATAAATGGCACCCCTTTTGAAACCATTACACCAAAATGTGGAATTAGACAAGGAGACTCTCTATCTCCTACACTTTTTATCTTAGCCACCGAATTACTGTCTGCTAAATATTCAGAAGCAGCCCTAGAGGGAAAAGTGATCCCATGGAAACCAATGGATAACATGCCTTATATATGTAATATGCACTATGCAGATGATACACTAATCATCGGGAAGGCAGAAATCAAATTGCAGAGTCAATTAGGGACATATTAAAAGAATATAGCTGAGTACTTGGGTCAGTGCATAAATATCTCCAAATCTACAATTTTCTTCTCGGCAACGATGTCAACACAGACTCAAATCCAAATTAATGAAATTCTCCCCTACAAACATGCTAATTCTTTAGGTACATATCTTGGAATATAAGTCCCACAAGCCAGAAATTTCTAAGGACACATATGAACCTCTGATTAAATCAATATAGAAAAGACTAGGATGGATGAAAAAATATCTTTCCTTGGCAGGTAGGATTACTTTAATCAAAACCATCCTTTCTAGCATCCCACTACACTTGATAACTTGTTTTAGTTGTTAGTTAACATAACATAAAAAATTGAGAAACTCTTTCGAGACTTCCTATGGTCATACAATGGAAAAAATAAGCTACACTTAGTAAACCGGTCTAGCATATGTGAATCTCACAGCGAGGGAGGCATAGGTCTGAGAAGCCTACAAAGCATGGGCTCGGCCTTTAGAACTAAGCTACTATGGCGTATGTACTATCAATCAAATTCTCTATGGGCAACATATATGAAATCAAAATATGGCTCATCCCCACACAACTTCTAGAGCTAACAAACAGGGGTCCTCTTTGGCATGGAAACAAATGTCAAAATACATAAATACCCTAGTAGTAAACACAAAACACCTCATATCAAACGGAAACAACACATCATTATGGTTTGATAATTGGGTTTGGAAATTAGACAAGCCATTGATTGATCTTAATAGATCAATTGAGGGCCCTTGTAACCCAAATAAGAAAGTTGACCTTATTACCCAGGGAGACGAAACTGGAATGAAACTCGCGTTAGGGAGCTTTGGCCCCCTAACGTTGTTGATAGGATACTAGAAACACCTAGAGAGAATGATAACTTAAGACTCCCACATATGGTCTTCTACGAGTGAGGGAACTTTCTCAATTAAATAGGCATATCATATTCTCCAAAAAAATCTGAAGGAGAGGAAAACTACACAGATAAGTGGTCCGAGGGACTTTATCTAGCCATACATATGGAGTATTAAAACACTCCCAAAGCACAAAACATTCTTGTGGTTATTAATGAGGGACAGGGTACCTACTGTGAATAACTTAAATATGAGAAGAATTCAAGTAGGCCAGTTATGTTGTATGTGCAATCTTGAGCAGGAGACCCCAAAACACCTCCTTATGCATTGTAACTTTGCTAGGGAGGTTTGGGTTCTATTAAAAGAACACACTATACAAACACCCATGGATCCCAATATTAGATCATTTCTACAAAAGAGTAACACCAAACTGTTTCAAGAACCTTCTTAGATCTCACATATATGTTGCTACCACATTATGGGAGATCTGGTGCACTAGAATAGAAAAAAATTCGAGAATGAAAATATTTCGGTTAGACAATGTGCAAATAAGATTTTTGCCCAGGCCAAAATGATCATTAGCAACAAAGAAGAACCAAAAGGTACAAAAGAAAAAACAGATAGACCAAACCAAATTTGGAACCCACCAATGACTGAAATCTTAAAAGCAAACTTCGATGCTTACTCGAGTAGAAAATGGAACTTATGCAGGGGCAGGATCCATTATTAGAGACCATAATGGCTCTCCTCTAGTTGATGCTGCCACTTGCCTTTACATGAAAAAACAAATAACACACACTTTATCTAACACTCAATATCATAAAAAAAATCAAGGGAAAATGTAATAATTGAAGGAGACTCCAAATTGGCAATCTTATCATTTGAGGAAAACAAGTCACACATTGGAAGTTGGAAAGATGGAGGATAGTGTGTTGTCAAATGCTATTCTTATTACCCTAGGTGACCGCTCCACCACAATTTTAGGGAGACCAATAGTGTGGCAGATGAACTAGTGAAAAAGGGTTCGGTTTTTTCAGGTCAAGGTGAATCAAATATCAGATTATGGATACATAGTATCCCAAGTTTTTTGAAAAACAATATATTAAATGATTGTTTAAGCCAATGTTTTGAAAACCGAACCGGTAATCGAACCGGTGGAGCAACCGATTCAGGTTGAACCCGTGGTTGAACCGGGAGTTGTATGTCATTAAAAATTTGTTTAGGTCTACGGAAATTTGGAGCTGATATCTAGAAAAGGGGACCGTTAGTGGAGACGGTAAGATGCAGGCTTGATAGCTTCGATTCCAAATAACTGTACCATAGCTGAAAGGAGAGAGCCAT
The DNA here is from genome assembly GCA_022405105.1 of Aristolochia contorta. NCBI lineage: Eukaryota > Viridiplantae > Streptophyta > Magnoliopsida > Piperales > Aristolochiaceae > Aristolochia > Aristolochia contorta. Next base: position 4,890,763 of record CM039666.1, on the reverse strand, counting down.
CGAGAGAGGAGAGAGCAGTCGAGAGAGGAGAGAGCTGTCGAGAGAGGAGAGAGCCGTCGAGATAGGAGAGAGCTGTCGAGAGAGGAGAGAACCGTCGAGAGAGGAGAGAGCCGTCGAGAGAGGAGAGAGCCGTCGAGAGAGGAGAGAGCCGTCGAGAGAGGAGAGAGCCGTCGAGAGAGGAGAGAGCCGTCGAGAGAGGAGAGAGCCGGCGAGAGAGGAGAGAGCCGGCGAGAGAGGAGAGAGCCGGCGAGAGAGGAGAGCCGTCGAGAGAGGAGAGAGCCGTCGAGAGAGGAGAGAGCCGGCGAGAGAGGAGAGAGCCGGTGAGAGAGGAGAGAACCGGCGAGAGAGGAGAGAGAGCAGAGAGAGAGAGAGCCGGCGAGAGGAGAGAGCCGGCGAGAGAGGAGAGAGCCGGCGAGAGAGGAGAGAGCCGGCGAGAGAGGAGAGAGTGGTTGAGAGAGGAGAGAGCCGCATTCTGTTTCATAAGTCATGACCTAGCTTTGCAGGCATTTAATTTAAACGGTTCAACCGGTTTCGTCGGTTCAACAGTTCAGCGGTCGAACCAAAAAAACCGGCCAGGTCATCCGGTTTTGAGTCTCTTACCGGTTTTGAGTCTCTTACCGGTTTTAAAGCAAATCGAACCGCAAGAAGCTCCGGTTCCAGTTGAACCCGATCGAACCGGCCAGGTCGGTTCGGTTTTCAAAACATTGGTTTAAGCTCGGAACTAGTCTTTTTGGATGACTATAATATTAATATTTTACAAAGAGTGATGATTCGTGCACGGGTTGGATACATGAGTGGACACTTATCTTCTCACAAAGGAATAAGATAATATATTTCTTAGGTTCTATAAAATATATTATTTTATTCTTTTGTGAGAGGACGGATGCACAAGTCATTATTCTTTTACAAACTATGTCCTCACCGGAGCAACTCACACATCCTCAAAACTAAGTGAATGAAATGGTATTACGTGTTTCAGTATTAGAAAAAAAAAAAAAAAGTAAAAGTGCATTTTGGCGTTTCGGCAATTTGGCAATTTGGTGAGTTGTTCTCGTTAGGTTCGAGGAGTGAGTCAATGACTAGGCTGTCTGCGAGTTGGGGCGAGACTCAAGACTCTCACGGTGTCGAGCTGAGAAAAAGTTAAAAAGCCCTAGGAGAGACTATAAATACCCGGCTTGTGCGCCTTCTGGTTTATACTCATTAGTTTAAGTATGAGGCATCGGTTGCAGAGAGACGGAAGGTTTCTAAGGGTGGTTGCCCCTCTCCTCTGCGCCGTGTCGATGATTACTAAACCGCGTTAAGTGAAAAGTTCAACAGCCCTTCATCTTCTTCTTCTTCTTCTTCTCATCATGCTCTCTCTCTCTCTCTCTCTCTCTCTCTCTCTCTCTCTCTTCATCTCTCCGGATGCTTCCATAAAACCACAACGGGCAGTGATGTGCTTGTAGCATTTTATGCTTCTGATTCCAGACTTCATGCGCTTCCCCTTCTGTTTGTTTTTTACGTGATGGCAAGGCAACTTGGAAGGCCTGTCTGTTCTCGGGCAACCGTTGCAGCCACAGCAGAAGGGTATCGCTCAAGTGTCTGAGAAAAGGCGAAGCTGAGCCTGCTTTTCTTTTATTTTTTTTGTTTGGTTTTTAGGAGGTAATGGTTCAAACTGTGGACGAATTTTGGATTTTTTTCGCCAAATGGCCTGCGAAAACAAGCTGATGAGGAATTTGTTTTGGCTCATTTTTCTTTTCTTTTTTTATTCTCGCTTTAATCGATGATGGTTTCTTGTGTTTAGGGTTTTTGGCTGAAGTAATTTTTAAAAATCTACTTAGCTTTCTGGTTCGACTTTTGTTGAGGGGGTGTTCTCTGGCCTGTGAAGGTTGCAAAACTGTTTGAGGATCAAATTACAAAGAAATCGTAGACTGAATGTTGTAGCGACTCCATGTCAGGTTGGGAATTCAACCGGCAACAAGTGATAATCACCAAACCAGCAAATATTATCATCTGCACTAAAATGGATCCTGTTTATGCATTGGGTTTTCACAAGCTTAAAGAACAAGAGAGCTCTACGGTCTTCGAGCACGGGGCAAAGTTACTAAGAATCGATTGATAATTTGCTTTAATTTAAGTAGTGCAAGCTCCATTCTAACTTTCTAACTGTTAATACAAAAATAATATATTAAGGATCTTACTTCGGACTCACTAAAGTTATGATGGACGAATGACTTGCCTTGATCAACTCTGTTACAGTTTTAGTTCTATGGATTTTCTCGGGTAAAGGAACTCAGAGGTACTCGCGCCAAAGTGGCGTCCGCCTTCCTGATTTCGAACGATGGTTTTTCTGCCATGTTGCCAAATGACACTGCATTTTACATGATTAGCATACAATCTCTAAAGAAAACTCAATCGCCACTATATCCCACAATAAGTGCTTCACAGTGCCACTCGATATGTTTCATATTCGTGTATGGAGCCTCAAGCATGTGCAGCTTTCTCCACTGGGGCACTGGAATCTCCTCCTTGTGCACCCATTTTGGCTCTCTTGTCCTCGTAGTCTTTTACGGCTGCCTTAATTGCATCTTCAGCAAGCATGCTGCAATGAAGCTTTACTGGAGGCAGAGAAAGGTGTTTAGCTATTTCCCTGCAAAATTTGAAGAAAACAGTGTAAGAACATTTTCAGCAGCGGTACAGCTGAATCAGGAAGTATACCCCTTTCAGATCTCAAGTGCCTACACCAGAGCTAATACGAAAATTAAGAAAGATTAAGACACCGAGAAATATGTACTCCACACGGGGCAGCATTATAATTTGCTATTCAATTTATTTGAGAACCTTATATATGCCTGTAGAAGGATAACATGGTAGCATCCACCACAAAAAACAACTCACCATTCACACTTGCGGTGATACTCACTTCCTAAATAATAGGATCTAAAAATTTTAACAGAGAAATATTCAAATCACAGACTAATAAATCCTACAGAAATAGATAAAAGAATAATTTCCAATAATACAAATGCTTGAAAATGAAAGGAAATAAATTTAAACCCAATAGTTTGAAAATCATCTTTATGTAGGATAATTTCATAATGGCTAGTAAGAAAAGAATATAACTCACGTGTTTTTAATGGTCAAAACCTCCTCCATAGGCTTTCCCTTGACCCATTCGGTGGCTGCAAAATACGATGAGAATCAGTTTATTATCCAACATTTTTTTAAATTCATGTCAATGTCCAATATGAATCACTTTATCGCAACAAAATGTACATAACAGAACAAAATCAAAGATATAAAAGTTAATCCGTAATAACTGCAAATCAAATAAGTCAGCGGACAAATAAGCAATACCATTGAAACACATGTTGCCATTAAATGCGAATGCTATATGAATAGATTAAAGGAAAATATGAACAGTAGACTACACCAACCACCTTCTGGCATGACATTTGATTTGGGATGTTAGACTTGCCACTGCCTACCCACCCATATATATGATGGCATGCACACCAGATTGACAATGTAAATATATTCCAAGCACCTCAACAGCTGCATCGACATTTTAACCTTTAGCAAGCTCAGCACAGATGAGAAGCCATCTAACGTATTGAACATGGTTCGTCTCCTTGAATCCCAATACATAAGAGGTTTGGGGTTGCATAATATGGTTTGCAGTCCTGACCCTCAGGAGGGTAAATGGTTGGGTAAATGGTTGGGTAAATGGTTGGGTAAATGGTTGGGTAAATGGTTGCCTCTTAAGGTGTATATTTCAGTTTGGTCAACCTTGACCCTCCAGTTGAGGCTGTCTTTGAAAAATCCAAACACCACCTAAAATGGCACAGTTCCTATGGTGTGCTATTAAGAGATAACTCCTCACCATCAATCAACCCTCTAAATGATGACCAAACATGCAAGCTTTCTTAGAGTAGGTCAACCTTCTCCTGCACTGCTCAATTCCCCACCAAGATACACGCAACCTTCTTAACTCAAATTTGGTCTTCCATTTTGTTTCCAATTACTCGTCTCCCTTCTGTTAGCATAACCTGTGCCTATGGCATATTACCAAAGGTCATTATGGTATCGGCTTTGCTGTCATCCTCCCAGATGTGTGGTATGAGCGCCATAGAATAGTTTCTTAAAGAAAACAAAGGTTTTATACTAATAAAGCAAAATATAGCATATTTCAATGAAAAGCAAATTTAAAATACCATTTGATCTCCCCTGGTTCATTCAGGAATTGGCAATCAATCTTCCACTTGATACTGAATCATACTTTCTAATTGTGGGATTCTCCTCCCAGGCCTGCAGGAGGCACTGGTTTAGGGACTCGCCTTTGATGCCCTTGAGGTGTTTGCCCACAGCAGTAGATGTAAGGGCAGATCCTCAGGGTTTCATTTCATATGTTAAGAAGATAAAGATCCACAGAGGGATCAAAGGAGATTCCCAAGTTGTAAAATCCTCAATCATGGGTAAGAGGACCTCACCTTGGTGTTTTCTTGGATTGATGAGATTGAGATCAACAAATCCATATCTACCCATTGACAGCATGTTCACTGGATTGCCATAGCCTAGCTAGGGAGGGAGTAGCACTCAGCGGCCAACAGCTCACTTTCAGCTTTTCCTTCCAAAGAAATTCTTTCATTTGTGTTTTGGATGCTACGAAGTTTCAGGTTTTTTATGTCTTGTTTTCCCTAGTGCCTGTATACGCCCGACTCTTGTACCCTTCATTCTCTTTGGGTCCTCTAAATAATTCTTTTCTTCTTCTCCTTTAAAAAGAAATCACATCCAGATTCTCAAGAACAACATCATCTAGCACCATAAACCTATAATTAACAAAAAGCTTCCGCGCGCCTCCCCAATTTTGGGTACTACACTGAAATGCATACATAGAAGATAAAAGCACAGCGCCATCCACTTGACATTTTCCCAGATCAGATACATAATATGTTAAATGGAAGTACAGAAAACCCCTAATGGAATAAAAGCATCACCCTTTACTCAATCTTTTAAGTTTATGGAACAGTAACCGTGCACATACGAACGCAAAACGCAAATTGGAGCTTTAATGAAACTCAGCCGTCATCGCAGCATGACAGTTTTAGCAATTATTCCAAAAGGATTCACGTCTTACCAACAGAGGAAGACGCTATCGCCGATCCGCAACCAAAGGTCTTGAAGCAAGCGTCGACGATTTTACCAGAGGCCTCATCCACCTTAATCTGAAGCTTCATGACATCCCCACAAGCCGGAGCACCGACAAGGCCCGTCCCGACGGATGGATCATTCTTGTCAAAGGATCCAACATTACGTGGGTTGTCGAAATGATCGACAACGCGCTCATGGTAGAGGCGAACCGTGCTTCGTTGCCCTAAACCTAATCCTGCAATCCTCCTGGCTCCAATCGTCAGCATCTTCTCGATCTTCTCGAATGAAGAGAACTCAAGTCTGAATGGAACAGGACTCGACGGATTGCTTTCAGCTCGGCGGAGGAATGCTCTTAATTCTTTTTAATCACTCGGAAAATATGGGGGTCAGCGGACTCTTCCAAGAGTCCCCCTCACCGTGATAATTAGAGACTATTAACATACGAGTCTGCCCTGAAGAGCCTTCTCATCTGCGTCTCAGTATATCTTCTGTTAACTTTTCCGATTCCCATTCGGCTCAGGAGTCAGGACGGGTTTGGGTTAACCCGTTTAAGTATTAAATATTTTAACAAATATTTCTTTCATTTTCGCCTTCAGATTGAACACTAGACGGCTCGAGTCATCGAACTGCCTCCTCACCCGCTGGTATGGATACTTGTGGGAATCAGACCGCCGCCTCAACTACTGCGATATTATTCATCAAACCCGTCTCGGTGGATTCGAATTCTGTATCTGGGTTCTCTTCTTGACGAACGGCTGGTTAATAATGGTGTAAGTTATATGGGGCGTATGGTCTTCAGTCTCTCCATGGACGCATTATATTCAATAATATTCGTTTAAGCAAGAAGTTTACACACGATCTACTAGACTGCTTTACACAAAATTAATTTTGTTTATCTATAAAAACCAACGAATCTGAACTCTATTATAAATAAACTCAAATGAGAAAAAAAAAAAAAACTTTAATTCTTACCCAGTGAAGCGTAACAGAGCAAGAAGTTCCAACACTGGAAACCTTATATAAAACTATATAATATGAATGATGGCCCGGAACGGGTAAGGCTATTACGTTTACTACTGTTTACCGTTTCATTGGGCAACCAAAGCTGGGTGTGATTTTTCCACACCTACCTGTAATGGTTTACACCCATCCAGTGAGGCTACAAAATGTCTAAATTGACATTAAAGCTCATCCTAAAAATGACAATGATATACGCTTAAGGTGGGCAGTGTAGACAGCCAACCAGTTCATATTCCTATAAAAATTATGCCCACTTACATCAAATTTTATTATCATAAATTGAGATCCGCTTCTTTGAATTATTTGTTTTTCAAACACATTTTCCAAATATTTTAAACTTTTTTCTTTTTCAAGTCTTCTCATGTTGACCTACTTATTCATGTAATAGTGTAAATTGGTATAAAACTTGTACAATGTATGAACTTTGTTTGATTATAAAAGAATTATTATAATAACACTAGGTAAAAATTATATCAAACCAACTAATTGTTCACAATGAAATGGAGAGGAACGGATGGTCATGGGCCCTCCTCGTGCAAACAAAGAGGAAAAGGAGAGGATTAAGACTTAAGATTAGAGTTTGGAGGAAGAGGAAAATAGAGCCACCTTTACAAAGACACACAATTTTCTATTGCATGATAACTACCACATCCACAGAGGAACAACTTAACCATAACATCACATCAATCCATCCTTTCTTCTTCAACTTCTTCAATACAGACAACAAAACATAAAACCTTATCATAATTTCATATCACTTAGGATTCCAAACCCAAAGGAATGGGTATATTTCAAACTTCATTTACCAAACATGGACTTGATCCACCAGAAGCCCTTGGTATCCTGAGGAGTATTTTCAGCTTCTGGTGGAGGATCTGCTTGTGGGGTTTTGTGGAGCTTCTTCACATCGTAGCCTTCACCAGCAGCCCTCTCCACGAGTTGATTGTAGATTTCCTCGTCTAGATGGGGCTCTCTGCACAAGATCTGCCCGTCACCACAAAGAGAAAATGTTAAAAAGGCCTGCTTCTCTGACAAATTATTCTCAGACAGTGTAGTAAAGTAAGCAACGGACTCGAGGGAGTTCCTGCATCATTCAATCAATCTACATGGACATAAAGCACAATGATAAATGCAAATATGTTTTGCAGTATGAATGAATCTTAATTCTTATTTACAGCCTGTTAGGCCAGCTGCTAGCTTGGGATCTTACTACACAGGGGATAGCGAGAAAGTATGAGGCAGCTCTGTTACATGTTTGACCCTCCCACCGCTACTGGCACCCTCTTGTGCTGTCTTCTCTCCGCTACCCCACGCAACAGACAATTGCAACGCCCCAGAAAAATTTCTAACCATATATAGTTTAGAAAAGTGTCTCCGACAGTCATCTACCAACCCTCATTTCTTCGCCTTTCCCTTCGTCTTTCCTTCTAGCTCTGGAGACCTAGCGAAGGTGAACCTAAATCTACCAGACTACGTATCACAATTTTCTGAAAGAAACCCACGAACATGCAATGGATTTAACTTAGTACACCACCGACAAGCGAAATGTTAAAAAAAAAAAAAAGGAGGAGTTTTGAATAATGAACAAATTGACCTCTGGGCTAAAGGACAGTTTAAAAATCAGACCCGAGAATAGTTTATGAACAAAATTGCAAAAACCCAGGAAGCAGAAGCAGAAAACATGGAAGACGTACCCACAAATAATTCCTGCTTGGTTGCCCAATTAGAGCATACTGATAATCTTCATCAATCAACAAAACCCAGTAGTCTCCAGTAATGGGGATGATAGGCAAGAAAGGGGGCACATAAAACTTCACTTTCAATTTGGCCTCGTCACTCTTGGGGTCCGCCTTATAGGCCGTGCCTTCGATGTAACCCCTCTTCCCGTCCGACCAGGTCTCGTTCAGAACGTGCACCGTCCCGTCCTCGTTGAGGGTGTAGGTGGCTCTGGAATTGACGCCATTTTGGGGCTGAAATCGAGAAGGAAAAGAAGCTATTTCGTACCATCGCCCCATGTATCGCTGCACGTCCAGGTTTCTGACTACTTCCATTTCCTTGGACGCCATTTTCTTCCGCGTCGAGGTCTCTGCGCTGTGGAGAGGGGCACGGAAAAGGGGTATTTATCAGGCTCGCATGTGAAAACTTCTTTCTTGAGTGAGAAGGAAGACGAATGGATGAGGCCGTAAAATTGACACCGTGCATCTGATAAAGAAACAGCATGGAGGGTTCGTGGGTCCCATGAAGATGGGATTTTGAAGTTGGGAGAATCCCGTAGGGGATTCTAGACGAGGAAGTTTTCCAAATGGATTGTAGATTTTCGCCATTCTTACTAGGTAATTAAGATCTTCTTCTCCTTAATTAATTCCCAAATTAAACGATAATATCTCACGGAGAGAAAGCATCCACCGGTTAAAACAGGAAACTTTGGCAGAGAAAGACGATTGAGACGTCGTAATTCAAGAAAGAAGCGACAATGAAATGCGTGGGCAGACGGATTCAAGCAAGAAAAACTAACAAATGAAGTCTATGCTTTAAAGGCACAAACCTTTCATTTTTGCATGTGTATGATTTTGAAGGTATCATCTCCTATTATGCAGACTGGTATAATAAGAATTATTGAAGAATGACAATGATATACACTTAAGGTGGCCCTATCTAAACAGCCAACCAGCTCATACTCCTCTAAAAATTATGCCCTCTTATATCAAATTTTATTATTCTTTGATCATTTTCACAACACAAACTCTTTTTTAGTATATTTACATTGAAAACGATATAATAAAACCAATTTTGTAATAAATATTCTTTTCTATAAATTCTTTAGATGCTTCAAAATTTTCATTTAGATTACGCTTTCTTTTAAGAAAAATGATATCAATACTTCGCCATTTTACTTCGAGGTTTTACATCATGATGTGGCTACATAATTGGCGGTGTAGGTAAGAGAAAATCTAAAGTTTAGGCTTTACCCATAGAATAAGTAGATAATATTTTATAAGAAAAAAATAAAATCTTGCAGATTTTGTCTCCGAGCTTATCTCTTACTGCAGCTTGAACGCCACATCATGAAGTAAAGTCTTAGAAGTAAAAAGTGGCAGTACTTATATCACCACTCTTTTTAAATCTATAAAAATATATAAGTCTGTATCTAAATATATTTATTAGTATATAAATGTAATAGGTCAAATTCACTTAGCTTAAATTTTTTAAGATATATACCTCTTTCTTGTGTGTATCACTGTATATTTGATCTATTAAATATACATATATATAGGTAGGTATGTATTATCCATAGAAGTGTAATCAATCAAATTTACCTCCTTAACTTTGATGCACCTTGATATGAAAGTCGAGCAGCAAATTCACACTATATACATACGAAATTACGAATAGACGTTGGCATGTTACTTAGGCGTACATGTAACCCCTGGTCAATATATGCGAGGTTCGCTTCATTGCAATATTTGTTTTTTTTTTTTTTAAACACCTTTTCCAAATATTTTAAACTTTTGTGACTTTGTCCTTTTCAAATTTTGTCATATTTACATATTTATTTATATTTCATTATCTTCAGTTTGCATATTGGTATAAATCTTGTACAATGACAATGTATAAATTTTTTGGTATAAATAAAAGTAACCAGAATAACATTCAGTAAAGATTATATTCAGAAAGTATACTACTTCATCAGACTGCACAGTGACTTAATCAACAATCACACAACTTTTTCTCTATTTTAAAAATTAACTATTCACAAACACGATATTTTATTGCATGATAACTACCGCATCCACAACGGAAACTGCTCCACTTTCTTCTTCTATGTCTTTAATACATACAGTAAACATTAAACCCCATCATAACTTCATGTTACTTAAGATTCCAGACCCAGACGATGGGCATATTTCAAACTTCATTTACCAAATATGGATTTGATCCACCACAAACCCTTTCTGTCCTGAGGAGTATTTTCAGCTTCTGGTGGAGGATGATCTGCTTGTGGGGTTTTGTGGAGCTTCTTTACATCGTAGCCTTCGTCTGCAGCCCTTTGGACGAGTCGATTGTAGTTATCTACGTCTAGATGGGTCTGTCTGCACAAGATCTGCTCCTCACCACATAAAAAAGAAAATTTTAAAAGCTTCAAATGTCCAGCTTCTTGATAAATTATTCTCAAAAAGTGTAGTATAGTAAGCAGAGCAGTGTACTAAAAGCGAGTTTCTACATCTTTCAATCAATCTACAGGGACATAAAGCACTATGACAAATGGAAATATGTTTTGCGGCAGGATTGATATCAATTCTTATCTACACCCTGGCCAGCTCTAGCTTGGGACCTTACTAAACAGGGGGATAGTGAGAAAGTATGAGGCAGCTCGGGACCTCTCAGTAACATGTTTGGCCCTCCCACCGCTATTAGCACCCACAAAATTTCTAACCATACATTGTTTCTAAGGTGACTCAGCCAGTCATCTACCAACCCTTATTTCTTCGCCTTCCTCTTCGATCGTCTTCCCCGAGTTCCTCCTGGCTCTGAAGACCTAGCGAAGGTGAACCTAAATCTAACCAGACTACATATCACAATTTTCTGAAAGAAACCCACAAGCATGCAATGGATTGAACAAAGTATACCACCGACAGGCGGAACATTAAAAAAAAAATTCTATTGAATAATGAATAAATTGACCTCGGGGATATTTTATGAACAAAATTGCACAAAACCCATGAAGCAGAAGAAGTAGAACTAGAAAGCATGTAAGACGTACCCACAAATACTTTCTACTGCCTTCCCCAATCAGAGCATACTGATAATCTTCATCAATGAACAAAACCCAGTAGTCTCCAGTAACGGGGATGATAGGCAAGAAAGGGGCACATAAAACTTCACTTTCAATTTGGCCTCGTCACTCTTGGGGTCTGCCTTATAGGCTGTCCCTTCAATTGAGTCCCTCTTCCCATTCGACCACGTCTCGTTCAGAACGTGCACCGTCCCGTCCCCGTTGAGGGTGTAGGTGGCTCTAGTATTGACGCCATTTCTGGGCTGAAAGAAAGAAGGAAAAGAAGCTATTTCGTACCATCGCCCCATGAATCGCTGCACGTCCAGGTTTCTGACGACTTTCATTTCCTTGGACGCCATCTTATTCCGCGTTCGAGGTCTCTCCGCTGTGGAGAGGGGCGCGGGAATGGGAAATTTATCGGCCTCGCAGATGGAGGCATCTTTCTTGAGAGAGAAGGAAGACGAGTAGATGAGGCCATGAAATTGACACCTTGCATCAGATAAAGAAACAGCGTCGAGGGTTCATGGGTCCCATGAAAACGGAGTTTTAAGTTGGAGAATCCCGTAGGGGATTCTCGATGAGGAGGTTCCCAACCCGATGAAGAAACTGTAGCGTGAAACGAAATCCTCGTGGCGCAACTGGCCTCTCTTTACAATCTTCTTTTCCTTCATCGATTCCCAAATTAAACGAGCATAACTCACGGAGAGAAAGCATCACCCGGTTAAAACAGGATATTTTGGCAGAGAAAGATGACTGAGAGAGACGTCGTAATTCAAGAAAGAAGCGACAATGAATGATGCTTGGGAGATGGATTCTAGCAGGAAAAAAAACAGACAAATGAAGCCTATGCTTTGAAGGCACAAACCTTCCATGCGAAGCAATTGAAGTGTATACTATACAGTCTACAGTCGTCCTGTTTCCCTGGCCAAGTGAGAAGTGGGAACATTTGGTTCGTTAAGATGGGCCACAATACGCAATGGCCTAATCTGGATCTTTGGCTGAGTAGATGGGCTTGTACTTGTTTCCCGCGCCCACGGACTGACATCTGACTACCTCTTTTCATAATCAGAGATTTCAATTCAAATATCAACGGCTATATGTCGGGAGGGAGTCCTTCTGGCACGAAGAATGGCAAGTGAACCCTGATAGATTATTGTTCTTTCCAACATCGTGGACAAAACGGGGAAGGACGAACCTACAGAGATTTTGCAGCCTTACCGATAAAGGCCAGAAATGGGGACGGGATCGGTTTTCGTCGTGTTCTGTTCTCAGACTTGTTTCCAAGAATCTGCAGTTACGTTGACGGGAGTCACGGTGTGAATGGATCAACTCCCGATAATGCGAAACAAAACAATGCTAAAAGATCGCGGGAGACTTCTCTTTGTCTGCGAGTAATCATCTTTGGTCTTTTTGGTTAACTCGCGATCTCCGTTTCTGGGTGTTGCGGACCTTGCGGTACAGCTTTCGCTGTCGCCTCTGCTTCTGCGGAAGGCGACACGATGACTCGAGTCAGTTCGCGACGATTTGTATCATTCGGAATTCGCATTATTCTTCCATCAGGTCACGGAATTTAGCTAAGAGCCATAGTAGTCATGCTTAGATAGCAGATTTTCTTTTTTTTAATGGAGGCCGAGTGTCGGAGGGATGTTGCAGGGTTAATCCTTGAAGCACATGACCGACTCTCCTAATGTTTGGAAATGTGGTTTATTAGTGATCGTTCACATGTGCTCTTCTGAAAAGGCCTCTGGTGGTACCTACTGTAGTGGAAAACAAACAAATAAAAGCATCAATGGGATACCCTTCCGGTTTCAAGTTTTGTAAACGCTGGGAAACTAGTCCGCGAGCGGCACAAAAAGCTTGAAGAGAAAATGGCTCCGTGCTCCCTGTTTGTGTTTTTCTTCTTCTGTCTCGTCTCCCCTATCTGGGCTGTGACAAGTCCGACTGAGTCGTCTACTCTCAATACCTTTCCGACGGGACTTCAGCAATCTGTGGTCCGTAATGGATTCAGCAAAAGGAAACCGAAGATACCGTATGACACCCACTACTTCCCTCAGCTCCTAGACCATTTCACTTTCCGCCCTCAGAGCTCAAAAATCTTCTACCAGAAGTACCTCATCAACTCCACTTACTGGAGAAGTGGGTCTCGCGGCAGAGCTCCCATCTTCGTCTACACCGGCAATGAAGGGGAGATTGAATGGTTTGCTGCAAACACTGGTTTCATGCTCGACATTGCGCCCAAGTTTCATGCCTTGGTCGTTTTCATTGAAGTAATATGCTGCTTATGATTTCAAAAGAGATAACTTTCCTTCTCAATCTTCTTCTTCCGTTTGCAGCTTATTTTTCATTAGTGCAAACATAGTGGGCTCGAAAACAAGCAAATGAATGCTTATTAGTTACATCTCTGTACATTTCCTGATTCATGGGGAGTTTACTGTTTCTTTTGTTTGTATGAATATTCAGCATAGATTCTATGGTGAATCACTGCCGTTTGGTAAGGAGTCTTCCAAGTCCGCGAAGAGCTTGGGCTACCTGAACTCTCAGCAGGCTCTTGCGGATTTTGCTGTTCTCATTAGAAGTTTGAAACAGAACTTATCAGCTCAAGCATCTCCAGTTGTGGTTTTTGGAGGTTCTTATGGAGGGAGTAAGTTATCTACAATCAACAGTTCAACCGTTCCATTTCTCTGGGTAGCTAATGCTTTGATGCCCAAGTGGGAAGATTGGATCATTACCAACTAGTTGCCACTTTTTTTTCGAAGCTTAAAAATCCTCATCTGTTCATCAATTCTCATAGCATTTACTGCTCCTCTGCATGAAGTATGTTGCAAAGATTTGAATAGTTTCTGTATTATAAGAGCAATTTATGTTTAATTGCGAGTCTCTTTTTCAATCCATGTAGTTGCTGTTCTTTTTGTGCGGGATGGAGGTATCTGTAGCTGAATGTCCTCTGATCAAGAACAACGTTCTCGTTGAACTTGTTATTTGATCTTTTCTTTCCTCCTTTGTAATCTCTTTCTCTTTCACTGATCGATTATATTCTTGACATTGTCAGTGCTTGCTGCCTGGTTCAGACTGAAATACCCTCATATTGCTATTGGCGCTTTGGCATCTTCAGCTCCTATTCTGCAATTCGATAAAATAACTCCATGGACCAGCTTCTACGATGCAGTCTCCAAAGACTTCAAGGTAATTTGAGTAGAAATTAAATATGCGAACGCTATCTGTTAAAGTACTCGGATTCTGTTACATGATGACTAGACCTTAAAATATATTATCCTTTTGATTTCTTTGATGAATGTTCTCCTTTCGGTTTATATGATGAGATTGTCTGCAGGATACAAGCCCAAATTGTTTTAATGTGATCAAAGGGAGCTGGGAAGAGCTTCAAGCTCTTTCAGCTCAGACCGAGGGGTTACTGGAACTTAGCAGAGCTTTTAGGACTTGCAAGTAAGGTCCAAAATCTCTAATCTCTTTTTTATGGTTCTCTTTCTTTAGAAATTTCCGTTCGATGAAGCTTTTAGCACAGATTTCAAAAGCCTTAACAGAGGTCATCAAAGATTTTTTTCTATAAAAAAATTTAAAAATCCAAATGAGAAAGTAGAACAGAATGTTTATTGATCTGAAGCAAGTCAATGCTAAGACAACTATTTGTCAATAAGCTACATTTCCATCAGGCATAATACTACATCAGGGAGCTAATGGTTTCGAGTTTCTGTTTATAGATATTTGTATTATTCGATGAATAATACCTGCTTTGATTTTCTCATAGTAGAATTCCTATGATGTGAGTGATAATGGTTGTCAATTTGTGCTTGCACATCATCAAGTTAACTTCGAGTACACAATTATTTATCACATATAATTCATCAGTCATGACAGAATCACCTAAATACTTATCTTGATTGCAGGAACCTCCAATCTGTGTATTCGGCGCGGAATTGGTTATGGTCAGCTTTTGTTTATTCTGCAATGGTGGATTACCCTACCAAAGCCAAGTTCATGATGCCCTTGCCTGCTTACCCCATCCAAGAGGTATGGCATATAGTTTAATGGTTTATTTTTACGTCAAATTTCCTCCTTAAAACAAGAGCAATCAGATATTAAATTTATGGAGATGTTTTAAGCATTAGTCATCCCCACCGTCAGGTTTCAACTTTGCTAATCTTAGAACATGTACTATCTGACGTTAGTGTACATTGCAAAATTATGTGGTTGGTTTGATCTCTCTCTCTCTCTCTCTCTCTCTCTCTCTCTCTCTCTCTCTCTCTCTCTCTCTCTCTCTCTCTCTCTCTCTCTCTCTCTCTCTCTCTCTCTCTCTTCTCTCTCTCTCTCTCTCTCTCTCTCTCTCTCTCTCTCATTTTTTTATCTTCTGTCTAGATGTGCAATATCATTGACAAATCATCCCCTGAAGTCAGCAACCTTAACAAGGTTTTTTCAGCTGCAAATTTGTATTACAACTTCTCTCGTGCTGAAAAATGCTTTGACATTGAAGATGGAACCAGTGGACACGGCCTTGAGGGTTGGGATTGGCAGGCAAGTGTTTGTTGTCTTTTCTAACTATATAAGTAAGAATTCCTCAAAAAAACTATAGAAGTAAGAAATCCTCAAAAAAACTATAGAAGTAAGAATCTTAAAACACCAAACTCGAGAACTATTCTTTCAATATAATTTCATAGTATATGTCATGGGATGCATATGTTTTGGCAGGCATGCACAGAGATGGTAATGCCCATGAGCTGCTCTAATGAAAGTATGTTTCCTGCTTCAACTTTTGATTATAAATATTTTGCAAAAGATTGTATGAGAAGATATGGTGTAAAGCCGAGACCACACTGGATTACAACTGAATTTGGTGGCAATGTAAGTCGCCTGGTCTAATACATGTTTCATTCATCCGTGACTTTTAATTTTTCTTTGGCTTGGCACATCAAAATTTCGCCTAAAAACCAATAAATTTGAAAACCCATGAAAGTAGACCTTAAGTTTAGAGAATTTCTCAAGTACTGAATTACATTCTTATTATGGTGATTTTGTTTCAGAGAATTACTCAAGTACTTAAGAAGTTTGGAAGCAACATCATCTTTTCTAATGGTTTGAGAGACCCTTGGAGTAGAGGAAGGTAATAACACTTTATCGCAATTTGTAGCTCAGCTATAAAAAGATTCATGATGGGTTTACTCGATTAGTTAACAGTATGCAAACACATATATTTCTATCTCAAGTGGCATGTGGTGATGCTAAAGAGGCCATTTTTGCAAATTATTCAATCACTTTCCTTGTTAAGTTCGGTTGAAGGTTTTAGGGTTAGAGGGAGAAGTCTAGCTATCTGATGTTCTTTATTTGAACCATTACTAAAGAGGAATTGAACCATATAAACCTTGACTAATACCATGATGGATTAAACTGCAGTGTCTTGACGAGTATTTCTTCGAGTATAGTGGCACTTGTCTCAGAGAAAGGTCAGTGAAGGACAAAAATTTCCTCTCATTCCGTTTCAAAGCAAGAGATAATTGAAGTTAAATTCGGTTTGTTTTTTCTCTCCTAGGTGCTCACCACCTTGACTTGAGGCATGCTACAAAGGAAGACCCGGACTGGCTTATTGAACAGAGGGGGCAAGAGGTAGAGATCATCAAAAGATGGATAGACGACTATAATATGGACTTTGAAAAAGATTAATTGATGCATAAAATACCAGAAGCTACTGATGTTCGTGTAAAAGGAATTTGATTTGGTATATACAAGGGCTTTTATCAAGAAAGCTCCTTCCGCAGTTGTGGATTTTAGTATGCTACTCATAATATCTAATATCTATTGTTGTCTCATTTGTTTTTTCTCCTCTTTGTTGACTCTTGCATTCCAATACGTTACAAACATTGATGTCATCGCTTTACTTTCTTTGATTGATCTCCCATGCATTGTAAAGTTCAAAATTTAATAAGATTGCAATCTTACATTCCATTCTCTGTTTAAGCAACACCCTTGAAGCTTTTCAAGTGATTTTTGACAGCAACTCACAAAAATCTTCAAGATCGTTGGTGTGCTTATTAAGATACTGTGGTTGCATTAAACAAATATAATCTGGGTTACCCCTTGTATTAATCCTTCGTAGTGTCGAGTGAGAAAGTTTTAAATTGAAAAGTCTAAAGGTTTTAAAATTAAGCAACAAATATCGGTTGTTTTGGGGTGTCACTGGATTCATCTTTAACACAATCTTGTACAAACATCAAAGTCGTTTTTTTCATGTGTTGAGTATCACATAAATATAAGAGTTACAAGTAAAGTTAACTTTTAAAGGAGTTTAATTCCTATAAAATATATAAATAATAGAGAAATCAAACGAGCACTGATATAAGTATTGAGGCTTTTAATTCCAAGATTTTACATCCTAAAGTGTCATCAACGTTGCAGTCTAGGTAAGAAAAACTCCGGAGATAAAATGTGCAAAATTTTAATTTTTTAATAAATTATTATCTACCTATTTTATGGGTAGAATAATGCCAGTTACACCTAGCCCATGTACTTATCTTAAGTACATGTTAAGTTAAACCATTGATGCCTAGGGTTTATCCTTTAGAAATTAGAATATAGGATTTTATAAAATAAATTTTTTTTTATATTTTTAAGAGTTTAGATTAACATGGACGTCAAACAAGTATATGGGCTAGGTGCGCCTAACATTAAACCGTAAACCCTGAATTATCTTTCACCTAAACCCTAGATTTTTCTTTTTTAAATCAACAACGACTGAAAAATAGGGATCAAAATGTAAGTTTATCCGGTGGGTGGTCCCTCTGTTGGATCGAATCTGAATCCGGATCCAAGCTCAGGTGTTTATCGGATCCGAGTTGTTTACGGTTTTCCTGCCCTGTCTCCCTCACTTGTACTAGTACATGTATTCAGATTTCTAATTATTACAGTTCTACCACCGGCGTCGGTGCGCTTTAATGGTTTCAACTCTCCACTTTCATCCGTTCTGCATCAATTACAAAAGATCCGCGCAGCTAAAACAATTTAATGCTAATATCCATCATCTATGAATTGTTGTGATGTAAGCAATAATTAAACCAGGGTGCCTTCGTTGGATCTGATTTCAATCTACCGACCTTACAAGCTCACATTTCGTCTTCACTAAGTGGAGGTAGAAACTATAGAGTCGGAGATTCGGTGGGTCGGAGGGGAGCAATTGGAAGTGCTTTTACTAGGCAGAATAAGACGCGTTTCTGGGTTTTGCTTCAATGGGTGTGAGGACGTTATTGTTTGAGGATCAGATCTAGGACGGGGAGGCTGAGATTTGGAAAGAGATGTCATCTTCTCGACGTGCGGGATTGTTTCTCAGGTGTTGCTTGGTGGTGTTCGCCGTCACTTCGGCTCTGTACGTATCGGGGCCGGCTTTGTATTGGAAATTTAAGAAAGGATTTAGACTTGGCGGTAGCGTTCCTTCATGTGCACCTTGTGTATGTGATTGCCCTCCTCCGTTGTCTCTGCTCACAATTGCACCGGGTATTTTTTGTTCTTCCCTATTACTGCTTCCTTTTTCCTCTAACTTGTCCCTTTCTCTTCTGCGGGGGAACTTAATTTGAGTTCATATCTCTGCTTTATTTTGGTTGGGTTTACGGGTTTCAAGTTTACTTATTTAATTGACTTGGAGTACGGCCGATGGTGTAAAATTCTGGTGATCCGTTGAGTTGTTTCGATCACGATCTTTTCCTTTTCCGTTCTCTCTGCTTCTCGTATGGTCTATATTTTTATTTATCAGGCTGGTTGAATTTAAGTAAAAATCACGATAACCTTTCTCTGTTGCTAATATTTATTGGCTGTTGTCTGTGTACATAACTCCGCATGATTCTACTGGATTTGTCGGGAATTAATATTCGGGTCCTATTTCCTATAAGATTTATACTCCTGTTTATTGTCCTAAAGTTTCGATCTTGATCTGTCGGCAATTTGTTTAAGTTTTGGTATATTGGGACTTTCCAACTTTTTACATGTTGAGCTGCGGTTCTCTCCAACTTTTCTTTTGGTGTGCTGTGAAGCTGTTAAGCATTTTCATTGGTTAATTCTTTGTATTTTCTGTAAATCGTCGTTCTTCTGAAGTTATCCTCCTTCAGAGTTGAGGATTTCTTGTTTTGCGTTGAACTTTTATATGTTAAGTGAACTTAAGCTAATTATAATATTCCAGAGTTATGTAGCATTTCAATGCATTATAGACAATTTCCAGAAAGAGAATGCCAGTTATTAGTTGCGTGTATATATTACCATCTTCAGAAAGTGAATATCAGTGCCAGTTGAGTGACATATACGCTTGATACTAACAATTTCCAGAAAGTGAGCATCCATTTTTGTTATGACATATTATTTTTAACATAAAATGGTAGCAGTTCAAGGGGAGTTTATGTTGTGTGATTTCTGTTCTTGTTAGTTTGGACGGGAGAAGTCATCCTATTCATTGTAGTTGTTAATCCACTTTTCCTTTTCTCTTTCAATGAAAATTCTATTCTTTAAAGCAATCTTGTCAAAGCGACTTCTGGTTTGTAATTTCAACACATTATTAAATTGCATTTTAATCTTCATTATAGTTACAGATAATAACGGTATTATAAGTAATGGAAGAAAAACTGGTTTTATCATTTTGCTTTAAAAGAAGATAATATAAGCGGCAAAAATCACTGACCTACATCACATACTATATAGTTCTGCAACTGTCTCGTAATGTTAAATTATGCCAATAGGCCATGTAGTGCATTGGAAACAGAGAGGAATCGTGGCAAAGTATTAGTATAAGGCAAGGCATAAGACGAGAGCATGTATTCCTAATTGAAGTGGTGTTTAGGCATTGTGAAATCAATTCTCTCATGATTTTAATTTCCTTTTATTTTTTATTTAAATTTTATTTATTTTATTTTTTTGTGGGAGATATGCCATAAGGGAGAGAAGGGGGATGATGAAACAAAAAGAGAAAAATTAACTGTTCCACTTATATTGGTATATGACTTATTCTGTGTTGTTGCTGACATTCTTGTCGTGTGCCTTTTTTTTTTGTCGTAAGAACTGTCTGTGATCTTGCAGGAAATAAAGGCACTACCAATTAAAGCTGCTGAAATTAGGTCGTATGAATTACCTAATAAAAATTTGGGCAAAAAGAACAAAAATATCTGTCTCAATACTCATAGAATCACTAGTTCTCAATACTGTCATGAACCTGTTTTAAAAGTCAAGGGTCTGCTAATACTACATTAGCATTTTAATTGACACATACTCTGCTTTGTAGGACCTATATATATCCCAATGACTTTTAAAGTGGTATATATATAATATTTGTTTGAGTTTCATTCTGTTGAAAGCCATTTTGTTTCACTTTTTTGTCTGACTTGGCTATTTGGTACTTATGCAGGTTTGGTCAACCTCTCTGTTGCAGGTTAGATACTACTCTATGAGTTTCTCTATGTAGGTTATCTGTGTAAATTGTGTTGCTGGTAGAAATTGCAATAGGGAAGCTTACATTCATAATTATCATCACATTCATAATTATCATCGTACATCATCAAAAGTAGGATTAGGGGAAGATATATTAAATAACGTTGAGGGTGTTCTTAAGGAGTTTAGGCATGTTTTGACTTGTAGGAGTTGTTGTTTAAGATGATAAACTTTTTTTTTGGAGAAAAATGGGATTTTTAGTATATGATATGCAACTTACAAGGCAATTAGCTCTTTATGACAACTGTTATCAGATCCTATCATATACCTGGCTTCCCATGGCTGACCTGTCTGGAGTAAATTTTACCATTCAGATGAAAAAGATGTATAAACCATTTTGTTTAGGTAATATTTCATATATCATTTCTAATGCACGATTCAGTGCCTATTCGTTGAAATTTTCTAATTGATCACAAAGAAATGACTTTACCTTCTTTGGAAGTGCTTAGTTATATTTAGATAATCTCATTAACAAAATTTTGACATGCTTGGATGCCAAGGGAATTCTTTTCAAGAAACCATAGTGATAATGACGTTGCTGTAAATATATTGGAGAAGACAACTCTTGTATACACGGTTGAAATAGGGTGACTTCACCCGTTTGGTCTTTCTCTTTATCACTCATGGCTATATTGGATGAGCTACAATGGTGCCTCTTCACAGTATACCTCTCATGATTTTAACTAATCGAATGGTGGTACCATTAATTCTACATACTACTTACTGTAAACACAACATCCATAAGAACTTTACTTAACAAACCGTGATTTATTCATCACTGAGGAAGTGTAAGATAGATTTAGTTGTAAAAAGGTAAAACAGGGCAAGCTAGTATCTTGCAGGAGTTAAAGAGGGGTCTATGCTCGAGCTTGATATATAATTTCGTCTGGGAAGAGGTATGTGTAAATACCAGTAGAAGGGCTGTGCTCTTGGAGCAGAAACTGTGAGGAGGCTTTCATTGGTGAGAAGAAAAAAAGACTTAAATCATCACGTTTGTAGTTAAAAAGCCGAGTCAAATTGCCTAGTGAAGGGTGAGAAGAGTTCAGGATTAGTTGGCACTGGTTTCGCTTCTTATGAATTTTATTGATATGCTCTTATCTTTTTTAGTATGATGCCCACTCTGACTTGCTCTTTGGTGACAGATTGTGGAAAGGATGATCCCGAACTCAATAGGGAGATGGGGAAGCAATTTGTTGATCTTTTAACTGAAGAGCTGAGACTGCAGGAGACTGTTGCAGAAGAGAACAGTCATCACATGAATCTAACGTTTGTTGAAGCAAAAAGAATAGCATTTGAATACCAACAGGAGGCCGAGAAATGTAATGCAGCAACAGAAAATTGTGAGGAGGCAAGGGAGCGAGCGGAGGCATCCTTGATTAGGGAGAAGAAAGTAACAGCAGTATGGGAGCGAAGGGCCCGGGATTTGGGCTGGGCGGGGGAGTGAAATTGATCCAAGTTTTTCTTGTATCAGCCATTTTCCAGTTCAGGCAACCAAAGAATTTGTGAGCTCAGATAAATTATTGCTAGCTAGCCTGCTTCATCCACAGTCATTGTTGTTAGGAAACTGGATTGTGTGTTAACGGGTGTATATCATCTCCAAGGAGTGCTCAGTTCTTTTGCCTTTTTTTGCTTTTTCTGTTACTTGAGCTGCCAAATTGCATCTTTATGTCATTATCTATTTTTGGCCGTGAATTATATATTGGGAGAAAACACTCACTATGTAAGTTTTGATCATGAAGAATGTAAGCCTATTTATGGTTCCATTTCCTCAAGGTGGGTGTATCAGGTGCATTTTCACAGTTTTGAATGCGCCGTCTAGAGATTTTTTTTTTTTTTTTTTTTTTTTTGGGTAGTAGTAGTAGTAGTAGTAGTTGTTGACTCGTTTGAACCATAAATGGCAGAAAAAAACTCAGCATCTCTCTTACTTTGAAACCGCAGACAGGCACATCATTACCTGACCTCTGAGTTTGCAAATCCTTCCAAGACACCCCTGAGGCTTCATCTCCTAGAAATCAGCTAAATCAAATTGCCTCTCGACCTGTCAGATGACTCAGATCACTCGTTCCGGCTGGCTCTTGCAACCTCTCAAACAACAACAATCAAGCATATTGCGTTCAGATCTTGTGCATCAACGACGTTTGTGTCAAGAATCGGCCCAGGACTAAAGAAGGCTGGGGATTTGAAGAATCCGCTCAATAAATATAACTCAAACGCTCTGTTAGAGACTTACCATGAAAATTGTGGATCTTAAACTCTGAATCTGATTAAAAAAGATAATAACTATGTGACCACTGAGTTATACTCAATTTCACCCTTCTTTTAGGAATTGAAGAGAAAAGTTTCGGTACTAGTGTAAAAAGATAAAAAATAACTAGTAGAAATTTCACAACAAGCCCGTCTAGCTCAGTTGGTAGAGCGCAAGGCTCTTAACCTTGTGGTCGTGGGTTCGAGCCCCACGGTGGGCGTTCTACTAATTTTTTTTTCGCCGTGGTGTTCTCGCTGTAAAAACTTACAATACTGAAATCAATCAAAAGAAGATTAAAAAAAAAAACAAAGTTTCAACTGCTTCACCTCTTTCTTATAACCACCCTATCTCAGAACTCCTTTGAAGTTGCAATGACGACTCACAGCATGCATATTAATTAAGCCATTTAGGTGGCCTCTAAAGTGCGCTTAATTATTTTAGACCAGATCCCAAAATCACCCCCTGAAAAGTACAGACCTAAAGGAAAATGAAACAGCTACGTACTGTGATATACATGTTTGTTGGAAAATTAATTAATCTCCTCCTCCTCCAGTTCTACTCTTAATTCACTAAGCTGCCTCAGAAAGAGTACTAGCTAGAGAGATGATAATTAAGAGAGGAAGTAGCGAGTAAACGCCTGCTCTTCTTGGGTCAGTAATCCAATCCTCACGTCGATGCCTCCAATATCATTTGGACTCTGCAACATATATGCAACCTGGGGAAGAGGTGGTGACAAGGGATAGGCATAGACGGCGCTTCCATGGCCAAAGTCTACTGCGTGAAACGGCATTCTGGTCCAGTCTGAGACCATGGTCAGCTCTGGTATCGGAGGAAGTGCTCTTTGTGGGGTGTCCAGTGCCTCGACATAAGCTTTCACATACCCATCTGTTATGAGTCCTTTGGCTTCCTTGATCTTCTCCACTATGGTCTCCAGACTCTCCTCCTCCACTTCCCCGGCCGTGGAGGACACAGAGGAGAGGACGTAAGCGTTCCCACTGAAGAGTCTTGCAAGTGGTGGGTTCATCTTGTTCCTTGTGTCCACTGCAAATTGCAGACTTACCCGTCTCTCCTTACTCAATCCCAATGCCTTGGTCCTCGCCTGTCATGGCAATTTGGAATAAACGTGCATTTTTAAAAGGAAATTAATCGTGCATGTGGTGTATATCCTGTCAGGCAAAAGTGAAGCTTAATAGTATTCCATTCTTTATCAGAACAGGGAAGAACAGCTAGCATTTTGTACGTCTGTTTTGTTCATGTTCCCGCAGAAGCCTACATGCTTTTCCTAGACGTACGTTTTTTTTCTTATGATCACCTCTATTTAAGTACAGGTAAGGATTAATTTCATGGCTGCAGCCTCGACTGATCAATAGTAAGAATTGGAAAGAAACACTTACTTCGGAACTGAGACACTGAGTTTGACTTCTAATATTCCTGGACTTGGAGTACTACTAGCTAGTTAATTGTTTGGATTTGATAAAGGTTTCTTGTGAATCAGGAAAGACTAGCACAGAAAATTACTCCGGTTTTTTCTTAAGCACGACAACTTAATTATGACGTTCAAGACAGTAGTTCAGAAGAAATACAATTGACGTTCAAGAAGCTGATAAATTTATGAAAAAAAATATGCATGGATGCACCTTCAACTGAAGTTTCAAAGCTCAGAACTGCTCATCTCCATGGCTATGAGCAGCTACGTGTTTTTACTTTTTATTATCACCCAAAACAAAACAATCAATCTCATAAGAAACTGTTTTCGAATTAGATGGTTTTACGGAGATCTCTCACTTAGGGTTGGAAATGATATGCTAAATTTAAAGTGTAGGTGAATCATGTCTTGGCGTTATTAGGTGCTTTGTATATAGAGGTCCATGAAGAGAGAACGGGAGAATCACGGAGGGCTACACCTACAGCCATGAATTTTCAGCTTATAAACCAAGGGTAACAGTACTAACAAGTTTGGAAACTCTTTTAAGATTTTTAGAGTAAGGTTTATTTGATAAAAAATAACTCCAACTTGTGCATATATGCGTGGGGAAATCCCTACGTTCGTTTGGGTCATTTTTATTAAGAACTCCATAAACACTCATATATATATATATATATATATATAGGTGCAATTTTAGCAAGCTACTAAAGAGAGAGATCAGAGAGTCGATCATTTACAGAGATGAAACCTTACCTTCCACAGATGGGCTGCGACAACTTCAAAAGAAGAACATGCCCTGCCAATATTCTCGCCACTGATAACTTTTCTTTTCAAATTCTCTATCATTTGGCCAGTTAAACGGAAGGTCTTTAGAACATAACCCTCCTGGTTTGAACACCCTATCTCAGAGAACTTACAACTTCCAAGATCTCGAGCAGCAGTTACAGATGCGGTGGAAGAAGAAGCTGCCTGTTCAATTAGCTGGTGAAGATGTTCAAACGCAACCACCCTCGTCCCTTCACCTCTACCAGGCTTATCTGCTGAGCACTGGTTCTGGGTTGCCTCTACCAATAGTCTGCCTCTGTCATGAACCGGCTGAAATGATCCTAATGATCCCTCCGACCCCCTCTGAGCCGTTAAAGAAGCCCATGCAGTGAGAAATTCTAGGGATGCAAGTCCATCAAATAGGGAGTGGCTTATGCCAACACCCAGTGAATATCCTCCACAACCAAATCTTGTCACCTGCAGTGATAAGATCATTAGATGTATATCAATATTAAGAATAAATTCAGCCTCATGATAAATGGTGATTTACACTGTAAATTCAAGACAAATTATTGGGCTAGGTTGCCCTTTTGAATGAAGTACTGAAAGTAACTCAGCTCTAACCTGAGCTGTTACCACAGGCATATCAAAGAAGTTGCCAGAGAAAAAGGGCCTGTAGACCAGGTTTTCATAGAACTTGTTATAGTGTGAGAGATCTCCAAGCTCTGAAAGTTTCACTTGGGTAGCGGCCTGCACTAAAACTGCACCAGAATTGTTACAGAAAAGGTCAAGTTTTCCAGTATGTGAGTTTAAAATGAGCCTTCCAGCAGCTGGGTACCAGACGGACAATGCTCCTTCAAGACCTCTTTTCAAGGATGTAAAGAGAGACTCGTCTGACAAGTTTTGGGACGATTCATAGAATAAGACCAGATACATGAGCGTTGGGCACTTTCTGTCAAGGTTGGAAAGACTGAGGAAGTGGGTTCGAGAAGGAAGAGGTTTGGGGTAAACTGACATTGTTTTCTTGAAGGAGACCTTGCAACGCTCTTCATTCTGAGCGGCCATGGATATTCTTGACTCTGATGCACTCTGAGAATGGCAGAGCTAGGTCAGGGTTCAAATAAGAGGACTGAGATTCCTGCAAGATGAGCAAAGCTTCCTCCAACCTATGGAGCTTTTTATATTTGTCATGATGGGAGAAATGATTTGTTGAGCTTAAATATTCCTTGTCCCTGCATGACACTATTGTCTTTATCTATTTCTTTTGACAATTTCAAGTTACCATGCATGCTTTTAACCAAGTGTTTCTAGATCATTAATTAACTCTATTATGCTTGTACCTGTCATCAAAGTTAGCGATTGTGAGTTTCACTGGGAAAACTAATCAGACCTTGCAGTATTGCAAGCAGTTCGGATGTAATTTTTTTATCACGTGGGTGGGGAACAACCAATCTAAGGTGATAGAGAAGAAACACACATTTGCTTGGGTAATGGAGAAGGAAAACTTGTTTATCTTTATATTTGACTACAGTTACCTAACAAAAAGAAAAGCCTCTCCCTAGCCTGAGCCTCTTCGAGGTCTTGAATCCTGGGTGTACTTCGCCTTGAAGTTTGAACCGGTTGTTGAAGGGCTACAGCCAAAACAGCACTTCATAAATATGACCAAATTGGTTACAGAAAACCAAAAGAATACCACGACTTTTATTATTCATCCAATATACACCCAATACCGAGCTATAGTACAAAAGCCGCCTCCAGAACCCTAACTTTCTTGAAAATGATAAAATTCTGATCTGGGTCCAACACCAATCACCACGACTGAAAGCCTTGGTGAGAGAAATGTGTTGTTTTAGGGCAAGAAAGGTTGCTTGTTGGATGGCAGAGGTTTGCTTACTTTAACAAGCCCCACAGTGGAGCTGCTTTTGAAGCATTCGAAGAATAACTATTTGTTGGTTTGTGAGAGAGCATGCGTGCAGGTCAAGCCGGTTACTGTCTTGTTGTCTCCCTCTTTCCCAACATCTGCCTTCTTTCCGGGGACTGCTCACTCTTTCTCCTTTTTCTCTTTTCTCACAAGCTTTTTGGTAAACAAATCATAGGTTTTGGAGGTCTGTCATGTACAGATGCTTCAGGGAATGTATTCCCTGTTTTAATATAATTTTTCTAAGCTAAGCTACTTTTGACTACATCAATATATACATACCTATACAATGTATTCATATGTTTATGGATATATACAAAAAAACAGATGCTGCAATTTGCAAGAGGCTTTCTGTGCAGCAACGCTTTGTAAGATGCGGATCACCCATCACATGAACGCAACAAACAGGACCTCTAGCTTTAGCTATTAATGTAATAAAAAAGTGACAGTGCTCACTCTTTTCCTTTACGCGGCTTCTGAATTTAGTCTTTGGAACAGGGTAAAGAATTGTGTGATCTAGAGTGCTGATTCTTCAGGACAAGCGATCTGGGTCGATGGTATATTGATTGTACAAAACTTAATTAATCAAAGGTGTCTCTGATTTCTCAATTTTGGATGCTTTATTCCGAAAGCTAGCTGTTGGGTTCCTGAAGAACAAATACATGGAAGAGGAAGGGAGACTACTATGTAAAAGAGCATGGAGTCGTTAAAACCACTGGAGTAGGTGAATCTTTTGCACAAAGTTCATAACAGTACTCCCTGGAGAGAGATGGTTTGATTTGAAAACGAGTCATGCATAAAACAGAAGGCATTACCCGGATCATGAAATGCTACAAAAATGTCTTTTTAGGGCCAAAGAACCTAGTTTTTAGGGGTGGTAAAGTTACTTTGAAAAGCAGGAGAACCTCTTAAGCTCATCTCCAGAAATTCCGGAAAGGATATTGAAAGAAAGAGAAATGCTGTCGAATACTCGAAGCCCTGCGAGAGTACAATAAATACTAATGGAAAATTTTGAAGATTCTTAGCTCCTCAAGACCTCAATCGCAGCTCGATTATATGTAACCGAAAGAACTTGCAGTAGTAAATGAACAAAAAAAAAAAAAAAAATAAAAAAAAAAGTATACTTGTATGTTGAGAGTGGGATTTGAACCCACGCCCTTTCGGACCAGAACCTTAATCTGGCGCCTTAGACCAACTCGGCCATCTCAACGTTGATGTATAATAATAGTAGAGTTTTAATTTAGTCTAATATACTCTTTTAACAATATAAAAATTCATAAGCATTTAATTCTGGTAAGTTTCATACGAGTAATACTATGTCCATGGGTCCACAGGGAATTATTTTAATGCTCTTGAGCACCTTTTCATATAGGAGTACAGAGGTCGGCATTAAATTTCTAAAATTTAGAGTTTGGGTTTACCAATAGGTTGATAATATCTTTATTAGAAAAATAAAAATCTTACAGATTTATAAAAAGAAGCAACACTTATATCACCACTCAAAAAAATAAAAGATAAAGGATGAGGCAGGGTTTAGCTCCTCTAATTCATCCCTGAAAGACCGACTCAGATTTCCGCGTCGGATCTGAGCTTAGAGCATTACAGTGCAGAAAGGCGAGACAGGATTATTACAGTTTATAAAAGTTACACAGAATTAGATCACATAAAAATCCAGACAGTGAGGAAGACGGTGAACCTGTTTTACAAACAATTTCTTAGCCAATACTATGCCTAGACGTTCGTTGGACAACTCGGGCAGTCTCACAAGATAACAGTGGATATGGAAAAGCAAGGATGGCCACAGTTAAATCCATTGCTACCCAAAAACATGTAAGGTAAAGCGTCTTGATACAATTGCCAAAACAACGAGAGCTATGCAGCCAAACAGTTAGAGATTCAGACTTCTGCATTATTGGGAAAAATACAACTTCTTTTCAGATCTATAGAGTTTAGCAAGCATCTAGATCTCGGCATGGAGGAGGTTTTGGCTCTCCAAGCAAAGTTGTGTTCCCGCCCTCTGGTCCACTCCTTATGCGCTGTGGATTCTGTGTGCCAACCTGCAACAAGGGTGCAAGTAAATTGCTAGACGAGTTAACTTATTAAGTCAATAGGCAGATAACAAGACTGTATACTCACAGGAGGAGCCTCTCCCTTCCTCAACATTTCAACGATCTCAATTACTCGCTTGGGCGTCACATCCTCCTGAATTTTAACAAAAAGATTAATCTCTACGCACAGCTGAAATGTGGTTGATAAATTAGCACCATAATCCAGATAAGTCAAGGCTCATCGAGAACTCACGAAGTAGTTGTATGTATATCCTTCAGAACCTTTGGTATAGTCGGCAACTGTTATCATCGGGGCATTCACACAACATCCCTGCACACATCCATGTCAGTAAAATGAGGATTTATAGAATACAAGGAATATTTAAAATTTCTGATGTATGGACCCAATACATAATTTACTGAAACAATGAAAAAAGAATATAAAAAAATGCTATATAACTGAAGAAAATGAACAATACATGGTTGGTTAGCTGCTTTCTATTTTAGTATTCAGGTTGAATTAATTTTTGACTTTTTTAAAAAATTCTAGAGAAATGTACGGCTAGTTTTTCCTCCCTGGCACAGCTTCTCACACTTCAAAGCACTGGGAAATTTGTCAAAAATCCAGAATTTTATAGGAACCAAGCACAGCTCCCCTAAAATTGTTACTAAGAAACTCACTGTAACACACAGATATTGCCAAACAAAATCTTACCATGCATTCCATTTCCCCTACAGAAAACATCCCGTCTTTCGTTACCTCTGCAAAAGGATGTCACTAGGATGTCAAAGACGTTTGAATTGAAACTCTATCCGGATCTTATTTTTCAAGGCACAACTTATGCATGGAAAATAAGATATAAACATGGGAGTGGAAGGAGATGCAAGAGGAGATCAATTAAGATCTTATTATAAAATTATCAATCGTAAGCTACTTTGATGAATATGCCGACACAAGGTTCATTTCCTCAAGTGCATTAACTCTTAAAACAAGAAATCACAACTTCTGAGAACATTTCCACCTTAA
Source organism: Aristolochia contorta (assembly GCA_022405105.1). NCBI lineage: Eukaryota > Viridiplantae > Streptophyta > Magnoliopsida > Piperales > Aristolochiaceae > Aristolochia > Aristolochia contorta. Next base: position 4,860,939 of record CM039666.1, on the reverse strand, counting down.
ACATATGAAAGTAAAAATTCCTTGTCTACAAATGTTAATCTGACATAAATTTCTGGTAGCAGGAAGGTGGTCATTTTGCAATTGGTAGCAGTTACTTTCAAGAAAACCTTCTGAGACCGGATTTATCAAATATACTTAATGATAATGTTCAAACCATTTTTTACAACTTGGTGAATAGGGGGTAATTAGGCCAACTTTTAGGGTTTCGAAGTTCAGTTGGGGGTGAAATTTGTCTCCTATATTAAAGACAATTCCCCTCCAACTTGGGCCGAATTCAGCCGAGTCAGAGGGTCGATCAGACACCTCTGACAACTCAACTCAGATTTTCAGGTCCCCAAGTTGGCCCCAAGTCCTAACCAAAAAAGCTGTGGTTCATAAATGGCATCAGCAATAACTCCCAAACCAACTCCATGTACTGCAAGCATGAATTGCATGGGAAAAGGATAAAAGCCAAGACCAGCAACCAACAACCAACAACCAGTAGACTCAGTACAAGGACAACATGGCCATTAAGCTACCATAAGCTTATGATCACAGGTAAGTTTTTCACCAGTTTATACTTGATAATAAATGCCGATTGTATGGACTTAATAAAAATAAAAGACCGAATTTCCATGAAAAGATTAAAAGGTAATATTTAGCACAGTCACCACTTTTGACTTACTAAGCTCAAGTCGGTATGCAATTCCCTTTAGGTCTGCAGAACTTACCATTCCGCTTCACTCCCAGGTGTTTTAGTAGGGCTTCCTCGATTTCACGTGACCCCCGAATCATACATGGTGTTGTCCCACAAACCAAAAGGTGGTATTTCCCTACCTGCAATTACATAGGGAACTTATCACTTCATTCTGTCTTTCAATCATAGGACAGTATTTTTTTCTGAAAAGGCAAAAGCTTTTCTCTTTTCTCTCTTTGGAATGCATGGAAGGTTTGAAAGTGATGGCGACATAAAAGCAAAGAAAATCACCTTTGTTCGGTTGAACATAGAATAAAATGTGGCCACTTCATACACCCGAATTGGAGCAACGTCAATGACTTTAGCCACCTGGAAACCCATGCCAAAACATAAGTATGCAACTGGTGCTTAATTCTATGCCTCAAATATTATTTTTCTTCAAAACTAGGCCCTGGCTAGCTCTAACGGATAGTTTAACACATTAAAGACTTTATGCAGGTTCTGAAGCTTTGTAGCATTTGCATGTCCTTTACTATTATTTTAGCCAAAACCATACAAACTGAATTAAAACTCATAAGTTAAGTACCTGTCCTAGTTTTCTCTTTCAGCCATATATATGGTACTGCATTAAATTTATATGATTGAGGTGTCTAACAACGTGCTTCTGAGTGCTCAAAAACTGTGGTGTATTTGAAGATTAACATGCACCTAGAGCACCATCATTGAGCATGCCAAACGGGCATGCGTCAATTTTAAATAACTCCTATGAAATTTTTTTGAAGGCAATTTTAGAAGCGTAATTCTTAAAAATAAAAGTGAAAAAGTATCAAATTGTAGACAATTCATTATGTTATAAACTTACAGCATTCATTGCTGAAACAGTTAGCCAGCCTCCCTGCTGTTGCTGTGCAAGATCCAATAGAGGAATAACAGCAGATTGCTTGTAGTTGGATGGATAGTGAGATAGTATCTCCTTAGCCTAAAAATAAAATGCATTGCTTAAGACAATTTAGCACTATTATATTTGCAACATCTACTGAAAAGAAAGGAGGAAACAAACAATGGTCTATATGAAACTAATCCAGGATAATTCAGAACTTCCAAAACAAAACAAAAAAATATTAATGCAACAAAATTAGACAAAAAATCTTTTTTTTTTCTTTTGAAATGATGAAACTTTCATTAATAGTTAATCTAGTGTTACAATATTGTTGCAGCAGTATTACTACAAGCGTAGTGTAAATGGCCGAGGCCTCTTTTCAATGCCGTGTACAACTATGCAATCAAAGAATATCTGTGATGCAGTGGGTTACTATGCAAGTTGTCCTTGTGGTTCCTGATTTCGCTAGCTTACTTGCAACAAAGTTAGCAGAATGGGGTACAGCGAACCAGACAATTTTCCATTCTTATTTATTTTTATTAGGTTATAATTATCAAAGAAATTACTGTTTCAGAATACGATTTTTTTAAAAGGTCAATTCCAGAATGTGATTGACACAATGCAACACGTATATGGCACAGATAGTTTGAGATTAGTCCAAAATTCTGTGTTCCTTCCAGTCCCCTACCCCATTCAGTGCCAAAAGTTCCATTATGAAAATGTATTAGGCCATTGGCTGGCTTCTAGTTTGGGGTCTTCAAGTCAACATGGAGTATAAAGTGCATAGTCAATAGGCACAATGAAAAAGTTGGATCCTTTACAAGTGACAAGAAATAATTAGTTTTTCACCACAGAAAAACAGATTTGGTCCAACACGATCAGCACTATCTCCAGAGAGCTTGGGCCTATCTTAATTTTCAACAATTTATCAGCCCTCAATAAAACCAAAGTTTTAAGAACTCCTCGTTAAGCAACACCACCAAATTTTAAATTATAGCAAACTGTTCATCAAATGACACTGGTATTTCAGCCTCAAAATATTCTGCGATGCCACTCAATGGCAGCTAGTTACAGCATTAAAATAAAATTCAAATGAGGCATATTAAGGATATCACATCTCATTAAGATCATAAAAACGTTAAGCCACTGTACAAGACGCTCAAATTACCTGACAGCATAAAAGGACAAGCAGGTAAAAAGTTCAGCATATTCATTCCAGTTATAATTCCCCCACTAAGCTGGACTCAGATCCAACATCCCAGTTCAGAAACAACGCCAGCATTTTCCAGAGAATAAGTAAAACAAGACTCACTCTTTCCTTATTGGCATCGGTAAAATCCCAAGGAATGTCCGGATTATTGTCGGGCGTGTCAATGTGCTGCCAAATTCATCCAATTTCAGAAACAACGACAAGCTGACGATCAAAACAAACTCAAAAAAAAAAGAAAAAAAATCAAAATAAAGAGAATCGAAATGGAGAAAAAATAGCTAGTACTCACATAATTTAACGCGGTTGACAAGGAACGAGACGACGACGATTTAACCTGTAACCCGATAGATAAAAATGAGACCAAAGCAGAAGCAATGGGGAACGATGGAGGGCAGCGTCAACGAACCTGAGAAGGGGCGAATAATTGACGGATCTCAAGGAGGCGTTTGCTGAGGCGACCGACGGCCGGAGAGAACATCGTCGCTGGCGCCTTGAGAAAAAGGGGCGTGGAGAGCGCAGCCGGGTCCTCGGAGTGTGCCGGCCTCGTGAACGACAAATGTTCAGCGAACGGCCACTAATGTGACTAAAACGCGACGACGGTGTCCACTCCGTTCGATTTCAGCTCAGTGAGCCTCATGCTTTGGACGTTTTACTCTAGAAACCCATGGGCCCGATCTGCATCAAGTAATGACTTTTACTGTTTTATCACAAATCAAAAATAAATTTTTCATGAAAATAACTTTATGTGAGATTGTATCTGTATGTTATAAAAAATAATTCTAGAAGAAGACACAAGCACCAGTGGTCTAGTGGTAGAATAGTACCCTGCCACGGTACAGACCCGGGTTCGATTCCCGGCTGGTGCAAGGTTTTATTTTTTGTTTCCAATTTTTTTTCAATTTAAGTTAAAACGATTTCTGACTTACTGTGCTAACTACATTCCTTTATGTTTTTCATCTTAATTGTACTTCATAATCCAATACTCATCGAATTTTATATTATTAAGTTTTAATGATGTTCTTGTAGTAATTTTCTTGCTCTCAAATAATTTTACTCTGGGCAAAAAGCTTTGGCATTCTATATTTACATTTCCTCCAAGAATTTGCCCAATATCAATCCAAACGCAGTCCTATCCGTTTAGCTACAAAACTATGCTTGACAATATATTTTCCTTCAAGATAAATTTCTAACATTTCCCTCATTTTGTACTAGGAGCTTTCTTTGTTGAAGCGCTTGTATCAGCTACTATCACTTCTGGACCTCGGACAAATAAATCTGTAAAGACTGAAACTAATGGAGTGCTCGAGGCGGAAGAAGGGCTGTACAGACATTAAATTCATCCTGCAGAATCCCTTTCAACAATGATTGAATAATTTTTTTGCTAACTTTTCGCATCCTTATTACAGATAATGTGCACTACCTTTCACATTCTAGACCATGGTCTCCAGTAGTTATACTTAGCAAGAGTTTACTTCATAATCTATTTTCTGTGTATTTCAAATAACTGGCACAGAGAGAGAGAGAGAGAGAGAGAGAGAGAGAGAGAGAGAGAGCAACACATACCAAGTAATTAAATACACCGGGGGGAAACAAACGAATAACAACAGAGAATACAAGATGTTACAAGCTCCTCCCAATTTTTCACTAGGAGTGGAGTTCATTCCAGACTCCATTAATGGATGTCAGTTTATGTCAGTTCAGATACAAGTACCGAGAGAATACATATCACACCCTAGATCCCCATCCATTATAGCTTCTTCTCGTTCCTGCAGAACATGCATCACACTTTAGACTACTCCAAAAGTAGTACATATGTGAAATTCACCCTGTCAGTTTATATGTCATTCTCAAGGACTAATAACAGCTAGATATTTAGAGGCCTCCTATATCTGAATTTTCCAGTAAGCAAAAGCCCCTTCAGAGGTCATTCCAGGCTTTATACCAAAAGAATGGATAAATTTTCATATGCAGCACACACATTTTGCACAAAGCTTAACGCCAAAGTACAAGAAGCGGCTTCTTCCAAATAGCTAATTATAGTTTCTCCACTCTTCACTCCAATTTAAACACTGACAACATAAAAGGACGGTAAACTTTATAGATCTTTTATCACAGAAAAAAAATAGGTGAATTTTTACAAAATTAAAATGAAAAAGCATCCATTCGGCACAACAACAAACAGAATATAATAGAAATAAACTAAATCTAGTGGAACAAAGATTCGTGACAGAGTTTAAACATTTGTTTCCTTCTTTTCAATGACATGTACGAGAGCAATGACAACTATCTAGAAAGAGCAATTGGTACAGAAAAAAGTGTAATAGAAATAAAGCTAAATCTAGTAGAACAAAGCTGGAAAAGGACAGTTTAAATATTTAATTCCTTGTTCAGAATGTCTTGTGCGAGAGCAATGATGATTACCTAGAAAAGGAGTAATCTACCTTCATTTGAATTGCATACAGAAAATCCTCCAAAAGTTTTGAATACTATACACTATGAAATCATGTCTTAATCTACGAATATGCAATCAAAGATGAGAAGTGACTATACCCGCTTGATGAGGGCACTCATTAGATCATCATAAGGGGCAAAGTTACCATTGGGATTGAAACTCCCATGCAACTTGCCCTGCTCTGAAAGGTATTCCTCCTTCAGCTTCACCTGTCTCTCATTTGCCGTCTTTCCCATCTCCAAATATTGCATCTGAAATGAGCCACCACCAATAGACTGGCCAATCAAACTCATATCCACCTTTCTGTTAGGCATTCCATTGTTTTGTACCATACCCTGGGAACTGTTGCTTATAACACTATGATGAGACATTAGAGGATTTGAAGGGGGATGGAAGAGAACGTGGTCATCCAACTTCTGCTTTGGAGCATAACTGATATTATTCCCAATACTGTTACTTATGCTTCCAAAGTTTGATATCTTTGTTGAATCCCTTGTAGATGATGAATCGTGTACAGTGGCTCCTACTACATTTCTGGTGGACACATCCAGAGGGTTCATCTCCATATGTGAGCTCAAAGAGGATACATTGTCTGATACATTCCCACTGCAAAAATTATCATTACTAAAAGGTAAACTACCAATGGGCAAAGCGTTTGAAGAAAACCCACTTAAAGAAACAGCATTTTGCCATGTGTCATCAAGTCTTCCATGATCAGGCAAATGAGAAACTCCACCAATGTCAAATGGTTCTGAGTTTAACTGGCTCACTCTAACAGAATTTTGATTACTTAAACCTCCATTAAATGTTGATTGCTGAGGACCTTGAACCATCAATGAATTATTTGACATATTAAGAACCGAATTTCCAAAACCACCAGATGTCATTCCAGTTTCATTGAACCCACCAACTCCCATGATTTGCTGCTGCCCCATAGGAAACATTGTTGAATCATCAATTGACGAAGACAGTTTGTTTTGTTGTAGTTGATCCAGATCTAAGGAATGAGGCATCCCTTGTAGTAAATTCCCTTGTGGATTACCGGGATGGGGAACCCGCTGCAGCTTTCCCATATCATTCATTGAGTTCACAGTGTTTTGAGGCCTGCCCAACTGGATCATTCCAGGTGAAGAAAGCCCACGCAAGCCCAAATTAGCAGGTGTGTTTAGTCTACCAGCAACCCCACCAGCTTGAAAGGATGCAAGAGTAGGTTTTGGCAGAGAAGTTGATCCAGTTAATGTGTGAAAGTCTCCAAGTCCTTCAAATGAACCCATAGGTAAATACAGGTCTTTGCCTCCCAAAGCAGCAGCCATGTTAGCCTGTTGGCTTGCAACACTACTTATCCTTTTCAGGTAGAGCCTATACTTCTGCAATACAAAGAAAGTGGCGCCGATATTAGTTGCAACATCGTATTATGGCAGGATGGCAGCTAAATACTCATATAAGGAATCTAAAGAGCCAACAGCTCCCTCATCATTCACATATTTCACCAGATTCAACATAGAATACTTAAGAAAATATCCAGTGCCTGATTGATTTACCAAAAGATCAAGATGAAACCTTTAGAAAACCATTAAAGAGAACAAAAAATATTTTGTAAAGAAACCTTCAGACATTTCAAATTGACAAAACAATCTTCCAGGTGAATTTTCAAATCTTGGATCTCCAACTGTTCTTTTAAAGGCTATTTGAAAGGCTATTAATGTAAGGCTTCTCTCAAAGGCCTTCAAGTAGGTCATCTCTGTACCCCAGAAAAATAAAAATTAAAAAGAAAGCCTTCAATTTGATCAAGCTACCTGTGCCCCTCCTTAAAACTTGAAACAAACTAACACAAAAATTCAACAACTTTTAACCATTGGGTCAATCATGGTAAGTGGTAGGCGTCTAATTTACCAAGGTTCATAAATACTTGTTTTCTTTTTAAAAAGGTTTAAGGGTAGGTACTTATATAAAGAACATTAATATTACCAACATTCCACATAACTTGGGTAAGTCGTTACCTGGAGATGGCTGGCAACATTTTCCCTCGTAAGCCTTTCAACATTCATTAGATCAAGAATCCTTTTGGGAACAGCCTCTGCAAATAAAGAAACAGATACTGATGCATGAGAAGAGGCATGCAAAATCAAGGGAATGTATAAGAGAGAAGTCAATCAAGTGGTACATGAAGAGGTCCCGCTGTTGCCCTTTCAAATGTGCATTATCATGGATAGATCATAATCTTAAATGCACGAGATTAATGACATCCTATTCTTCCTATTCTAATAATTTCTATGCAAAAATATTTCTTCCTCCAAAAATAGTCGAATGAAAATTTGGACCATAACCAAGCTTTAGTAAATCTTGTAAATTTACTACCATGTTGACAACAGCTATGCAGCTTCACTTAAGAACTTCATACCATGGAAATATAGTAGCAGCACTTACTGTCAATTCCCAGCTGATTAACAGCAGCAACAAACTTACGGTGAAGCTCCACCGACCAAACAACACGTGGCTTCTTTTGGGCTGATGGGTCTTCATTAGCATGCCCACTCTCTTCACAATCATCATCATCCTCCTCATTTTGGTCTTTCCTTTTCCTGCTAAGTTTTCCATTTGGATCAGAGGCACCCGTTGTTGAAATAGCTCTTCCAGCTTCGCCAGCCCCTTGTTGATACTTCTCACCTTCATCTCCATGGCTAGTATTATTCTGATCTTTGGAGTCAGATTTTTTTCTCCGCACCACATGCTGCCAGATATTCTTGAGCTCCTCAATCCTGACAGGCTTTAGCAAGTAGTCACAAGCACCGTGAGTAATGCCCTTCATCACAGCTTTGGTGTCACTGTTTGCAGAGAGCACTGAAAAAGAAAAAGATATTAAATAATGAAATCCTGAATCATGATGAAATGAACATCAGTCCTGTAGCATATGTTTCTATAAGTAGCTACCCACATGGTGTACATGAAAGGAAGCTTGGTTTATGCAGCAATGGAAAACAAATAATTAGGAGAAAACTCAAGATTAAACAACTAAATGAAGCAAAATCTAATGGGATGAGAAAGAGAGAATATGTGAGAAGTGTGATACATCCATATATCCAAGATAAGTGGCACATAATCCTGTTTCTGGCGAGAAATTAATTAAGTAAATTTTTCTGGATTATGCAGTATAAAAAGAAATATATTATAACTAAAATTCAACGAGAAAGAAGCTCAAGCAACAAGGGGGCAACTCACATACAGCAGCACATAACATACATGATCTTTAGCTGCTGCTTTTACCTGCTCTGAAACTGGTCAACCACTACTTGGGTTACGATCAGTAAAGATCTACTAGCAATCACTGTTTTTGCTCTACAAATGCTGAAATGGTGATAATGATTTTGCTAAAAGATTTGTATAACCAAAATCCACCAAATCTAAGTCGAGTAATTTCATAAAAAGAGTAATTCACCCTATTTTTAGTCCAAAAGAGATTCCAAATGTAAGATTTTCTCCACACTTCTCCTGATAATTGTTACAAAACCAGGAAACCGAAGGAGTAAGATAAAGTCATTTATACTTCACTTCTGCATTTAAGTATGAAGTAACCCTGCCATTGTTCCACATACTTCTATAAAAGATGGATATTTGAAAGCAGAAACGAACTTTAAACACTTACTAATAACAGGTAAGTCCATTTCAAGACCGACGTGCTCTAAAAGTTTAAATCCATCCATGTCTGGCATGTGAACATCACTTATAACGAGATCAAACTTGTCCTTGTTCTCCCTTAGCATCTTCAGGGCTATAACAGCCTGATTGGTTGTTGTCACTGCAAAAATGAGACAAATTAATCCAAGTCAAATCTTGAAGGCGTTCATTATTTACCATCATAGGTGAGAACATTCAGAAAAAATGACGATGCAAAGAGAGTGAAAATAATTTAGAGGAACAAATCAAGAAACTATAGAGACAATAAATTTCAGATTACTACGAAATTTCAATACCTCAAAAAGAGAAACAAAACGACTAAACAACCCATTGACGGAGACTTTAATTTGGTCAACGGACACCATAAGAAAAAAAATAAAGCCAAAAAGAGGTTTTATTGATGAAAGTTCCACCTTTGCAAGAGCAAATTTTTTCTTCACTTACTTCGAGTTTAAGAGGAGGAGAAAAACCAAAAAAATGCCAAAAAAAAAAAAAAAGTGATATCAAAATTAATACCATATACATCATTCACTGATAAGGAAAAAAAAAGAGTACGAAAGAGCAAAGAAAACGGATGCAAAACTCGGAAAACCAACTCCAGACAAAGAAATCCAAAGAGACGAGTTTTGAGAAGAAAAAAAAAATGCTTTAGAATAACTTTTACAGTAGCCGGGAACTCCCGAAAGTAACTTTACTTTCCAAGTACCATGATAATCACATCTTCGGAGCAAGCTCTCCAACAGCTTCAAGCAAGTCGGATCATCGTCAACAGCCAGAACCCGCATCCCAACTGGGAAGTTATCCCTGGATCCATCATCTACTGTCATCTTGCCACCCCAGATCACAACTCGCAAACCCAAAAAACTTCCCTTGAGCTTCTCCTCCTCCCAACCCCACAAACAGTCACCACGCCAAAAACCAATAACCCAGAAAGAACCTCCAAGCGCAGAACAGGAACCCGGAAGAATCTGTCGATAAAACTAGAACGTAATCATAGAAAGACTGGAAGGGAATGTCTGATGGAGAAGGGGTGAGCAGAAATGGAGAAAGCAATACAACTTTAACTACACAAAACGAAATGGTAACCTTTTCCTTCGTAATATTTCTCTTGAGACTTAGCAGCGTAAGAAGAAATTTCAGAAATTCAGGAAAGGCTGGATCTATGGAGCTACGATGGCTATAAAGAGAACGCCTACGCTGTTTTTGCTCCTCCCTCCAGTCCTTGCTTTCTGTATTATTTCGTAATAAAAAAAGTCTTCATATTATATTTAATAGCCATATTGCAATTCCCTGTATGTCAGCAAAACATAATTTCAGTAGCCCTCGGCCCCCCAAGCTTTTTATTTGAAATTTAAAAAATAAATAAATAAATGTTGAACCGTGAACGACTGCGACATATTTGAGCAGCTTTTCCACTTCCTTAATGGGTTGCCGGGAAAGTGATATAGAGGAGTACTTTAAACAGTGGTCCTTTTCTCCACTTCCACTCTTTTAAGTCACCTACTCTATTAAGCCACGAAAATTACAAAGGAATTAAGGTAAAACAAGTCACTTTATAATTAAGCTCTTTAATCTTAACCAAGACGAAGGGGCATTGAGCATGACATTCAAATAGGACCCACCTGTTACAACAAGGGCCCCCCTCCCCACTCAAATAACCCACATTACATCACGATTAATTTCACGTGTTTTCCACATCAATCAAGATAAAGTAAACAACCCCAAAATCAAATGATAATAACGCCTAATCAACTCTCCTCCTGTCCGCTCTCTGCATTTCCTCTCCTCCTCCAACTAAAATCAATTGGAACGATCGAATTGTTTTGGGCGATAAGGTTAAGGGAACTAATATAATGTTGTTGACCATGCTAAGTGGGGTTAAGGGCGCACATTAATTAAAATAATGGAGGGCCACTTTGTTGTTATCATAAGATACCTTGACCGCAGTTGCCACCTACTAAAACAAACAAACAAACGCCGCTTAATTGTTCGCTAAGCCTCTCCGTCCTCGCTCGTCCCCACCTCTCTTTCATTCTCATTTCTGCCCAAATTTGATCATCTTAATCAGCCGAAACATTATAAATGAGAAGGTGGTTGGTGTCTCGGCAAAGATAGGAAATACATGATAATGCATTTTCGTTAGAACCGGCTTTTGGAGGTTATGTGTAACTGGGAATCATGTTCCGAACGATCAATGTCATATTGCTATTAATATGAAAAAAAAAATTCCTTTACGACCACCACCCCCAACTTAGCAAGCCATTCATTTATGGGTGGGTTTTCTGTTTTTTGTTTTTTTCTCTTTTTAGCGAAGACACAAATCGAGTTTAGTTCATGTTAGTATTGTTAATAAGTTTTGGGAGTGATTAATTTAGTATAAACACGATTAAGGCTAATCGACCCCACCAGAGGGAAGAGGTGGGAGGGGGGGTGTCCCTCAGGCAGGGTAGGGTGGGACAGCTCATTAATATGCTGAGGTCCACTCCCCCCAGCCCAAAAGTCCAAAATAATAATTCACGGCGCCAGCAAGGAGAAAGTCAAAATGGGCGAATGATATGCGGGCACAGTACAATCATTCAATAACGGGACAACAAACAAAAGGCGAGAGAAATGAAATTAAAAAATAAGGAAGGGTGTCGCTAATAATAAGAGACCAGAAAAGGACGCACAGGGAAACTTGGACTAAAAAGAGGGCATTTTCGTCACGCCGTAAAAGCTTCTCCCAGTCTTGGCTCTCACTAATACAAGTACCGAAGTACGTATATTTTCACTCTCGAGTATTTTGTTTTTTCTTCTCGACCTTAAAAAGGCTAATAATGATCCCCTCATTTTGCCTTCTGCCACAAGCTGTCCTTCCTAAATGGCAAGTGGTGGTCTCTCGTCGTAGTTATCTCGGACAAGTGAGGGTAATGTCGTCAGTGACGTGGCCACGTCGAGGTGTTCGGATTGGCGGGGGAGGAGGGCCCCACGTGGATTCTGAGGTGGGGACAGAGGCGTGGCAGGAGACAGAAGCGGTATATTCGGTTCGGCTTTTTGCGAGGAGGGTGGTGGAGTGGGCCCGGGTCCAGTTCTGTCCTGAAAAGCGGGGCATACACGCGTACGCGTGCTCCGGGGCTCATGTGGTGGGACTGCATCAAACGGTGGACCTTCTGACCGTCAATTATTCGGACCGGGCCGGCTTTATTGTGAGACGCGACTGACTCGCACAGAGCCGAGTTTTTGAGTTCAGAGTCCGGCCGTACAGAGTACAGACTCGGCAGACGCACAGACAGCTGCAGAGCTTGTCCTTTCCTGTGGAGTTTCTTTTAATAAACCAAAAAAAAAAAGGTCAAAAAAAAAAAATCGACGGGCCGAAAAGGCCGAGATGGGACCCATACAAGCCGAAGTGACGGTGGTCCCATCACGGTCTCGCAGGACAGGCCCCCACCCCCCACCCTGTGTCGCCCCCTGGGTTATTTTGGCTTTTCTCCTTATCCACACACGAGAAAAGGAAGGGAGAAAAGAGAAAGAATGCGAAGGGCACCCTGCCCTTGAGAGACGTGGACTTTGTTTATTTATGGGCATCAGTTATGCCTTTTTCGTCCGTGTAATAATCTGTTTACTCGAATGTGGAAGTGCAGGGAGGTGAAGAGACAGGGGAGGAGGACCCACTGCTATTGCGCGAGTTTGGATGAGACCCCTTTGAAACGATAATCAAGAATAACTCCATTTTCATTCCCACCCAATTAGTGTGGATTGATTATTGGAGAGATATATGGGCAGAGATATTAGTTATGGCTATCAACATCTCCAAATTTGACAAGATGAGTGGGACCCGGAGTCCATCCCCTTGCTTCCCATCACAAATTAATTAAGAGCCCTTGACAGTTCGTTCACTTAATTCCCCCCCATGAGTACCCCATCCAGTGCCACCATTCCCAAAAGTGTTTTTCTGTTGCTTCTCTTTTCTCTTCAATATTCTCACTGTCTTAATGCATTCGAGAAAGAAAGAAGAACCATCCTCGGATAAGTGAAATGAAACTATATATGCATGGAATGGGACGTTCCACTTTGGGGTACAAACTGCAGGGTGGTACATTGCCCCACTTCTACAGAAACTAAAACTGAAGGAACCTCATCTCTTGGGTTTCTTGACTCACACGACTTCACTTGTGAAATGAAATATCGATAAATCTTACCGGCTAGCTTTATTAATCTGATCAATGGGGTCCCCCAGTCCCAGCTGCTACAACGTCGGATTCTTCTCGTCTCATTACCATATAACATGGCCGGCCCCTTTTGTATTTCTTTTTCTTTCTAGTCGGTGCCGTTCCTGAATCTAGTTAACACTTAATTTGTCACCTTTCTACACAAGACTTTCTCTTTCTCGGGCTCTCAGCCACCCTTGAATTAATATTCTGAGCTAAGCAAATTACAATGGGGAAAAGAGATGCATGTATGGAAATGAAATACCCAATGAAATGAAATGTTTTTAATACGGACACGAATATTATTTGTTTTTTTTCCTTTTTTATATATAATTGGTTCTTTTGAGTTTATGAGCATCTACAAGGACTACAGTGAGGAACATCAGAATCAGCTGATGTTTCTTCAAAAGGGTTTGGCCTTCTGGGTGGGGTTCCTCTTCAATTTATTAATTATCAAGGAAAAGAGAAAAATGAAACTTTCATTGAGTGTGTCTTTTGGCAACCATAAGGGGAACATTGTGGGAGAAAAAGGCAACTATATATTGTGTCATCTGAGTTAATCAATTATTTGCCAACCGATTCTACTTGTAACAGAGGGGAAAAAGCTAGATAAATATATGAACAAGTGATCCTGATTCTATCTGATCATACTAAGATAAGCAATTAATGGAGGAGACCGAAAACCGCAACCAATCATACAAATAAACTCATCAACAAGTTGGGTGATTTGGTTCCCAAACAACGCGGTTTTGCGAAATATGGGAGCTTTTGATTGACTCCTGTTTGAACCGATTGTCCAAATTTAATCCAAACCCACCAAGAAACATTGCATTATCCTAGAGTTAACTTCATGCTTAATAACTAAAAAGTGGGCTATACGACAGAACTCCAAATCTTCTCAATTTGAATGGGATTCGGACCAAATCTCAATCCCATTAAAATAGTTGGAACAAGACACGGATACGATGCAGCCAGGGGCTTCACAACCTCACACTTGCCCCCTCCCTCTTCTCTCCTACTTGATTGCAAACAGCTATCCTCCAATGCTTAGACAGATAAAGCAGAGAAATTATTAGATTTACTAAGACAAAGCTTAACTTGGCAAGAGGATTAAATGATTATTATATCCTAATTGATGTCTTATCACACCTTTCACTAGCTCTCTTTTTTTTTTTTCTTTCACTTGAACAATTAAAAGTGTACCTTCCATGCAAAGTTGCCTTTGTATGGAGGGCACCCATATATCAAAAGTGACTAGGATGCCACCACATGAAGCTTCCAATCTCTTTCCTAGAGCCACTCCCCCTCTACGTACAGGTAGGGGCCACCCCCTCCCTACTCCCTTAGAGCCCCATCTGCCTTACCACAGACTCTTCTCTAATGGTGGTTCTTTATCAATGGTTTAAAAAGAAAGTAGAAGGATTCCAAATGTTTCCCGGAGCCTAGACCTTGGGTAATAGAATATATCATGGTACAGCTTGATGGGGGGTTGGTGCATGTCTCATATGAAGCAATAGACTTAATATAACGATTTTTATAAGGTGGATATTAAAAGCCTTTGGAAGATTCAGCTCAAGTGCACACATCAGTGGGAGATTCATTGCTTTTGAAAGCAATTTCAAGACTTCACTAGGTTCCAGGCTTGATTAAGAGAATGGAAAAGACGTGAGGCTCACTAATTTCTCTAGGAGTGGATCTTGGGAGGATATGGATGTGTGCAGTTCTTGTATAATTATTGAATAACTTGTCACACCCACACACAAACACTCTCCATCTCCCCTCCCCTTCTCTCTCTACCCAATATTAAACTCCCACTTCATGAGAGTGAAACCCTGTAAACCTGACACCCCCCAGAATTATATAATAGGTGCATTATTAACATATTAGTTGGAACTTGGAACTTGTGAGTTGTCTTGCCAGCTTATAATTATCATACTTCATTGTTGCTTGATTCAGGGATCCTTGGCCTATCCGCATTTAAGACACGGAGACTTTGTTAATTAAGTATATATTTGTCGATCAATACTGTACAATCAATCGGCATAAAATGAGAAAGTGGTGAGAACATTATACGAATGGGTTCTATGCATTTGATCACCTTTCTTTTTATTAAGAATATTATTTACAATGTGAGCGATTCCTATCCAGTAAACAGTTTGTATTGGTAAGAGAATCTCATGTTATAATTAACCTTAATTAAAGTACTCTGTTAATTGAGGCTGAAACATGCCTAATCCACATCTTGCTGCGTTATTAGTGGGCAATATGACGTTTAACATTGAAAATTACAGAATGAAGTTTTGGAATATTAAAAAGGTAAGAGTCTTGGGACAACGTACAAGGACTTTAACGGTGTGAGTGACATCAAGAGGCCGTTTTTCTTACTGGTTAGTATTTATAAATTCGTACGTGCGTGAATAAAGTTATTAATGTGACATAAGATGCAACATTTCCTTAAGTTGTGTCCACATCCATCGGTCTCATCGCCAGTTTGCACGTGCCTGGCTTAATTTTATTTAATCTTCTATTTTGTAATCAATGTTCAATGCTATACACTGGACACACGTACAGGTATTAACGCGGGACAATCAGAGATCTGGAAGAACAAAATGGCATGAAGGGTGTTAAGTATATCCAATCCATGCAATTCACAGCAAATTAAAACACTGATCATGTACAATCAACTTCCACAAAAATTAAAAAAAAAGGAGAAACAAAAAAACCGAATTTCTGGTAACATCCGAAAACTACTTTCTGTTCTGTGTAACTTCTTGGGCTCGACTGAATTGGAGCAAGAGCAACCTCGAATGATTTTACACATTCAGAAGGGGCCGTGCAGCTTTTCTGTGCCGGACGAGCTAAACCCGGGAACCAGAGTGGTCTGTTTCTCTTTCTCTAGCTCTCTTGCGTCTGTCACAAGAATCTTAAGCATTTTTTGTGTTTCGACTCGGAGATGCTGAAGTTGGGTTCGAGGATGTGCTGCTTTGCTTCTTTGTGAAGGGAGAGTTTCTCCATTTCGACGACGAATTTTCTCAGATGTTTGATGTAATCCGGGTATGTCTCCAGGTTGCAGTGGCCGCCTCCTTGGATCCACAAAGGGTCGTATTTTTCCTTGGAGAGCTCCCACAGTCGTTTCCCGTGGGAGAAATCTACTATTTCGTCGCTCGTTCCCTGCAGCAGATGGAATCCCATAAATCACCAAGCACAGACATTCGAATTGCATCCGTTTCAAACTTTCAATGCAATTTCTTCAGTGCCTGACACTTCGGTGGCCCCTTTTATGATTTATCCTTTTTTTTTATTTTATTTTTATCTCGAAACAAAGACAAGATGGATACAAAGTAGAAGGCAATGAACAAAAGTGTGGTGTGACTGGAAGGCAGGCTCGGTGGTCTCATCGTGATGAGACCAATGACTTCCAGCACCAGAAGATTTGAATTACTAAACAGAGGCGTCTGCGTCTGCTTAGAAACGAAATGTAAACTCAACAGCATAAAACCTGAAGGCCAGGCTCAGTTAGCCTTTCCTTTCCTTTCTGTGTTTTCTTAAAAGGATTTATCATTTTATGTTTTAACTCATAATTACTTCCTAGGAGAAAACAGCAATGTGTACTCTGTTTCATCAACTTCTGAGATAAGAGACGTAATGGAAGAACCTGATTTAGAGTCACAGCCCATTAGGAGACCAGCAGTAGGTGTTCAAGTACATGGGAGTCAGAGGTATGAGCCCTGATATCCATTTGAAAAGCAGCTAAGGGTTGAGGTAGACGGATGAGTAAAGACTAAAAGGAAGGGAGTTTGAAGATTGAGAAGCAGAATTTGACACGTTCAGACTTCAATGTCTTAGATAGACTCGTACAGCATAAACTGCCTTATCAATAAAAGAAACATAAAAATGGACTGCATAGATTGGAGAAAAAACGGATACTTGTAGTCTTATGAATTTGTCTCGGCTGTAAGGAACAGAACATAAGGTGCCTCTTAAACTAAAAAGCTCTCTCTACCTGGGAATGGAAAACAGAAACGAATTGTATTGCTTTCAAGACGCGATTTTGGCAGTTTATACACAAAGCTTGATTTCGGAAATTATACATCACTCAAATCTAGGATCAGATAATCTAAATATGAATGCTGATGGGAGACTCTAGACGTGACACAGTGAGTATGAATGTCAAGCAAAGCTTAAGGTTGGAGTCTTCTTTTGGTGCTTGAACCCATGAGAAAAAAACATCTAATGACTCCGACTGGGTTTCATTAGACATTGTCATTGAAGCTCCAGAGTCCAATGCAGGAGTCAGTTAACAGATCTGGCAGCCTTGAGATGCAATGTCTACATCTCCAAGTCCCTTTTACAGTGCAGAAGCATTCTACCTCTTGCCAAATCTCAAACATTTGTTATCTTTAGCATCCGTAATGCTTGGATTTGATGGAACAGTTTGCTTAGCCTGTTTCGCTATTGAATTCTTTTCCACTGCATGCACAAACTTGCGCAAGTGCTTGATGTATTCAGGATAAGTTTCTAAGTTGCAGTGACCCCCTCCCTTTATCCATAGGGGGTCATATTTTATCTTTGACAATTCCCATAATCGTTTCCCATGCGAAAAATCTACAATATCATCATCTGTCCCCTGCAATGATCAGTTAAATTCATTAACACCATCACACTCAACACAAAGAATAAGAAGTGACTTAGCTCACGATCCATCAGACTGATGCCCACGATCCATCAGACTGATGCCAGTCACGAGGCATAGCAGCAAGGTACATTTTAACCAGTACCAGGAACATAGGTTCCCGCACATGGTTCAACTAGAGAGAGAGAGAGAGGTAAAAATAGATATAAAGATAGAGATAGAGATAAAGATGGAGAGATAGAGAGCTAGAGAGAGCGAGAGAGTGAGAAATTGAAGATTGTAAGACACGATTTCTTATCTAGGCATTATTCCTGAAGATTATCCAGTAACATGAAATTGTAAGACACAATTCCAATAATAGAAGATTGATGGTTTTTTTTTTCCTTTTCAAACAAACATGAGGCAGATGAAACATTAGAGCTGACAGTAAATTATACAGGACTCATTGGGTTTCAAGTCTGAGATGAAAGTAGAGATTAGATAAAGCAGTTTTTAAAATACCAGATGTAGGACCAAACAGATTCAACTGATGGACAGACACGATTACCCTCTAACGAAGACAAGGAGCAAACATTATGGATACGGAATGAGTGACCTTTCTCAAATTGAGTGATCTGCTTAGGAGTAACGATGTTGTTTAGGGATACAAAGAAACAAGTGGTTTGTGCCGCATGGACTTGAGTCTGGAAAAAAAAAAAGGAATAGATGATAGGGATATCAAAGCGGCATGGACTTGAATTCAGAGAAAAGGAATAGATGAGAGGGAGGACAAAGCAGCATGGACTTGAATCCAGAGAAAATAATTAGAGGACAGGGTTAACAAAGCAGCTAGTTTGGTGATTCCAGATAAGAACTAAAATAGAAAATCAAATAACTGCAGCAGGATTTTGGTGATTCCAGAAGCAAGAACTAAAAAAGAAAATCAAATAACTGCAGCAGGAGTTTGGTAAATTCCAGAGGCATGACATATAATAAACAGTAACTGCAGGAGGAGACACAAGAGGGGCGCCACAACGAACACATGAGGGGAGCCACAACGAACACATGAGGGGAACCACAACAAACACATGAGGGGAGCCACAACGAACCCATGAGATTAGAAGAAAGACCCACTCACAAAACGAGGTAAGGACCAACTTTAAATCAGGCCAAGGAGATCAGTTTTGCAAATAAGGATATTATTAAGCAGTAGCTCATATACGAAGTCAGATGACAGTGGGTAGTGTTTCTGAAGACAACAACTGTGATTGGAAAAAAAGTAAACAGCAAAAAAAGAAAACAGAGTGGCTCCTTAGGCATCAAGCAATGAAGAAGAAGAAGAGAACCGTATCTGGAAGGGGGACTCCCCTAACCTCTAGGCAAAGGGAAAAGTCCTGTTGAGTTTGGAAGGTTAAAACTCTAACAGATACAGCAAGACAGATACTTCAATCCACTCAGTTTTTCCCAAACAGTCACTAATTCCAATCACTAGGCTTAGTTTCCGTGATATTTATATAGCTAGTCTTCCCAAATGTTCAATTACTCCGTTTCCTATAAGTAAGGATAGTCTTAAACCAATTAAACAACTTTCTATGTTCTGAGAGTCTCAACACCATAAATGTGAAAAAGTCCAAAATTGCATCCAGTATAATTTCTTCAATCCAAGTAAAGAATAAGAAAAGCTTCACACTGTTAAAACAATGTAATGCAAATTATATCAAACCAGAAATATAAAGTATCGAAAACTTACATGTATAACAAGAACTGGACAACTCACATGTCGTATCTTATCAATGTTCTGCAGATAAAACCAAGAGCTTTCTCAACAAACATACAAGTAACATGCACAAAACAAAACCACATGGATCGCCGACTTACTTTATAGATGTCAAACCAGAACGTCATTTTAACAGGGTACAAAACCCTTATGCCCGAAAGAATAGCGCTGTGGAGAACAACGGCTCTAAGCCTTTGTAAACGAGAAGCCAAATGTACTGTAGGTCCACTGCCAACAGATTGTCCATAAAGAATCACATCCTCCTGCTTTATTCCATACTCTTTTTTCAAACAGTTGTAGACTGCTTCTATGTCGTAATATGTGTTTACTTCAGATGGCTATTTGAGTAATTGACACAGTAGGATCTAATCAGTAATAGGTCACAGAATAGGAGAATATGATCTAATGTATGTTTACATCACAATAAAATCTCGCACCAACAAACAAAGATCAAAACCGGGTTTGTTGTGAGGCTTGCTCACCTTACCAGTGGAGGCTCCATAACCTGAATAGTCATAACTGCAGAAGAACAGAGGGATTAATAAACACAAAAGAAACAATCTTCTAACAGCAATTTCTAGAAAACAAACTCCGTTACAGATATTGGAAAGGAGAAGCTTCAGCTACAGAGCGGTTGTAAATCTCATAATTACCGACCCGATACCATGAAATCAGGGAAATACTTCTCAAAATAAAATTCATTTGAACCGATAAACTCCCCATACGAGAGAGACATAATGATTTGCAAAATAGCACAAAAGGCACACAACAGTAAAAAGAGATTACTTTGCCGCGAATTCATTAAAATTTTCCAACCAATACTCCAGAGAGAGGGTGAAGGATAAAAAATAAAGACAAAAATGATACCAAAGAATTATAAACGACAGAGCAGAAGGGAAAATTTGCAAATTTGCAAAGAAAAAAGAAACAAATGTAAAACTTGAAGAATATTAAACCACAGACCGCGAACAGGGAATGCGAAAATGTTTTAAAAAGTAGTAGCTTTCGTCGAATAAAAAGCTTCAGACAGATAAAACGCGGTAGGAGATTTGCAGAAAAAAGCAGAAGGGAATGACCAAACTCGATGACCAAACAAAAAAGGCTCAATATATAACGGCAGAAGGACGGAGACCCAACAAAAAACCACCTCATGATATTAACTCTAAGATGGGCCCTGAGCTCGACGAAGAGCTCCTGCATCTGTCCCAAATCCGCAGCATTGCCATGCGAGTACAAGAGCGTGAATCTAGCAAACTGGTGCTTCCAGAAGGTGGCGACGATCTTGTTCCCTCCTTTGGTGTCGAGCACATGAACGTCCACGTTCTTATCCGCCGAAACACCAGATAAGAGGTACCTGCCATCTTCCTCTCTGTGAATGTCATACGTGGGTGGGTCCGGGGGGAAGAACGCAAACTTTGAAGCAACCGTCGAAGTAAGGTTGCCCATTAAAAATCAAGGCCTGGTCTCTCTCCTTTCATTCCATTCCCCACGATTTCTTCGCCGGTCGTCGAAGGAAGAACCAGAAGAACATGGTCGTTAAGGAAGAGGGAATAAGGGAGGAGGAGGAGGAGGAGGAGGAGGCAGGGAGGAGAAAGGGGAGGAGGGTGGCAGGAAATGGATCCGATCTTAGTGGCAAAGGTGATGGATGATGATGTGGAGGGAAAGGGTCTGAGAACTGACAAAGGAAACAAGGAGCAGGGGATCGAATCTCGGAAGCAGCGATGGACGGCTTAGATTCGGTCAAAGGCTGCCTGCCATTCTGCAGATTGGGAGTCAGAGTCAGGGTCAGAATCAGACATTCCCTCATTTGCTTTCTTTGCTTTGCTCATCCTCTTCTTCCCTATGGTCGCCCCACACCATCAAATTTAGCTGCCTCCCCCTCCTCTCTCTATTGCTTTTTCTTCACAATCTTCCTTTGCCGGGTCCCAAATTCCCCCAACTCAAGACAGGTGGGCGCCCCTATTTTTTTTTTTTAACTATTTCAGAGAATTTCTCAACCCCTTTTCCCAGAATTGCTTACCTTGGGGCGGCCGAACGATGGATTAGTTTTAAAACAACTGAACGTGGCCTCATTAATAATCCTAAATTGTTGATCTCTTGCCTCTCAGGTGTTCGACGAATTTGTCCGGTTAAAAAAAAAAAAAACGAGCCGATTTGGATTCCTTGTGCTTGAAGGCTGTCTGCGGTCAGAAAAAAAAGGGCTTTTGGTCCATGACAGGGGGGGTAAGGGGAAGTTTCGAAGAAGTTGCAGAGAATTAATGGGGTTAGTTACTGTTGGTTGGCTGTTCTATGGAGGACCGTTGATTTGCCTACGAGGATTTAATACCCACGCATTAAATTATCTTGTTGGGTTGTTTTGAGTTGTTAGAACCTTATCTGCTTCACCACCAAAGCCCTCCTGTTGAGCACATTCAGGTGAATCCGTCCATGGAAATCCTTAATCTTCTTTGCTTTCCTGGAAGAGAAATATTGCTGTCTTCTCTTTACCAAACAAACACAAGCTACAAACAGAAAAGAAAGTCTGTATCAGTTATGGCGTCATTATTGTTCGATGGGACCGACCTATCTACTCGGCCATTATGGTGAATGAATGTTCTTCAAGAATCCCATAGATTGACCACAAACTTTTGGAACTTCTGCAAACTCCAAAACTCGCAGTAATTGATAAGAACAATAAGCATATCTCAATTTATTTGTCGGGTCCATCTCATTTATATCAGGATCGTTCTGTTATTAACTTATTATAACCTTTAGGTGATATTCTACCTGTTAGAGCTGCACACCTTTGATGCAGATGGACCCATCAAAAGTCAGTTCTCCAAAAACGAAAAACAAGAGTTTGCATGGCACTGGGCACTCCAACGTATATCGTAGTCATGGCTTAGAGACAAGAAAAATTGTCTTTGCCTCCATTTTCTGCAGCTGAAGGCATCTGCTTTCCGTTTGCATCAGATGCTGTTCCTAAACATCCGAGGCATTCTAAAGTGCCCAGCCAAACTACCCAGAAAAAGAGGCGGACTGCATGTGTAAGTAACAATTCCAAAATTTGTGCTCCTGAAAAAGCCAAAATGGCTTTCTCGATTCCAGTGAGTTGAACAACTTTGGGTACTTTTCTGGTTTTCTTCTGTCTCAGTACTCCATGTTTTACAGTCAGGTCTACTGGTTTCAGTTTTTGCCTTCCACTACCCTATTCCAAGTTTTATCACTGTAATTCCAAGTCAATCCACCTATAGATTCCTGAAATTTTTATAGTTCTGATTCTTCTTAAACGGTCTCGTCCTCATAATCTAGAGATTGAACACATGATTCAGAGAAAGAAATAGGAAAATGAAGCTGACACCAAATGCAAATTGATAAAAAGATCCTTGTTTAATTTTAGGATAATTTGTTTGAGCTCTGAGATATTTTGATTTGTAGCTTAGATCAGACGGCGATGATCTTGATTCTTTGTGATACTTAAACAAGGAAACTCAGGTGCTGTTTCCATATCTAAGTCCTGATCCATGGGTTTTCAGACTCCGATTAATATAAATTTGATAAATACACTTAAACAAACAACAGAGTTAAATCTTGGGTCCATGTGTGAAGCTGAGCATAGCTCAGTGGTAACACCAGGGTTGTGTTGTCGGGAGGCAAAGTCAAAAACTATGAAAGTATATGCTGATGGTGAGTGGAGACCATGTTGTTGTTGTATACCCTTACCTTTTTATTTGTATTCGTTGTGCCTGCACATTGTCGCTTTTTAATTATTAACATATCATAGTATCATACATAGAGAGTATAAACCATATATTATCTAAGAAGATATTCGACTGACTTATTATGTTAATTTTTTGTTAAAGTGAAATTATAACTTCACCATATATTACACAATTCTCAATTATTGCACTAGTAATGGGGTAATAAATATTTAAAGGAATAGACATACTTTGTACTAGAAAAATGGACCCATAATGTACACAAGAAAAGTGAAAAGGGAAATGAAGCAAACGTAAAGGGTTTCAATCCTAATCATTCCCACAAGTGCTTTAGAGTTGGATAACTCCCATGAATCCTCAAACCTCCCCACAAGAGCTTTGATGGAAGAGCCTTTGACCCAGAAAGAAGTCCTTTACAAAAGTGAACAAACACTTCCTATTCTAGTCCTCTGCACAACCGAAGACCGCTTAGGTGGGCAGTCAGACATGCTTTCTCATCTTTCTGATTCAATCCCCTGTTCCGGATTCTCCCTCTTAAGTCAACATTAGAGAAAGAATTGACACACTTTAAAGTTGAGAAAGTTGAGCAACTACTTCTCTTTGTTACCACTTTTTTCTTTGAAACGTTTCTTGGGAGTGCTAGTTGTTTCTTTTGTTCATTGCACCAGTTAAAAACTTGTGAAAAATAGTTTCTTACAAGTTAAAAAAATTACAAAAAGGTCAAAACAAAATAGTTTCTTTCAAGTTAAAAAAAATTACAAAAATTCAAAACTGGTAACGTATTTGTCATCTGAAAACGATTGAATTATCTAATGATAATATGATTTTCTTCCTTTTTTACTTTAGTAAGCCCCGGTGAGCAGTTACTGACCCTTCATGGGATGATTTCCTATGGAGCCTTATAAGTGAAGAAACTCAGCTTGGGTCCCTTGTTTGCCTCGCTCAATTCTTAGGGAGTGAATTCCAAGGAGATGGTTTAATGTTGCGCAATGATCAAAGATAAAGGGGAGAGATGAGGAAAGAGAGAAACGAGTAAAGAAGGTGACATCTTCGCAAACACCAAAGCATGGTGCCACATGGTGATGTTGGCCGTTTTACTGTCAAAGAAAGGCAAAAGTGGTTATACAAAGGCAAAAACCAAAGGAAGCAATGAAAGCTTTCAGTGAAACTCCGTCGTCTCAAGTAAAAACAACGGAATGACACATGGGTATAGTAATGGTTGGGACTTACGGAGGGAAAAAATAGATGGGAGGGGGCTACCCCTCCCATCTTGTAATAATTTTTCTTTCCGATGGAAAACAACATTTCATGTTGCATTGATGGGAGAGGATTCCTCGCCCGTCACCATTCAAGTTGAAAGCCCCTTTCACCTTCTCCTGTATGTATCCTCTATTTGAAATGGAAAACAACTTCCCATGAGGCAGCAAAGAAGACTTCTTCACTAACACGAGAAGAAAAAAGAGGAGAGGGGTAACGACCGCAGCCGCCTTCCCTTCCCCCTTTCCTTGTAAATTTAGGTATAGCCATCCATTATTGATCATGTGAAACCATGGGTGGGTCAGTTATCAAGTAAAGTTACACAATCAACAAGAGGATCCGCTTTTTTTAAATGTATTGATCATTCGTCGATGCATATTTATAAGTATTGTATTCCTTTGTTTTGGGACATAGTCTCAAGAAGATGATTCATCACTCGTTTGAAAAAGTAGTTGTTCTTCTTCTACTCTCACATCTTCCCCACTTACAGCAACCCAAGTCTCAGCTATTTTTTTCAACCTTCCCCCTTTCATTTCAATCACTGTGAATGCCCGCAAGGTAGCATTGCACCTATGTGAACCACTAGTATATTCGTCTTTCATAAAACCTTTGGTTCTGGTTTCTCCTTGGCTCAGTGATTTGACCCGAGGAACAATGGCTCCATTCAGATATATGGTGTTATCATTGCCCTCAACGATCATTTTCCTCAGACCAATTCGATATGCAAGCTGCTTATGCATGTGCCCGAATACAACCAAAGGAATCAGAAGTTTGGTGTCCAGCTTAAGCTGCTGTATGGCTTGCTGCAGATCTGCGGTGCAATAGAATAACAATATAAGCTAGGGAGAGAAAAAATAACAGAAAAGAGCACAACGGAGTGTGCCATCACCCGCATATTAGAGCAAGACAGCACTAGGTTCACTATCTCACGACATAGTAACCTTTTAGAAACAAATTATGCTCAGGCAGCAAGCATTTGAGCTATAGAATGGACCAAAACTCAGCTGCTGCAATTAAACTCAGTAATGTCCAGTCACGAATAGGTCAGGATAACCATATAAAAAGTCCACGGGAACTTTTCTGAAGTTTCTTAATTGCAGCACTTTGGCGATAAATTCAGCAGATAAAAACACATACCATAAGCTGGTGACCAAAAATGTTTACCTGGATCCCCATGATCGCCACCTTTAAAATCCCAGTCCTTT
Source organism: Aristolochia contorta (assembly GCA_022405105.1). NCBI lineage: Eukaryota > Viridiplantae > Streptophyta > Magnoliopsida > Piperales > Aristolochiaceae > Aristolochia > Aristolochia contorta. Next base: position 4,835,310 of record CM039666.1, on the reverse strand, counting down.
CCACATATGTCATCTATATTTGATCCAAGTCCTACATAAAACTACTACTTAGGGAAAATGATGATAATCTAGTGCTAATTTAAAATTGTTCTATACAAAAATGCTAATTAGAGAAAAAAGATGACATTCTAGTGCTAATAAAAATGAAGTAAAGATCAATTTAAAACTCAACAGGCCAAATGCAAGTCGTTGGCAGTTTGATGCACCTGAGGGTCCATTATGTGCAAGGAATATGACAGAGTGATTCTCAGGTGTTCCTAGAGCAGCATCATAGATTTTCTTTGCACTTGCAGCCATGTCAGAGACTCCATACCTAGAAGCTCCATGGTCAGACAACATAAAATTGTGTTATCATGCAGATGTTAGACAAAGATCCATAATAAGTCCATAAATTCAAATGACAACACTAAGTGAGGTATAATTTGACTGATCCTAAATACTTCGTATTTTTTATGAATGCACAATCTACAACTATATGTATCAGGAGACAAGGAGAGCATCTGTGATAATATAATGATTGAAAAATAACGAAAATAACACAATAAGAATGCATCTTTGAAATAAAAAAACAACGACAAAATACTTAATAATACTTAAGTACAATAACTAATCTAACATGAGGTAGTTGCATTTAACTTTCCAACTTTTCAACTTCAGATTTATATATTGAACTGGTTAAAGTAGTGAAAAGAGTTCAGGTCATCCTCAAAATACTGGCAAACAGTATGACTGCACTGTAGTGGGAAAAAAGATCAGGTGTTCAGGAAGCTGCACTGCTAGGAATGATGAATGAGCCAATGTAACTAACAGCAAGCTTATCATTATTTAACATATTTGGCTTTTTCAATCGAAAGAAAGCCTTGACTCTCTTAATTCAAAGTTTTTATAGAATAAGATCACTATCTACAGAAGAATATACTGTTGAGTTGACATGTTAAACAAGCTTACTACGATTTGATGGTTGGGAAAATTCCTATAAGCACGCACAACCCACTGACATTCACTAAATAGATCTATCAACGAGCAACCAGTTATCACAACATGTCAGAAGTTATCACAAGTAGAGAGTCACTATCCTAGATTACCTGAAGGCGTAACTAATTTTGTGGAACACATGGCCTTGCTGTTTGAACAAAATATAGTGGTATGATCATTTAAACAAAATAAAACATCCTGCCTGAAAGTTTGCTAATCTACTAAATTCACATAACTAAATCATCATTGAGAAGACAGGCTCAGCTGTCATCCTGGAAAGGGAGACTTATTCTGAAGGCTGGCTGGCTGGTCATCCTCCTCAAGACTTCTTTAGCTGGTATTCCTAGCTATAACCCTTCATTGTTTTGCTGCCAAGCCTCAGTGACAACAGCCAATTACTCGGGAAAGATCCTCTGATGGCTTCAAACACCATCTTATAAACTAAGAAGATGTTTGCAACAGGAGAGATCAAAGGGTCTTGGCATTCAGCATATTCGGATGTCAATAAGGGTCTTCTCAGCAAATGATGGGGGAAAATTAATGCACACCAGCAAGTGCCTCGGATGCAACTTGTTAAGAGGAAATTTATTTTTTCTTGGGTACTTGGCAGTTCAGTGAGGGCAGCCAATATGGACTTTCTCCCTATGAACACATATTGTTAAGAACTTTGATCTTTTTTAAATATTCACTTTCTACAAGAAATGGCACCTCCATTAAGTTCTGGCAGGATATATCAATATTTCTGAAGCAATTGCCATTTGCAAAATGAAAGATCAACTTAGTAGCATCTTCATCATGCCAAACAAACATCAGGACTTGTCTGATGCCTAGAGCCAAAAAATGTCTCTGATCAATGGTGCTCAATCATGTTCCATTTGACATTTGGTTCGAGCACAATCAAAGGATTGCCAACTTCATCCATTCTCCTTGGCATCAAATTGCCTGCTGCATTCATTCTAGCATTATTAGCTAACTTGTGCCCCCCAAAGCTTTCAAGGATGTCAACCGAAATGTCCCCTAAAGTTCTTGGGGAAAAGTTGCACTCCTCCCATTGTTCAGAGAATTATACACCTCTAGTATTTCACATGAACATTTAACTTATAGATCAATGTAATTCTTGTGGCCAAACCAAACATTAATCATTAATCTTATTTGCACATGTCATATAAATACCACTTAAAAATTATCACCATCTGTATAAAAGCTATTGAACTCCAAGCATTTCACTACATGGTATAGAATATTGTTTAGAAAAATTTACAACCACGATTCAACTCCATGTATTTTGTTAACAATATATTTCACAATATGATGCAAGATATTCATAGAAACTAACCTTGCAGAGAGAAGCATTTCTCGGAATAGCCTATCTCCCCCACAAGAAAATGGGCGGCCTCCTACTACACTGATCTGCAACATTGGGAAATCGAGACGGGTGTAACCCACATGCTGCTCCCCAAGACTGATCATTACATAATAGATTATCATTCTTAATATATCTATAAAGAGTTTTAAATTCTACAAGTATTAGGTGGGTACATATGATATTCATTGGTCAAGACAAGAAACCAAAGGCAGAAAGTTACAAGTAAAAGGATGTGGTGAGGAAGTAATCTATCACAGAAATAAAGCTAGCAAAATGAAATTAAAGGGTGATGAAGCCAACCCCATCATTCTTCTGACACAGCTCTAATGATGTTGGATGACTCATATCTGCTTCAAATGCCTAAATTCTCTGGAATGAAGGACTCAAATTTCAATCTACTTCAAAAATTATACACCTTTGAATGACTTCCAGAAAAAAGACATTTATGATATCTATGATGCATACCTTTTATAACTTAATGGTAAAGGAACAAAAGTTGGAGTATATTTGTGAATCTGAGTGAAGTAGAATCTACACCTCAAGAAATAACAGCGTGAACAGTTCCTATTAACCTTTGAGAGCAGAGGGATTTAGAAGAAAAGACTGATTTTTGACACATTATTAATTGAACATTAAAATTCTAAAGTATGTGTTCCCTCCAACACTTTATCATATCTCTGATAGTGAAACATAAGCATCGTTTGAACCAATGCTTAATAGCTTAACCTTATGTCCTTTTTGGGGTATAATAAAAAGTGAGGCTCTTGTAAGAAAAAAACATAATCACAGAATTTTATTGCAAGAGCCAGTACCAAGTAAGCTCACCAGTCTAGCTGCAGCTGAACACGGTCTTTGTTTCTGAAAACAAGAAAAAAAACAAAAAAAGTTCAAAAAGATAATAAAAGAAAACTATGGAGTGTTTAGAAAACCAGAAAAGGTTCTATCCAGATTAGAATCCGGTAATCTAGTGTCCTAACTACAAGACCATATAACCACTTGCATACAAATGTGCTAGTATGCAACTCTGCGTTGAATAGAGCAGACCAAAGAAGTATAGAAGGAAACAAACATGCAGGTCAAGCTTACTTTTTGAAGCGGTGAGTGTTCCAGCAATCGTGGTTTCCCAAAATAGCTGCTTTTCTCATATTAAGATTAGAAATACTTCTAACAAGGTCAACATTCTCGTTACCATAGTCACCTGCGATCGTGGAAATTTCACAACTAAGAGTGAGAAACAGAAGCACATGTGCGGCAAGGTTGTCAAATGAAAAGTCCCGCTCAGGTCATGCTTCCACTGGTGTTAGGTGAAATATCAGATCAGCGAGAAGGCGTACCCGTAAAGAGCACTAAATCCGGCTGCAGTGAAGTATTAAACTATGTCATTGTGGAGAATGGAGATTAAATTTTAAAGTAACTAAATTAGGAGAAATGAACATGTCAATGGAAAGAATCATATGATCGCCCCATAGAAACCTCAATTAATTGTCTGCAAACTATAAACTACTGAAATCAGCGAGTTTTTTCCAAAAAAATTTGCAGAAAATTGACACGTACCTGCAATAGAGTAAGAGCTTTGGAATCTTCTTCTAGGTCCCAATCATCATGCTACAGAGCAGAAAATCATATAAGAAAAAATTAAGAACACGATCGTAGTTCTATTTAAGATAAGCATCTTGCAAACACGAGTTCCACAATTCCGGAGCCAAAAAAATTTCGGTCGAGCAAAATCTTCGAACGAGATACTAAAGTAGTAGTCTCCACTTGGAGTGGCAAAGACACTTCACGCAGAAGTACTTCACTACAGATTACGTATACGAGATGAAAAAGATGTTGCAGAGAAGAGAAGAGAAGAGAAAACAGAGTATTGCAATCTAGAGTACATACAACGTCTCCGACGACGGCGATTCTCACAGAGCAAGCCATTGAGAAACGGCGTCTTCGAGCGGGCGCGGGAAGAGTGGGAGAGGAGAAGAATGGCACGACGGAAGAATCGGAAATGAATAAACAATTGGAAGCGAATGCGCGCATTCTTCGGCACACCGACACGATCAAACAATGTCAATGCTGCCACTCTTTGCGGCTGTCGCAAGCGGGACCCGGTAAAGATAACTCGGAGTTATTTTTCACATAAATTTGAGATTTGCTTTATCCATACACGTTTCACTTTTGAGTCAGTACTCTTAGAAAATAGGATAAAAAAGTCTTAGAAATACTAATTAGTAATAATTCTTCATCGCTTAATAATTATAAAGATAACCAGTCAGTTATCCATGTGATGGACATGATATAGAAGCGTACGAACGAAAAAGCCCACATCTCATAATAAAACAACTTAAGGGATCGATCATTATTAATTTTTTCTAGCACAGGCACAGCACTAACGACTAACGTCGACTCCAAGTGCATGGATGAATGGATGCAATTAAGGAAAAACGAAGAGCCGGGTTAATCCGTCTCCCTTCTGCTTTTATCTGTTTGTCCTCTCCGAGGTGATCACGAGCTGAAAGAGAAATCAACCTGCTCTAGTACTCGATCGAGTACTACTCGAAACGCCACTAACATCCTTCCAAACGCAAATGTCAGAAATTAGCCGTCCGAATCAATTAATATGTATTCTCACTTAATTAATCATCTCTAAAACAGTACTACTGCACGAGGGTAACATTAATAATATTGTAGGCGTGTATATATAATAAGCACATGATAACATCTAATTATCTCTCCGTTCGTTCTGATCCTACCAGCAGCAAGCTAGCCATGAAAGACGTGCTCTTCGTGCTCCTCGTATGGGTCTCCGTTATCATCAATATCGACGTCGCCGGAGGGGCTTCGCCGGCACCTGATGATCATCCCGCCGTGAAAGGAGCTTATTGGCCCACGTGGCTGAGCTCCACCTTCCCTCCCTCTTCCATAGACACCACCTACTTCACTCACCTCTACTACGCCTTCCTTCAACCGGAACCCGCCACCTTCCGGCTCACGGTCACCGACTCCGACGACATCTGGATGCATAAATTCAACACTTATCTTCACCAGGACTGCGAACGTCCGGTCCGGACCCTCCTGTCCGTCGGCGGAGGCGGGTCGAACCGGACCCTGTTCGCCCATATCGCCGCGTCTCCCTCTCGCCGTCGGGGTTTCATCAAGTCCTCGATCGAGACCGGGCGCAAGTATGGCTTCGACGGTCTGGATCTCGACTGGGAGTACCCCGCCGATCAAAAGGAAATGGACGATCTCGGCTTGCTCCTGGACGAATGGAGGGTCGAGATCGAGAGGGAGGCGTGGGCCACGGGTCGTCCCCGGCTGCTGCTAACGGCGGCCGTGTACTACTCGGTGGTCAACCCCATGGACGGGATCACTCGCGTCTCCCCGGCTGGGTCCATCTCCAGGAATCTGGACTGGATCAACGTCATGTGCTTCGACTATCGCGGGGGGTGGGACCCCACCGCGACCGGGGCCCACGCGGCCCTCTTTGATCCCAACAGCGACATAAGCACGAGCAGAGGGATCGCATCGTGGTTGGACGCCGGGGTGCCGGGCGGGAAGCTCGTCATGGGGCTGCCACTCTTCGGCCACACTTGGAAGCTGAAGGACCCACAAGTGAACGGCATCGGTGCTCCGGCCGTGAGTGTGGGTCCGGGAGATGAAGGAACGATGAGCTTCGCCGAGATCATGGATTTCAATAAGGAGAACGATGCTCGGGTGGTGTACGACAAGGCCACGGTGTCTACGTACTCGTACGTGGGGACGTCCTGGATTGGGTACGATGGTCCCAAATCGGTTCGGATGAAGATCAAATTTGCCAGAGCCCACACCCTACGTGGCTACTTCTTCTGGGCCGTGGCTGGCGACAAAGACTGGAAGATCTCCAGGCGAGGTAAAACTTAAAAACCCCTAGCTGTGCAGAAGTTTCTGATCTATCGACACATTTTTATGTTATATATATATATATATATCTACGATTGATTCATATACGTTCTAAATTAGTTTTTTTGCTTGTGTTGGGTGATATCCTTACAGCTTCCAAATCATGGGATGGTTGATGAGATGGACTCAATAATTCCTCGTAAACCTCCGCTTACTGTGTGAATGTTTTCCCATGGTGCTCTCTTTCGTCAGTTGTGAGGCAGATATTTTGACCTACTAACTGGCAACTGGGTGGAACAAGGGATCCAGTGGTTTCTACTTGGTTTAATCACTTGAAAGAAGTTGTAAGACAAATTGTCTGTAGGATTGGTTAGTTTATCAATATGCTCTCCTGTTTGTGTGATGTGTATTGCTGATCTTCTCCGTTCTTGAACACTTAGTTACATCTTCAACTGCTCCTCGTTATAAACTCGCTAAGTTAAAAATATTGTTCATTAATTATTCAGATTTTCCCCTACATGCATGAGCAGAGTACTTGAAGGAGGACCATTCAAGCCTTTATTATTTCTGTATGTGAGTGTATATATTCTAAGCTCTCTCCCTTGCTGCTTATGTGAAATTGAATGAATATTGCAGAACACAAGCTAGAGTTGGTAATTTCATTATAAGACATAGATCAAATATATAGAGTACTTGAAATTCCTCATCCGTCCCAAACATTTGAACCTGTACAACAAAGAACACATCGTTACCATTTTTTCATCGTTAATTCCGATCGAAATGCAGAAGAACTGATTAATACAGGAATACTAAATATATACAGTACGTACCTTGTTTAGAGATGCTCCAGTCCTTATCAAACCCCGAGCGCCCAGAAGAAATACCTGCCATGATCATTGCTCTTGGCGTAATCAACCTTCCCACCCACCGAGTCGCCATCGTTGTACCCTATCCACGTGGTCGCGTCTCAGACCACAGTGGCATTGTTCTCTTCCTTGAAGTCCACCCCTGGGTGACAATAGTGGCGTTGTTTACTTTTTTGTAGAGGAGACATATGATGTAAACGGCAACAACCCCCCAACTCATACTTGAAGTTTGCTGCAGATAGTGCACAGAACATGAAAGTAGTTTTTATTTTCGTAACGATTTTTTGGAACTTTTCATATATATATATATATATATATATAAGATATTTTTTATTTCGTTGGTATTTTGTTGTGACTTTGTGTATAGAATATATATAATTGTGGATTTAAGTTTAATTATAAGTTGTTATGGTTTTAATTACTTTTGGATTACGTGATTATTTGTTATATAGTTTTAACAGATGTTATCAATTTAAAAGGGAAAAAAAATTAAAAAAACTTTTTACCGGCGGTTTAATTAATTGTCGGGAAACCTCTCATCTAAACCGAGATAGAAATTCCCTGGCATTTTTGGAGAACAGCTATGTTAAGTTCTTTTGCCGGCCGTTGTCAACGCCGCCACGGAAAATTGTTTTGTCTGGCATTTATAAAGTTGCTCGCTTGCGAAACAAAAAATTCTGCCGACGGTTATAATTTCACCGGTAAAGCGATTTTTATTACGAGGGATCAAAACCTCTATGGATTTCGCCAATGCTAGTTGTGCTGACGCACGATGGTTTTGAAGGCTATAATTTTTGACCCCCATTAAAAGCCATCTTTTAACAAGTGACAACAGGCAAATAGTCATGTAATTGTTAGAGTTTAGTCCCACATAGATAAACGAGTAGAAAAGATCCTGTCTTATTAGTTGGAAAGAGGATTCCTAACTTCGGCTAGTCATTTTGGATAGAACTCCCAACTTTATACGGTATCAGAGCTGGTACCCGTACATGGGCCTCCACCCACCCAAGCTGTACACGTGTAGGAGCCCAAAGGAAAGCCCACATGCGGGGTGCTAGAGTTTAGTCCCACATAGATAAACGAGTAGAAAAGATCTTGACTTATTAGTTTAAGAAGAAAATCTACTAAAGAAAAAGTTTCTTCGTTTGTTCCTTGTTACACTATGAAATATGTTCCAAAAAATCTGCCTTATAATTGGGTGATACTCAACCTTTCATTTATAAGTGGAGTTAACTAAAATCGAATAATCTAATTGAATTGTGTAAAAGAGGTAAGAGTTGTTCAAACATGCAGCGAAGGCGATGCGGGCCAAGCGTCGTCTTATAGCTAGATTAAAATTATCCCCAAGCAGTCTAGTCCTTGTGGAAACCCAAGGCCCAAAAGAAAAATCCTCCCAATCTATACCTCAACCCATACTCGATATTCTCCCTCACCGATCTCTCATCGTTGTACCCAAGCCAGTCATCTCCCTAATACGAGCACGCATACCCCGTAATCTCTTCGTACACCACATACGCTCCGTTCCCGATGTTCAGATCCACCACGTCCTTGTATTTTAACGTACCTCCTCCAGGCCCAATCCGATCGCCGGTGACGCAATCTTGTGGACCCCGGCATCCTTCAATTGCCACGTCCTTCCGTACAAGGGTAGACCGATCCCAACCTTCTTCAGCGGGACCCACTTCTCAGCCACGACCCGATGTCGTAGCTGGTGCTGAAGACGTTTTTAGAGTCGTACAGAGCGGTTTAGGGTTCTAGTGGCAGTGGGGTCCCAAGGCCCACGGTAGTCGTAGCACATTATGTTGACCCAGTCAACGTGCTCCCATAGACTCTCCACAAGGTACTCGTTATTCATGTAGCTGGATGTGTAATAAGTCAAGGCGGTTAGTAGGAGTGGGGTACGGTCTATATACCTCTCCCAGTCAACGTGGTCCAAGTCGTACCTGTGGACCACGACGATGGCGGAGTTGTTGAAGGTGGATCTGGCGGCAGAGGTGGAAGCCATTTGGGAGAAAACGGAGGCGTTGAAGGTGACCCCACCAATGGATAACAAGGCTCTCACGGACGGAAATTGGGAGTGAAGGGTCGTTGCGAAGATGGGAAGCGGATGATCATCTGTTGGGGTGACTACGATCTCAAATGTGGTGGGGTCTATCCACACGAGAGCGTAGAAGATATGCATGAAGTGAGAAGTGTCATCAGCTCGAAATTCGTGCACACGTATGGATGTCTGCGCATTTTCGCAGATATCCATCTGAGGCTTGAAGAATCTGTTGAGAAGTAGAAATTTCAGAAGGAAGTGGCTGCATCGGGGGAGAGCAATGCGCCTAAAGAGAGTTTCAGTTGTCGCTGCCAAGTAGGTCGAGCAGTGTCTAGTGAGTGTCTCATAAATTGCGCGTGTTACAGAGTCAATCGGGACGAAGCCAAACCGAAAGGCAGTAAGTAACCAGGTTCGGATACAACTCATCGTTTTAGTATGAACTGCGCCACGGGAGAGAACATGAAGAAGAAGAAGAAGAAGAAGAAGAAGAAAGAGAAAGAAAGAAGAAGAAGAAGAAGAAGAAGAAGAAGAAAGAGAAAGAAAGAAGAAGAAGAAGAAGAAGAAGAAGAAAGAGAAAGAAAGAAGAAAAATAACAAGAAAGAGAAAGAAAGAAGAAGAAGAAGAAAGAGAAAGAAAGAAGAAAAATAACAAGAAAGAGAAAGAAAGAAGAAGAAGAAGAAAGAGAAAGAAAGAAGAAGAAGAAGAAGAAAGAGAAAGAAAGAAGAACAACAAGAAAGAGAAAGAAAGAGGAGAAAAATCTCCCTAGCTAACTGAGATATTTAAGGGAGACTAGAGAGAGAAAAAGAGGAGAAGATTGTATTTTGTATACGGGTCTCTGTTCTCACATAAAGAGAATAATTTCGTTTAATTTTTATCTCTGATCTGATTGAAGAATTAAGGAAACCTCCTCTTAAGTTTTTGCAAAATGAACAATCCATGGGAGTGTGGAAACTCTTGCATAAAACTAGAGAAAGCGACATAGAAGCTTGGATCCTACCGTCGGCAGTGGTTATTGTAGTTGGGGAAATGGTCCAAATCAAAAGCATTCAAATTGGAAAAACGAGGATATGTAACAAGTGGGGGATTGTTGGGTACTGTCCGTTCGGGAGTAAGTGTCATTTTGGTCATGGGTTAGGAGAGCTTCATGTATATGGGGATGGATTAGTGGAATAGGATAGAGAGTATTCAAAGAGACCAATAGATGGAAAGCAAGACGGAGGAGTTTCAAAGACGTAAGCAGAGAGTGTCATTGCAACCAGTACATTAATTACTCTCACCATAAATGTTTACTGCATGGGCGTTCCATCTCAACGATCTATAGGTGTCCGTTGGAGGCAGCCACAGAGGAAAGGATCCGATGATTATTGTGAAATGCAAGATGCACAAAAGGAGATCACTGATCCGAAGAAGTCTCAAAGATTCGTACGTGTCCATTTGAGGAAGGGCAGAGGGAAAGATCTGGTGGTTATGGTGAAAGTCACGATGTAGGAAAGAGGAAATCACTGATGCAAATAAGGTGAAAAAAACACAATCAAGTAATATATTGTCTTTCGGTGAGAATAGAAACTCGTATTCAAAACACAATCTTCTCCTCCTTTTCTCTCTCTCTCTCTCTCTCTCTCTCTCTCTCTCTTGTCTCCCTAAAATATCTCAGTTAAGTATTTAGATTATCCACTCAGTAACATAGCTTAAACTAACAAATACTCCTTACGGTTAGATTTCTACGGTTAGATCTCCTTGATCTATCATTACCGACCCATTGGAGAAGAAGCTTGTCCCCAAGCTTCATATGAAAAAACAAATTATTTTGGTGTCGACGTGGAGTCAGCAACGACTTTCATCAACCAGCTTCATTTATTTTCATCCCTTTTTTTTTCCCTTCTTTGCAACAGTGATCTCCTTTTTTCTACATCGTGCCTTTCACAATAACCACCAAATCTTTCCCACAGCCCCGCCTCAAATGGACACCTGCAAAATTTTTAGACTTCTTCAGATCAGGGATCTCCATTTCTACGTTTGGCTTTTCACAATAATCGCTGGATCCTTTCCTCGGTGTTTGCCTCTTACGGACACCTGCAGATCTTTGAGATGGAACGACCATGTAATAAACATTTACGAGTGTGAGGAATTGATGTACTAGTTGCAACGACACTCTCAGCTTGCGTCTTTGAAGCTCGTTCGTCCTACTTTCCATCTATTGGAGTTGTTGAATACTCGCTATCCTCCTTGACTTATCCACCCCCATATACATGAAGCTCTCCTAAACCATGACCAAAATGACACTTGCTCCCAAACGGACGGTACCCAGCAATCTCCCACTTGCATATCCTAGTTTTTCAATTTGAAGTCATTTTATTTGGACTATTTCCCCCATCACCATAACCACTCCCGACGGTAGGATCCAAAACTTAATTATATCCACACTCTCCCATGCTCTTGATTGTTCCTCATGCAAAAACTTAAAAGGATGGTGTCCTTAATTCTTCAATCCCGTAAGCGAAATTACAATTCGTATTGTACGAGCAAGTCCTTGCACGAAACATACAACAAAGTTTCGTCTTGAAGATCCTTTTATCGATGACTTTAGGTAGGCTGCTAGAATCCCTATTAAAGTGAGATCCGACATCGAAGTCATTGTATTTTTATTGGGTGGCTTGCTGTTTGAATGAGTTTGGGATTGCTGCCCATTTATGTTAGTAATGGAGGCTTATAGACGTAGAATCTGGTCGCTCAAGACTTTCAAAAATTTACTATCCTTTCCTTCAGCTCGTTGACTTCTTCTTCGAATTAGTCGAGTCGTTGTTTGTCTGCCCTCATAGTGTATGCTCTGATACCATTGATAGGTCCCAGTCAGATTAGAGATAGAAATTAAATCAAATTATTCTCTTTTGGTGAGCATATAAACTTGTATATAAAACACAATCTTGTCCTCCTTTTCTCTCCCTCTAGTCTCCCTTAAAAATCTCAGTTAATAGTTAGATTATCTACTCACGTACATAACTTAAAATAGCAAATACCCCTTACGGTTAGATGTCTTTGATATATCACTACCCCGTGGCACTAGCAAAAACACTTCGTCCGTCGGCGGGCAAAACACGCCAGCAGAACAGGAAAACCCGTCGGCGGAATATCCGACGACGGGTAGACACGCGCTGTCGGAAAGAGCGTAGGCGGACCACTCTGTCGACCTAAAAACCCATTACAGGACAAGACCCGTCTCGCGAGACAGAAGTGTTTGCCCGACGCCTACGACCGTCGGCGGAGTAACTCCATCCCCCGACGGACTTTAACGCGTCGGCAGAAGGTCATCCTCCGACGCACAGAAGTGCGCAGGCACAAAGTGTCCCCCGGCGCCCAGTGGTGCGTCGGAGGACAAGTTGGGGTAAAGTATTCAGCCGACGCACTCAAAGGCGTTGGCGTACTGCTTTAAGCCGACGCACTCGAATGCGTCGGCGTAAAGCATACAGCTGACGCGTTCCAAAGCGTCGGATGACTCTTCAGCCGACGCACCCGAACGCGTAGGGTGACTCTTCAGCCGACGCACCCGAAAGCGTGGGCTGACTCTTCAGCCGACGCACCCGAACGCGTAGGCTGACTCTTCAGCCGACGCACCCGAACTCGTCGGCTGAGACACACCCGAACGCGTCGGCTGAACACCAGAACACGTCGGCTGACTCTTCAACCAACGGGTAATGGGCATCGGCATAGTTTGTTCGCCTCCCGCGACGGGTGGTGGTGCGTCGGCAGAACTGTTGTTTTGTTCCACCGACGGGTGTCACCCGTCGGCGGAGTCTTTTATTTTTAAATTTCTTTTTTTGTTTTTTTTACTGTCTTGTTTTCACTACACTTCATCAATGTATAATTTTACAATAATGAAAAGAGGCACATTGACAATGAAGAACAAGCAAAAAGTTTTAAGTCTGCAAAAAATAATTTATATACATGAAAGAACTACATTGTCCAAATTTACAAAGGCTATTTTTGCAATGTCATTGATTACATATACGATCATCAATGACACGGCGGGTCTGTTTCTCCGTGGCCAGAAAATCCTGCATAAGGTTAACACATGAACATTAGAGACATATTTTTGTGCTCATCAATTTCAAATAATGTAGAATACTGAATACAATTCTTACCTTGTTGTGACTGTGTAAGAAGTAACATTTCTAACCTCTCCACGTTGGCTCATTGCGTCTACCTTCTGGGACAATGCCTCCTTATCCCGTCTCTCCCTCTCCAACTGTTCAGACAGGGCCACATAACTACGAGAACTCGAAGAGGCACCTCTACGCAGTCGATTGCCAATTCCAACACCTCTCTCATAACCACCTTTGTGGCCCCCGAACACTGTATCCATTACCGGTGTCACGTCTCTGGGATGCTTGGAGGAAGCAACATTACTTTCAATGGCTTGTCGACGAACCGCTTCCAGCACAAGAAAATATTGAATTTAAATAATGAAGAAGTTGTATTCCACACAGATCATAAAGCACTCAATAATTTACACAGTGTTCAGCAGTTATTTCATCTGGATATGTCTCATCATTCCTCTGGTGAGTTTTGAGGTATGCCATCAGGAAGGTGTAGCCATCAGGGTCGGCCGTTACGAAAGGTCAGCATGGGAAAGCTATCGAAGAAGAGGAAATTGATCCACTAGATGCGTACATGAAAACTTTTTGCTTCTTCATTTTAAAATGATAGAGTGGTAAGAATAAGGCCAGATAAGGATTCAGATTCAGATAAGGTTCCATTTGTAGTTGAAGATGATCATAAATTCATGAAACGGGTAAAGAAGATAAGTTACCTTCCTCTCAGGAAAGATTTCTATATGGAAGGTATGGATCTTTCAAAGATGTCTACAGAGGAGGTCACAACCTTTGGGAACAACTTCAATTGAAGGTAGACGGTAAGGATGTGCCCAAACCTATAAAAAAGTGGGTTCAAACTGGTCTGACAAGCAAGGTATTGGATACATTTAAATGGCTTAATTATGAAAAGTCGATTATCTTTCAAGTCCAAGCTTTACCAATTCTTATAAGAGGTTATGATTTCATTGGAATTGCAGAAACAGGTTTAGGCAACACTCTAGCTTTTGAGCTACCAATGTTGAGGCATATTATGTACCAGCCACCACTAGTCCCTGGAGATGGACCAATAGGGCTTATAATGGCCCCAACTAGGTGTTAGATTATGTATTTCTTATTTGGGCATATTTGTAATTTTACCCTTCAATAGTAATTTGGTCTTTCGCCATTGTACAATGTATTATATATACCGTAGGTGTTAATAAGAAGTTTAACCCCATTTTTATCTGATTTGTCAATTTATCACAGTATTAGAGCAGACTCGGTCTTGACTCGGCTCAAATCGGAGTATTTTTATGATTTGGGTTCAACTAGGACGAGTCGAACGAGTCGACTCGTCACAACTCGTTCTCGTCCCTGTTCTGGGATTAGGGTTTTGGGGTTCGCTTTGATTTTGTTAGATTGAACCTTTTTTTTTCGCTCGATGAGCTTTCGTTTTTTGCTGGATTATACTTCATTTTGCCTCGGGTTCGTCTTAGCTCATCTGGATTACACCATTTTGAAATCTAAAACCATATAGTTAGGTCATGCATCGTTTTAAGTAATATTTAACATGTGTCCATTAAAAAATTAGTGAAGAAAACACAAGCTAGAGTTCGTAATTTCATTATAAGACATTGATCAAATCTATACATAACTGTCCTCCTGGAGATATATAGAGTACTTGAGAATCCTCATCCGTCCCAAACATTTGAAGCTGTACATCAAAGAACACATCGTTACCATATTTTCAACGTTAATTCCGATAGAAGTGTAGAAGAAACTAATTAATACAGGAATACTATATACAATACGTACCTTGTTTAGAGATGCTCCAGTTCTTATCAAAGCCAAGCGCCCAGAAGAAATACCCGCCATGATCGTTGCTCTTGGCATAATCTACCTTCCCCCCCACCGAGTCGCCGTCGTCGTACCCTATCCAGGACGTTCCCACATAAGAATAGGTCGACACGGTGGCCGCGTCGAAGACAACAGTGGCGTTGTTGTCTTCGTTGAAGTCCACCAACTGGGTGAACAACATCTCCCCGTCATTTGGACCCTCGCCGACCGCCGGCGACCCTATCCCGTGCTCCGTTGGGTCCGCCAACCGCCACGAACATCCGTAGAGCGGGACCCCATCACGACCTTCCTAGGGGGGACCCCGACCCTGACCCACGACTGTAGTCCCGAGCTGGTGCTGACGTCGCTGTTGGGGTCGTACAGCGCAGCGGGTGCCCCCGTCTTGTTGGGCTGCCAGGAGGCCCCACTGTACCCGAACGACATGACGTTGACCCAGTCAACGTTCTCTCGAAGGGCGTCCCCCGGGTAGGTTCGCTTCTCACCCGAGAGAGAAAAGGTGGACGCGTAGTACCCCGCGGCCGTGAGTAGCAGCGGATCGTCAGTTCGTTTCGTGGCCGAAGCTTCCTTGTCGATCGCGACTCGCCATTCCGAAACGAGTAACCCGAGATTGTTCATGTCTTCTTGTGTCTCGGGGAACTCCCAGTCGAGATCCAGACCGTCGAGATTGTATTTCCGGGCGGCCGTGATGGTGGAGGCGATGAACGTTGACCGGGTGGCTGGGTGGCTGACCATCTGGGAGAAGACGGTGGTGTTGTCGCCGCCGCCTCCGATGGAGAGAAGGGACTTCACGGGGCGGTTTTGGCTGCGGAGGAAGGCTGTGAATTCCGGCAGCATTTGCTCGTCGGAGGGGGTGATGACTATCTCGTACGTGGTTGGGTCCGGCAAGACGAAGGCGTAGTAGATGTGGGTGAAGTAAGACGTATCTACTGAGGTTATGGGGAAGGTGTTGAATGAAGGCCAGTACGCTCCTTTGATTCCCTGTTGTGCAGGACTCGATGGCACTGGAGAAGTTGAAGATGGCGGACGAGGTGGCCACGCTGCCGGACTTGGTGCCGTTGAAGGAGCACGCAAGGTTCCGTCCACGGGCGTCAATGCTACGACGGAGATGTAGTACCAAATTATGATCAGTACAGAGGTCCGCAGCACCATTTTCATGGTACTGGCCAATATGGTTTTCACTGGCCGGCTAGTACGTAACCGAGGTTAATTAATTCGTTTGCATATATAAACTTCGGCCTTGTTTAGAGTACTATAAATACCAAGCTTGACGAAGAGAGGAAGCTCCGGTAGTATCGATATTCGGTGTTGAATAGCTGTATTATTTGGAGTTTTATGCTTGTATTTTTGTTAATGGTTTTGAAAATACTAATGGATTTTTGAAGTTGAACGCAATACTCAACATTTTTTTACTTCAATTTTGATCTTTGCTTCGTCTGATCGCCGTCCCTTCAGTTGGGTCTGCACAAGCATAGGCTTTATTATATTAGTAATTGACTGCAAGAGATTCTAATTTCGGTGTATTTCTTATATATATATATATAGTAATGCTAAACGCACTTATTCGACGTACATATTAATTTAAGCCCTAAAAAATTTTTAAAAATATTTTTTTTTATAAAATCCTTTTTTCTAGAGGATAAACCCTAGGCATCAATGGTTTAAATTAACAAGTGTGTGGGATACTTGGGTGGGCTAAGTGCAACTAGCATTATTCATATATATATTCCCTCGCCTGTCATAACATATATTTATCCTTTGGAAATGTTATTCTCAAAATAGTACTATACAATATTGGACTTTGTTCGTATGTCCTCTGAACTCGTAAGAAGAATTACTATGAAGGTAACAACATAAAAGCTTCTTGTAAGTGTTATTGTTTCAATAAATTTGCTCGTGTTGAAGGAAAAAATATCATCAATTAAAGAAAACGTTCAATTTTTGCTTCTAGCCCTATATATGAAATATGTTCAAAAAGTTATTAATCAATCTTTCGTAGAACCAACTGTCATATTTTGTAATAATCAATCTTTCACTTAGTTGAGTTAATTAAAAATTGGATAATCTAATTGAAATGTGTTAAACAGGTCAGAGTCGTTCAAACTTAATTAGTAGGACGAGATATATATAACTCATAAATGTGGCATATATATCCTTTACAATGTTCAAAGTTCAAAGTTAGATTTGCGATATCTTATACTGTTGTTCTCGAGAGCTTGATAATTGCTTTTCTAGATATGGCAGGTGATCACTCTGATTTATTCAGCGGAAAGAGTTAAATGTAAAGAATTAATATCATCTACGTACATCCTTTACAAGTTTGTTATTCAGTACTAATAAAAAATCAATCTGGAGACCGATAGAGGGTAGAATGAGAGAGCCAAAGGGCCAAGCGTACGTCATCTTCTAGCTATAGATTAAAATCCCCAAGCAGCAGAAGCTGCTTGAGAAATGGTCCAGTCCTTGTCGAAACCCAACGCCCAAAAGAAATATCCTCCCAATCTGTACCTCAAACCATACTCGATCTTCTCCCTCACCGACCTCTCATCGTCGTACCCAATCCAGTCATCTCCCCAAAACGAGTACGTAGACCCCGTAATCCCGTCGTACACCACGTACGCTCCGTTCCCGACGTTCAGATCCACAACGTCCTTGTATTTTAAAGTACCTCCTCCCGGACCCAGTCCGATCGCCGGTGACCCGATCTCATGGACCCCCGGGTCCTTCAACTGCCACGTCCTTCCGTACAGTGGTATACCCATCACAAGCTTCTCCGGTGAGACCCCACTCCTCAGCCACGACTGGATGCCGTAGCTGGTGCTGAAGACGCTTTTGGAGTCGTACAAAGCGGCCGGGGCCCCAGTGGCAGTGGGGTCCCAAGGTCCACGGTAATCATAACACATTGCGTTGACCCAGTCAACGTGGTCCCGTATACTCTCTGCTGGGTACTCGTTATTCAAGTAGCTGGATGCGTAATAAGTAGCTGCAGTTAGTAGGAGTGGGGTCTGGTCCATGGCCCACGCGTATGTATCCATAGCGGCTCTCCACTCTCGGAAGAGGGAGCCCAGATTTTTCATCTCCGCTGCGCTCGCGGGGAACTCCCAATCGAGATCGACGCCGTCCAAGTCGTATCTGTGGGCCACGGCGATGGTGGAGTTGATGAAGGCGGATCGGGCGGCGGAGGTGGAAGCCATTTCGGCGAAGACGGAGGCGTTGAAGGCGCCCCCACCGATGGATAACAAGGCTTTCACGGGCGGAAGTCGGGAGTGAAGGGTAGTTGCGAAGATGGGAAGCAGATGATCGTCCGATGGGGTGACTACGATCTCGAATGTGGTGGGGTCAATCCACACGAAGGCGTAGTAGATATGCGTGAAGTGAGAAGTTTCAACGGCCGATATGGGGAAACCAAGCGACGAGGAAGGCCAGTAGCCGCCTTTGATCCCCGGGGTTATAAGGCTCGGCGACGGAGTAGGCGGCTCCGGTGACGGATTTTGGGATCGGAAAGGAGAAGGCGCCGGTGACGAAGAGGAAACCGAAGCCACTGTACATTGCATGAGTGAATTACAGAGAAGAACAAGAATGGCAATCGTCGTCTTCGAGGAAGGCATGGCTGCTGCCGAGACGTGCGCGCGTATGGTGGTGACCCCTGGACAAACGTTGCCTCTTGCTTGCGACGTTGAAGCTCTCGTCTATGTAGTTTGATAAAATAATGCACGAGGTCTTGTTAGTATCGAGTTGTGCAGAACTTTGGATCCCAGTTTGGTTGATTTCGGTTGTTTGTTAGCGGGTTCGTGGGATTTTTGACGGGGAAAGTACATCATGAGGACAAATCGGCAATGTGTTCTAATAATTAAGATAATTATGCTGCCCATAGAGAGCTAGCTAGCTCCTGAATTTGTTCATACCTACGTGTAGAATAACAAATAACAAGAGATTAATCCACAGTGTGCATATTAATTATCGGAGCATTGTTTCATGAGATTCAGTCCTCTTCTGAGCGAATTAGGAGAGGCTGAATATTACAGGATACGACAGGATACGACAGGATACGAGACTCCTCGAACAAAGGTCGTGATTAATAAAGTAGTCAGCGTTAATTAGCACAAAATGAAGTGTTTTTTTGCTCATCACGTCGCTTGCATCGAAACGATTTCCATAAATCACAATTTTTTGTAATTGAGAAAACCCAAACGAAAAAAAGAAAACACAGAAATTAAATAGTGTCCGACCGCTACGCTTTTGAATTTTGATACCGCAGGCATCACATATATTTGAGCAAAATTAAAGAAGAGAACCCATGAAAGAGAATATTGGTCGGCGCCTTGGCCCTTGAGAGCGTTTAATCATTTGCGAAATTGCAACCCACATCAAGAAAAAACAAAGCTGATAAAAATTCTTCCTAGTCAGAGAATTTATTCATCCTTTTATTTACATTTATTTCATGACTAGTACAACAGAAGAAGTCCGAGTCTTCCTTACGTGGAGCTCCACACGTTGGAAGCTTGTCTAGAGAGGATCCAGTCCTTGTCCTGCGGCACCGCCCAGAAGAAGTACCCGCCCAGCTTCTGACTCTTGGCGTACCTGACCTTCACCGCGACCGACCTCTCATCGTCGTAGCTAATCCAGGAAGTCCCCCAGTAAGAATAAACCGACTGCGTTGCCGTATCATAAACCACCGTCGCATTGTTCCGGCCATTCAGGTTCACAATCTCCTTGTACGTCAACACACCGCCCGGTCCAGGCCCAACCCCGACCGCCGGCGCTCCGATTCCGTGCACCTTAACGTCCTTCAGAGTCCACGATCGGCCGTACAGAGGGAGACCCATAACCACCTTCTCGGGACGGACCCCGACGCCGAGCCAAGACTGGATTCCATAGCTGGTGCTGAGGTTGCTATTGGGGTCATAGAGACCGGCAAGAGTTCCGGTCCGGGACGTGTCCCATGACCCGTGATAGTCATAGCACATCGCGTTGACCCAGCTCACGGAATCGTTAATAGCCTGAACGGGGTACGTGCGGCTGCCCCAAACAGTGGCCGCGTAGTGCACGGCGGCGGTGAGGAGAAGCGGCGGCCGGTTTGTACTCTTGGCCTCGTAATTGATCACGGCTTTCCACTCCTGGAAGAGCGACCCCAGGTTGTCCATGTCGGCCTGGTTCTCCGGGAGCTCCCAGTCGAGGTCGACCCCGTCGAAGTTGTACACGCGCGCGACGCCCACGGCGGAGTTGATAAAAGATCTCTTCGAGTTGGGGTTGCTCGCCATTTTGGAGAAGACGGTGGGGTCGCTGTTTCCGCCTCCGATCGAGAGAAGGGTTTTTACCGGTGGGTTTTTGCCGCGTAGGGTTGCGGTGAACGTCCGGAGCACGGGGACGTCGGCGTCGTTGACGACGATCTCGTAGGTGGAAGGGTCGGGTAAGAGGAAGGCGTAGTAAATGTGGGTGTAGTACGATGTGTCGATGGCGGAGACGGGGTGTCGGAGTTGGGGAACCAGTAACCGCCTCGGATCCCCTGTGCGGCCTGAGCTGCTGTGGTGGCCTCCATGTTAATATAAACCGAGATGAGAAGAAGTTTAATGAGCTGGAATCTATTTAAAGAAGAAGCAGAAGAAGCAGAAGAAGACATGGTGACGGCGTTTATATCGTCGTCTCAAGGTCTGCGACACTTGTTGAAGAGTCGATCGACATTGAGTGCGGATCATTTGTGCCGTGTTGAGTTGAAGATTTTATTCAAGGTCATGTAAAGATTTGGCGACGAATTTTAAAATGCTTGCTTAGGGCGGCGGCTCGGCAGTCTGCAATGTGAAATTAGAAACTCTTACTTGCAAGACTCTTCCGCTCGGCCTTTTTGAGATTTTTAATCCTCAACGGCAACCCATCTCTTAATCTTTCTCAATATTTTTCTGCTAGCTAGCTAGCTCGCTCCCTTCTGGTTTTCTTAATTTTTCCAGCTTGTAATTAATAAATAAGTATTTGATAGGTAATACTTTACTCTGCAGATATATATCAGTCCCTCCCACGTATAAGTTTTGTTGATCAAGTACTCGATGCTAATTAAACACGGAAAATACTGCTTAACTGAAGCTCCGAGAAAGGTAATTAATACGTCAGAAATTCAAAACCACAAGTTTTCCAGAAGATTAGGATGGAGATGAACTTAGTTTGTCGGGAGGAGGAGTCAAGGGACGCTAATTGGAAAGACTGCTGATCCACCACTCAACTTAGTTTCAGATACGCATAGATAGCTTGTTGCAGTGATCAAGAAGAAAGAAATCCGAATTGCTTTTTAGTTTCCCCACGCATTTGAATCTGTTAATCCCCAAACACAGATTTCAGTCGAGTTTCTTTATTTAAAGAGGAAATACAATAAGAGCAGAAGAAACTCTTGACACTAAAAAGGGAACTCTTGACCTTCTATTCTCATTATCTCTTTGTTTCTCATTCTCAATATGAAAGTGTAAATCATCATATTAGAAGAGACCATTCTTTAGTTTAAAGGCATTCGATAAACGTAGTCATGTCAATAAGCAATTAATGCAGATCATGTTTGAGTTAAACTGCCTAATTACTTTATTTTAATTTTGTGAAATTTCATTTTGTTCCATTATTTATTCTCTTGCTAATTAGTCTCAAATTTGTGCTGCAAAAGGGCCCAGACCTAGATATCCCCGTGTTTGGAAATCCCTGAAGAATATAGGCACCATGTCAAAGTCACAGAAACTGGTTGAATGTGTATGTCTTCTATATATATATTTTTTCCTAATCATCCTCTCATTTCAATTTTTTTGGATAGTGCTTTTTTAATCCAGACCCTATGCGGGTAAGGAGGCATGAACCCAAAACCTCCCATTACAAACTCCCTGATGTTACCACTGAGATCGATTTGCTCATTCTAATCATTATTCACTTACAATTTAATTTTTCCTGGTTAAAATTTGTTATCATAATCATTCTTGCGCTAAATTTACCACAAAATTTTATCTAGTGGTAGTTGTCCATTTTGCGTCAATGAGAGGAAAAGGATCTGAACCACTTTTTACTTTTGAGCAAAAGAATGAAAAGTGTTAGTGCAATCGGCCACCTGTCTGCGTTAACCATTATAACACCTACCACTTTTCTAAAGCTCCATGACTGTAGCAAATATATATAATACAAGAGGAAACAGTTTCTGTTAAGCTACTGGAGGTTTGGATAATCAGCTCGCTTGATTGAAACAAAATATGCATCCTGCAGAAAGTATAGATTCTTTTTGCATGTGTTTGAAATAGTAGGATTGATATTGTGTGTGTGTGTGAGAGAGAGAGAGAGAGTAAATTTTGCTCGCCATCTCTGGGGAGCACCTAACAGCGAAGAACTAAAGGAAAGAGACGAAGGATCTGTGCATGGAACTAAAATTAAAGGAAATTTCTTGAAGGCTTCACAACCAATCTAGGTGAATAGAAAAACTTATACCACTTGTTGCCAAACCACATATTGTACTCTCTTTCCCCCTCCACCCACCATAGCGAAGCTATTCTGCTTCAACATTGCAGATGCAGCTTGTTTTGCCAGGTAATAAATAACAGGCAATAAGCAAGCTTGGACGTTTCTTTCTCTCATGGTAGCAGTCTCTACAGGGGCTTCATCCCTTTGAAGACCTAATGATTATATATTCCCCCGCAAAGAGAGGAAAATGGAAGTTCTTGTCAACAACTATACGATGGAAGGCTGGCACTTCAGCTAAAGCATCAGTTATAGAAAATATCTACAGTAATCCACAATTAGTTTAGCTTCCTAATATCTAATAACTGCACCCCTAAAACCTGCTGGAGTAGGGCAATGTTTTTCTCTACATACCAATGAGATTCAGCAGCATGATACTTTCAGAGAGATGATAATTTGCTTCACTACTGTACTTTGCATGAGTGAACAGAGAAGAACAGGAGAGGCAATCATCGTCTTAGAGGAAGGCATCCTAACTGCCGAGACGTGCGTATGGTGGTGGCCCCTGGGCAAACATTGCACGTTGAAGCTCTTGTCTATATAGTTTGATAAAATAGGCACAAGGTTTGTTAGTATCGAGTTGGGTAGAACTTTGGATCTCTGTTTGGATGGTTTCGTTTGTTTATTAGTGGTGTTCGTGGAATTTTGTTCATACATGCACGTAAAAAATAAGAGTAATGCTATATGCACTTTCAAAGTGGTGGTCCTCAGCCACATTCTCATGTAAAGAGTAATATTATATGCACTTTCAAAGTGGTGGTCCTCAGCCACATTCTTACGTGGGTAATACTATATGCACTGTCAAAGTGGTGGTCCTCACCCACATTCTTACGTGGATGGCGAATGTAGCATCCACGTAATCCGCTGAATCAGCATCCAAAACCAACCCGATTCCGTCTCCCCCACCCCTTTCTTTTGACCCGCCCTCTCCTCCCTTTCCCTTCCCCCTGCCCCTTTCTATCGACCCGCCCTCTCCCCCGCCCTCTCCCTCCCTCTCGCACCTGCCCGCCGCCCGTTCCTCCTCCATCGCCTCCTCCGTCGCCGCCCGTTCCTCCTCCGTCGCCGCCCGTTCCTCCTCCGCCGCCGCCCGTTCCTCCTCTGTCGCCGCCGCTCTCGGATCTTCTTCTTCTTCTTCTTCTTCTTCTTCTTCTTCTTCTTCTTCTTCTTCTTCTTCTTCTTCTTCTTCTTCTTCTTCTTCTTCTTCTTCTTCTTCTTCTTCTTCTTCTTGCGGCACCGGTTGCCGGTCCGTCTGCTCCAGCAGCGTCATCAGAAATACCCTCACTGGACGGGGGTCTTCTCCCTCCGGCGCCGAGGGGACCCCGCTTGACGACACGACCGGGGAAGGGGGTTCGGTGGGGGTCACCGTGGCATGCGGCGGAGCAGTCGGAATCGCGTGCATAAAGTCGTCGGTGACAGAGACGGAGACGCATTCGAGCGACGGAGCAGGAACGGGCGGGGGGCAGGTGCGAGAGGGAGGGAGAGGGCGGGCGGGCGGGCGTGAGGGAAGAGGGAGGGAGAGGGAGGGTCGAAAGAAAGGGGCGGGAGAGACGGAATTCGGACGGTTTTGGATGCTGATTCAGCGGATTACGTGCACGTAAGAACGTGGCTGACGACCAGCACTTTAAAAGTGCATATAGCATTACTCAAAAAATAAAGAACATGAGAGTTCACAGAATTACGATATGCATATTAATTATCGGTGTGTTGTACCTTTAGAGTTCACAGAATTACGATATGCATAATTATCGGTGTGTTGTACCTTTGGATTCAGTCTTGTGAGCGAAGGAGAGGTTGATTACAGGAAATATAAGAATCTCCTCGATAAAAGGTGATTAATAAAGTCGACATTGATTAGAATCCTCTGACAAAAAGCCATTAATTCCCTTATGAACGTAACTCTAATTGTTTCATGTTATTTGACAAGCCAAATCATACTTATATATAGGAAGATCGGAGTGATAACATCGAATTGGACCTAGTAATTTAGAATGGGATAGTGCCTGTTTGCAGTGTTATCTTGTTTTATATTGCTTTGCCATCTCTGGCCCGGTGTGGTGTTCCCCCGAGGATCTGCACTCTTTCACTTTTTTGTAATCTTAAAGAATTCATGGTTCTCACTTTGTCTCAAAAATAAAAAATAAAGAGAAAAGAAAATCTTGTTCTGGGTGAAAAGAGAAGTGTTAAATAGTCGTGCTTTACAAATAGTCATGTAATTAAGAATTCAGGTCGTCCATGTCATAAACCCGGGCGTCGGAATCGACACCGGAATCGACGTTACTCGGCACAGAAACATCGACGAACAGCCGGACTCCGGCGACGGGAGTAAGGGACTCCACGTCTTCCTTAAAAAACAGGGGAGCAGGTGAACACGACGTCGGCTTCGGCGGCGCAGGCGAGCATCTCGGCGATGGGTCTGTAAATCAGCTCGACGGAGCCCTTCAATTCCTTCCAAATCGGGGTCTTGGCGGTTAAGTGCTTGATGAGGAGCCTCCCCGTTTTGCCGGCTCCGACGACGAGCACTCAGACGGACCAGAACGTGGCGACGGGGAGCTTCGAGAGGGCCAAATCGACGGCGGAGGCGCTGACGGAGAGGAGAGAGGGAGAGGGGGAGAGGAGAGACGGAGAGGAGAGAGGGAGAGGGGGAGAGGAGAGACGGAGAGGAGAGACGGAGAGGAGAGACGGAGAGGAGAGACGGAGAGGAGAGACGGAGAGGAGAGACGGAGAGGAGAGACGGAGAGGAGAGACGGAGAGGAGAGACGGAGAGAGGGAGAGGAGAGAAGGAGAGAGGGAGAACGGAGAGGGAGAGAAGGAGAGAGGGAGAACGGAGAGGGAGAGAAGGAGAGAGGGAGAACGGAGAGGGAGAGAGGGAGAGGAGAGAGGAGAGAGGGAGAACGGAGAGGGAGAGAGGGAGCGGAGAGAGGGAGAGACGGAGAGGAGAGAGGGAGAGACGGAGAGGAGAGAGGAGGGGGAGATTGGAGACTAAGTGGGAGACTGGGAGACACGAACGGGAGACAACATAATACCGACATGTTTTAAATTTTTTGTGCAAGCTCACGTCGTGGATGCGCATCAAGGCTCCACCTTGAACTTGCACAAAAAAAACAATTTAAAGCACCAGATGACTATTTGGCACTACTCGTTTCACCCAGAACAAGATTTTCTTTTCTCTTTATTTTTTGTTTTAGAGACAAAGTGAGAACCATGAATTCTTTAAGATTATAAAAAGGTGAAAGATCCTCGAAGGAACACCACACCGGGTCAAGATCTGGCTAAGCAATATAAAACAAGATAACACTTCAAACAGGCACTATCCCATTCTAAATTACTAGGTCCAATTGGATGTTATCACTCCGATCTTCCTATATATAAGTATGATTTGGCTTGTCAAATAACATGAAACAATTAGAGTTATGTTCATAAGGGAATTAATGGCTTTTGTCAGAGGATTCTAGTTCTAAAAAAAACAAGAATGTTTTTATCTCTTAGAAAGAAAGAAAACGTTTGTTAACGTAGGCACAACGAGATGACATTAAAAGATCAAGAAATGAGGTACAGAAAAATTCCTCGCTATGCTCGTTAAAAATCTGGCCAGCTCAAAGATATTTCTCTTAACTAAGAATGACTGGATTATTATATTTCATTCAACATCTCAGGCTATTTGTCTACGAGCACTCGGACGGACCATGGAGACGCGGAGCTTCGAGAGGGCCAAATCGATGGCGGAGGCGGTGACGGAGAGGAGAGAAGGAGAGAAGGAGAGAGGGAGATGGGAGACAGGAGACACGAGATAGGAGACAATATAATACCCTTTTTTCTCTTAATTATGGAGGCTGGTAAATGTTGCATCCTTTCCATTCAGTCTTATGAGCGAAGGGAGGTTGATTACAGGATATATAAGAATATCCTCAAGAAAAGAGGATTAATAAAGTCGACATTGACTAGCACAAAATGAAGTGCTTTTTGCTCATCGCAAAAGCCTGATAAAAGTTATTGTTAGTTATATAGAGAATTTATTGTTTTCGTGGCCAGTACTACTACAGAGATGATACATACCACCGGTTTATTTTCATCCTTTTATTTCCATTTATTTCATGACTAGTACAGGAGCGAAGTCCGTGTCGTCCTTACGTGGACCTCCACACATTAGAAGCTTGTCTAGAGAGGATCCAGTCCTTGTCCTGCGGCACCGCCCAGAAGAAGTACCCACCCAGCTTCTGGCTCTTGGCGTACCTGACCTTCACCGCGACCGACCTCTCATCGTCGTAGCTAATCCAGGAAGTCCCCCAGTAAGAATAAACCGACTGCGTTGCCGTATCATAAACCACCGTCGCATTGTTCCGGCCATTCAGATCCACAATCTCCTTGTGCGTCAACGCACCGTCCCGTCCTGGACCGACCCCGATCGCCGGCGCTCCGATTCCGTGCACCTGAGCGTCCTTCAGAGTCCACGATCGGCCGTACAGAGGCAGACCCATCATCACCTTCTCGGGGCGGACCCCGACGCCGAGCCACGACTGGATTCCATAGCTGGTGCTGAGGTTGCTGTTGGGATCATAGAGACCGGCAAGAGTTCCGGTCCGGGACGTGTCCCATGACCCGTGATAGTCATAGCACATAGCGTTGACCCAGCTCACGTAATCGTTGATGGCCCGAACGGGGTACGTGCGGCTGCCCCACACAGTCCCGGCGTAGTGCACGGCGGCGGTGAGGAGAAGCGGAGGCCGGCCGGAGGCTGCGGCCTCGTAGTCGATCACGGCTTTCCACTCCTGGAAGAGCAATCCGAGGTTGTCCATGTCGGCCTGGTTCTCCGGGAGCTCCCAGTCGAGGTCGACCCCGTCGAAGTTGTACCCGCGCGCGACGCCCACGGCGGACTCGATAAAAAAGGACCGGGTCTTCGGGTCGCTCGCCATTTTGGAGAAGGCGGCGGCGTCGTAGCTTCCTCCTCCAATCGAGAGAAGGGTTTTCACCGGCGGGTTTTTGCCGTGGAGGGTGTCGGTGAATGACCGGAGCACGGGGACGTCGGCGTCGTTGACGACGATCTCGTAGGTGGAAGTGTCAGGTAAGAGGAAGGCGTAGTAGATGTGGGTGTAGTACGATGTGTCGATGGCGGAGACGGGGATGTCGGAGTTGGGGAACCAGTATCCGCCTCGGATTCCCTGTGTGGTGGCCGCCATGATAATCACCGAGATGAGAAGAAGATTAATGAGCTGCCATCTATTTATAACAGAAGAAGAAGGAGAAGAAGAAGAAGCCAGATTGGCGACGGCGTTCATATCGTCCCAAGGTCTGCGACACTTGTTGAAGAGTACTCCACAGTGCGTGCGGATGGCTATCACTTGTGCCTGTTGTAAAGAAGTGGTGGTTTGTCAAAGATTTTATTCAAGGTCATGGAAAGATTTGGCGACGACTTTTAAAATGGTAGCTTAGGGCGGCGGAAAATATTGCTCAATCCTTTATTCTGCAAAGTCCCTTCGTATCAGTTTTGTTGAGCAAGTACTCGATGCTAATTAAACACGGAAAATAATGCTCTACTGAAGCTCCGAGCTGAAGGTAATTACTACGTCGACAGAAATTGAAAACCACAAGTTTTCCAGAAGATAAGGATAGAGATGAACTTAGTTTGTCGGGAAAAAGAGTCAAAGGACGTAATATTTGGTAGGTAGCTTGTTGCAGAAAGAGAAGCAGATCGTTTTGAGTTTCCCCACGCATTTGAAGCTGTCAATCCCCAAACAGAGATTTCAGTCGAGTTTCTTTATTTAAAGAGGAAAATACAATAAGAGCAGAAGAAACCATACAAGTTCGGCTGAAAAATGCGTAATAGACACTAAACAGGGAACTCTTGACCTTCTATTCTCATTCTTTAAAAACATAACAGATATCAACTCCAGTGAACATCTACACCGTAGACCCAACAGCGTGTGAGTGTCACAACAATAAATAAGTCTTAAAGGCCAATCTGCTTTTAGTAATGCTTTAGCAAATTACAAAGGTTTTGGTGGGAGTTTTAGTCTGAGCCCTGATTGTGGGTGGGCCCCGCTGATGTCGTAAGGCCCCTCATTTGGCGGCCCTTGCTTTTAGCGGTCAACTTACGGTAACTAAAAAGAGCGCCTCTCCGCCCCGCACTCCGCGTATTTTAAAGAGCGCCACCTGTCACCCGGCGTCGTTTCGGTTGAGACACAGGAATCCATCATTTCCGCCTTCTCCTGCAAGCAACATCACCCGAAATCTCTTCAGTTTTGGTCCCCGATGGAGGATTGGTTGGACCTGTATTTTTTTGTAAAAGCTTGAAGAAGATATCGTCGATCGGAGGGAGGGGGACTGCTGAAGGGGAAGGAAAAAGTAACAAGTCCTCTCTTCGATCCATGGACTCCACAAGCTCCTGGGATGCCTTGCGTAAACAGGTACGGATCACGGCCGAATTTCGTTCTTTTTTTTTTCTACTGGCCGCAATATAAGGAATCCGTGAGAAACGTATCTGAATTTATGTTTATCTGTTTACCTGACGTCCGATCCGTTGTTTTTTTTTATTGTTTGTTCGATTTTAGGTTCTTTAAGAGGAAATGAAATGGTTTCTTTCTAATGTTCTGATTGGAATTAATTTTATTCCGGAAGTATCTATTTGGAACGTAATTGGTCGGCTGCTTAAGCAGGATGCTCATAATGCTGTTTGTAATATTGGCGACGACATGCTCCTTGAATAAATTTTGAATTTTGCATTCTTTAAGAGCATATGATTCGCATGATTACGTTTCTCTACATTTCTTGGAGTTTTCCTTGTCGTTCTGTCTTAAGTTCCTTCAATTTTAAAAAGGAGAGCCAGTGGTCCATATGTTTTTGTAGCACTTTAAACCTTTTGGATGAATTAGTTGACTTAAGATTAAGCCATAAGGTGAAGAGCTGGAAACACTTAAAAATTAAGAGAGTGACTGCCACGAGAGGGAATAAGCAACAAATATTATGACGGCAGCATTTATAATATGGTATGATGATTGTTTGTATAGAAACTATTTCTAGAGCGATGACTATTCAATGAAGAAGGTACAAATGATTTATCCACTTCACTAAGAAGAAAACTGAAGCCGAAAAGATCTGAAAGCCACTTAATGAAGGCTGTCCTCTGCCTCCAACAGCACTAAGCAGTCTCTGGCAGTGAATCGATCCTTTGGCTATTATGTCCTTTTGGCTTATTTTCAAAAGATTTGTATTAGATGAAAAGGTTTTCTTACTTGCAACTACGTTGCATATAATCCAAGAGGTCCTATGGCCTGGTAATAATGTTCCTTTTATCTTGCCTTTTGGAGAAGGAATGTTATAATATGGTAGACCTCTCTTTTTGCCATACCACGTGAACCGAATAAACTGACGTCTTTTCTTGAGTATTTTGAGTTACATTCTCATTGCTGCTGACCTCTCTTCCAGCATGCCATTGTATAGAAATATGCTGCACGGCTCACCATTTTTAGTAGTCTGTTTCTTTATTCTTCTCTGTTTTATTTCCTCTATCTCTTTGTAAATGATTCTCATTACTAGCAGTGCTATTTTGCCATGCGAAGACAACTAATGCATCACATGTGATCCATGAAATCTAAAGAGATGATTACCATAACTCTGCTCAATATAGACTTATGTTTGGACTCTTTTTTGAAACCGGTTTCATGATCACAAGCTCCTCTGTCATAGTACCTCATAATTTTTCTTTCCTATTGGTTATTATCCAGGTTGGATCTAATTGCTTCGCATGTTTAATGCATTTACAAATATGTTTTGCCCAACTCCCCATGAACTGAAATGTGACAGGTGTAAACAGTAACGACTGTTTATTCTAGAACTAAATATTTTCACTTAAGTAAACAAGATGAACTTGGCAATTAGGTTTTGGTGGGTATAATGTACAGTTGTCGACTTCTCTTTTAAATACTATTTCAAATACTGCACAATTATCCAAATACTGATTTCTCAATTATCCATTTTTCAGGTTGGGTGATTTAAGAAGTTGGGACTAAAGTGGTGTTTTACTTGTGTTTAAGGAAGCCAGTTTTAGGGGGACTAAATTTATAGGAAGCCCTTGAACACGTTTCCTCTCTGTCTTTCAGCTACTTATGTACCAGGTGCAATCTCTTTTTAAGCATGTTATAATCATTTATCGAGTATATCAGTAATTAGAAAGTTTCTCGAAAAGATCATCGAGGTGCAGAAGGGTTTCATTTTGTATCTTGTTTAATCTGATTCAAGATAACTATCACTTAAGAAATAATAAGTGCTGCAATGTATTACATAAGATATATGGATAGAGAAGAGGGATAGGCAAAGGGGAGCCTGGGGTGGCAAACAACTTGTTTTGGCATCTAAGATACTTCACCGCTGCACATTACTGTTCATTCTTAAAAGGCAAGAAGTTTCATATAAACTTACTAGTATCAAGAAGATTATGTGTAAGAATGTCAAGACCAAGACTCGTTTAATGAAAGTCTAAAAAATGTGGGAGTCTCTCTACAAGTGTTTCCATATCACTATTTTATTTGGCATTGAATGCCAATAAAGATAGAACGAGGTACTATTTGAAGAAGGGGCTCAGCTATTCATGTTGACAAACACCTGTCTTTTTCAGATTTTTCTAACCTTTCTGTCGGCAGGCTAGGATCCTGGAGGCACAACTGGATGACCATATGAACTCATACCGCAGATTAGTTGCTACAAACTGTGATGGGTCAGAAAATAAACTGGAAGCTGGTATCGATCAATTACTGACTCAACTTCAGCAAGTAATATTACAGATGCAAGCTTGGGTTTCTTCTGGTGGATCAGAAATATTTTCACATACTTTGACTCGGCATCAAGAAATTCTTCAAGATCTTTCACAGGTAATTTGTTATCTCATTTGCTATAAAACCCTGAGGGTGTAGGATTGGTATCCCTGTCTTCATATGCGTGATCCCTGTTTTCAATTTTTGAAATACTGCCTCAAGATGTTCTTCTTTATAAAACAAAAGTACTTACAGGAATAATAGAAGTGGTATAGTGATGCTGACTTGCCCACTCTTTAATATGGCAAAGTGTAGGAGTTTTATCGCCTACGTTCCAGTCTTAAAGCCAAACAGGAGCATGCGCTACTTCTTCAGGATTATAGGGGGATTAATCATGCTAAAGTAGATATGGAAGGAAATGGTGATTATGAAGGACAAGCTCTGCTCAAGGAACAAGCATCATTGAGCCGAAGTTCAGGACAGGTATTTTGAAGCAAAAGTTCATTTAATCATTTACCATATGTTGGGGCTGCTTAAATGTGATGCTGTTCATATTAGACTTCCCTGAATTTGATCATGTGTGTACTTTTAAGACCAAAGCTCAGGTAGTGGACGCCAGTGAAGATCTGAGTGCTTTTTTTGGTATACTGCTCAAGCTGTAAAAGAACTGCTAAATTCATGACTTAATAAAAGATGCTATGGCTGGAGCTATTCAAGAAAAGGGAGATGTGATCATCTTATTTGACAGCAATGCAGTACCTTTATGTGAACCTGTATGTTGGAATATTCAGTAAAGAACTGCAATAATGACATGTATGATTAAAATATTCTCTTCATCATACAATGCATTGATGTTCCAGCTCGTCCACAAAGTATGATCAGTTGCTAATATTTAGGCCCAGCGCGTGAACTTATTCTTTTAGTCTTTTTACGAACTTGTGTTTACACCTTTTGGAAGAATGGTTCAGGTTTGGAAATAGTAAAACATCTTTGTTACTGATCTGAACATTACAATGAATAGAAATTGTAGTGTGAATCAAGACATTTTGTGTAAGCCCATATGCTGAACTATTAGCTTTTTCGAAGTTATGGTCAGGGATGGGACCTAGCCCTAACTAAGTCACTTGTGCATTTGCTTGAATTTCTCTGAATGCTCAAGGTTTTACTCTCTGTATAATTAGTTAGACCTCAATGTTCGACTTAATAACTGCACGAAAAATTCTTGGAAGTGAAACAACATTGTGATTCTTCCAATTCATTATGGATTCTTGTCAACGGTATTGTGAATCTATACTCTCTTCCTGAAAGTCTTTATGGCGCATTGAGCCGAGGACTTTGGTCTTCAATTGAAGATGATAAACTCTGAAACTCATCTTGTGCAGAATAAACCATGTATTTCAATTCACGCAGGATGCTGATGGCTTTATTGGTATTCATATATATTTTCATTCTGGCTTCTTTGCACGTGTTTTGATATGACAAATTTTTCTCCATGACTGTTTTACAGATTTGATCTGTTTCAGATCTTTGTTATGATTCTTCTATATTGTTTGGCCAAATTATATTTTCAAATTGAGTTCTTGATGATGTAATATTTACAAATTATGTCGTTTCATGTTTATGATAGGATTTCTCACTGATGATATATTTTTGACACAGTTTATACTTGGACGTCTTGCTCTAAAAAATTATATGCATTTCTGCACAGTTTATCTGTTGTAGTTAAACAAAAGTTCCCATCTTCTCATCGTCTAACATTTTGGAACATCAGATCGATAGTGTGATCTCCCATGCTCAAGCCACTCTCGGGGCACTTGTTTTTCAACGCTCAACTTTTAGTGGGATTGGCTCAAAGATAACTAATGTTAGCAGCCGCCTACCATCGGTATGTTCGTTTTTCTCTCTAAAAGTCGTATTGAGTAAATCATATGGTTTATGATTATCTGTTGAAATTTATGTAAACAGCAACATAATGAGCAAATGGCTTAAATGTGCAGGTAAATAATATCCTTTCAGCAATCAAGAGGAAAAAATCTATGGATACCATTATCTTATCCCTAGTTGCAGCTGTGTGCACATTCCTGATTTTGATTTACTGGTTGTCAAAGTAAAGAGGTATGATCTTGTGATAATTTTCCTTATAAAAAGGGGTTTTCTCTATTTGTAATCAGTGTCCTTAGCTGCCTAAAAGTTTAGTAAACTCCCTTTATATTTGCTATCTACTGATAGATAGGAGTTGTACAATTCATATGGCCCCTGGTGGGGAGAATTCGCACCGTCACGATCTCAGAACTTTGCCTTGTACAATGATGTCTGTGGAGACTATTTTCTTACGTGGTACTATTCTTGGGTGGTAGTCACCAGTATGAAATAGTTATTAGGCAGCTTAAAGTTGACTCGGGGCAGTCTGCTGCCGTGGCGCATCAGATGGTCGTGTTTTATCCAATTATTCAAGTTTTACTTTGTTTGTACATGCGTGAGGCTTGTGGAATAATCAAAGTCTTTGCGTTTCATTTTCTTTTGTCATTTAGCAGTTCCTTTGTGGGCTTATTGTGATTCTGTGAATGATGCCTGATCTTAGGTGAACACACCGTTGTGGAGCTGCATCATGTGGACTGCGATGGATGGGTGGATGCCAGGGAAAAGAAACGAGGGAAAGGAAGCCCGGGGGACGCTTCACAGCTGGCACAGGAAGTGTGTTTTGGTTAGGCAGACGACTCGTGGAAGTGCATCGTGTGGCTGGCTGCTGCAAAGACTAAAAGAATGTTATTTAAAGGTGGATTTGAAGTTGGAGTTGATCCTTTGCTCGAAGAAAGGAGGAGATGTTGCTTTCGAGCTTTTTTTTGCATCGTAGTAGATGAGGTAAGAGCACAGGTGATGTGATAAAGAAAAATATCGAGCAGCTATGGACCATTAGTTAGAACAAATTGTATGCACGTACCGTTTGCTTGTTACTGATGCGAAACTGTGATGTGGATCTTTGCAACTTCACTTCTGGCGTCTCAATCCAAGCTCCTTGACGCCATTTAAATAATGGCATGGTGAATATAAGTTCACCTGCAGCTCGGATCGTGATCATTTTATTATCAGTCGTCCCATTCGGGTACTCACTGGCGTAGGCCGCATCCTTCCATTTGTAGGCTTGTAGCCTGACAAAGTCCAAAACAGTTGTTGTATTATTGGTGCATCGCATGTTTCCAGTTTGTTTGTGGAACTTGGGACACAGCTAACTGGTGTGACCGCACGGAATCTGTGATTTGAAGAACTTTAAAGAGAGAGAGTGAGAGAGAGAGAGAGAGAGAGAGAGAGGGTAGTAGTGTTGAAGCAGTAGTATTGGTGGCGATGTTGACAGAGGTAGTGGATCTAATATTTCATTAATTTTTTGGAAAACATTATGAATACTTTCCGTTGTCAATGATGTCTTCCTCGGGTGGCTTCTCATTTGGCTGTTTCACGCGACACGGTCAGTAAACAGAAAAGGCAAAAGAAGGATCGGAGATGGCAGAGATATGAGACATGGAAATCCACTTGAAGATATGATGGAATTGGACTAGACAGGCGATGGATGACATTAGTTGATTTAAGATGTATGAGTGGGTACGTGACAAGAGAATAGGCAAACAACCAGAGGAAATAAAGCGAGAGCACTCGGTCATATCCAATGATACCGGGCCTGAATGGGGCCCCTCCTTCCAGTCTGCGTCTCGCCCTGTGTTTAGTGGACGTAGGTCCCCGGTAATAATAATTAAGGCGAAAGTTTATGATTTTTCAGATTAAATGATCACCCTGTCATAATAACAACAACAGTAACTCATCAAAGCTTTTGTATCAACGATGACCACAAAGGAAGTAGCATGTAATGAGGGGGGTCCTTTGTCCTCAACTCCCCCACCTTGTCGGCCATATATTTTCGGCCATATATTTTCGGCCCGACACCTGGCGTGCTGTGAGTGAATTCGTTTTCGTCTCTCTCCCTCCGATCACCGGGAGGACCCGCCACAGTTTAGTTTCCGGCGACGTTCGGTACTGGAGCAGCCAGTTATGTTGTAGGCTCCACCGCGATTGTGAGGGTGGGACGAGCACTTTGGGTATAAGACATCCGATCCCCAGGTGGGTTTTACAGGAGGAATTCCATCGAACACCTGATGTTACAGTTACAAGTATAAACACGGTAGTGGGAGGAAAGACGAGAGTGGTAAGGACTAAGGAGGGAAGAGCCAAATAGGGAGGACCCCCGTGTGTGGCAGTCTCGGTCTGGGGTTCTGCTGTAGTACTATTACTACTGGTTGGGTTCTGTATCCCCCGAAACAAAATCAGCACCAGTACTAGTCTGACGAAAAAATTCAACGCACGTGCGGCGAATGGAATTAAAACACCCGTTTATGGTGATAAAGAAGGAAAAAATATCTATCCTTGAAGAGAGGAGAAGACAAGCGAAGTCGAGTCATGAGAGGGGAGGAAGTCGATCTGGGATTGGAAAGTCAGAAGTGGACTCGATGATATTTACAAGGAGAGAGCCAAAAAAGAAGCGGAGGGATTCGTAAAAAGGAATCTCCTCGCAAAGGCTTGTTCATCCCAATCCATTCCGCCTAGTTGCTCAGCTTTTACGAGTGCATTTATTGGTGGAGATACGAGAAGCCAAGAAATCTCGGGGCCACAACCGGAAGGACAGAGAGGTAATAGAGACAGAGAGAGAGAGTACAAGTGTGCGAGTATTTATCTTCTTCCTCCTCGGGACTCCTTAATTGCAAACAAGTAATAAAGGAGGTCACCAAAATCGAATAGATGGAGATATATTATATGTATGCGAGTAAATCCAGATTTCAGTCGGAGCAGTGGTGGGAAGTGAAGGGATCGGTTTGGTTTATAGGGTGGGGGCCGGGACATGGTGGCGGGCGACGGATGGGAGAGAGTACAGAAAAGGCAAAACAGAGAGCACACAGGTTTCCTTGTACATATCTGCCCTGCTCCTGTCTTTTGCTTCGTCACAAAAGGGTCTTTAAGTTTACTATTATATTCACATGTAACTGTAAAACAGAACATCCTTCCATACTCAGAAGATTATCATTTATGTTTCATCACTCTTCGGCGAGTATATAATCTCTCTCTCTCTCTCTCTCTCTCGATAGCTTTCAAAATCAACTCAGTACGAAAGACATCTGCAAACATCGACAACTTAACATCATCTCCTTTTTTCCATTCATATCTATCTCTCTCTTTTTTTTTCTTTTCCGTATGGAATCATTTTGCACAGACCCCAGTTTCTCCGAGACCTCGAGCGTCTCCAATAATGCCGAAGACAAAATGAAGGAGAAAGTCGTCGTCGCCGCCGGAGGAACCGATCTGCCGCAAATCGAAGTAGAACCCAATTTGGTACTGGATCTCACCCTCTCCGGTGACGACTCCCGCCATGTCTCCTCCATGCTGGAACTCAATCTCATCGATCGATTCAAAGAGGGTCCCTCGCAGCATCCCGAGACTCGATCTTCTGCCGCCGCCGCCTCTGGCGCCGTCGGGACCACCGAGACAGAGCCCCGAGTCTTCTCCTGCAATTACTGTCAAAGAAAATTCTTCAGTTCTCAAGCGCTCGGCGGGCATCAGAACGCTCACAAGCGGGAGAGGACCCTGGCGAAACGGGGCCAGAGAGTGGCCGCCTTCGATCATTATCCCTATATGCATCCCCCTAGGTACCCTGCTTCCATGTCCGCCCTCCCCCTCCACGGCATTCACGCTTCTCAACCCATCTTGAGCGAGCACAAGGGGTTTCAGAGACCCTCCTACTACTCTTCCCTGCCGCCGGCGCCGGCGGGGGGGCTCCCTTACGGCCACCACGGATGGTCCCGCCCTTGGATTGATCAACAACCCACAATTGGAAGGCTCGCCGCCGGGGATGTCGCCGGAAACAGAAGCGCCGCGCCCAGGTTCGAGGGATCTTTTGGTGGTTTCCGCAACTTCGGCGTCCCACCCGCCGCCGTCGCCGCCGACGATACGCTTGGTGGGTTTTGGGCGGGCGGAAGCAGATTGAAGCCTAACCAGCAAGATTCAGAAGGGAAAAAGCTTGACTTGTCTCTCAAGCTCTAGGCCCTCTGTTTCTTCTTTCGTTCTTCTTCAACTTTGTTTTTTTTTTTTTGCCATTTTGCGTTATATTTTTTTTTCTTAATCTTCCATTCAATGTCTTTCGTTTAGTTCGGTGATCTTGTTTAGTCTTTGATATCAGAAAGTGAACAGTGTAGAAAAGAGGATAAGGGTTGTTCTTTCTTCCTTCGTTTTTACATTAGTTATACTTAGATGATCTAGATTGTAATACAGCTATGAATATTCTCATCAAATATCTGTTTCTTCTTCTTCTTCTTTTTCCTGCTGCGATTGGTTGATTTTCTTTCCGTTGCAGTCTTCCCTATTGACATTTCGAACTCTGTTCGGAAGTGAGCAGAGAGAAAGTACTGATGAAGCACGAAAGGGGAAAGCCGAGTGAGATAACTTTCCGTTCCCGACCCAGAATGGCAGAAATGGAGGGACGCATAAAATCATAAAAGACAGCGTGGGGCTTTGAGAATTAAAGAGACTTGATTTTTTAAGAATCCCAGAGGATATGGTTCACAGGTAAGAATTAAGAATCTGGAGTTTAAATAAAAAGCGAAATTCGGATTCAGACATGTTCGTCTTTCATCAGAGACAGAGACCCTTTTGAATGAGGATTCTGTGGAGGGAATTATTGTCCGGACTCGGGAGATCTCTCGCGTTTCTTGGCTTGGTCGGATATGGAATTGAATGTCCGTTTTAAAGATGGGGAGATCTTCGCGGCTCCGACTTGGTCAATGCAGATCCCAAATTAAATTGCTTCTCTTCTTGGAAAGTCCAAGCATGGGAAATCGTAACTGATACAAGGATCGACTTGATACAAGGGGGGGACTTGAATGCAAGCCCCGCCATGAGGATCGATCATGAGAGAGAGTCAATTTCAAAACATAGAATATGGCTTCTTCATGCATTCAAAAGATCAGTCTCTTCTTCATGCATTAATCAAAAGATCTGTCTCTTCTTCATGCATTCATCAAAAGATTAGTCTCTTCTTCATGCATTAATCAAAATATCACTCTTCTTCATGCATAAATCAAAATATCAGTCTCTTCTTCATGCATTCGAAAGAGTCTCTTCTTCATGAATTCAAAAGAGTCTCTTCTTCATCATTTTGCCATCATCAAGGTGTCATTAAATTAACCTTTCTTTAATTTTCTATATATATCCGGGCTTCTTATTCATAAAGATGTTAATAATGCATCTATTTAAAATAAACTTTTTTTTTTATAATAGGTTTGCACCTGCGACATAATAAATGACGATGTAATTATGAAGAATGAATGAATGGTGATATAAATAATATAGAAAATATGTTATGTTGTGACACCCACTCGGAGGTACGATCGCGAGTGTGGAACGTCGCGAAAACCACTTACAAAAAGGGTATGTTTGAAGTTGAACTGCATGCAGCACTTTGAAGGCGAGACTTATTGGAGAAGTTGTACATATCATACGTGTAAAAGTTTTAGTTCCTTCTCTGAGGAGGGTGGGACTTTTTATAGTGGGTTCTCCTCTTCTTTTAACTGTGGCAGCTGCTTCTCTTTCGCCATGATTGTCAACTTTGTTTTTCATGTCTCCACTGATCGATCTTCAAAAAAATCTTGTGATCTTTAGGTTCGATCGAGTAGTCTTTCTAATTACTACTTCTCTTGTCTTCCTTTCTCCCCATGATGTACACTGTAGATTCACCCCGTCGAAGCATAATTTCACCCTCCGCCCAGAGAACATGCTTATGTATTTTTAAATATGTTTGTGTGTACACTTCGGGGAAGCTGAAAGATATATTGAGAGAACGTGGGTCCTCTTGCCTCACTATAATATTGGAAAAAGAATTAATATATTCATATACATCCCATCATATATACAAGAATCGATATAAGGCAAAAAATCTAGTATTTGAGGTGGCTCCCAGGGATCTGGCAGGGGATTTAGCTGCACCATTTTTTACAATTTCCTGCTTTGGAGGAATGCGAGCGTGAAGTAGCTTCTATCTATTCTTTATCATATTCATCTCCCCTTGAAGTCTCCCACCACTGAGATGAAAACCACCCGGAAAGATTGGGTTGATGAATTCAATAATACTAGAGGATTTTATAGGACCCACAAGTACCTTGCTTTTTGTTTGTTTATATATACCCAAAAGGACTATTAACGTCGGCCGATATTTATCAGGATATACACTGTGAATTTTCGGCCATTTTATAAGCACGGTAACTGTTGGAGCTCCATAGTTTACCAATTACCAACGACGTCTGGGTTTTATATTATATAGAAGCAATTATATGACATGAGTACCACTGGCCTAACTTTGTTAAAATAGCAGAAGCTGAAAACATCGTGGAAAAGAAGATAAAAAAGTACAGTCAGGAGGAGTCTCTATTCGGTGCCTGGTAAGGCCTGACTTTGATTGACACCGGAAGAGACTCTTTCAATCCCCCCAATATATATAATATTATGGCTTATACGGAACTCACCTATGTTATTATATAGTGCGTCGTACGTCGTAGCGTCAGGAAGCAAATCAAGACAGCTAGAAATGAAGAAAAAGAGCGCTATTGTATACAGGCAGTTGAGGGTGAGTAGCTCCTATTCATGTTGTTATTTATCATCTCAGGCTTCTTTATCATTGGACTGAACCCAAATTTGTATCCCATGATATCAACCTTGTGTTGTGTCTGATAAGACAAAAGCTATGCAGCAGAGCTGACGGCAGGTTATGACGAACAATAAAACAAAAGAGTAAGAGCTACCTAGACGGCCGGACACTCGTATTAGATCAGTAGCCATGCTTACATGACGATAAAAGCAGAGCTCAAGTGGCCGTGAAGCTTCTGACCTTCTCTGATGACTGTAATAACGAAGAACCAAAGCATGTGAACGCACGTGAAGTGACAAACACAGAAGAGTTGTTGCAAACGAAAAAACATTTTTACATGTTTTAATTTGACTCCAAAACAAAAGAAAACCCGGTACTGCTCACGACGACAAACGATATTTCCAACAGTACTTGTATGCAGAAAATAGTCAAGGAAGCCAGTTTCAGATATGGGTTAGCTAGCACAAACATCTATCTATCCCTGGTTAGAAACCATAATTGCTTGCTAACGCCATTTATCTGGTTGAACTAGGTTGTCCTCGCACAACTGGCAAGACATGCTATAGTACTTGTATGCAAAACATGCCTCAGGATTTTCATGACAAATAAAATAACCCAGCTTCGGACACAGACTCCCTCGCTAGAAACCATGCTAACTAGTGTCATGCATGTACCAAGTTGAACTAGGGTTGTCCTCTTTCTCCTGATCAGCTGCTTTTGAAGCTAGCTAGCTAGAGAAAACAGACAAGATGATGATCTAGTCGACGTCTGCTGAATAACGCTACTAACATATACTGTTATACTAGAGCCAACGGGCACTCCACACAAGCAGTAATATATAATTAAGATGGAGAATTACACGAACATCTTATCCTGAAAGTGACAGATTTCTGTTTATGAAAGAAAGTTTCGCTGAATCTAAGAGTAGAGGCGACATGATTGTAGAGATCGTGAACACCCGCCTAACTGGGAAATATCTTTCGTCGTATTTGATCAGGCGTGCAGTAGAACTGTACCTAAAGATATTAAGCTGCACTATATAGTGCTAAAGAACTGTGCCTGCGCTCAAAGAAGCAAGCTGCTTTAACCACCTAACATATTTTTCCTTCCTAAGTCACCAAGGATAAGGCAGGAAAACAGTTGACCGACTTGAAATGGAGTGGTAGTACTGTCACTCGACTACGAATCCTTCTTACCTACTTTTCTTTTATTTTAATTTGCATTAAAGATGACAAGAAATCAAAACCGAACAACTTTTCCTACAGGCCAGATTCTCGGTGTTATGTGTTGAATCGTTAATTAATACCCAAACTCTTCCTGTCGACAGTGTGATCTCTAAAAATGGTTAGAAGGCATTAGGTTTTGTCCTTAATAAAATGCATAACACAAAATATCGTCAATCGCTCCAGCAAATAGAGTACAATAAAGTCGACGAGACAGATTTTCATGTCGTTGTTTAGTGGCTCAGCGTTAGCCTAAAACAGAGATTCTGCAATTGGGTATTGCTATTCTATCTGATAAGAGAACTATGCCGTCGAACAGATGGCGGCCTAAACAAGACACAGAAAGAGAAGGTTCCCCAGAAAATAATCATCCAAAACGCATGGCTGGGATCGGCCTAATAACGATATCATGCACATGTTGACTAAAACCCAAAAAAGGAGTTTCTCTGCTTTGATTAATTAAAACTTGCAATTATCTGAGAAAAGCGTATGAAGCACCCAACAAAAAGTTCGTAAATGGAACTCCAAATTCAAAAAGAAAACGGCACCTGAGGCTGACAAACACCGGGGCACAACCTCAAACAAATACATAATTTCATTTCAGCACGCCAAGTTGGCTTTTGGCATTTGCTACCAGGCACGGATATATTTTTACCACAGCCACAACTTCCAACAAGAATTTGTCTTGCCACAAGAAATCAAAGCTGCTCAAGAGATATTTCTAACACATGAGAAGATAGTCAGCACATGAGAATGGGACATCAGCCTACTAATATCTGTAGTTCCTAATCTATGGACTTCCCTTTCTGGATTTATCCATGTGAAGATAGCAAAGTTGAATTGAGTGGTAAGCAAAAGAGGCATGTCAACTAAAACCATATAATCCTTTTCTTCTTTTCTTTTGTTCAGAACAGTCAAATAAATATGTGGCGGCAAATTCATGGGATCTGGAAATAAACTTTTATGAATTTATGAAGAGCATCCATGTGTCAAGAAATGGAAAAGAAAGTTAACTTGTCTGCCTACGTGAAGAAAGATAGTGTCAAATCTTTCATTGCTCAGCTGTCAAAGTCTTACATCACTTGTCATTCTTTTAATATATTTATTAAAATAAATCCATTTATTGCAAGCAGTGTATTAATTAGGAAAAGTAGAATCCAGCAAGGACAAAAAATAATAATTTGAATATTCTCCCAAAAGAAATTACCTTCCATAGCAGCTAGGCATAAGAAAAAACAGTGTATGAGATGAAAAGGAGCATAAATTCAATGAAACGCTCGCTGGAGTTACGGTCTTCTCAATGTTAAATACAAAAGACAGGATGGTGTTTTCCACCTATTGGAATAACCACGAGGTACTTAATAATGCACTCAAGTAGCATGACTCGAATGGTGGATTGATGTCTAACTATACTCTTGTTGTAGGACATACCAGTCCTGTAGATTTAATTCTTCATTTTTCTTTTGTTCTCAGATGTATTTTTATTTTCTTTCTCTTTGCTCTTTGTTTCTTGTAATTCTTTCTATAGTACTTTTTTTAGAGCAATTCTTTGTATAATATTTATCATAATTCTCAAAAAAACGTCTCCTTTCTTCCATAATAAATTTAAGATGTCTATTTTTTTGTATCTTCAGTACTGACATTATGAGCAAACCTCTCCAATTCAAACCAACAGCACAAAACAAGCAAGAATAAATTACCCAGACCAAAAAAAAGCCCAGGGGGAAAAGCAGATGCGTTGGGGACCTGCTGTTATACACATTTAAAAGACTGTAGTAGCAACAGAACCTTCTCGATCTAGAAGAGATACTCTCCACAGTGCCCTTATCTTAACCCCATACGATGATAACAATACGCAGATTCACGAAAATATGTATTTTAACAGCAAGAATGTATGTTAAAGAGGGAAATATAAAGAAACTCCAGTGTTGCAAGCAAAATTAATATGAGGCAAAAAATAAAGAGTGACCACATCCATTGTTCTTTGTTCAATGATTTCCAAAACCATGGAGAAACATTGTCCAATAGCTAAGGTAGCAAAGGAATTGTGAACCCAATATAAGTCACATTTGTATGCATCAATACAAATTAGTTGGCATCTTTTTATTTTAGGGCATCTCGGTGTAGTAAAAATGATATAATTGATTGTCTGATATCAAGATCATGCTAA
Organism: Aristolochia contorta; assembly: GCA_022405105.1. Taxonomy (NCBI): domain Eukaryota; kingdom Viridiplantae; phylum Streptophyta; class Magnoliopsida; order Piperales; family Aristolochiaceae; genus Aristolochia; species Aristolochia contorta. The sequence goes on along the minus strand of CM039666.1, from coordinate 4,791,981 downwards.
GTTCAGGTAGAATTGGGATATCCCAAAGAAAGAGGTTTTCTTTCCTTTCACTAGCCTAGTGTGCAGATCAGGTGGCTGGAAGCTCTATATACAGGACGGCTTTAAAAACTATTTAAACTTCACCTACGCTTCTGGATTTTTACATCTTCCTTTCTCTCTCTCTCTCTCTTGCTTCAAAATTTTCCCAGTTACTCCTCAAAGGAGATGTTTAAAGCACATTTCTGACAGCAGCTCAATGGATAGGATCTGTTGAAGGGGGTTGCATGGTCGGAGACACTCTTTTTTCCTATTATACTCACTTCGGTCATGATGATGCGACAATGGTGGAGTTGACAGCCCTACTCCAGGGCCTCGGCAAAGGATACTCTGTGGTCACCATTACTAGGGCAAGAAGGAAGAACAACGCTTCCCGCTGCTTCCTAACACGGTGAACTTGAGCAGTAGCTCAGTGGTCGCATGGGAGAGTTTGTAATAGGAGGTTTTGTGTTCAATTCTCCTTAGAGGCACAGGGGAATTCGACTTTAAAAAAAAAAAAAAAAAAAAACTTTCCTTAAAAATAAAGAAAAAGATCTCCATTAAAATTTCAAGTAACTAAGTAGCATCCTCCTTGAGATTTCGGATCTCCTAGACCGACCATTCCAGGAGATTCCTGAACCTATACCAAGGTTATGGAAAAATAAATGGTAATTCTGAAAACTATACCACGAAACGGGAAAAATACCGAAGGTAAAAAACTATTTTTGTGGTATACTTTTCACAACCATGGTATGTTTTTCATAAACGCAGTATGGGTTCAAGAATCTCCCGGACCGGTCAGTCCAGGAGATACTAACTCTCTAGAAGTGCCAATAATCTCATACACACCTTAGATAGGAAAGGAGTCCAACGTCCCTACCCATGGAATTTCCTCTTCCCCTTTGACCTTTTCAACTCTTTTTGTATTGCAGCCACCCAGCTCTTGTAATCCTTGCTCTCCTCTTCAACGGATTTCTTCTTTCTCCATGTTATAAAAAATAAAATAAAAAATTAATAATTAAATAACCACCCTTGGTCCCCAATTTTTTATTTTTTATTTTGAAGAGATTGATTCCATTACATGTGGGATATAATACGATGCTACATTGATTACATCTATTGTTGTTGGGGGTATCCCTAAGCTGTAGCTGGCTTAAGGATACTCCCTCAGTTAGGCCCCAATTTAATCACACACACAACCTTTCTTCCCTTCCACTTATTCATTCTTCATTGTTGCACAGACAGCATGTCCTGTCTTTAAGAACCATATAATTTGCATCAAACTTGAAATAACAACCTGAGAAGTTTAACTCAAAGAACCTTAACCTAAAACCCACTTTTGTTAATGAAAACGTTTTCTTTTGAAGAGAATACATTATTTTGAAGAATTTAATCTCTTGATTTTGGTTGAAATGACGAAGAGCCCAGACTTTTGAGACTAATACCAAGATATTTCAATATAAAAACCAGTAAGAAAGTTGCCCTAACATACTTTGGGACTCTTTATTTATAAACTTTACTGCTTGTAATACTGTTACGAGTATTTCGTAACAACATCAGTGCTGACCATCTTGGTCAACTCATCCACCAAGTACATCAAAATAAAAGTCTGAAGAATTGGACACATTACAACAAAGTATGACTATGGTGTTTCTTCAATTGTGAAAGATTGTTCCTCAACGAGAGTTCTGTCTCTGATAACCACAGATAACGTTAATAGTCCTACTCAAACCAGAGAGAGAGAGAGAGAGAGAGAGAGAGAGAGACGGGCGTAATTCAAAAATGAACCAGAAACTATAAAGAAAATAATCTCCTTAAAAACACTCTTCAGAAACCCCTATTATCAAAAGGGTCTTGTTCACCATTTATTGTTTCTTGATAAATCTTTGTGCCCCAAATCATAACTTGCGTAGGAGATGCTTCAGACAAATTATAAAAGAATGATCTAGATATGATTGCCGACTTCAATGTTCAACTGATGGACTTCTCAAAAGGCTCACAGAGGAAATTATAAACCTGCAAAGGACACATTGTGCAGGGGCCACTTAACACTTAAGCCCAACCGACCAGGTATTGGATAACGCCCTACGATTGGATAAGGACCTAGGAGCCCAGACACGGCCAGCCTCAAGCACGGGGCATAATTAAGAGAGCTCATAAAGCTGCAGACATAAAAGTAAACTTGAGCTGAACCAGGAACTCTCATAGGAAAATTTAATTTAAAAACAGAAATTGGAAAGTTAAGTACACTTTCTGAAAAAAAGTATACTTCTAGAACCAGAAAATTGCCTATTTACCTAATTTAAGATCATACTTGCCAAGTGAGCTTAAATTAGCGTAAAGTTCCTAAAAAATACAGCCATCAAGCCTGCTTGAGTTGGCACATTCTCCTAAATGAATCCATGCATGTCAAACAGGAAGGAAGTGAAACAAGGTAGTGATTGGGGAAGGAGGCAAAGCTTTTGTGGAAATATTACAAAGTGATTCAACCAGTAAAACAACCATGCAAATGGACTTACTGGACTTTGATGTCTAATACTATTGGTATCTTACCCTTGCTACACAAAAAGCGTACAACGTGATACAGGAACTATGCAATCAGGAATTCCTGAGCAAGGAAGCTTTGTAGATGGAGATGCTTTATTACATTAAACCTTACATCATCAAAACTCTTTACTTGTGAAGGAGGATCATATATCCCATCAAGTTTGCACAGGCTGGAATATTGTACTCACTGAGCCATACTTGTACCTAATCTGGCTACCTTTCTCACTACATTTTTCACATTAAACCAGTTGCTTAATTTGATTGGATTCATCATCATAAGACCCTTATGCGTGTTATAGCCAGCTAGGTTATCTTTGTCCATTTTTAGAGTGAATATTTGTTAATTCCCAGTTAAGAAAGTCACTGGCAACTTGTAGAAGTACACTTAAGTTTTTATTCCACTTATAAGAAGCGAGTAGCTCCTTGAGAAGTTTCAATAATCTGCGAACCAAATCAAACCTTAACAATTTTTATACATAAAACGTCTATGCCACAAGTCACTGGCTATCATTTTATAAGTAATATATGGAAATAGAAGAACAGTACTATTTGGATGGAATTCGACAAGATCCAAATATCACACAAAATAAACCCCTCTTACTCTTTAACTGTCTCGTATAACTTAAGAGTATGCTAGAGTGGCATAACTACAATGGTTTTCCTTCCAAATTTCAATTGGTACAGCAGAAGTATTAACTGCTCGCCACATGTACTGCTGTTCACACAATCATTGATCTTTGAGTTGTTGCTAGTATGAGATTGCATGCTCTACCAAGAAAAACATTATCTATGGCAGGAATGTCAGACAGGCAACATAAAAGTACTTCACTACACCAAAGAATTATCATTTTATCATTCAAAATGAGATAAATTTTTTGCACGTATTATCTGGATGCATATATAAGAGCAAAATTATGGATGAAATAATAAATTTAGGAAGAGAGACAAAATCATAGGCACTATCAGATAAGTTATTCCAAAATCCGTTTACTTCTCTATGAAAGATTTGACATTTCCCATCCAACGAATAAGCTCTGTCTTATCTTTGTTTGTCACATACTCATGCAAGAAAACAGCAAGCTCGTCATTCAACCCTCGTTCCTCCAGGAACTCCCGCATAGCTTCCTGAAGCTCATCATCCAATTCTCTGCAATCAATCGATAAACTGTTAAAAAATTAAGCAACACTATAATTCTTAAAACCATAAGGTGGCCGCAAATACATGGTGCACAACTTGAATCGCTTTTAAGTTGAATCACTGATTCATGGAAGCCAACAGCTGAACATATAAAGGTGAAGAACGCTGAAGAAAAAAGGTTCTTTTACACATAATCGGGGAACAAGTGCTAGCATATCGAGCACTGGGAGAACAAGGACAAGTGACTCACACAAAATCAGGCCCCATATAAGGCTTGGCACGCAATTGACGGTTCTTCAGCAGGAAAACCTTCTGAATTTCCAAACTATCCGGCCAGGCGGAGCAAATGAACTGCAAAACTCCCCCATCTTCCCCTTTAACTACGTCGACAATCAAACTGATGTGGAGACGGACCTCGTTGCTTTCGCCAGATTTTGATGCGGGCACCGCTCCATCAAACATAGTAACCTCAACTTTAATATCCTCCTTCTCTCCATATTTACGCCTCAGTTTGAGCCACTGCTCGCCCGGACAGTCTTCGATGATGAACGAGCTAAATTCTTTCTCGGGCTTCACCCAACAAATTAAGCAATAAATTTTTCAAACGTTGCGAAAAAAAAAAAAAAAAAGAAGAGAGGCAGTAACAGCCAAAATCAGTGGCATACCTGTTTGGGCGGAGCGTATTCGTGTTGGTATTGCATCTCCGTCCGGAGGATTCTGAGGATATTAGAGTCAAACGCAGATTTTCGCATTTCGGCAATGTAATTCCGCGAAGGGTTGTGAATAGGAGCAGGGTTTCTCGAGGGGAGCAGAAATTTAGGAGAAAGGCGTGAGAGCGTCCTTCTTGCGCGTTGGAAGACGCAAGCCATACCTCCTCCCCCTGTGCTGAATCGATTCAATGTATTCTTCTTGTACCTCGACAACCTTTCCAAAATCGTACCTTCAGACCTTCGTCGCGCTTCTCTCCACTCGAGTCTCCTCCCCTCCCGTTGAGAGTCCGATTCCAGGGGTTTAAGGTGGGGTTTAGACCTTAGAGGTGGTTTAAAGGGCTTTGGGGTTTTAGCGGAAACGGCTACGGGTCCTCCCGAGTCACGAGTCACGCCTGCAGACAGCATCTGCTTGTGAATATAACCCTATTACGGTATTACCTATTAAATTTTTAGATAATTCTATCTTGATTATTAAATAGATGTCAATAGTAGTTGTGCATATTTGATCACTTTTAAAACTTTAATATATAGTTTTAATCTTATAACTAATGCTAGCTGCAATACCCGCCAATCTGAAACATTTAATAAGATTAAAATAATAATATATTTTATTAAACCCTAAAGCTAGTATTTTATTAAAAATTCTATAGCTTTTAGGTCTAAGAATAGAAATATATTAGTTTATCTTTATTATTGGTCCACAAGTTTGTAAAGGAAGGTTGATATGACTTTTAGTTAGCTACATCACCTAATATGATCCAAGAGGAACGCATTGGTACCTTTTTTTCCATTTAAATATTTAGAATAGATCTAGTGTTCTCTTATAAATACATGGAGAAAACATTCATGGCGAGAAGTATGGAGGGACCCTACAATTTCCTCACTCCACTTTTCTTTGGTTTTTCAAATATATGCACGTATTTTCTAAAAATACTGAAATCTCTCTCTCTCTCTCTCAAAGAGAGAGTTTATCCAAATGCATCACGTGATTTTGATGGTCAAGTCATTCATCCCTTGCCTCATCCAATCCCGGTACCTTAGAACATCCTAAACTCCACATATAAAATACAAATATGCAATTATACCTATCTTAGTCGCTTAAAGTTTGACCCAAGTCGACGTTTTTTATTTACGTGGAATACCACCAGGAGTAAGTAACTGCCGAAAATTTACGGTTTAGTTGACTGTGAAATGGGATGCATCATGCATGTGGTGGGGAGTCTGTTGACGTTTCGGTTTCTCCCTCTCTGTCACTCGCCGGTTTGCTCCATGTTTGATCAGACATACATGCCCACACAAATAATGGCACTGACGACAGTAAAAAGTTATAATCCGCATTGAAAGATAAAAAAAAAAAAAGCACGACATCTTTATCCTTCATGGATTTAGTTAATCGGTCTGCGGTACTTACTACTTATTTTAATCCTAATCAGAATTCATTCACCCCCGGTAAAACTGTCTTTTGAGGGAGAAGAGACGGAGGGTAAAAGTTGAAAATGGGGAAAGATTATTACTAGAATAGAATAAATGCACTGCGGGGGAGGGGATGAACAGGCAATAAATTCGAACACGTGCGGAGCTGGTAATTTTGAGTCGAAACGGGGGTCGTTTTCGTGCATCCGGTTTTGGATTTCGAATTCCCGAGAGAGTTATATTATTAGACTCGAGCGAGTGAGGGAAGCCATGTTTGGAGTGTATTAGAAGAAGGCGAGTAGGGATTCTTCGCGGAGGTTGCGGAGCGGCGCTATCCGCCGCCGGGGGAACCGAAGAAAAAGCTTCCGACTGGGTCACGCAAGGCGAAAGGGGAATTTCGAATTTATCAAACTCCGTTTCGTTTCGGCCATTTATTCTATTATTTATTATTCCCAGCTTCTCTCCAAATCCGATCGTCCTCCTCCGCTCAATGGATCTTCGTCGTCTCGCCGAAGAATCACCACTACTAGTCTCTTCTTGATCAACAGTACCGGTGAAGAAGAATTCATTGTTCGGGGAAAAAGAATACAAAAATGTTCAGAGCTTTCTCATCGAAGCGCAAAACGGGAGCGGTGCCTGTTTATCTCAACGTCTACGATCTCACGCCCATCAACGGCTACGCTTACTGGCTCGGCCTCGGCATCTACCACTCTGGCGTCCAAGGTCAGGGGTTTTCCTTTAATCTGATCAAAATTAACCTCATTTCGTCCATCTGCGCGTACTCTTTCTTCCAATTGAGCGGGGATTCTTTTCTTTCTCCGTCACTCAGATCTCGCGAATTAGGTTTTACTTTTTTGTGCACTTTTTTTTTTTTGGTTGTTGTGAGGTATGTATATATTTTCCGTTTCTCCGGTTTGCAGTTCACGACGTGGAGTACGCGTTCGGCGCGCACGAGTACCCGACGACGGGGATCTTCGAGGGAGAGCCGAGGCTGTGCCCGGGCTTCACGTTCCGGAAGTCGATCTTGATCGGTCGGACGGATCTGGGCCCTAGGGAAGTCAGAGCTTTCATGGAGAAGCTGGCCGAGGAGTACACCGGGAATACCTACCATCTCATCACCAAAAACTGCAACCATTTCTGTAACGACGCCTGCCTGCGTCTCACCGGGAAGCCCATCCCCCGCTGGGTTAATCGCCTCGCCAAAATCGGTACTTTGATCTTCTTCTTCCCTTGTTGCAGCTTCACTCCCCCCTCTGTTAATTCTGAATCTCTCTCTCTCTCTGGTGATGGGGACGGTTGGCCATCTTTACTCCCGGCGTGGGGCTCTGTAAGATGCGCGAGCGATGAGACGCTCGCTAGACGCCGCTCAGCCCTACTTGGCAGGTGGCAACTGCAACGCTCTTCAGGCGCATTGGTCTCCTCTCCCGATGCGTCCGCTTCTTTTTTCTGAAATTTATCCGCTTCTTTTTTTCTGAAATTTATGCTCTGACCGGGATTCTTCAAGCCTCGGACGGATATCTGCGAAAATGCGCAGGACGCCCGCACGTGTGCACGGCTTTCGAGAGCCGTGTACAGCATTCATGGATCATGGCTGTCACACTACTCCCGGACTATTTATGGACTGTGGACGGTCCAGATCGACCGGGATTCATATTGAACTTCTCCCTGGAAGTTCCACGTGTGCTGCTGCCACTGCGCTGCAACTGGAACACGGGGATTTTGTTTAATTTTTCTTTCTTCCAGTCCTATTTTAAATCGTGTTAACAGCAACATTTGGTTGATCAAGTCTTTCGCCGGAATTTGTACAGGCTTGATCTGCAACTGCGTTCTTCCGATCGGTCTTCACGTCGCCGGAGTTAGACACAGAGCCGACGCGCGAATCTGTGAAGGAGAGAGGAGGAAACTCAGGAGCAACTCGAATCGATTCGATTCTTCTTCGACAATATCGACTACGACGACTAGTACGACTACGACGATTACTGCGACATCCGCTCCCGCATCGTCGTCCTCTACAAAACGGAGCAAAAGTAGACATAAGCGCTTCAGTTCGCCTTCTCCAAGCCTCGGTTGATCCTCTACGCAGTGAAGCTCGATGATGATCTAATGGAATATTCTGACTCGGCTGGCTTACCGAAGAAAGTAAACAAACCCGGTACGAAAGCCGCTCCTAGCTGCGAGTTGTTGTTTATGATTATTCTCTTTGATTTGTTTCCTAAATTCCCCTTGTCCCAATCTAAAACCTCCTCCCATTTCCCCATTCTTCTAATTTTGAAGAAAGAAAAAGAAGAAAAAATGCTAACTGCTGCGGATGAGGAAACGGTGCAGCATTCCTGTACATTTTTTCGGAAACAGAATTTCGAGTGTAGCCAGATGATTAGAGGTGATAATGACAAGATTCGTACCTTTTGTGTCTTTTTGTGAGTGTTTTCCTCGGTTGGGAATCATGCGTGATAACTAAAGCCTGATGTAGTATAGTGTGAGTCTTTCACTCTTATATATAATTATATTAGAAGAGGATGGCGCGCTTCCATCCAGGTCTTTGTGATCTTTGGTCTTGCCTGCCTTAGTCAGCTTTCGTGGGAAATCGACAGATCTCAAATTTTGAAAACGATGGGGCCAAGAGTAGCAGGAGTGGAAAGATTGTTGTCATTCCAGTGAGGTGTTCCAGCATGCTCCAGCATGCTTTCTTTCTTCGGATATCTATTCAGTCGTTTCTCCCTCGACTGAAATTTCTTGCTCCTGCATACCCACGATTCTTTTGAAATTCAAAAAAAAAAAAAAAAAAAACAAACAAACAGGAGGAAGTGAGAAATATGATCTGGGTTGTGCTGCTCTAATTCGTCCAAATCTAATAAGGCCAAAAACCTCTTATCACTTGTGTTTAAGAACGGACCGGGAGGGTGTATGTTCGTTGGAAGAGGAAGAAAGGCACAGGCGGGCCCCATTAGAGTTGATTAAAAGGTTGTGGGTTTCGAAGGGTTGGTCATACATAATTGACGCGATCATGACGTCGGGGTCCTACCAGCCTGAACATATTTTTGACTGGATGAAGAAATTTTACACATTTTCAGTCAACAACAGTACCAATCTGTGATGTAGCCGACTCTCGTCACAAAAGGCCCTCTCGACACTCGACAGACTTCCACTCGATATGACTTTTCTTCTGCATGACTGACTGCTGTTAACGCTGTTTTTCTTTCTTTCTTTCTTTCCCCTCTTACTTGGTTCTTTCAAAGTTTTTGTGGGTTTCGATATCCAGCTATTTACATCTCCATACGGCCACGTCCGCTATAATTGATTCAGTGCGAGGCAGACATGGCTGTCCTTTGACACGGAACTGTTCACTGTCGGAATCACTCTTCTGTAACACTCTTTCACGTCTTAATTATTCCAAGCGGCCAAGCCTATCCTTGTGTTCTTCGGGTCATCAGTCATCTTGTTGGGCTCTACTTTTCCCTCTAAATCGGTCGCCCCTAGAACTTAATTTTCTTTTGGTAATTCAATCTCGACATTTCACTCCAGGCTGCCGCTGATTCGATTCAAAACTAACAGGTAGTAGCACAGTCGCCAGTCACCGCTCTAGCAGACTCACCAGGCACGCCGGAATCATGAGTATGTTGGAAGCATCATATGGTTTCCAACTCACTGTTGCTGGACATGGACAAGTACGAAAAAGCGAAAATAATGGCTTCAATCCAAAAGCAAGAGATTCTTCTTTCCCTTTCCTTCTAAAGCCAGGACCAAAATTGTTTAACACTTGCGATATGCTCGTCGTACATTAATTACAAGAAAAAATAAAAAATAATAAATAAGGAACTGCCTATGGGGATCATATGCAACCATGGTCTGGATTTCGCTCTCCTCATAATTCTTTCTTTCTTTCTTTCTTTATTGAAAATAGAGTTCTGTTTGATTCTATTATATACCTGGTGAACGTTAATTAATTAGTTAAAATCAGGAGGTTTACAGCTTCTCATTTTCCACTTTCCAGTTTAAAGAATGGACTTATATCATGTGTTATTTTAATACAATTGTATTAATTTTAATTTTCGTGTGCGTGCGTGTGACAATGCAGCAACAACATTTAAGACATTATGTGCGAATTCTGCGTTTGTGTTCTTCTATTTAGACATCTGAATGCTCAAGGAATTTAGGATCAATAAATATTAAAACATGCTAGTCGCAATTCCAGACCAGTATGTACACATTAAAAAGAAATTCTCTAGGAATTCAGTTTATTAATGAATCGTACTTTTTCTCCCTACTTCTCCAACTCATTTTCAGGGCTCCTTACCAGACCAGTATGTACACATTATATTATGCATCAAGCCACATCAATAGTACCTTCTAAGATTTATGTAAGAACAAATACGAAAAAAATGCAATTATCGTATATGATCATCTGTCTGATATTAATATTTATTAGTGTATTCTCTGTAGTGATAAGAAAACTGAAGTCACGCATTGATCAATCCTAATTGAAAAGGACCGTTAATTTCAGAATGGGCAGATAATTCCAGTCGGATGCATTCGTTTTCTAAATAAAAAACTTGGAAGAACTTGTTGAGAAGAGAAGAATCTGTGAGACGACGAAAGGAGCCAATAGGAAGCATAATTATAGACAGAAAAACTTCCATTTACATGAGTTACAGAAAATAACATCTTTTTTACAAGGTCAAGATGAAATTATGTTACAAGAGCGGCCTCAAGAACACAGCAGATTACAATAGATTTTTCAAGTCTATCCCGGTTGAACTTAATGGGAAGTGAAAGAATATACCAAAAGAAAAATACAAGAAAGAGATACCATTAATTTATTGGGGGATCGTAACTTCAGCTTCCTCGTTGGATTGATAATTGGGATCTTCTAATGTAGTTTCGGTTGTCTCATCAGATTGCATAGTAGCTTCCGCTGTCTCATCGGATTGACCAGTAGCTCCGGCTTTCTGATTGAAATCTTTTGATCGAACCCTGACACGCTTCCCTTTGAAATATCGGAATTCCCATGTTGCAGGGGGTACTTCTTTACTAGCTTTTCATACTTGTCATCCATACCCAATTTCTGGAACACATCTCCCACCATTTTAACAGTTGAACTGTCTGGCTTGACTCCGAGCTCCTCCATGTCAGCAAAGATCTGCGGGATATAGTCACTCCCGGTTAGGTGCAAAAGATCCACAGGCACATAACATGCTCCAAAATCATGTAGCTACAACTATATATGGGGGATATAAAATTTGCTCTAGTACAAAACTCCAAAAAGTGGCAAAATAATGTCAAGACTCAAAACTATGGTAAAGTCGATGGTTTTAGACTTGGAATAAGGAAGACATTTGTGCTCCAGAAATTCTAGGCCAGATCATGTTGCTTGAGTTAGGACGGGGCTCGAGCCAAGTTGGGAAAGAGGGAGAAGGGCACACAAGCAAATTGTTCTCCACCAAAGGTGACTCACCGAAGCTGCACTTTGCCTTGGGGAGTTAATGTAAAGAGAGAAATCTCTAGACTGTGAATTGCTGTGAATAGTACAATATATAGAATACATCTGAGAGTTGTTACAACTAAAAGAAATACAGATTGGAAGGAAATCTTCTTATTCAAAATTTAAAAAGATTGTGATTCTGAGAAAATTCGATAGATTATGATAGACTGTGATATGAGAGGATAGAGTCGTTAACACAACCCCGCAAGTTAACATTGTCGGAAGAAACAGTTAACTTGGTCTTGAATCGACTATGTGCAGATCTGGAAAAGCTCTTTGTGAAAATGTCAGCAGGCTGGTCGATTGTTGGTACATACTGAACTTTGAGACAGCCCCGTGCAATTCTTTCGTGAACAAAGTGATAATCCAATTCAATGTGCTTTGTTTTGGCATGAAAAACCGGGTAAGTAGCTATGTAAGTTACCGAGATATTGTCACACCAGAGTGTAGGTGTGTGGAGTATTTTAATTTGTAGCTCCTTGAGAAGTTCAAGGAGCCAAGATACTTCAACGGTTGCGGTTGCAATTGCACGATATTCAGATTCCGCGCTGGATCGTGAAACGGTCTGTTGTTTTTTGGAGCACCAAGAGAGAAGATTATCACCTAGAAATATACAGAACCCAGTGGTCGATCTTCTGTCGTCGGGATTACCTGCCCAGTCAGCATCCAAGAAAATATTTAAATCAAAAGAATCAATTTGAGATAGGGTAATGCCATGAGTGATTGAGCCTTTGATGTATCGAAAAATTCGTTTGAGGGCTGCCCAGTGAACATATGTAGGATTATGTTGAAATTGGCAAACTTGATTAACAACGTACGGGATATCGGGCCTTGTGAGACACAGATACTACAGAGTGCCAACGGCTGATCTATATAAAGTTGCATTTGGCAGAGCACTCCAAAGAACTTGGATAGTTTGGTACCTGAAGCAGCAGGAGTGTTGACAAGTTTGGTGTGCTGGAGATCAAACCGAACAAGGAGATCGTTTGCAAGTTTTATTTGAGAAAGATGGAACTGAGATGCTGAGTAGGAGGACTGGATTCCAAGGAAGTAGTGCAAGCGGCCTAGAGATTTGACAGGAACATGCTTGTTTAAAGATAGAATGATATCAGCAGTAGCCGCCTTTGTGTTGGAAATAAGGAGAACTTCGTCCACATAGATTAATAAGAAGATAATTGTGCTGCCGTCATACATGTAGAACAAAGATGCATCGGCCTTGGAACCTGTAAAACAAAGCTCAAGCAATAAAGAGGTAAATCTGGTATACCAAGCATGAGGTGACTGCTTGAGACCATATAAAAAACGATTGAGTTTGCAAACATAATGAGGATGAGCAGGGTCAACAAATCCCGGTGGTTGAATCATATAGATATCTTTTTGTAATTGGCCGTGTAAGAAAACGTTTTGTACATCCAGCTGCTGAATTTCCCATCTTTATGTGAGAGCAAGGCTGAGTAATAAACGAATAGTGCTGGGTTTAATAACCGGACTAAAGGTATGAAAATAATCCAGGCCTTCTTCCTAATGAAAGCCCTCAGTAACCAGTCTAGCTTTAAATTGCTCAATCGTCCCATCTGGACGTTCTTTGGTGCGGTAAACCCAATTACAGCCGATTGGTTTTCGGTTAAGTGGAGGAGGGACAAGGGTCCACGTGCGATTGGCCAGAAGTGCATTGATCTCTTCTTTTATTGTTGTACGCCAACTTAGATCCTTAATTGCTTGAGAGTAACAAGAAGGCGTGGGGGAGGAATATTTTGTGGGGGCCATGGGTTGAGATTTGCTGATTTGTGCTAGGAGTTTGGGTTTTAAAGAGTTTGTACGTGATCGGGTTGTCATTCCATGTGTGGATAATGGGGCAATGACACTTGGTGTTGGAAGTGGGTTGGGATTGTTTATTGGAGATAATGGGGGACAAGATGACGATGTAGTGGGATTTGGTGTAGGAGAAAATATTGGAGAATATGAATTAGGAGAGCTTATTTCTGGTCCGGGAAAGGAGGAAGGAGTTAAAAACGACGGCGAAGTGTTAGGAGAGGGTAGAGAAATTTTAGAAGAAAAGATAGGAGACATACCTAGAGCCGAGAGACGTAGACGGGTTCTGTCATTAGGAGCAGGTAATTGCGCTTTTCTGAAAGGTAAAATATGCTCATGAAATGTAACGTGCCGGGAGATGTAGATTTGATGAGTGAGTGGATTTAGGCACCTATACCCCTTGTAATTAGGGTGGTATCCTAAAAAGATGCAGGGTGTGCTGCGAAATTGCAGTTTGTGTTTATTTTGGGGACGTGAGGAAAACACAAATAGCCAAAAATGCGAAGAAAATGATAATCAGGTGGGGAGTGGAATAATAATTCATGAAGAGTTAATTTGCAGTTGGCTGCATAATTTATTACTCACACAAGAGCATAGGTTTGCTTTCGTGAACCAAATTGGAGGCCTTAACTTGTCAGCCGCAACACCTTCTGTACACGTTGTCACCTATAATAACAGCCGTGGCAGAAGAGGAGGACGTACAACAAATCGTGGACGTGGTCGAGGCAGCGGTCGCGGCACCAATACAGCTCCCTCTCAACAGAACTCGCGTCCTCGACAAGATACACGTCCTCAATGCCAAATCTGCAACAGACACAACCACATGGCACTTCAATGTTATTTTCGATTTGATCAGACGTTCCAGCCGGCACCAGCATCGGCCCTCAATAATATTCATCTGTTGACCCGACTGCTGATGGACTTTGGTTTCCCGATTCTGGTGCGACTAATCACTTCACTGGTGATGCATCTCTTCTCCAAGATCGTACCCCTGTTCAAGGTGACGACCATGTCACCTTAGGTAACAGCCAACAAGCCTCTATTAAACTCAAAGGATCAATTTCTCTCTCCCTTTTCATTAAATAATGTTAATTTTGTGCCACAACTTATAAAAAAACTAATCTCTGTTTCCCAGTTTACCAGAAGTACTAACACGTTCTTTGAATTTCACCCTGATCTCTTTTATGTAAAGGACCGACGAATGGGACAGGTTCTTCATCAGGGGCTTCTTAAAAACGGGCTCTATGCTTTTAGAACTTCCTCCACACCGCATTGTCTTAGCATCACAAAAGACTCCACTTCTATTTGGCACTCTCGATTGGGACATCCATTTGCTGTAATCACCAAATCTATTTTACAGTCACTATCTATTCCTTATGTTGCAAATAAAATATCGCCTATATGTGAACTTTGTCAAAGGGCTAAATCACATGCGATTCCTTTTGAGAAAAATAAATTCAAAGCCACCAGTCCTTTACAATTATTATCTCTTCACATTTGGGGTCCTGCCCCTATCTTATCCCATGATGGCTTTAAACATTATTCATCCATCGTCGACTCTCTCAGTCATTATACGTGGATTTATTTTCTCAAATTAAAAACTGACATGTATTCTATTCTTCCTCAGTTTACCACTTTCGTACAAAATCAGCTTGACACTCGAATAAAAATTATCCAGACCGATGGCAGATCTGAATTTTTAAGTCGAATGTTTCAGGCCTACTTATATGCCAATGGGATGTGCCCTTACACACCCCAACAAAATGCGGTAGTCGAGCGCAAACATTGACACATTGTCGAAACCGGCCTTGCCCTTCTCTCCCAAAGTTCTGTCCCCACGTCCTATTGGGAATCTGCCTTTTACACGGCTACATATCTCATTAATCGCATGCCCGTTTTAACCAACCACAAATTAACTCCTCATGAATTATTATTCCACTCCCCACCCGATTATCATTTTCTTCGCATTTTCGTCTGTTTGTGCTTTCCTCACTTACGTCCCTAAAATAAACACAAACTGCAATTTCGCAGCACACCCTGCATCTTTTTAGGATACCACTCTAATTACAAGGGGTATAGGTGCCTAAATCCGCTCACTCATCAAATCTACATCTCCCGGCACGTTACATTTCATGAGCATATTTTACCTTTCAGAGAAGCGCAATTGCCTGCTCCTGATGACAGAACCCGTCTACGTTTCTCGGCTCCAGGTATGTCTCCTATCTTTCCTCCTAAAATTTTGTCCTCTCCACCCTCTCCTAACAATTCGCCATCGTCTTTAACTCCTTCTTCCTTTCCCGGACAAAAAATAAGCTCTCCTAATTCACACTCCAATATTTTCTCCTACACCAAATCCCACTACAACGTCATCATGTCCCCCATTATCTCCATTAAACAATCCCAACCCACTTCTAGCACCAAGTGTCATTGCCCCATTATCCACACATGGAATGACAGCCTGGTCACATACAAACTCTTTAAAACCCAAACTCCTAGCACAAATCAGCAAATCTCAACCCGTGGCCCCCACAAAATATTCCTCTCCCACGCCTTCTTGTTACTCTCAAGCAATTAAGGATCTAAGTTGGCGTACAACAATAAAAGAAGATATCAATGCACTTCTGGCCAATCGCACGTGGACCCGCGGCTGCTGATATCATTCTATCTTTAAACAAGCATGTTCCTGTCAAATCTCTAGGCCGCCTGCACTACTTCCATGGAATCCAGGCTTCCTACTCAGCATCTCAGCTCCATCTTTCTCAAACGAAATTCGCAAACGATCTCCTTATTCGTTTTGATCTCCAGCACACCAAACCTGTCAGCACTCCTATCAAATCTGCCAGATGCGACTTTATATGGATCAGCCATTGGCGCTCTGCAGTATCTGTGTATCACAAGGCCCGATATCCAGTACGCTGTTAATCAAGTTTGCCAATTTCAACATAATCCTACAGATGCTCACTGGGCAACCGTCAAACGAATTTTTCGATACATCAAAGGCTCAATCACTAATGGCATTACCCTATCTCGAATTGATTTTTTTGATTTAAATATTTTCTCAGATGCTGACTGGGCAGGTAATCCCGACGACAGAAGATCGACCACTGGGTTCTGTATATTTCTAGGTGATAATCTTCTCTCCTGGTGCTCCAAAAAACAACAGATTGTTTCACGATCCAGCGCGGAATCTGAATATCGTGCAATTGTAGCCGCAACCGCTGAAGTATCTGGGCTCCTTGAACTTCTCAAGGAGCTACAAATTAAAATACTCCACACACCTACACTCTGGTGTGACAATATCTCGGCAACTTACATAGCTACTAACCCGGTTTTTCGTGCCAGAACAAAGCACATCGAATTGGATTATCACTTTGTTTGTGAAAGAATTGCACGGGGCTGTCTCAAAGTTCAGTATGTACCAACAATCGACCAGCTTGCTAACATTTTCACAAAGAGCCTTTCCAAATCTGCACATAGTCGATTCAAGACCAAGTTAACTGTTTCTTCCAACAACGTTAACTTGCGGGGTTGTGTTAACGACTCTATCCTATCAGATCACAGTCTATCATAATCTATCGAATTCTCTCATAATCACAATCTTTTCAAATTTTGAATAAGAAGATTTCCTTCCAATCTGTATTTCTTTTAGTTGTAACAACTCTCAGATGTAGTCTATATATTGTACTATTCACAACAATAAAATCAATGGATTCAATCTAGAGATTTCTCTCTTTACAAGTTAAGGCCCCCAATTTGGTTCGCGAAAGCAAACCTATGCTCTTGTGTGATTAATAAATTCTGCAGCTCTTGGAGAAGAAAAGGCTCAGTCCCAGCCGTGACAGACATTATAAAAGGCTCGTACTCGTGACCTAATCCATTTAGGATGAAGGATACAAGGTCTTCTTGGTCAAGAGGGTTTTCTACGGCAGACAAGCTATCAGCAATATTTTTCACTTTTCCAGGTATTCTGGAATTGTTTGAGTTCCTCGTTTGAGGTTTTGTAACTCAAGGCGTAGGTGCAAAATTCTGGCTTGTAAATTAGAGGAATAAGTGCTCTCTAAGGTTTGCCACATGCTGTGGGCTGTAGGGAGGCCTAACATTTGGCCTAATGCCGTAGGAGTGAGGGTTGACAGGATCCCACTGGATCGTTTGGTCAACCCGGAACAATGCTTCATAAGCAGGATTTGCCGTGGAAGTGGAATTATCTGGATTGGGAAGCTGTTTTGGGGGAGGTTGAAGGCTGCCATTGACAAAACCGATTACACCTTGACTCTGAAGGACAGGTAAAAACTGGGATCGCCAGAGAAGAAAATTAGTTCGATCTAACTTTAAGGAAACACGGTTCTGGATATTAGTTACCGTGAGGGTGTAGGGCCCGTGAGAAGGACCAAGATGGAAGGTAGTGGGGAGAACAGGAGAAGCTGAATCCATGACGTGCTCAAGAGAGAAAGGCTGATACCATGTAAAGAGAGAAATCTCTAGATTGAATCCGTTGATTTTATTGCTGTGAATAGTACAATATATAGATTACATCTAAGAGTTGTTACAACTAAAAGAAATACAGATTGGAAGGAAATCTTCTTATTCAAAATTTAAAAAGATTGTGATTTTGAGATATGATAGACTGTGATCGGAGAGGATAGAGTCGTTAACAGTTAAACCTTGGGTAGGACAGGTTATGCAACTTACACGGATAAAAGGACAAACAGAGCAAGTTGTTTTCAAGTAAATAAAACACGACCTCCTTGAGTTAGTTATAGAAAAACTGAATCTGGCAAGCTGTCAAGAATGCATGAATCTAACCTCAAATTATTGGAAAGTGGTCAAACTGATGAACAGAAGTTTAGCTGTGCTATAAGTAGGATACATTAAATGAATAACAATATGCAAATTAATTATGTTTTTTTCAAAGTTACATAGTAATTATCTTTTAGAGCGTTATTTTAGAAAAAAAAGAATGTTTTACAAGTGGAGATAGGTGATATAGCTCCAGAAAAAAAGTGGATCTAGTAAATATACAATTTCCAGAAAAAGGAGGCACGGATTTTTAATAGAGAATAATAAAATATTTTCAAATACTTCAGTTAATACTCAACAAATGGAACATCAAAAAACAAAAGCTACATGAAATGCACTCCATGAATGGGAAGTATAAACACACCACAATGGACAATATACAATTGTAAATAACAACTATTTTTCCCCCTTTCTTTTTTTTGCTTTTTTTAATAGAAGAAACCATGATGATAGTGAAAAGAATGTACCTCAAATATCTTCTCATGCATATCCTTGCTATAATAAATTGAAATCATTTTAGTATAGAATTCACGGGGCAAGTTCTCCAAGTTCTCAGAAAATATTTTTGTCCAAAGTTCTTCAGCTTCTTCTATTCTCCCATCTTCTGCAAGAGCATTTAATAAAGTAAAATATGTTCCCATGGTTTTGCCTTGTCCTTTGCTTAGCATCCACTTTATAACCTACAAAATTTGAACAGTGATTACAAACAAATATAGATGTGGACTGTAAAGAAAGTGTCCCTACTGATTAACATGTACAATTACTTGAATTATCCTTTTCCATTCCTTGTCACTCTCTAGAGTCTTCAGAGCTTTTTTCACTGCAATCAAAGGGAACTCCAGCTCCCAAGCAACAAAAGAATCAAGGGCTCCATATACTTCCTCTTTCACGTTGGATAACCCTTTGATCTAGAGAGAGCATAAAAAAGATGTTACCAAATGGAGACCTGGAAAGACAAAACAAGGTAACTAATATTTTCTTTTATTTTTCTTGTGAAATGGTTAGGAATTCATTAGATGATAGCAAGATAATATATGGTTGTTCTCCATTCTTTGTAGACAAAATAACTGTTCAATAGAAGTCATATGTACTTTCTGAATATGACATACCCAAAGCCATGCAAGATCCACAAAGAATCTAACATCCATGTTTTATCAAGTTTTTGCAACTTTTTAGCCTTTGAATCATAGAGGTACAAGTGATTTCTGTGATGCTTGGTCTCAAAGCAAATTAGAGTTCTAAACCAGATTGAACCCGGAATAGGACAGCCAAAAGGTTTGAGTTCAATCCAGTCCAAACTGGTCCAACTAATTAGAAATTTGGTCTTCACAGAAAAAAAAAACAAATGACGCGAGGAACTTCCAAGCCTCGTTCTACAAGGGAGGTTCCTCCAACCACAAAAGATGGAAGGAAAAACGCTACCTTCAGCTTGCAAATCTAATACTCTCTTGGAAAATGTTGGAAATGGTCCCCATTTTGAAGCATTGGAAAGGTGTTCAGTTTCTTTTAATTGAAATTTACTAGGTGGCAGTAATTGTCATGCTAGTCTATTTATTTCCCATTAAAATGGGTTCTACATATTATTTAGGGCTGAGACAGAATGGAAGTTGGTTCTAATCAACCTGGTCAGACCAATTTCCAGTCAACCTGAACTAGTAATTGGAATGGTTTGAACCAAGGTGTGGTTTCTTCTAAATTTTGTAAGCAGTCAAACAAGCAGATGTTGGAACCTGGCTCTTCCAAGACACCTTTCAGATAGTGAAGCAACACAATATCATCTCTCTGCTCACCTCCCTTGAGATTCTATATAATAGAGGCCACAGTAAAAGTATCATGATGCTGAATCTCAATGGTAGAGAAAAACATTGCCCTACTCCAGCAGGTTTTAGATGTGCAGTTATTAGATATTAAGAATCTAAACTAATTGTGGATTATGTTTGAATTTTTCTATAACTGATGATTTAGCTGAAGTGCCAGCCTTACTTTCATCGTATAATTGTTGACAAGAACTTCCATTTTCCTCTCTTTGTGGGGAATTCATAATCATCAGGTCTTCAAAGGGATGAAGCCCACCCTTTCTCTCCCTCTCCCTCTCCCTCAATATCACACAAAGAAAATCTATAGTTTCCGCAGGATGCATGTTTTGTTTCAATCAAGCGAGAGGATTATCCAAACCTCCAGTAGCTTAACAGAAATTGTTTCCTCTTGTATTATATATATTTGTTAGAGTACATGGAGCTTTAGAAAAGTGATAAGGAGTTTTAATGGTTAACACAGTCAGGTGGCCTGATTGCCACCGACACATTTCATTCTTTTGCTTAAAAGTAAGAAAATGGTCCAGATCTTTTTCTTCTCTCATTGATGCATAAAATGGACAACCACCACAAAGATAAAATTTTGTGGCAAATTTTGTGCAAGCATGATTATGATAACAAATTTTACCCAGAAAAAAATAATTTTTAAGTGAATAATGACTATAAACTCCTAATAAGCAAAAAAGAACTTGAGCAGAGCTCAGTGGTAACATCAGGGAGTTTATAATGCGAGGTCTTGGGTTCAAGTCTCCTTAGGGGTATGGGGGTTGGGTTAAAAAGCACTTTCCAAAAAAAAAAAATGTGAAATTAAAGGATGATCAGGAAAAAGCATATAGAAGACATACACATTCAACAAGTTTCTGTGACTTTGAAATGGTGCCTATTTTCTTCCGAGATTTCCACACACGGGGATATCTTGGTCTGGGCCCTTTTGCAGCACAAACCTGAGATTAATTAGCAAGAGAATAAATAAGGAAACCAAACTGATATTTTACAAAAATAAAATTATTGGGCAGTTTAAACTCAAACATGATCTGCATTAATTGCTTATTGACAAGACTACATCTATCAAATGCCTTTAAACTAAAGAATGGTCACTTCTAACATGATGATTTACATATTCATATTGAGAATGAGAAACTAGAGATACTTAATGAGACGTCCCTTGTGAACTCTGACCTAAAAGCTAACTAATAATTGCATGAAAAAAGTACAAGGTAGTATAGCTGGCAACTCAGGAACATACCACAGGATTATTCAACTTTTCTGAAAGTCTTATTAACTCTGAACCTCTGGGGGAAAAGGTTGTAGCACACCCAAGACTTAGCATCCTGAGGAAAACATACATTCATGTGTCCAAGAATCAATTGAATTGGATTATAGACGCGATAATTAAACTTGTACTCAGAAATACAAGTCAAGGTATACAAAAGAAAACTTAAAAACAATCACTATTCCTATATGAACAAACATAAAACATGAACGTAATGAAGCTATACATGGCATAAGAATTCAATAACTATTCCACAAATGTCCTTGAAAATAATGATTTTCTCCCAGATTTCTTTCTCGCTTTCTTATTTGTTTCTAATTGTATGAAAAAGATAAAGAAGCAATTACAGGCAAGGCATAATGAAAGTTGAATAGTGCATACTGTGTTACCACCTCTTTTGCTAGAGAAAGTTTAATGATCAGATTATATGAACAAAAAGAAAAGGTTAGCACCTCACTCCAGCAAACATCAGAGTTTCACTGGCACCAGATGCTTCTGAGCACTAGTTCTCAGGCTAAGTGTAAAACCACTGTCAAACTAGAAAATCACATTCCTCGAATCACTGCACCAATTCCATTTCTACAATTTTTGTATAAAGGAGACGCCTTCTTTACCAAGTAAAGGGCCACAAAAATGAAACAGAATAAACAGCTCGTGAAAATGTACTACTCACTCCAGTACTACTTGACACATCACATAACAAAGAAACCAAGCAATACTCTAGAAGCAAAAACTTTCAATCACATATGTCCACCTATCCAAAGCATGGCTTTCTCCAAAAAGTCATAAAGTCCAAGCAAGTGAAACCAATGATCTCACCCACATCAGTCATTGTCCAAAAAAAATCCTGAAAACTAATTTGCTTTTTTAAGTCATTTGAGTTTGTACCGCAACAGTCTTATTCTTAAGAGAACCTTTTCATAAAACCAAAATTTAAATAGTATGATAAAATTCAAACGATTAGAGCAGACATCATTCTGGGTCTGCAAGCACTCTTCATTTACGACAGCTTGCCAACAACTCACACTGACCATGAATACACCCATAAGAAGCTAAATAAGAACTGAAAACAGTAGCATTACTCCTTTTCAGTTCTCCGTCGAGAAACACAACAGCGTTAGGATAAAAAAACATATATTTATAGCTCCAAGAACATATCCCACAGTTCCTTTCAGAGGGAAACGAACAGGGGATTTTGCATCAAAGATAAATAACGAAGGAAATCAATAACATTTGCAACTTTTTGTTCGGGCCTCGGAAAAAAGAAAGGAAAAAAACACTCTGAATGCTTCGAAAGAGTCACTCTAACCTCCTTGATTATTTTAATGAACTCTGCGTAGAGCCTACTTCAAATTCTTTCAACTTCGAAACATTCAGAGTATCGGTAAGCTCTGGTCTCCGTTCTTCTAAATTTTGAGTATATTTTAGAAACCTTACCTGTTTCAAAATGGTTTCCAACCCAGCGAGTTGATTCGTGAGTCCGGGACACAAGGCGGAACGGTGGGCCGCATTTGCAAGTCTGAGACACCAGTTACGGATTACGAAAATTCAAACACTCTGAGCCCAACTCAGTAAGCCACTTACTCGGGAAAATTATTCATGAAAAAGTTCAGATTTAGACATCGCAGTATAACATAATCATTTGTACAAATTGGCTTACAAACATGCAAACTTTGAGTCAATGATTTTCTTCTGAAATGGTACTCTTTAGCAAGCTTGTGTCTGATACACAAGCTTCTGAAATGGTACCCATAGGACTATGTACTTGTCTAAAGATTGAAATCACAAGTGAAAAGAATTAAGAGTATTTGTCTGATCAGTTAGAGAATATAAATAAAAACAGCTCATAAACTCAAATATGATATACGTACACATATATATACTTATCTTGTAGACAACCTACAGGTAATTTCTTGTAAAATTCTCTCTCTCTCTCTCTCTCTAAACATATTATGCATCCTTAAAACTTGAGCTTTTTTCATCTCATCTCATAATCACATAAATAGTATTGTTACTTAAATGATGAAAAAAGTGGTTGAGCTAAAGTGACAAAATTGATGATTATGGTAATATTGGTATTTCTTTATAAATAAAGAAAGAAGAGAGTTTGAGAGAGATGTGCAATTAATATATATGAAAGAGATTGACCTTGCTTTATTGTTTGAAAGGAAACCTAGTTTATCAATATCATGTCATTAACTCTGATACCAAATGGGAGTGGATGACAACTTGTTGAAACCCTAATCCTAACCCCTTATCCCTTTCCATGGTTACCATGCCATTTCTTAAAGGTTTGTGCTCTTTAATTTGGCTAGAATAAACATTTTAATTAATGCGATCAACGGATTTATACAATTTCTTGTAGCCCTAACCATATCCATATATAACAGTTTTTTTTTTGTTTCCGGTGCTATTTTGTTGTTTTTCTTTATCGATTTGCATCCTTTAACGGTTTGCATTCTTTAATAGTTTGTGTTGGTGAATTTGCGTTTTTTTCGATGCCATAGACACATGTTTTAGTTAAAAATGATTTATGACTCAATCTTGTTCTTTTTATATATTTTAATTTATTTAATGTTGATAAACGAGGTAATTTATTTTACAAACTTTTGGGTTTCATGATGCATCATAACCTTTTATCTTCATCAAACAACCAAAACTAAAACATATATAGTATATCTTTCATAATCACATTTCTCCATTTCTTTGTCTATCCTTAATTATTAAAATGTTTTTTGAGGAAATAACTGAAAAATGTTATTTCCCCAATCTGCAGTAAACATTGACACATTCTGGGTACATTTTTTGAGTTTTCATAGACATGATTATCAAAAAGTTACCAAGAATATATATGAGTACACATTCTGGGTACTCATGATATACTTATATATTAAAAAATTTATTTGCATACTTTTTTTTGTTAATTATAAGGTGAAAATATTGGTCACCTCCATATTTAAATCTATCAAAAATATGGTTACAAATTATGTAAGAGATCAGCTAGAAATAGCTAGCTTTTGATCGATATTGAGATAAGGATCCCCTTAATTATTTCGATACTATCTAGCTAGGGAGTTCCTATAGAGATAAGGATGATTACTCGCTATAGGAAGAAAGTTTGAAGAGCCAACTATTTAATGATCCACCAAATCATAAACTGGAAAGAAATGGGTCGACTGACTATGTATACTAACAATCTTAATTTGAATGTGATATCCATCTTTAATGGCTTCTTAATTGTAAACGTCCAGTACTGGAGGAGAGAAAAAAAAAAGTTAATTGGAGTAATTCTTAATGCTCTCTTTCCCAGTCCATCCCAATTATCTGAAAAGAAGTTGATGCAGATTTACATGAGCAAAAGGGTGCGAGCGATATATCTCCATATATCTCTTCAATGTTGGCAGTGTTTTTCTTATTATAATTTCCAATAAGGAGCACCAAAAAAAAAAATACAAAAAAGAAAAACAGAAAAAACTCTTCATAAAACGGACGGAAATTGAAATGCTCCAGGTCAGCGGATAAACTTTCTCTAATTTAATTTGGTCCCTGCTAGCTAAAGCAGAAATGAGTCATATGGGGAAGATGGAGCCAGGGAAATGATGGGAAATGGGACTCGGCAATAACTACAGAGCAGGCCGCCTTGGTCTGTTATGGTAGACACTTCCCAGTAGCAGGAGTGAGGCTCCTGCATTTTCGCTCTCTCTTTTCTGGCCGGCCACGCACGGCCAGGCCTTCATCCTGCATGCCTACAAAAAGGCCACTTTGCAGTTCTCATTTACCACGGCCAATATCTTCTGATCTCCTCATCATCATTGTTTTTCTTTCTCATATGAGTCTTCTTTTTGCCGATCCCAGCTTGATGATCTTTTGGGTTTCTCCGGCCCGGAAAGCTTCTTCTTTTCATCTTCTTCTGTTCGATCGTGTGTGTTCGTGATTAATAACCTTACTTATCCTCTTCAAATGGCGGATCAGTACAGCTCGCTCACTACCACTTCTCATCTCTTTTATCCTCCCCATACTCCCCCCGGTATTCGAGTAATGCTGGTGGATTCTGATTGTACTTATCTTACTATGGTGAAGAAACTTTTGGTCGTTTTCAGATATCAAGGTATCGAATCTATCGACCGTACGTCTGCTTATTCTATCTACTAGTACTACTTCTGATCGATCTTTTTCTTCATTAATGTTTCTATTTTATTCGTTTGATCTCATCTAGTCTTTCAATATTTTATCTTCGGCTGGTTGATATATAGCTTAGATCTTTTTTTTTCTGTTGGTAAAAGTCGTTAAAGTAATTAAGATATTCCACGGAGTCCAAGAAACTGAATATGATTTACAGCTAATTGCTTTTGAGATCGAGTTCCTTTATTCCCCCTTCATCTTCTTCTTCTTTTCTCAGAATTTTGGTTTCTCCATGCATATATGGTCTCTAAGGCTTTATTTTTTTTTTTTTTTTCCACTATGATATTACTTTAAAATCCAAAACAGATTGGTATTCTTAAGTTTTAACTGTTAATTAATTACAAGGTTGAAAACATCTGTTTTTATTTTTTTTGTTTATTATGATAATAGAATATTAAATAATCTCGTTTTAATTTATATAAACATGGTAAATGCTCGTAATTTTTTTTTATTATACCATGAAATAAGAATTTGTAGCAATATTCCTAAAATGCTTCATATATCGTACTTGCTCTCAATGACGTCTAGTCAAAGAATCTTTTAAAGTTTGCGAAAAAAGGGAATTTTACTCCTTAAAGAGAAGTACAATATCACGTTTTGACAAGTTCGAACATGTCGAAACAAAGTTTTAAATGCAAAAACCGAAAAACTACATGTGCCCATGGTTTGCTCTTCTTGATCTTGTTCTTCTCGTTCTTCTCGTTCTTCTCGTTCTTCTCGTTCTTCTCGTTCTTCTCGTTCTTCTCGTTCTTCTCGTTCTTCTCGTTCTTCTCGTTCTTCTCGTTCTTCTCGTTCTTCTCGTTCTTCTCGTTCTTCTCGTTCTTCTCGTTCTTCTCGTTCTTCTCGTTCTTCTCGTTCTTCTCGTTCTTCTCGTTCTTCTCGTTCTCTCTCTCTCTCTCTCTCTCTCTCTCTCTCTCTCTCTCTCTCTCTCTCTCTCTCTCTCTCTCTCTCTCTCTCTCTCTCTCTCGATGTCTCAATACTTTCTCACTCAAGTGTTAACCAATCTTTGCTTGTATATAAACAGTCAAAATCTTCGCATCATCAACCCACGCATGGCGGGAGATACAGAGGAGGAGCTGCAAAGTCGACATATTTATGATCGATGTTCAACTACCGGACTCGAGTGCCTTCGACCTCATAGACAAGATTAAGAACAGATGGAACAACGTCCCTGTCATTTGTAAGCGTTCATTCATCTGAATATTCTTTCATGTTTTCCTTTCAAAACAAGTACTATGTATATTAAATCTAATACAACATATGTAATATTTAAACTAAGTTTCTTTAATTTTTCAGTGTGCTCCTTGAACAATGATCTGGAAGGTCTGAAGAGAGTAGCGGACGAGAATGGCTGCTTTTACATGAAGAAGCCAATAACAGTGGAGAATTTGGAGAACCTCTGGAAGTACGTCGGACGGAAGAAGAGAGCTGGTGGAGGGACGCTTGAAGGTAGTACCCCTAATGAAGGGAACGGGTCTAGCGCGTTACATGAAGCTGGCGAAACCTCTAATACTAAGAAGCAAATAGATCAGGCCGGTAACAGAGAAAACGAAGAGAAGGGAAAACCTACAGGGAAGAAGAAGGATCAATTCCATTGGAGTGTTCCCCTCCAAATCCGTTTTTCAGGGCAATCAAGAAGCTGGGATTCTGCAGTAAGATCACAATTAACTTGCAATTAATTTGTTTGAGATTAGTTTTTGATAATTGCATGCATAGATCTGCTTGTTCACATCTATAGAACACTTTTTAATGGTCATTGCTTTCTTTATGAAATATTGTAGAGGCAATTCCAACCGACATATTGGACTTAATGAATGTTCCACAGTTAACCAGGCAAATCGTTGCTAGTCGGCTGCAGGTTCGATTTGACTCATCTGCTTTTACCTTTTTGTTTCATTTATGTAATGTTATCCCGTCCATATTCTGTATCAAACAGGAATTGTCTGAAAACGTTTCTTTGGTTAGGCACTGACCAGATTGTTCAAGTTAGCAGCTGTATTTATAGTTAAAGATTTGATAAAACACTTCATGACCTTTATGAATGTTAAACCTTATTGCGTATATCCTGTATTGTTTATTAGTACTGTTACTGATCTATGTTCAGCAGCTTAAACACACATATATCGTCTATCAATATAATTTGTAATGGTAGTGTCTTTCCAACTTAGAACAGTAGTATCAAAATGGTAGAAGTTTTCTAGTCAGTCATTCCTTGTGTTTTGAATCCTATGCGCTTCTAGGATAATTAATTGCTCTCTTTTTGTCTTTTAAGTCTTGTTCTTATAATAACCCTCCTTCATATTTCTGAATGCAGAAGTACCGTCAGTTTAGGAAGAAAGTAAGCGAAGGTAAAGGCAAAAACATGCTCTTGGCTTGTATGCTGCTTTAATTAGCTGATTAATTTCTATACATGCAGCTCTTTCTGAAACAGATCAACTGTTTTATTCTAATTATTAATTAGTTCTCACGGCTACACATGATATTTTTGGATGCAGCAATTTCATCGTATTCCAAAAAGTATCACCCTGATATGCATGCTTACTTTCTCAAGAAATTCAATCCCGAGGAAGAAACTGATGCAGACCGGCCATCAGCTGGCTCCTCTCGAGTAAACAAGTATAAATCCCGGCAAATTAAGAGGCGCCGATTGAATCCTAGTACTAGTACCAGTTCTTCTTCCTTCCTCGGAGAAATAAGCTTCAGCAGCAATATTGTTGATGATTCTTCAGGTTATTTGAGTACAGATCAGAATGAATTCTGGTCTGAAGTGACCAGTAATGCTTCATTCCCCATCGCTGAAGCTTCAGTAGTAATACTTCCCAATATTTCCGGTGCTAATTCACTCCCTGATGCCTTAGAGCTCCCCCATATTGCTGGTGCTTCTCGTGCTTCGTTCCCCCATATGATCACAGGCGCTCGTTCACTCCCGGACATCACAGGTGCTTCACTCCCCAATAATATTGCCGGTGCTTTGGGGGCTAATTCACTCCTTGATCATATTGCTGGAGCTTCAGTACTAGTCCCCGGTGCTGGTGCTTCAGTAGTCCCAACTGCTGGTACTGCTTCACATCCCATTCCCGGTTCTTCATTTTACAATAATACTGCCAGTGCTTCATTCCCCAATACTGCCGGTGCTTCATTCCCCAATACTGCCGGTGCTTCATTCCTCAATACTGCCGGTGCTTCATTCCCCAATACTGCCGGTGCTTCATTCCCCAATACTGCCGGTGCTTCATTCCCCAATACTGCAGGTGCTTCATTCCCCAATACTGCGGGTGCTTCATTCCCCAATACTGCCGGTGCTTCATTCCCTAATACTGCCGGTACTTCATTCCCTAATACTGCCGGTGCTTCATTCCCCATAGCCGGGGCTAATTCGTTCCCCACTGCTTGTGCTAATTCGTTTCCCGCTACTGGTGCTTCACATCCCATATTTGCTGGTGCTTCATTCCACATTTCCGGTGCTTCGTTCCCCATTGGCCCTGGTGCTTCGTTGCCCAATGCAGGTCGTGCTTCAGTACTCCCTATTACCGGTGCTAATTCATTCCCCATTGATGGTGGTGGTTCCTTCCCCATTGATGGTGGTTCTTCACTCCCCATTGCTGCTGGTGCTTCGTTCCCCATTGATGGTGGTGCTTCACTCCCCATTGCTACTGGTGCTTCACTCCTCTGTACTGCTGGTGCTTCGCTCCCAAGTACATATGGTGCTTCATTCCTCAGTACTGCTAGTGCTTCATTCCCCTGTCCTTCTGGTGCTTCACTCCCTGTTTGTGATGCTTCACTCCCCAGTCCTGCTGGTGCTTCACTCCCCAGTCCTGCTGGTGCTTCACTCCCCAGTCCTGCTGGTGCTTCACTCCCCAGTCCTGCTGGTGCTTCACTCCCCAGTCCTGCTGGTGCTTCACTCCCCAGTCCTGCTGGTGCTTCACTCCCCAGTCCTGCTGGTGCTTCACTCCCTCTTTGTGATATTGCTTCACTCTCTAGTTCTGATGCTTCTTTCCCCATCACTGGTGCATCTTTCCCCACCCCTGGTGTTTCACTACCCATGTATGGTGCGTCACCCCCCACTGCAGGTCCTTCACTCCCCATATATGGTGCTTCACTTCCCAGTAGTACTGCCGGTGTTTCACTCCCCGGTAGTACTGCCGGTGCTTCACTCCCCGGTAGTACTGCCGGTGCTTCTCTCCCCGGTAGTACTGCCGGTGCTTCACTCCTCGGTAGTACTGCCGGTGCTTCACTCCCCGGTAGTACTGCCGGTGCTTCACTCCCCAGTACTGCCGGTGCTTCACTTCCTACTAGTACTGCAGGTGCTTCACTCCCTAGTATTGCGGGTGCTTCAATCCTTTCTACTGCTGGTGCTTCACTTCCTACTAGTACTGCAGGTGCTTCACTCCCTACTAGTACTGCTGGTGCTTCACTCCCTACTAGTACTGCTGGTGCTTCACTCCTTACTACTGCTGGTGCTTCATTCCCTACTACTGGTACTGCTTGTGCTTCACTCCCCTATTGTGATGCTTCACTCCCTACTTCTGGTGCTTCATTTCCCATTAGTACCGGTTCTTCATTTCCAATTGCTGGTGCTTCTAACTTCCCCACTCCTGGTGCTTCACTCCCCATATATGGTGCGTCACCCCCCACTGCTAGTCCTTCACTCCCCAATATTCCTGATGTTTCACCCTCCACTGCTAGTCCTTCACTCCCCAATATTACTGATGCTTCACCCCCCATCGCTGGTCCTTCACTCCCCAATATTCCTGATGCTTCACTCCACACCGCTAGTACTGCTTCACTCCCCATAGCCGGTGCTTCAGTAGGCAATGACTACAACTGCACTGACTTTGACTTCGGCTGTAGCAACAATATTTCAGAGTGGGGGAACATTTTTAGCCCAGATAATTTTGACTTCAGCTGTAGCAACAATATTTCAGAGTGGGGGATACTTCGTAGCCCAGATAATTTTGACTTCGGCTGTAGCAACAATTCAGAGTGGGGGATAATTGATCATGGCCTAGATAATTTTGACCTCGGCTGTAGCAACAATTCAGAGTCGGGGATTCACGGTCCTGATCCTAATACCGCTGGGCCAGCAATTCATAACAGTAGCGCACCGAGTAGTAGTACTGCTTCTTCCAACGTACGAGAAAACTGCTCCAGCCTTTCCCGCAGTGACACTGGTGGATTTCAGATTACAGATGGTAGTGTGTTCCCCTCTGGAGTCACTAACAATATGCCTGCTGTTCCAGTCTCTGAGGCATCAGTCGCCAATGTTACAAGTGTGCCTGTGCCAGGAAGTTATGCACAGACTCCATCAGTTCAAGCGGAGAATTTACAAAGCAGTTTCACGTTTGAACCTAATGGCGTCCTTGAACTGATTATTGATGATGAAGAGGCAAAGTTGGAGGCCTTTCTGAATAGTGGAGAAATATTTGGCACATTGTATTAGGTATCCCTTTATGCATCAGTAGTACAGAGTTGTTTCTTTTACATGATCTTGGTCTAATTTGATGTAAATATAGAATAAAGTCCTTTTAAAAGGAAAATTCTCATGTATGTAGCCATGTTCTGTAAATAATTAGTGGTTCCCTGCAGGCAATGTAGTTTGTTGTTTTAGCAGTTAAATCAGTACGTACGATTTGTTTAAGTTGTTTAAAATATTCCATTTAATTGATACAGTATCCACTTGTACGTACTACTGGGTGAACATTATTAACAGAACTGCCTGAAATTAAAGAACATTTTATTCAATAGATAGCAGGGCCATAGATTACGGAGAACAAAATTAAGGGCTCTAAGTCATGAGAAAAGACTTTAGATTTGAATTTCTTTTGCTGCCTTAATTGACCTAAAATCTCATGCTAGTTGCACTTAGCCCACGCACCTATCCCACACACTTATTAATCTAAACCATTGATGTAATCTAAAACATTGATGCGCCTAAACCATTGATGTAATCTAAACCATTGATGCGCTGCTAGGTGTGAATGGAAAATTAATTGTGTTATACAAATGGGAATTTATAATTTGGTTGATGCATGAGGGAAAGATTTTGAAATTCAGATCTCCTCTGAATACTCTCCTTGCATACCTGAAGGCTGAAGAGTTTCCAGATTCTTCTTTATTTTTTATTTGTGTCATATTGTATGCTTTCTCCTCCTCTAGCTATCTTCTGATTAATTTTGGGGTGGTTGTTTGATAGCTTAACGAGCTTAATCTGGTTCACATCCCCCCTCAAGCTTCGGTGGGAGATAATATTGCTTGAACCAACAAAGATGGAATAGACGACAGTGGCTGCATGACATGTAAGAGGACACCCTCCCCAAGTGCATGGAATCAGTAGGCTATATTCAATGTCAAGGGAGAGTACATGTAGCAACCAAATCGATTGGGTATGAAATGTCATAATCAGGTCGAATCAGGATAAGATATTGAAGAGCGCATATGATACCCCCTATAATGTGTTTTAAGCTATGTATTAATTTTGAGGCGAAGGGAAAAGCTACAGGATCAGCACATAACGGGGATGCCGGACACTTATTATGGAGAACGTGTGAGAGGTATATATATGTTTGTTTTGTTGAGAAGGAACAAACCCTTGGCGTTGGGAAACTTGTAACCAAGAAAGACATCTAGACGTCCACAAAATGTATCGATCATATTAATTGTAACCGATAATGATATATAGTTAAATAGAAAAAAAAACTCTACAGATAGACCCAGTTTTTTAAATAGATATTCACAAAATCGTTATTCATAAATTGGGAAAGGCAAAGGGTGATATATTGACTATATATGTACAAGTCTCTGGCGATTGGTTGCAGAAAGTTCATTGTTTTCAGCAAAAGGTACGTAGGTACATATGAGCAAAATCTCTAACGGCAGTTTCTTTCTGGGGCCGGGGGAATCATCTAAATCCTCCTGCTCGGCTCTTTTATCAGATAAATTAAATTTCTCCATTTCAATTCTTCTTTATATATAACGAAGAAATGGGTTATATAACGGGAAGGCTGCCCAGCAGGTACTTAATGATGACAAAAGAGACTCCGCATTAACTTCACAGCATGCTGCCTTCATCTTTTATGGTATGTACACCTAATACTTGGAGGACTGAGATTCCTTCGTACGCGCTCTTTCGGACGGGTGGAAGCTAAGAGCGTTTCGTTTCTGAGCAGTACTACTTAGCATTCACCATGCATGCTTACAAAGAGACCCATTTCCTTCTCTTTTGCCTCGGTCATTCCTCCCTCTAATTTAGTGGTCTTATAAATCTACCCGGCCGGCCCCTTCTTTGAGCTTTCTTTAATTTCTTCAGGATATATATTCTTCTTCTTCAGCTTCTTCTGTTTTTAAGCTCGATCGGTCTTCATCTTCCATATTCTTGACATTTCCAGAGAGTACTAAGATATAATTTTTCAAGTGATGGTGGGCGACTCGCTTGCGTCCTCTTCTCTGTTTCATGCTCTAGGTATTCCCCCCGGCATCCGAGTGATGCTGGTAGACGACGACTGTACTTACCTCACACTTGTGAAAAGCCTCCTAACGGTACTCAGATATAAAGGTATATCGATCGAATCTATCGGCTGTTTTGTTCTCCTTTTATATATGAATTTTTTCTTTCTTCAATATTTATGCTTTAGTCGTTACTGGGTTTCAATATTTTCTGTTAATAAATCTTTAATTCCTTAGCAAGTTTAGTACTAAAAGTTGAGAAGATGATCAAATAGCTAGGCAAATCCATGGAGTTCTTGCAACTGATTCACTTGTCGCTTTGGAAAGTTTCTCATGACGCGGCTTTCTCCATTTCAAGGCATGGTTTTTTTATTAGTTTTTTACCGTTTCCAATATGCATGATAGGAATTATTTCAACAAAAATTAGTACTATTTTAAATCGATTATCGTTGCCTATTTTTCCTACTGCTCACAAGTACTTATCGCAAAGAGAGATACTTTAATTTACTTAATTTTCTTTTTTTTTTTATTAGTAAAATACTTAAAAAATTTAAACATATTTTCTTGTTTTATTAAAGAATTTTAGATACATCAACAAAGTATTTTTCAGATAAACACGATATTTGTTTATTTTGCCTACGATTTTGTTGCATTACTATATAACATCTCGAACCATTTGCTGCCAATTTAATTGTGGTATGCCTACTGTGATTTTTGAGTTTTTATAGAGTGACGTGGCATCTCCATGGCAATCTAGGTAAGAGATAAAATAAGAACTATCTTCCTATTCTACAGGGAAGCCTAAACCCTAGACCTTATCTGGAAAGCCAACACAACCATATACTTTGATATCATTTTTCTTTTATGAATGCGCCGACGGTTTTATATAACTTCTTCTTCTCCTCCTTTCTTATCATTCTTCTTCTGGGGTGTTTGGCTAATTCTTTGGGAGCCAAAAGTTCCAGCTCTGCTCAAAGAGTGTTAGGATACACTTTATTTTACATAAACCTCTTTTTAAAGAGAATATTTCAGTACTTTAAAAGAGGTTCAAAATTAAATTTTTCCAAATACCTTTTTCAAAGAGTTGCCTCGAATAATCTTTTATCAACACATCTTCTTCTCCTTCGATCTTCTTCATCTTCTTACTCTCTCTCTCTCTCTCTCTCAACAAAAAAAAAAAAAAAAACACATTTGTTCTATGGAAAACAGGAGTACCCGATCCGAAGCAAATCAAAAAATGAACACAAAAGGATAAAGTGATTTGGCCGGTATATCCTATGACCACGGGTGAGAAGAAGGAGAGATCCACTATGTAGCATGTTCAACTACAGGAACCAAGATAACCAGGGTTGCAAAGAATTCGATTTTCCCTAATTGGCTGTAGTTTTTTGTCTGTAAAGAATCTTGCCAGAACCCCCCAAACAGAAACAGCTCCAGTTAACCACAAACGAAATCCTAATGGGCAAAGAGGTCCCACCCCCCTCCCCTACCAACACATATTCCGAAAAAATCAAACACATTAAATTCAAAACACATCTCAACACACAATTCTCTCTCTATGTTGCAGGTTTGAGTTTTAGTGTGAGGTTCAAAGTTGATATTACAATCTAAGCAACGTATACGGGGTCGATTATTTTTTATCTGTTTCATGCTGAAGTGTTCACTGATAATATTCTAAATTTGCTTGTACAGTCAAAATCTTCGCGTCTGCAAACGATGCATGGCGGGAAGTAGCCGAGAGAAACTGCATAGTCGACATATATATGATTGATGTTCACCTCCCGAATTCGACTGGGTTGAAGCTTATTGACAAGGTTAAAAACAAATGCCGCGACGTCCCAGTAATTAGTAAGTGTCCGATCTGATTTCTTCTTTTCTTTTGAAAAAAATTAGTTACGGAACGTACGTAAGATAAAGTTTCTTTAATTTTTCCCTTCCAAGTGTGCTCCTTGAACGCGGAGCAAGAAGTTCCGAGGAGAGTATCGGAAGAAAATGGTTGCTTTTACATGGCGAGACCAGCTACAGTAGATAATCTGAAGAACCTTTGGGAATACGTCGAATGGAAGAACAAAGGAAAAGAAACAGGAGAAGGAACGTCCCCAGCGAAGAGGGTTTGTCTTGATGATAATGTTCCCCTCCAGCAACGTTTTCACTGGGCAGTCAATCAATTGAGCTTCCCTAGTAAGATCATTATATACTTAAAAATTTAAGATTCTTTTTCTTTTTTACGAGTTCGTTTGTGGTTAATTATATTCTGGTCTAACTGTTTCCTGCACTGAGATAGCACTCTTGTTAATTGTCCTTTCTTTCTTTATGGAATAATATTGTAGGGGCAGTTCCAAGTCAAATACTTAAAATGATGGACGTTCCCAATTTAACCAGGCGAAATGTAGCTTGTCGTCTTCAGGTTCGATTGGATTCTGGTTTTTCCGTTTTGTTTTGTGTGTTGTAATGTTTACTATGATGTTTTCAAACAAAAACTAGATAAAATGTTTTCGAGGTTAGGCACTGAGAATGGTTATTCATGTTTTGTGGTGCATGTAATTAGCTGATCTATACCGAATTCATCACTCTCTAATCTTTGCTGCTTATGTTTTATAGTATATACCTATAAGAAAGATATAATCTGAAAAAGAAAAAAAAATAATTTTCTTATAAGCTTATTCAAGGTCTCAGGTGTCCAAGGAAATGTATAATATCAAAGCGCCTTTATGTATTCATAATATCAATATCTTGTATATCCTATATATATGATTGTTAAGGTACTGCCTTCCATGATTTACCGCCTCTATATATCTAAGATTTAAGTGTTTCCGAAGCTTATGCAAACAGCATAACAATATCATTTTTAATGGTGTTTTTCTACAAGCTAATGCTGCAAGATATTGCATAAATATTGACTTCAATTGAGATCACATAAATAAAAAGTACTTTTTGGCAACGACCAGCAATACTAGTATGGCATCTCCCTTGAGGTTTTCTGCATCAAGAAAATTAATCTATAGCATAATAATATGTTGTTAAAACATTTGGCAACGACCAACAATATTGTTGTCAAAAGGTGTTGTAATATATATCCACATGATCTTTAGTGTAACTCTGTATACTTTGAGTCGTTCTTATAATCCTAACCATCCAGTTACATTTCCGAATGCAGAAATATCGTCAGTATCTGAAGAAAGTGCAAAAAGGTAAAGAGAAAAAGTTTTCTAATTTACTTTGCACTGCATGTTTTCTCTGATTGATCCAGACGGCTACCTCCATATGTATTTCGTTGCAGAAATATCTCTGTACACCAAAATGTATCACCCCCATATGGATCCTCCTTTTGATCTCATCGATTTGGATTCTGAAGAACGTCAGACTCCACAACCGGTGCACGTGTGAGGCCTTTTGGGGTAAAACCTATTTGCAAAACCGTGCGGGCTTGGGCCCAAAGCGGACAGTATCATTACAATGTGGAGATGTGGGCCTGTTGGGCCCATCCAGAATTCTAACATGGTATCGAGCCACTTTCCATGCGTGGGCATGTTCCCAATTTCCTTCGTCTTACATGCGTGGGCTGGTAGCCCAATTTGTCTTCTGTCTTCGCCTCGTGGGCTTGTAGCCCAATTTGTCACGTCTCAGGCTGAAACCGGGCCTGGACGTGAGGGGGAGTGTTAAGTCCCACATTGAAATGAAATGAAAAGAAACATGGGCATAAAAGAAGAAACCCATGTCTCCATTGTAATGAGGCCTTTTGGGGTAAAACCTATTTGCAAAACCGTGCGGCCTTGGGCCCAAAGCGGACAGTATCATTACAATGTGGAGATGTGGGCCTGTTGGGCCCATCCAGAATTCTAACACTTCTAACATAAACAGAGATCAACTGATCAAATATTCCCAAAGTCCACCGATGACTACAACAGTAGACAATGGCTACTACAGTACTCATGTTCTTGATTTCGGCAGTGGCAGCAATTCAGAGTTGGGGATTATTAATCATGACCCAGATCCTTATTCTGGGTCGTCAATCTCTACCAGTAATATTGCATCCGCAGGTGTGATGACTACTTCCTGGCTAGGCGAAAACCACTCCAGTTTTTACTGCAATGGCGCTGGATCAATTCAGACCACTGATCGTGATCATACAGGTTTTCCCTCTGAAGTGAATAACAGTATGCTTGCAGTTCCAGTTTCTGGAGCATCAGTTGGCATTGATACAGGTTTGCCTGGAGCAACAGTTGGCACTGATACTGCAGGTTTGCCTGGAGCGTCAGTTGGCTGCATTGATACTGCAGGTATGTCTGTGCCTGGCAGTAACATGCTACAGACTCCCGGAGTACTCCAACCAGCAGCGAATTCACAAAACAGTTTTGCATTTGATCCTAATGGCGTTATTCAACTAATTATTGAAGAAGAAGCTGCAAACTTGGAGGACATTCTGAACAGTGAAGATATGCATGAACTGTTGAACTAGGGATGATATATATATATATATATATATATATATATATATATCAGGTACTCGAACTATTTATTTTAAAATCAGACGTCTTGGTTTAATTTGATTTTAAGCATAAGACAGGTAGATAGTCCTTTTAAAGGATAAAGATCTTTATAGTATGTGGTACTCCCATGTAGTTTTTTGCTTTTAGAGTTTTAATTAGAGTAGCGATACTGTCATATCTTACTGTGAGGGTTTAGCGTGGCATGGCATCCTTTTTGGCAGTCCATGTAAGAGATAAAGTAGGAATTATCTTCCTATTCTAAAGGAAAGCCTAAACGCTAGACTCTATCTGGACTGCCAACAAGGCTGCCAGAAGGACAGCCACATAAGGATGTAAAAACTCATAGTAAAATATGGCAGTACTAAAAGCATTTTTCTTTTAATTATTACCCATAATTTGTTAAAGTTGTTTTGTTGTAGGTACCAGCGCCTACTAGTAGCTAGGGTACTTCAAATCACAAGTGCAACAATAGGATGATGTTTTTATGGTCATTAGAATTGGCACTATATATCGAATGGAGTGGTGATATGTGTACTGCCAAATTTTGCTGTGAGGGTTTACAGCGTGACGTGGCGTCCTTGTTGGCAGTCCAAAAAAGAAATAAAGTAAGAACTATCTTCCTATTCTATAGGTAAGCCTAAACCTTAGACCTTATCTGGACTGCCAACTAGGATGCTATGAGGACAGCCACATCAGGATGTAAAAACTCACAATAAAATATAGCAGTACTAAAATCATTTTTCTATCAAATGTGATTGGTGACATTCATATATTATATATATAGCATAGTCTATATATATGGAAAATTATACAAGTTGAAGAAAACAACCAAGTATTATCGTATTTTGATCTAGTTAAAAATACTTTTCCTTAATTACAATATTTTTGTTCTCGTGTAGTACTTCAAACGGCTTTAAAAGTATATATCATCAATTTTAACAATCTGGCGTTCTACTTTAACTAATTAGGAAAAGGCAAGCTGTTTCATTTAAAAAGAATAAGAAGTAACTTCATTCATTTCTTGAACTTTAGACTATACTCTCTTTCATTTTGTCTCACATACTTGCTCCCTTTGATGAAATTCCTTCAAGGAACATCAGATCAATTTTTAATTTATTAATTAATTTCTGTAGTTATGTAGTTAACCTCATATATATGTTTGTTGACTAGCTGTGTAAAAAAAATATTTTAGTGCATTATATATTTTTCCTTATTTTAGAATATTTGGTCATTTTTAGTGTGTTTTTATGACAATAAAATTATTCTCTTTCCTAAGGATGAAAAAGTTGGGTGCAACCAATTAAAGTTATATAGATCAACCTCCATTTTTCCTTATGAGAGAATCTTGAACATTATTCGCGACTTGCTTTTTTTGTGTTTATCTTTTTAATAAGCAGACTGCAAATAATCCAAAGTATCAGAATGATAATTACGAAAAAGAGTTATTTGTCTTTTCAAGTAGTTATTCAGTTTCTTCCATTTTCGACGGTTAACGATTAATGATCAAATATATATTCTCCAAAAAACATGGGGATTTTCTCGAAGAATAACCCGAAAACCTGAGTAAGGTGCACAATGTAGGTGATTCTTCACCTCTTCATAGATCATATCATGATCAGTGAAGTATGAGAATATATAGTAGGAAACAACTTTAACATTTATTGAATAGATGAACCATGCATATATATTATTTTCTACCTAGCTAATTAAAAGTCACTACATACTTTTTGTATTATTAAATCAATTACACTGTCATAAAAGAGTAGGAAATGATCACTTAATATGGGAGTAAATTACTCTTCAATTAATATCAAAGTCAGATTGCAAATTGAGTGCAAAGTGCAAGTTTAGTTTCAATTTTGTTGTATTCAAAATATTCCCAATTAAGAAAAAATGTGAAAGTCTACCGGCCGGCCGGCTTGTGAGAAAAATCAACCCGATGGGACGTATAGACAGGCATATTGCAGGAGCAGGTCTGGTCTGGTTTTGGTGAACAAATGGCAAGGGAAGTGCCTGCGGTTTCGAAAAGCATAATACTATTGCAGTAGCACTACTAGTACTGCTCGATGACCTTCCATATATATATAAGCCTTTTAAGGCGTTGCATGCAGCCACATTGCAGACACCACCTCGGTGATAGACGTGACAAAATCAGGTTACTTGTCATTAATGGACTAAGGTATTTATACACATGTTACAATGGTCAAATGACCAAAATACCCCTGATGGGAAAAGACTAAAATACCCCTATTCTATATACATATTAACATCCCCCCTCAAACTCAAGATGGGATAAAAGAGCCCAACTGGAGTTTGGAACACAAATACCGAAATCGCGAGGAGGTAAGCGATTTGGTAAAGAGATCTGCAGTCTGACGTTCAGAGGGAAGATACAATAAGGTGAGAGTGCCAGTGATACAGTGATGTCGCACAAAGTGACAATCCACTTCAATATGTTTGGTCCGCTCATGAAAGACATCATTGTGAGCAATCTGAAGAGCACTCTTATTGTCACAATGAATGGGAGTAGTGAGAATCCGAGAGACGCCCATATCCCTGGAGTAACCAACGGCCGGACAAGCTCGGAAGTAGTGTCAGCAAGAGCGCGATATTCAGCCTCGACTTTCGAACGGAAAGCGGTAGATTGCTTCTTGCTACGCCAGGAAATCAAAGAGTCACCTAAGAAAATAGTATAGCCTGTGGTAGACCGACGATCGGTAACATCCCCAGCCCAATCAGCATCACAATATGCAGATAAAGTAAGACTGGAAGCAGAGGGAAAAATCAAACCCCTATACAAGCTGCCACGAACATAGCGCAATATACGTAACACGGCGGCATAATGAGCAGAAGCGAGGAGCAGACATGAACCGACCGACGACATGAACAGCATAACTGATGTCGGGACGTGTAATAGTCAAATAGATCAAGCCACCGACTAACTGACGATAGAGAGTAGGATCAGAAAGTAACTCGCCATCTGTGCCGCGAAGCTTAACATTAAGCTCTAAAGGAGTTTCACAAGTCTTATTATCAGTGAGACCAGCACGGTTGAGCAAAGCAGCTGCATACTGAGCCTGAGAAAGACCATAACCACCAGATAAGGAAAGTACTTCAAGACCAAGAAAATAGCGGAGAGCGACCAAGATCCTTCATTTCAAAACAAGTACTCAAGTAGGCCTTAAGAGCAGAGATGCCTTGCATATCATCACCAAAGTGATAACCATATCATCTACATATAATAACAATATAGCACAATAATACGTGAGGTTTGATGAGTAAACAATGCAAAATCATGAGAACTCGACGATACCCAAACTGAACAATCTTCAAAGCGAAGGTGGAGAACCAAGCACGGGTGCTTGCTTCAGCCCATAGAGAGCACGACGAAGTTTACATACTTGCCCCGATTGATGAGGAAATCCTGGTGGGGGTATCATATACACATCTTCGGCTAAGTCACCATGCAAAAACGCATTTTTCACATCCATCTGAAATAAAGACCAACTCCGAGCAGAAGCGATGGCAAGTAACAAACGAACAGAAGTCAATCGAGCAACAGGAGCAAAAGTCTCCTCATAATCAATACCATACTCCTGGGCATAGCCCTTAGCCACAAGACGGGCTTTATAGCGATCAACAGTGCCATCCGCCTTAGTCTTAATTTTATAAATCCACTTGCAGCCAATTGGGGACTTACTAGGAGGAAGATTAACAAGATCCCAAGTATGAGTCCGGTCCAGAGCATATAATTCCTCAGACATAGCTTGCTGCCAAAGAGGGTTAGAGGAAGCATCGCGATAGGAAGAGGGTTCAGAAGCAGAGGAAAGAGTAGAGGAATAACAATGATAATCAAGTAAACGTACCGGAGGTTGACGAGTGCGAGCGGGATAGCGAGACTGACCAACAGGATCCTCGAGCGAAGAAGAGGGGGACGAGGGGAGAGGGGAGTCCAAGAGGACCTGTGGGCACCGGACGGAGGAGGAGATGTCGGAGCCACGGAAGGTACAGGAGCATCAGCAAGAGAAGGCACGGGGATGTGGAGTCAGCAGACGGTGAACCTGCAAATGTAATCAGGCGAGCGCATACGAAGAAGAAAAGGGTTCCGGGAAAGATCAAAAGCAACCGTAGGAGATACATCACAATGCGATTTATGCGAAGGTAATGAGTAAAAGGAACTTTTTCCAGTAAAGTAACATGCCGTGAAATACGTAATTTCTGAGTCTGAGGATCATAACACCGAAAACCTTTCTTGTACCATACCCATAACCCAAGAAAACACACATGACAGATTTTGCGGAGTTTATCACGCTCACGAAAGCGAGGAAGTAAAACAAAACAAGTAAAGCAGAAGAAGAAAATAAAACATGAAGGCCAAGATCACAA
This sequence comes from Aristolochia contorta, assembly GCA_022405105.1. NCBI lineage: Eukaryota > Viridiplantae > Streptophyta > Magnoliopsida > Piperales > Aristolochiaceae > Aristolochia > Aristolochia contorta. The sequence goes on along the minus strand of CM039666.1, from coordinate 4,750,482 downwards.
AGTTGTCCAGCAGACAAGAGATTCGATGATAGCGAGGTACATAAAGAACATCGGAAAACTGAAGCCAGCAGAGGTACTAATAGAACCAGAATATTCAACAGGAGCGTGAGAGCCATCAGTGGTATAAATAGGGGAGAAAGACAAAGGGGAGGATGTAGAAGTAAAAATAGAAGAATCAAATGTCATATGGTTAGAAGCACCAGAATCAATAATCCAAGAACCCTTACGAAGTGGCGACAAAAGCGGATGAAGAATTACCGTGACCAAGACCACCAAGGACCTTAATAATCGCCTCACGGATATCACCAATATTCAGTGAAGGAGTGGAAGGCGGAGGTATGCTAGATGAATCATCGAGTGGCGCGGCTGTATTGCGGTGAGGCGAGAAGGATGAGGCGAAACGCCGCTTTGAAAAGCGGGACGGTGGTATTTCAGATGCCCATAGTCCTTACAATAACGGCACTTGCATACAGTCATGTCACGATGAGGGCCAGGATTACTGGCAGCAGGTGGAGGACGTGCGAAGCGGCAAGAACGATGTCGGTATCCCTGATCACGTGAAGTAATGGGTCCCCGGTGCGACGACGGGTTTCCTCTGCAAGTAATTCTAATAGGGCAGCCTCAAGCAGAGGGCAAGGGATGCCTATGAAGCATAGAAGACCGAATAAACTCATACTCATCAATGAGGTGCCATAAAAAACTGAACTAAGTGCTCTTCATCCACATATGTCTCGAAAAAATAGCGGCATCGGCATTGCAAACAAACTGCGGAGCTATAGCACCTAACTGATCCCACATCGAGACATCCGAGCATAAAAATCGGAAATGGACTGATCGGAGTCTGCCGAAGAGATCGGATGTCCATCTCTAGCTTGTACTTCCGAGCAAAGTTTGTGGCCTTGTGTCTATGTTCTAAAATAACCATGCATCCGTGCGGTTTCATATTTCCCAAAGCTGCATGCTAAGAGAAGGAGAAACAGCACTAGCTAACCAGGAAATCACTGGGGAATTATTAACTTCCCATTCCTCTAGAGCTTTGAAATGGGAACCATCCATGATTATGGTGGGCATTTTACGGTCACCGAAGCATACTTCCACAAATTACGGCCTCGCAAAAGTACGCATAAGAGAAGCCCAATGAACATAGTTCATGCTATCCAATTTCACGAGGCATAAGGGGAGCATGATCGGATGAAGCCATGAGCGAGAATAGTGGTCACACAAACTCAAATTATAAGGCAAAGCGAGAAAAACCTGATCTGGAATGAGACCTGGACTGCCTCGATGCGAGCGGGCTAGATGCGGTCAGAGTAGGCCCAGTGCGGTCGGGGCAGATCCGGTTCAGGCAGGTCAAACCAGTTCGGTCTGGTCGAACCCGGTTCGTCAGGACGGACCCGGTTGGCGTAGTCGGACCAGTTCGGGCGGGTCGGACCGGTTCGGGCGGGTCGGACCGGTCGAGCGATGATACCACGATTAGGGTTTTATCACCCGTGGCGAAAATGCCGCCTTTGCGAGAGACATCGCCGCGGCAACAAGCGGCGAGATAGCGGAGCGGCGACTAGCCGGCTGGACGAAGGCGGCGAGCGGTGGGGCGGCGGCGGCGAGCGGCGGGCGACGCAGCGATGAGCCGTCGGAGTGACGGCGGTGGCGGCAGCGCGTGCGGAACGAAGGAGCGACGAGCGTGCGGAACGAAGGCGGCTGCGACGGCGGCGGCAGTCGGTGCGGCGGCGATGACGAGCGGGCGCGGCAGCGATGACGAGCAGCGGACGGACGGGCGGCTGTGGCTGGAGAACAGCGACAAAAAGCGCAGAGCAAGCAGCGAGGACTGAAGACCAAATTCTATCAAATCGGACTTCCAAAACTGAAATCGAAGTTTCGATCCAAAATCAGAGGCAAAGAGGAAGCATTTGACAAATTTTCGAGCCAAATCGGTGCTGAATCGACAGAAATCGGCGGCTGAGGAACAAAAAAACCAGGGTGAAACCCTAATTCGGAGATGAGGAAGATGGCGAGTCGGACGAGTTGACTCGGTCGGCTCGTCCGAGTTGAACCCGATTTGCTCTTTACAAACCTATTCGAACCGAATTAAAACCGAGTCAAACTGAGTTGGCTCACGATACCATGATAGGCGTGACAAAATCAGGTTACTTGTCATTAATGGACTAAGGTATTTATACACATGTTACAATGGTCAAATGACCAAAATACCCCTGATGGGAAAAGACTAAAATACCCCTATTCTATATACATATTAACACTCGGTACCTCCTCCTTCGATTCGGCCCAGTGCTGCAACAACCATGGACAGAGATCAGAGAGGGACCCCCACCAAACGCCAAGTTTTCTTTCTTCCTTGCACCTCACTCCACCCTACCCACAGATATATTTATAGATTCTGGCGCCGTACATGCATTTTCATATGATCCTCTGTAGGTATAGTACTACTCCTGATCATTCATAAAAAATGGAGGTCGAGGACGGTAATTATATTTCTTCTTCCTTTCCTCGACATTATTTTCAGCCGGTTCGAGTTTTCCTGGTAGACGATGATCTCTGCTATCTAACGGAGGCGCAGAGAACACTTGCCTCCTTTGGCTGTCTAGGTACAAATTAATTAATTAGATCTATATATCTCTCGCCCGTTCTTCAATCTTCTCCAGGTTCTTGCTCATGCTTCTTATAATTTGCTTAATCGCAATATTGCATGTTTTCTCTATACATATTTTCTGTAATATTGCAAGGACTTGTGAGGACAGATGATCTAGTACTATTCCGTCCCCTCCCTCGAGCATGCATGCAGTAATTTTTTCATAATTAATAGAATAATGACTCGTACACCGGTTGACTCTCGTGGACCGGCTCTCTCACAAAGAAAATAAAAAATTATATTTTTGGGGTTTCATAAAATATAATTTTTTATTTCTTTGTGGAGGGCCGGTGTACGATTTGTACACCCAACTTCTTTACTCTAATTAATATTCCTCAAACCCAGTTCCTTTTTTACCGTTTTTCCTTGAGAATTACTTTGGATGCCTATTTAATTACTTTACCTCCTCGATCTTCACGACAATTAATGATCTTCATTTTCAATTTAAGTAAGAGTCGAGCAGAAGATCAGTTTACTTCAGAGCTAGCTAGAGATAAATTATATTTCCATGTTAATTGCATGCATGTCTCTTGGGTTTTCTGTAACAAATTAAGTTAACTAGAAGGTAATTAAGAAAGATTTGGTGACTAGCTAGCTATATGTTAACCTATTTATTTCTGATCATCTTCTTGTTTATGCATGCTACTAAATTTTTATATTTAAAACTTATTTCATTATTATATTCGAACAAAATTTCTATCTTTTATTGATTTGCACGGGAGAGAGACACAGATCGATTTGGCCCTTCAGTTAAATTTAAGGTTGGCTAGTACCACCACTCATGATATAATATTCCATAATTAATTAGCTACTCTAGCATGAATTTAATTATATCTTCATATTTGAAAATCCATGGGTCGACAGAAGACTCAGCTAGAACCCCCATACCTACCCAGAGCTTACCTTTCCTTTTTCTTTCCTTTGTCTCCCAGCCCTCTAAATTAATATATATGCTTGCAAAATTTTTAATGAGGATATATTATATCGATATTGTTAACGTAATTATAAATTAATCACTAATTCTACAGTGAAGTGCTTCGACTCGGCCAAGTTTGCGAAGCGGGAGCTGAATAAGGCAAAGGGGAAAGTTGACATAGTCTTCACTGATGTTTACACGCGCGGCATGGATGGGTTCGAGCTTTTGGACAAGATCAAAGAACGCTGGATCGATCTACCAGTCGTCGGTGAGTCATTTCATGATCTCTCTCATTCTATTTCATATATATTTATAATTATCTTAATTCCGATAAAAAAATGGTTTAATTAAAGAGATATATATTCTGGGCTTAATTTCTGCACTGTTTGCAGTAATGACGGCTGATTCGAACCCTGTGATAGTGAGAAGAGCGACGCAACAAAAGGCCACCTTCTTCGCTGACAAATGTGATGCCGATAATGTACTCGGGAATTTCGCTTGTTACGTGAACTGGGTGAGGAAGGCAATAGATCATCTGGTCGACAATATTGATCAAGGAGACATGAACTACGGTATACGCAATAATATTGTAATGGATGGTTGGAATGAGATGCGGCTCATTGAAAGAAAAGGGAGGAAGACGAGGGAGAAAGACATTTATTGGTCTCCTGTGCTTCGCAACAAGTTCTTCCGTGCGGTTAATAAGCTCAACTTTGCAAGTAATAAAGATCACACATGCACCCACAAATTATAATATTTGCACTTAATTGTAGTTCGTATTGCTAGAATAATATTAATGATGCGCGCGCTTAATCTTTGCTTCTTCTTTGTGGATGTAGGGGTTGTTCCTATTTCAATTATGGAGGAGATGAAGGAGCCTGGTCTAACAAGAGAGCAAATTAACAGCCACTTGCAGGTTTAAATGTTAATTTCCTAGTGGACTAACTTTGCTTTCATTATATATATATATATATATCCTCTAGTTAGTTAATTAAACATGTTTCTGTTGCAGAAATATCGAATGTTTATAAAGAAAGTGGCCGAAGGTGATCAATATAACATTCTCTCTTCCTAATTTGATTGTACTAGAAGCTTTTATTTGGAGTACAGTTATTTATAGCTAGCATATATAATTAATTCACTACTTGAATGCAGATATAGAAAAAATCAACCAGAAGATCAGTCACCAGATCATCCCTCAAGTTGCTAACACCATTTCCTTTATGAATGTTCATGATTCCGGGCAACAAACACAAAGACATATTGGTCTCCAGAAAGCTTCGTCGTCAGAGCCGTTTAGTAGTACTGCACAAGTGACCACCGACATAATTAACGCAGGAAGTGATAAGATGCCCCGGCCACCGAGTATGATCATTGGTTCTAGTACTTTTCCTGATGATCAATATGCAGGAAGCTGTAACAATATTTTCAATAGTACGTGCATTGGAGAAAACTCGGGTGTTTACAACAGTATTCACAATTTTGGAGAAAGCTCAGGGGGTCCTTATAATAGTCATATTAATGTTGGAGGAAGCTCGTCAGGCCTTGAAATAGGCAATCACACGGAATTTCTTCAGATTGCTGATCCAAATAACTTCTCACCTTGTATGGATAATATTGCATATGCCCCAGTTGGTCGTGATGATCAGGACATCGGTTATATGGGATTTCAGATTAGTACTACTGATCATCACAATGGCTTCTCCTCTGGACTAATTGGAAATGTATGTGCCCCAGTTCTTGAAGAAGTACCTTTTGGCAACAATGACAACTACAACGTTGTCGCTCCAAGAATTAATACTGCAACGTCTTGGGAGTTTGATCAAGATCCCCCTTGTCATTCTTGGTGGTCAGGATCATCTAGCCTTACACCTCCATATATGATGACAAGTACTTCGGCCATGCTTGGAGAAAGCTCTAGTACTTATCACAACGCGTGCAGTACTACTACGGGAGTTGAGGTCGTTAACCATGGGTTAGAGAGCTCATGTGATACACATAACCCTTGTACTCCTGAAGCATCCTTTGATCGGAGTCATGCACTATAATCTTGATAGTACCGGAAATTCAATGGGGATGACTCCGGATCCAGTATCTGATGCACCAGGTAATTTGACATTTGACGATAGTTTAATTTGATGACTTGCTTGACGAAAGCAATATCGCAAAATTGGATGCAATTCTTGCTAGTGAAGAGTTTGCAGAGTGGCTAAGTTAGGGCCGGTTCTGGATTTAATATTTACATATGTTATTTATAAAGACTACTGTGATCAGATATCTTTCTTTGATTTATATTGTACATATTAATTAACTGAAGCAGTGTTTGACTATTAATTAAGCTCTCTCATAAAAGACTTCTTTAAGAGGTCCTCTTTGGAAAAGATTCATTTTTGGAGCTAGCTTCTAAAACACTGAAAGATATTTATCTAAATGGGCATGCAAATACTAACATGTATAAAAAAAAGTGCAAGAATTAAAAATGTGTAAAATTCTGTAGTAAATACAAAATGCAAGAAAGCATTATATATATAAAGTTTATAATAATTCCCTTATGTCATCAAAATCCTAATCTTCAACATGCTATACATGATTGACATATATATATATATATATATGCAACTATAATCTTCTTTTCGTGAGTTGGCTTAAACATAGCAAATGAAAATAACTTGTTTCCAAACCCTCCAAGGGTAATGTAGTAAAAAAAAAGTAATAAAAAAAGTATGAGTAATGCTATGCGTACAATACTGTTTTGCACACAATGAGTATAACCCCCTATGTAGTAGTGGGACCCACAAAAGGATATATTTAAATACCCCACCACTACAGGCATTGTGTGCAAAACAGTGTTGTATGCATATTATTATTCAAAAAGTATTTTTACTCCATTCACAACTATTGAAAGAACTTTTGCTATCATTTTGATGGAGTAATTAAAATTTCTTTAAGAAGTACTCAAGTTCTCCACATAACAAGAATTGTAATCAGAAGTAGTGGGGGAAGTGCAAAAGATTATCTCAAGTGTATGGAAGCCAAAGAGGATGATATATATTGAATGTTTTAAGTGGTGGGTGGATATATGATTGACACATTAATCAGGAATAATGAGAAAAGTCTGAAGGATATATTAATACACCCTGGATCGTTTCTCCAACAGAAAAATAAGTTTATATATATTCAAAACCAAAGAAAATGATAGTTTGGGTGGTTTTAATTTTCACCTCATCTCCAGGAGTCATTGATTAGAAAAATAACTACTGTTATAGTCAGGGGTAAATTTAATTGTTTAAATAAGTGAACCATCAAATTAATTTCTTTGTTCATTCTGTTCTTTTATATATAAGGTTGATTATATCATTTTAAAAAAAATACATTCATTTCGTTGAGCTGTATCCTCAGCAAATTTAGTTCATAATCATTTTTAACATCCTCCGATGAATTTGAAAGTTGAAACTAGGGAGTATGAATACAATTTGAGGAGACCCCAAAATACTAATTGACCAGTAATTGCATATCAGACCCGGGCCAGGCCCAGGCCCAGGCCTAGACTCCTTAGATATCTTCGGATTGCTGATGTAACTACGACATCAGCTTTCTTGATTCTTCTCCCTCCCCGGCCCTTTCGCTCTTTCGTTTCAGCCAGTAACTCTCGGTCGACAACTAAGGCACCGTGATAACCATCTCTTTTTCTGAAAAAGATCCTCCTTCCACTGAGGTTTCTCTCTCCTCGTATTGCCTATTTTTTGAAACAAGAGGTAAGCTGCTGCCCTATTTCCTTCGTTTTTGAGGCGTGGAAAAATCATTAATCTTAAGGGTGGGCGGGGTTTGAAAATCCATGTGGTCTTCTGAACATAAAGTGGAAGTAGCTGTTGAGCGATGGGTATTGAGAATGCTTTCGTCTTGGCCATTAGAAATCAGGAATCTGTGAATAATTGCTGAACTTTGTTGCAATATAAATTGTTTGGAATTAGAATCAGAGTGACCAAGCTTACACCGGGCATTTGTAACTGACTTTGATCTTATGAATTTTGAGTGAAGTTCTTAGTTGTGTGATATTCTGGGAGATTTTCCTCAAGATATCATCTTTTCAAATAGTTGCTAGTCGCTGTATGCTGGCTTCAAATCATGCTGCTGATGTATCTGACCAGGGCAATACTAAACCATGTAATTTACATTTAATAGATGCGTATATAAAATTCTTGATCACTATATGTGATACACGGTGTCATTATAGAAGTTGAGCGTTAGTGAACAACCATTTCAGGTCGTTGGATCATTTAACTTTTTCATGAATTTTCACTCTAGTTTTTTCTGTATTCTTTTATATTTTTTTTTTCATTTTGGTCTTTCTCTTTTACTTTTTTTCTTACTTTCCATTAAGTCAAAGAGGGCCTAGATGCCCAATTGATAGAGTATGTTGTCGGGAACATTATCCCAAAGCCCACTCAATAGAAAGAAGTGATTTGAATACAGGTTTGAAGAAGAGAATAACTGAAAGGATCTCAGATAGGGGAAAAGAGAAGCCAATTGAGTTAGAAGTGTCAACCAATTGAATGGCAGATAAGTTGGCCCCTGAGAAGCTCCACAGCTTTATTCATGGAGGTAAGCCAATTATATAATCTTCCAATCAAATTGGATATGTTCACTTTCTATTTTTCTCCAAAAAAGTGCAGATTGATTATTTTATGGTATTCGTTTTCAGGGCAGAAGATTTTTGAATGGGATCAGACTCTAGAAGAAGTGAACATATATATTGTGCTTCCCTCCAACGTCCCAACAAAGATGTTCTATTGCAAGATCCAATCTAAACATATTGAAGTTGGAATTAAAGGAAATCCACCATATCTTAATGTTAGAACGTGTGCGACAGATCTTTGTACTTTAAAATTATGTTGTCATCCAGCTGTTACTTACTTACTCTTTTCTGATCTCAGCATGATCTCACCTGCCCTGTTAAAACTGATTCGTCCTACTGGACCCTAGGTACTTTCTTGGTTCATACTTTTATTTCTGTTTTGTTGCAAGAATTGTATGTGAAGTTTTTCTTGTTTGTGTTTTTATTTGATTGTTGCCTCTCTTCCTCCCTCCCTCTAGTATATCTTTCTAGTCTATTTGCCTCCCTAGCCCAAGCTGATAAATTTTCAAAAGCTTATATTGATGAAAAGATCAATAAATTGTCTCTTACACACATAACCTCTTGCCAGAGGATGGGACAATGCACATTACCTTGCAGAAGAGGGACAAGGGGCAGACGTGGTCTTCACCTATTCTGGGTCAAGGTCAGCTTGATCCATATTTAGCAGACCTTGAGCAAAAGCGCCTTATGCTTCAGAGGTTCCAAGAAGAGGTAATATACGACTGCTCTTTGTATTGTAATAATGATTTTTGATATATGTTATCCCATATCTTTATCCTAAAAAAAGTGCATTTATATCTTACATAATTACAAAATAGGGCTTGGCTCGGGTTTTCTCTTTAAATGGGTGTTGTCAGTGGACTGGGCCTTTGGTTCAATGGCCACATGAAGAGGTTTTCTATTCTTAGCTATTGAGTTCAAGTCAATGAAGGTAATGTGAGAGTAGTTAATATTGGAAAATATAGAAGAGGCATTGATGTCTTTTTAATGCACAATTAAGTAGTGCCCTGTTACCATTTGTGAAGATCGCTTGGGAATCATTTGCATTGCAATCTTCAGTTAACTGGAAATTTACCTGTTTGGAAATAATATAGTGAATTATATTTCTGTCTATTTGGGGGGATCTGTTCAGCCATTATATATTCAGAAACTCGTCTTAAGTATGTGGCATGTGTTGCATGGATCTTCTTCCATCACCACGTTAATTGCATTTATTTACAGCGATCATTTATCCTCTTGCTGGTTCTTCAACCAACATAGACATGAATATCTTACCAGATATGCTAGTCATCCTACTTTGAACATATACGAGGGAATGAGAAGATTTTGGCTGAATCCCTTACCAACAAAGACAAAATACCAACAATGATTTTGGGGTGGCTGAATTCAGGGAAGCAGATGTTGGAGCTTTCATATGTGTCATTTTGCAGTACTGTCTTAGCTGCACAGTGTATATACCTCAGCTGTTATGCTTCTGGCTTCTGCATTTTCATTTCTCAAGTCTCTTTGCAGTCCAGGTCACATGATTAACTAATAAGCCAATATCCAATCGGATATGATCATGTGCAGTCTCTTTAAATCTTAATCAAGTTTTTGCCTAAGCATAAACTGCCTAAGAAGACCAAAATCCTTTGCTTTTAAAACAAGGTTACATGAACTTGCTTCTGAAATGCATCTAAATGAGGAACATTTTGCGTGGGAGTAGACATTCAATTGAATACGTAGGTGCAAAATTGTTATAGCCATGACTTGTGCCTTTGACTCAGTGGTGAATATGAGAAGATCTCTAGTGTCAGGTCTTGCATCTTTGTTGCACATGCTGTGCTTTTGGAGAGCTTTTCCCATTGGGAACTATGGAATGGGGTGTTTGCAACCGTGTAGTCAGTTAAGATTTTTGTGCGTCATTTTATGGAAGTGAGAGGATTGTTTTGCTTACTTAATCAAAGTAAGAAGCACTTCGATATAACTTCTTACTGCAAGTACCTGTTATTGGCCTTTTTCTATTCGGCTTGACAATGGCGTTTAGACTGTCTGATTGGACATCTTGACAAGAGCGATCAGCAGAAAGGGGCGGGGGTCTTTAAAACCCCTTTCTATGATAGTTGATTGATAAAGCCAGCTCACATTGCTAACTTGTATTGCAGAATCCTGGATTCGACTTTTCACAGGCACAATTCAGTGGAAACTGCCCAGATCCGAGAACATTTATGGGAGGTATACGCACTGATTGACAATTCGACCCATCTTTATATTGACTCCAATTGTGTAAAGTGTTATGTAAAGCGCCTATCAAGTGTCAGGCTTGTGTAACTCATTGAAGGTGCTTCTACTTCTACCTTCATGGTGTCACTGACCAGAAAGTTCTAGTAGTACCTTCAGTTTCAGCTTATGCGTGTGCGTGACATTGTACGTACTGTGTACCTGTGTTATAGTGATTATTTTTTTACACTATAAACGGATTGTTGTTCGTGGACTGTTCCTATCTAACTTCACTCTCACTTCATCAGCAGTATAGCAGAGGCCAGTATTGTTTTTAGCCTACTTGATGGTTGATTATACATCCCATTCTTTTTATACGAATCCTTTGGTTGGTAGGCACCAGTTGTAGTGCTAGATAAGCAATAGAAATGATACAGCAGACAGAGGCCTTACCCATTCTGAAGCAAAAAAAAAAAAAAAAAAAATGATTTTTGTTTGTCTTATTTGCCTTTAAATGTTAGGACGATTTTTATTGACCATATGAACTTATCGGTGAGAAGGACCACAGAGACACGCAAGCAAGCAAAGCAAAGCAATAAGACGATGTCCCATTCTTCCTGGGGCAGATGAAGCCCACTGGCCGACCGCCATGAATTAATCTGGCTGTCTGATTTGGGCGTTTAAGCAACGCGAAGCATCCGGGCATGGCTTTGCAGTTTGATTAAGTCAATCCTGTTATCTGCATCGGTATCAGATGGTAATCCCAGCAAGTAGACAACAATATTGAAATCATTGTCTCTTGCAGGGCCTCACGCTGTCCCCTCTGTTCAACCCCACGCGCTCTCTGTCCTCTCTCCTCACTCTTCAGACGTTTGAACCGGCCTGAACCCCTTCAAAATTCCAATAAACTTCGTCAGAAAAAATGTAAGAAAAAGTGCTCTTAAGCTTTTGTGAACGAACGCCGGGTACCGAGTCTTCCGTCAAAGTTCAAAGGTCAGCACTCAGAATCATCGCCCTCCAAGCCACCCACGAGTTCAAATCTGCATCCTAATTCTTACCTTTTCAAGCTCCTCTGTATAAAATAAGCACCACACTTGATCAAATTATCAAGTCAGCGTCAGGAGTTTTAAGAGGGGATTTGTTTTAATCTCGTTAACGGTCAGTTATTTGGATTAATGTTTGACACGTTTGTGAGTGGCTACTCAATAAAATTGTATTAATCAGAGCTGAAAGTCGAGAGTACTGTGAATATCAATCTCACCCACTTTTGCAACCTTGTTACGTTCTTAGTATCTAACCCAGGTTGTGTTTATTACTTCACAATTGCACAAAAAAGAATAACCCGCCTTTCTTTCTCTTTGAGGACTTGAGAAGGGGGAGCAAATCAAGTATTAATTAATGGGGGAGCTATATGTGGTTCATAAGACAAAGTCTATCAAAAATGACTAGTCAATAAGAAGTATTTTTGTCCAGATAATAAGCTAGATTTTTTTTTTTTTTGTGCTAAGGGTAAATCTACGTGGTACTGTTATCTTCTTCGCCGGAAACATCCAGACTAAAGGTAACTACTGGACGATCGAGTGTTTGCTGGAGGAGCGTTTATCCGTAGACGCGGAGGAGGAGCAGACAGGAGAGACCCCACCGCACATGCATTCCTTTTCTGAGTCCTTCGCTTTCTCTCTTCTTCATCTTATCGGATCGGAGAATTCAATTCAGAAACAGAGGAATCTGAGTCATTTGAGAAGCATAATGTCGATTGTGCAGGACCCAAACGAAATAAGAGAGTTGAGAAGCATAAAGAACGAATTTCCTTTTTATTTTAAAAAAATATATATGAACTTTTGATCTTTACAGCGAGGAATACGAGCTCAACCAACAAATTCTGTTCTGGAATCTGATTGATGTTCAGTGCTTTTTTTTTTTGTGATTTACTCTTGTTCAATGTTACAGAGGTCCATTGTCCCCAAAATGAATGATGAGTCAGAAGGCGATCGAAAAAGAAAAGCAGTTGAATCCAAAGAAAAGAGAAAACGGGCATCAATTTCTCCAGGCGTGGATGAGGAGAGAGAAGCCACCGGAGCTCTGCAATTCGCTATCCTCCGAGCTGTTCCACTCCATCACCGACGAGCTTCCGGCGGACGACACCGAGGAGGAAGACGAGGAGGAGCTCGTCTTGAGTAACTTCTTCTTCGTCTTCGTACTCTTCTCCATCTCCCACGGCCTGGACAGGGGAACATTGATGACCTTGCCCGCCGCGTCGCACGAACCAGTCTCCCCTGTTTCACCCTCATCCCCTTCGAAGAACCGAAGCATGAACACCGCATACTTGTTCTCGTACGAGTTATCCTCGAAGAGCCAATTGTAAACGTCCCACGACACCTGAACCTGCAGTCCCTCGAATTCGACCCTCTCGTTCCCTCGGAACTTCCACTTCAACCTCTTAATCTGCAGCACCTTTTTCCGATCGATGAAGAAGCTCAGCCTGGGATCGTCCTGGGAGGTGTCGCAATCGACGGAGACGTCGTGGGTGGCGCCGCCGAATCTGGCCTTGGTCGTGTACGCCTTGTTCGCGAACGCGTGCTCCTGCCGGAGAACCAGGCGCGCCGCCCTCGTTCCATCGTAATCGTCCGAGCGACGTTCTCCGGCGATCTGGGTCGTCTCGCCGTCGACGTCGACGGCGAAGGAGAAACCGGAGACGGGCTCGGGAGCGGCGGCGGAGGCGGAGGCGGAGGCGAATTTGGCGCGGGAGAGATCCCAGGAGAAGCGAACGCGAGTGGCGGTCTTATCCCCGAGAAGGAACGCCTTGGAGCCCTGCTTCTTCCAGAAAAGCCATGGCTTGAAGTCGATATGGTAGGAGATGAGGTGGCCGTCGAGGTGGAGATGGGCGCGGAGGGAGTGGCCGACGAGGGTTCGGACCCAGGTCAGGGAGGCGACGCCGTGGGGGGTGTTGTAGAAGGAGGTGGAGAGATTGGGGACTCCCTGCTCGGCGCCCTGGCCCCTGAAACAAGACGGCACGGCCTCCTGCATTTTTTGGCCTTGCCTTTAATTTCTTCCTCCTCCCAGAGAGACAACAAACCAGAGATTTAAAGAGAAGGGAGAAAGAAAGATAGGCAAAAGAGAGAGAGAGAGAGAGAGAGAGAGAGAAAAGAGAAAAGAGGAAAGAGAAAAGGGTACTGAGTTGGAAAGAGGTAACAGCAGCAGCAGCAGTAGTAGTCTGTATTCTGTAAAGCTGTTGCTGTTAAGAAACTCAAGGGAAAGGGGAAGAGTGGGGAGTTTGTATATGTACGACTTTCCAATCCAGTTTGGCCAAACATGGATTCAGCTCCAGCTAAGAAGCCTTCTCTATTCTCCCTCAGTTTTCTTTTTTCTTTTTTTTTTTTTCTGATGAAGACTTGGGTTTCTTTTCCACTACAACGACCAGATCGACCATGCACAGTTTTACATTTTACACCTCAAGAAAAAAAAGATAAATCCTCTTCTTCCTCTTATTATTATTATTATTATTATTATTATTATTATTATTATTATTATTATTATTATTATTATTATTATTATCCATTTCATGTCTTCCTGTACTGTCCTTGTTCATATTTATTTAACAACCGTTAGTAAGGAGAATCCAGTTGAGTTGAGGGTTCTGTTAATTACAAATTGGTTTCTTAAGATGCCATTAAAGCAAAAGAAAGAAGTTTGGAATTGGGGTAGCGATTTTCTTTTTCTTTGCTTTTTGCCGTTTCTGGGTGCTATTTCAATGGAGTCACCAGAGTAGACCCGCGCAGTTTTCCTTGTAAATTTGGGGATTAGCCAGGTTCAATGTAACTTAGTAATAACAGATCGGCTATTAGAAGATGTAATCCACTTTCCTTGTGTCAACAAATATGAATAGAATCTCGACTTAAAAAAACCAATTAACTTTGTGGACCGTCGCCGCCACCCCCCCTTGGCGACGCGCCGAGTCAACATTTGAAGGACTCGGTTCGTCAAAGCTGAGTGGTTGACCCGGCCAAGACTCCGTTCCCCAACTTGCGACGTGTTTTGGGAATTTGGACTGGTGGGGTTGGAAAAAAATGGCAGGAGAGATAGAAAGAGGAAAAGGAATAAAGAATTATGTTGGCATAAACTAATGAAAATGTGGTTTTGGTGAGGCCAAGAGGCTCATAGAGACCCGTTCCACATAGAGCGAGTTCGTCAAGGAGGGCCCTGGCCCGTTTCTGTTGAATTTTAACTATACTAAAAAGGGTCCGGCACCACGGAAAGCCCCCGGTCAGAAATGCTGCACACTCCCTTTTGACTCGGGCTAATAGTGCCCCCAGTCCACCCTTTGAAGGTTTACTTTGATCTCTACTCTGTCTATTAAGATGAATTCCTCTAATAAACAATTTTTTCAGTTCTAAGCTAATACAAAATAATTATTTTTTTTTCTATGATTTTCCAACACGGCGAGTCATCAGAATTTCTTTCCTGGGTTGGGTTCATATGGGGACAAAAGAGTTGAACTCGAGGGACTGACCCGACCCAATCCGCCTAAGTCGGAAAATCATGCTTAATGTATGTTTTAACGTCATAACATAACTTTACAACTTTCATCGTAAGATCAAACCATGGGCAAACGAAACTTATTAATGTGGGTTAATGTATAGAGATTTAAGGACCACATGAACTGCATGTTCATTGTTCAGGGTATTAGAGATTTAAAGATCACAACTGCATGTTCCACATTTATGTGTATGGTTAGTGGGTGTTTGTGGAAGGGTGGGGGATGGACCTTTTGCTTTCTCCAAGTCAGGTTTTGCATGGTGTTGACTGTCAGGGGAAAGTGGGTGAGTTTAGTTAGTGTTGGTGAGGTAGGTAGAGCAAAGGCTTTGATTTCCCTCATTTTGGTGAAGAGGTCTCCTTCATGCATGAATTTATAAATTTCTGCACATTCCACAGGGAAGAACCTCCTCCATGTATTCCTGTCTTTTTTTCTTTTTTTTCTTTTTTTTTGAGCAAACATTGAACAAAACTGACTTGGTGCTGGTTCTTTCTTCCCACAAAATTAACTCGCCTCTATTCATTGTTTCTAGTAGACCTACACATACACCATACATGTTGGTTGCCTTTGAATTGAATTTAATGTTATAAGTAGTTGTATTCGGATATTACCAATGGAGTTGAAGGCGAGACCATATCTCTAAACTTCAGACTAGTTTCTTCATTCCCTTGGAAACTACTTGAATGATTTGACAAGGGGATAAGTGAAGAGGGCTTTGTTTGCTTACAGATCACAACACACATCTTTGTATTGAAATGAAAGGCGGAGGCAAGTAGCGCAAAAAACCAAATACAGGTAATATAGGATGGTTTGGTTTTTGTTGTTGCATCCAGTTGGTGAAGGAAGAGTTTTCGGGAAAGCTGCTTGTTTCAGGTCTTGAACGGCCAATGTATCATTGTCAACGTGAGATATATCCATTGTTCTAACGAGTAAAGCCGCCCCTGAAAAGCTTTCCTTGCCGACTTAAAAATCTTCGCCAACTTCAGAAATTCTTGATGATACATCGAAAATATCTCAAACTAAAAGATTTGCTAATCTAGAGAAGTAACTATTCAGTTATGTTGACCCCATTTAAGAATGTTAACAGTTGAACTGGAATCTTTAGACCCTTCTTCTATTTAGAATTTCAGATCAAATATCAATAGAAAAAAAAAAACCAGCGAAAGACAAAAGAACCCATTGGCCAAACAGGGTCACTTGTGCAGTTCGGTGATATCGGCTTTCCTTACTCATCGCTTTCTTCGATCGCTAGTCTCTGCTGCAGGGAAACAATCAGACTGGAGCCTTCAGCATGGGTAGCAATAGCGACTTCACCGTTTACAACAGCAGAATTAACTTGTTGAGCCCACAGAACCTGTCACGAACACCGCCACAGCAGCAGCAGCCACCTCAACATCAACTTGTTCAACCTCAGTAGCTCTCAGTGGCCACATGGATCTGCGATCGGGTGCTTTATTGAGGGCAACAGCGTCATCATCTCCATCTGATTCTCTGCCTGTTGCCAAGATGAGCAAGGACAGGGACGCATCCAACAAAGTAGAAGCTCAACATGTCCACATACGCTAACGTGGACGACCCCCTAGCCGAGGTAGAGAACGTAATAAAAAACCTGAAAAAGCGACCCTCCTGGCCGCATCCTTCTCCCATTCAATTTACTAATAGATTTGTAAGCATGTTATTACCTGGTACAGGCGTACAGCAACAATTCTACAACCATTTAAAGGTATAGCAATACAAGCCTGGGTAGAATTCAACCACAAAACACAATGTTTGTACAAATGTAGGACGGTAACTTGTCTCAGATTACCACTTTCATGTAAAGGCACATTTCATAGCTATCAATCGGCCAGTTATATTTTTGCTCTAGTTGTTGCCTCCCTGTCTTGGATTTTATCTGTGCCTTCTGTGGCAATTAACATTTTAGAGTAACTCAAAGAGTTATATCTTTAGCAACTATGCCACGATGACAACACTGAGCGGTCTTGGTGTTCCAAGCTGGGGGAATAGGTGCTACGCACATGGAATGTAAAATTGGCAATCTTAATGAACACATTAAGGCATCATACAAAGCTCTCACATCCAATGCTTTGACAAGGTTGTACAATGGGTTAAAAAAGAATCGTATACTTGGAATTTAATCTGTTCTACACTTCGAACAAACTTCGAAGTAATAAAATTGAAACAATTGCAAAAAATTGTATTGATCAAGATCAAGCAAAGTAATATAACTGACAATGGCCACGTAACATTTAATCTGCATCTATGTCCCTATATATGGTACTCTTTTTTTTTTTTTTTCTCAACCTTCCCCTCCAAAAGCTACGAAATAGGAAAGCTTCCAGCCACACGTTCCCAGATTTGCACGCATCAATTCTCAATAAAATCCTGTCCAAAGAAAGTTTAGATGAATTAAAATGTTATAATTAGCAGGAGAAACAGTGAGAGAGAGAGAGAGAGAGAGAGAGAGAGTTACCTTTCCCATAGGCATTTCACTATTAAAAGGAAATCCAATATAAATCAGTAACTGTTTCATCTAGACTTGCTTCCCTCGCATCCACTCGACGAAGTTGTCTAAAATCAGTGGCCAAGCATGGTTGCTATCATAGTTGCTTAAGTCTGGAAATTTTATCTATTTTAAGGAAAATATTCAATGAATCAGGAAGCGGGTACAGCTTGACCAACTTAAAAAATCCTCCAGGAAAACAAGATGTCTGAGAAAAGACACTTGTCAAGGGGGACATCACATCGTACCTCTTGGCAAAATCGAAGAAAATTCATCCACTGGTCCATATTTATAACTTTGTAGTCATTTTGATTCTGTCAAAATATTAACATATAAGCAATCCATTTCGTAACAAGATTAGTTCCTAGTACCACGACATGGGGCAAACCACATCAGATGGAATAGTTAAATATACAACAGACACCCGGTAGGATTAAAGGAAAAAAAGCAAAAAGGTCAAGGCATCCTAAGTTCAAAATTTCAGCTCGTTGATAGCAGCCAAACAAAAATACCATGTAGGATCCACCTTAAATCAACCAAAATGTATACCTGTTATTAAATTGTAAAAACCTTCCATGCAGTCTTTTCCAAATAACTGAGGAAGTTGTTGATAAAAACTGTTTCAAATACTCTCAAACGAGTCTGAAGGCCTTGCAAAGTACACCCGTCTACAGTTGCTCTTATTTCTAATTTAATTCTTGTGACAGATTTAACACCACTGACAAAATTATATTCAATGAATATTCTGCCCTCTTTTTATGAGTCAAACTGACACATGCACCATAAGAAAATAAAACTAACAGATAAAAAGAAAAAAGGAACATCCACAAAAGAGGAATACACTTAGCGTGTATACACTTTCAGTGCAGCAATTTTAAAAACATCCGTAGAAATTAAACTCTTTGCCTTCTAAGTCACTTGGGAGTAAGAAGATTTGTTTATCAGGATAGGGAGAACACGTGATGTCTTAAGCAAGGAGACTGCCCTGCTCCGACTCACCAAAGGCAAGGTTGGGGTCAGTCACCATGTGAGTGCACGGGCAGGGAGGAGAAAATAAATTAACATAGGTTTTGGGCAGGGATGGGGGCCCTGATTAGAATGTGTCAGCAGTACATGGGATTCTAACAACAGAAGGAAAAGTCTTATGTTCGAGTTACCTTCAGAAATTCAGAAAGGGAATCAACCTGAAAACGGTAACGAGCCCCTAGAACAAGATCCAACAAGATACAGATGCTCTCAATATCAATGCTCTTCTGCTTCTCCTCTGACAAGATAATATGCAAAGATATTGCTCATCAATTCGTTTTACCTCACAATAAAAGTAAATACTTGAAATGGCTATACCTGTCAAACAGTATCGAAATGCATAAGAATAGAACTCCAAGAAATTCTCTGGCCTTTCAACCTTGAACAAGCAAGAGCATCATTAGAATAAACAAAAGTTATAAAACCTGACTTGTTCATTGATCCGGAAATGTGCTTGAGTCAATCAAACCGAATCAACTGGGATACACCACCGGTTCAAGAGGATGGCATCATAGTGACATCATCAAATGTTTTAAAATTAAAAAAATAGATATCAGGGGGGAATTTCCCCTACTTTTTGTGGATGCAGCAAAAGCAGTAGAGAAATGGATAAAAGAGGGGATGTGTGATGCACTTTTCCTCCCCCACCTATAAGCGACGTCAGCTTCCCCTCTGTGCAGAACTTCTGCACAAGGGAAGGGACGGCGACAGCCCTCCCCTTGTTGGCCATGCGTACAGAGAAAGGCAGGGCTCCACCCCCTACTCTGTGCATCTCTGTTTCTAAAAAAAAAGGACAGAGAATTCGCCACCCTCCCCACCATTGTACAACAGCAGGGAAGGTGGCATATTCCTCTACCCCTTCCCCCATCTCCTTTTTACTTTCCCTTCCCTTCCCTTCTCTTTCCACATCTTCCGCCTTCTCTGTCCTAGCCCCGGTTTGTCATTCCCTCAGTTTGTGCTGACCTGTCGGATCATACAGGTAATGGTTTAACTACTAAACTAAATGAGTCAGAAGGTTCTTAACCCTATGCGTGTCTCTTTATACCTAACCTAAATACCTGCCAGGGTCACAGCCAAAGCAGTTCAACATTCCAGGCGAGTCCAGGTATTATAGCACTAGAAGAAACTCGAGTCTTGACATGATTACCAAAAAAACTTCTATTCACCATTTCAAGATAATGAACTCATCGAGAACCATTTCAAAATAAATGTTACCTCTTTCACCAGGTCTGACAAAGCTTTCTTCAGTTTGCTGATAGTATCAGCTCGGAGTGCTTTAAGGCCCCTTCTCCACTCTTGCTGTTGTAGTGAAACCAGTTTTTAGAGTTGGCATCAACACAAAAATAAGCTAAGGTTGACTCCTAGCTTCTTAAGACTAGTAAAAATGAAAGATAGTGGTCTACCTGTGTAAAGTAACCCTGTCTTTCTGCTTTCATTTTCCTGGTCCAAATGTGATAATTCCATGATGAGTATATATAGATAATAATTAACAGTTGTCGAGACAATATCTCACAAATTACATAATTACCAGGCTAGCATAAGGATCCTGACATCAGTATGATCAACTCCAAGATCAGAACACAGTACCTCAATTCCTTCTGGACTGATCACAGAAGAAAAAAATCAGAATTTACGTTTTTAAACTTTAATTTATGAAATTTTAAAATAATATATATATCACAAATCCATATTTCTAAGATTCACAAATTCAGAACCATATACTTAAATATGTACTAAACTAGTGGGTCTAGCCAAGTATTCCAAGGTACATCTTAGTTGATTGGTTTATATGTTTTATTGAGTCCTCAGCATTTATTACCTACTGCCGGGTTCGCACCGTTCACATTTGCTACAAGTATCATGTAGAAGCTGCCATATTACAGACAAGAACATTTCCACAAGGACAACTTGTGTATATGAGGCAGAGCAAAAAGAACCAATAAAATCTGCAGGTTGCTTTGGTTTTTTAACATTTGGCAACACTTTTTATTTTTTTTTTTTTTAATTTGAATAGCCAATGCTCATAATCTGTCAATTTATTGCTCCAATGGCTCTAAAAATAATTGTATCATGGGAGAGTAAAATTGATAGATGTTCAAACGAACAACAAACTTCACTTAAATTTTGGAGAATTTTCCAGTTTAGAAAATGGACAACAATCACTCACCCTAATACAGACAGATGTTCAAACTTGTTACTTACTCAATCAGGCCCGATGATTTATCAGCATACGAATTGAAAAACTGGTCAATACGTTCCAACTCTTTGATAATAGCTTTGCTTGAGGCTGAACAAAACAAAATCAAATGCTCATGAAAAATAAACTGATGTAACCACTGGCAAAATAGGTCATTCACAAAAAAAAAGGAAAACTCGAATTTATATAAATAAGAAAAAGAAAGAACAACTTATTACATTAGAAAGAAAGAACATCTTATTACATTAGAAAGAAAGAACATCTTATTACATTAGATTAAACACAGATTAGCTACAAAAATTAAAAATGATAGAAACGACAGAAGTCAACAAATATTCCATTTTTAGAAATGGAAACAAGTTTACCATGTTTACAATGTTTAAAGCAATGAAGCATGCCAAGACACGAGTTTTCGTCACTATCCCCCATAATGGAAAAGCTCACACAAAACTTTTTACAGCTGGGACATAACTGACATCACCCAGACAAATCCCAATGATTTTACGAACCCAAAACACTCGAACTCTGCTGCCAGATATGCATCAATGCAGCTATCTAAAACTAGATTTCATACTTCAGCCACTTGCATGAGCTCCACATTGACCTCTAGAAACCCCTCTACGTAGAGTCTTAAGGTTTTTATTACGTTCTCAATATTATCTGTCGTCTCACTCCAGATGGCCACCATCACTAAAATAGAAGCCCCCATTCATCCATAAACTTAATGAAGATCTTTGCAAAGTATCCAGAAGGCGGATGTCCCAATCCTCACAACTGACAAGCAACCCTGATTACCTAAGACGGAAACGTTATATAATAAGAGTTCACCAGAAAACTAAAAAATGCAAGTAAGCAATTTGGACAAAAACAGTTAGAAGGTGGACGGACACTCGATACCCATGATAACATGCGACAAACAGTAAGGTCCAAAAATGACAGGTTCCTGTTGAAATGCCTAAGCTTTAAATTAGTGAAATCTCGTCCGAGTATTCATAGCTGACATTCTTCATTTGCAAATTCTACCACCGTAAAGTTTCATCAAGAACTATTTCAAAGCATGCGGTCAAGAATGTGCAAGCTCGTCAAAATTGCGGCTTCTATAAGACGAAGATACATAAATTTCAAATTTTCCAGAAAAAAATCGCAATAATTCAATCAAAGTAAAAGCATCGAAGGAACAAGTTTCAAGAGAGTAGTCACCGGAACGGTACAGATCAGCAGAGGGAGTATTAACAGAAGTAGCCGGGTTGTGTGGTCCCGTTTTACGCGTAGAAGAGCGACGCATCTTGGCGAATCGGAAGCGGTGAAAAAAAGCAAACCGAGAAACCCTCGATCGGAATTGCGAGCGAGGGAGGCCAAAAAGAAGTTTTCCCGAAGTTGTTTGGTCCTGCTTATATAGAGGGAGGAAGAGAAAATGGAATTCGCTCCTTTTTCATTTTTTAAACTCATTTACTTCGAGTAAGGTACTTTATAGAAGAAAAAAAGAAAAACATTTTTAATTTTAATTTAATTCATAATTAAATATTACGAGGACCATTTACTTCCACCTACCACCAGAAAACAAGGAAATAATCTTCATGTCCATCAAAAGTTATAATCACGTCCTCATATATGTCACACTCCCCCCATCTCTCCCCTTATCTATTTTTAAAAAGAAACCCTTTATATATGGAATTTTATTAGGTTCAATAGAATAGATACACAAGAAAAATCTTACATGAATAACTAATGAAATAATTTTAATTTTTCCCATTTGAATAGAATCATGTTTATTCCATGCTTGTATGATTGTTAAGATGAGGATAATCAACTCCTAATTTTTAACTCGCATTTTAAAGATAACAACATATATTTAATTTTACTTTGTTAATTTGGCTTTACTGTATTAAAATTTTTAAGAATGTGTTATTATGTTTTTAATTTTAGCTATATTTAATTTTACTCATTTGAATGGTAAATAAACAAAACCATAAAAAATTAATTAGGCTGAACAAAAATGGAACATGCTAAAATCTGCTTTCTTAATGAAGATTCTTTGACAAAAAGTATGTTTAAAGAAACCCCTTTTCAAATAATTTTTTTAAATAAGAAAATCAATTTTTGAAAAAAAAACTTCTAAACCAAACTTTTGAAAGTGCTATCTCAGTAAAGAGTGACCCACTTGGTCCTTGGAGGAAGAAAAGAGAGTAAAGGGTACCGAGAGGTAAGATGTAAACAGGAACCGATTACCAGCTCTATCATCTCTCCGATTATTAAATGGGAATAAAATATTATTATTTTTTTACCGCTCTATAGTTTAATTCATGGAATGGAAACGGAAATAGCTTTTTCGAACCCGTTTTCCCATTTACCATTTAAGTAAGGTATATAGTAAATTTATATGTCCACTTAGCTTCACCATAACTTTTTATTTTTCATGTAGATAATTATCTTTCCAATATATTTTTTTTGATCACTTGTCATAAAAGTTTGTAGAGTTAAAACGTTTGGAAAGAATTTGAATATTTTTATTTTTTGGTAGTTATTAGAAGTCAATATATATTGACTCATGGTCTCATACAATCATAGTCATAGATGAAAAATCATATATCATAAATTCATAATTAACTAATTAAGGTAGCATTTATTAATATCAGATTAAAATATATTTTATTTTTCTTACAAATATCAAATTTTATATTTTTATTTATTTTAATGTTATATAACTTGTGTTTGAACTATGAAAAAATGTTGTATTTAACTATATATCTTTTTATACATTTTTATTAGTAATTTTCCCTAATTTTTCTTTTTTCCTTTTCTTATTTTTAGTGATTTTTAAATTTGTTATAATATTTACCTGTTTATTACGTGGTTACCCATAAAAAAAAAAGGTAATAAACGGAACAGTATAATACAGAACTAAACGGATATGAATGGTAAACGGGTAAAGAATTGAAAAATGTAAACGGTAAACGAAAACACATTATTTGTACCGTTTATAACCCGTTTACATGAGATGTGAAGACCTTCCACTACTCTTTAGTGGTTGTAAGACACCTTGGAGGGGGGATGGGGGAAGACCTTAAACCCTCCGACAACCCTAAATCCTACACCCTAAACCCCCGGGCCTATACAGTGTTATGCATTCTATAAAATATGTCACTCTTTGTGCAACAAAAAAAGTGTGCACATAGTAAGGTCACTAAGTATTAATAGAGAAAATGGACTCCATCGCCTACTAATTGGCTCATTAAACCCAAACTATCATCAATTATCATTTAAGTGAGCATTCAGTAAGTTTGAATGTGGCATCCTTTCATTGCTCCAAAATTGTCCACCCACTAATTAGCTCACTGAATATATATTAAATATCATCAATTATCATTTAACTGCTGATTAACTAGCTAATCGAGCACTCAAATAAGCTCATTAAACACACGAGTGAATAGAAGTTAATTTATGTCAATCTTACATAAACTAAACGAGTCAAAAATATTAGAGCTTATTGCTTAGAGATGAAGTTTCTAGCTTCTGATTATCTTAGTATAGACATTATACCCAACTTTGTACACATAATTAAACGACCTCAACAAGTGCTAATTACAATCTAAAATCATAGTTTATAACTATATGTTGGACCGACGAGCATCTCATGAACGAGCCTATAGTGTTTTCTAACGGTTTTGTTTTTCATGACTCTTATGGTGGGTGAGGGAGACTAGTCTGTAGGCGGGATGCTCTCCCTCTATTCCTCCCTCTCGACACTCACACTGAAGGAAGAAGAAGTGAAATTCAAAAGTGAAATCGATGTAAAATAAATCCTAACCTAGGCAAATGCATGTATATAATTTTTATTTACCTACCCCCATAAGGTAATAGATGGTCTAGCGCCGTAGAGGAACTTGAGAGACTATACCAATACCAATCTGATCGCTCGATGATCGCGGGAGATTTTAATGCTGACACTGTCAGACGATGAAAAGTATTCTACACATGGGAATACTTTTAGAATAAATAAAACATCCCAATCCTTCATTATTAATGGTGGGTGGAATGATATAGGGTACAAAGGCAGTAAATTCACCTGGTCCAACAGTCGCACTAGGGATAAACTTGTAATGACAAGACTTGACCGAGCCTTTACAAATGGCTCTTGGTTGCTCACTTGCCCAAATACATATTTACAAGTTTTAACTAGAGGGAGATCGGATCACTCACCACTTTTTATTAGCCTACCCTAGTAAAGGCCATAGAAAATAAACCTTTTAGATACCAAGCCGTGTGGAGAGAAGGGGATGATATGAGGATTTAATTAAAATGCATGGAATAGTATCAGGCACCTAAACAACTCCACATCCCATCCTAAATCACTCCCAACCAGATTCCAAAAAATTGCAAAAGATTTGGCTCAGTAGAATAGGAACACATTCGGAAATTTCCACAAGAACATCAGAGCTACGATAAACAATCTAGATGAAATTAAAAAAAATTACAAAATCAACCCCAAAACCAAGCACTACTACACCTAGAAAGAGAACTTCAGCATAAACTCATGAAATTATCTAGTATTAAGCATATGCTCACGTTTCAGCGAGCTAGGCAAAACATATTTAAGGACGGAGATGAGAACACTAGATTTTTTCACTCCTTTGTTAAAACTAGAGCTCAAATAAATAAAATTCATCACATAGAAACGGTTACGGGCACCAAATTAGACACAAATGAAGAAATACAAAAGGAAACACATACTTTCTTTACCAAACTCTTCTCCCAAGAAACGAGAAAGGGCCCACCACCTTTCAAAGCCATAAATACATTATCAGATACTGATCGGGACAAGAATCTCCGCCCCAATCACCATGAGAGAAGTCAGATCAGCCCTCCTCTCCATGGATTATTATAAGGCCCCGACCCGGATGGGCTACTACCCATCTTTTTCAAACACCACTGGCCTCTGGTCAAGGAAGATCTCTTCAAGAATATCCAAACTATTTTCCAAACAGGGAAAATGATTAAGGAGATAAATAAAAACATTCATAGTTCTCATTCCAAAAATTGAATAGCCTACCTTTGGAGATTTTAGACCCATTAGTCTGTGTAATGTCACTTAAAGAATACTAACAAAAATTCTTGCCACAAGGCTTGCCCCAATTATCCCAAGGATAGTATCCCCCACACAATCAACCTTTGTTAAAGGCAAACAAATCTCATACCACATAATGTTGGCACACGAGATTCTAAAAACATTTCACCTAAAAAGAAAGAAGTTTTCTTTCTTTGGAGCAAAAATAGATCTTAAAAAAGTCTTCGATACACTATCTTGGGATTTTATAAGCCATACCTTGGAAGCGTTTGACTTCCCCATCCAATGGAGAGACTTAATTTACTCCTATATAAGCACTAGTACCTATCAGGTGTTAATTAACGGATCACCAAGGATGTTATTACCCCAAAATGTGGAATAAGGGAGGGAGATCCCTTGTCCCCTACTTTATTCATCCTAGCTATTGAGCTCCTCTTAGCAAAGTTCCTCGAAGCAACACTTCAAGGGAAAATTCAACCTTGGAGACCCATGGAGAATATGCCTATCATATGCAATCTCCATTATGCTAATGATACCTTATTGATAGGAAGGGTAGAAATCCAAACAACACACAGTTTCATTACCACTTTGAATGAATATGCTACATACTTAGGGCAGACTGTAAACCCTCAGAAATCAGAAATATTCTTCTCAGCCACGGTACCAACCCAGACATAGGACCAAATTAAAACATACCTACCATACCATCACTCAACTTCATTGGGTAAATATCTGGGAATAGTTATACCTCAAACAAGACTCACAAAGGAAACTATGACCCACTTATAATGTCCACACAGAAGAGATTACAAGGATGGATAAAGAAATCGCTCTCCCTAGTTGGATGAATAACTCTCTTAAAAACAGTCCTCTCTAGTATCCCATTGCACTTACTCACATGCTTCCACTTGCCACAAAAATAAATGGGACGTTAGAAAGGATGTTTAGGGAGTTTATTTGGTCATTCAGGGGTACCAAGAAGCTACATTTAGTTAATTAGGAAAACATATGTGAATCACACAGAGAAGGAGGCTAGAGTTGAGAAGCCTACAGAGCCTTGGCCCAGCTTTCAGAACTAAGCTTCTCTGGCGTATTTATTCAAACTCTGACTCTCTTTGGGCCACCTTTATGAAGCTCAAATATGGTGACAATCTACACATAAAAAGAGAAAAAATAGACAAGGAGACTCTATGGCTTGGAAACAGATCTCCAAATACATTGAATCCTTCCTAGAAAGCACAAAGCATCAAATAACAAAGCAATATAACACTTTGCTTTGGTTTGATAATTGGATATGGGAGTTAGATAAACCCTTTATTGACCTGTCGAGGATCCGGTGTGGACCTCAAAGCCCTAGGATTAAAATCAATCAAATTATACAAGGGGACAATAGATGGAATGAAACCCGCATTAGGGAGCTCTGGCCACCTAGCGTAGTAAAGAAAATAATGGAAACACCTATAGGAAATACTGAAACAACCTCTTTGATCTGGTCCCCATGTCCTACTGGTGTCTACACTATAAACTATACGTATCACCTTATGCATAGAAAAGAGAAGGAAAAAGGAAATATCCAACAAAGAGGACCACTGGATCCCCTTTGGCATCACATATGGAAAATTTAGACTCGCCAAAACACAAAACATTCTTATGGCTAATGATAAAAGATAGGATTCCTACAACGGATTACCTAATCAACTGAGGAATGCAAATAAATCCCTTCTGTGTTATTTGCGACTTAGAAAGGGAAAACCCACCACATCTACTCTTGAGCTGTGAATTTGCAAGTTCAGTTTGAGCATTAATAAAGGAGGCCTTTCTCAAAAAGGCATTGACCTCCCCTCACATGAAAATGTTCCAGCGAGCACACGTCTACGTGGCCACTACACTTTGGGAAATTTGGTGTGCAAGAAATAAAAAGATTTTTGAAAACAGAAAATGCACACCTCAGCAATGTGCAAACATGATTATGGGTCTGGCAAATCAAATAGTACGCAACAAAGAAGTACCAAAAAACATAAAGGGGAAAGAAGATCTATTAAATGTATGCTAGTCACCCCCACGGATCCAACATTTGAAAGCAAACTTTGATGGTTCCTCTATTTTGGATGGGAAATATGCAGGGGCTGGAGTTTTGATTAGGGACTGTCAGGGCACCCCTATAATTTCTTCAACATGGCCATTAATGCTTAAAATTAACAATGAGGCTGAATTTGAAGCATTATTTTTCACACTTTACATTATAAAAATGTGTTTTAATTCTAATATTATTATTGAAGGGGACTTCAAATTGGTGATACAATCATTGTAGGGCAGCAAGCTGGGCCACTTGAGGTTAATGAACTGGAGAAAGGAATGTCAATGTCTTCTGCAGGTAATGCCACAGGTGCAGCTACAACACTCGTTCTGGGAGGCTAATGCGGCAGCTGATACACTGGCCAAGAAGGGCTCTTTTTTTGCACAGGCGGGAGAAGGGAGAAGAAAGAACACACGTATGGATGAACAGATCCCCATAGGACTCTATTCGGGCTTGTCTAAGTCCTACTTTAGTTTATTCAGATAACTGTAATATGATCGATGACGTATCATGGTTGTCACAGCTGAACTACCCATTTGGGCCTACCACATGAAATGAATCTTCATTGGTTTAGGATCAAAAATTAAAAATAAACTATATGTTGGAAATTGCTTTCTCATTTGGACCAAGCCGAAGCTCCATGGTTTGTTGCCCGTCTTAGTTGATGAGAACTGCTTCAAATCAAGGCCCATAGAATATTGGTAGGACAGTTCATTATACAATCCAGCAGCGGAAGTAAACCTCCTTCGATCTTGTTAAGGAATCTGCAATTCTTCGCAACAAAAATACCGACAATCTTGCCACGAGCAGAGAACAGGACAATCGAAGGAAAACAAACGACACGTGAGAGCGTGTATAGAGGACAAGAAGGCAGAACGTGCAGAGAAGATGTCAACTATATAAAAGCTACCTTCTGAACCAAGTACAGATGGATACTGTTCCGTCCCTTGGCACTTATGTGGTTTTCTCAGAGTTAATAAGAGTCACATTTAATAACACGCACCCATGTGATATAACTATAGAGTATGCCTTCACCCAACACAGCGATATGCGTCGGAGCTTTTCATCAATTATTAGGTCCCAGGGAATATCAATTCTTAAAGTAATCAGCAGACTTGTAGATTAAACGGACGATCGATCATGGGTTATTGGGTTATTATTAATGTATACATCTAATCTGCTTCTAATCAGATGGTTAAATTTTAATTGCGTGGTGCATTGAACCCAAGCTCAGATAATTGTCGTTAGTACTCCCACAAATTAATAAAGCCTCTTCAGTGCATGATAAGCTTACAAGACAAAGCAGCCTTTAATTTCTTTCACGCTTAAATAACTTTCAAGTCATAGTTTACTCTTTATCATCAATAAATCTTCTGTTTTGCCGTGAATTATTTAAGAAGAAGAAGCAGATTCCTGGGAACACAGATAATAGAATATAAATATATGAATGAATACAAGGAAGTTGGCAGCTGATCTCCTATAAACCAAAGCATGTTCTGACTTTTCTCTTTATATATATATATATAGAGCGCGCTCTAAGCACCATGTTATGGAGATCAGTTCCCATGCCTTTCTATCTATTACTAGGTTTCATATGGGAATCCAGTTGATTATAAAATGCTATAATCTGTAAGCCTATCCTGAACTCTGTTGCAAACAAAAAAGTTAATGTAAACAACAATTTGTTCTCCTGAGTCCACTAGATGAAATAACGGAGTAACTACCTAATACTACTACAATCTGTAACATTATTTCACCATTGGATCGATATCGATGGCATTGTTGCAGAGGATCCGGGGAAGGTGGAAGCAAGACTGGCTACTAGGAACCTCTCTGCTACACTTTCTGACAGAAGATGTCATCTGAGCCTGTTAAGGAACCCCAGAAAAAGGGCCACAAGAACCCACACTCTGCCTCTCTCAAAGGGACTAAGATCCTCTCTCTGCACACTAGGGCACTCTACGGCAAAGCACCAACCAACCATTAATGACCATCTGCCACTGTCCTTTCTGATAGGGGATGGGAGCTGAGTCATTTCAAAAGGGAGGCAAGCATGCATGCCCCTCCCTTAAAAGTAACTAAAGCAGGATATCCATCCAAAGATATGAAGAAAAACATCAGGTAAGGCGAGAAGGTGGAAAGGGATTTGGCTTTTAGCGAGAGAGGTTGGGGGATTGGGGCCCCAATATGATATTGTTGTTCATGTCAAAGATTAGATCTCTTGCATGACATGCAGAAAAGCTTACAGTGTTTCTTATTTTATAAGTTTCTTTCCCCTGTGCATTTTGGAGGCTTATGATAACAGCCGAACATATCAATTTGTGTGTTAGATTCTTCCCCTGCCATCATTGTCTTTGACTGCTTGCTTTAAGAAGAAGCGCTAGGATGATCTGATCACCTCCCGGCCTTCGCGAAGCAGTTTGCAGCAGTACTGGGTCGATCGATCGCCATCGAATTCAGGGGTAAATATTTTTCCGTTTTGAGCTAGGGACGATGACGGTTCCTCGTCCTCTTCGTCTCTTTCTGTTGCAATATCAACTACACGCGAAAAGAAGACTAACTAAACTAAATTAACTCTCAAAGTGAAAACTGAAACATGTATCACCTGGAACATCCTAGCTAGCTAATTATATATATAAAATATATATGCCTTAAATTAAGTTTATAATTGCATTTCATTATGTTTGATAGCTAATAAAAGCTTGTCATCCTCTCATCATTCGGAATCTCATCATCTTGTCCTCGGTTGCATGGATCAACTCATCCAATTACCTATTATCAGAAAAACTACAGTACGTTACACTTTGATGTACGTTTCATCAGCCCGGATCAACTCTCAATCAACTCGGTCGGAGTCCAACTCACCCCCCCAGTAATATTTCTTGTGATCCCCCTTGCATGATTTTCACCTGGCCGAATCACGCTTTCCTACTTTATCACAGTCATGAAAACCGACTCAGTTTCACCCTTGCTGAGTTAATACCGTTCCCCAAAATTACTTGGGACAGTGGAAAGAAGAAAACTGATGGGGATATTTGACTGGCAATCATGAAGCTCATGACTGATTTGATTAAGCATCATTAGGCATCCAAGGGTTTATTTACCCTCTTCTGATATGAACAAGAGAATATGCATAGGTTAATTTATAAACTACAAGCAAGAAAAAGGGAACTACTGGAGTTATCAAACAGTGACGCCCTTATCATTGTGATATTAAGACAGATGAATCACTGAAGGACTAGGGCAAGCCTCCCACCCAATCCCTCCTTTTTTCTTCTAGTAACCAATTCTATTCTACAAGTCCCCATCTAGCTTGATGTAAAAGTCTTCACTATTCTTACCCAAGTTTTGTTCCTTCCCCTTGCAGGCCTTCAAAAAGGTCAAGGCGGGGGACTATAATATATATAGTAAAAGATCATGTGGAAGATATCAAAGTAAATTGAGAGGGAAGGAGCCTTTAGTATATGGTAAAAGACATAGGTCGGTGGCGTGCCCCTTCATGTCTCATACTAGCTGTAGCTCTTTGTCTCAAAAGAAAGACTAATGTGTATTCTCAGGTGATTTCGAATTTTAAGGCCATTTCAACTTTATGCTCGCGTGACTGAGTTACCATATATATTAACTCGGCATCATCGCCTACAGATATGCATTATATTAAAAGGATCGGTACAGCTTACTGAAAGGTCTCCATCCTTCATTACTGGAAGGGCACGCTTATGTGGTTCAAATGTCCCTTTCTTACTTGTAGTGGCCAAGTCACAGAAATGGTTGTTTTCCCTCTATTTCTACATCAAGCAGCTACCACACAGAGCTATTACTTCCCTCCAGCATAAATTTAAGTGGGAAGTTTTACTCTTAAGCAGCACTCTTTGGGCACAATAGGGTCGTCACTGTCCTTTCACTTTCATGCAGTGGCCCAAACTAGCCAACCAACAAATACTTTCTTCTTTACCCAAACTCTACCTAAAGATCTCTTCATATGTCATAGAGTAGGGGTGAAAAAAAAAAAAAAAAAGATTGCAGGTAAAACCCCTATAGTTTGAAGACATCACCTTACTCTATCTACTCTTGTTTGAATATTTAGATGACCATTTGAATGGTCTCTCAGTTCGGTTTGTGCATCTCCCCTTGGACTACCACATGGTTGTGAGCATCGATCCTCAGCGCTCAACCAGCTAAAATCTAAGAGCTGATGATTGGGAAGCAATTTCATCTTTTCTTTTTGTGTGAAAGAGATTAAATAGAGAGTCGACATGACCCATGATATATACCAAGATGTTTACTGAAATTATTATCTGGGGTCAATTGGGTCGGGGAGCTTTGAAATTGTGATAGTTTCACGATTGGGAATTTGATAAATATATGGTCTCGATCAGTGCATCCGTGTCTCAATCAATCGAAACAGAGGGGAACTTTTGGACTTGGTGAAGAGGTAGAGATGTTCTCGATGAGATATGGAGGCATGATATTATGTCTGTGGGTCAAAGAAGAGCTTTTTGAGAGTCAAAGCCCCCACCATGCACGGAAGAGAGGGCAGAGGTAGAGAGCCATGTAATTAAAAGGGCAGGCAGTGGATGAGAGAACATGGCTTGGGAACAAAACAGATTCATGACCATCATTCACCATCATTTTTAATCTGCCAACAACACCAAGTGATATTGAAAAAGCATGTGAAGTCACATGCCTCCCAAATATCCAAACAAAAAAGAGAAGAGCCAAATGCACCCACCATCACTGCCTCAGAAAATCATTTAATAAAACCCACTGCCCCTCGATGACTCCCTCCCTGTCCTTTCATCAGCAGCAGCAGCGCCATTTTCCATCTGACATCAAGTGGCATATTCTCAAAACCCAGCAAAAGTAAAGAAAAAAACACACAAGGGCCACGCTACAAACAGAGAACAGGCCCCTTTCATACCCGGAAACAAACTCTTCTTTCAAAACCGGAAAAAGTCAGTCGAGAGCTAGTGGGAATTGAACCTTCCAATTCCTTACTTTTAAACCAACTTTATAGTATATCGTGTTCACTTCTAGTAGCATATAGCATAACAGCATATATCATAGATAAGAATGCGGTATCTCTATTCTAAGATTTCACCTCATAGCAGGGCAGCTCTCACTGTACATACAACATCTCATGGGTCACTTGGAAAGACATGGAGATAGGCATGCCCTTATAGTGCTACAACAGAGATGGCTCTAGCTTTGGCTGAGAGAAATTAAAATAAGAGGGCGAAAAAAAAGGGGGTTACATTAGAAATGTGAAGATTGTCTAAAGAGCATGCTGCCGGAGCTCCAGGGACCCAGAGTAGTCCAGCAGCTCCTCTATCATCTGTTGGATGTGGTCGTCTTCCTCGATGGGACTGAACTGCTGCTGGTGGTGGCTATTGGTGCTCTCCATTTGAACTTTCATCACCCAGTCGGCCTCACTGGACCTCACATTGGACTCCTCCGATTCCGGGGAGCTTCGACTGTCGTTAACTTCTCTTTTGGGCTCCTTGGCTGCCGGTCGAGCTAGTTGCAGAGACGCCAAGTGGCAGCGATGAAGTTTCGCTGTCAGAGCGGCTGACAAGAACTTGGTAGAGGAGGAAGACATATTGGGGTTGTAAGGGAAGTTGGTTCTGGCCCTTGGTCCGCACATTAGTCTCGCTGCTTCGTCGTAGGCTCTGGCAGCATCCTCTGCTGTCTCAAACGTCCCAAGCCAAATTCTTGTTTTCCTGCAAACAGGCACAGAGATTGATCAGTTTCGCACTTTGAGTAACCCAAAATGCAAGCGGTCAACAATGGGTGGAAACGGCCCATTGCATGCTCTCTGACATGATTAAACAAATCCACGAGCATGAATTAGTAACGAATTGCTCTATCTCGACTAACATGGTTAGAGGAGAAAAACAAGAACCGACATTGACAACAAATAAGAAGAGAGTAAGATAAAGCTTCCGAACAAACAGAAACAGAGCAGGGACCAGCAATTGCATAACAAAAAGCTGCTCCTTAACGCAAAATTCCAAAGTTTCAAAATGTTTACTGATCGTAGGACTAACTGGGTTCATTGAAGAGCATACAATAAGGGGTGGCGGATCTCAGAAACCCAAGAGCCCCAATGCCTCTGTCGGACGCCTCGATATCTCTGCTGCGGCCGGGCCATGTTAATTGAGCTATTCAAGCTTAAACAAAACGGGGATTGCTCGAGGAAGAAGCGCAGGGAGGTAGGAGAAGGACGGGTGTTTCCCTTCTTTTCCTTCTTTTCCTTTTTTTCTTCTCTGATCGAGTTTGGGTGTGTGTGGGGGGAAAGGGAGGAGGGAGAGGGGAGGAAGCAGGGGCTTTTGTAGTTGGTCTCTTCCCGGACTGGAGGCTTCCTTTGTCCCACTGGCAGCCATTTTAGTTGCGTGGGTCCTACAGACTTGGTCTTTCTTTCTCCCTTTTTCCATTTCTTTATGCGGACAAGTCTCTCAAATCATGTGCCTGGCTCATGGGTTACTCTGTATATTGACAGCAACCGCCTCCCTCGCTAAATATTCCTTTTCAGCACAATAAAATGAGAAACAAATATTTCCATCTCTTCTTATAATAAAAGATCTCAGCTGTTATGAAGTCCGAACAATTATCTCAACAGTGTTATTTTTTCCTGTCGATCAAACAAGAAAGACATAAATGTTTCTTCATAACTTCCAACTACTGCTGCTGCTACTACTACTACTATGAAGAAGAACAACTTGCTTTACACACAATCAGTGTAGTCAGAACTACCTAATGCAAAAGCCAAGATTAGGCATTCCTTGCAGGTCTGATCGGCCCACTTCATCAGTGGAAAATTAAGAGTACCCAATTTCAGATTAGGCCAGTCATGCTATCTAAAAATTGAGATTTTTTTAGAGAAGGAAAATTACGTTGGTAGTTCGTAATTTTGGGTGTTATATAATGTTTATCAGTAGAGGATTAAATGCTGGTGGGTCCTGATTCACGTCAGGGTAGATAGAGAGAGAGAGAGAGAGCAATTAAGCCAAGCATCTGCCACCTTCTAGGGGAGAGGACTCGCGGGGGGGAGGCTTGTGTTTTGGAAGTTGTTGACAACCCACTGCTCAGCCACGTGAGATAACCGCGTTTGGAGGTCTAAATAAGGACAACACGTATAAAAGAAAAAAGAAAAAATGAGCCATGATCTCCGCTGCTACTACTCTGCAGCTCAAAATTGTTTATTTCTTTTCAGTTGTTTTTACTACTCTTTCCTTCACTGCCTTCCCTCTCAATATTACGCCATCAAACGTACATATGAATCCTTACTCTTTCTTTGCCTTCATGTTCATTCATTGATTTCCTTTGGCCTCTGTCTCTCTCTCTCTCTCTCTCTCTCTCTCTCTCTCTCTCTTTCTCTCGGACCAAGAAAGGAGCCCACCCGGGCCAGAACCCCCTGTGTATGACCCCCCCATACACTCACTCGGTAGTACATTGATGGTTGTTGCCTCCTAAGCAGAGGGGGATGGAGGAACCGAGGTGGACCCATGGAAGTTGCCATTTTGATGTTTATTGGCCAGAAGGTTCCCACGTGGTCTTAAAACCCAGACCTTCTGTTAATGGCCAAACAGTCTTATGGTGTCTTGCAGGGGCTGGTGGCAGGGGGGTCCCCTTTGTTCTTCGCCATTATGAGCCTATAAGGTGATCACTGTTGTGAGCTTCATATCCCTCCCCCCTACCGGAGCTTCGGATCTCAGAACTTGGATTCTGGAGTACCTTTCGTATTCATACATGTGTGAAAACTTAGTATGTCACTGTGGGTGCTTCTGCTCTGCATATTGTACTCTGCCATCTCTGGTCTCACATGTCATGGGTGAAAATACGTTCAACTTAATTTGAGTGAATATGACTAATTAATGAAACGCGACACATAACGGGAGGAGTTTGAGTTCTATATGAAATTGCCCTTGTGAGGCCAGAGCAAGAAAACAAAAGCAGATAAAAGAAATATTAAAAAGCCTTGTAAGACGGGAAAGAAAACTCGATGCTTCATGACCTTTGGTGATGTAATTAGTCCCAATCAAAAATTCCGTTCAACAAGGGACCAGGGGTGGGGGGTATCTCACGCCAGATTTCTCTCAAGCAAATAATTCAATCAAACACCATATGTTAGCTGCCAAAAGGCAAGAGTCCAAAAAGAAAAAAAAAGGGGGGGGGGGAAGAAAATAACCCATAAAAGTTGTCTTGCTTACCGTGTGTGCCATGTAACATTTTTTTTTTTTTTCATTCTTTCTTTCTTTTCTGTTTTAGCTTTTGTTTTCCCTCCATTCTTCTTCTTCTTCTTCTGCTCCGTATGGTTTACAGCTAACATTAGAACTGATCAGAGGGGAAAAGGGGACGTAAAATGTCAAAGGATGAGGTGAAGAGTGGGACCCGAATAACGCGTGCTAGAGACAAACATGTAACGTGGATGATGATAGCTGTCTCCTCACTCGTCGCCTCGTCCCATGGAGACCCGGTCCGAGTCATGCTCGTCACTACAGCTCAATAGTCAATACTGTTTCGGAACTGTCTGCATCCGCCCCTCCTCCCTTCCCCCGCACTCATACTTTGCTGTCTCAGTCTCCTACGAAATTCATGCCCAAAAACAGTGTGCACCAGCTTTTAAGGTTCCTAACGAAACTATAGTATACAGTACTTTCCTGTCAACGAAACTCCAACATAAAATATAACAAAAAGAAAGACTGGATTTTTGCCGGAATGAGTGGTGGGTGTGTCACTGTTTCATGTTTTAATGCTACAGTCCTAGTATAAATTAACTATGATTGCCTGCATGGATCACACTGTAGTGCATGAAAAAGGAAAAAACGCTCGATCGCCTTAATTAATATTGGCTCGGTCAATCCCTCCTTGTATTTTATACGAAAACCGGGAAAAAAGATACAGTTGATGGAAGGACTAATATATACCAAAAATGTCATCTTCTTGCTTCCACACCCAACAGTTCTAGAAGCACTGTACGAGGCCGGGGTATTCAATTTCTAGTCCTTGCTAACAGCTTTTTCCTCTGTATATAATGACAAACTGATAATGATGTGTGCTTTGTCTTGTTCTCTCTGTTTAGATCAATCTGAAAAGAAATAGGAGTAAGATTGAACTTTGCTACAATACTAAAAGTAAGATTGAAGCCCGCACTGCAAAACGAGATGAGCTTGACAGTAAATTGAAGTAACTGTTGTACATACATGCACTGAAAATTTCACCTCTCTTGGTGGCACAATGTAAGGGTTTAACATTGGCTAACTCCCACATGAATCTGAGGTGTAGTGGGTTTCCGCCAACCCCAGCATTGGCTTGATTTTTTTTTTTTTTTCCGGACGTCTGCGGAATTACGGCGAACAGTTAATACGCGGTTTTTGGGAAAAAAAGATGCATGAGGAGACTTTTATAAGGATTTGAAACAGAGAGGAGGCGGAAATTTTCGTCCTATGTATGATCAAAGTCACTGGACAGGAACAATTACAGTTGTAAGAAATTGACGGAGAAATCTTTGGTTATTAGATACATAGACCCAGAGATTGAAATCAGCTTTTGCCCGGTTGAAGCCGAGTGAAAGTGTCTCTTCTCCCTCGCGTCATGGCACGACAGAAGGAGTAGCGCGCGATTGGCCCAAAACGCGATTGCGACGACGGATGGAAGGTGACACATAATTATGGTTAACAGTTAAGACGAGGACGCGGTTTGATGAACAGAAGAATATGGGTGTTGAAGTGGAGTTAGTTGTCTTCTTCCGGAGGATCCGCACTCCGTGGGATCCTGTTAGATCCCCTGTTTGATCTTCCCCGAATTTTGAACTTTTGGAAGCAAAAGACGATGGCGACGGGCTTTCGTTGTTTAGACTCCGATTTTGAGTGAATGAAGCTGGAACGTCACTCTCTGCAATCCTGGCAGCCGCCACCCCACGCGGTTGGCTTCACCGGAGGACCCGTGCCGGCGGTGGTTCAGTGCCCAGCATGGCTGGTCCACAATGGTTCGTTCGGCCACCACCCAGCATGGTCCTTGACATCCTTCGACGATGGTGGATTTGACCAAAATGGTTTCACCAAGGTGGTCTTGGATTTTGACGGGAAAATGACCCAATGGTCCATGGGCTTAGAGATATCAAAAACACCGTCTTGGGCTACTGAAATTTCTGAAATGGTAGACGTCAAAACTTAAATGGGCTCGTATATTGATTTACTGGAAATGCAGCTTATCTTATCTTATAAAGTGAATTTCAACGATCTTTATCACATCTTAATATAAAACCATACCCTAAACTTTTCTTACCTCAAATTCTTGCTGATTAAAAGCCCACGGCATGTTAAACACTGTCAGATTTTTTTATCTAATGATCTGAAGCAGAGGATTGACACTAGACCTATCTCAACCGTCCAAAGCTGTGTCGCACGATCGCTCGCCTTGCTCATGTAAAAGGGGCTGTTATAAAACCATAAACGAGCGTGCGACAGAAGGGTTCGCTCTCTGGTTAGGGTTTTGCGCCCCTCTTCACGGAGCTCAGCGAAAATGGTATCTCTTCTCTCTGTCCCTCTCTCTCGCTTCACGGTTTTGCTCATCTGCTGTTTGCTTTAAGTTTGATTTGATTTTGTTTCCGTCTTCGTCAGCCGTCGCACAAGACGTTCATAATCAAGAAGAAGCTGGCGAAGAAGATGAGGCAGAACAGGCCCATCCCTCACTGGATCCGCATGAGGACCGATAACACCATCAGGTCTTTTGCTTTTCTTGACTCTTGATCGAAGTCTCGCCCTGAGCTTTTAATGTCATTCATTTCAATCATTCGACTGGCGGGAGCCAATTTTTTGTTGTTTTGTTTTCAGGTACAATGCTAAGCGCAGGCACTGGCGTCGCACGAAGTTAGGGTTTTGAGTCCGATGTAGGGGTTTACTTTTGCTCTTTTCTTTATCCTTGTTGGAAAAAAGCTTTGGTTTGAAGTATGTAAGACTTGAATGACTCGAGAATTTTGAGTTTCTGATTTTTGTATTAGTTTTAGTACAGCGAGTAATTCACACTGGATCATGTTAAGCTAATTTTTGGGGGAATTAACTCCTGATTCGTCTCTTCTGGTTGAATTAGTATCTGCTTGACTTCTCCTAATTAGATTATCCATTTTACAACTTCATATATGCAGTGCATGTTATCATCTTCTTTGATTATTCTAGTTCGGTCCATCGTCACTACTCAACATTACTCTAGCTCTATACCGTTCCATGCCCGACTTTTCATTGCAATGCTGCTGAAAATTTCTTGCCTGTTGTTTTGGCACGTCGTGTCTTAGTTTAATATATGAACACTCATATATACTGCAACAGTCCCTTAACGGTTCTGAAGTTGCATTCTTTGCTCTTTCGTTTTGCATTCTCATTCTTATACTTGTTATGTATGTCAGCAAATTTAATGAAGAATAATCAACTTTTCTTAGCACACCCACTAGTTAAGTTTTTCCTAAATTATATGGAAAGATGAGAAGGGAAAATTAAGTCTTTTAGCCATGTATTTCCTCGTTACTGCTTCCACGGCCAATCTGTCTCTGGAAACCCCTTGTAATACCTCCCCGATTCTGCTCAAACTTTCGAAACATCTACATGGGAGCTGCCAACCCCTGCTCAATCTTGATTGGCTTTAATTCGATTGTGTGTTTACAGTTTTCTCGTACATTTGCTGCTTTAATTGGTTCTCTATATTATGTCCCTCCCTTTTGAACCAGAGATTTGGAAGAAAGCATGTCGGTTATGTCCTGTCAAAAGTTTGGGTGACTGCACAGTGCTTTGGCAAATTTTCACGAGTTTTTCTTGTACTAAGCACTTGGTTCTCTTTTGTGAGTCTCTCTCAGAGTAAAATGTTTCCGTAGAGAGATTATGTGTTCCTATTCGTAGTATAGACAGTTCATCAAGGCTAATTTAATCATAAAGGCGAGGACCCTTTACCATATATTCCCCTCCGATTGGCTTATTTTCATGATTTTACCTGCGAAATATCTTATCCTCTTTGTGAGTCTCTCTCAAAAAAAAATGTTTCTGAAGAGTGAAGAGAGTATGGACGGTTCCCTACGATTGGCTAATTTAATCAAGAAGGCAAATTTCATGTAGTTGCCACTAGTTCGATTCCTATACAAAATGTGTTGAACCTTTGATGTTAACTCATCTAAAATCATTAATTCAAGAAAAAGAAAGTTTGGTGCTATATGATAATAGTTTTTATGTAATATGTTTAAGAGTGGTCATAATGTTAATACAACTTTCGTAATTGGGCTAACCTTGTCAAATTTTAGAGTCCCTAATAATCCAAACGGGTGCCTTACAGTCTAACGGAGCTACGGAAAATGTGGAACTGGTTAGTTCAAAAGCTTGATCATCAGGAAATTTCTGGTGTCGGTGACAGAAACTATTTAGGATGGTTTTCTTTTACTGTTTCTGGTGCTTATTTCATGAGGAATGTCCAGATGTCACTTGACAATTTCGCTTGTTTCTCATTTAAGAGGCTCCCTGTAATCCTGTCAGTTTCCTGGAATTTCCCTAGTAAACTGGGTTAGATTCCACGCACGGCCAGCTCGTAATGTTTTTTGGTATTTGCCTAGTAAACTGGAGAGTGTAATTCCATGGAGAGATCCAGGGAAAAGCTACGGTAAACTGAAGCATGCGAGAGAAAAATAAGGGGGAGAAGCCAGCTCATACAAGATCGGACTCTGTTTTCTCCGTTTTCTGCAACTCCATAACCAACCCTTCCCTTGAAAAGAGGACCTATATGACACTGAAAAATGTCTGGAGGACGTTGAAGCAGTAGTTTTATAAAAGGAAGAGTCGGGATCTCCTGGTTCCCCTGTCATCTGCAGACGGCTTTCACTTGCCAAACAGTGACCTCCTCATTACCCCTGAAAAAGGGCGGACGTACGAGTAATTCATATCCGATGTTGCGCCCCTGAAAGATCAAAACCTTTCTCTTTGCGGATCTCGACGACTGTTATAAGTCGGTTCTGACGTCGTCAATCTCTTCTGTGGGTTGAGATCATGGAAGCAAAAGGAGCTGCTACCTTGGAAGATATCAAGAACGAGAATGTCGACCTAGTAAGATACATTCTTTCTTTCTTCTCGTTCCTCTCTCCATTCTTCTTGTGCAGGGGTGGTTTTTTTTGTTTCCAGTTAAATGCATTCGTGTGTTCTCTGGTTTCACATCATCCGTGTGTTCTTTGATGTTTACAGGAACGGATTCCAGTGGAGGAAGTATTTCAGCAGCTGAAATGCACCAAAGAGGGATTGAGCTCCGAAGAAGGGGACCAAAGGTTGAGAATCTTTGGCCCCAACAAGCTGGAGGAGAAGAAGGAAAGCAAACTTCTCAAATTCTTGGGTTTCATGTGGAATCCCCTGTCTTGGGTCATGGAAATTGCTGCTTTGATGGCCATCGGTCTGGCCAACGGCGGGGTAATTCGTTATCCCAACCTTAGCTTCTTAGTCTTTTCCACCTTCTTCTTTGCTTTTATTATCAAAACGGCATTCAATTTGCAGGAACGGAATTAAGATTGTGTTTCTTTCTGTGATGCAGGGCAAGCCACCAGATTACCCAGATTTCATAGGTATCGTTGTCCTGCTGATCATCAATTCCACAATCAGTTTCATCGAAGAGAACAATGCAGGCAATGCGGCTGCGGCTCTCATGGCGGGTCTGGCCCCCAAAACGAAGGTCCTCCGGGACGGGCGTTGGACGGAGCAAGAGGCCGCCATTCTGGTCCCCGGCGACGTTATCAGCATCAAACTCGGCGACATTGTTCCCGCAGACGCTAGGCTCCTCGAGGGAGATCCTCTCAAGATCGACCAATCTGCATTGACGGGCGAGTCTCTCCCCGTGACCAGGCACCCCGGCGATGAGGTCTTCTCCGGTTCCACCTGCAAACAGGGTGAAATCGAGGCCGTCGTCATCGCCACCGGCGTCCACACCTTCTTCGGCAAGGCTGCCCACCTTGTCGATAGCACAAACCAAGTGGGTCACTTCCAAAAGGTACCAGTGATCACATACTGAAAACCATTGTAGGCCGTCGTCAGTTGGATCACTCTATGCATGTATGCTTACACAATGATATTTTTCGGGTCATATGTTCTTCTTGCTCGTAGGTTCTCACAGCCATTGGTAACTTCTGTATATGTTCCATCGCCTTGGGAATGATTGTGGAGATCATTGTCATGTACCCAATTCAGCATAGGAAATACAGGGACGGAATCGATAATTTGTTGGTTTTGCTCATCGGGGGGATCCCTATTGCGATGCCGACGGTGTTGTCTGTCACCATGGCGATTGGATCTCACCGTTTGTCACAGCAAGGTGCCATCACTAAGAGGATGACCGCAATTGAGGAGATGGCAGGAATGGACGTCCTTTGCAGTGACAAAACAGGGACCCTGACTCTGAACAAGCTCACCGTCGACAAGGCCCTCATAGAGGTATTCGTCAAGGACATGGACAAGGAGACGGTGGTTCTGTTGTCCGCCAGAGCTTCCAGGGTTGAGAATCAAGACGCTATTGACGCTTGCATTGTGGGCATGTTGGCCGATCCCAAGGAGGTGAGAGAGATTGAAAACCAAAATTCGCAGAATTGAAGTCGATCCATTTGGTTCTTACTAGTTGTGACTGGAAATTTTTGACTTGCAGGCTCGAGCAGGAATTCAAGAGATGCATTTTCTCCCCTTCAACCCTGTTGATAAACGCACTGCCATCACCTACATTGACTCCGATGGCTCTTGGTACCGTGTCAGCAAAGGCGCACCGGAACAGGTGAATTCTTTTTTTTTTTGCCAGGGCTAGCTAGTCTACTGAATTGCAGCTTCAGGAAAATTTAATAATGGAACCAGAAATTAGT
Source organism: Aristolochia contorta (assembly GCA_022405105.1). Taxonomy (NCBI): domain Eukaryota; kingdom Viridiplantae; phylum Streptophyta; class Magnoliopsida; order Piperales; family Aristolochiaceae; genus Aristolochia; species Aristolochia contorta. The sequence continues at coordinate 4,707,822 of CM039666.1, read as the reverse complement.
ACTGATTTCAATTTCACAGATTATGGAGCTGTGCAATCTCAAGGGGGAAACGGAGAAAAAAGTTCACGACATCATCGCGAAATTCGCAGACAGGGGATTGAGGTCGCTGGGCGTGTCGATGCAGACGGTGCCGGAAGCGAACAAGGAGAGTCCCGGAGGACCGTGGCAATTCGTGGGTCTTCTTCCTCTGTTCGACCCTCCCAGGCACGACAGCGCCGAAACCATCCGGCGGGCCCTGCACCTGGGCGTGAACGTGAAGATGATCACCGGCGACCAGTTAGCGATCGCCAAGGAGACGGGTCGGCGACTCGGGATGGGCACGAACATGTACCCTTCTTCGTCCCTCCTCGGAGAGAGCAAGGAGGAGGCCATCGCGAGCCTCCCCGTCGACGAGCTGATCGAGAAGGCGGACGGCTTCGCCGGCGTCTTCCCGGAGCACAAGTACGAGATCGTGAGGAAGCTCCAGGAGAAGAAGCACATCTGCGGCATGACCGGGGACGGCGTCAACGACGCCCCGGCGCTGAAGCGCGCCGACATCGGCATCGCCGTGGACGACGCCACCGACGCCGCCAGGAGCGCCTCCGACATCGTGTTGACGGAGCCCGGGCTGAGCGTGATCGTGAGCGCCGTCCTGACGAGCAGAGCCATCTTCCAGAGGATGAAGAACTACACCATATACGCCGTCTCCATCACGATTAGGATCGTTATGGGGTTCATGCTCATCGCCCTCATCTGGAAGTTCGATTTCTCCCCCTTCATGGTCCTCATCATCGCCATCCTCAACGACGGCACCATCATGACCATCTCCAAAGACAGGGTGAAGCCTTCCCCAATTCCCGATTCCTGGAAGCTCAAGGAAATCTTCGCCACCGGCATCATCCTCGGCACCTACCAGGCTTTCATGACCCTTCTCTTCTTCTGGGCAATTCACGATTCCGACTTCTTCACTGTAAGTAGTAGCCATGATTTGTTTAAATTCCTCTGTAAATAATCCCCTTCCCCTGCATGTCTCTTCCACATTCCCCTCCTGCATCATCTCTTTTTAACATTCCCCCGTATGTAATAATAATATAATATGCAGCATACATTTGGGGTGAGATCATTGAGGAACAGTCCTTACGAGATGATGGCGGCTTTGTATCTCCAAGTGAGCATCATAAGCCAAGCACTGATCTTCGTGACCCGATCCCGGAGTTGGTCGTTCGTGGAGCGGCCGGGGCTGTTGCTGGTGGGGGCTTTCCTGATCGCGCAGCTGATCGCGACCCTGATCGCGGTCTACGCGGGGTGGGATTTCGCGAAGATGAAGGGGATGGGATGGGGATGGGCGGGAGTCATCTGGCTGTACACCATCGTCACCTACATCCCGCTCGACATCATCAAGTTCGTGATCCGTTTCGGCCTGAGCGGGAAGGCCTGGGACAACCTCCTCCAGAACAAGACCGCGTTCACGACCAAGAAAGATTACGGGAGAGAGGAGAGGGAGGCGCAGTGGGCACACGCGCAGCGGACTCTCCACGGACTCCAGGCCGCCGACGAATCCTCCCTCTTCAACGACAAGAATAACTACAGGGAGCTCTCTGAAATTGCAGAGCAGGCCAAAAGACGAGCAGAGGTCGCCAGGTAATAATATTCTCTCATCTTGTTAATTTTCTCTCTTGGTTTTTTTCTTTCTTTTCTGATTGGAATACTGCTGCTGCTGATGGGGGTGCAGGCTTAGAGAACTTCACACTCTCAAGGGGCACGTAGAGTCAGTGGTGAAACTCAAGGGGCTAGACATTGACACGATCCAGCAGCACTACACCGTCTAAAGTTGGGGAGGCCAGAAATGATTTTCCATTAGCTATTTCGGCCTTTTCCTTTCTCCGTCCTTGACACACATCCTCTCTTATGTGGTGGCGTATTCAATCTCATTCGTTTGTTCTTACACTTTTTTTTTTTTTTTTTCCTTCTGTATGGCTGTAAGGCTCCGCATGAATAAAATTAGGCTTCCAATTTCATTTCGTAGAAACATTTATTTCACTTTCCTAGAGTTTCATGAAGGGGGACAATCAATATATGCAGTCCTCTACATACAAGTAACAAAACTACAATATATTTTTTATATTTGTGTTCCAGTTTGAAGAGAATTAGCAATTATAATTGGAGATGTTTTAGCATATTTTATAGTATTTTATGGGAAAAAGAGTGTTTTATACAGAGAGAGAGAGAGAGAGAGAATAATCTATAATTCTCAAACTCTCATATAAGAAAAATAAAGGGATTTGGTGCAATTTGTAATGCTGTGTTTTTTTTATCATGGGAAATTCTCAAAAATCCAAATATTATCGATAAAACCAATTTCTCAAGAGACCTCCCATTTCTGCGAGTCACGGAAGCCGTCTACGTGTAGCTACGTAAGTCGTTCCCGCCTTTTGAAGCATTTTCCCGCGTTCGCAGAAGAAAATCAAATTTATGTCTTTGGACTTCAGATCGCTAAAGAGAAAGTTGCTTCCAGTATTTTGTGTTGCCGCTCGGTCCCCTCCCTTCTGCGTCTTTCCACTCATTTGGCTTCTCCAATGGCTACTCAATCCCTAACCCAGTACGAGCGGAAGCGGCTTGAAAACATCAGGCGCAACAGTGAGATGATGGCAGCTCTCAAGCTCCAACAAAAAGTAAACGAGCTGTCCTCCGCTGCCAAACGCTCCAGGCAAGTTCTCAGCTTTCTCACTCTTATGTTACCCGAGAGTAGACTCTCCTCTTTTCTAACATTTCTCCCGCTTTCAGGACTGAAATCAAAAGTTTCAAATCTGATCTCGAGAAGAAAAAGCCCAAAATGGAGGTTCCCATCGTTATCCGTCGCTCTCTCCGCTCACGGGGGCTTCCTCCTGATGCCTCCACCGCCAGTGGTCTGGAGGACGACCTTCTTCCCTCCCCTCGCAGGTTCCATTCTCAGTCTTCTCCTGAAAGGTCTCCTGTCGACAGATCCGGTCCTCTCACTCTGCAGGAGGCGCACTCTGGTGGTGCAGAGGATCGTCTACTTTTCGATACCATTCTGGATCTGTCTGAGAAGGCTCCGCTTCGTCGGGCGAACAAATTTGAGGAAGGCACGACTTCGGGTTTCAGATTGGAGTCATTGACACTTAAGGAAGGGAATGTTGCGCGGGTTGTGCGGGGGAGAGTATTCAATGTCAGGTTCTTACCGTCCGGGGATAGGACGGTAGTAATAGTCGGGGACAAGAGTGGGAATGTCGGGTTTTGGGATGTTGATCGCAAAGAAGGAGAAGGAGACGGAATCTATGTTTATAATCCCCATTCAGCGCCCGTTTCAGGGATATCTGTCCAACCATTTTCCCTTGGCAAGGTATCGTATACAGCTATTTTTTTTTTCTTTTGGCTCGTTGCTTACGTGACAGGCTACTCTTATTGATACATTTGAAACTTAGAGTTGTGTCCGAGCTATTCAAATCATTATTATTCACCAGACTGATAGAGTCAGGCTTTCGAGGACAGAATATTTCATTACACCTTCCAAATTACCCATCTTTTTGATAGTTTGCTTTGGTTCCTAATTAGTCGGCAAGTTTGTGTTTGTTTGATTTCTTCAAATGCCTCATAATCGTTTGGTCTTTTTTTTTTTTTTTTTTTTTCACTCTCTTATTTGGTAATCTTACCCTTTGAGAAAGGCTCTGTTCTTAATTAGGTTCTTTGCACTTTGTACGTGTACGTTTTCGTTCATCATTTTGTGCCAGACTCGATCTGCGTTTATTATTTTGGCAAAATGGAAAATTAGGCCATTCTAGTTCCTCAACTGGTTACAATGTGTGAAGTTCCTTAATGTGGTTTGTAGAAGCCACAGAGATTTGCAACTCACATAGGATAACCCAGAAAATCTGAGGCTTATTTTAATGCAACCAATTTATTTTGTATTTAGGCTATCATACAACCAACCGTAGTTGACTATTGCTGAAGTCAATTGGGGTATTTCACATTTTGAATCAAGTTTTGGCGATTGAAATTTAAATGCCTATGCTTCGAAACTATCTGCAGATATTTACCAGTTGCTACGATGGATTCTTACGCTTGATGGATGTTGAAGCGGAAAGATTTAATGTTGTTTATTCGGGCGATGAGGCAATTTTCTCTCTTTCTCAGCATCCCAACGAGTTAGGAAGCTTATATTTTAGCGAGGGAAGAGGTGGATTTAAAATTTGGGATTTGAAAACCGGGAAAGCTTCAAGCTCGTTTTCCTTGCACACGGAGAGGATCAATTCTATAGATTTCAACCCTGCCAACATGAATTTGATGGCCACAAGTTCAACAGATGGAACAGCCTGCATTTGGGACTTGAGATGCGTTAGGAAGAATGCACCAAAAAGTGTCAGCGCTATTACCCATAAAAAGGCTGTTCATTCTGCTTATTTCTCACCCAGTGGAAATCATCTTGCAACAACGAGGTTGGTCATAAGAGAACACACAATTAGTTCATATTCCGATAAGTTGTTGTTTGGGTCCTGAACTAGTTGTAAATGGCTGACTGCAGTATGGACAACACAGTTGGATTAACCGGTGGTGTTGATTTTGCTGATACCTCCTTGATCAGCCACAATAATCAGACTAATAGATGGATCTCTTCTTTCAGGTACGCATTGACCTTTCAGTGACAAACATGTTATTTGTGGTAATACTAATGACAGCACTCCTACCATTCTGATGGAAGTTTCATAGGGAGTAGGCTTGAATACGCAGAGTATTGAATTTAACTTTGATTTTCTTTAAATTTGCCTGGTTTCATGAGGTCTTGCACCATTGGGGTCTTATAATACGTTGTTTTAGAGTCTTATCTGGTTCACAAAGATGCTGTATTTGAATTATGTCCACTTTGCCACTTTCCAGTCTTATATCTTATTACTTAAACTGTTGTCTTATTCTCTTTGTTTGTGGTGTTCCAGAGCCATTTGGGGATGGGATGATTCGTATATTTTCCTGGGTAACATGAAAAGGGCAGTTGATGTGATCTCTACCACGGACAGAACTACGACAAGTCTAGTGAGTGCTCATATGACTGCAATTCCTTCCCGATTTGCTGCTCACCCATTAATGGTGGGGGCTCTGGCTGGAGCAACCGCTGGAGGGCAGGTATACTTGTGGACGTCAGTGTAAAGCAACGAAAGTGGGACCTGCAGCATGTGTAAAACCGTGTGCATACTTGCTGACTTGCAGTCTTATTATACTATCAGTAGCTAAGATCTGTTGTAGCATGGAAATCCTAAAGGTCATCTTTTCTTTCTTTTTCCCATTGGTAAAAGAGTCCATGAAACTTGTTGATCTTTCAGTTGTCTGCAACAAACCCTTGTGCAATCTTGTAGCAAGAGGGTAAAATGAACGAATAGAAAGACCATTTGCATTACTAATCCTATCAATTAATTTAATTTTCCTTCCATGATATCAGTTCAAGAGGGATCGCGTCTTCAGTACATGAAAAACAGATTTGGCCATAAGTTTTCCTAGCCACCCGTGATAAAGCAACCCACGAGAGCCAAGTCCCCCAATAATCCAGTACTTACAGTTTGTCCTACAGGGCACAATTTCATCCAAGCAACCGAGAATTGGTAAAGATCCCAACGGTGTCAAGGGTGGCATTGCTCTCAGTCCTGCCCTGGCATGGGTAAGAGTCCAACTTCTTATGCTGGGATATACAACAGATATCTTTGCTGTAAGCTCGTCCATAGCTGTCGAAGCTTCTTCTACTAATACAAATGGTGAAGAATTCTTTGAACCCCAATCCCATGTAGAGCCCATGATAATATTTCGTGTGCCCTGGGCTGCAAGCCAGGCATCCGATAAGATCGAGGGGCTATCGTCTGGGTATTCTCCACTACAGCAAACAATTCGAAAGAAAACAAAAAGTGAGAAAGACCCCATCAACACCTTAACAAAGGTTTAGGGTTTAGGCAGAGGCAAAATGGAACTTGAACTCACCCTTTATCTTTAGGCAACTCTAAGTGTGCTACTACACCTCGGCATAACCTCAAAGGCAGCTTATCCTGAAGCTCTGGAAGCATTTTTGCCTTGGCACCTAAACATACTACTACGGCATCATAATCTCCTGCAATAACAAGTTAGAAGGTGAGCGGCTCATGGACTCTTCCAATCCTTCTTCAATATTAAATTCATCATCCTACATGTGATCTTAATTCCGCACACAACCATTTAGTGTTCACTAAAGCCACTTTTTAAGTTGCTAACAATATAGAGAATCCTTTTAAGCCAATTGCAACAATGACATCTCAATGAAAGAGAAGTGCAGTCCTATTCGCACTGACCTGCTAATTGACTAAGATCACCAATGGTTTCCTTGTAAACATGTATTTTCTTCCCTTTGTATCCAGATGCTGATAAATCTTGAACAAAGTTTTGGCACGCTAGAAAAAGTGCCTGTAAAAAGACAGATATGAATGTGACAACCGTTTATGGGTAAAAAGAGCATAATGAATAAGGTAGAAAAAACAGAGTCGCCAACCTGGAGGTACTGCTGAGGATGGACATTCATGGCTTGGGGCATATAGACCGCCGAGTCAAAAGGCACACAAAGATTTGGTAAAAGATTTTGGGCAGCCTTCCTACTCATATATTCCAGCCTGCAACTGGCAAGGCTGTTCTGAGCATTCTGGTAAGATGACACAAGCAGAAATACGGGTCAAACAAAATTTGCTGTTTCACTCTCGGATCTACAAATTGTCCTCATTACCTTTTTCAATATATCCACATTCTTTTCAGCTGTTACTGGTTTCAGGATGCCTCTGCAATATAATTAAATTTTGAAGTGGTCAGAAGCATCACAAGAATTTCTAGGAGTAAAAACACAAGTTGATCATGAAACATGTTTTTTTTTTTTTTTTTTTTTTTTGTGAGGAAGTGATCATGAAGCATGTATATTTCCTTTTCGTGAATACTAGTCTTCATTTGCAGATTAGCCTGTATCAGATAAACTGCAAAAGATGGATAGTCAGCGTATCTAATCTAATCCCTCTCATTAAATGATAAGTTATACCTTGGTCAAACATTAATTTCCATGCAATCTTCCAAGGGGAAATAAAAGACAAAGAAATGAGATCAAAAGCAAAAAAAAAAAAAACAGATAAAAAAGGAGAAACCTCTGCTTAAAATGTATTTTCCTAATTAATCATAAAATAGGTACTATCAACTGGATTAAATATCAAATTTTCATCAATTCTATAAGATAGACTATTTCAGTAATGTTTCCACATAAAAGCTCCCTTGGAAGTTGTTTAAAGGACCAAGACAAAAAGGTATATCATGAATGCTTTATAGAAATAAAAAGTAAGTTAGCCTATTCAAAGAAAACTAAGTTTTTTGCAGAGAGCCATAGACAAACACACAACTGTTCTACCACAAAGTACTTCCACACTCTGAAGTTATAATAAACTGATGAGATCATCCTTTATCCAATTCTTACACTATAATTTTCATCATCCATGGATAGGATGAAGTGATAAAATCGAAAGCAAAAATACTCAGAACTCTTCCTTTTCTTGCATGCGAGAAGGGATCAAACAGATATATCTTTGTCCAACTGCCGAGGAAAGTAAGAAAAAGAACCTTCTCCACACCAGTCTTCTCACAGATGTTGTATTTGAATCAAAGGATCTTGCATTCTCAGCAGCTTCAGCTATAGCAAGCAACTTTTGACACTCCTTCCAACACTCTGCAGCCTTCCAGAGAAGCTTAGCTGCATGTTAGTACCAGGGCAAGATTATCAGAAACTGGTTGAACAGAGAAGATAAAGAAATCGAAGCTGTTAGAAAAGAGGAGAGCAATACGCCTAGAGTTGGCCTGGTCATACCCTACAGGAGAAGTAGAGAACCGAAACCTTTAGGTGAGTAAGGATGCAGCAGTCCTCCAGCAACACCAGATGCACCGCCGCCAATGCCTACTTCGTCGTAAATGTCAATGCACAAATCAGATTCTTTCGGGCTATCCTGGAACCCAACATCCTTCCGAAAGTTAATCAGCAGTTGATCGAGAAACCATTAAATTTCAGAAAATAAGCAGCGAAGAAACAAAAAAGGTCTCCACATTTTTCCGTGGCATTCGAAAGTCAACACTCAATTCTAGAGCACCATTGGTGCGGCTTCGACGAATTTTACAACTTGAATTACTGAGAAGGAAGAAACCTAAGAGGAAAAGAAGGAGGGAAGTAACGGAGTCCAAACAGCGAGAGAAGTGTGACATGCACGATTGGGTTCGAGGTGAAACTTGGCCAAGTTAGAGTTTTCAAGAGAACAAGCATAAGAGCATAGAAGGCGGTGAACTGACCTTCAAGAGATGCCAAACAACGGATAATCCAGCAAAACCGGCTCCTAGAACCGCACATTTGAGAGGCCGTGCAGTGGAAGAGGAAAAAGAAGCGGAAAGAGGCCTTACAGCGGTCGACCTGCTGCAGCGGCGGAGGGTAGGGATACGTATTTGGTGCATTAGAAGATGATTACTCCTGTTGTCTTCCCAACATGGGCGACTGTTGGCGGCAGAGTCCATTTCTGCGGCTCCTCCGTTGGAAGAGAAGAGAGAAGACACCCCAGAAATTGCAGCAGCCATTAGCCACCAGTGTATTTGCCTTGCCAAATGCCGACGCCAATCTACTACGGTTCTCTGCCCCAAAAGACACTCTGAAACGGGAGAGGCTGTGGAGCTGAGCAAAGACGAAGGAGTCTTCTAATTTATGACAATCAATGCTTATTTATCCATGATTCCATACACACTTTATCACAAAATCATTCTGCACAAAGGTACAAAAGAATAATCGTAGACTTCTCCTCCATTATAATTTACTGTGGTCTTTTATTATTTTTGGTGAATTATGATTTTAGTGAAAAAACTAGAAGGTACAAAAGAAACAATTACGCAAGTACTTATTAATAGATTGTGAAATACTAATGATTTTATACGGTGATGAAAAAGAATTAAGTTAAAACAGTCTCCTTGAGGGTGGTGGATTGCATATATGGTGCGATATATGGTAAATCACGTTAAAATTAGATCCAAGATACAATTGAATCACAGGGACTCTTTCTTGAATCTGTCTCCGAGACTGGGGACGCTTCTGTGTTGTTTTTACACATGCAAGGTGCTATTTCGCAGCGGGTCCTCTCCTCGATTCACCTGGAGGCTGAGCCTGAGAATCGGACTCGACACTCGAGTCCAGAAGATCATGCTTTCCGGTGAATAATCCGCCTTTCGCGCTTGTACTCCACTTCTTCTCTCGCGTGCATGGTCAGAAGAGCCCTTCTCACCTGCAAACACAGAGCAACGCGTCGGTCGATTCATATGATGAATATGACCATGGATAACGAGTCATACAGTAGTCGCCAAGGGTGAAATTGGGGTGATCGCTTACTATTGCTTCATTCATCCCCATTCTGGCGAGCTCATCAATCAAACGCCTCTCTGATATATGGCTCCCAATTCCCATCCTTCTCCTTATCTGTGCTTCTGCTTGCTGTTTTACACGATGATGATTCATTCCAGTACGTATTAGTGGAGAAAGAAAGAACAAAAAGAAAAAGAAATATGCTTTGCAACAGCATCATCATCACTGTCACGAAACTCAACGAGAAGGAGAACTATGCGCTCCGCTAGGCTCCACTGACTGACCTGTATCTCGGATCTCATCTCTGGACTCACATGTATCTGTTGGTTGATTCCGCTTTTTGCAGCATCCATGGTGGATACTTTGAAGAGCCTAAGTGCTTCTGTCACATGCTCGGCTGTTGCCTCCACGGACCTGTGTTCAATCCATCCACACAACGTATCGTCACACTACGAAAAAGGAAATAAATCCAACGCCGTCTACTTAATTTGCAGACGAGACTCGGGTATCGACTTGAAGCACACGGTTGGACTTACAATGACATCCTCGCCAGAGACTCACTTAACCTTATGATTGCTTCAAGTTGCCTCACGGTGATTGGGATGGCAGCAGACTCACCCGTTTCATGAGCTTGAACTCTCATACGCTGCAAAACAAAAATCTCGAGATCAGCGCCAAGCAAATTGCCTACAAATACAACAAGCTGCAACTACTACCATAAAAGAAAAAGTTGGGACATGATAAAAGACCAACATCTTAAAACAATACATCCAAGAGTAAACTCAAATATATTGACGCACCTCTCTGATGTTCACATAATTCTCCTGTAGCATGGTTGCTGCAGAATCGGAGAGCTTAGGCTGGCAGCTACCTCGGCAATATTCTATGTATCTGCAGAACAGTAAACAGCAGAGAGGAAAATGCATTAGTGGCAGTTCTCAGCACCAAGTAGAGTGCATCAGTGGCAGTTGCAACTTCTTCTAGTACTCGTGTAGCAGCTTTACTAATTTGATTACTAGATTACCTCTTGAGCCAATTATCCCCATCAGAAGCAGCAGTTTCCTTAGATGCAGCACCCGCGTTGGCATGAACTCTTATAATATGGCTAGCAATGAGCTGAAAGATTAGCATCAATTTTTCAGTTAGTAAACGGGTCAAACTCGGACATCTCAGAAAGCAGGATATATTGTTTCGTAAGGACTGAGAAAGTGTAATCTACTGAATCCCTGCACCAGAATATCTTTTTAAGATTCAAAAGGATAGTACGACTGCTTGTTGTTTAATTTATCCTCTCTTCACAGCTCAATTAGCTCAGAATGTGTAATCTACTGAGAAAAATTTGTTGCGTCAGACACCCATCTTATATGAGGATGTGGGAAAAAAATAAAATAAAGTCCCAGTCAAGATAATGAGGCAACAACTAGAATACCTTATCTTGGCTGTACATTCTGATGTCTTTAACAATGAATATGAGATCAAATCGAGAAAGAATCGTCGTCTGTAGATCAATGTTATCCTGAGCAGTCTGAAACAAAACATTTTCACGTTAAACTATACTCTTATATTGCGAGAAAAGAACACAAAAGAGAAAAAGCGTGGGTAACAATATACTTTCAAATCATCATAACGCCCAGAGGGAGGGTTAGCAGCTGCAAGAACAGAAGTTCTAGAATTCAGAACAGTGGTTATTCCTGCTTTGGCAATTGAAATGGTTTGCTGCTCCATGGCTTCATGTATGGCAACTCTAGATAAAAAAAAAAAAAAAAATTTCAAGAATGATATTTTAGGAAACAGTAATAATATTGGTCCAAAGATTTCTATTTGCTATCACTCCCACAAGGAACAAGAGCAGGTCAGTCTCATGGCATGATGCTTTCCTAGCCCAGAGTACTAGACCTCATGACACCTATATCAGTAGGGGCAGCACAAGCAGGCAAAAAAATATTCCCCTCAAAGGAAATCTATTAGCGTGAGAAACACTTGAAAACCAAAGAACAGGGAGCCACGCATGGCGCTCCACAACCTTGTAGCTAACATACCTATCCTCAACCCTCATCTTGTCAAATTCATCAATGCAAACAACTCCTCCATCTGCCAACACCATGGCACCTCCCTCCAGGTAAAATTCTCGCTGAAATTACAGCAAAAGTACAAGTTATCCTATTAATAAGGTATATTTCTCAATTCACCAAATAAAATGTACAGACATGTTTTGCATAGATGACATTAATAAAAACCATACCGAGCTCCCATCACGAATCACTGAAGCTGTAAGACCAGCCGCAGATGAACCTTTTCCTGAAGTGTAAATAGCTACTGGAGCAGTCTTCTCGACAAACTTGAGGAACTTCACAGAAAATACAATTTTTTCAAAAAATCTTATATTTAAGTAAAGCATAGCCCATTTAAAGTTCTATAGGGGTTCTAAATCCTCAATAGAGAACACAAAATTATTCAATATATGTATTTTTTAGTGCCATACCGCTTCTTCACAGAATTACAACAAAACCAGAATGTGTTCACCAAAAAGAACAAAAGACTTAGAGGGTAAGTGTTATTGAGGAATCAGCAACTTAAAGTTTACAGGCGTCTTATCACAAAAATAGGATGGATTCAGAACTACCCCAAGGCAAAATTAAGTAATTACTCAACAAATAATATCAGATAATCATCTAACATCAGTTCGTTTTGTTTTCTCATTTTATATTCTCTACCAGTATGTACTTTTCTGTTCAATCAACAAATAGGGTAATTTCTTCAGAGACTAGAAGAATCTAGTCGGGAGAAAAGTAATAACCTGTGATTTAGCAGTAGAGGGATCACCCAGAAGCAGCACATTAATATCTCCTCTTAATCGCACACCATCTGGCAACCTCTGCAGATAGAGATGAAACCTTTATCCAAAAAACTGAAAATTTCTTCAGAGCATTTTAGTTTATTTTGCTAGGGAAGAAGAGTTTAGAAATACCTTCCTTGACCCACCAAATAAAAGGCAGGCCACTGCTTTTTTTAAGTCATTGTGGCCATATATTGAAGGAGCAATCATGGAGCAGATCTTTTCATATACATTTTGGCTTCGAGCAAAATCTTTAAATCCTTCTAGCTACAGAAAGATAGAGACCAACACGGTCAAGGCAGAGGGATGAAGTGTGATCCTATCCCCGAATACCCACTAAAAAATTCCTAAACAGAACTAAATACTTTACCTCCTCCAAAGTGAAGGCAGAGGGCCCAAAGGTAGTGTCATCGTGTTTTTTTTCTATTCCCACTACCCTTATGTAAGGCTGTCTCACGGCAACTGCTCCTTTCTGCCTGCAAGCATCAATTTGAATCCAAAACTTCAAACGCCAAAAGCAGAGACATATTTTACACATATATAAGCAATATTTAAACCGAGGCAATGTTCAGATGGAGGATCTTACGTTGTAGAAGTGTTTGCTGCTTGGAAGATACTATAAATACCCATAACAGTGAGCCTTGTTCCAGGTGTGACTGTTTGGACTAGATGTCTATCCACAGAGAGCAAAATGTTCCTCGGAAGCTCTCCAGTAGGAACGTCCTTTCAAAACAAGAACAAGATAGTGACTTCACTACTTCTGAATTTTCAATTGAACTGTCTATCATATTATGAACTGCATTCCCTTTGGTAATAAGGTGGAGGAAGACCAGTTTGAAACATTATAAGGAGGGTCAAATGAAATGAGAACATTATGGGGTTTTTTAAACAAGAATGACCAATTGTACCTAAACTTGATAAGGCTCTAAAATGAGAATAACAACACTCTGCCACTAAGCACAATGTACGACTTGGTCGTTGTGGCACCTTCTACCTAAGTTTGTAAAGCCTTTTTTTAAAAAAAAAAAAAAAAAAAAAAAGAAAGAGAGAAGTTGCTTCTACCTCTGGGTTTTCTTGCAATTTGAGTGTTTGCTGATCTACATATTTGCTTTTGTCAGGGACCACGACCCATGGATCGATGGGGCAAGATTCCTCTCCAGGCTGCACGACAAGGATGAAACTGCTATACAGTTTGCATTGGAAAATGGGGGAAGATAATGATGAAAAGAAGTGTTTATTTACCTGAGCGACATGGTCGCAAGACCGGGGCACGATGGCCCCACCCAACCCCGGGCGACATGGAACTATCTTGACATTTTTACAATTCTTGCACAATAAGGTAACGTGTGTCGCCTTGGCTTTGGTTCTTGAAGCAGCAATTGTAATCCCAGATACTTTGACCAGCTTCGAGATATAATCAGCCTAGATATGCAGCATCGAAGTGCACCGGAAGATCAGTCCAACACTATGATAAAGTGAACGAGGAAGACCAAAGCAAACAAAAGATATAAACAACTAACCCCAAGCGACCTCATCGAGCTAGAGTTTTCCTTCGAAGAGAATAACAACTGAACCTCTCCAGTTACAGGTTCCTCCATTTCACCTGTTTCTGTTGCGACTTTCGATTTCAGACTAGCAAGCACTTCGGCAGCTGCAGTTTCAAACTGCAAAAGCGTGTCAATTTCTAATATAACCAAACACAGAATTGCAGCCGACAGCGAAAATCGGTAGCGTAGAGATATGTACCAGCGGCAAGTAATCAGAAGGAGCTCGACGGATCTTCTCGGAGAGCTCAGGGTCGAATGCTTCAATGTCTTCGATGGCAACAAGCAGGAACTTCGGATTGTGGACCAGGCTTTCCCTGAAAAAAAGGGGGGAAAGCCCAAATCAAAAGAGGGCGACCAGGAATTTGAATCAATAACTGAAGAGCACTGATTCTTACTAGGTTTACCTGTAGGGAAGATCTCCATTTTCCGACTGGAAAGCACGAATGAATTCTTTGAACTTTCGGAGAGAGGCGTGAGGGGTAAGAGAGGTTTGGTTGGGGTCGGACCCCCCACGCGGAAACTGAGCCTGATCGCTGTAAAACACCTGACCTTCGTCCCAACCGGACATGGTTCCTGATCTGGCTTTCCTTCCCTTAGTCACAAAAGTCCCTCACAGAAAGACGGATTGGGAGGGGGCGATTCTGACGCAGCGCTGCTATTATTCGTAGACGCAGATCGTCGAGAAAGAAGATTTGGCGGGAACTCTTTGGCGGGAAACTGTCAGCTTGCACGTGGGAGTGAGTCCCCACGTTTAAACCTCGAGCTGAAGTTCATGAAGTGACTCACCGCGAGTGCGGCCAAATAAGGTGTTTTGACCCAGACAACGAGTCAATGAGTCAAGACTCATGACCGATTCGGCCCTCTGAAACCCAGATAAGATATCCCCACATTTGGACTCGGGGATGCAGAAACAACTTCATATTTTCTAAATCGCCAATACTGAATATTTCATTTAACTGAAGCCATCTTGGTGGAACTTGTTCCATTTATTTAAGCTCTCCGATTTGGCCACAGAATTAATACAGGGAAACGCAAATGAGATGCCTTTTTTCTCTTCTTCCTCAAGTTTTTCTTGCCTATGACACAAAATAACTGAACAACCGTGTATTAAACTACATTTGTGTTTTGATATGTTGATAATGAGTGTTAAGGCTTTTGCATTCAAATTTTACTTTATAGTGATGTTTACACGATAGGACTGAGACTAAGGTTTGAATTGCTTAGTGCTGTTTTTTCAACGAGGTAGGAGAGAATGCCAACTCAAAAACTGTGTAACAACTTCATTTCCAATTGCTAAGTCTTCCAATATCCTCTTCATTAATCAATACTTGGATTTCACCATTGTCTGTCTCAGAAATGTTCAACACAGAAAATATCCATAGAACCACCACCATTGTTCATTTTTATCAGCCAAAAATTGCTTCACCAGCGGACCAGCCAATGGATTTTATCAGGGAGGTAGTGACCAGCTCGTAACGGCTTAGGCTAAAGGACGGAAAACACCGAGTACAGAGTTCATAAAATTGGGCAGAGAAGATAGACAACTTGAGAAAGATTACTTTTTTTTCTAGTAACCTACGTGCCGGAGGTACCACAAGGCTCCCTCCGCGGCGTGCTCTTCTGCAGCTTTCTTCTTCGATTTGGGTAAGCTGTAAGATTCAAGAAAAACTTGGGCTTCCTTGGCTTCAACAGTGACTTTGGAAGTGAAGCTGCAGGAAATCAGAATAAGGTTCTCGTCACCTGAAACTTGCATAAAAAACCCAACGTCGGGCAAGTATGTTTTGAAAAGCTATAGAAGCTTCCCTTCTAAGCAATAATGAGCAAGATATGCTTCTCAGCACAAGAGAATCGGGAAATATCTTCAACTCACCGTTTCATGTGGCCTTCACCTTCCTCTTTGCAGCACTGAAATAACGGACGGTTCCAGGAGTAGCCAGTACAGACCTCATACAGTCGAGTCTTAGCAGATTTACAGGGGACATCTAGACAAATAAATTGACAGAAAAGAGGTAAAAATCTCTTGAATTTCTTAAAATTGGTCCTCATTTCTTAACCTGATGAGAATTTGTAAATTGTACCAGGTAAAGGCAGGAGACTCCCGAGCTGACTACAATCAATAGTTTCAATATGAACACCGCCTTTTAGCTTCGGTTCTGATGCGGGATTTCTGTCAACATCTGTCCTCGCAGTGCTACAAGCACCACTGCATAGAGAGGGCTCTCCTATCTCTGAAAGCGTTGGCTGTTCCAATTGAATGTTATCAGTAATATTGCCTCCCCCCTCGGCATTTAATCCAGCTACACTTCCAAGTTTAGGATCAAGCAGAAAAGACTATTCGAAAGGTAAATAAGTGTGTTTTTTTTCCCTCCAAAGAAATTTATATTCTGAATCAAAGCGAGCCATAAAAAGATACTCAGAGTCAGGATTGACGCTCCTTCTGTAACGCAAAGAATAGATCGTTCGATCTGGCAATCTATTTGAAACAATACAGCAAAGTAACATTCACAATATCTTTTTTTTTTTAAAAAAAAAAAAAGGAAAGTGTCGTAACGATGAAAAGAACTGGTAAGCCTTCCTTGAGACATGACGAAACAGAAGACATTTCATACCTCTTTGCTTTCTGAAAAACGATCTTCGGCATTTTCAGGGTCTCCCTCCATGGAAATGAAAGCAATGGAAGTTGGAACGGCTGCAAGATATGAAAAAGGCGCAAAAGTACCGGCAACGAAAAGATTGGGAGCAGGACAATAGAAGGATGGCAAGACGCAAGGAAAGTACAAATTTCCAGCTTTAAACCTAGTGACTCGAGGATGAGTCGAATGATGATAAGCCCCTGTCCTTCCGTCGTGCCGTCTTTACTGTCTATATAATCTACACATTTTCTTTTATGTATTAATCGATTATCCCGCTAGAGCACTGACGCGCCGTAGAGTAAAAGCTTTGTTATTCTCAGTGGCTGTATCCCGGAGCACTCCGTGCTTTTAGAAAACCTAGTAAATGAGGAGAATCGCAGCTCCTTGACGAGGAGGGTAATTTTTTCACACTGAATGACTGAGTTGCCCAATTACTAGTTTGTCGCTGAAGCTGGTCTCTTCGGTTCTTACGGGTTCCGTATGGGTCACGGAACCAGGAGACTACTGTCAAACCCTAGGGCCTAAACCATGCTTATTTGTACTCTTAGTTGAAGGGAAGTCTATTTAGTACTACAAGATTAAGATGACACCCGCGAATGGGTCTTACGCAGGTCTTGCATGTATGAGTAGCTACGAATATTACTATGAGATGAATGATTTTTTACAGCCAACTATACAAATCATACATTAAGGATCCTCTAGTAATGTCAACCTGTATGCGTCCTACAGGACAAATAACAAGAATGATTTCCCCCCCAATTACACGAGACCCACATTAGAGCGTCCAGTGATTATGATCCTGTGTCTATCCCATTTGAAAGAAAACAACAGTTTGAACCAACGGAAGTGTTACTTTACAATTAAGTCCCCAAATGATGCTTTGGGCGCTATAACTTCCTACCTCAATAACCAAGATGCCGGAGATACCACAATGCTCCCTCTGCCGCATGCTCCATTGCAGCCTTTTTGTTCAGGCGAGGCTCACTAAAACACTCTAACATAGTGGTTTCGACATGTTCAACCTTTACAACGACCTTGTATGTGAAACTGCCAGAAGAGATACTCTAAGAGGTTGCAATGATTTCATGAATACAAACAATTGAGATATAGATAACTTACCATTTCAAATGAGGGGGCCCTTCATCTTTTAAGCATTCAAAGAAAGGTGGATTCCAACAATTCGCTGAACACATCTCATATAGACGACACTTTGCAGAATGGTTCCGTGGAGCAGTTGCCAACATAAAAATTGTTTCAAATACTTTAGCTTTACCTGTGGTTTGAGGGCGATCACGGTATAGTCCCAAGTTGCTGGTATCACATGATCGGCCATCACTCCTTTCAAACATTTGCAATGAAGTAGTTAATCCATCACTAACAGCCTCCCTTGTAGTAGTGCAGCCACCTCCTGACAATGAGGAAGCTGATTCTTCCTTGAGTACTTGTAACTGACGCAGCTGACTAAGGTCAGCCACAATAACTTTTACCGGTGTTTCATCATACCCAATGAGTACAGCCTCCTCACGATGACTACTTAGTACAAATTCTTCCAATGATTTGGCTTTGTACCTATAACCTTGTGCCTGCATATAGATGTAAATAAGGGGCTTTAGAAATAGTAGGACAAGAGACAAGTACAATTTCTTCCAATGATTTGGCTTTGTACCTAGAACCTTGTGCCTGCATATAGATGTAAATAGAGGGCTTTAGAAGTTATAGGACAAGAGACATGATCTCATCTTCTCTGCTTTATTACCAGTGAAAAGTAGCACAGCATGATTAAAGAAAGGGCTACTTATATTCATGAATATAAGTTCAGCGGTACAAATTCTGTAGAATATTTTAATAGTTTACATCTAATTCTTAAGCACCAAGTCTAATGTAGACGATTACAAAAATTACTAAAGTATGTAAAGAATGTGAAAATACAGATATACTGTAACAAGGAGGGAGGAAGGGAGGAGAGTTGCCACGATCATATGGGGAAATGATAGGGAGCTGCACTGAGAACGTGTAAAGTGAAAAATACTAGATACCATTTAATATTTCTCACTAGTTTCATCAGACTTGAACCCAACCCGCCCATTGAAGCGGGTAATACCAGATTTTTCCCCCATGTGGGTCATAAAGTGATTAGAGGGGGGCCTGTCAACCATCATGAGCCAGGAGAACAATGGCACCTTCCCCTATTCATTAAAAGGGGGGTCCTCCCCCATTTTTTCTGTGACTCTACATAGAGATGAGAGGATCCTAATTTGTCAAATTCATTTTGTTCGACTAGTCACAACCACTCATCAAATTGATGGTTAAGAACTATAAACAGCAGTTAGATTCCAGAATTAACAAATAACTAGCAAATGGCATATAGAATTTATATGAACCCAGAGAATCTTCAAGCGTATTTTCCTTGTTCTATTACTACTAAAAATATAGTAAATAAATCACCTTTAATCTTAAGAGGACATCTTGGGAAGCTATTCTTTCTGCAACTTTCTTGCTTACATTCACTGCGTGGCCAGTTATTTTGGACCCATCCATGTCCACTATTGCTTGAACAGAAAAGGTGCACTTATCTTTCTTCAAACTTGGAAAACTTAATCCAAAATTTTTAGATTGACAAAGTTCTCTCAATTCTCTGATAGGACTCAATTTCAAGCGCGGAAATTTCCTTATAGGATCCAAGAAAGCAAGCACAATCTTCCAAACACGCTTCAAGTCAAACCCAGTATCAAGAAGTATAGCACCAACACAAGATTCTACCAAGTCACCAAGCACCTGAACCAATTAAAACAAGAAAACAAGGAACCATGAGTAAAGTCTAATATAGAATATTGAAGACAAACGATATTGTTGTCTCCCAAACAAGGAGTAGGTTAAAGCCAAGAAGATCTTACTGTATTGCAGAGAAGGCAACGTAACTACTACAGAATATTTTGATGTCTTAATCTTTATATCATGTCTTCATTTCTGTCTTCAAGTTCTTCAATCATAGATGGATCTTTAGATTTTGAGGGGGATACTTGACTGTTGGGCCAAAGAAGGCGATACTTTCTAATAGAATAGGAGAGTGGTGGGTAAATTATTTTAATCTTAATCCTCTCCCTGATTTTGTTACATATTTTGAAGAAAAATTGTTATCTTTTTCATTGCAATCTCAAGTTTTTTCAAGTTTAGGTTGGATTAACAGAGCCCTGGATGCAATTAGAGCAATTCTTTGTGGGTTACAGTCCAGTTGAAGTCAAATTTGTTGAATATTTATTTTTCCCAACAGATCTGAAGTGCAAACTTGGTCAGTAGGGTGCTCTTGAACTTACCTGAAGGAAAAATATAAAAGGATAAAACTGGAAAAATGCCTAAACAATTGTTGAGCAAAAATGAAAAAAAGGGGAAAAAGGAAGTACAAAGCCCCCAAAAGGGATAACACTGCGTTCAAATGAGAACAGAATGATGAAAGGTTCACGACTGGAAAATCTATGAATAAACAAAACATCAGCATTACCAGGTGATGACACCGCATCCAAATGAGAACAGAATGCTGACAGGTTCACAGCTTAAAATTTCACATGCAGAGAAAGCTAAACAAATGGTAAATCCTAACTTATTACCAGTAAAAGTAATGATCATGATAAAAGAAAGTAATAAGTGTACGTATTAGTACCTTTGGACAACTTGGCTCTTCAACAGCGTCCTTTTCCTTGTCAGACAGTCGAACAAAATCACTGAACTTCGTGATTGCCCTTGAGAGGCTGCTTGAATCACTAATAAGAAAAGAATGAAAAGAGAGAGATACAGCCAAATGGGCAAAAGAATTATTATTTACAGTCATGGATCTCAAATCAGTCAGTTCACCAGGCTTCAGGTCTGGGTATGCTGAATACAGATATGATGTGATTAAGTAATCTAGGACAGCATCTCCAAGGAATTCCAATCTCTGATACAAAAATATGACAGCTTTAGAAAGGAATATAAGAAAATAATATTGTAGAAAAAACAGCAGTACGTAGCAGCTAAATTGCATACATGCTTTCCAATAAAATAAAAGGAAAAGAGAAAATCCCCTGCCTAGATAGTCTACAATAAGATATCATATAGGAAACAATGTAAATCATTCCAAATGTGCTAACCTGATAGCATCCTCCTGAATGTTGGTTGTGAGAAGGGTGCATAAATGCCTGAATAAGTATACCTTTGTGCAGAAAGTTGTATTCTAACAATTTCTCTAACCTCTCCACATCCATTAACTCCATGGCAGATAAGTTACTCTCACTTGTGATATATATTCTAGAAACATCAGAAACTTGAAAATCCACTTGAATGCCAAACCATCTGAGAAAAGATTCTGCAGCTTTGAACCCACTGTCCACTATGTAGGCACCAATAAGGGCTTCAATCACATCAGCAATGGTTTTACGGTGCACCCAGTGATGATTTCTAGAGCATTGCACATTGCCATAATTAACATTGTTTACTGGCGTACTTCCTTTCGAAGCTTTAATAATTTTCTGAGACTCTTTGCTACAAATCTGTGTACATGAGCGTCCCAATGCATGAAATAAATGTGGGTCAAACCACCGGTCACGTATATACACCTGAAAAAAAAAAAGAAACATAGTCCAAGTTAAATCAAATTTTACAGAAACACATAGTGTAGCGTGATGCTTCTGGTTTTTCTATTTTTTTTACAAAAAGGACTTAAATTAATGGTGAATATCTTATGAAAGCAAAGAACATAAAAAACAACTAAGCCATAATCCAAGAGAAAAATGATTCCACGACCAGATGACAGGTAGAGGTGGTAAAGCCTGTTAGGCCTCAGATTTGCTTCACGTATGCAAGGCACAAAATAGAAGGAATGAGAAGCCTGATGTGGAAGAATAATTCCAGGTCATGATCTGGAGTTGTTATTTTACTAGGGGTTTATGTGTAATTAGGGGAAGACGTGTTTAAGGTGTGAGTAAGGGAAATAAAAGGCATGAGCTGAGGGAAGAAGGGTATAGGAATATTTTGTGATTAAAAAGCTTAGCTCTTGGGGAGAGACCAAGCCTCTCGAAAAGCTTGGGCAGAATTATCTGCATCTATGTATCTCCTACAGATCAATGAAACTTCTGGTATTGGTCTAAATTACTCTGAGATTCTGGATTGAATACTTATTTGTGCAATTGTTCTGATCAGTGCTTAACAAAGCCATTCACAAAGAGGAGTTGGAGGTAATCACCCTTCTGGAGCTAGCATATCAGCTAAGCATTTGCTCATAAAAAAAATAAAAAATAATAAAATCAAATAATAAAATAAAAAATAAACACTCTTTGTAGTGCCTTTAACATCTTGTTCAACTATGTGCCAAAACTGTCACAAGGGGCCCATGCAGTTCTTGCATCAGCTCAACACCTACATGAATCGCCTTCATTTCCAGGACACTGGCCTATCATGGGATCATCTCAACCTTGCATGGAGAGATCTAAACCTCGTGTTCAGTTGAGTCTATGATGCCAAAGGGGTCAAAGAGCAACCTGAACATCTAAAAAGGTGCTATTCGACACTATGAAACCTAAATTCTTTGTTGCTATACCAGCATTCCATTCAAAAACATGATGAAATTTTATATAGAAAAGGTAGAACGGTCATGCACATTGACTTGCAAGGTTAGGCATTGCAACTATTTCAAAAACCCATATAGTAATGATGACCTTAAGCATCACGGTCGTAAAATTTCTTCTTGTTAACTAGTTTGAACTTGCATTAAGCTTGGAAAACATTTTGGTACTACATAAGTTACAAAATACTTTTGCATTACGATGATAATTTAGAACCAATGAGCAGCAAGTTTAAAGACCTCTATTTTGGCCAACCCATCAGCTACAAATTTGCTGCAACAACAATTCTATCACAGATGCATTTAAGTCTCCAAGGAGTGGACTCTTTTTGCTGCCCCAACTAATAACTGAGGCAGAGTCACCTTCAATGTCTAAAGGTGCTGAAAGTGCTTCTTGATTGTTCAAAGCCACTCAAGCAAGGATATGAATTCCACCTCATTAGAGGTGCAGTGACCAGCAGGTCCTACATAAGAGAGAAGAGACAGGCCATCCCTACTTCTGATAATCCCTCCCAATGACTTCCCCAATATGTGTGCTTTCTATTAAATGTTCTGCAATTTCTTTCCATCCAGAGTTGCCAAGGATTTCCAAAGGCCTTTCCTGGAGTGGGGTGGAAGGAAAGTGTGCTGTTGTCATAGGAGTTGGTTAAAAGTGTTTAAAATGCATGTTGCCATCTTAAATTTGAAAGTAGAGAACCCTAGACTTCTTTGGTAAATCTGTAGTGAGTAGGAGGTGGTTGTTGGTCTCCTCCACATCACGAAAAAAGCTTGCATAATGTGTTGATCAGAGGCTGTCCCCTCTTCATTAGTTTATCACCTGTTAGTATCTTACCATGAGCAGCATTCCAAAGGAAATGCTTCCCGCAACTGGGGGCCAACAATTTCCTTACTACGTAGGCTCCAGCAAGGTTAGTGATTGCAGATTTCTGAGGTGGAGGTCTTTTAGAAAGGAGACAAAAAATTGGCCTGCGTGCAGTCCAAATTATTTCACCTTCTCCATGTTTCTTCAAAACATGGGAGTCCACTTGCTGCATTATATTCAAAATATCTTCTGCTCCTTGACAGTCAGGGCTCTCCAGAGGTTGAGTTCTGGCCTGAAATGCTACCCACACATGGATTGTTTCACAATGATCCAGCTGCTGCGGGATAGACCAAACAACCTGGGGCATGTCATTGAGAATGGCTTAGACACTATCCATATGTCTGTCCAAAAATTTAAATGTGAGCGAGCCAAGGTATGGTATCCATTAGTCATAGAAGGCGACTCCACCTTAGTTATTAGCTGGGATAGCAAGAAGTAAATTTCCTATTTGACAACAGCAAAGAAAGAAAAAAGGAAACCATAGAAAGAATGAAAAAACAATAACAACGCGATGTCAAAGTGGGAGTGATGAATCCACAGTGTGGTGCTGCCTGGAAACCCTTTCTCAAACTAGAATATCAGCTACAATATTTTTGTTCTCTAAAGCAAAGACAAGGCATGCTGTTTTCGTCAAGGAGACAGTGGTTAAAACTAACCACTGAGTCAGTCACGTTGAAAAGACAAAAGAAACATGTCTTACCTGTAAATTATTCTTGATTGCCAGTTCACGTAAATGTGAGTTCTTGACAATACTCGAGCGTTTCCTGGTCAATTGTCCTTCATCTTGAGTATGATATAATAGAAAGAGATGTCTCCCAACTACATATTTGAGGAAAGCATCACCAAGTACTTCAAGCCGTTCAAGAGAAAAGCGCTCTGAGCACTTCTCAGTTGTGAGTGCCTCTAGAATCTGCAAAAAAATTGTATTGAAAAAAATGAGAATTCCACTAAAGACAAGAAAGAAGAATATAAGGAATATTATGCTCAGGCAATGAAATTACAGTAGATTGAATGTCTAAATCAATGAAATCAAATGGGAAAGAAACCTCTCAGAGTAAATCATGAAACGAAACACCCTGATTGTCCAGAGTAGCTACCAAGAAGCTTGCACTGTATAAGGTGTGAATCCAACGAAGATAAATATGCAGCCACATGCAAAAGTCTCATCACAAATGGAAAAGATTCCACCATGGAGGACTCTTGCCTGAGAAAAACCACAAAACCATGGAATCCCCTTCAACCACAGGAGACAAGAATAGTTTAATGTCAAGGGGCATTCTCATCAAATGATTACACAATTTAATTCTTTACTTATATGGTGGAAGATATTAGAATGGATAAATTCCACATCTGTTAGGTCTCGGTAAGTAGTTGAATCTAAGCTTAAAAATAAGCCCTAAATATTTCTAGCCGTTAGGAATTGCATGAGGCAACAGCTAATTAAAAGATACTATTGCAAATTGCCTCTATTTTCCCGAAACGATATACCAAACAGTACAACAAAGCTACAAATGAACTCCACAAACCCCAAAAGAGCGCAATTTGACCCCTATGTAACAAAGGGAAAAAGGAAACAAAACCTACAAGTATTTTGTAGTAAAACTCCCTGCTCCACAACAATATTTTGTACCTCACATCCACTGGACACCAGCTAACTCTATATTGTTTGTGCATGGATTCTTTATTCTGGTTCAGTCTCAGCTAATTCATTTTTTATTTTTTTTGTTTTCTCATTCTACTGCTTTTATGCTTTTGAGTCCGTAGTTGCAAGGCTTTGCTTTTTTTTTTTTTTTTTTTTTTGAAAGTTGAGATTTTTATTATTGTGGCCCAAATGGGCGAAAGATTACAACAACAAACACAAAAATGGTTACATGAAGCTAGG
The DNA here is from genome assembly GCA_022405105.1 of Aristolochia contorta. Lineage (NCBI taxonomy): Eukaryota > Viridiplantae > Streptophyta > Magnoliopsida > Piperales > Aristolochiaceae > Aristolochia > Aristolochia contorta. Next base: position 4,683,102 of record CM039666.1, on the reverse strand, counting down.
GGGCGACAACAACAATATGTTGCTCAATAGTCCCTTGCTTAGCCAACTCATCAGCCCTACCATTGGCACTTCTTAATACATGCATCCAACTAGTGACAATAAATGAAAGGTCTCTAATTTCATCAATGATATAACGCATTCGCCAAGGAGGCCTGAGATCATGCTTGCACCATTGAATCAGAACTTGAGAGTCGCCTTCAACATGCAATGGATCAACAAAATGATACTTGAGAAAACATTTGAGTCCATGGAGTAGACTTTGAGCTTCTGCAATCGTGGATTCACTAATACCAAGTGGTCCAGAATATGTGAGTAATATATCTCCAGCTGAATTCCTGATTAGGCCCCCCACTCCAGCTAGACCCGGGTTTCCAAAAGATGACCCATCAAAGTTTAGCTTGTAGGAGTTTGGGGATGGAGGAAGCCAAGCAATAGTTCTGACTAGTTTACCATTCCCCTCTCTTGCATGTAAATTCCAGGAACTCCATATAGTGCCACATTCAACATTCTTGAAAGCCTTGTGAATTTTCAGCCAACTAACAATCTGAGTTGTAATTCGATGGCAAAGGTCAGTCCAAGAGCTGGATTTATTTTGAAAAATTTGATTGTTCCTTTCCTTCCATATCATCTGAGGAATATATCCTATGCAACAAGAAAACATGAGTTTTCCTTTACTTCCAAGACCGAGGGGAGCCAATGAGAGCAACAATACCATATAGGTCACGAGGATAGGTAAAATAAGCCCGAATCTATTAAGGAAGAATAACCAAACTTTCCAATTTGAAAGGGCAATGGATCAAAGTATGATTGAGTGACTCACTTTCAGTATTACATAAAGGACAAACGGCATCTTGAATCTGAATTCCCATCCTCATCAACAAATCTCTAGTAGATAATCTACTCCTCAAGCAGCACCACCCAAAGAAAATTTGTTTCTTAGGACCCGAGAGTGACCATGCTGCAGCAGCCAAGTGAGGTTGATGGCCTTGATTAGTTAAACAAGAGTATGCAGAGCTTACCATGAAGAGTCCTTTATAGTGAGGCCTCCAGATCAGTTCATCATCCTGGTCTCTTCTCATATAAAAAATACCCAAATCCTCAAGAAATTTGGAAACCTCAATAGCTTCCTCATTATTGAAACGTCTTCTAAAGAAGAGGGTCCAGTCCACATCTATTAGCTGACCAGCAGAAACAATGTCCCTTATTGAGTAATCTTGATGTTTGGCTAAGAGGTAAGTCTTGAAAATTTTTCTGCTAAAGTAGTATCACCAATCCACCTGTCAGTCCAGAAACGAATTCTATTGCCAATGCCTGGCAAGAGAAAAACATGTTGAGTAAAGAACGGGAACATCTGAATAATTTTCTTTCATATGGAAGAAAGTCTCCCATGTCTTGGGGATTCAAACCACCATTCCCTTGGCCTGTTGTCCAATACATTAACTATGATTTTCCTCCAAGTGGATTCCCCACTTGTGTTCAGCTTCCACAACCATTTAGTGAGTAAAGCCTCATTCATATATCTTATCCTTTTGATTCCTAATCCTCTGTCCCCTTTGGCCTTGCAAACATCATCCCACTTGATGAGATGAATTTTGGATCGCTCCGAAGTACTCGACCATAGAAAATTCCTCATAGTTCTTTCAATGATGTTCACCACAGAAATAGGACAATGCAAGAAGGAAAGGTAATAGGTGGGGATGCCAAATAGACTAGCTTTGATTAAAGTAAGTCTACTGGCTTTTGTGAGTAGTTTTCCCTGCCATGTACTCAACCTGATGTTCATTTTCTCGATGACTGGGTCCCATAAATTCCTTGTTATCCTTCCAGTGAAGAGGGGTAAACCAAGATACGTACTAGGAAGAGAACCGATTTTACAACTCAGCATGTCAGCCATATCATTCATCACTGCATGATTGACGGAGAAGCCATAAATTGCAGACTTGGACCAATTTATCTTTAATCCGGATGTGATTTCAAAAAGCATCAACAAACATTTTACCACTCTAAGTTGCTCAATTGTGCCTTTACAAAAAATAATTGTGTCATCGGCAAATTGTACAAGCGGTGCTTGGAGGCAATCTCTATCAATCATGGGGTCCAACCAACCCTCATCCAAAGCCATATTCAGCATGAATCTGAGACCTTCACCTGCAATGTTAAAGAGCATGGGAGATAGCGGGTCTCCTTGTCTTAGTCCCCTTGTAGGTTTAATATACCCATGAGCACCACCATTTATGAGGACAGAGTATCTGGCTGAAGAAATGCAACTCCATATCCATTTTCTCCATCTCCAACCAAAGCCCAATTGCTTCATAACTGATTTCAGATAATCCCATGAGATCTTATCAAACGCCTTCTCAAAATCTAGCTTTAAAACAAGTCTTGGCTCATTTGACTGTTTGCAGGTATGAAGTATCTCATGCACATTCATTGCAGAGTCAAGAATAGCCCTCCCCTTAATGAAAGCGTGTTGCTCTGCACTAATTATGTGCCCCAAAACATTTTGTAGCCTTGCTGCCAACAATCTAGCAATGATTTTATAAGTGCTACTCACTAGACTTATAGGCCTGAAATCAGTGATCTACTCCACACAGTGTTTCTTCGGAATTAGAGCGATAAAGGTAGCCCCTAGAGCGGAGCAAGTGAGGCCAAATTGGTGAAAGTACTGAACTTGTTGAGTAATGTCATTCTCGATAATAGGCCAGCAAGTATTAAAAAACTCGCCATTGTGTCCATCAGGACCCGGGGCCTTGTCCTTGGGAAGAGATTTGCCCGCCGCTGCAATTTCCTCAGTGGTAAATGGTTGCTCAAGCTCAATAGCCCGTTCAGGTGTGAGCCAATGACAACATATACCATGAAGTAAAGGCCGATTGGGAACATCTTCTGCAAATAAACAAGAAAAGTGAGAAATAACATTATTGATAATAGTATCCTTGTCGTGAGTGATTTCTCCATTGATTGTAAGAGAGGAGATACGGTTGATTCTTCGCCGCTGAGATGCAATTGCATTGAAGAATCGAGTATTCCCATCACCATCACAGAGCCATTTATATCTTGCCTTCTGTTTCCACAAAATTACTTCTTTCCTTAGCAAACCATTATATTCTCCCAGTCATGGATAGCCTTTCAATTTTCTCATCATCACTTAATGTTCTAGTCTCTTCAAACATGTCCAAAGTGCATCAATTCTATTGATTAATTCAGTTCGCCTGGCCAGTTGGGCAACTTTGTAATCCTTTGCCCATGACTGCAATTTTGATTTCAAGGATTTTAGCTTCTGAATAATCTCCCCATAGGTCCTTCATCATTAATATCAGCCCACCAATTCTCAATTCTTGAGAAGAAATCATAAATCCTCCATCCACTGATTTCAAACCTAAATGGGACTCCCCAGCCAGAGAGTTGGAATCAAGATGGATAGGCCGATGGTCTGAAATTGACCTACCCATCACCTTGCAAGACACGTTAGGATAGAGCGAAGCCATTCCTGATTGCAGAAAAATCTGTCCAGCCTACAAAGAATAGGGTTGTTCCTTTGATTGCTCCAAGTGAAGGTCTTTCCAGAAGATGGAAGATTAATTAATTCCATTGCCCCAAGAAAGTCAGTGAAACCTCTCATTGTAGCATTTACTGATCTGGCTGGTGGAGATTTCTCATTTCTCGCTTTGATGGTATTGAAATCACCTCCCAATAGCCATGGACCAGTCCATAAATTGATCATATTCATAAGTTCCTCCCAAAAATCAGATCTATGCGAGTAGGTACTCGGGCCATAGATGGCACCCATGTTCCATAATTTTCCACTAGATAACTACGAAACTTGCAAACAGATGCAAAAACTCCTACCCTTGTGCTCAATATATCAATGCGGGAAGAATCCCAAACAACAAGAATACCACCAACAGTGCCAAGAGCATTAAGTGAACACCATTTTGGTTGTCCGAAAGGTACAAGATCTTTGACCATTGAATCAGTCAATTCCTCTAATTTAGTCTCCTGAAAGGCAATTATTTGAGCCTTACTCCTCCATAGTAAATTTTTAATAACTGTCCTCTTGTCGGGACTTCTCACTCCTCGAATATTCCAAGAGAGAAAAATCATTTTTACCCTTTGACTTGGTTAGCAACTCCTTTGCCCCTCCCATGGGTCACTCTACGTTCAATCTGTGGTGCTTGAATCTCCCTTTCATTATCCTTAAATCTTGTCCCAAATGTAAGAAGTTCATATCCCTCATTGCTAATTTTTCCTCTATTTTTCTGAATATGCTCAATCCAAGTAGAAGGTGTTGGTTTATCAGTTCCAGGGTGGGGATCCTCACCACGGTATTGCTGATTAACCTCAACAGACTGCAGTATATCATGATCCATTTCCTGAATTTGGTTCGCATTTACTGAATTTGGCGAGAAGACTTCTGGGCCAATGTGCTTACACGGAGGGGGAGTTTTCCTTCGAGAATAAGTAAGGCCGGGGGTATCCAATTGATTGATAGGAGCAGGCAAGAGTGGCTGATTTTGATGGTTTGGGGGGAAGAATTGAAAATTATCATTTACACTAGCATTAGCAGTGAGCTGATGTAGTGAAGATTCAGGCTGAATAGGGGCTGGAGGTGGAGGGGTTGACTGGGCCAGTACATGGGAATTTGAATGAACCATATTTGGTATAAGAGCAGCCTCTTCGTTGATAACTGGGAGACTATCTTCATTAACATGACGTTCCTTCCAAAGTTCAAGAGATAGTGTAACCTGGTCAGGATTCAAGTTGGACTGAGTCAGGGGCGAGTCAGAGCGAGTCGACCCAGCGAGTCAACTCATCATCATCTTACCGAATGTAATTGGTTTATATACTTCTCACTTTCCTCAATGCATATGACATTAAACTAATATAAAAAGGTCCAGGCCTACCACGAGAATCTGCTATAAGTTAGAACCACAACCGACATGCTTCCATACAACCCAAATGACCTGACCAAATGATTAAATCTCGTTATAAAAGGACAGCAGTCACAACTTTCACTCATAATAATCTGTACTCAATGCAAGAGCCCCCAATGCTACAATATCCTCATACATAGTAACAGAGAAACAAATGGGTCTTATATCATTTACCTAAAGCTAAACAAAAATAGAGGGAAGTATTCTGCTAAAAATTTTATCGTTTTTTTGTGGATAAGAAGGATCAATCAAGAGGTTGTTCCAGGTGACCTGGTATTATGTTTGATTAGTATGTGGGTGGCAAGAGAGATGAAACACTAGGACCTAGGACACAAGTGAAAGCGTGAGAGGAAGAGAACAAAACATTCTTTGAACATAGATTCTAAAAGTGGCTAACTAGCTTGCCCACAAAATCTAAATTAATTCAAATGCAAAGTGAAAAGGGTTTTAGAACTTCGATCATTTCTGCTCTTTAAGTAGGTTAAGGTCTCTTGAAAAACCCATTATCTGTATTTCATGCCATCTGACCTTATTCTCTACCTACTTCGCTCTAAACCAGTTCCACTCCCATCTTTCACCTAGTTCCTCGTCAAGAACTATAAAAAATTTGTGCTTCAGATAATATTGTTTTTAAAGGACAATATTGCAAAAATCAAAACCAATCAACGCTAAAAATTAAGCCAATAGTATTAAGTCTTGACATTTAATGTTGATTATTGAATAATTAAACTTAAAATAATCAATAATATATTTTCTTAAATGGTAATTAAGATATGAATGATAAATTAATGTTATATGAGTGGACCCAACTACTGACCCAGAAAGGTGGAATGGTTGGGACAAAATGATTCAATCGGATTGGTTCCATTTGAGATTTCCGAGAGACCATGGGAGACGTCTCGACACCCTACTCCCCTCCCCCCGGTGGTTACCTCTCCCTCCCCTCTCTTCTCCCTTTGCCGCTCCTCTACCCTGCTCCTCTCCGCCGTATGTATGTGACCCATTCGATTGGTTTCGCTTGCCAGTTTGATGATCGAACTAGTAAAGCCGGGACGACTAAATGGGTTCTGACTATACATGGGGTAGCTTGGCAAAACCCAGAACACTTAGACTGGCCTGGCCTGGCCAGGCCAAGCCAGACTTTTAACAGAATTTTAAATGCACCAATTCAAAATCGTACTTCTCATGTAAATGCAGGAAAAAAATTTAACAAAAGAAGTAAAAAACTGCTTTAATTAACCGATTGACTGACGTGTATAGCAGCATGATATTAGTGATTTCAAGGCAATCAAATTTCTACGAAGATCTCAATATTTCTTGAAGGAAAAGGAAATTTTTGCATAATAGTGGGCCAATTAAGATTAATCAACTGGTATCAGGTCGGATGTGCAGTCAGGACAACAAAAACAAAATCCAACTTATGTCAAAATAAAGCATACTTACACGGTTAGCACTAACTTCGCTCCCCTCTGAAAAAGATGCCGAGAACAAGTCCTTCAACTCAATTGCCACAAGCAAATTCTCAAGACGATGCATCACTGAAGGCAACAATGACAAAGTGCTCCCAATTTCTTTGGAGAAATGTAATACTTTCAAAGAGCAAACTTCTGCGGGAAGCTCCACAAAGTGCTCCTCCAGCTCTGCAACTTCTGCTTTCACCAATCAAATACTTCATCAACTTCAATCGTGAAAACAACAGGGAGGGAGTTGAACAACCAATAATGAAGCTAAGAATAGGTTAAATGCTTGCAAGAGACCAAAAAGCTTTTACTTACTGTGAAATTAAGTGGGAAAGTGGAAGAAGAAGAGAGAAAAGAGAAGGTGAGAGAAGAGAGAGAGAGAGAGAGAGAGAGAGAGAGAGAGAGAGAGAGAGAGAGAGAGAGAGAGAGAGAGAGAGAGAGAGAGAGAGAGAGAGAGAGAGAGAGAGAAATTCGACTCGCGATCCTAATTTCATTAATATAAGGTGCTGGTACATAATATTACAAGTATGCCACTGTGAGGTTCATTGAATAAAAAAAGAGAAACTAAGACACTAACACATGTGCTACTATAGAATGGAATAAGTAAACAATTAAGACAAACTTATTACAATATAATTACCAAAATACCCCTGCATCGTAACTCTTACACTTCATCTTATCAGTAATTCACCAGATTCATGTAATGTCTCACTAGAAATAATCCCACATGGACTACTACAAAGAAAATCTTGTGGTTCGTAGTCAAAAAAATATTCCATAACTTCAGCTAGTCATTCTAGGATATACTTGTAGCCCACTTTTTTTGTTCGTTGTCAATTTGATTTTTTGCTTTAGCTAATCTTTGAGATGGATAAGCACCCAATTTGAACAAAATATCCCATCACAAGTAAAAATGGAATAATCTAAACAGAACAATAAGCAAAGCAGGGAAAGCCAAAATAAAATAAAAACAATTTAACAGTCATAAGCCTCTACTTGATACATGCCTGAGTTACTATGAAGCCGATTCTGCAGTAAATTCCGCAAATTGAAGAGCTGCTTTGCCTTTAAAAGAGGTTGTTCTGGGTGCAAAAGTCTGACATTGAACCTACAATTACAAAAGAAATAAATCTTCAGTAAACAATTTGTTGTAAAATCTCTTTCTTTTCACAGGTAACATACGATTTGGGAAATCCAATGAAGTAGAAAATGGCATGTTATTTTTTTTTTTTGAAAGTTGTGATTTTATTCATTGTAGCCCAATTGGGCAAAAGAAGTACATAAACATGATTACAGCTAGTAAGGGGTCCACACAATAGCATGTTGCTCATGAGCCCTTTTTTTAGTTAATTCATCCGCTTTACCATTTGCACTTCATAATACATGGTTCCTACTAGTGAAAATAGATGCAAATTCTCTAATTTAATCAATGATGGAAATAAGCCTCCAAGGAGGTTTGAGGTTCTTCTTGCACCATTGGATGAGGACTTGAGAGTCACCCTCAACATATAATGACCCAGCCAAATGGAACTTAAGGAAGTATTTGAGACTATAAAGCAAACTTTTTTGTTTCAGCAATTGTGGAATCAGTGGTGCCAATCGGGTATGAGTAGGTGAGCAAAATGACTCCAGAAGAGTTCCAGATTAGTCCACCCACACCTACCAACCCCGGGTTTCCAAATGACGACCCATCAAAATTCAGCTTATAAGCATGCATCGGTGGAGGGACCCAAGCAATGGTTTTGGGAATCTTTCCCACCTTTTCAAAAGCATATAAGGACCAAGAGTTCCAGATTGCACCTCCCTCTATGTTCTTGAAACTTTTCTACACTTTTAACCAACATACAATTTGGTAAGTAATACGTTGGCATTAATCAGTCCAAGAAGTGTTTTTGTTCTGAAAGATTCTATTATTCCTTTCTTTCCAAAGCAACTAAGGAATGTAGCCCAGACAACAACTAATCATCAGTTTTCCTTTATCTCCAAGATGAAGAGATCCAATAAGGGCAATAATGCTGCTAAGGTCTTGAAGAATTGGAAAATTGAGCCCAAATTTGTTCGAGAGAAGTCCATACCTTTCAGCTATATGTGCAGTATAATAAAAGGTGATTAATAGATTCACTCTCAGAGTTACATAAAGGACATGATGTGTCTTGGATCGGAACTCCCCTCCTTATTAGTGCATCCCTTGTGGGCAGCCTTCCTCTTTTTTTTTTTGAAAGTTGTGATTTTATTCCATCTTAGTGAAACACACAAGAATTACATAACTACCAATCAGTAGTCAAAAGTAGGATAATCTAGAGGGTCCACAGATCAAAGTGATCCTCATGAACCCCCTTTTTAGCTAATTCATCTGCATTACAATTTGCACTTCGAAGGATATGAGTCCAACTCATGACCATATCAGCAAGATCTAGAATTTCATTGACTATAGCAGCAAGCCTCCATGGTGGTTTAATGTTCTTCTTGCACCATTGAATGATGACCATTGAATCTCCCTCCGCATGTAGGGGCCCAAGAAAGTGTGAATTTCGGAAAGACTTGATTCCTTGCAACAAACTCATTGCTTCAGCGGTAGTGGAGTCCGCAATACCAATTGGCCCTGCATAGGTTAGCAAAATTTCCCCATAATGATTCCTGACGAGCCCACCAACACCCGCTAGTCCAGGGTTGCCAAAAGAAGCACCATCAAAATTTAACTTATAAGAGTGTATAGGAGGAGGTATCCATTTCTGAATTTTAAGCACGCGACTTTCCCGATCCCTTGCATGCTCCACCCAAGAGACCCAAATTGTATTACAATCCACATTTTGGAAAACATCTTGTAGCTTCAGCCAATAAATGATATGTTGAAGGATTATATGACATAAATCTTGCTAGTCCTTTGCTGCATTATGAAAAACTCTCTGATTTCTTTCCTTCCATAGTAGCCACGGAATGAAGCCCAAACAGCAGTTAAACATCTTTTTTCCTTTCTCAGAAATATCAAGAGAGGCCCCAAGCTTGGCAAGAGAATAAAGGTTTTGAGGCATTACCAAGTCCACATTGAATTTCCTCAAGAAGAAAATCCAAACTCTCCAGCTGTATGAACATTGCATAATTAGGTGATTAACTGATTCTTGCACTTCATTACAAAGTGGACAATTTGTAGTTTGTAGCTGCATCCCCCTGTATGAACATTGCCAAGTATTGAGTCTTCCATGGAGCTTCTCAAGCACATTGTTCCATAAGGCTTTTGGTGCGTTCCTGGTGAATAAGGGAAGTCCAAGGTAGGTAGTTGGCAATGTGCCAATTCTACACCCAAGCACTTCAGCAAGGGAATTAACTACATCATCCCCCATTGCAAAACCAAAGATTGATGATTTAGCCCAATTAATTCTCAAGCCAGAAGTCATCTCGAACATAAGAAGAATGGCTTTAATAATTCTAATTTGCTGCACCGTGCCTTTGCAGAATAAAATAGTATCATCTGCAAATTGTACTACGGGTGCTTGGAGGTGTTCCCTTTGAATAATTGGTTCCAGCCAGCCCTCACTGATAGCCAAGTGTAGAAGATGCCGCAGCCCCTCTGCTGCAATATTGAACAGCATTGGGGAAAGAGGATCCCCCTGAGTCCCCGAGTGGGTTTAATAAAGCCATGGGTTCCCCCGTTAATGAGGAGAGAGTATCGAGCAGAAGATATGCAGCTCATCATCCATCTAATCCACCTTCTCCCAAACCCCAATTGGTGCATCATCCATTCCAGATAACTCCATGAAATTCTATCAAAAGCTTTTTCGAAGTCTAGCTTAAGTACAACACGCGGTTCAACGGACTGTTGACAAATATGTAAGAGTTCATGTGTGTTCATGGCTGCATCCATAATATGCCTTCCTTTGATGAAAGCATGTTGTTCTAGACTGATAATATTACCCAATATTTTTTGCAATCTAGCAGCAAGAAGTCTAGTAATAACCTTGTAAATGCTACTAGCAAGACTGATTGGCCGGAAATCACCAATACCCTCAACACATAGTCTTTTTGGAATTAAAGCGATGAAGGTTGCCCCCAGAGCGGTACTAGTCAAGCCATTATGATAAAAGTGTTGAAAGAGTTCCAAAATATCATCCCAAATAATAGGCCAGCAAGTTCTGAAAAACTCTCCATTGAACCCATCCGGTCCCGGTGCCTTATCATTGGGCATTTGGCCAGCAGCAACAATCTCCTCATGTGTGAAGGGTCTCTCAAGTTCAGTTTTTTGGCTTGGGGAGAGATGATTAGGCAAGTCATAAAGCCGTGGCCGAGATGGAAATTCCTCCGTGTATATGTGTGTAAAATGGCCAACAATGGCATTAATAATGGCCTCCTTCTCTGCTGAGATATTACCATTGATATTTAGTGAACAAATTCTGTTGACTCTTCTTCTATGGGATGCAATTGAGTGGAAGAATTTTGTGTTACCGTCCCCTTCCGGTAGCCACTTATATCGAGCCCGTTGTTTCCATTTGATAGCATTCTTTTTCACAATATTATTAAACTCCACTATTGCCGAGAGTCTTACAGCCATCTCGTCATCATTTAATGATCTCTCCTCCTCCAAGTGATCAATGTTCTCAATCTGTCTCCTTAGCTCCTCTTTTCTTGCCACTAGATTTGCCTTGTTAATATTTGACCATGTTTTTTTTTTTTTTTTTGAAAGTTGAGATTTTTATTATTGTTGCCCAAATGGGCGAAAGATTACAACAACAAACACAAAAATGGTTACATGAAGCTAGGGGGCGACAACAACAATATGTTGCTCAACAGTCCCTTGCTTAGCCAACTCATCAGCCCTACCATTGGCACTTCTTAATACATGCATCCAACTAGTGACAATAAATGAAAGGTCTCTAATTTCATCAATAATACAACGCATTCGCCAAGGAGGCCTGAGATCATGCTTGCACCATTGAATCAAAACTTGAGAGTCGCCTTCAACATGCAATGGACCAACAAAATGATACTTGAGAAAACATTTGAGTCCATGGAGTAGACTTTGAGCTTACGCAATCGTGGATTCACTAATACCAAGTGGTCCGAATATGTGAGTAATATATCTCCGGTTGAATTCCTGATTAGGCCCCCCACTCCAGCTAGACCGGGTTTCCAAAAGATGACCCATCAAAGTTTAACTTGTAGGAGTTTGGGGTGGAGGAAGCCAAGCAATAGTTTTGACTAGTTTACCATTCCCCTCTCTTGCATGTAAATTCCAGGAACTCCATATAGTGCCACATTCAACATTCTTGAAAGCCTTGTGAATTTTCAGCCAACTAACAATCTGAGTTGTAATTCGATGGCAAAGGTCAGTCCAAGAGCTGGATTTATTTTGAAAAATTCGATTGTTCCTTTCCTTCCATATCATCCAAGGAATATATCCTATGCAACAAGAAAACATGAGCTTTCCTTTACTTCCAAGACCCAGGGAGCCAATGAGAGCAACAATACCATATTTGACCATGTTTGAAGTTGCTGTTTTAGTAACTTAAGTTTTCGAAATAACCTGCCACCAATTGGACCATCATCAATAAAGCTATCCCACCAGCCACCCACATGTGAAAGAAAAACTTTATCCGTAATCCAATGATTTTCAAATCTGAAGGGGATTCCCCCCCAACTTTCGGCCTTTGTGTCAAGTAAAATAGGCCAATGATCAGATACGGTCTTGCCCAACACCCGGCATCCTATATCCGGGTAAACATCAAGCCAATCATTGGAACATAGGAATCTATCAAGCCGAGATAAGGTTGGCCTGCTTCATTATTACTCCAAGTATATGCTTTTCCGGATGTAGGTAAATCGATAGCTCAGAATCTTGCAAAAATCTCCAAATTCCTCATTGTAGTAGTGATAGATCTAGCAAGAGGAAGAATCATTTCTCGCCTTTATAGCATTAAAGTCTCCTCCCGTAAGCCACGGCTTATTCCACTGTGAAGTGAGATTCAGCAATTCATCCCAAAATAGTGATCTTGCACTGTACGTGCTCGGTCCATAAACACCACCAATATACCAGCTTATACCCTTGGCGAGATCCAAAATTTCCTGGAGATGAAATAAATTCCAACAATAACATTTTGTACAACAACATGACAAGGGTCCCAAACAACCAAAATTCCTCCAGCAGTACCTGAGGCATTCAGAATTATGATTTGCTATAATCAGAAATTAGGGCTGTAAAATGTTAATAATAATATTAGGATCTTAAGTATGTTTTCTTGATTATCAGGGATTAGAGTAAAAAAAGAGTAAGCCCCTAAATTTCAAAACAAAGTAGTAAAAAGTTAGAAACCAAGCTAGGTTCCCAAGAAAGAACCATCAAATTGAAGAGGGGAAAAGAAGAGAAAAGTGTTACAAACCAAAGAAAGAGAAAGATGAAGGCTGGAGAGGGAGGAGGTAATGCTGCTACATTATTTTTTTTTTTTTTGAAAAATGTTAAGTCTTTCATTTCATTCCAATAGAAATAATTTACCACCCAACAGGTAGTAAGAGTACAATGAAATTAAGGGGTCCACACAGCCAAGTGTTGCTGAGAAGCCCCTTGCTTAGCTAACAAATCGGCTCTCCCATTAGCAGACCTAAGTACATGGTTCCAACTAATTACAATCGTAGCTAGATCAAAGATTTCATTTAGGATAGACTGAAGCCTCCAAGGTGACTTAAAGTCAGATTTACACCATTGAATGATTACTTGGGAGTCACCCTCCACATGTAGAGGTCCAATGAAATGAGAATTTAAGAAGCATTTTAATCCTTGTAGTAGGCTCATAGCTTCAGCCGTTGTGGAATCAATAATACCAATTGGTCCAGCATAGGTGAGTAAGATGTCCCCAAGATGATTACGGATTAATCCCCCAACACCACCAGCGCCAGGATTGCCCAAAGAAGATTCATCGAAGTTCAGCTTGTATGAGTGAAGAGGAGGCGGCTCCCATATTTGAGTTCTGGTTGCAGCATCATGTCTTTCCCAAGCATAATCATCCCAATGGCACCAAAGCACCGCCCCATCAGTATTCTTAAAGAGAGATTTTGTTTTCAGCCACCCAACAATCTGATGAGAAGCTTGGCTACAAATTTCTGTCCATTTCTTGCTTTTTTTTGTGAAAATTCTCCTATTTCTCTCCTTCCATATTAACCATGGGATAAAACCCAAGCATGATCTGAACATTAACTTGCCTTTAGAGCTAAGGCCAAGTGAACCAACAAGTCTTGAGATACCAATTAAATCATGTGGGACAGCAAGCACAATACCGAACTTATTGAACAGAGAAGACCAGATCTTCCACTAAAGATGTAATGAATAAGGAGATGCTCAATCGATTCTGGCTCAACATTACATAGAGGACACATACAAGACTGAAGTTGCATACCGCTTCTCACGGAGATCGCGTGTGGGCAGTTTATCATGTAAGCAACACCAGTTGAAGAAGGCTTGTTTTCTTGGGCAAGACAAGGACCATGCAGCAGCAGCATTGTGGTGAAGGTTCCCATCTTCTGAGAGGAGGCCATAACCAGATCTAACCAGGTATGAACCTTTGGGGTGTGGAGTCCATATAAGTTCATCATCTTGGTTCCTTCTGAGGTAAATTTTGCTCAAATCCTCTTTTTTTTTTGAAAGTTGTGATTTTATTGATTGTAGCCCAAAGGGCTAAAAGATACAACAATTACAAGATACATGGATAACTAGGTGGTCCGAACAACAAAATGCTGCTCATGGGCCCCATGCTTAGCCAATTCATCGGCCCTACCATTGGCACTCCTTAATACACGAGTCCAACTAGTAACAAAATGAGCCAAGTCCCTTATCTCATCAATAATATGTCAAAGCCTCCAAGGAGGTTTTAAATCCTTCTTGCACCATTGAATTAGCACTTGGGAATCCCCCTCAACATGTAGTGGTCCAATGAAGTGGAAGTTAAGGAAATACTTCAGCCCATGAAGGAGACTCATGGCTTCAGCGATTGTGGATTCAGTGATACCAATAGGCCCATAATATGTAAGCATGATATCACCATAGGAGTTCCTTATGAGGCCCCCTACACCCGCCAGACCCGGATTGCCAAAGGAGGATCCATCAAAATTTAATTTATAAGAGTTCAAGGGAGGAGGTGACCAAGCGATGATTCTCGGATGTTTCCCATCCCCCTCTCTGGCAATAGCACTCCAGTTACTCCAAATTACACCGCAATCAATATTTCTAAACAACTTTTGAGCTTTCAGCCAGTAGACAATCTGATGAGTGATACGGCTGCATACATCCTTCCAAGTAGAGGCTTGGTTTGAGAAAATTCTGTTATTCCTTTCCTTCCATATTAGCCATGGAATATAACCCAAGCAAGAGGCGAACATAAGTCTTCCCTTGGCACCGAGTCCCAAGGAGGCAGCAAGTGCAATAATACTACATAAGTCATGAGGAATGGAGAATGAGTCCAAACCTTTCCATAAAAAAGGTCCAAACTTTCCAACTGAAGGGGCAATGTAGTAGTAGATGGTTGATTGATTCAGTCTCAGTATTGCATAGTGGACAAGTAATATCTTGAAGCTGAATTCCCCTTCTCAACAAATGATCCCTTGTGGGCAACCTCTTTCTTAGGCAACACCACCCAAAGAATAATCGCTTCTTTGGGCAAGATAGGGACCAAGCCACAGGTTGTGTGATGAGGTTGCTGACCTCGATTTGCTAGACAAGAGTAAGCCGAGCTAACCCGAGTAACAACCTTGTGAATGCGGCTTCCAAATTAATTCATCTGCCTGATCTCTTCGTAGATAAGATTTGTTCAACTCCTCTAGTAATGTAGCTGCCTCCACAGCCTCATCATCATTGAGATGTCTTCTAAGTAGGAATGTCCAATCTACCTCCTTCAACTGTCCACTTGGAGCCACATCACTAATAAGGCATTCTTGATTTCTAGCCAAGAGAAAAAATCTTGTTGAATTTTTCAGCAAATGTAATATCTCCAGTCCACTTATCAGTCCAAAAATAAGTTTTGTTTCCACGGCCTGGCTGTAAAAAAATATGTTGGACAAAGAAAGGGAACAACTTGATAATTTTCTTCCAAATAGAAGAAAGTCTCCCTTTGTCTAGAGGCTTTGAACCACCCACTATGCCCGGGCCTGCTGTCCAAAGCTCTTGTGATCAAACTCCTCCAAGTAGTTCTTTCGTTCATATTTAGTTTCCAGAGCCATTTTGTCAGGAGGGCCTCATTCATAAGTTTTATTTTCCGAATTCCCAATCCACCATCATTCTTAGTCGACAAACATCATCCCAATTTATAAGATGAAGCTTGGACCTCTCAAATCTACGGACCATAAGAAATTTCTCATAATCTTTTCAATTGTGTTCACCACTGAAAGAGGGCAATGAAGAAAGGAGAGGTAATAGGTAGGGATACCAGATAGACATGCTTTAATCAGAGTGAGTCTTCCTGCTTTGGTGAGTAACTTTCCTTGCCATGTACTTAACCTGAGATTTAACTTCTCAATGATAGGGTCCCATAGATTTTTATTTGCTCTACCAAAAAAGAGGGGCAACCCAAGATAAGTGGAAGGGAGAGATCCAATTTTACATCCAAGCATATCTGCCATTTCTGTCATCACTTCATTCTCAACAGCAAACCCATAAATTGCAGATTTGGACCAATTAATTTTCAATCCAGATGTTAACTCAAACAGCATTAAAATACATTTAATGAGTCTAAGTTGATCAACTGAGCCCTTGCAGAAGAGAATTGTATCATCTGCAAACTACACAAGTGGAGCTTGGAAGCAGTCTCTATTAATAATAGGTTCTAGCCATCCTTCCTCCAGTGCCATATGCAACATATGTCTCAATCCCTCGCCCGCAATGTTAAATAGCATAGGGGATAGAGGGTCACCTTGTCTTTTGGTAGGCATTTTCCAGCATCATCGATTTCCTCAAGGGTAAAAACCTTCTCAATATCAGCAGCTCGTTTTGGGTCAGCCAGTTGCGTTGAATTCCCTTTAACAAAGGGTGATTGAGAATGTCTTACGCAAACAAACAAGAAAAGTGAGTAATAATCATTTACAATGATGACTTTGTCGAAGTGACCTCCCATTGATTGTGAGAGAGGATATTTTGTTGATCCTTCTTCTATGAGACGCCATTGCGTGAAAAATCGGGTATTCCCATCACCCTCATGAAGCCATTTGTATCTTGATTTTTGCTTCCAATGAATGGCTTCCATGCTAAGCAACCCATTGAATTCAACAATTGCTGAAAGTCTTTCGGCTCCCTCAGTGTCATTCAGTGGTCTAGTTTCCTCAAGAAGATCCAAAGTATCCATCTTTTGACTTAGCTCATTTTTCACGGCCATTTGGGCGGTCTTGTTGGTCTGTGCCCAACCTCGTAACTTTCCTTTTAAAGACTTAAGTTTCTGAACAGCTTTCCTCCCTTGGGCCATCATCCTCAATATCATTCCACCGGTTTTCAATAAGTGTGTAGAAACCCTCGGTCTCAAGCCATTGATTTTCAAATCTAAAAGGCACACCTCCCAATTCTCAAAGCATTAGTATCTAGTTTGGATAGGCCGGTGGTCGAAACCATCTTGCCCACAACTTTGCACTCACATTTGGGTACAATTCAAGCCATGCCTCATTACAAAGAAATCTATCCAATCTAGATAATGTCGGCCTAGATCTCATATTGCTCCACGTGTAAGTCTTCCCAGTAGATGGGAGGTCAATCAAGTCCAAAGCATTAAGAAAGTCAAGGAATCCCTCATAGTAGAAGTGATTGTAATAGCTTATGGAAGCTTCTCATTCCTGGTTTTAATGGCATTAAAGTCCCCACCCAAAAGCCAAGGTCCATGCCACATGTTTATCATAGTATTTAGCTCTTCCCAAAAGAGCGCTCTATGATGATATGTACTTGGTCCATAAATAGCACCATATGCCGAATTTTCCACTTGATAAGTCAGAAATTTTCAGACATATGCAATAAACTCCCACATTAGTGCTCATGACATCAATAAAAGTTGGGTCCCATACCACAAGAATACCTCCAAAGAGTACTCCAAGGAATTCAAGGCATGCCACCTAGGACTTCGAAAAGGAACAAGCTCCTTTACTATTAAATCAGTCATTTCTCCCAATTTAGTTTCTTGAAATATAACTACTTGGGCTTTACTCCTCCAAATTGCACTTCTTATCACAGTCCGTTTGCTCGGACTTCTTACTCCCCTAACATTCCATGAGAAAACTATCATTTCTTCCCCTTTGTTGGTTTTGTAACTCCTCTGACTTGCCCTCGTGTCACTCTTCTTGCAATTAGAGGCACATTATCCTCCTTTGCATTGTCATTATCATATTTCTCGGTAATCTTAATGGCCCATTCATACTCCTCCTGACTCATTTTCTTTTGTTAAGTTTGTAGATGGTCAAACCAAGAGGATTTTGCCTTCCCTCCGTAGAATTCTGAATAACTTTATGATCCGACTTCCTTCCATCGTCTACTTGGTTCCCATCACTTGATGCGTTGATTCACCTTAATGATTCAGGTATCACTTCATTCATGTTCGAATGCAATGGGCATTTACAGTAATTAGGTGAGACAGCCTGAACCAATGGTTTATTAGGTGATGGAGGGGTGTTTCTCCTTGAATAAACAGTAAGGGGGCTGCTCATATGGGTGATGGGGACGGGGGAGATTTTATGTGAGCTTTGGTGGGTGGGAAAAGAGAAATTGTCGTGTATCTTGGCGGAGGGTGGCCTGATTGAAGGAGTGTTCATGCTGGTTTAAAATTGGGACCAAAGAGGACTGATTTTGAGGGGTTGCAACATCAGGTGGAAGACAATTTGTGGTTGGAAGTATAGCAAGGTTTGTGAGTATGGAAGAGTATTTAAGAGCCAATGATTCAAGATAATTTGTATGTACCTCTTGAATTTCGGTGGGCTGGGCGGTAATTGGGTCTGCAACAAATTCGATTGTGGGGAGAGGTGCAAGAATTGGTTGTTCATCAGTAGGAACCCAAGGACCGAGTGATGCTGAAGCATGTGATGCTGAAGCACCTCAATCAGTGCCCGGACGAGTTACCGAGTCTACTCGGCCGTTCGAGTTACCGAGTCCACCCGGCCAGTGTCGAGTTACCGAGTCGACTCGCCCAAGACCGTGATGTGGTGGGCTTCGAGTCACGGGCTCATCGTCTTCCTCCTTTCGCTGTTGCATACAACTCGAATGGTGGAAGGAATTCCTCCGTTTTAGGAGAATCGTAAAGTATTCCCATCTATAACCACATCTGTCCATTGCTCTTTAATAGGCCAGCATTGAGGTCGAATTTCGCCGCGGTCGTAGGACATATTCCTACCGATGAAGGACTCATCCTCAATCTCCGAGTGTGTTCAAACCGTTGGCAAGCATCTCCAGTGTTTCTGCCTCCCATAGCTCGGGGATCCCCAAATTTGGATCAGATTGATATTGGACCTGTTTTCGTGGCTGGCTCCCATTTCCGAACCTCCCAACAAGGAACCGAGTCAAGATGATTCCATTGCGAGAAGGTCTCGACAAGTGTCTTCATCTCCACCCATCACAAGCCATTCGCTTCCTCCCAAAACGAGACTTTCGTGAGAAGGAAAAACTCCATCACTCTTTAATCCAGGCCTCAAGTTCCTCGAATTTGTGAACTTCCCAATCAAGCTTTTGCAATGATCTGATCTTGTAAAACTTGTTTTTTTTTTGCCATTTCTCCTCCATAACTTCTTTGGAACGTCTTCTCGTTGTCCTGTCCAAACCAAGAGGTTCATCGATTCTTCCTCATTTCCATTGATCATCCCCGATTTTTCTTGTTTTGCTTGCTCAGCAACATCCTTTGGTAGACAAGTAAATAGTTTTTCAAATGCCTTCAACAGGCATTTCCATGGTGAACTCCCGTCCACACCAAATTCTGGTAGATAAATTCGTGCCAAAACCTTATGAGCTCTGTAATGTACAAGCTTGCATTCCCAATCACACCTTCGAAAGGCCGAAATGGTAAACTGGGAGTCCTCCCACCATATTTCTTTGGATCTGGTTTGTCTACAGTTCATTACACCACGAATCTGTTCTAGAAAGAGCTCACCAGCCTCAAGAGGAATACGAATGAAGGATTTCTTCTCTCCTGTTTCAACCTGGAGACGAACGAATCTTCTTGCAGTATCGTGATCAATTGAGAAGATCGAATCCCCAAATTGACAGGTGCGTAGGAGTCTTTGGCGGCCAGTCCTTCGAACAAAATTTCCTCTCCTATTTTTTATTGTGGTCCAACCTTCCTCCTGGAGTCTTCCCGCATCCAAATCCTCACACCTTCCATCTCTTGATCCATCAATAATGTCATGCCGCAGCTCCGTCACCCTTGAGTTACTAGGTCGTGCCCTTGCAGAAACCACTCGGGGTTCTCCATTCTCTCTCTGTTCTGCCATCGAAAGTCTACAATAACTATAGTCAGTCAAGTCAGAGAGTCAGGTCATTCCAACAGTCCTTTCTTTTCCTTTTCCTTTTCTTTTTTTTTTTTTTTTTTTTTTTTTTGGCCTCTCTTTCTTGGCCGGGTCAGTCCAGGTCAGTCAGGCGGCCCAACCCGAGTCGACTCGGGGTATAACTCGTCGTCTTCCCCAAGTCGACTTAGGTTTCCTTGCCTAACGCCGACCGTGGCTGCCCCTTCGCCGTCCCGTCACCGCCGCATCGCTTTCCCGTCACGGCCGTGTCGCCATCCCATCACCACCGCGTCGCCGTCCATCTGTGAGCTGTCCCAACTCTGGAAACCTGAGACTCCGTTCGCGCGTTCCAGATCATACACAGCGGACCTGCAACGTTCGCGAGAGACGCGAATGGCAAACCCTCTGATATCTTCCCCCCGAACTCAATATCATTTCATACTTATAACAGTATCCATACTTCAAATCCTTTTTATTTCTTCCAAATCGCAGAATTATTTTGAGAATCGATTCTCAAAATCCTCTTGAAGTTCAGCAAACTCAAGAGCCTCCATATCATTTAAATCTCTTCGGAAAAATGGCAACCAATTAATATTGTTTGGCTGCCCACTTGGAATAATATCAGAGAATAGGCAATTCTGAATTCTTATCACTCTATACAAGCCCGGAAATTTATCAGCAAGAGTGGTTGCAGAAGCCCATTTATCTGTCCAGAAAAGAGTTTTGTTCCTTTTTCCAAGTTGAATAACTACATTCTAGTCCAGAATAAGGAGTAGCTTAATAATTCTTCTCCAAATTGGGGAGAGCCAACACGGCCTCCAATTATTAAGCCACCAATTCCTATGTGCACCCTCTCCTCTAGTAACGAGAGCTCTCCATGTAGATTCCCCACCAACATTTAATTTCCAGAGCCACTTGATCATAAAAGCATCATTCATATGCTTGATTTTCCTGATTCCCAATCCCCCATCAGTTTTAGATTTGCAGACATCTTCCCACTTGACTAAATGCATTCTTGACTTCTCAGAAGACCCGGACCATAGGAAATTCCTCATGAGTTGTTCCATGGCATTTGCTATAGAAACTGGACAATGAAGGAATGCTGCTACATTATAGAAATACACTTACAAGGCAGAAAAATAGTATACCCATCCACTACCTTCAACAACTCTCGGGAGCTGCTGGGTTTCAACTTTATGAGAAGAAATTGATTTTCAGGTGTTGCTTTAAAGCTAGCAGTAGCTAGAACTAATGAAATACATACTAAGATGGTGGAATGGGCGCCCCCTCCAATAGGATGTTTGAAGCTAAACTTTGATAGTTCATCAAAAGGTAACCTAGGGCCAACATGTTATGGAGGAATTATTAGAGGAGACGAAGGCCAGACTGTCTATTCGGGACCAATGGGAATAACAACCTCCAATGAAGCTGAAGTCACAGGATTACTAAAAGGAGTCAAGATAATATTATCATTGCCGACCAGTCCAATAGTCATTGAAGGAGACTCCACATAAACAATTGGATGGGCCAAGAAAGGTTTCAATATCCCTTGGAAGAACAAGCATATCATTGATGAACTATCAGAAATCACCAAGGACTGGAACATCTCTTGGAACTCTATTCCAAAATCAGCTAATCATATAGCTGACCACCTGGCTAAAGGAGTTAATAGACCTGTAATTGCAATAGTCAATAGCATCCCACTTTCCTAAATGAAAATATGTATTGCCTATAATCAGAATTGTAAGCTTATCAAACAGATCAAGATTGTATTAATTTATTTGTATGATTATTGATCAGAATAAAAGAGTAAGACTTACCATTTAAAAAAAAATACATACTAAGAAATTTTTCACAACAGAGAAAGAGGAAGAATGGTGTTTTGACGGTCAAAGAGAAAATCTGTACCTCCCTATCGATAAACTCTAAATCCACCAGGTCCTAGCTAAAAAAAGCTACACAACATTAGCAAAATTCTCACTTCAAAATTATATTCGAATTCTGACTTTTTAAAATGAAAAGCACTTGTGAAAAATTCAAATAACTTATATAGAAATTGCAGTGCACACTTTATGGCTTTCTAAACATCTACTAATAAAGGAAACTAATCAACACTTTCATAATTTGTTGCAATTTCCTAAATTGAATGATTTTTTTAGGTCTTCATTCCTCTCTTTCCGCCATCACAAGTTTCAATGCTTTCGAAAGTCACTATCCATGACCATTTGCAGTTGTGGTTTCAGTATCGACAGTGAGGAAAGGCTGGAAAAAGTCCAGGAATCAGCTCCAATCAATCCAAAAGCAGTAGTATCAAAAACATATATTCTCATCATCATCTTATCCCTATGAAATTCATCTAACTACTATTCAACTAAGAGAATAATTTGCTTGTCCTGGAAGGTGGTAGGTAGTTATTTTGTCAAGTTAGTACGAGCAGCCTTTAGGTCATTGACAAAGAAAAATTTCTCCCCATTCTTCAATGAGATCTTCACTGAGATCTTAATCACCAATCATCCTAGAGCAAAGCCTTCTCCACTGGTAAGCATGGGTAGGCCCATAATGGAATGACAACTCACTCTTCTTTGCTTCAGTGTTTTTCAATTTTCTCCTCACTTCATATGAGTGTCTACCATTTGTCGCTGCCATAACCCACAGTCTACCCATCATCACAAACTGTTGTCCCCATGAGGAGCTGCAATTCTCTCAGCACCTCATCATCACCTAATTCGCAGCGTAGCAGTTTTTCTTGAAACTGTGAACTTTATCGGAAGAGAAGAAGTGGAGAGAAAAAGAAAGTGTGAAGGACAAAATGGAGAGAAGGGGTCGTGAAGTATGTAGTAGACTAGCAACCCTAATTCACACAGCTACAAAGATTGCCTACACAAATGTCCACTTAATATAGGCTATCTCAGTAACAAGGCCAAACAGCTAAAAAGAGTGCCTTATTTGTAGCTCACAAAACACTAAGCTTCCTGCATTTGCAGCTTTATGTATGACCAAACTGGAGCTCACTCCAATTTGGCATTCATTCCTCTTACAAGGTAGTATGGTTCGAAGTAGATATACAAGAAAGACATCAGAAAGAAAATAAGACTAAAAGATAGAGTTGAAGAAGATCAAAATACCTACTTTTTAAAAAAGTGATCCATGTAAGTAGTACTTTCGGATTTCTTGAGCAAGCTGTGACCATTAATCTCAGAAAGAATATCAACAACACAAAACACAAGCCCATTGTGTGGAGTAACCACTAAACTGTCAGGAACATCACTCATCTTAAAAATTCCATTGAGGAATTTCAAATTTTGCTTCTCATGTAGAACACAATTGTTTGTACCATCGTCATTTGCTGGAAGTCTGAAAATTGGAGAAGACAAACACTGCTTTATAGTGGTCCAATCAATGCCCATCTTACCCTCTGCAACCTTTGTGACAGGGAGTAATAAGTAAAAGGTTGGCTGGCTAGAGTGTGCCGAACTATTTCTACCCAAAGTAATCGTATCAGAAAATAGCTCGTTTCGGTCAAGGATGATCTTAAGCCACATTTCTTGAAAATTTTGGGCATCAGTTATCTGCAGTGCAAAGAACGCAACAAACATTTACAAAAGAAGAGCAAAGCATGAAGCTATTCACACAAGAAAAAGATGGATAATTATAGACAACTGCACTAGTAGTAGCAGTAGTAGTAGCAACAACAGCAGCAGCAGCAAAAAAAAAACAAACAAACAAAAAGAAAGAAGGAAAGATACCTCATTGTTATCAAATTCAATAGTCCCTGAAGGGACAAGCTCTGTCTTAACAATTCTTCCATGGTTTAAATGAAGATCTACACACATTGATTCTGCTTCTTTAGGCAGTGCAGACTTGACAAACAGTCCAAAACTTCTATACACTCTATCTTCTGGAATAGGTTTCAACTTAATAAAATAGAAATTTAAACAAATAAGGTTCCCATTACTGGTCCATGGAACAGAAAGAACAGTAGGAATCCGCCTCTCATGGAGCTCTTCTCGACTGTATTCATCTGCTAACAGAAAATCTCAGTTTCATACTGATTGATAGAGAGGGACAAAGAATAATACCAATGCACCAATTTTGACTGCGATGTTCATAGTGATTCATGTAATAACTGAAATTATTTAAATATGGTAACACATTGTAGTTATCTTTATTTGTTTTGGCCTTTGCTAATGCGACTTCATTCTTTATAAGTAAAAACTTAACTGAAAGGAAAAAAGGGAAAAACATTATTACAAGATAGAGCAAATACAATCCCAATCATCTAAAATCAATCCATATCTTATAGGAATAAATCGGCCACAGCTATGTGCCTCAAAATAATCCCCAGAGACAGCAATACAACTAGCACTTCTAATCAGGAAGTTTTCAACGAAAAGTCTAATAAACGAATTCATCAAAGATTGCCACTAGCCATGGTCCAAATATATCATTCCATGAATGAATTAACATCTATCAAAAAGGTTCTGCAAAAAAGTCGCAGGACATGCAAGTATTGCTCACTGAACAGTTTAAACTTCCAATAAATGATATCCAAACTCTTGCAATCCCAATAAAAAAGATGGATATTTCTAATCATAGTAATTTTGAACATCAGATTCATCCATGATGAAAAATTGCAGTATTGACTTAATAATCATAAGTTTTCCTTAGAGAACCAACCTTCAGACTCATCCGACTCATCCGACTCATCAATTTCCTCAACTGATACCACATCATCTTGTTCTGGCAGAAGGTAGTCCGTCAAACAACCAGCCGCATGCAATTCCATACAAGCTTTAAGACATGCATCTCTCTTGGCTTCATCTTTTGAAGGATGTGGAGAACTGTGTACTTGAATAAGAGGAGCATTGGGTGGAAGGACTACACGGCAAACAGTCCCATCTAAATCATCAGTATAAAAAAAGAGTGGTCTTGGAGTGTAATGTCTGCAGAGGAAGTATGAAGAGCAGAATGATAATGAAGTCATTGTGAAGCCAGGTAAATCACTTTAACCCCAAATACCAACAGAAGTAGACTCATACTCATCATGAGGTAGTTTAGAGCAGAAATGATGTAGTAATGAAACACCTGACCCAGTACTTATGTTAGCACCAGTCTTATCCACTTTGAATCTCCTCTCCACCAAACCATCAAATGTTTCTTCGGACGTCCTACTGGTAATTTCCTCGTTCATTTTATCTTCATTGGAGATAAACTCTCTAACCAAATCTAACTCATGCTGGTTTTCCCTGCAGAAGTTGATACAGCAAATTCATACATGAAATAAACATACCAAGAATCATTGACAGAACCGTCCTAGAACTGCCTAATACAGGACACACTCAAGTACATAGTACATAATTTTTACATGAAATCATATGGACCTTCTTGTAGATACCAACTTTACCTAAAAAAATACATTCTCGTAAACACATGATGTTATTTGGAAACACTCAAATGGTACAAGAATCATCAACATAACAGTCCTAGAACTGCCTAATACAAGACATAGTCAAGTAAATAATTTTTACATGAAATCACAAGGACCCTCTTGTAAATATAAATTTAACCTTAAAAATACATTCTCACAAACACTTGTAATGTAGGCATATTTGGAAACGCTAAAATGGGCAAAATGCAGTGATGATCACCTCTCAACCAAAAATGCATATTCTGACTGTCTCATGCGAGCTCGGCCTCTTGACTGTATGAAACTGGTGACACTTTCTGGTAAATCAAAACGTATCACAAAGCAGCAGGTCTGGATATCAATGCCCTCTTCCGCCACATTAGTAGCAACAAGTAAATTAACCTAGATACAAGAGTAAAATAAAATTTCAAATCAGATATTGTTCACTTTCAATGGTTAGAGCAGTACCTGAGCCACCCAAAGAGAAAACTGTCTGATGGATATCTCATATTGAAGACAAGCGAAAATATGAATTGCTACAACTTTAGCTTTACATAAGCCGGCAAAAAAAAACACATACTTAACGAAAAGATTCACCACCAAGAGGCAAAAATGCCCACATCGACTCATTCCAAAAAGGCATCATGCATGAATTCATCTAGCACATTGAAAGATCATGCTTGGTGCATACTATAAAAAGTAAGTCATTTACATCATCTTCTAAACTAAAACCGTGTTTTATTTCAAAACCAAAAGCACTAATACAGTGGATTAGGCATCAAAAGAATACAAGAAAAGAGTCAAGCAATGCTAGCAAAATGGATATGGAGATATGCTACTGAAAGAGAAGCCTCATGGAAAA
Source organism: Aristolochia contorta (assembly GCA_022405105.1). Lineage (NCBI taxonomy): Eukaryota > Viridiplantae > Streptophyta > Magnoliopsida > Piperales > Aristolochiaceae > Aristolochia > Aristolochia contorta. The sequence goes on along the minus strand of CM039666.1, from coordinate 4,657,005 downwards.
AAATCATTGAAACTAAATATGATGGTAATCCTCTCAATTGGCTACCAAAAGGATCTACCTGCAACACATCTCCTTGGTGGAAGACCATCCTAAAAGAAAAGGGTTTTTTTGAGAAACATATCAGATTTCATGTACGAAGCGGTACTAAAGTACTATTTTGGGAAGATTGGTGGTTAGGCACTCAACCTCTCCGAGATGCATATCCAAACATTTATTCCATAGCAAGAAACAAGCATGCAAAGATTAGTCAGTTGAAAGGACACAATAACAACAATTGGAATCTTAACTTGAGAAGAAGACTATCACACAATCAGACACTCGAAGTTTCTTCACTTATAAATCAACTGGAAAAAACATATGTTGCAAAAGAAGGTGAAGATGAGATAGTCTGGAGTCCTTGTCCCTCAGGTACATATTCAGTTGCCTCCTATTATAAAATGAAAACCCAAACCAGCACAGCACCCCCATGTCACCCATCATATCTGGTATGGAAACTACCCACCTCCAAGAGAATCCAACAATTCCTATGGGCAGCCACTCATAGTAAGATACTTACTTGTGATGAGCTAGCAAAAAGAGGACAAATGATAGTCAATTCCCTATGTAAGATGTGTGGACAAGAAGAAGAAACAATCGATCATCTTTTGATACACTGTAAGATCAGTAGTAAACTATGGGATGCCATTCTACATAAGTTTGGGGTACATTATAGCATGCCTAAAACCTATGCGAACTTGCTTCAATCCATAACATCATGCCCCTTCCCTAAAGTAGGGAAAATAATGTGGATGGCCTCCTTGGCTGCCATCCCATGGACCATATGGGTGGAAAGAAATGACAGAACTTTCAATGGCAAATCAGGTTCGATTGGAAGTCTAGTGGTTAAATCAATGCAAAATATCTTCCTTTGGACTGCTAACTCAAAAGAGATGCCTCCACTCCCCAAAGTAGTTTTGAGAAAAGATTGGCAGAAAATCATATATTTCAAACAACATAAACCGCCAGTTATGATGGAATGGGTCCCCCCTCCAATAGGTTGTTTGAAGCTAAACTTTGATGGTTCATCAAAAGGTAATCCAGGGCCAGCAGGTTTTGGAGGACTTATTAGAAGAGACGAAGGTCAGATTATAATGGTCTACTCGGGACCAATGGGACCAGCAACATCCAATGAAGCCGAAGTCACAGGGCTACTAGAAGGAGTCAAGATGTTATCCACATTGTCAACCAGTCCATTAGTTATTGAAGGAGATTCCAAATTAACTATCGGATGGGCAAGGAAAGCTATTAACATCCCTTGGAAGATAAAGCATATCATTGATGAACTCTCAGATATCACCAAGGGTTGGAACATCACTTGGAATTCTATTCCGAGATCAGCCAATCATGTAGCCGACCACTTGGCTAAAGAAGGAGTGAATAGATCCGCAATCACAATAGGCAATAGCATCCCACTTTCCTAAGTGACTAACGTGTATGACCTATGATCAGAATTGTAAGCTCATGAAGATTGTTTTATTTTACAGAATGTATTAATTGATTTGTATGGTTACTGATGAGAAATAAAAGAGCAAGACTCACCATTTCAAAAAAAAAAAAAAAAAACTAATACAGTTGTATGACAGTCTTATGTCTAATGAGGCCAACTTGAAGCACAAAAGGTAAGTCTAAGAAAGAGTTAAGCTTCCAAATTCTACCACCATTTGCAATTTACTTCATACTAATTGGATATATATATATATATATAAAGCAAACACACATCATCTCTTGTTCCAGATTTTTTGTTTTACTCATAGTGAGATCCACAGATTGAAGTCCCTTTCTTAAATTTTTTTTAACAAGTGAATGCATAGTGTAGCACTAACCCATCTTGATCTTTCATATTGTTGGAAATCGTATCAAATATACTAACAAAGTTTACATTATCAAGGCCACATTCTATATAAATAAAGGAATCAAGGTAATACCTTTCCAGAGCGAAAATTCTCAACTATCCCATTCATTGTATTCCGAGACATATTCTTTAAACCAGAGTGAAACCCCACCAGAGAGTGACACCGCCAAAAATCAAGAATCTTTAAATCCCCAAGTATGAATGCTAATGACTGAGCTATGATAATCCTTTTCACAAAAACAATGCATTTCATGTTCTCCTGTAGCCTGAGAGGCAAGAAAACATCAAAGCTGAAACATGATTCTTAGAATAGAGGTCAGAAATGTACTCTTCCAGCCATAGACAAACCATATTAGAAAGAAAAGGACAAAAAGGAAAGAGCAAATATAGTAAAACCAAATTAATTTCTCGCAAGATATATTTCAGTTATCAAGGGTTCTTTTTTTAGCATATAATTTTTTTTTTTTGAAAGTTGTGAAACAGCTGGAAAATAGATTTTTCCTGAACTTCTATCTTTGAAACAAAATATGAGAAACATAAGACAACAAATTTACAATCCACAATATCTACACCAGGATTCTCCCATCCAAACCAAAGAGTATATCAGGTCTGTGTAAGTCTGGATCACATTATCAAATATGGAAGAGTGGCTCAGATCAGAGCCGGGTGACCTCTAAAGACAAAGAAGTTATGGAATTTGACCCTTTTATATGATGCAGATATTGTTTAAGATTGAACCCAGTTCCATCCCAAAATGACTAATCAATTTAGGAGGCCTATTGCCCAACCTTCTAACTCGATATCATTACTTAACCTTTACAATGTTGGTTTATTTTCCCACTTAACAGATACCTTATAAAATATGGAGTTCAAATAATAAGAAGACGTAAAGACTTTTACGCATCAAATAGGATGGATCTCATTAACTAGATTTCATTACTCTCTTTATCAAAAACATTCTAAGATGCTAACTAAAATATTTTATTTTATTACTTGATGCATGTTAAAGTTCCAAGAAGAAAAGCAGCCTCCAGAAAAGCAGTGATTTGTAAGGAAATGTGGGGCTTTAGGAGGTGCAAAACTTTAATCTCCTGGCCTTGCTATAGGACATTGTATGTGCATAAGTGATAAAGAGTATATTCAATTCTTGTAGCATTTTGTACTTAGATAACCTACTAAAGTGATCTGGATACTCACCATTAACATATGACAAAGAATAAATCAACACACTTATATGGGAGCACTATATACTACCTGGCAGTTGAAAGAATTTGAATAAGAAGTAATAACTTTTTTGAGAAAAATGGTTCTTCTAAAACATCTGGGACAGAGGAACCTGATTCTGTCGCATCTGCAGAGAAACATGGTCAAGAGGTGTGATCAGTTTATCAGCCAAAACCATAAAAAAACAGAGGTGTATTTTGTATTAATCTATATTGACATAGTATAGAAAGTCCAACCTCGAATACTTTCAAATTATATCGCCATAAGATAGTAAGCCAAACATTGAAACTTTAAAATGTTAATCTATAATCTCTATTCAAATCTTTTAGTATGACTATGCAATAATTTATAATACAAGATGTCATTGAATGCAGATTCAAGATTAAAATTTTGAAGGCACCAGGAGAGCCAACCTTTCTGGTAAAAAAAAACAAAAAAAAAAAAATTGAAGCCAAAGTGCATGCTTAAAGGTCAAAGACCACATAAGCACAAATTTTCGAGCAATTGATCTCACATGGATCACAAATTTTTTTTTAAAAAAGAACCTACACTTTTTTTTTGAAAGTTGTGCTTTTTTTTTTCATTTCATTTCAAGCAATTCCATAATGAATAACAAACTCAGACATACAAATAGAAGCAATAATAAAACTAAGGGGTCCAAAGGACAAGTTGTTGTTCATGAACCCCTTTTTTTGCTAATTCATCTGCCCTACCATTTATGCTTCTAATGACATGACTCCAGCTAACTACAGAGGAAGCTAAATCTCTTATCTGGTTGAAGATGTATCTGTGTCTCCATGGCGGATTACAGTTCCCTGTGCACCATGAAATGATGGACTTGGAGTCTCCTTCTACATGTAATGGTCCAGAAAGTTGAGAGTTTTGAAAACATTTCAATCCTTGTAGTAAACTCTTTGCCTCAGCACTGGTTGAATCTGAGATGCCTATAGGTGCTGCATATGTAAGAAGGACGTCGCCATTTTGGTTCCTTATGAGTCCTCCCACCCCACCTGGTCCGGGATTGCCCATGGATGATCCGTCAAAATTCAACTTGTAGGACTGATTTGGGGGGGGTTGCCACTGATCGACCAGAAACCTTTTTGCCTTAGGTTCACGCGCGTGTTCTGCCCATGAGTTCCATAATGTTCCTGCTTCTATGCCTTGGAAGGAAATTAGAATTTTCAGCCATCCAATTACTTGATGGAGGATTTGATGAGCCAAGTCACTCCATGGTTTGGCACTGTTTTGGAAGACTGTTATTTCTTTCGCGCCAAATCATCCATGGAATATAGCCTAGACAACAGTAATACATCATCCTCCCTTTTGGGCCCGGCCCAAAATAGTTGACTAATGCATAAAGACTAGCCAATTCACCCGGTGTTATGTAATTCACATCAAATTTCTTGAGGAAGAAGGTCCATATATTCCGGCTGTACTCACAATGGAGCAGAAGGTGGTTGATGGTCTCGGTTTGTGACCCACACAAGGGGCACAGGTCACTCGAAATCTGGATACCCCTTCGTTGGAGTACATCACGAGTAGGTATTCTTCCTCGTAGGCAGCTCCAAGCAAAGAAAATCACTTTTTTTGGGCAAGATAATTTCCATGCAGCAGCAGCCACATTTCTACTAGTTCCTCTGTTTGTCAAGCAGTGGTACCTACACTAAACTTTCAAAAAAAAAAAGAACCTACACTATAAAAGATGAATTTCTATTTTCCTTTTTTATGCTTATAAGGGGCCTTTGACACAAATTGTATAGCACACTGAAACTTTTTCCTTTGAGAATACTGAAAAGGAGAATTCATTAAGAGCCAAAGTGTGGAAAATACAAGGGGTAGACGCAACAAGGTTCCCCCAAAAAGATACAAGAGAAGAAACTAAGAGAAGCCCAAACAGGAGGGTGAAGAAATTGACACTACGTACACCAGCTTAAAGGAGAGTTTTGCAAGGTACGAATAAACTTTACAATTTTTTGAGGAAACTGGTCTATACGTAAATTTTAAAATGTTTTATTTATAAGCAAGGAGAGCCTTAAAATCCTAATCTCTCCCATCCTTTTCCTTTCTGCAAAATTCCTATCATAAAAAGATTTTTATCAAAATTAAGTTACATGCTCCAACTTGAAGGGCAGTGTTGGAACATATTAGTATGAGCTAACTAGGGTTTCTTTACTTTCTAAAAAATTATTTCTTGTAGAAAACAGATTGCAGGTTCTAAGGACATAGATGTAATTTTAAGATTGTTTTTATTGTAAATAGGACTAAGTTTTATAAACCCTACTTTTGTAATCATTTTAGTTATAGAAAGGGGAATCCTATCCTTTTTTCTTGAAAATTCCAAAAAAACATTAAGACATCAAAAGCTGAGAAAGAAGTAGAATTAGACCCCTAGCAGAAAAGAACCTCCAACGACAAGATCAATACACTTCAAAAATTAGACTTTGTTAGATTACCAATGATGATTTGTTTATCACAGAATAGAGATGATTTTTGGAAAGAAAATAATTTCATTAATGTTTCAAAAAAAAATATAGTTTCATTAAGATAGGAGAAAGGAGATGTCCTGGAGAAAGAAAAAGTGTCAAAGAACACAACCAAAGTATAAGGACATCGGCGACAAGAAACATAAAGTGCAACGTAAATTTTTACATCAAAAGAGAAAGAGTTCCTCCTGAACACTCTGGTATAATGCCGTCACTAGACAGAGTCCACCATTGAGTATTAGCACACTGAGCTTAATTTTTTTTTTTTGAAAGTTGAGATTTTTATTATTGTTGCCCAAATGGGCGAAAGATTACAACAACAAACACAAAAATGGTTACATGAAGCTAGGGGGCGACAACAACAATATGTTGCTCAACAGTCCCTTGCTTAGCCAACTCATCAGCCCTACCATTGGCACTTCTTAATACATGCATCCAACTAGTGACAATAAATGAAAGGTCTCTAATTTCATCAATAATACAACGCATTCGCCAAGGAGGCCTGAGATCATGCTTGCACCATTCAAATCAAAACTTGAGAGTCGCCTTCAACATGCAATGGACCAACAAAATGATACTTGAGAAAACATTTGAGTCCATGGAGTAGACTTTGAGCTTCTGCAATCGTGGATTCACTAATACCAAGTGGTCCAGAATATGTGAGTAATATATCTCGGTTGAATTCTGATTAGGCCCCCCACTCCAGCTAGACCCGGGTTTCCAAAAGATGACCCATCAAAGTTTAACTTGTAGGAGTTTGGGGGTGGAGGAAGCCAAGCAATAGTTTTGACTAGTTTACCATTCCCCTCTCTTGCATGTAAATTCCAGGAACTCCATATAGTGCCACATTCAACATTCTTGAAAGCCTTGTGAATTTTCAGCCAACTAACAATCTGAGTTGTAATTCGATGGCAAAGGTCAGTCCAAGAGCTGGATTTATTTTGAAAAATTCGATTGTTCCTTTCCTTCCATATCATCCAAGGAATATATCCTATGCAACAAGAAAACATGAGCTTTCCTTTACTTCCAAAACCCAGGGAGCCAATGAGAGCAACAATACCATATAGGTCACGAGGGATAGGTAAAATAAGCCCGAATCTATTAAGGAAGAATAACCAAACTTTCCAGCTGAAAGGGCAATGGATCAAAGTATGATTGAGTGATTTACTTTCAGTATTACATAAAGGACAAACGGCATCTTGAATCTGAATTCCCATCCTCATCAACAAATCTCTAGTAGGTAGTCTACCCCTCAAGCAGCACCACCCAAAGAAAATTTGTTTCTTAGGACCCGAGAGTGACCATGCTGCAGCAGCCAAGTGAGGTTGATGGCCTTGATTAGTTAATGGTGATGAACAAATGGGTGAAATTTCCATAATGCAGTTCTCATAACTCTTAAAAACAAAGTGTTAGGGAAAAATTGTCCTACTAAAATATGACTATATTCTTAACAAACTTGATTAACATGTTATAGTTAAAACTAGGGAACCATAAAAAAGAACAACAAAGTATCAGAATAAATTTAAATGAAGAGACATGAAGAGACATACCTTTCATAAAATCAAAATTGAAAATTGAAGCTGCCTGTTTCAGATACATACATGCTAGAAAGCTATCATTTGAGCAGTCCTCTTCCCCGCACTCAGATGTCTTAAAGTGGTCATCACTTGAAAGAATTTGAGAAGCCTCCAAAACGAAGAAAAGATTTTTCAGCCAACTTTAAACATTTTAAAAGACATGAAAGACACAGATACACAACAAAACAACACACAGGAGGTTAAATTACAACTGTGTCGATTCAATATTTACTTTTACCAATAGTTCACTTGATTATCATAATTGTGATTTTTTGTAACTGGCAAATTTTTTACTAAAAAGAGAGAAATAAAACTTAGACACACCCTTCAAACAAAGGCAAAGATGACAGGCCCCTCAAACTAAAGGCAAGGAAGATAGCCCTCAAACAAATAGCGAGGCAGCCAAGTACCATGAGAAGCTATGGAGACAACATTATTAAATAAAATATGCAATTCACAAGATGTTATAAAATATTAAATAAAATATGCAATTCTTGAATATCCACACAGACACACCTAAACCAAATGCTACAGATTGAATACATTTCCATCTCAAATGTCTAGCGACTCAGAACATCTATTGCTCTACATTATATCCAAAAGGATTTCTTATGAATTTCCAATATGTGACTTTTCCCCACTCACATCTCCACACATACCCATGGGCTTGAGATATGATCACAGATTCCAAATGGAGTAAACAACAATTGTGTCTCGCCTCATGAAATCTACAATACAAATATATTAAGGAGCAGAAATTGACTCAACCAACACAAAATCCGCTCTAATACCAGGTTAAAGAATGAGCTTGATATCATCCCAAAATGACAAGACGTTTAGGAGGCCTATTACTTACCCTTGCAACTTGTTAATGTTCTTAAAACTTTTCAATGTGGGATTTTGCTTTCTCAACACCGAAGATACACCTGAGCCTTCAGGAAGTCGTTGAGTTTCCTTTCACAAGCTGAAAATCGAGGCCAAAACTCTTCTAATGATGAACGGCCTACAAAGATTTTGAGCACAACTTTATGACTTAGAGCTTTAATTTCTATATTAGTGGAATCTGATTGTCCCGTTAGACTAGTAGAAATAAACCTCGAGAAACTCTAATCAACCCCACCTAAGTCATTAAACCTTGAGTTGTCAAAAGAACTACCATCAGATGAATTCAACAGAGCCCACAGAAGGGGATACCAGGAAAACATTGGAGGGTTATCAGCTGTGAAAGGCATGTTTTCCCATGCTTACCTATAAGAGAGTAAAATGGGGGGAAGAGTTTTGTATGCTTTAACCCATTCCAGTGTTGTTTGCAGAAATCTTTTTGATCAGGCTACCTTTCAAAATTGCAGAACGGTTGAAGGTTCTCTCATTTTATTCTCCTCACAGAACCACGGCACCATTTTGCAGCTATTGGGAGGGGTTGCGCATTTAAATTTCTAAAGTGGGTGCCAGAAAGCATTGCTGCAGTCCAAGTTTTCAGAAAATAGCACCTTAAACATTGAATCTAAATGCAAAATGCTAACAACAGATGGCACAATGAAATTACAGGTTATCTTCCTCCTCATCTTTTTCACCACATAGTTTGTGCTGAGAACCAATAAACTGGAAGCCTCTTTTTTGCAACTCCGTGCAGGTGACAACTTTTCATGGGCAGCAGAATCCCTATAGAGTGCGGTTCTTTGGGAAGAGCCTATAAGATTCCAAGAAACACCAGAATCAGTTGATCTCGTCCTCACACAGTGTTCATATAGCTGGAACATCTGGGTGCTCATTATTGGACTATTCAACATTGATTTTGTTATACCTTCTAATCTGATTGGCATTGCATCTTTGACTGGTTCCTTGGGATTGGAAGATAAGGGCAGGATCATGTTCAAATCTTCTGTGGGCTACATCCCAAGGCTCATATAAAAATGAGGAACACCAGAATTTTTCATGGTAAAGAAACTCATTGAAAATCTGTTACTTACAAGACCCTTCACCTTATTGTGAGTTGGCTCAAACTCCAAAGGTGTTTTGATGGTGTTGAAACAAGCACCATTTGAAGTCAATGGGCTGAGCATGCTTGGGACATGAGAACTTCTAAAACTGCAATTCAAGCTTGGATACCTCCACCTGAATCCGCCTTCAAACTCAACTTTGATGGTTCTTCATTGGGAAATCCTGGCCCCACGGGTATTGGTGCTCTCATAAGGAATTCAAGTGGAGAAGTGGTGCTCTCCTATTCTGATCCAATAGGGACCTAAGATTCCACTACAGCTGAAGTCATGAGCCTTCTACAAGGTCTTAACTGTTTAGAAATTTTAGAAATTCAGGTCTTCAGGTGACCTACATGTGGAAGGGGATTCGAAGGTCATCCTTTCATGGTGTAAGGGGGAGTCTAGGCCCCCATGGAGGTTCTGGTTCCTTTTCAATGAGATTTATGTTCTAAAAATTATGAATCTTCTTGGTCACATGTTATTAGGAGTGCAAATGGTACGGCTGATGCCCTTGCCAAGTAAGGGGTACACCAGCAACAACTGATTGTTAGTGTAGCCTAAGTTTCTCTATGTAACGCCCCAATTGGGGCAAATAATTTTGTAACTTTTCTTCTCAAATCAATACAACACAACCTAAAAAAAATAAAATAAAATAAAATAAAATAAAAAAACTAGACAGAATATTGCCACCCAAAAAACCCTTTGACAACACAACTAACAGCCCCTTGATCACTAACACAACCAACAAAGAGTAAAATCAACATAAACAAAAACACTCCTGAGAAACTCACTTTTGCTCCAGCCCAAAGACCGAGGCTTTCCACACAGAATAACAAGTTTTCATGAACCCTCCGAAGTACCTTGACTTTCCTCTGCCGAGCTCCTGGATCGTCAATCTTTTCTCTTGCTAACAAGAAGCACTGTTATCACCAGCATGAAAATAAATAAGAATTAAATCCAAATGAGACAGCCAAGCTTAAACTAGCAGAAAATATGATAAGCATTCACCTGTTTTTTTATTTCTTCTAGGCGACCATAGAAACATGGATAAAAACTTGAACTGTTCTTAATAATCGGACCATAAAAGTATATTCTAATTTCTGGAGAAGCCACAAAACTATCAAGCTCTTCCCTGTCCGCTACAGTGCAAATCTGTAACAGGAAAACTCAGCTGTTTAAGAGAAAAAACAACACCATCCGTCTGTTTTTTACCCATTTTTACACCCATTTAAAGAAGCTCTAGACGCAATAGCTTCTGTGAACTCATGGCTATCAACTCCAACCAACTACATGGTTCTTAAATTCCATTAAAACTACACCATTAACCAACCCACTATGCTTTACAAGAGCAAGTCAAAATTCAACATGAGAACCACGCATTAAGCAGGAAAATTGTTAGGGTTTAATCTCACATAGATAAACAAGTAGAAAAAATCCTGACTTATTACTTGGAAAGAGGCTTCTTAACTTCGAGTAGTCATTTTGGGATAGACCTCGGCCCAACTTTACAAAAACTATTTGACACAAGTCCATCTGCTTTTCTTCAGATACGGTATTTCCAAATAATCTCAAGTTAACAAATTGCATTTCCCCAGGTCAGCCACATAATCAGTGTGAAAAAAGTTCAACAAAGAGATAAATATATATAATTTATCAAAACTGCATATATGAAGCCCAAAGACTTTCTTTCAAAAAGGCAATTTAAAAATTAGAGGAAACAAAATCTTCTACCTATCCTTTCCAATGTTTTTGTAGAATAGAAGTCTCACCTTTGAATCAAGTAATGTTTCAAGACTATTTATGCATCTGGAATAATCCGCTTGTTTACGTCCACCTGAAATTTTAATAATCATATTTAGGTCAATCAAACACAAATAAAATCCATAAATATCTGTTTTATCCTACAATTGACAAGCGTTCAATTCCATCCAAAAATATTTTCTTCACTTGACATGTTTCTCAAAAATTTTAAGAATCCTCTCAATTGTAGGGGTAAGGATAGACAACAATTTGCAATTACTCCTAGAGAAAATATCTCCAAAAAAAATTTTAATGTTCTTTTATTGCTGATCAATAATCATACAAATCAAATAATACAGTCTGAAATATAGAAATTACAATCTGAAATTCATAAAACAGTGCAGTAAAGAAGAATTGGAAATTGAAGGGGACTCAAAGCTTGCAATCGGATGGGCAACGAAAGAAAATTCTGCCCCACGGCCGCTAAAGAGTATTTTCGACGAAGTGGCTGATTTAACGAAGGAATCGAGAATAGCCTGGTTCGTTGTTCCACGGTCTGCCAACTCTATGGCAAATAAATTTGCTAAATCGGGAACCTCAAGAACAAGTTGCATAGTCACCCACTGCATAACAGATTTACTTTGATTACATAGTTGTCCATTCTAAAAGCGGAATTGGCCTTGTACACTACATGTGTAGTATTACTACTGTAACAATATTGTAACAATAGATTTACTATTAAAAAAAGTGTCATCATTTCAAAAAAAAAACAATCTGAAATTCAGAACTAGGTGATAAGCTTACAAAAACTGATCATAGGTATTACATGTTTACAATTAGGAAAGCACGATGCTATTGCCTATTGCTATTGCAAGTATACTAACTCCTCCTTTAGCAAGGAGATCAGCTAGATGATAAGCTGATCGTGGGGTAGTTTTCCAGGTGATATTCCAGTCCTTGGTGATTTCTGTTAATTCATCAATTACGTGATTGAGCCTCCATGGAATGTTAATAGATTTCCTAGCCCACCCAATAGATAAGGTAGAGTCTCCTTCAATAATTATTGGGCTGGTTGGCAATATAGACATTATATTGACCCCCTCTAATAATCTCATGGCTTCGGCTTCACTAAAAGGAGTTATTCCCATTAGTCCCAAATAAACAGTCATGATCTGACCTTCACTTCCTCAAATTATTCCTCCATAACTTGGGGTTACCTTTTGATAATACATTAAAGTTTAGCTTCAACTATCCTATAGAGAGGGGGGGAGGGGGGGGACTCCACCATGACAGACAATTTGTGTTGTTTGAAATATATAATTTCCTGCCAAAATTTCTTTAGGACAACTATGGGAAATGATGGCATACCTTTAGAGTTGCAAGTCCATAAGAAGATACTTTGCAAATATTTCACCACGAGGTTTCCTATAGAACCTAAATTGTCATTGAAAGTTATGTCATTCCTTTCCACCCATATAGTCCATGGTATGGCGGCCAAGGAGGCCATCCACATTATCTTCCCCACTTTAGGAAAGGGGCGTGATGAATGGACTGGAGAAGCTTAGCATAGGTTTAAGACATCTTATAGTGTACATAGAATCGAATCCCATATTTTTCTACTTATCGCACAATGTAATAATAGGTGATCAATTGTTTCTTTTTCCTGTTCACACATCTTGCACAATGAATTAACAACCATTTGCCCCCTATTTATAACTAGGTCATCACATGTAAGTAGCTTTGTGGGCTGCTGTCCAGAAGAATTGTTGCATTCTCATGGAGGTAGGTAGTCTCCATACCAAGTATGAAGGATAACTTGGTGATGCAATGCTGGTTTGTGTTTTCAGTTTGAAGTAAGAAAGGTCTTCATACTTTGGCCAGATAATTTATGATGAACTAAAAGCAATTTAAACAAGGTATCAGACCTCGGTATTGATAAAAATGCATTTACGATGTCCAAACATCAATCTCGACATAACTTTGTTCGAGTCTGGACCGCACACGAAGTTTGTTGAACAATCACATAAAAATTTAACTTTAAGAAAATCATTCAGTTCGCTAATAGAAAAAACGCATCCAGACTAGTGAGCAAATTTGTGATGGACTGGCCCTAGCTTCACACTCATCACATACTGAGAAAAGCATCATAATTTATCTTTTAATCTACAATGTTGAATTACCTTTCCCAACAATAGGAGATGCAGTCATGCCAAATATGCGTGGGCGTCCAGTAGAACAAGTGTTATAAAACTCCTACAGAAATTCACTTATGTAAAAAACAGAAACAATAAAGGTCTTTCGAGCAAATGATAAAAATATTAATTAAATAAAGGAAACGTAAAGCCCAACGCACCCTCATTATTTGTGCATAAGGATGTCTATTTTGAGTTTGTGCATGATGGCATTCATCAAATATTAGAAGAGCAATTCTTTCCATCCTTATCAGACAGTGCTCTAAATTATGAAGAAGTATTTGAGGAGTCATAACAAGAACCTGGAAAATTCAGAAAAGAAAAAAAATGCAGTAATGTTTGTCTACTTTTCGGGTGCAATGGACATAATAAAATAGCAGATTCAAAACATTTAAACAGTTGAATCCATGTGATTTGCTAATGATCCATAATAAACATTAATGCAATGGACAACTGTAAAAAATTGATCCCAGTTTCATCTCAAGATGACTAGCAACTTAAGATGCTAGCTCAACCTTTCACCCATTAGTTTTTCTTAACATTTTTATAGATGAAACTTCTTCCCACTCAACTTTGTTGCTCACATCAACACATTATATCCTAAGACACAGACAGAATATAACAGTGCATAGAAAAGAATAAATAGGGTCTCACCTCGTAGAGCCCACAAACAGACAAGTACTCACATCATGGAAGCTTATAAAAAAAGTGGGTCTCACCTCATGGAGCTCACAAGAAAACTAGGTCTCACCTCACGGAATCTATAAACAAACTGGGTCTCACCTCATGGAATCTACAAACAAACTGGGTCTCACCTAATGGACTTGAAAAAAAGGGGGAGGATGTTAAGGCGTGGATGCGAGATGAAGCAAAAGTTTGAGAATTGAATGTGTACAATAGGCTGCATGTCATAGGCAATGGAGGTTGATGAATGTAGGGAGATAAATGTGCATAATGACAATGATATCTAAGGATTTTGAAGGGTATCATAAAACCTACTTCCTGTGGCCCAAATTGGCACCAGTTATACAACGGAAGCAAAAAAAAGGCACTTTTCACAGGGTTGAAGCCTTATTTTAACACTTTACAGGTCCTTCATTGCTTAGAATGACTCTTTCACAATTGGCGCTTCCACACTAGCTTGAGTCTTTTACCCTTACAATAATGAATTTGTCTTCCATTTTTACAGTTTCTTGGCATAACGCCTGGATATTATCAAATCATAATTATAATGGCCAAGCGAAATCAGAAGTAAAAAAGTTCAGTTCATTAGTAATCTCTCTTCAGTGGATCTTGAGGTCTGGCCTACACCCTCTTTTGACTTCTACCCTTTGTTAATGAATCGCCATAATAATAAAAAAGAATGCTACATGAACCTTTCCATTCTTTCCCCATGAGTATATATGCTTGCTCTTTTTTTTTTTTTTAAGAGATTGGCTTGAATTCATTCATGCATTTCCTTGCACAGTTCAGTTCTCTCATCTTTCTATGGCGGGTCTTTCACTTCCATCTGGGTGAGCGTGACTCCTTCTCTAGCAAGCGCATCTGCTTCAGAGTTGGCAGATCTGCGGATGTGTTCCCAAGTGCAGGAAATATTTTGGCCTATAACCCATATTTCCTTGAAATAAATCAAGAGTCTCCATGGTGGCTGAGGCTCTTTTTTACACCAGCGGATTACATTGAGACAGTCCCCTTCAAGTAGGAGCTCGCCGTGTAGTTTCTCCTGAAAAAATTTCAGGCCTTGTAACATTGCAACTGTTTCAGCTTCTACTGAATCAGTGTTAGACAAAGGCCTTGTGTATGATAGCAGGGTTTGCCCATTGTGGTCCCTAAAAACCCCGCCAAAGCCAGCTGGCCCAGGATTTCCTCTGGAGGATCCATCCACATTGAGTTTCATGTGTTCCATTGGGGGGGGATCCATTGTGGTGCTCGGACTTCCACATGGGCAGAATGTAACTTTGCTATACAGTCCCATGATGCTCGAAGGCTGATGCCATTTAAATCATGGACTTCTATTAGGGAGTTAAGCCAGTATATAACTCTCCTTAGGATGATTTCCTTGAGCTGATTAGCTTCCATTTCTTTGGTCTTGAAAATGTGGTTATTTCTTTCCTCCCAAATACACCATGGAATGAAGGAAATGCAAGCTCCCAACATTATTTTTCCTTTCATAGTTAGATTGAGAATTCTCCATTGTTCCATAATTTCTAGTAAGTTATGGAAATTGAAGGTTAGGTTATTAAATCTGAACATGGACCAGAAATGGAGCCAGATTTGTTGTGCAAAAGAACATTGCACCAAGACATGATCACATGATTCGGTGTTGACATTGCATAGCACACAAACTGTTGAGGGATTAGTCATCCCCCTTCTAGTGAGATTTTCTCTAGTTAAATACTTCTGATGAAGGGCAGTCCACATAAAGAACTTAACTTTTGGGGGGCAGGGCAATTTCCAAGCCCATCTGGCCAAGTGTGTGGCATTTTGCTCCAGGTTTTCCAAGGCTATGCATGTGTCCTTCACCGTGAATTCCCCTTTGGAGCTATGTTTCCATATGATTCTGTCCTCACTCTTGAATATCAAAAAAATAATTCGATGGGAGGTGATCCAATCGGGACAACTCAGATGCTTCATTGTCCCTCAATTCCCTTCTGAAATGGTTCCTCCAGTCAAATCCATTTCCAATCCTATGCTGCAGTAAATCATTTAGCCTACAGTCCGTATTTCTAGCTACTCTATGCAAGCTTGGGAATGACATGCAAATAGGTCTTTCTTCTAACCAAATGTCATTCCAGAACTCAGTAATATTTCCATTTCCTAAGAGGAATCTGATCATTCCTCTAAAAGCCTCTCAATATTTGTGGAGCTGCTTCCATATTGGGGATAGGGAGTATCACGGATGTCATCCCATTATCCATTCTGAATTTTGGATTGCCATTTTTAAACGTAGCAGGGAGGCCCAAAGTAGTGAATTATCTTGATTAGCCGCCAACACTATTTCAATAGGAGGGCCTGATTGTAAGGTTTTATTCTTCTGATCCCCAGTCCTCCTAGGTTTTTTGGCTTGCATACTTCATTCCAATTGACTTGGTGGAATTTAAAATCGATGGAGGTGCATGATTTTTTTCCATTTCATTCGCAATACCTTTAGAGCATGGGAGGAAGGATAGCATGTAGGATGGGATTCCCATTAAACAGGATTGTAGCAGTACCAATCTACTTGCTTTTGACAGTTGCCTACTCTTCCACGATGAGAGTCTGCTTCTCAGTTTTTCAATGGTGGGGTCCCAAATTTTCTTGTGTATTCTCCCTTGCATCACTGGTAAACCCAAGTGGGTAAAAGGGAATTTCTCTGCTTTACATCCCAGTACTGCCGCAGCCTCATTTATAGAGTCCGTATGGATATTTATGCTAGTGAGGGAGAATTTCCTCCAATTGATTTACTAGCCTGTTGATATTTCCATTAATGACAGTCCCGCTTTTAGATTCTTGATGTGTTGTATACTTCCTTCGCAGAAGATCATCATATCATCTGCAAATTGGACAATTGGTGGATTTCCATCTTGAAAAGGATTTGCTAGCCATCCTGTTTCCACTAGTTGCCTGAAAAAAGTAGTCCTCCCTTCTCCCACTATATTGAATAAGAGTGGGGATAGAGGATCCCCCTGTCTTATGCCTCTTGAGCTCTTAAAGTATCCGAAGAGCCCCCCATTGATAGAAATTGAGAATTTAGCCGAGAACACGCAAGTAGATCCATCTCCTCCATCTGATACCGAATCCCATGGCTTTCATTACCAGATCTAGGTGTCTCCAATTTACTCTATCAAAAGCTTTCTCTAGACCTAGCTTTAAGAGGAAGACTGCTTTTTTTTGTCTAGTGAACATATCTACAGCTTCATGAACGAACATAGCTGAATCAAGGATTTGTCTCGATTGAATAAAAGCGCTCTGCTCTTTGCTGATTACATGGCCAAGCACACTTTTCAGTCTCTTTGCCAACACCCTTGAGATGATTTTGTATACCCCCGAGGCGAGGCTTATCGGCTTGTAGTCTTTTACCTATTCAGTGCCTTCCTTTTTAGGTATCAATGCGATGATAGAAGCACCAATTGATTGGTGTGATATACCATTTTCATAGAAGTCTTCAAACAATTTGGTAAAATCCCCAGCCATGAATTCCCAAGATTCTCTGAAAAATTCGCCATTGAAACGCCATCCCCGGAGCCTTGTCCTTTGGCATGGAAGTAACCGCCTGTCTTACTTCATCCACAGAGAATGGTGCCTCAAGATTTGAAATTTATTCCATAGACAAAGTATGAAACATTAATCCTTCAATGCATGGTCTGCATCCCTCATCTTTGTACAGCTCAGTAAAGTAGCTTAGAATATTCTCGATGATCCCCTCTTTGTCCGAGATGAATTCTCCGTTTATTCTCATGGAATTAATTCTGTTAATTCTTCTTCTAAGCGAGGCCACCGAATGGAAGAAGGTAGAGTTAGAGTCTCCCTCTTTGAGCCATTTGTACCTTGTTCTTTGCTTCCAGAAGATGCTATCTCTATATATTATTTGCCCTTAGATTTGCTAATAATATATTTTATGAACTTCAATACGATTTTGCAGCCACAAGAGACATGGCACTAAAATAAACTTCTGGGGCATCAAGCAGCACGACTGCACACAAGACATTAGTGAACTCTTGTGCCTGGAACTAGAAGCAGCAAATTGATAAGCTCCGCTGTTTTGACTCCACCAGAAGTACCCTATAAATTGTCCCCATTACTAACACTTTAAAGTGACACAGATCCCATCATCCATGGTTTACCAGGTTAGAAGCAGCAAATGGATAAGCTCCGCTGTTTTGATTCAACCAGAAAACTACCCTACAAACTGTCCCCGTTACTAACACGTTAAACTGCACGGACCCCATCAACCATGGTTAAACCAGGACTGAACACTTAGAATCGGATTAAAACCAGCAAAGGTACCTTCCTCTTCCCGTCAGGAGTTGTTCAATGAGGAAAGGGAGGTGGAATATCTGCTCTCACCTTTAGAATTCCTAGTGTTATTCCCGATTAATTACATGAAATAACCTAGAACAAGAAAGTGTGAAGTAGAAGTTTCCAACCTCATTTTGTTTGATCTCATTTTCCCAACCAAGATGGCCATTCAAATGCTTAGAATTGCCAACGTAACTCCGAACCTTGAAATTGGTAGAATGCTCAACAACCATTGCTTGCTGAAAAAATAAAAAGCCAAAAAAGAAATAAGTAACGTATTTATGATATGATGATCACAATATATATTTAAAAATTAGAAATAAATGAGCTCAGATTTGCATGTACATGTACTAGTAATATTGCTGGCCCCTTCCAAATGTACGGTAAAGATGAGTGGACTTATTTATAATTACATGGTGGAATGTGATCACTGATCCCCTTGTGGTATTGGAAGAAAACAGTCCAATGCTAGTACACAAATACCAGCAAATTTAATCTGAAAAAATAATTACATAAATTATCATGATGAATACTAAACTAAAAGTCAAGAGCAGAGGCAAGAGGCCCCTGAAAATTCCTTTTCCTGCCTCTCGAATTTGGCAACAGTGTTACTTATCAGCCAACACTAAAATTTCTTTTCCCTTTATATAGTAATTCAATACTGATTTTTACTCGCTAAGAATTAATGAATAATCCTCACCATATGCAACTTTTCATCCAAAAACAGAACTCAACCCAACTTCTTAAGGAAGCTATAATTAATAAATGCTCTAGGCCCTAATTTCCTACAATTTAGACTTTTCCTCCATTATGTTCGACGTTAAGACTTGTTTGGTGGGAGACACACTAATGCACAAAAAAAGAAAAAGAGTTTAATCCCTTTAAGGAAATGCACTTCTCAATTAATTTACATATTTGACAATTTCCTTCCTTAGTCAACCCTACGCATCTTCTTTCTCTCTTCAAAACTACTTGTCCTTTCCCTGTCTCCAATCTATCTAACCTCCAACGTCTCAACTGGTACAATCATTCTTTATCCCGCTCAGTACCTTCATTCTCAAGGTCTCATATCTAAATCTTCTTTCTTTTTCACTCCTCTTTTGAGTAAAAAGTAAATAAGTACTACTGTCGTTTCTTTTTTAGTAGAAAGAGATAAAGAGTAGAAAAGAGAGAAACGGTGAGCATATCAAACGACTACGTTTAACTTTTTTATGTGTTGTAATTCTCCTACGACTGTGCTAATAGAGTAACGCTTAACAATTGCAAAATACGTACACTTGCAGCTAAGTAGTGGTTAATTCTAACAACGAAAAAATAGAGACAAAACTTTATATTTTCAAATGGAAGTAAAAAAAGCAAAAGCGCGAACAAGTAAAATTGGCATGGACAGGAGAAACGATGATAATGAAGACGAAAAAATCGAAGCACGATTAAACGGTTGAACCTGTCGAACGAGATGGACGGTAGGCGCGAGGAAGACGCACACTTTTGTCTGTGGTCTGCGTATTAAGTGCCCGAGTTCATAGATGAGTAGCACTGCTATGTGCGTCTTCCCGCATCCTGTCTCCAAGTAAACGATCGTGTTCTCTTCCACCGCCCTCTTGCATAGGTCCAACTGATATCTGCAAAAATCCAAAAGAAGTTTCAGAGGTACAGTCTCTCCACTTGATCATTTTGTCGTAAAACAAACGGAAACCGCATTACTTTCTGGCTCTCTTCCTAGGATCTTTCTCTTCAATTTGATCACTCGAACTCGTCCGCGGTTGCAGCTGTCCAGACTCGACCCCGGCCATTGTCGCAAGTCAAGAACGAAGACAGCGAAGTCAGCGTTACTTAGGAACAAATAGTAATAAAGGGATTTTGATCTTGAAACTAACAGTTGCAAGCCGAAGGTGGAGGGAACCCGGAAAACGGAACCTGAAATAGAATTTAGCGTACGCCAGCCGCCAGGTGGTCCCAGAAGTTTAAACGCCGTGCCTCTTCGTAGTCATCGGACAGCAAATCTTTTACCGCGTGACACGTGGTAGTCTCCGAACCGTCGATGAAAATTTTTACCGTCCGAAACTTCGGGCCCCTCCGCGCAACTAAAAAACGGAAACGCTTAACGAAGTATTAAGGCATGTCCGAAACTCCCACACACCAGCCACCTGCTCTTGTGCCTGACACGTGGCCATTGATAAGGGGGTCCAGCTAATCCAGAAAATAAATTAACATAAATAAACCGAGGTTTTTCACCTGGACTGGAGATACCGTTTACGAACACTGATATTAATACTAATTGATAATGGCTAGATTCCCCCGCTCTTTGGGAGGGAAACTTTGCTTGTTCAGTAAGTAAAACCCGATAAAGAAAAAAAGAAACCCGACACATCAAAAAAGTTAATTCCAGCCCAGATTACTAACGAACCTGGAGGACTTTTTTCCGACGGAGCTTACACGGAACGTCTAAGGTGGTTGTGCGCCTTTTCGTTGCGCCTCTTGCTTTTATTCATTACCTTTTTTTTTGTCAAAGTTCTTGCTTCAATTCATTATTGATGTACACCGTGATGTGGCTGTACTCTGGCAGCCTAGTTGGCAGTCCAAATAAAGTTTAAAATTTATTGATAAAATGGGAGAATAAATTCGACTTTCTCTCTTAATTGAACTGCACCGGAGACACCAAGTCAAAATGTAAACAAGTGTAGTAATATTTGGCACTACTCATACTACACGTTGTTTTTTGAAATTTATAGTATTTCTTCCAAATTTTACTTGTTTTAACCGAGGCATTATTTGGTTGGAACAGCCCCAAATTAAACTTTTCCAAAGTGGGGGGGAAAGTATCTTCTGTGGAAAGTTCAAACTTAGAGAATTGTTGTTGCATCTATATGCAATGCTCGAAGCTGTGAGGTTCTACTCGTTGGGCGAATGACTCAAAACTCCTATTCGAGGCCGGATAGGATATAATGTGTGATTGTCTGATCGTTTAGAGGTTGACCTAAGGCAGAAAAATCATCAATACCTCATCAAGGATTCCTACTACTCCCAAATATGGCATTACAAATGCCTTACAATTGTTCAAGAAATCCATCCCCAAAATAACACTATTAAAATCGTCCATGGGAACAATGGTGAAATCAAGAGTACCCACCCATTTGTCCAAGGTAACACCAACATTTCTAGCAACACCAATTACGGCCTTTGCCTACCGAATTCACAGCCTTGATTGGATCTGTTGTCCGCTCACCCAACTTCAATTTAAGGCGATTTGCTCTCCTCGGAGATGAAGTTGTGGTTGCCCCGGTGTCTACCATTGCCTTGGTCTTACTTCCATTCAAAATTAAGTCTAAGAAAAGAAGATTTCGTTTAGGGCCTTACCGATTGGGTAGTCTTTTCACTACATGTCCGAACCGAGTTGAGCAATGCCATAGAACTCATGCTTGTGGCTCTCCCCATTGTGCTTTTAAATCTCCTTCTCCAGAAAGAGAGTTCAACACTTTCACCTTTGGGCAATCCTAGCAAAATGTTCGCCTTCACAAACAAAACATCTTACTTTTCTATAGGACTTACCCTTCTCGCCTTTCTTCTTATCTTCAAACTTGAAGCTTGAGTCCTTCTTCTCAGGTCTCTTTTCAAACCTCTTTTTCTTTCTTCATCCTTGTGGTCTTTCGTACTTATAGGAGTTTTTAGAAACCACCTCCTTGGTCTTCCGCTCATACTCAGTAAGCCTCCTCCGCGTGGACAAAGCTGAGGCCAAAGTCTTGACTTCCCGCCCTTAGTTCTTCTTTCATCACCAAGGTTTTAAACCAGCAAGGAAAGAGAAAGTTTGTCCTGATCGGACATATTAGAAATGCATAACATTAGAGAAGTAAACTTTTTGCACGTCTCTAATTGTGCCCTCTTCTTGTTTCAAAGCTCTCAACCCTTCAGAAACGATATTCCACATCTTCGTGGAAGAATTGAGCCTTCAATTCTTTCTTGAAATTTTCCCATGTATTTATGGTAGAAGTTCTAATTCCACATCCGCTTTCTCTTTCTCCTCCACCATAGAAGTGCATCTCAACAAGGAACATAGAAACAGTACACTAACCTTTTTGCCTCGTTGAGATTAGCATTGAAGAAGTACTTTTCACTTGGTAAAAGAAAGTTGTCAATGACTTTAGGATCTCTTACCCCATTGAAAGGTTTTGGTTCCGCACTTTTGATCTTGTTTGTTGCTCCATCTGTGTTTGCACCTCCGCTTGCTATATAACACGCTCCAACAAAGCAAGTCTAGTCCGAAGTTCATCCATCTCTGATTCTTCACATCGCTCTTCACCTCTCAAGGTTTCTCGAAACCGCCATAGCACTATAGACATTCTCCTCCAACGAATGAACCACTGGGCTTCCATTTCCAGAACTAAGGTTCTCACGAACTTGTTCTTCCAATTGAATAACAAGCCTCCACCTTCCTAGATCCTATCCTCAATTGAAGAAAAAACGAAGCTCAGATTTAGACATTCGTTCCTTACCTTTGAGTTGAACTTCCGCCTCGAAGTTGCCATAGGATTGCTTCTGCTGCTCTGATACCAGGTTGTCACGCTAGAGTATGCGGCACAATCTTGCTCCTCCAGTGGCGTCTTGGCCTAGCCTGCCAAGCTCGTCTGGATGCTAGTCAGCCTCTTGAAGAAGTTTAGCACAAGAACACTCTTGTTCTGGTGCTAGAACTCTCTCAAACTCAAGCGCCAAGGAGACTCGAATTTGGGAGGAAAGAACTCTTCTATTGAATGAATGAATGAGTTACAAGCCTTTGTACATGGCTATTTATAGATTACAACACCTCCCATGGTTGGTGACACCTATCACACTTTCTAAGTGCTTGCCAACCAATGCCAACTAATGCCAACCCATAGATTCCTTACTAACTCTATGAGTTGTTGCCAACCAGCAAGCACTCCCTCCTTGTGCTTGCCAACTCATAGCCAACTCATGTATGCCACCTCATTTGCCTAGTCATGAGCCACCCCTTGTGCCATGTCATCCGCCTCGTCATCGGTTGATAGTTGGTCTTGTGCCTCTTGTCGGTTGGTTGTCCATGCGCATTAGTGTGCCGTCCGCCTCACTGTTGCATGTCCGTGTTCCATGCATATCGCATATTTTGGTATAGTGTGAGGTTCTACTCGTGGTAATGACTCAAAACTCCTATTCGAGGCCGGATAGGATATAATGTGTGATTGTCTGATCGTTTAGAGGTTGACCTAAGGCAGAAAAATCATCAATATATAATTATCTTTATATTATCGAAATACGTAGATAGAGAGGCACCCTTTGCTTAGGATCTGTAATTGAAACGGAGATGCTTTAAGAGGGACTAAGAGGTGACCGCAAATATAGTCTTCGGCTTCTACCACATGCATGAGGCAATCTGGAGGCCAAGGGTATGGCCAAGTGTTGCTTCAAAGAAGGTGGTGACGATCCAACTTTGTATGTTTTGATCAAGAAGATACCATCAAGTATACATTGGATTAAGAACAAGACGGCTGAATCATGTGTGTGAATATACCGAGGCGGTGGAACAACAGAGCCATCGACAATGCCCATAACTTGTTGGTTGTTGAGCACTTGAAGCATTTGTTGTCGCCAAAGTAAGTAGTTTTGGCAATCTAGTTTGATGGAGACATAGTGCGAGATGTTGGAGATCGTTTGATTGTATTGTCTACGGGCATAACTGATATCAAAGAATAAACGGCACAGTGAAGGGACCATGGATGCTTCATGGTTAAAGACATGGGGTTGTAGAAGACGTAGGTGTCTAGTTCATGGTCATTAGGGCAGACTTCTGAGACAAAAGAAGAAGGGCATAGGATTTTGCGTGGAGAAGAGGAAGTAATCGACTTAGGGTTTGTGCTTAGGGTTGGCTTGATACTATATAAAGTGATATCTTTATTGAATCACTTTGTGTTTCACATGTACATATATAATTGAAAAATGATATATGAGTACTGCGATAGTTTACTATCCGAGTTTACAGTCTGACGTGGATGTCTTATGTGGCATCCATGTCAGCTGCCTATTTGGCAAAGAGGGAAAGAGGTCGGAGCCGGAGGAGGAGAGAGGCCGGAGCCGGAGAAGGAGAGAGGCTAGAGCCGGAGAAGGAGAGAGGTCGGAGCCGGAGAAGGAGAGAGGCCGGAGTGGGAGAAGGAGAGAGGCCGAAGCCGGAGAAGGAGAGAGGCCAGAGCGGGAGAAGGAAAGAGGCCGGAGCCGGAGAGGGAGAGAGGCCGGAGCGGGAGAAGGAGAGAGGCCGGAGCTGGAGAGGGAGAGAGGCCGGAGCGGGAGAAGGAGAGAGGCCGGAGCGGGAGAAGGAGAGGCCGGAGCGGGAGAAGGAGGGAGGCCGTTGAGCGGGAGGGAGCGGGAGGGAGGCCGCCGAGCGGGAGGGAGAGGGAAGGGGGCCGCCTCGCCGTGGCGCGGGAAGGGAGGCCGACGCCGCCTCACCGTGGCGCTGGAAGGGAGGCCGAGGCCGCCTCGCCGCTGCGCGGGAGGGAGGCCGAGGCCGTGGTGGCTCCCCTTCCCTCTCCTCCCGCTCGGCCTCCGCCCGCCTGTGGCGTGGGAGGGAAGCCGAGGCCGCCCGCCTTGGTGCCTCCCCCCTTCCCTCTCCCTCCCGCTCGGCAGCGTCCACCCCGCCGTGGCACGGGTGGGAGGCTGAGGCCGCCCGCCGTGGCGCCTCCCTCCTTCTCTGCGGCCTCCCTCCTGCTCTGGCCTCTCTCCCTCTCCGGCTCCGGCCTCTCTCCCTCTCCGGCTCGGCCTCTCTCCCTCTCCCGCTCCAGCCTCTCTCCCTCTCCGGCTCTGGCCTCTCTCCCTCTCCGGCTCCGGCCTCTCTCCCTCTCCCGCTCCAGCCTCTCTCCCTCTCCCGCTCCGACCTCTCTCCCTCTCCCGCTCTGGCCTCTCCCTCTCCCGCTCCGGCCTCTCTCCCTCTCCCGCTCCGGCCTCTCTCCCTCTCCCACTTTGGCCTCTCTCCTCTCCCTCTTTGCCAAATAAGTAGCTGACGTGGATGCCACATAAAACATCCACTTAAGACTATAAGAAGCGACCGTAAAAGGTTGCAGTTCGCATATCACGATATAATTACATGAATAAGAGAGTCCGGTAAGGAAACTAATTCGGAATCTTAATGACAAATAAACACTGATTTATAGAATATTACATAGTTTAGTAAATATATGATGGCCTTTTAATCATGATGACTTGCCTAATGTGTGTAGAATCTATAGAAAGTAATACTTGCTGTATAGAAGATTCTTAAAGATATTCTTTTGGAAGTAAGACCATTGGATATACTTTGAGGACCCTATGTATCTTTATTATTTTAAAAATTTTAAAAATTTGAAAATTTGACCTTTTTCTCTCCCCTATTTGCCTTCCCATTGATCGCAGGAGGAACAAGTGACTGTCAGAACCAAGGTTCGTTTCTGCTATCTCTTGCCAACTTTTGATCCCACCCACGCTCAGGATGATAAACATGGTGCTGATACCGAACTTTCTACAATGTGTGGCCACTGTCAAGTCTGTTTGAGGCTAGTCAACTTAACTTTACCCAAGAACTTAATTAAAAGGATAACAAAATAGGGAAAAATTAATGTTATTATTTTCAAAAAGATAGACTGTTTTGAGTTAATATTATTTAAATAAATAAAATTATAAAAATCATTAATAAAAAAGATTTTAACCTCTTATATCTCACTTAAATTCAAATGGTTATTCATCATTTGGTCTTCACCATAATCTATTTATCGTCTGATCCGTCTTCTAATTGTACAATTCGAAGTTGGTTCCTTTCGATATAATATACAATGTGCAGGTGCGGTTGGTTGCGCCCATAAAAATGGTATTTTCATTTACCGTATCCGTTTATGAAATCCTATACCGTTGTATTTTCGTTTACCGTATCCGTTTATGAAATCCAATACCGTTACCGTTTTCGTCCGATTATTTTCGCTTAATTTTTTGCTGTTTTCGTCCGATTAATAATCGGACGAAAATGCTCCGACCATTTTCGTCCAATTAATTTCGTTTCATCCGATTAAAACGAGATTTTTCTTACGCCCGTTTATTTTCGTTACTTTCGTTCCGTATCGCCGATTATTTTGTCAGATTAATATAGATTTATTCGTAGAGATATAAAAAATAAATTTAAAAAATAAATTACAAATATAGTTAAAAATTGAAAACAAAATCTCTATTCAAAAAAATAAACACACTAAAATAAGAAAGTTCTTTACAAAAAAAAAGTGTCAAACTTGCACTGATATCTCCACCCGCGGCAGTCTGCAAAGACCCTTCCTTTGCATCCTTCTCTGATTCTTTGGACTTTTCCTTCATTGATTTTAAGCTGCCTCCGCTTTGTTGACCTCCCGTCTAAAAAACGTGTTAATAAAGTAGAATGCAAAAAAAGAACAAAATAACAAAATAACAAAAAAAAAAACAAAAAGACTTTTATAAGCAGTAGTCTACTTCACCAGATTTTATCAGAAACATCAAAGAAACCTACTCTATTTAAAATTGACTGCTCCGCATCATGTCCTCTCTTCGATGATCGATTCTTCAACTCCTCCCTGCGTTGCCTATCCATCCTGATAAAGGCAACATGGTGACAAAATAAAAATATGATTGTAGAAAACATATAATCATATACACAGCAAAGAAAGTGCGAATGAAACGCAATAGAATTATCAGAAGAAACAATTAGAATAACTCTTAACAAGATAAACTAAGAAAAAAAAAATATACCTCCTTTGCACCAAACGGATGAAGTGCTGGGGAGGAACGAAAGCATGTTCCATGTCAACTAATGCTACTACCATTCTTTTTGCCTCATTTCTAAATCCTTCCAAAGCATTAGAGGCAATAGCAATAACCTTGACCACAAATATGAAAGAGAAATTGTAGTAGGTAAGAAGCACCAATTTATTTGTTTATCTCAAAAGTGAAGTAGATTTAAACTAAGGACAGAAAGTATAAAATTGAAAATTTAACAGCAAGCCTTGAATCCAAAATTGCCATCAAGCTGATCACTTTTATTTATATGATATCAAGACAGTTCTTGAACTATGAATCTGTGAAGTAAATCAAGCACACTTGCAATTGTTACCTCTCGCTTGAAAGGAGGATATCTTCCAAGACCTGGTGTTGCATTTGCAGCAGCAGAAACTATATCTATCAATACACGGTGTACCTGTTTATAGTATGAAACACAGCAAATAAAAACCCAAATGCTTTCAGATATAGCAGACAAACACAATTGACTCTCACTAAAACAGAAATAAAATCAAGAAAACACAAAATTATTAAGTCCTTCACAGAAACTATACCTCATCAACGCAAAGACGTGAAGGTTCCTTGGCTAGTTCCAGGACCACTTTTATTAACGATCTCAGACCTTTCTCAGGAGATATAAGATATGGCTGATAACCATCAGCTTCAAGCACAATCTGAAACAAATATTATGGTTGGAGGCAACTATGAGATATGCGAAAAAATAAGCAATGCACAATGCCATTCTAACAAAGAATATTTTCCACACGAACACTATTTTCGTTACCCTTTTGACATTGTTGATATCAAAATGCCTATCTAATGGCAGTTGCTTGATCCGATTGGGGAAATTGCCCTCGAAACTTGCAACGACTTTCCAACCAGCACCCTGGAGAGAGAATTTAAAACAAATTAATGGAGAAACTTGTTTCAACATATACAAGTACATCGAACAATCTCTTCAAAAAAAAAATGTACAAGTACATGTCCTTGGGTATCATAATCTACACCCAACTAAAACGGAGACAACAGAATAAACATTATCAGGTATATTATAAAAAGATCAGTGCCATCATATCATCAGGTGTCATCACGTGATCAGTATAATGTGTCTAGTCCAAATTTGTTGAAGCCAGATATAAGCCTTTTTTCCATTCCATTCAATCAGTTACTAACTCAATGCTTGGATTGCCTTCTTCAAGTAATTACATAGAAAACAACAATACTAGTATTATTTTTTCTTAAGTTATTTTTTACAATAAATACTATAATTCATTTACTTATGGAATGTTGCACAGTGATAATCAATAGAACAGCGATTACTTACCCAAAAAGGTTAGAGTTCATGGAAACTAATCATGGAAAAAGGATATTGGAATTAATAATGAGTATCTACAAAGAAAATTAATATACAGTAACATTATTTTCCTATAAAGTACATGAGCAATGATCAATATAAATTTTACATGCATGCAAACACAAACTACACATCTGCCATTTCCTTTTAGGAAATTTCCTGATTTGTTCGGCAGTACCATTTCTTGAATTTCTTGGTGCCAGTGGGCAGTCGACCAGACAAACCCTATCTATTGGTTAAGAGGCTAAGATTAACCATTTAAACACGGAGATCAATTTGTGGATTAAGAGATAATAATCCCGAATGAATGAGAGAATAAACAACGAACTATAAGAGATGTGAAGCAGACAACAGAGAAAATAATCGACAACAAAGCAGAATAGAAGCTATAGTAAAACAGACTCGAAGGGAAAAAATCGTCAGCAAAGAGGATGACTAGCAAAACAGAAAAAATAGTGAGGATAA
The DNA here is from genome assembly GCA_022405105.1 of Aristolochia contorta. NCBI lineage: Eukaryota > Viridiplantae > Streptophyta > Magnoliopsida > Piperales > Aristolochiaceae > Aristolochia > Aristolochia contorta. The sequence continues at coordinate 4,628,333 of CM039666.1, read as the reverse complement.
AAGAGAAAAATGAAAACAAAAATTGTAGCCATAAAACAAGAAAAGTGAAAAATTGAAGGGCAAAAGAGAGGGACAAATAAGGAGGAGAAGAGAGAGTGCCTGGAAAGGATTTCGACGAGGGAGACGACCGCTTCTGCAATAGCGAGGACAAACGGAAGGAGGAGGACGCGCGTCGCCGTCGATGTAACAACGGTGTGAAGACTCTGAGAACAGAGAAATGGAAACGAGACTGGTAAGAATGGAATCACTGAATCAGGAATTACAGAAATCAGAGGTAAAAGATAGAAATTAGAGGGAAAAGAGAGATGAATCAGACGGAAAAGAGATAGGAATCAGACGAAAAAGAGAGGAATCAGACGAAAAAGAGAGGAATCAGAGGGAAGAAGAAAAATACCTCGGCTTTAGACAAAGTTTGCCAAGAGGTGTACCGTGAGCGGTACGCGGGTAGCTCGATGGTCGTCTGACTCGCCTCTCCCGTTCTCCGTCGATTTAGGGTTTGCACAATTGCACGGGACGGTGGATTAGGGCATTTACTATTTAGCCTTTTATAGGGCTCGACTGTCACGGGCTCGACTAGTGACAGTGAGTTACTATTACTTATTTACACTAGACATATTACATAAGTCATTAGATATTAGATAAATAGATTTAGCACTTTGCCTTTAATAAGTTTATAATATGGTAGATTTTAAGGATATGTTAGAAATTATTAATTAAGGATAAAATATTTACACTAGACATATCACATATGTTTTTAGAATATGTTAGGACTTTGCTAATTAAATGTTTATTTGATTTAATTAAGGACATAGATAGGTATTAACTATTGTTCAATGAGGCAATTGTCTAATCAATAATAATTTTAATAATTTTCATTTAATTATAGTAATATAATAATTCATATAAGTAAATTTAAGAAATTTGGTTGATTTAATAAATATTTGCCTATTCTAATTGTTACAAAAAAGTATTAATTATTGCATAATAAATACCATAATAGAAACTTAACTCGTATTGCAAATATGTTATTTTGACAATTGTTATGTAATAAACTCTATAATCTCTAAGCCAATGGGCAATGAGTCATTATATTCAATAACTCATACAAGATATAGCTCATACGAAATTAAGATTCTAAACCGATAAAAATGCTTATTAAATGTTATTTGATTTAATTAAGGACATAGATAGGTATTAACTAATGCTTAATGAGGTAATTATATAGTCAATAATAAGTTTAATAATTTTCATTCAATTATAGTAATATAATAATTTGTGTAAGTAAATTTAAGAAATTTGGTTGATGTAATAAATATTCGCCTATTCTAATTGTTACAAAAAAGTATTAATTATTACATAATAAATACCATAATAGAAACTTAACTTGTATTGCAAATATATTATTTTGACAATTGTTATACACAAAACTCAAAAATCTTTAAGCCAATGGGCAATAAGTCATTATATTCAATAACTCATATAAGATATAGCTCATACCAAATTAAGATTCTAAATCAATTACTCAATTACTCATTATACTCAATTGTTATGACAAAAGATTATAAATTTTAAAATAATTATACAAATATAATAGGTGGGGAAATAATTTTTTGAACTTTATTTTATCAAAACAAATAAATAAGTAAACTTATTTTTTTCTATAATATTTATATGATATCATATTTTGTGAAGAGTATACTTGGCAAATTAATCAATTAATAAAAATAAAATATTAAACATAAAAAAGATTGATAAATTTACCTTAGTACCCTATTTAAACGGTAGAACGGTAGAACGGATACGAAAGAGCTATTTCCGTTTTCGTCCCATTTATTAAACGGTAGAACGGTAATCGGTAGAACGGTAAACAGATAATATTATTTATTGTTTAGAGACGGTAGAACGGTAATTGGTCGGACGGTAGAGCGGATAATCGGATACCGTTTACACCCCTACCCCTAACACTCTGAGGTGTTTTTCATTTTAGCCGGTAACAGAGTTCAGATGTTGGAGTCGTTTAAGATGTTAAACAGATATTAGAGACGTTAAAGATGTTAAACAGATATTAGAGACGTTTAAGATGTTAAACAGATATTAGAGACGTTTAAGATGTTAAACAGATATTAGAGACGTTTAAGATGTTAAACAGATATTAGAGACGTTAAAGATGTTAAACAGATATTAGAGACGTTTAAGATGTTAAACAGATAATAGAGACGTTTAAGATGTTAAACAGATATTAGAGACGTTTAAGATGTTAAACAGATATTAGAGACGTTTAAGATGTTAAAAGATATTAGAGACGTTTAAGATGTTAACCAGATATTAGAGACGTTTAAGATGTTAAAGTTAAACAGATATTAGAGACGTTTAAGATGTTAAACAGATGTTAGAGACGCTTAAGATGTCAAGTACTAACATCCGAACAAAAGGCCGGAAATGCCAAGGTTATTTTACCGAAATTGTCCTTACGCTTGAGGGAGCTCGGAAAGTTCCGGATCTATAGGATCTGCCGCTCACTTATTACTCCCACAAGCGGGGACCTGTTAGCCTCCTCGATTGTATCTCTTTACAGGCTTCCAGCTTGTGATTCCACTTCGGTACGTCCGCGGTTTCTCATCTTTCTAATTGAGTTGAAATAGTCTCGTGTAATCTGAAATTGCACTGATCACTTTAGGATATATGCTCGCAGATAAACACTAACATCAGATCTTTAGCTTGTGGGATTTGGTTTTCGTTCTTTCTCCAGATCAACTACTGCTACTCATTTCGTTGGAGTGACTTTCTTCTGTCGTGTTCAATTTCATCTAGTAATCATTTCGTTTTGAATTCAGATGGCCGCTACGATGCTTTCTTTGGCCCCTGCATCTGCCTCGGCCTTGCCTGACAGGCGGGAGAGCAGCAAGGTAGTGTGCAAACGATGTTAGTCTCTTTGTTTGGATAACCTTGGTTTATTTTAGGTTTTGATTAGTTAGCGTTCTCGTGTTTATGATTAATCCTGACCTTTTGATAGGTGATCCTACCAAAAGTAAAGATTGGTGATACTGCCGGGAGAAGTTTGTATGTAAAAAAGAACGCCCAGGTAAATTTAGCTTGAAGCATTATGCCGACGAGGTTCTCTGGATATTTGTGAATTAAATGGTGTACACTAGGAACGAGCGTTTGTAACGAAAGGCGCAGCAACACGGCCAATAGTCATAGTTGCTTGTTTTGTACCGTCAGATTTTATATGATTCGTACCTGCCGACGATAATAGTCATAGTTTCTGCTTTATTGCAAAAACTTCAACTGAAGATATACCCGAAGAATGCAACTAATTTTAAATTAGTATAGAAAAAGGTGATGTAGAGTTTTTATTGAGAATAGGATATAAGAGTGGGAAAGAAGACAAAGGAAGGAGAAGCTATTGAAGCTGCAGCAAGAAACGAGAGGCAGAAGATTAGGGGCCGCTTCATCCTGTGACTCCTTAGAGAAAATAGCTCAAAGTTACGAAAATGACCCCACTCTGACATGTTGCATATAATATTAAACAAATGAACAATAAGCTGTATACAAAGCATAAAAGAACAGGGAGAATTTCTAAATTATACATTTACAAGATCAATCAGACACGCTTCTCTCACATTTAAAGCAGTGGCAGGTTGGTGTGTGCCATGAAAGTCTTATGCTCTTTATGTCACCTTGTGCTTTTACATTTCAGTTTCTCTGGAATCTGCTGTCTGCTGAAATTAAAATGATAAAGCAATGTGTCTTCCTACCCATCGCTCTATGAATTATAAAGTATGTTATCATGACTTTGGCAGCCTGTGAATTCTTTATGTATACTACATTCAGCATTATCCCTTTACAACAGATTGTATGTGCTATTGTGCGACAGTAGAAAATGAATAGATTTAAGCATCTAAGTCTCATTTCTGTGATATCACTACCACTTTTTTGGAGGAACAACGTCACCACTTCTGGTGGAAGCCACAATGATTTCTATGTCACACTTTATCTGTAATACCTTTATATGTGCTAATGTATGAACTGGGTACTTCGTCATAAGGCGGAGAATTATAATGTTCAGCAAATCTGAAACTATATTTCCAATTTTTATTGGAGGATTAAATGTTCTTTCTGATTTTATCTACTAGTTCATGTAGTAGTTTGGGCATTTCTAGGTGTTTGTTGGTTCTCCCCTTTAGCTTTTTTGCATGCTTCAGTCTTCAGGTCGAATCACGATGAGTGTACCTGTCAATGTCTCTCGTTTTGAGGGTGTGACTATGGCCCCACCTGATCCGATTCTTGGTGTTTCCGAAGCATTCAAGGCAGACACAAATGATGCGAAACTCAATCTTGGGGTTGGAGCATATCGAACTGAGGAACTCCAACCCTATGTGCTTAGTGTGGTTAGAAAGGTAGTGTGCTTGTTACATTTCTGATATAACTCAAGGAAGCTGGTGTTGAATGTGTACAAACTTTTAGCAAAACTACTGGCTTCATTGTTCCCATAAGTTGCAATTCTCTTGGTTCTTTTGTTTTCTTGTTTGGTGCTGATAAAAAATGCTGCTGGTAAATTTTTTGGTGTTTGGCAGGCGGAGAACCTCATGCTGGAGAAGGGTGAAAACAAAGAGGTACTTTAAAGAGCTTAAACATAGTGGCTTTTGCATCAGTCTTCTTACATTTTTTATATTTTAATCTCTGTGTGTGCTCAAAATTTAATTTTGCAGTACCTGCCAATTGAGGGACTGGCTGCATTCAACAAGGCGACGGCTGAGTTAATGTTTGGAGCTGATAATCCTGCCATTCAACAAGGAAGGGTATGTCAACTTTTCACTTGATGCAACAAATTTCTGGAAATAGTTACCTTCTCTTTGACATCCGTTTGCAAGAACCTAAATCTGAATCCTTCACAAATTTATCTGTATAGGATTTATATTTTCAGCTTCTCATTTCATCTTGGATTGCCTGTAATTGTTAATCACTCTCATTATTGGCCTCATCAGACAACGCAAACCTTCTTAAGCTCTCTCGTCCTCTTTTCAATATTCTCTTTTCCTTGCTGTTGCCAGGTTGCGACTGTTCAGAGTCTTTCAGGGACTGGATCTCTTCGCCTTGCTGCGGCTTTTATTCAGAGATACTTCCCTGATGCAAAAGTTTTGATATCATCTCCATCATGGGGTGCATATTTTCATTCCTTCTTGGGGTTTGCTTCTGTTTTAAACTGTTTCACAGTGGTACATCTCATTGCTTGGTCATCTCTGCCAAACAGGTAATCACAAAAACATCTTCAATGATGCCAGAGTTCCTTGGTCTGAATATCGGTATTATGACCCTAGGACTATTGGATTGGATTTTGAGGGTATGATAGCAGATATAAAGGTAGTGTGAAGCTTGGTAACTCGATGTTCCATTGAACCAAGATCTTGATTGCCAACTGAAGTTAAACGCTCTTAAAGACAATTACAGCGGATAATTTATTTTTTTCTATATATTTCTTAGGCAGCACCAGATGGGTCTTTTGTGCTGCTTCATGGCTGTGCTCACAACCCCACTGGCATTGACCCTACTCCTGAACAGTGGGAGAAAATTGCGGATGTGATTCAAGAAAAGAATCACATTCCATTTTTTGATGTTGCATACCAGGTGAGGCAGGTTTATATTTCTAACTTATTGTTCTATTTAGCTGGGCATTGACTACATTTTGTTAGTCTGAACTTGGAAGTGCATAAATTTTCTCAGGGATTTGCTAGTGGAAGCCTTGATGCAGATGCTGCATCAGTGAGGTACTTTGTGTCTCGTGGTATGGAGATATTTGTTGCTCAATCATATAGTAAGAACTTGGGGCTATATGCGGAGAGAATTGGAGCTATAAATGTTGTGTGCTCGACTTCAGATGCAGCAGTGAGGTACTTAGTTACAGGATTTAACAGTTAAGTTCTAATTTCTATGTCCAACCGCAGGACCCAGTTTATATCATTCCTTCGGATCAATTTCTGATACAGAGTTAAGAGTCAACTAAAGAGGCTTGCTCGCCCAATGTATTCAAATCCTCCTGTTCACGGGGCAAGAATTGTTTCTAATGTTGTCGGGGATCCAGTTCTTTTTAACGAATGGAAACAAGAAATGGAATTAATGGCAGGGCGGATTAAGAATGTCAGGCAAAAACTCTTTGATAGCTTATCCGCCAAGGATAAAAGTGGGAAAGATTGGTCATTCATCCTTAGGCAGATTGGAATGTTCTCTTTCACAGGATTGAATAAGACACAGGTAAGACTTGCATTATTTACCGCATGCTCACCTTCTCTTTTGAGGCTGCAAGTAAACTAGCTCTCATTGTTTTTGCTTGGAAAAAAAAGTTATCTAACATTGGGTTTTATTTTTGGACAGAGTGAGAACATGACAAATAAGTGGCACGTCTACATGACCAAGGACGGTAGGATATCCTTGGCGGGATTATCTCTGGCCAAATGCGAAAACCTTGCAGATGCTATCATCGACTCATTTCATAATGTCAATTAGAATATTTTTGGGGTTCTATTTATTTTTTTCAATTTTATCTAGCTGGAAAGTTTTTGTTGGTTTTCAGCTCCCTGAACCAAGTTTTGAGTCTATTTTGTGTCCGTTGTCCATTAATGGGCCATTATTTTGTGATAGAACATATAATTTCACCCTTATGGATTCCTGAAAATGATAATAATGTCAAGTAAGTAATTCTATCCTAGTACCTATTAATATTCGCAAGTTCCCGTTACAAATTTTATGGCCCATGCCGTTTGGAATGTTTTCGACTTCTTTTCCAAACAACATTGATAGCCTTGGGTTTTCAAATTTCTAATATTTTAAACATCACACAGAATAAAGTAGTTCTAATAGGTTTTTCGTCTTCATGCAGGTAAATTAATGATCTTGCCTTTGTTCTTAAATATTTGAGTTAAGTACTCCTCTAGACTCGCGGACCTGTGGATTAACGGTCGCTTAGAGCTGATTGTTATAGCCGCAATGACAGTCAAACTCACCTGATTGATTATACAGAAACAAGTACACAAACTTGAGGTAGATCATATTACCGAAACCATCGACCCTACCCCCATCTCTCCATTCTAGTACTTTCAGTAGTGCAAATTTGAGCCACTATGTCACAAGATCACAACTAAATAAAGCCGAGCCATATCCAATACCATATGCAAACGCAAACCGTTCTGTTTACTAATTTATACAGAGATGAGCTAGGGTTTTCTGTTTGGCTGCAGTCCTGATAGAAGTTTCAATACGTCCTCCATGGACGGTCTGTCAGATGGTGAAGTCCTTGTGCACAACAGAGCCACTTCCAGGACTAGTTTTATTTCCTCTTTTTCTGCTTCAGTGCAGCCGCCCGCGTTCTCATTGTGCACTTCTCTTAAAATTGTCTCTTGGGATTTACTTTGCAAGAGTTCTCCACTGTTTTGTAGTCTGCCCATGGTTAAAACTTCCAAGAGGAGCTCCCCCAAACAGAAAACGTCTCCAGACATCTTCTCGACGACTATTTCTGTTTCACCTGCGTGAATTTAGTCCAACGAATTTTGATCAAACGCATTACGAGAAAATCAAGCCTACTAATTTTTTGTCAAATTCTGAGCTGCATTCGGTTTGTACATTTCAAGCTATTTGATTGCTGTTCATAGTATTCTAGTAAAAATGAGCTGAAGTATAGATTGCAATACCTTTGTTTAAGATGTTGAATGTTCTCGGAAGCTCGCCTCCATTCATCTGAGCCAGATGCTTCATTCCAAAGTCAGCCAGATGGGGCTCCATGGTTTCGTCAAAGACGATATTATTTGCCGTCAGATCTCCATGGGGAATGGGAGGATGGCAGTCATGGTGAAGGTAGCATAGTCCCCGGACAATGCCGTTTATGACTTTGTACTTGGCTGCCCAGTTACCAAGGCTAGAACCTCCTTTGGTTCTCATCTTCTCAGTCAAGTTCCCATTGTTGAGGTAATCATATAAAAGGTAGCCCCCACAATTGTTGCTGCAGAAGCCGAGCAATCTGATGAGATTTTTGTGGCGAGCATTCCCTATTCGGTTGATGTATTCCAAGATGACCTCCCTTTCTTTCTCTTCCCATTCGACCTTCCTGACTGCTACTGTTATCCCTGTGGGTAGAACTGCTTTGCGAAGCAACTTCGACGAGGGAGCCTCCGTCTCTGTCGGTTTGCTATAACTCAAGCTTCTCAGGATATCCTTGGCTTTGAATCGCGGCAATCCAGGGAAATGTACAATTTTCCACTGCAGTTGGCTTCTTCTATGGATAAAAGGGCAGCAATGATCAGTAAAAGAACTATTCCAGAGCAGAGACTTAAAGCCCATGCAAGTCTTCCTGAACGTCTATTCCCAACTCCGAAACCTGCTACTTGGGGGACTATTTTGAGGCAAGGCTTCAGGGGAGCTCCACAGAGTAATGGATTCCCAACAAAAGCATTTGGACCCATCTTTAACAAAATCTGTTCTGAAGGAATTGATCCAGAGATGTTGTTGAATGACACATCCAGAAGTGCCAATCGTGAAGAATTTCCAAAACTTGAAATCATTGGACCTGTAAGTTTGTTGTGTGATAGGTCTAATTTACTCAGTCTGGGAAGGCTGGCAAGTTCTGAAGGTATGGAATCCGTCAGTGAATTGTGTGCCATATCAAGTCTCTCAAGATCTCTACAGCTAGAAACATGTTCTGGAATTACCCCATATAGACGATTCTTCGCTAGTTCTATAACGGAAACAGAGCTGCAGGAACCAAACTGGGGCAGATAGCCGGAAATATTACATGAAGACGCTGAGAAGTTCCGCAAATGTGGCAAAGACCAGATTCCTGAAGGTATAGACCCTCCCAGGTTGGGATTATTGGAGACGTTGAAGTACTGAAGATTCACCGCTTGGGAGATCTCGCCTGGAATGCCACCAGTAAACTTGTTCCTTGAAATGTCCACGTACTGTATATCAGACAGAAGATTAAACTTCAAAGGGAATGTATCAGCAAACGAGTTATCTTCGACCCGGAGTCGAACAAGAGAACAACAGTTTGAGAGAGAAGAAGAAAGCCCGTCCTCAAAATGGTTGGAGAAGAGCATCAGCTTGGTAAGTTTACCTCCTGCACAAATTCCAGGTGGGACTGACCCGGAAAAATTGTTGGTGGAAACGTCGATCGACTTGAGCTGAGAGCTCTTCCCCAATTTCTGCGGGAGAGGTCCTGAGAAGAAATTGTTCCATATGAGAAGGGTATCAAGCAGAGGGATCTCTGCAATTCCCTCCGGGACAGAACCATTCATGCTATTGTACATGAGACTGAGGAGCCTGAGTTTCTTCAAGTTCCCCAAGCTTGTCGGTATGGGGCCTGTAAGAAGATTGTCAGATAAATCCAGGTTCACAAGAGACTCGACGTTTCCCAAGCTTGTTGGGATAGGTCCCGAGAGCTGGTTCCTGAAGAGAAACAGAGATTCGAGCCTGGTGAGGTTCGAAAGACGATCTGGAACAGGGCCAGAGAGATTCGCCTGGGCAATGTCCAGGTACTGAAGACTGCTCACGTTACCCAACTCGGGCGGGATGCTTCCACTGTAGTAATTATAGCCAATTTCCATGTGCTCCACCGTTTGAAGGTTCCCGAACTCTTTAGGAATCTCACCGTTGAGAGAATTTCCGGCGAGATGAAGAAATTCGAGACTCCTGAAACCTCCATACTCTCGAGGAATTGGGCCTTCGAAATAACTCCCGGCTAAGTTGAGCACTTTGAGAGAGTCTAACCTGGAGATCTCCGGCGGGAGCGGACCTGAGAAGCTGTTACTGAAGGCGTCAAGCACAGTGAGATGTTTCACGGCGGCGATTCCCTTCGGAAAAGGATCGCTAAAATTGTTCCTGCTGATGTCGAGGACTTTCAGGTTTGTGAGGTTGAAAATTTCCGGGGGAAGGCGACCGGAGAAGGCATTGTCACTGAGATTGAGGTCCACCAGATCGGGAAAAGCCCCAATGTACTTGCCGGATATAGTACCAAACAAGTTCTTCTGAGAAAGATCTAAACGGAGAAGCTTGGTGGAGTTCTTCGTACAGTAGATTCCCGACCAAGTGCATGCCTCGATTCTGGAAACAGAACTTGAACCCCCAACCCAATCAGACAAGCTGTTCGAAGGATCCCGTATCTCGGATTTGAGCCCCAATAGCGCGTCTGTGTAAGGATGAGCAGCCAAAACCCAAACTTGGATGAGTAGAAAGACAAACGGAATTATGCTTCTCGTTAGTACTGCTTGCACTTCCATTGTTGAAACCGTTCTAGAAGAGAACAGAGAGAGGGGCTGCTGCTACTGTAGGCATCCCACTAGCAGAAGAAATCTCTAAATGGGTTGCATGGGAACAGGAGAAGGAGACGATGTCAGTAGATGGATTAGTTGAGATTGGGATATCGCTGCCTTGCTTTTTGGTGCCACGTCCCTGGGCCAAGGGTTTCCGTTGTTTACTCTGATGGTGTTCGCCATTAGGAGAAAAAGAAAGCGAATATCATCAAAATGGGTTCGAAATTCGATCGCTTTTTCCACCGCGAGAATCTAATGATTTGCTCCATCAGTGACGTATAGCAGTTCTACTGAGTGGCATTGGATGCTCCAGATTTTCACATTTCTCGTTCTTTCGCCAGAAACGGCATCACCCCCCCAACCTTGTTGTTGGCTTCGATGACCCACCCACTCGTATTAGTGTGTTACTACTGCAATCGAATACGTATCGATTGTTCCACAGTGTGAAGAAAGTCTTCAGAAAGGCTCGAACCCTGAAATAATATCACTGTCAGAAGCAGAGTACCGAAGATGCAAAGCAATTTCGTCGGGGCAGGGGAGATCAACTTTTCTTTTGCTGTCTGGTGTTATAAAATGGAAAAGAACGGAAAGGTATTTGCGTTAAAAGACGCACCGACCGTGGACGTGTGTGCATGGGAGAAGAAAAATGAGAGGGCGCTGCTTTTGAGGAGACGCAAAGAGGTCTCGCCATTAAAATCATACTGGGGATTTGAACAGAAGAGCCAAAAAACACGAAAAAGACGAGTCCATTAATTGTTCTTTATCCCCCGGAGTTGATTGGAGCTACGAGGAGGTTGCATTCGCAAAAGAGGAACCGACCGTGGAAAAAGAGAAATTAAAGGTGTATGGTTGTTGAATCGATGGAACGATAGAGGCCACTGGGGTTGAATTGCTGCAGAAAGTTTCAAATGGGGTGACGTTTCGCAGCATTAGGGAATGTGGTAAGAAGTCGCTTTAGGATCTTCTTGGTTTTGCTGTCCCTTTTATCATTCTGATTTTCCGATTAAAGTTTGGGAGGGAGGACCCATTTGGCCATTTCAGCCAAAGGCAAAAAGAGAAGTTCTCCTTCCAGTGTTGCGACAGATAATTGATAAGAAAAGGCAACCACTTCATGGCTGTTTGCTTGGACTTGTTTTCTGCTATCTTGTCTTCTACAGTTTATGAGTTCAAGCAAATGATGTCTAGTCGCCTCTAAGCGTGCTTTGATTTCAACTTTCAAGTTTCAAATCCTCTGCATTAAGAGTATCTAGCGTCCTGTGCATTCTCTAACGTCTCTTGATTTTTCTATTATATAAGGAAATCAGACTTCGTATACGAATAAAAGTGACAGATTCCTCATCATATCGATGTTTGAAGGCAACCATGTTCCGCTAAAAGCCTTCATCTACTTTACATTAGTGAAAGTTCAGATCTAATTACCTTTTTAGAAACGGTAACGAAGTCTTCTATGCTATACGTGGCTGGAAGCTCGAGAGCTCGAAGCTGTGCATAACAAAGATGTACCCTAATAATTATCAGAAGAAAAATTATATTAATCCTTACAGTAAAATATGGATCACCACTTAACAGACTTACATTTGACTTGAGAGTCTTTATCATGTAGAGTCCATGGTTTATCATGATTTTCAGTTCCCTCATGTATCTGTTAATAAAGGCTGAATGACATCCTTTTCTATAAATTAAGGTAATTATATTTGCTAGAATTTACTGCCCTTAATTACATGTACTACATAAATGCTCATGAAATAAGATTGACGTGATCAGTTCAAGCTTCCAAAAAATTAAGTGCTAAGAAAAGAAAACGATATAATATGTGACAAATTGGAATATTTTGCAGTTTGCATCAGACGAATTTACAAGCAACTCTCTTACGAAGGAGAGCTGTGGGGACTGGTCGGTGAACATCTTGGTTTGCCTCCACTTCTTAATTTCGCCTTCTATACAAACTGGAACACATAACGTCCAGTCGTCTGGTTGTTGAAAAACAGGATTAGGTTAATTTTATATAGATTAGTAATTGACCTATTGAAACCATATAAGTGACAAACTGGGGGAAATTCAAACAGGACACTCAACAAAGTCAGCTGAAGTTGATGCGGGTTAATTCATAATCAGAGCTAATCTCTTTTCACCAAATATATACTTAATATAAAATCATAATGTTGAAAATTGAGAATCTGAATGTTACACACGCTAATCTGAATGTATGCATTAGTACCTTGGCGTGTACTTCAGATTCATATTGAGATGTGTTTTTAGTTAGAGAGTGACCACTGTCGAGAATCTGTAGTGAGAAATAAAAAGAACCCTGTTGTGAGTAGTACAAATTTTATTTTAGCACATTCACGTTGTTTTGGGGGTACTACTGTCCCATTGCCAACATGTTGGCTTTTTGTTTCTAGGCCATTTTCCTGCCCGTCTTTGAAGAAGTAAATATATATCATACGCTCTGAGTTGATTTAGTATATAATTTTGAATAATTATAATGTAATTATTTTCTCTCTTGATGATTGTCACATATTAGGAAATAAAAAAATCTAGCAAAAAGGCAAAGAGGGTAAAGTTAAATAGTACCAAAATGGCAGACATCAAAATTTTACAGCAGTGTGTGGCTTGATACGATTTAACCTGACGGTCCCTAATATGTATTCAGGTAGCTCCTTCTCCTCCTTTGCCTACAAAAACACGAAACTCGTAAATAAGAATAAGAAATTCATCCAATATTTGAGTATCGTATGCAAAATATCATTGTCAACTGGCAACACTAAGAGTCATATGAAACATGTCATGTACTCCAACCAACTACTGCTCTTCCAAGTAGTGGTTTCATTACAAGGCCGATTTGATGTTCATGTTTGAATGGATGATTTTCATTATGGATCATTCCAAGGATCTGTTTAGAGAATTCCCATTGTATTGCCACATAAAATGCTGGGAAAGTCTCCTCATTTAGCCGACCTACAGCATAATTTCTTTTTCATTGGGACTGGAATGGATAAGATTTAGAAGTCAAGGAACATCCAAGTACAGCAGCTTTTTAGGCAAGTTTTTGCACTATTATTTGTCTGAAGTCAGAGTTTCTGTCTTGATGGTCGCGCTATTGCTTTGCAAGACTAAGAGGATTAATCCAGAAATGAAGTAGGTTCATCAAGGGTTGATTCTCCACAAAGAAGGAAAACGTCTACTTGAAGAGTTCATGTTGGCAATAGAATAAAAATGTTACTGGTGAAGTCTCAGCTGATAAGGTTGCAATAATTAATGCCATTCTTGGACACTTTACAAGCCTCTACACTGAGGAATTCCCTTCTAGGCCACAGCTTCATGGCATATCAAAACGCCTAACTCCAGCTCAATTGCTTGAACTTGAGAAACCCTTTACCCAAGAGGAGATTGTTGCTACAGGACAAGTCCCTAGAGATAAAGCCCTGGTGATACGGGGCGCGACTTTCCTATGCCTAAACGCATAACGTCCATGTGCGGACATGCGCGCCAAGATGGCTCGGCGAGGCGGACGCGCACATACATGTGCATGGACAACCAACCGACCAGCATGCACGCCAGCCAAACGCGCATGCACAACTTGAACTCACGGATCCGCTGCGGCGCGAGGCGCCTCTACGCATCTACCAGAAAGCACGGATGCGGCGCTTGGGGCTGCTCGCCGACGCCGCAACTCCTTGCATGCATCTACAAGGAGCAATCACATGCATTTGGCGGATGACATGGCACTTGCATGACGTGGCACGCGAGGTGGCACATGACTAGGGTGGTGATGTGGCAGTGTGAGTTGGCAAGCACACATAGGATAAGTGCTTGCTAGTTGGCAACAACTAAGAGAGTTGGTGGTCAACAATGAGTTGGCAAGCACATGGGATAAGTGCTTGCTAGTTGGCAACAACTCATAGGGGTAGTGGGAATCTATGGGTTGGCATGAGTTGGCATTGGTTGGCAAACACTTAGAGAAGTGCTTGATAGGTGTCACCAACCATGGGAGGTTTTGTAATCTATAAATAGCCATGTACAAAGGCTTGTAACTCATTCATTCATTCAATAGAAGTGTTCTTTCCTCCCAAATTCGGAGTCTCTCTTGTGCTTGAGTTTTGAGAGAGTTCTAGCACCAAGAACAAGAGTGTTCTTGTGCTAAACTTCTTCCAAGAGGCTGACTAGCATCCAGACGGGCTTGGAGGCTGGGCCGCACGCCACTAAGGAGCAAGATTGTGCTTCGCATACTCTAGCGGCGTGACAACCTGGTATCGAGGCGGGAAGCAATCCTATGGCAACTTCGGAGGCGGAAGTTCAACTCAAAGGTAAGGAGCGAATGTCTAAATCGAGCTTCGTTTTCTTCAATTGAGGATAGGATCGAGAAGGTAGAGGCTTGTTATTCGAATTGGAAGAACAAGTTCGTGAGAACCTTAGTTCGGAAATGGAAGCCCAGTGGTTCATTCGTTGGAGGAGAATGTCTATAGTGCTATGGCGGTTTTCCGAGGTAACCTTGAGGAGGTGAAGAACGATGTGAAGAGCGAGATGGATGAACTTCGGACTAGACTTGCTTTGTTGGGCGTGTTATAGCAAACGGAGGTGCAAACACGAATGGAGCAACAAACAAGATCAAAGTGCCGGAACCAAAACCTTTCAATGGGGTAAGAGATCCTAAAGTCATTGACAACTTTCTTTACCAAGTAGAAAAGTACTTCTTCAATGCTAATCTCAACGATGCGCAAAAGGTTAGTCTTGTTTCTATGTTCCTTGTTGAGGATGCTCTTCTATGGTGGAGGAGAAGGGAAGCGGATGTGGAATTAGGCACTTCTACCATAAATACATGGGAAAATTTTAAGAAGGAATTGAAGGCGCAATTCTTCCACGAAGATGTGGAATATCAAGCTCGAAAGGAGTTGAGAGCTTTGAAACAAGAGGGCACAATTAGAGAGTACGTACAAAAGTTTACTTCTCTAATGTTATGCATTTCTAATATGTCCGATCAGGACAAACTTTTCTCTTTCCTTGCTGGTTTAAAACCTTGGGCGGAGCAAGAGCTAAGGAGGCGGGAAGTAAAGACTTTGGCCTCAGCTTTGTCCACGGCTGAGAGGCTTACGGAGTATGATCGGAAGACTAAGGAGGTGGCTTCTAAGAACTCCAATGGCTCAAGAGACCAAAAAGATGACGAAAAGAAGAAGAGGTTTGAGAAGAAACCTGAGAAGAACTATCACTTCAAAGGAGACACGGGTAAGTCATTTCGCAAAGTTAAATGTTTTGTTTGTGAGGGAGAACATTTTGCTAAGGACTGCCCGAAGGTGAAGTTATTGAACACTCTTTCGGAGGAAGGAGATGTCAATGGGGATGAGCCACGCATTGGTTCGATGGCGTTGCTCAATTCACTACGGGCATGTAGTGAGAAGACTTCTACTCACCCGGTAAGGTCTAAACGAAAACTACTTTTTCTAGATTTATTTCGAAGGTAGTAAGGCAAAGGCCATGGTAGACACGGGGAGCGACTCACAACTTCATCTCGAGAGGAGGAGGCAAAACGCCTCAAATTGAAGTTAGAGGCGGACAACAATCAGATTAAGGCTGTTAATTCGGCAGCTAAGGCGGTGGCGGTGTTGCAAGAAACGTTCGATTACCCTTGGTAAGTGGGTAGGAACTTTGATTTTTTCTGTGGTTCCAATGGACGATTTTAATGTAATTTTGGGGATGGATTTTATGTTAAAATGTAAGGCATATGTGGTGCCACATTTGGGAATTGTAGGGATCCTTGATGAGGGTGGACCTTGTACACTTTACGAGACACAAACGAATATTGTAAAAGGAAAGGATATAATGCTAACCGCCTCCAACTTAAGAATAGTCTTAAGGAAGAGGAAATTACTCATGTTGCAGCTTCAACGAGAAGACAAAGGAGACAAGGCTAAAGAGTTGCTGCCCCAACTTTCCCCAAGAAAAGGTATTGTTCATGAGGCGGAACCCGGTGCCAAACCACAAAACTTTGGCAACTCAAGGAGGAGGAGGTCCCAGCATAGCAGGGGCGCAAGCGACGAGGACGTCACGCCTTATGGCGGTGGGAGCATGATACGGGCGCGACTTTCCTATGCCTAACGCGCATAGCGTCCATGTGCGGACATGCGCAAGATGGCTCGGCGAGGCGGACGCGCACATACATGTGCATGGACAACCAACCGACCAGCATGCATGCTTGGCCAAACGCGCATGCACAACTTGAACTCACGGATCGGCGGAGCGCGCATACGCATCTACCAAGTACGGATGCGCGCTTGGGGCTGCTCGCACGCCCGCAACTCCTTGCATGCATCTACAAGGAGCAATCACATGCATTTGGCGGATGACATGGCACTTGCATGACGTGGCACGCGAGGTGGCACATGACTAGGGTGGTGATGTGGCAGTGTGAGTTGGCAAGCACACATAGGATAAGTGCTTGCTAGTTGGCAACAACTAAGAGAGTTGGTGGTCAACAATGAGTTGGCAAGCACATGGGATAAGTGCTTGCTAGTTGGCAACAACTCATAGGGGTAGTGGGAATCTATGGGTTGGCATGAGTTGGCATTGGTTGGCAAACACTTAGAGAAGTGCTTGATAGGTGTCACCAACCATGGGAGGTTTTGTAATCTATAAATAGCCATGTACAAAGGCTTGTAACTCATTCATTCATTCAATAGAAGTGTTCTTTCCTCCCAAATTCGGAGTCTCTCTTGTGCTTGAGTTTTGAGAGAGTTCTAGCACCAAGAACAAGAGTGTTCTTGTGCTAAACTTCTTCCAAGAGGCTGACTAGCATCCAGACGGGCTTGGAGGCTAGGCCGCACGCCACTAAGGAGCAAGATTGTGCTTCTCATACTCTAGCGGCGTGACACCTGGGTCCAAATGGCTATAATGGAGAATTCTACAAAACCTGTTGGCCTATTATTTGTGGTGATACGATGGAACTCTTTTAATATTTCTATCACAATGGATTGACTAGTATTGGAGATTTTCGGCCTATTAGCCTTGCCAGTAGCGTGTACAAGATTATAGCAAGGCTCCTTGTAGCTAGATTGCAAAAAATATTGGGACATATCATTAGTCCAAAGCAGCATGCTTTCATCAAAGGAAGACATATAATGGACAGCAATGAACACCCACGAAGTCATGCACTTGTGCCAGCAAGCTACTGAACCGAGGGTGGTGTTAAAACTTGATTTTGAGAAAACCTTTGATAAAATCTCTTGGAGTTATTTGGAATGGATGATGGATCAGTTGGGCTTTGGTAATAGATGGAAGAGATGGATGCTAAGTTGTATCTCTTCTACCAAATATTCCATCCTCATTAATGAAGGCACACATAGTTTTATTAAGCCATCTCGAGGGCTTAGACATGGGATCCTCTATCCCCAATGCTCTTTAACATTGCAGCGGAAGGGCTGAGGCATTTACTTCATTTGGCTATTAACGAGGGCTGGTTGGAAGCTGTGATTCATAGAGACCATCTACAGGAACTCTTAATACAATTCGTTAGATGATACTATATTGTTCTGTAAAGGCACCATGAAACAACTAAGGACTATAAAAAGTATCCTTCTTCTGTTTGAGATGACTTCTGGATTGAGAATCGCTGGGCTAAATCCTCAATATTTGGATTTGCCATGAGTGATGAATCAGTCCAGTCTTTAGCAGATTTGCTTGGTTGTAGGATTGGCCCATTGCCCTCTACTTATCTTGGTCTTCCACTATTCATCAGGAAAGCTCCAAAAACCCTCTGGGACACGGTTCTTGAAAAAATCAACAGAAGACTCAATACTTGGCAAGGAAAGCTATTATCCAAAGCAGGTAGACTTACACTCATCAAGGCTTGCCTATTGGGTATTCCAACATATTATCTCTCCTTTTTACACTGTCCCCTCTCGGTGACAAATGCCATGGAAAAAACAATGAGAAGCTTCCTATGGTTTGGGACAGCAGAGAAATCAAAGATGCATCTTATAAACTGGGATGAGGTTTGTCAAGCAAAGGACGTTGGGGTTCTTGGGATCCGAAGAATTAAAAACATGAATGGGCTCTTGGAAGCTTAATAGCCCTGACTTAAGGACGTGGAAAAATTTAGTGATCAATGCTCTTGGCTACAATCAAAAAATTGGTGGATGGAGGCTCTCAATCCCAGAAATCTTTCCCCAATATGGAGAAAGATTGTCAAGCTTATGCGTCTCTTCCGGCAACATGTACCCTTACAGCCAGGAAAAGGGGATAAGACTATTTTGGACAGATATTTGGATTGGGGAAACACCTTTGGCTGATAAATACCCACGGATCTATATGCTCGCACAAAATCAGAATTGTACCATTTCTGATTTAGCTCCTAATGGGCAATTGAATGAGATTGATTAGACTACATTTCTCAGAAGAATAAATGATATAGAGGCTCTTGAAATCTCCAAGTTACTAGAAGAGCTGGGCAGCACTTATCTGAGTAGAAACCAGGATGATGCATTAATCTGGAGGCCTCATCCCAGTGGGGTGTACCTTGTAAAATTAGGTTACTTGTGCTTAACAGATCAAGGAAGACCTCATCAAGCAGCTGTTGCATGGAATTTTGCTTGCCCAAAGAAACAAGTAGTTTTTGGATGGTGTTGTATGAGGGAAAAACTCCCTACTAGAGATCTATTATCTAGGAGGTGCATGCAGCTACATACCATAATCTGTCCATTATGCAATGAAGTTCCAAAATCGGTGAATGATCTTATTATGCATTGCACATATAGCTGGAGAATTTGGCACTTCTTTTTAAGGAAATTTAATGTTGAGTTAGTAATGCCTCATAATCTCTTTACACTTGCCAAGATGGGATCCTCTTTTGCCCTTGCTGAAAAAGGGAAACTAATGTTTAACTGTTGCTTGGGGTTCATACAATGGTTAATCTGGAAAGAGAGGAATCAAAGAATTTTTCACAATATTACAAGACGGTGGCCAAGATACTTGCCAAACAATTTTGCAACATATTATTTGTTGGTTGAAACTACAGGATATTTTCAAGAATGTGGACTGCAACACAATTTGGGTCTCTTGGATTGATCATGCTCGTGATGGAAGGAAACCTATGCCTAAGATTTAGAAATGGATGTGATACGCTCTGAGATGGAAAGAACAGCAAGTAGAATGCAATGCAATTTTTGAGAAAATTAGGGTAGTAATGGACTCCCTGTGTTTCTATTACTCAATTCTCTGTTTACATTAGCTAACCAAGCATTCGAGAGGCTTGGCCCTCTCCCACAGAACCAAGCTCTGAGTTTACAAGAAAGATATTCCCCCCCTCTACAATTCTGCCCTCTATTACATATACTTCCCCTTCCATGCAACTCGTATGATTGATTCCGGACCTTTGCCACGTCAGCCTCCTCCAACTAACTCCTAATTAGGAGCCACCACTTCACGTCCTTGGTTCTTGCTGACTGGGACGAGTTGAAGACACCTCAGCTTCTTTGCTATTTTTTCCTCCTCGCCTAACATATGTAAACCGAACCGGTGGCCTATCATTACCCCCCGCCCAAACTCTCACCTTGTCCTCAAGGTGAAAGTCAAGGAATTGACGTTGAATTAAGTAAAAATTCTCCCATGTTGCCTCAAACTCTGGTAGACTCTTCCACTTGAGCAACACTTCCATTTCACCGGCCCTGCCTTGCCCCTTGGATCGAACGGCCAATACCGCTTCAGGTTCAACGATAATCTCGAGCTCAGCACTTAGCTGAGGGGGTAAGTCGGCGGAGGAATGGAACTCCCCATAGGCGCGTCGTAGCTGAGACACGTGAAAGACGGGGTGAATGGAAGCCGAAGGGGGCAATGCCAACTTGTAAGCAACCTTTCCCACCCGCTGCAGAATTTTGTACGGCCCATAGAATCTAGCAGCCAGCTTTTCAAAGCAGCGTTGTGCAAGTGATCGCTGTCTATATGGTCTCATCTTCAGGAACACCCAATCCCCCACTGCAAATGCCTCATCATGGCGCTTCGTATCGGCCTGAAACTTCATTCTCTGTAGGGCACGCAAAAGATTCATCCTTAAATCATCCAAGATGGCATCTCGATCCGTCAATTGTTGATCAACGGCCACGACTAAAGCGGAGCCCTGCTCATAGCAGAGAAGAGCAGGAGGATTGTGGCCATATAAAGCTCGAAAGGCGTACATCGGGTGGCTGAGGGGCTGATGTGTTGTAGGAATACTCCGCCCATGCCAACCAACAAGCTCAAGTGCGGGGCTGCCCGGAAGCAAAACAACGCAAATATGTTTCTAAACACCTGTTCACCACCTTGGTTTGCCCGTTAGATTGTGGATGGTAAGCAATACTGTGCTGCAACGAAATGCCTTGGAGCTTGAACAACTCGCTCCAAAAATGGCTCATGAAGACTCGATCGCGATCTGAAATGATCACTTGTGGTATGCCATAGAGTCTAATGACCTCGCGAGTGAAAATGGTAGCCACGGACACTGCTGTAAAAGGATGCTTCAGTCCAATGAAGTGAGCGTATTTGCTGAGTCTATCCACCACCACAAAAATTGTATCTACACCTTCTAAATGGGGTAAACCTTCAATAAAATCCATAGTTACTCATCCCATTCCTGAGCCGGAAGTGGAATAGGTTGAACGAGTCCCGCCGGTGTTGTAGCCAAGTATTTATTTTGTTGACACACCACACACTCACGGACAAAATCAGAGACATCCTTGTGCATGCCGACCCAATAAACTTCGGCAGCCAGCCATTGTAAGGTCTTAGTCTCCCCCGCATGTCCCCCAACAGGGGAACTATGGAACTCAGTCAGGATCTGAGGAATGAGCTGAAAGGTACGGGAATTACAAGGCGGCCTTTGCAATACAGAATTCCATTTTCCATTGAAAATCCTACATGCTTTTGGGTGCCCAAAGTGATGTCTTCCCTCAAACGTGTGAGAAATGCATCCGCCAATAATTCTGCTTGTAAGTTTGTCCAATGCTGCCACTGAGGTACAATCAAGGTGGAACAATCAACCTGCCCCGGAATGCGTGATAGTGCATCGGCTACCTTGTTACTTGCTCCACTACGGTACTGGATATCAAAGTTATACCCCATCAGTTTTGTTACCCACTTCTGATACTCCGCTCCCACTACTCTCTGTTCAAGCAAGAATTTCAGACTTTGTTGATCCGTGCGAACCACAAATTTCCTTCCGAGAAGGTAATGTCCCCATTTGAGCACCGCAAACATAATTGCCATTAGCTCCTTCTCATATATGGATTTTAGCTGTGGTCGGGGCCCCAATGTTTGGCTAAAAAAGGCCACAAGTCGTACCCCTTGCAACAACACCACACCTAACCCAAATCCCGAGGCATCTGTCTCAACAATGAAGCTTTGAGTGAAATCTGGCATGGCCAACACCGGAACTTGAGTCATAGCTTGCTTGAGGTTGTTAAAAGTTTCCTCAGCCTCAGCATTCCAACCAAAACAATTTTAAGAACAACCGCGCTCCAAACAACTCCTCCAAGAGTTCATCGATCACCGGAATCAGGTGTTTGTGGGGAATTGTGGCCTTGTTGAGGGCCCTGTAGTCAACATAGAATCTCCAAGATCCATCTTTCTTCTTTACTAGCAATACCGGGCTGGAAAATGGACTTTGACTCACACGAATAACACCTGCCATCAACATCTCACTGATTAATTTCTCAATTTCATTTTTCTGAAAGTGGGGATACCTATACGAACGTACGCTGATGGGCGGACAGCCCGCGTGCAACACAATGGCATGCTCGTGTCCCCTAACCGGAGGCAGCCCACATGGCATATGAAAAATTGCCTCATGGTTCAATAACAATTGCCGTAAAAATTCCGGTTCGTGCTTGGTGCACAATGCCGAATGTTCCAACTGGTTTAGTTCGACTAGCACGCCTACACCTTCCTTCCAAATTGATTTCAGCATCAATTTCAAGGAGACCAACGTTTTGCCCAATGAGAGATCACCCGTAGTGTAACCGTGTTGGAGCCGACATAGAATTTCATCACCTGTGATTTCCAATTAGTGTGCGTGGTTCCCAAAGTCTCCAGCCATTGAATGCCAAGAATCACATCTGAGTTGCCCAATTTTAACGGTAAGAAATCGTCCACCACATCCATGCCCTGCAAGCGCAATGTTAGACCTCGGCATATACCCTCTCCCTTTACTGAATTGCCGGTACCCATAGTCACCCCATAAGAGCTGGTTTTGGTGATCGGAATGCTGAGCTGCTGTACCAATTCTAATGAAACAAAATTATGGGTGGCTCCCGGATCTATCAAGGTCACCACCTCTTGCTCGAAAATCTTACCTCGTAATTTTGATAGTTCTGGGCGAAGACATACCTGCCACTGAGTTTAGAGATACCTCTATCACTTGGTTAAGTTCGGCTGCCTCTAATTCCAGTTCATGTCCGTCCTCCTGCACCTCGGTCTGCTCAAAGCCACCCTCGTCTTCCTCGGAGGTGAGCAGAACACTCAGTTCCTGACGTCTACAGCGATGGTCGGGACTCCATTTGTCGTCGCAAAGAAAGCACAGGCCTCGCTTGCACCTTTTCTATGCCTCTGGCTCGAAAGTCGTTGTACGTCGCCGTGAGACCGCT
This sequence comes from Aristolochia contorta, assembly GCA_022405105.1. Classification (NCBI taxonomy): domain Eukaryota; kingdom Viridiplantae; phylum Streptophyta; class Magnoliopsida; order Piperales; family Aristolochiaceae; genus Aristolochia; species Aristolochia contorta. Next base: position 4,605,430 of record CM039666.1, on the reverse strand, counting down.
ACCCGGTGCTGCTGCTGCTCTGCGGTGGCTGGCGGAGGTTTAGGGCTCCCGAAAGCTCGATTGGGGACGAAACTGTTTGGTCTCCCGTGGGCCCCAGCAACTTCAAACTTTTCCTCTACCCGTAAGGCGAGGTCCATGGCTCGGGTCAAGTTAACAGGTTCGAGTATCCGAAGTTCGGCCCGCAACTCCGGCTTCAGCCCGTTAATAAAATGGCCTAGGGCAACCTCGTCTGAGATGTTTTCCAACGGCGCCGCGAGTTCGATGAATCTCCGGCGATAATCGCGGACGCTACCGCTTTGGACGAGGGCCAACCACTGTTTGTGAAGGGTGCCCACATTAGCTGCTCGAAACTGCTGAAGGAGCTTCACCTTCATCTCTTCCCAAAGCATTATCGTGGTCTTCTTGCTTTCCCACTGGTACCATAGAAGGGTGTCCCCTTCAAACGCAACCATTGCAGCTTCCAATCGCTCCTCATTGCTGAAACGATGGAAGTTGAAGTACCGTTCCGCCCTTAAGATCCAGCCGTCCGGATTGGTGCCATTAAATATCGGCATCTCAAGCTTCCGAAACTGGAAATCATGTCGATTCCCGGAGCAGGGGTGTTGACCGACGACCCTGTGATTTTCTCCAACCATTGAAGGACTGTACTGCTCATGGTCATGTGATTTCTGGGGCAGATGACGACCCTCTACAAAGCAGACTCCTCTTGCAACTTCAAGAATTGCTCGATATGTAAGCTCTGTAACTCCTCTTTCAATGATCCTTCGACTCTTTGGAGTTCTTTCTGCACCGACCCTATGACTTCTTCCACATGGTCCATTCGTTGGCTAACGATCTTGGCCATTTCCTCAGGTTCGAACTGCTCCGATAGCAGTTTGATACGCTCTAAGATGGAAAGAACAACAAGTAGAATGCAATGCAATTTTTGGGAAAATTAGGGTAGTACTGGACTCACTGTGTTTCTATTACTCAATTCTCTGTTTACATTAGCTAACCAAGCATTCGAGAGGCTTGGCACTCTCCCACAACGCCGAGCTCTGAGTTTACAAGAAAGACATTCCCCCCTCTACAATTCTTCCCTCTATTACATATATTTCCCCTTCCATGCAACTCGTATGACTGATTCCAGACCTTTGCCACGTCAGCCTCCTCCAACTAACTCCTGATTTGGAGCTACCACTTCGCGTCCTTGGTTTTTGCTGATTGGGACGAGTTGAAGACACCTCAGCTTCTTTGCTCTTTTTTCCTCCTCGCCTAGCATATGTGAACCAAACCGGTGGCCTATCAGGATGCCTCCCCAGTTCATTCTTATAAGCTAAACTTTGATGGTGCTTCTTTTGGTAATCCTGGATTAGCTGTATTGGTGGACTTGTTAGAAATCACCATGGAAATATCTTACTCACTTATGCTGGACCAATTGGAGTAACCGACTCTACAACCGCTGAAGCGATGAGTTTGCGACAAGGGATTAAGAAAGTGTTTCAGAGGCTAACACTTTATTGGACCTCTACACGTTGAAGGGGATTCAAGTGTCATCATTCAATGGTGTAAGAAAGGAATTAAACCACCATGGAGGCTTGCTGCTATTGTCAATGAGATTCGTGATTTTGCTGATATTGTTATGACTTGGACTCATGTCATGTCCTCAGAAGTGTGAATTGTAATGCTGATGAATTAACTAAAAAAGGGGTTCATGAGCAGCATCTTGTTCTATGGACCCTCTAAAATGACCTGTAATTGACTTCCCATTGAGTAGTTCTGTTCTATTGTAACTTATTTTTTCTTTATGAATGGAATAAAAAATAATTAAAAAAAATAGAATAAAAAAGTTTTCAGCTTAAGATCTCAAGAAAAAGTGGTGCTGTTTAGTGAACCAAAATGGATTGTAAGATAGATAACTCATCATACTAAGACGATGAAATAAGACCTCCTTAAAAAGCACAGACAGATCATAAAAAAAAGAAAATAAAACGGGAGGCAGATGAAACAAACCTCAATTAAAATTGCCAAGTCAACAACAAGGCTGGTGACATATCCAAGGACTAAACTGATGATACTTCTTGCAACAGATGACGAGCCAATATCTACACCAATCTGCACGACAAGATTCACAGAATTAAAGACTTGAACCTGAGGTCTACATCATAATAGTAAGAAAAAAGTAAAAAAAAACATTTCTTCCTTAATTAATAATATATCAAGCAGCCAGTTCATGGGCGTTGGCTTCCAAGAACAACCTCGTGATCTCTGAACTATATTATTTTGCCCCCAAACGAACATAGAATATCTAAAATGTTTTGCTTTCCCAGCAAAAGGCACATAGTATCCACATGAAACTAATAAAAATGATTTAATAACTTTAAAGAGGTGTTAAATATCCTTTATGTGATTATAAATGTGTATCCTTGAATGTTATACAACAAGTCACTTGATTTAAATCCACACAAGACCTGAACAAGAGAAATTTTGACATAAAAAATTAATTTATTGAAAATATCCGATCTAGCTCCACCAAGCAAACAGACTAATGTCTATATCTGGTTCTCTCAGTCAACCAGATAAAAACTAAGAGGTACAGTCTTCCAGTAGGGTGTGGAAAGCCCAACCTGATTGTGCAACCTGCATCAAAATCAGTTCAATACACTTACAATTTGATATCTTCCAAAGTAAGCAACCCAGGCCAAGCCACGTTGGTTGAAGGAGTTGGTTTAAAGGATGGGGAAAATGCCACTGAATGGTCTATCCCAAAATCAGTTAGGAAGCCTCTTTCCAACTAATAAGTAGGATCTTTTTACTCGGATTGAGTTAAGAGTCCAGTTTGAGTCTAAATCTGAGGCAAGAAGGACGAGTATGGAGAGCCTCTCGAAAGCATGAGACTAAAAACTACCAAATGATGCATAGTAGTAAACTAGGTTGATAGGGCTACTTGCAATAGGGTAAAGAATGTGGCCGTGCAAGTTCAATGTACCAAAGTTTACGAGCTGGAATCAGTCGGCCATATTCTCAGTAGGACTACCTAGCAGGTTCACTGGTCAGTAATGTTTTTGGAGTCTAATCTGACGGGTGTATAGATTGCAAGTGCTAAAGTCATTTGAATCATTCAACTAACACAGAAAAAAGTAGGTTTCTTTCAACCATAGTGACTGATAATCAAAATTAGCCAAAAAGTTACTAACACCCAACTCAAGGGTTGTGTTAAAGATTGAGCCCCAGAACGACTAACCATTTAGGAGACCTATTACTCAAATTTATATAGCCCAATAACATTTCTTAAGGCTTTTTAATGTAGGATTTTCACCGCTTAATACTCTCCTCATGTCCAAGATTACACATAACGGACTTTAGACGTTACATAAACACCCAATGGAGCAGAAAATAAATGGATCTAACCTCATGGAGACCACAAACTCATATGGGAGTAGAGATAACTGGGCAGCACAAACTGGACCTTTGGGGTAGAGACAAGCCACCATGTTAAAAATTGAGTATGGTACGATCCCAAAATGACTAACACTTAGAATGACTATCATTTAAATTTATAACCCAATAACATTTCATAAGGCACTTCAATAAAGGACTTTTCTCCTCTCAACAGGTTGCTATCCAGCATTGCTCTTGAGCACCAACAACCAGTCCTTTTTGTCCATCATCACCCTGTTGTTTCTCCAAGGCACTCGAACATAACCAGCCTCAGTGCAAGTCCACGAGTTCAGCCACCCAAGGGATTTCCTTAACCTGCCAAGGTGCTCTCCACTGGCTTCTTTCCATTCCATTATTAACTTGCCTACCATAACAAACATGAGTCAACCTAACCAATTAACTCCACAAGCCAAGTGATCACACCATAAACAGAACTTCTACTGACACTAGGACAACCAATCCTTTAGGTCCAGAGTCATAATCTTGCCACCAACAAATCCAACTCTATCTAACACGAGCCACCGTGTCAGTCAGCTAGCCTGATTCCTAACTTAGGGTTACACTCATTTGTCCACTAGAAAGTGTCTTCCCATCTCTTCAAGTCAGTCTGACTAAACATAGTGAACAGAATATCTCTTTACTCATCCAACCAACCACGTCCTAAAGAGTCCCATAGGCCCCTTTTTCCCAAAATAAACCCATATCCCTTCATCCATCTTTGCAAACACTGATGCAAACCCCTAGAATTTCCTATCGTGCCTCTTTCCTTACACCAGAGCACTCACCATCGGTAGCCAACACTGAACCAACCAAGTAATTCATCAGCTCTGAGACCTGCAAGCCTATATAAACCCTTGAGGTCATCTAATAATCTCAGGCCCTCACCCACTTCTCTCCAGCCTTCTCAAGTTTAGTGAAGCCCAGTGAAGACCTTAATATCCCATCCTTAGCCGTAGTTGACACCTCAACCAGTAAACACATCCCTTGACTACAATTGACTGCAATCTAGTCATCCAACCAATATTAGCCTGGACAAAATTTGTATCTTTGGCAGTAATCACAAGCATATTACAATACATTTAGGAGTTCAGAGTCGATGAGTCATCATACTGGCCTTGGACAAACTGAACAATTTTATTGACATGCTTTAAGCTGAGAGTTTGGCTGGTTTGACTTTGTATTTTGATTTTTTTTTCAAGTGCTCATCATTTTTTATAGAAAATTTTAGTCTCTAGGGTCCAAAACTGATAGGTATTTCTATTGTGTGGCACAGAAATATATATTGTATTTTTTTACTGTTTTCACCTTAAACAAGTTTGTTGGGGTTCTAACCATATGAATTATCAGTTTTATAATATTGGGTAAAAAAGTATTAAGTATAAACAGACACGTCAAGTTGGATTCATGTCCATCCATGATGACTAGCCAAATTTACATAGTAGCATGCACAAGAGATTTGTTCTCCTGGACCTATGTGGGACTACTATAACCCTCCTCATAAGTGGGCTATCTTTATTGGTCATGCCGGTGGATAATTTGAGAGCACCCACATCAATACCATCTCAAAGTTGGGCCCAATTCCATCCTGAAAGACTAAATGAGTCATGAGCTCTTTCCCACCTAAAAGAACATGTGATTTTGTAACCTATGAAGAGGATATGCCTGTCATATATGCATTTTTGAAACATAATACGCACATGTTTACCTATCATGACTGGTAGTTTAAAGGATAAAATGCATTTAACTTGCATATGGGGACATCAGCTCTAAAAGCTAAAACGAATTCATTTTACCTCTAAAAAGTTGTCTTGCCTAAGGTATCAGCATGTCACAACTTTTCCTAGAAGGCATTTTTGAAACATAATATGCACATGTTTACCTAACATGACCAAACAGTTTAAAGGATAAAATGCATTTAACTAGCATAAAGGGGACATCATCTCTAAAAGCTAAAACAAATTCATTTTACCTCCAAAAAGTTGTCTTGCCTAAGGTATCTGCATGTCACTGCTTTTCCTAGAAGGCAAGCTTTGGTTCCAACTGCCCGTTTAACCATCCAGTAACCCTGAATAAAACTAGAGTGGATCATTATTTATCTAAAATATGGCACACATTTTTAAGAACTAGAAGCACAGTTTATACCTCAGCGATGCTAGGAATAAGTTTGAATCTTGAATCACGAAAAACGTCAGTTCCATCCACAAACTTACTTAATAGAGATCCTTTACTTATGGGTCTGTTAGCTCCATAGTAAAGAACCAAACTGTAGTTTGGTTTTGCTGGAACCTGTCATGGAGAAATAATAATGCATAAACCCGACATAATTCAATAACAAAAGCATACACAAATGAAACGGATTTAGAGCTTTGTACCTGTAAATTTATGACTAGAATGAAAGGAAGCTTCTTCCCAGCTTCTGACTGAAACAGACAATGATTGCCAGATGTTAACTGTCAAATCAGAGGACATGCTACAAGATTGAAAAAGATTTCCCATTTTCTGATTTTAAGCTAAAAGGTCCTTGCATCTAGCACAGTATGACTGAGCAATCATATGCTCGGACAATTATAAGACAAAACAAGCTAGTCGAGCATCCTTCTAGTTGGTAAAAGATTCTGCTATTTTCTGCTTAAAAATAACACAAGGAAACTCAAAGCCTACGCTTAGCCTTAGTTTTGCACAATAGCTGTTCACACTACCTTCCCTCCCTCCCTCCATTAATATCTTTTCAATTGAAAATTTTTGACTGTTCAAACTGTTATAAAATGTCTTCACCTGAACAAGACATTTAGGGTTCAAAGCAACACCATCGATCTTATCATCAGAAGTGAACCAATCTACTGCCAAAAGCTTCAAAAGAGGATCTCCACCAATGACCTGATAGAAAAAAATCAGACAAGAATCCATGAAACTATAAGATGTTGGACATAAGTGACAGATAAAACTTCAAAGGAATTTGTTCAGATTAGTGAGGTCCACGTACAAGCTTTTTTTTTTTAAATCGTGTTTAATTATGTCTCAAAAAATTTACAAAGAATAGGCCCCATAGGGCACTTACAAAAGTAGCTCAGGGTGCAATTACAACCAGATATTGCTGGTGCACCCCTGCTTAGCAAGATTATCAGCATTTCCATTGGCACTTATGAATACATGACCATGATATTACAGGATTAGTGAGGGCTGAAATTTTGTTTAAAAGAAATCTAAATCTCCAAGATGCCCTAGAATCAAGCTCACACTATGATAGAATTATTTTTGAGTCCCCTTCCGCATGAAGGTTCCCTAGAGAGACCCAAGCTAACAACACATTTTAATCCTTGCAAGAGACTAAGAGCTTCAGCCGTGGTGGAGTCCTTGACCCCATTTGGCCCTGAATACGTGAGAATGACATCTCCGTTGGAGTTTTTAATAAGACCTCCTACACCTGATGGACCCGGGTTGCCCAATGACGAGCCATCCAAGTTCAATTTATATGTGGACGCAGGTGGTGGTAACCAAGCTTGGACTGCTGATCTAGAAGGCCTTGTGTCTTGTGCCTGTTCAGACCATGATCTTCAAATAGTGTTTGCTTCAACACCCTGAAAACACTAGGATCTTGAGCCAACCCACAATGAGATGAAATGTAGAGTAAGCAACAATCCTCCAGTGTTTTCATTGATTAAGGAAGTGATGTAGGATGCATCAAGAAGACCCTAAATTTCCTTTCTTTCCAAAGAAGCCATGGTATGAAATCCACACGACATCTGAACAGAAAAATGTGATTATCGTATTCTAGATCTAATAATGTTGTAATATGATTTCCTCTCTTGTAAACTCAAGGATTTGGACACACTAAGTTCCGCAGCAGCCACAGATTGTGGCAACCTTCACCTCCTCAATGTACTTGATAATTTTTTCTAGCTATTACAGGTATTTGTTTGTCAAAAAAAAAAAAAAAAAAAAAAAAAAAAAAGATGTGCCATTAAGGAACTCTTGAGTTTGCTCAGAAGCATTTCCTATAACGCTATAGTTATAAATGTCCAATTATATATCCAAAATACCTGAAAATAGTACAATTTTAACAGAAAAATTTTATTCCAAAATTTTCTTCATTAGGATAAAGTAAAATGGCTGTTTTAATATCAAACAAAGAGATAATGCAAATAATTTCATGGTGTAAAATTTTAGAAATATCTTAAATAATTTATTTGAAAAACCCTCCAGCCTTCAGTTAGCCATAATAGCATGGGATGAGAGAATCCAACTTTAACATTTTTTAATTGTTAATTATGCACACAGTAAACACCATAAAGCAGTGAGAATTGCAGCCAAGACCAAACACTGGAAACCCCCTCATGTGGCTACTGACACAGAGAACAGTGGACCAACATAAGATTGGAAGCAGATTTAAAAGGATAGTCACCATGCTCTTTTGTTTCTTACAGACAATTTTAAGACGGGCAGCAGCAGAGCCTCCAGGTGCAAACATATCAGTGATGGATTTTTCAATGTGTTGTTTGAAGCTTATTGTCTAGGAATTTCGTTTTCTTTAATAACACCAGAGCTTTTGGAACCTTATGTATATCTTCTTCAAATTTCAGTTATCTTTCAAAGCAAAAACATCTCTGGGACTAAAAAGTATCATTTGAAAATATGCTTTAACATCTGTAGCAAGTTAATTTCAAACGTCCCTCTGATAATTTAGTTATTTTATTTTCAAAAGTCCCTCTGTTTATTAGAAGGCTCAGCAGATCATAATGTCGAAATCCTTTCATCCATCTATGGATGGGTACCTGGCCAGGAGCTGGAACACTATATAGAAGACCACTCTGTGCTCAACAAACTCTCTTGCTGATCAGCTAGCAAGGAAGGAGCATGCAAGCATACACTAGTCTTGGGCAACATCTTACCACTCTTAGTTTTGTAATCGTTGTAATTTGGCAAGGTCCATATTAAAAGAATGTAAAGCTGTAATATATTATTTGTAAGATTCTTAAAAAGCAATAAAAGAACAGTGTAACATTCTTTCAAAAGAAAACTGGATTGTGTAAAAGAGTAAATAGCAAGAAAAAACTGGTCTGTGAAAAGACTACATAGTAGATGAAATCTGACATCTTTGAGGTGAATGTAGATAAAGAGAATGTTAAGAGGTTTATAGGAAAAATGACTGCAGAAGAAGTATGTAAAATGGGCAGTATTCGAAAAGTGAGTAAGCATTAGAGTGGATAATTTGGAGAAAAACACTCCTGTCTTATGACCCCAGGGTGTCAGGCACTCATCTGTGTATGCGCATCCCAAACTAGTTGTTTGAAGGTCGAAACATATAAGAGGTGGGTACTAGTACATATCATGAGCTTCAATGATCATGAACTTAGATGTTAGGAAGCGCCTCTGGACTTGGCTAATCATTTTGGGATGACCCACAACAACTTCCAGAAATCTCAAGGGTACATAAAAAGTGAAAAATTTACGGAAATGTACTTGAACAGGAAAAGAACAATACTGTGCAATCTCACCTTAGAATAATCTGTCAAGTAAGTCTTCCCTCTAATCTTAAATGCTTGTCCACCAGGTGAACTCCAGCAATTTGTGTCAGTGTCATTAGTCCCTTTGGACAAAGTACTGTTGAACTGATTTTCATCCATACAGACAGCAGAAACCCTGGTATCTAATTCACCGGTTGGAGCAACTGCTGAACTTAGACATTATTAGATACACAGAAAATATGACATAGGAAAACTTTGTACTAAAGCAACAGACAGGATTTCATAATATAGAATTCATGCCTGTAAACATATTGCCTATTTAATGGCAAGGTAAATAGCAGCATGGTAGCTACAGAGGTAGCAGACCATCTTCAGCGGGACTCGTTTATGCATTTTAGTAGAACATTACAAGATCTAGAAAACCTAAAGTTTAAAATTCAAGCAACTAATGGTTGCTGCTGAACTTTTACTGATACTTGAATTGGTAAAATTCCAAGTCTCTATGCAATCTTTGTCAAAAAAAAATATGTTTAACTGTTACACGAACTAGAGAAACTCCAAGTTTGTACACAATGTTTTTTTTAAAATTATTGAAAGCAAAAATGAGATTTTAAGTTAAAAGGAAATCCAACAAACCACACATGATTAAGGAGAGTAGGGAAACCTGAACTTTTAAGAACCAAGCTTGCCAAGGCCCAAGAAACATTTTTCAGCTTCAGCTTTCCACTCTGTTCAGAGAAAATCTCTGTCATAAGTTCTGTGTATGAATCACTAGTTCTCATGCATGGACGCACACAGAAAAAGAAGGATTTCTTTTTCAATAAAAAGAGTTTACCTTGGAAAAGTCCTCCTCATCATCACTATCTTCATCTTCCAAAGACTGATCAGCCGCAAGGGCATCATAAAATTCCTCTTTTACTTCAGCATCTTCAATGTCACTTGAACTGGAACTAGAATTGGTGGACGCCTTTGATTGGATAATTGCAGATGGCGAGTCAGATGTTAGGACAGGGTTGGCCTCAAAGTACTCTCTCAGACCTAAAATATACAGAAACAAGACAGAAATTTCAGCAGTCAGAAAAATCTTCATAATAACCTGAAGAGCTCTGCCATACAATGGTCATATATTCTATTTTACTTGTTATACAATAACTCAACAAAAAACTCCATGTCAATAAATATGGCTCTACATAGCAGTTGGTCTCATGTCCTCAAAGAATCACATATGAAATTAAGCCCGAAAATTGGCAACTCATGCTCTATTGGAGGCCTTGTGGTGAAAGCCATACAAAATACCTTTCATTGGGCCAGCAATTCTAAAGGCATGCCACCATTCCCTAAAGCAGTTCTGAGAAAACACTGGCAGAAGATCATATATTTCAAGCAGCACAAACCGTCAGTGATGGTAGAGTGGTCCCCCCCTCCTGCAGGATGGCTGAAACTAAATTTTGATGGATCATCTAGAGGCAATCCTGGACCGGCGGGCTATGGAGGAGTGATTAGAGATAATGATGGGCAGATCATATATGTGTATTCGGGACCCATCGGAATAGCTACTTCCAATGAAGCGGAAGCTAAAGGATTACTAGAAGGTGCCAAAATACTATCTACATTGCCAACAGATCACATAATCATTGAAGGCGATTCTACTCTAGCCATTGGATGGGCTAAGAAATCTATCAAGATTCCTTGGAAACTCAAGCAGGTTTTTGACGAATTATCAGACATTATCAAGGATTTAAACATCACTTGGGCCACAGCCCCACAATCAGCAAACCCTTTGGCTGACCACCTTGCTAAAGAAGGAGTTAATAGACCAACAATAGCATTAGGCAACAACCTTCCACTATCATAATTTGTAAGCATATCACACATGTAACAGTCATCTTTAGATTTTGTAAGCTTCATTTCCAGACTTATATTCAAGATTGTAGTTTTGTAAACTACAATTATTTGTATGATTCTTGATCAGCAATAAAAGACTAAGACTCACCATTTCAAAAAAAAAAAAATTAAGCCCAAAAAATGCAAAATTGGCTACAACTTTCAGATATAAAGTTGCACCAAGCAGTTTACACATAAAAAAAATTCCTAATTGTCCAGGTTCCTTATCAAAGTACATTATACAATAACAAAGGTTATTAAAATTCCAACTATTTGGTCTCTCAGCATTCATCTTGAGCTGCTTTCACATTATTCTTCCTAAATGGATAAAACCTCTACAAAAAAATTTGATTATGCTGCTCTCTGGTTCCTAGAAATGACAGTCTAAATACGAAGAGAAGCGAAGTCTCTTCCATGACCAGTTTTTTGGGATGCAAAGTCGTATCTTTACCTATCTCTGACTTAGGATTCCCCTTATTCGTGGTCGGCCTAGAAAAGGCTCTGTGGACGGACCCCATCCTAGAGGGCTTTGATTGACATCTCTCAAATTTCCAAGGTAAGATGCTCTCTCTGGCTGATATGGTCATGCTTATCGGATCTACCTTGCACTGCTACTTAACTACCTCTCCTTTATCAGATGGTCAACTTAGCATATCACATCAAGTCCATTCAATGCAGATTCTTATGGCATGAAAGCTCTTCTTAATTCAAATATTGTCTGATTGTTTGCAAGCTAAAGCACCTCAGCGGTCTGAGTACTAGGAGAATTAGACGGTTGAGTTAACCGTCTCTTCCAAATGGGTTTGGAAATTTGGAAGCGAGAGAACCAATATGTGGCAAGAAACTATTTAGTTAAAGCTTACCAAGTTGTCTGATCAGTTGGCTCAATTAGCCCAAGCTCAAGAAAGTATTGCATTATCTTTCTTTAACTCTGTGTAGTTGCTCCCTTGTAGTGCTCTTTGCAGTCTCTTTCTTAAAGGGATCTTTGTAAACTCCCCATTTTAGGGCTCTTAACAAAATTTGAATTTTTATCCAAAAGAAAATCAACCTCCAAAAGCTGAAGCTCTGTTATTTAGTGGGCTTCTAGTGGGCCCAATTTGGGTATTAATATGATTTACTATCCCATTAAAGGCCCACTAACCAACAACAGGATAGTGCCCCTTAGAAGCCTACTACACAACAAGCTTAGAGCAAAGATGCTAAAACCTTCTGATACTAAGTTGTGGATCACCAATGTGAGACTATTTTTAACTCTGTTTCTCATGTGTGGCCATTGTTTAGCTCCTCACATGTGGAAAACTTTGGGGGAAAACCTAATCATCTGTATAAGATAGAGGAACCTTCTCTAACAAAATAAAAAAATACATCCAACACGAGACTCAGGCTTAGAGTTGAGAGGATTATAATAGTTTATAAATTACATTAAACCTTATCTAGAAATTTTTTAACATTTATTTTAAAAAATATAGATTTTAGAAGCTACAGAATAAGCTATGCATAACCTGCAACTTGGAACAGCAAAGCATAAGCGATGGTCTTCTCAAACTTTACACAGCTTCGCTCCTTCCAAGGACCCCACCCACTAAAATTTATCTCTAACACCAGTGTTACAATGCACCTTTTGACACTCGAATTTGGTGATGGATCCAGCCTTCTGATCTCCCAAGTAGAAGCTGCAGTATAAACATGAGAAAGATTTAGAATATAGGATCAATCTTCAAATAATTTGCTTAAATCTCATCTTTTATTTCTCAAAACAGCTTTTCACTAAGCCAAAAAAGCGATGGACATATTGATAATGAGCATTATTACAGTCAAAATATCAGGGATAAATACAGTTTAGTATAAGAAATTTTTTTTTGCCAATAAATTAATACTACATTTTATTGAACATTTGAAATGTAATCATATATATCAGCAATTGTAGGCAAGTTCTTGAGTTAATGCTCTTACGATTGATTTTTGTACGCACATATCCAGATTGTGGAGGGCGTTTCTTATGCACCACTGGAAACTGTAAAATGGCTGCAGCAGTTGGCACATTGATAAGAAGGCATGCAGAAATCTCTTAAACCGTATACTTCAAAATTTTTGCTTAAATAAATATTTTTTTTGCTGAAATAGAGTTAAATAAATTATAGTAAATCAAATTTCAACACTTTTCTGGTGAAGCAAAAATGATGGCACTTACTGTATGCTCCATCTTGCCCACGAAACCACTGCCGCGAGAAAACAAAGTCCCTCTTCGAGTTCCACCTGGAAACACTGCAACCACAGCAAACAACAATGGAATAAAAAGGTCCATAGTAAGTGAGTAATTATAGGTCCATAATAAGTGAATAATTATAGGTCCTTAATAAGTGAGTAATTATAGGTCCATAATAAGTGAGTAATTATAGGTCCATAATAAGTGAGTAATTATTTCTCCACAAACCATAAAACGCAAACTCTTGATATCAAGACCCAAGGATGAATGGTTATGCATGTTTTCACAAATCTAAAGAGAATTACGTTAGATTTTCACCTGTCCATCTGAGATACGTAGCCAAAGTGAAGAGGTCCTTTCCCAATTTATATAACAGAATATTCCACAAATTTAAACCTATGTCGCATTGTGGACTAATGCTGTTAGTGTCCCGAACCAGACAGAGAGACAATGGGCTGAGATATAGACAATATTTACTTGGCAACATTCAGCCCAATAAAATAAACACCTTGCTCTGACACTATGTTGAAACTAGTTCTAAGGTCATCACAAAATGACTACCTGAAGTTAAGAGGACTCTTCAAAAACTAAATAATATGGATAATATGGATTTTTCCTCCTAACAAGTTCAAACCTCAAACCTTGCATCCATTTCTTAGACAGGTTGTGGTATAAATTTCGTAGGAAATTTCCAGAAAATTAAATCTCACAACAACCAACCCTTGGAAAGGGACATCTTGGATTGTCAGATCAGATTATAACTCAAGAGATCCTGTTACTGTTATTATAAGGATGACTTGCAATGGTCCCTTCAGCATTCTGGCGTTAATGAATCACTAGCTTACCGTGTTAGGTACTTTGGATCATAGGATCCATATACAATGTCATAGTGCCCATTGATTGAATCAACCATTTCAAGATCACCTGTCAGCATATCCCACCTGCAAGGATCATTTTTGGATAATTAAGAACTCAAAAGTAAAGCAGCAGAACAAGGCAAAACAGTTTAACTTACTCATATCTCTGATGCTTGTCAAGGCTAAGAACAACCTCAAAGACTGTGTCTGCACTTGCATCCACCACACCAACTGACTTAACAAGAAAAACTTTACCGCTCTACAAAAGATTATTGCATTGAGAATGAAACACTTTTCTTTGGAAAATTCGAAAATTATAAGTTAAAGATAGGGTGAGCAAAAATATAAACTTTGTCATACAAAAACACAGAAAAGACATAAATTACAAGTCTTTCCTGGTGAATATAACTGCAAAATGCGAAGATAAGATACCTTTAAGCTGGTCACATCCTCAAATATTCTGATACCTGCATAGAACAAATAAATGACGGTTTTTTACGAAAGGACACAAAAAAGATTGCTTTTCAGCAATAAATACATTTTCCTAAATTTTTATGCAATTGTATCCAGTCCACCACTCTCTTTTTCTTCCCTTGTCATGCCAATTACCATCTTTCAGGGAGTACAGAGAAAAGGAGATGTATATGCCCCTTTGTACCATACAGCTTTGACAATAGGCTTCATTTTGTTCTTATACCAAAAATACAATGGATGAAGATGAAAGGGAAAATTCTACTGAATTGTTGATTGGGCCATTAAAAGTCTTGAAAAATAACACCATGGAGAAAGAAAGTAACACCACTATCAAGATATATGTTAGATTTTAGTCCCACATTGTTAAACAAATAGAAAAGATCCTAGCTTATTAGTTGGAAAGAGGTTTCTTAACTTCAGCTAGTCATTTTGGGATACACCTTGGCCCAACTTTACATGGTATCAGAGCGGGTACTCGTACGTGGGCCTCCACCCATGTTGTGCACTTGTAGGAGCCCAAAGGAAGGCCCACAAGTGTGGGGGAGTGTTAGAGTTTAGTCCCACATGGATAAACGAGTAGAAAATATCTTGGCTTATTAGTTGGAAAAAAGCTTCCTAACTTCGGCTAGTCATTTTGGAATACACCTTGGCCCAACTTTACACTATCAAGATATATAATCAGCAATCATAATAAGGAATACCATTTAAGGCTCGCACACACTTCCACTGATGTGCTTCAATGGCATCTGCAGCATCTCCTTCAAAATATTCACTTAACCCTCCATCGTTTCCTATATCTGAAGCCTGACGTAGAAGTCTCTCAGGACCTACAATTGCAAAAAAGATAATAAATCTTGATATCGAAGACATCAGAGAAATTAGGAAAAGGTAAAGATACTGCCAACAAGCTAGAGGGTATCAGGACAGGTGTTTATCTTCCTATAGTCCTTAGCATTAGGATCAGGATGAGTTCTGGTCCTAAAGACTTCTTTTTTTTCTTTTAACCTCGGTTGATTTAGTTACAAGTCATACAATGACTCTGTTTACACAACAAAAACAATTCAAATTGCAAGGTTATATTAAAAGTGCATTCAACATTAGGCAAGACGGTGAGGCACACACCTTTACCAATTCTTATAAGTTTTTTCAGACCGTGTGCATATCGCCTCACACGGGGCCGGTGTCCTTCAAGATCGAGCCTTTACCATTCACACAGAAATGCACATGGGAAAAATTAGATTGAATAGTAACTTTTTAAGCATTTTAAATAAAAACATTGCAATTTGAGAAGCCTAATCATTTCAAATGAAGTTACAAGCATACTCAGTCTCAGTCGTCAATCTGTGCCTGCTGCTTCCCTGTGCAAGCTCATACTCCAACTGTTCACAGAGAGAAATTTTATCAGTCCTGTGATCATAAACAAACCTTTAAAATAGCATGCACAACACAAGATGTGATTCATGACAACATTGTCTTCTAATGATCTTATGACGTTGTAATCCTCAAACTGAAAAACCTCAAACATGTGTCCACAAAAATATTTACATTTTGTCATTGGATCCGGCAATCTAATTCTGAACAGGAGTAATGAGGATCAATGTTAATCAAACTTCTACTAATAAATATTTAGCTGTTTTAGTAGATAGAGGTCCACTTTCATGTAGCGAACAGTGGTTCCTTCACCTGACAAGGCCATGATCCCTTTAAATAGCAAGCCCATGAAGCTAAATGGGATCAATTGTTTATCAGTCAAGTCTTATTGTTGTTGTCATTAATGCAAGCATTTGATTTTACAAAAAAAAAAAAATAAAAAAGATAAGTGCTACTGTTTCAGATGCTCCTTTGTAAATAGAAGTACGGATCAATGCGTGTAACTTCAAAAAGCTTGGAATGCACCAAGAAGCACAAAATGCTAGTAACGGTGCTACCTGTTGCTTGGCCTGTTCAAATGCTTCCATCCATTTTCTTGCTTCTCCAGCATTAGCACAAGCAATCTTGAAAAGAAGTTAACAAGGCTCAATCATAAAGTGAACTTTTCGAAGCAAGTCAAGATAAATGAATGTAAAGACCAAGACCAGCAAAGGTTGTTTTGGATAACATAACACAAAGTACAGGCTCAGATAAATATGAGTATAGCAGGACATGTTCTTTTGGCAGTCTTGAGACAAGATTCATACTGACTGTTCATGAAAATGCTGGTTTAACTAAAACCACTTAAAGAGCCAAGCATACAAACTTACAAACTTACATTTCAAAACAACAACCTGACCCTTCACCATGAACTTAAACAGATTCTACTGTTAGGTTCAGGCAATCAAATGTAAACCTTTAGCACCACATAACAGAAGAGAAAAGATGTCCTCATATTGAAGAACATATACATTTTTTGGGGGGGAAATGGCGATTAGTTTTAGTTAATAAAGCAGTGAAGTTTATTGTACAAAGTATAAAAGCATATTGTTAAAATAGTTTTAAAACAAGAATCAAATAGAGTACGTAGAGACTGGAGTAGGCAATAAAAAAAATAATAAGAAAATGCTTACTTCTCCTTTCTTTGTCTCATCCAGTCGATTATAGAAACTTAAAACATGGAGATCCTACGTGAACAAATAAAACTCAGCAGTTAGAAGTCAAACTATGGCTTCTCCAGATCAGAAATATAAATAATAACAATGAAAATAGAAACTAAGAGTTGACAGCAGTTGCTAGTCCAAGTAATACCCCATTCTGAAACTTCCTGCGACCAAGCTCTTCCACCATCAAAGTTGGACCAATAATACCTTTCCTTATGGGTTTCTGCGGGAAGAGAGAAAAATGAACAACCTAAATATGAGGCATTAATAAGGCAATAGATAGACAAAATGGTATGCGATGCACTGCATCAAAACATGCTATCTTACAACACACCCATCTGCTCTCTGAGCAAAATGAGAGAAGACCATCAAGAGAGGTACCTATTCAAGAATCATTCAAGCATGCAAGTTAGATCAATTATGAATATTTGGTCTAACAAGAAACCCATTATGAATCTTTTTTAGGTCAATCTTCATATATCCTTTGACAACTGCCAGGCTTATTTGGCAATTGCTTACTGTTTGCTACTTTTCTATGTCGATTGGAGAACAACCAAATGCTTTCCAACAGTGTGCTTTTAATCAAACAAGTACTGCCATTATGAAATCAAGTTACCTAGCTTGATCTTCCAACAAAATCCAACCAGATTGGCATGCCTACAAAATCTCATACATTAGACTACATGCATGGCTCACGAGCAAATGAGAAAAGAACTTTTAGCAGCATTAAGAAAATAGTACTTCCACAAGTCCTCTACAAAGAGATGACTGTAGTTCATCAGTGCCATGCACAACTGTAGTTCAATGTGGTTAATACAACACAGAAATATCAAGTTTGAGACACATTAACTTCACATTTAAAATACAAAAATATTCAACTATCCCTATTTTCCAGTGTTCAAGTTCACTTTGAATATGCTCTTTTGACAAAAAATAACAAATAAAAAAATAAGGTTAACAAAGAGCTTCTTAAGGACCTCGTAACTATATATATCTCTGCAGGAATAGCCTGCAAATGGTCAAGGCTTTGACGACCGCCAAACAACTGCGTAAAACTCTAACATTGATCATGGATTACTTCAGAATCTTTCCTGGGTTTGGCAAATGAATAGCTATTCCAAAATTCATTTTATCCGTATTTCCTTCATTGTTGCAGAGTCCGATGTCATTAGACAATTCGTTATCTGTCTGAGCGTAATTATACATTTCATTATGGCACTTTAATTTGTCTACTCAAGTAAAGCAAGTCCATTTCCAAGGAAGCAAAAAAGGAAAGATGCAAAATGCAAGAGGGGAAGAAAAAAAAAAAAAGATAAAAATCTCACAATCCCAGGATTCTCGTGAGGATCTCTTTTAAACATCCGAACTGATCTCCCCTTGAGATACAGAAACCGAAGGTGGCAATACTCATGGCCTATGGAATTGACTCCGAGGTGATAAACCCAACCGAAGTACTCAAACGCACCTTTCTCCTCTTGAACAGGCTCCGATCCTTCCCTGTCCGAAATTTCGCCGCTGAGCATTTTGGCGGACATGGAAAGACGGAGCGCAGGACAAGAAGAAGAGAACTCTCCTCAGAACAAATTCCGAAGATAAGAAGGCAATTAATTATAGAGGGGTAGAAAAAGGACAAGGAGAGAGGAACACAATTATTCGCAATCAATAGCCGGTCCGAATCTCACTCGAAAAGCGGACAGCGACGGAGACGAGTAAAAACTAAAACGACGGACACGCAGAGATGCAACCGCGCTAGGACACGGCCGGGAAAGACGTTGAATCCAACGTCCCTGCTTTTTCATCCACTCCATGATGACCTTAGTATTACCGCGAAAAACTAAAACGGGAAGTTAACATGTCAATTTAATTACTACTTGGACTTTAATTACTGAGCCTTGTCATTCGGTGATGATTTGTCCGGAGTCATTTGGAACCCGTCTTTATTATGGACCTCTAAACCTGACACGCAGTAGGGTGTGGTCCGAACGGTCCCCCCTCCCTTGGCCTACTAATATGAGTAAAATGCTATGACCGGGTATCCCAATCTGGTAGAATTTATATCTTCAGAAAATAATTTTTTTCTTGTGAAAAATATTCTCCATAGAAAAATAAAGAGCACAACATTTATATTGGTAAAGAAATGCTAGTTTTTAGTAGAAGAAGCTTCGAATTTATTAAGAAACTACCTATATAAGATTCAAAGCAGATAGATACCTTTGACCTGGGACGCGTTCCGAGCTCTTCGGACACTAGTCTTCCGCCGCGTTCAGCAATAAGGTAAGTAGACAAGGATGGAATCACAGTCTAACTGAGACTGGCTGCTACCTCTATAAATATATCTTCACTCATGGAGTGGAGGTAATTCGTCATTGATCGATCGTACACGGCCGTGAGAAAAAATGGAGGATATGCTGCTGGAAATCTTTTCAGGGCTTCCGAAGAGATCAGTGCTGAGGTGCGAAGCTGTTTGCAAAAGATGGCAATCTCTGGTCAAAGAGTCTGCGGCGTCGTCTTCCACCGCCTCGGCCAGATCGATTGACCAGTACGGTTTCATTGCTTTCAACGAATCGAAGCGGAGGAAGCTGACGTTCAGTCGATTCGACAACAAGGGATGGCTCGTGCACGAGCACACCATCAATTTGGAGTCAATCGTCGGCCCCTTGTGCAGGTATGCGAGTTCCCGCAACCCTGTCGTCTTCTACTGCACGGAGGAGAAGAAGCCCAATATTAACCACCAACGTAGTTACCATGTCTACAATCCTCTCACACTCCATCACACCCTCATTCCCCCCAATATCATCATCCTCCTCCTCCAAATCCTACGATGTTGCCCCTTTTCCAATCTGTATGGGTTACGCTCCCTGTTCCGAAAACGACGGCAATCACTTCAAATTCGTCGTCGCTACTTACTATGTCGAAGTTCCCTTCTTCCCTCACAAAATCGAATTCTCCGTCTTCGACTCTGCAACCGGAGTTTGGGAGACGGAGCAACCCAAAAAGTGCTCCGATGGCCGTAAATCGCTCGGTTGTGTTGATTTCATGGACGTGTGCCCACCTTGCCTTTCTCTCCACGGAAATCTATTCTGGCTTCGGGGGTCTTGCATCTTCGCCTTCAGACTGAACACTTGGACGGCTCGACGCATCCAGTTGCCTCACTCCTCTCCTACCGAGCACCGCGGATGCTTCTGGGAATCAGACGGCCGCCTCAAGTACTGCCAAATTCTTCCAACCCATCTCGGCTTCTTCATCTGGGTTCTTGAGGGACCGGATAACAATGGAGGAATATTCAATTATAAGTGGCGCCAGATATTCAGTCTCTCGCTGGACAGATTGAATTCGCTACTCATTCAAGCCGGTCGTGAACCATATTGCGCGAAACACACTTGGGTTTCTGCTTTTGACGAAGATTACGGGATCATCCATCTCCAGACACCACAAGGTTTGCTCTCTTACGGCATTTCGGAGAAGAGATCATTTACCCCCATCACGCCCTTCTTCTTCCAAGAGGGGCATCTCGGGGCATCAGCCTTTCACCTGCTGCAACAAGCTCAAGTCACCTGGCATATTGACAGAGTACCACCCAGAAAGAGAAAGGTGAATCTGAAGATGCTATTGCTTCTGATATTGTATCCAAATTATGTAAACATTAAGCTTTTCTTCTAAGCTATATATTGCCTATGTAAATGTTATGTTACCATTGCTGCAGGGACTAACTTGTTGTTTACCTTGGTATCGACGTTCTACTTATAAGATTTGCATTCCGTGCCTGTACACTTTTTTTCTCGTAATTAACCTAGCTTCAAAATATTAACTACTTATTAGCAAATGCAATGTATAACATGCAGCAATACTTTTTCCTAGCATTAAAGATTGAAAGACAGGAGATGATTACAATAAAAAAGAAAATCTTTTTCAAGAAATATTAAAAGAGAGACAAACCTTGCAGAAAGTTATGGTCTTCATTTCCTTGAATCTGGTCCTATTAATTGATCAGTTCGTTCTTTCTATAACAAACTAATACCAATTTAGTTAAGTTCCTCTTCTAGTCATTAATTTAGGGTTGCTCACATTGTTCTGACAACTCCTTTTCAGCTTTACTATCTGGTTTAATTGCATGAATTTTTTAGTTTTTGAATAACAGTACTGTTTCAGACAGTTTTCATAAACTATTTGGCTAAGTTACTCTGGATATATATTGGTTAGCAGCTAGCTTCTTGTTAAATTATTCAAACCCCCTTGAGTTGTGTATGCAGGTTGGTGAGATTTGTTCGTCGCAATATGTTCTTACAGTTTTACATTTGCTTGATACATAGCCACAAAGGGAATCAATTGGCCATTGGTGAAGGGCATAACCCTTCTGAAGGGAACCGAAAAAGTATCATGAATTTTAGTTCCATTAATTGCTAGCAAATATGAGTGCATAGAATATGATTTTGATGCAATTAAATTAATGTTCATGGAGCTCCAATTAGATAACTTGGCCATTGATGCTAGCTTATATATAAGGTATTGCTTTCTCCTGCTTACATTGTTGAGAGGAGATATGCATGCCTGTTTTATCATTTCACTAGGTAAGGTTGAATATTCACCAGTCATTGTTGGATTGGACTTCCTTTTAAAAAGTTGAGTACCGTTTTCTCCAATATTGATAAATTGGACAAACTGTCATGGAGAATATCAATACACATAAATCAAATGAAGTGAATCACAACATTTAAGCAGGTTTTTCTGTCAAGCAGTTTACTGATAACTTGGATTTAAATTTTAATTTAAGGTACTAATTAATAATTGTTGCTCAAATTACACGTTGCAATGGTTTTCCAACCTTGGAGTCATTCGAGTAGAACAATAATATAGTGAAAATATAGTGATATAATATACTTGGTATAGTAGAACGTTTTGTTTTAATTAACTAGTACTGTACTCACGAGCCCGGTTCAACTGGTTTAAATTGAAATCGTCAACATCTTGATGGTTGGTTTGGTTTAAAAAATGCTGCTATATTGCTTATTTTGTGTTTAAGTAATCTCATTATAGTTAACATATATAAAATACACTTCCATTGGAAATTTCTCAACGTAATTACTCTATATAATATATAGAATAATGCTAGTTGCACTTAACCCACGGACGTATCCCACACACTTGTTAATCTAAACCATTAATGCCTAGGGTTTATCCTCTAGAAAATAGGATTTTATTAAAAAAATATTTTTTTATATTTTTAACGGCTTAAATTAACATGTACATCGGATTGCGTCTAGCATTACTCTAATATATATTGTCTAAAATCAAAACGCCTGATTTAAGAATACAATCATATATATATATATATATATATATATAAAAAGGAGCCAGTCAAGAACTCAGGAGCACAACTCTCAGCCTAGAAGAAGAGAAGGATGACGAGGAGGAAGTTTAAAATATTCCCTTAAAATTAATTGAATGGAATGAAATCTACTATTTAATCATTTTACTTTCCTGCAGTATATAATTGCAAAAGAAATCTGCAATCCATCGAAGGTGATCTTTTAAGGTTAAACCAAAATGTACCGTGATCTCAAGTTTTATTATATGATTATACATATTTTTTGTGATAGGTTTAGAAATAATCAGGACAAATATTTTGATCTTAATTGATTTTCATGGGCTGAATCAGCTGCACTGTAGGTTCGATCAATTCTGTTTTAACAACAAGAAATTACATAATGTTCATTTTTTATATATGTTTCTCTTTGTTAATCGTGACTTCTAAAAGCTATCTAGTTTATTTTACTTTATTTTAAAAAAAAATCATTGAAAATATTAAAAATGTATATTTCAAATATAATTTCAAGTTTTCAACAATAAGTCATTGAATCAGGAAAGATATTTTGATCTTGATTTATTTGGGTTGAATCAGCTCCTTCAATTTGGTTTTTACAATAGTGAATTACATAATGTTCATCTATTTATGTTTCTCTTTCTTGACTTTACAAATTGTTTATGTTATTTTGCTTTCATCTCATGAAGAAAAAATTCATGAGAATATGTAGTCATCTAAATCATGAATAAAAATAATGAAATATTTATCAAAAAAATGAAATTCTCGACACATTTTACTGGTCCTACAGAGTTCATATATACTAATTTCCAATTAGGCCACCAGCATGTTCGGACTTGAGCAGTGTATATATTGTAAGCACTCATAGGGTATGCATTTCTGTAAATGCTTAATTGTTGTGACTTGGAATTGATAATTCACACAAATTTGGCCTATATATCCTATAAGATTATTAGATTAACAATATTCAAGTTCTGTTCTTAGCGCTTCCCCATGCATGCATGCATGTCTGTTTTCTTAATGGATTTCAGAAAGTAAAACAGAGGAAATTTTGTCCCATTCTTCACCATTTCAAGTATAATGAAAATCTCTAATCCCTCAATAGTGATCTGAGCAACTTTAAATATTTATAAGACATCTAATTGGGGTTTGTAAGCCACCCAATCAACTGATCTTATGACCGATCCAATCCATTAAGATCCAACTTTATATTATAATTTCTAATTCGTGTTTGACGATCACTTCATAAATCATAGATAAACTAAAACCACTTGTATTTAAAAATCATTTAAGAATCTGACTTTTTCCACAAAAGTGCATGTTAATTTGAGTCTTGACTGAAAAAGATTTACTATATAATAGTTGTTGATTTTTTATTTCCATAAAATCAGCACAATTACGGCAAATATATATATTTTTCACTTGAATAAGCCTAATTATATTGTAATCGGAGATGTAAGATCTCTCTCCCAGGTAAACTGCCTTTTCCGCGTTGAGCAAAATTCCTCTCAAAGGAAACCTTGCTAGTCGGAATTCCACCCCAACTGAGACTGCTTAAAACTCTTGTAAAAATAATAAAAATATTAATTTGAGAGGAGATGATCTACGTACTAACGTGGATGCTACGTACTAACGTGGTTATGGTCTTAACCAAAACAAGAATAGCCTCCCATTGCGGTTGCAGTTCCACGAGTCCAATTTTTGAAAAACCTAGCAGGAGAAGTCATATGGAACAAGCACTACCAATCTTCACCATTTCAAGTCGAATTAAAATTCCTAATCCCTAGATGATTCTTAACTCTGAGCAAGATTTTGCTAACGGACTGATCACTAGAAAATTATCGGTCAACACTACTAGAAAAAAGTCTTCATCGGTGGTTAAATACCACCGGTGGAGGTTGTCACCGCCGATGAAAGTTACACCGGTGGTTACTCTAAGGCCGGTGATGAATACGTCGGTAGAATTTACCCCAACGATTTCAACCGCCAGTGAAATTTGAATATTCCGATGGTTAATAACCGCCGGTGGCGAATGTGTTTCAATCAATGTTTTGGTAGTTATTGGAAAATGCATTTGAATCAATCTTCCAGTAGTCTCCAGCAGTTGGTGGAGATGGCTATTTGCTAAATATACTGGCGGTTAATAACCGCCGGTACAAATAGTACTTTTGAAAAAAAAATAATTATTTTTCGATTTTTTTGTAACTTGCCTTATAACACAAATATAACAAATACTAATTCAAAAGTTGATTTGAGCTGTAAATACATAATTCATTACATATATGAAACTTAAAATTAATTACATATAAAGAAAATAAGTTGTAAATACATAATTCAAAAGTTTGAATACATTGCTATTTAGTAAAATTAAACAAACACTACATAATTCATGTAAATCAATCATATATATATAAAAATGGTTGATCTGAGCTAGATAAACTATGGATAACAAGCAAATCTAAAACGATAGAATCATAGAAACATTATTTTCTATTTTTATGCCATTTAAATGAAATAAAATCATTATTTATTAATTACGATTAAACTTATATGGACAGAAATATTTATGTACAAAGACAATGATGGATTTTGTACAACTTTTTTTTTAGATATGATCGATAGAATTTTAATAGTATTTATGAGCATGCCACACAAGTGCATTACAAGAAAACAAATGAACTTGGTTTGACTTGGAATTAATAACTTACACCTATTTGACCTATAAACTATAAGATTATAAGATTAAATATATTCAATTTCTCTTCTTACAAGCTTCCCCATGCAGGCATGCATGTCTGTTTCCTAATTAATGAATTTCAGAAAATGAAACAAAAGAAAATTTGTCCTATTCTACACTATTTCAAGTCTAATGAAAATCTAGCTATACTCCCTCGATGATTCTTAACTCTGTTCAACTCCATATATGTCAAAACCCCTATCATTAATTTGGTGATCCAATAAATGTAGAGCTCCCACTAAAAAGATTTAAGACATGCATTTAAACACAATATGGGGTTCTAGGGTAAATTTGCGAACAAGGAGCCATGATGCTTATGATTTGTCACAATCCAATTAGATCCAACTTTATATCATAAATAATTTCTAATTAGTTTGTGTTTCACTTCATAAATCATATAAGGTAAACTAAAACCACTGTATCTAATAGAAAAGAATCATTTAAGAATCTGACTTTTTCAACAAAAGTACATGTTTGATTGTAAGTGGCGCAGGCTCTTCAGTCTGAAGGACGCACAGGCCATGAATTCATTATTCATTCAAGCCAGTAGTAAACTGTATCTGCTTTTGATGAAGATGAGGGTATCATCCATCTCGAAACACCACAAGGTTTGCTTTCTTATGACATTTCAGAGAAGAAAGCTACCCCAGTCTGGGCCTCTTCTTTGTCAAAGAGTCGACACATCTTGGGGCAACAAGCTCAACTGATCATCACCTGGCAATAATATTGGCAGACTTCAAGAAAGAGAAGATCACAGCATAAATAAACAGATGCTATTGCTTGTCACAAGTGCTATGAAATATACATCACTAGCAAAACCAGTGTTTTTTATAATAAAGAAAGAAAAATATTGATTTTTCATTTTGGAAAGCACCACTTCTAAGGTGATTTTTTTCTATTTCCTCCATTTTCGGAAAAATTACATATATTTTCCTTTTATGTTATAAAAATGACATTATTTGAAAAATAATGTCATTTTGATTTCCTTTTTAGTATAATAGTTCCCTTTTCAAATAATGTAATTTTGATATCACATGACTTAGTCTTGATGTTACTTTTCCAGAATGGCGCAACACAGTCTCTTAAGGGGGAAAAAATCACTTGAGTTCTACTAAACTGTATGACCCGGTCCTAGCCTCTTCTGGATTCATATTATATTATATATATAATAATAATAATAATATATATATATAACTATTATAGAATAAAACCAATTCAACCCAAATCCACTAATTAACACCATTTCCATCATTTGTATTTTTTTATTAGATAAAATTTTCATAGTATTTATTTCGTTTTATAGGCTGAGCAGGCCACACTGATCAGTTCTAGTGAAGAGCAGGCCCTGAAATATATTATGGCAGTATGTGAAGAAAGAAATTTTGATCAGATGCCCGTACCAATCCGGTACCTTACTAGATCTTTATCAGATCTCAAATAGAACCTAACTAAAGGCCCGGTAGCTATACTTCCGCAGAAAAAAACAAATCTTATTAATAAAGAAAGCAAATTGATGATGGAAGTATCAAAGTACAAGACTGACGAAATAATACTTTCTGCGCATGGGCATCAAATAGACTACGCAGCAACTTGGTTGTAATTGGATTCCTCTTTTTTTATGCATTGGATGAGGTAAACCATCCTCTCTCCTGACTCGCAACCATATGCATATTAGATCTTGAGCTCAAATTTTCCAGTAAGGTCGCCGTATGTTAAGGGGGCGAAGACCTTGGTTTGGTTCATAACAATATGCTTTCTTTCCTGCAAAATCTCGGGATGGGAGTCTCGTTCGGGACCCAATTTACAGCAACAGAAGTAGCAGTTAAAAATACACGGTTTGCCTTCAGGCAAGGACTAGTCATTATAAATTCTGAATAAGGGTCTATGAATGAATTAATGAGACATCAAGAGACCAGACAGACAGGTCCAGGTCAAAGAATCAATACTAATTTTGTACTCAGTTGTACCATGCCAGGCTGCCAGCCAGCTTGAACAAGTAGTACGTACGATAGTTATGTTCAAGAAAAATGCCATTTTTGAGAGGCCTTTTTGAATGAGCAGATAAAGGAGAATGTCACGTTTAACAAAATAAATTAGATTACATGATTCAGAATGAGAATATTCATTCCTAAATTTCTGTTTGATTTATCTGTCACAACTTAGAAATAAGTAAAGCTTAACGGGTCTCTGCATACACGTTCATAGATCAACATAAGAAGAAACATTGATAAATATGTTACCCACTTGAAAGCATTATCTATCTTCAAACAATTCTTTGCGTAAAGAAGACATGACAAACACCCAAGAATGAAATTTGGTCATTGTTAGAGGAGAACTCAAAAAAAGATACATTAAATTAGTCCACCATACCAGCTTCTAAATAGCAGATAATCCTGTTTGAAAATGAAGCTTATTGATATCAGCAAACAAAATTTTGTGAATCTAGATTAACTAACTAATTCTCAATGATGTCACATAACATTTCTATACAGGTGGAGCTTCAAAAAATTGCAGCGAAATGGACAAGCGTAAAAATAGCTTCAAATTTACAAACACTCAGGATGTGAAAAAAAAAAAAAAAAACGTTTCCCCTAACCAGGTTAGTTAACCTCCATCTGGATTACCATCAGAGCACATAATCCGGTAGACATGAGGCCTGAGGGGAGACTTCTGTCGCATAAAAAATTGCAAGCCAGTGATCAGGATCCATTAAATTCATGTCACGCACAGACCACTTGGTG
This sequence comes from Aristolochia contorta, assembly GCA_022405105.1. Taxonomy (NCBI): domain Eukaryota; kingdom Viridiplantae; phylum Streptophyta; class Magnoliopsida; order Piperales; family Aristolochiaceae; genus Aristolochia; species Aristolochia contorta. The sequence goes on along the minus strand of CM039666.1, from coordinate 4,577,753 downwards.
GTGGTATAATCACTGGCCAGATATCATCCCTGCCCGATGAGCCGCATCTGCAACTCTTAGAGTGCCACCAAGCTCAACAGGTACAAGAGGAATTAGAGAATGAAGAACATCTGTTATTAACGGCCTATAACTTGGCTCTGGTTGCACGCACAATACAGCAACAGCAGCAACCTAAATGCGAAAGAGCACATTGTCATTCATTTCATATTAGTGATGGGAATAACCGCCCATCCAATTGGATGTTAAATTTTGAGGTTCTCCAGAGAACTTACTTGATATAAGTGTTTGAGATTCATTGTGTCTTTTATAACTGGGTCTACAATGTTTGGAAGCTTTGATCTGTCTGTCAATTGAGGCATGGCCTGCACTTGATGGGAAGGTCAAGTTCATGATTTAAATTCTTGTAAAATTACATAAAACAACATTGCAGACTAAAAGAAAAGAGTACTAAATATACCCATGTGACAATAGATTGGCATTGTCCAGGGGTCATATTCTCTATGGGTTTTCTTCCCATCAAAAGCTCCAGTAGAACAACTCCAAAGGCATAGACATCACTTTTCTCCGTAAGCTTCCCTGCGAACAAGTCAAATGTCTTAATAACCCACAGTTCTTGGTACGCAAGAAGCATGAAAAAAAAAGGTAAGAATTACAGCCTTTTTCCAAAAACTTTGGCACCATTAACACTGTAATTTATATTTTCAATAAATAAAAATCAAGACCACATAGTCAGTTGGCATACCATCTAAGAGATACTCAGGAGCCACATAACCAATAGTCCCAGAAAGATTAATGGCACTCTTGCTTTGGCTTCCAATAGTAACAGCAAGACCAAAATCTGAAAGCTGTTTGACAGATAACATTAAAAAAAAAAAAAAAAAGATATGTTTCCATAGAGGATATGAAAGGTACAATCAATTTTTGCACGAACAATTATTCCAAAGTACCTTAGCAGTGAAGTTAGCATCAAGGAGAATATTTGATGACTTGAGATCTCTATGAATTACAGGGGGATTGCAGTGCTCGTGAAGGTACTCCAGTCCTCTGTTTGAAATAACAGATACAGTTTCTAAAATCGGACAATGGGTCACAAAAGAGTAGTTAAGTATTTAAGGTAGCTTCATCACCTTGCTGTGTCAAGTGCAATTTTCATTCGGCGATGCCAAGTTAAAGCTGATCCATGAGATGGACCTGCAAAAGCAATAAAGAAATTCCAAAATATACTTCAAATTGCACTTACAAATGCAATTTTCATTCCTAAGAGAACTAAGAGTATGCTATACCGTGCAATTGGATATCCAAGGACCCATTCTGCATCAGCTCAGAGACGAAAATCTTGACTGCCCATGAAGACAGTAACCTAACAGCGAAACTATATTTGGATGCTGAATTCTACTCATCAAATTGACTTCATTCTGCAATTCCAGTAGCATCACAGTAATCGAATAGAAAGAAAAAAAGGAAAATGAATAACAAAGGTACAAATGAATTAGAGAAGCAATTGGAAGACTTGGATACCTCAAATTCCTTTTCACACTCAGGTCCATCACATTCAACCTTCTTCACGGCAGCAAAAACTTTGTCTTCCAACTTAGCTTTAAACACACAACTAAAACCGCCTTTCCCTAAAATGTTATTTTCATTAAAATGGTTTGTTGCCACTTCAAGGAGAGAATACTCGATAACAGATACAGAGCCCTTTCTGCCATTTGTCTTTAGCGAACCAAGCTTTCCCAATATTGGTCCCAAGTTAAGTGATTTACTAGCTTCTGCGCAAAAAAAAAAAAAAAAAAAAAATCAAGCACAGAAAAGGGTAATAAATCAGGGATCTATAATTTTGTATTCGGCAATAAACCAAATAAAAGAGAACCGAACTTTGGGGGAGGATACCTGATCTTTGAACAGTTTTGAAACTGGCGTGCTGAGAGCTGTTTCGTCGGTATATTAAGATGCAGAATGAAGCAAACAGGATCAAACTAGATACAACAGAAACAATGATGATGGCTAAGAGAAATCCCCTGTGCAAATGGTGATGCGGGTTTTCTGCTACTATCAGGCTACCTGGTTCGAAATAAATGCATAAAAAATGCTTAGAGAAATTAACCGATACCGAACTTAAAAACAAATAAAACTAATAGAACAAAAACTAAAAAGAGTAGCAATCGAAAAAAGTTATTATTCTTCCACTTCGTGATCTGCATCAGGAACTGTTGATTGCCGCCGATAAGAAGAACTTTACAAATGGAAGCAAAAAAAATATAGTAAAAAATCGGAATAGTGTCAAAATATGGCATTATTCGCATTACAAAAACGACAAAGAGTGAATAAAGACGTTCGACAAGGTAGAGAGAGCTCTTGCCGCCATAGAAGGAAAAAGGAGAAAATATAATTTTCTTTTATGGCGCTTCTTCAAAATTTCATTTCGCGAGGAAAGCTGTCAAACGCGAAGAAAAAAATGCACCTCTGTGCTTGGCCAGTTCACTCGGAGACAACAGCATGCAATCAAATTCGGAAGAGGGACGGAAACAGATGAGAAATTATTCAGAACATAAGCAAAACAACTTCTTTTCTCTTCAAAATGCCGATTTCAAAGAGACAAAAGGCTTCCAAATGACTTGTAACCAAAAAGTCTAAACGCAGAGTAACACAAACACTATTTTTGCTGTTTACCGTAAGGCACCGCCGTCCTTGATGCAGAACTTGGAGAAACAGGCGCCGCTGCGGGAGACGAAACAGGGGCGGCAATGGGCGCTATCGACGGAGTCACCCGAGCGTGACTGACCGATGAACACAGCGAGAACCACAAAACCCAGAACGGGAGAAGGAGAATACTGATTTGCCGCATGTCTGCGCTTGCCTTTTCAAGTGAACCAGCCGCGAGAAATGAGTATACACTTCAAATGGGCAAGTATGAAGAAGCGCATAGATGCTCTTCTCGGATCTCGTTTTTTGAAGTAGAACTGCTCTCGGTTCTGTTTTCCTGCGGCAGGACAGAAACTGTTTTGCAGGGAAAACCGGAAAGCACTTTAGTCCTTTTTAGAGAGCAGATGTGTAAATCATGTGGCAGTTACCAAAAGCTGAAGAGCCCAAAAGCTGAGGCAGAGAGAGAAAGAAGAGAGAGACCAAAGGATTTGGGGTCCACGCAGATGGAAATTCCCAAACTACCATCCCGCATTTACAGGAACGCCCCTTCCTCCTTCGCTGCTGCTCGATTCATTGCAGGTGCTCCCTCCCCAGTGAGATTGATGGGGGGCCATTACAGAGGAGATAAGCTCCACTAGAGTGTCCCCTCACCTACCACATGGACTTACTGTCCATGGTGGCTTCCCTAACAGTCTTTCTGGTCAGAATTCGGTAAATGATCAGTGAGAGAAAGTAGGATCAAACCTCTCAAGATCTAGGTGTTTGTTACAATTGCAGTGACTATTCGATCGAAAAGGATTAACTATTACCACACAATTTCTCCGCGAATCTTCATCCCGGTTTACTTGTTCTGCAACTTCTCACACTCCCAGTCCTCCTTGCAATAAGGGAAGCCGAAGAGATGGAACTCTGGAATCTGAATCCGTCTCAGCTGCTTCAAGATCCGCATTGAGGAAAGACAGACAGAGAGACAAAGTCACTGCCATTGTCACAAAGAAAAGCATAGAACTTTCTTTCAAGGCATTGTTTTTTGTCAAATCACGTGTCTTCCAAATGCATTATGGACGGAAATCACATGCATCTCTGTGTATAATTTTTTCTCCCTCAGGATTAATAGCTACTAAATTAATAATAATAATATAGTAAAAAGGGATCTTCCATATAAGATGAGAGTGCCCACGTGAAAAAATATCAATGTCAATTAGTTTCTAAGACTTTTGGATTTTAACCCCTTAATAATATATCAATGAGTAGTTTGATTGACGATATTTTTCCATTCAACTAACCTAATTAATCTAATTATTGGCGAGCTTTATGGTGGCGGTGGGGTGGATGTACATTTATTTCTCACCTAATACAAATCCAAATGACGCCCCCATTCATGCGATTCTCTTTCATTTTACTTGAAAAAAATCACAAAAAGAGCGAAATTATTGGAGATTTTGTCGGGCTTAATTACCTAATCCTAATCCTACCTCCTTCCTAATCCTCGCATTGCTTCCGTTCGCCGTTTTTTGAGCAATTATCGGAGGCTTTCGGAGGCATTGTCGTCATTTTAAAAAAACTGAAGGGTTGAGGACGGAGGGGCAGTTCGGTCATTTGGAGATAACAAATAAATTGTAGCGACGCGCGTATAAAACCAAAGAGGCGGTTGAAGCGTGGATCGTGGTCGGGGGAGCCTCCGGCATTTATGAGGGCGATGACGATGTTGGGTTCGCTTGGGAGCGCTCTCGATATTTTTTAAACGCGGCGGGAAATGACAGCAGTGGACCTGAATTCTTGTGAATGGACCAGAGTAACCTCGGGGGATATACCTAAAAAAAATTCAATTGAAACTGATAAAAATGGACAAAATGCCAATGGTGGAGATTTCTCGGATCCATCAGGGGGGGAGTGATGTTGACCGTTGACTCTTCAGTTACAAAACCATGTGCTATAAAATAAGGATAGAGAGTGTGACACATCGACTAGTTTCACTCCAAGAAAAATAAAAATGAAATACAATTATTATTCTAACTAAATAAAATAATTGGTATGTGTAGTGGCCAGTAGTGGGGCATAAATTAGTTAAAATAAAATTATATTCGAATTAATTCTTTATGATAATATTGGTTCTAGATTATAAATTACATAAAACTAATGTAATTTTATTTTCGTGGATATAATGCAAAGTGCGGCTAGAGCATTGAATGAGCTTGTTGCATGGATGCATGGTTGATGCATGGGTCTCCATTCAATAAAAAGCGTTACAAGTAAGAAGGCCTAAGCTCTCGATATATATAGTGGGATTAAATAATTTGACGATTTCTGCCATGCTGTGGTGACTGAAAAGTTCTTTTCTTGATGAATTCCACGGAATGGGACAGCAGAGAGATTCGAGGAAGGTGGAAGAGATTACATTTATTCTTTTAAAATAAGGTTTCAATAATGTATTAAATAAGAGAGTCCGATCTAATGATCTATGCGCACCGACAAAGCCATCTTTGAGACGATTTTGCATGGGACATTTTAATTAGGTAAGTTGTGCCTCTCTCTCTCTCTCTCTCTCTCTCTCTCTCTCTGATCTTGGTTGGTTCAATCTGGGTCTGACAGATGTGGAGTTGGTAACTGGATTAAAAATGGTCCACGTAAGTCATCTAATCAATAACTTAATCACACACCACGTATCTTTTACTCTCTTTTTCTTTTCTATTCTTTTTACTCCCATGACTCATCCTTTTACCTCACTACATTTTAATTCTTCAACATTTTCCCTTTTTTTCTTGTATTCTATTTGCAGTTAACTCTCAATTACAGATGTACCCTATTTTAATTACTTTAATTTAAAAATTCCTTCCCTCTCTTCGTTATTTTAAGTTGCCTATGTCTACAAAATTAAATCTCGCAAAGTATAACAATTATGCTCTTATTAACACAAGTGATTAGAAAATAGCATGTAAGATATTGTAACATCAACCACATCATTAGATAATCCTTTTAAGGTATTTAAAATTTCAATTATACTAAGATATATTGGCTGTGGGATCCCACTTTATATAGATTGCGTATTGATTTTTATATTTTTTATCTATTAAATCAGATTAATTCTTAATCTAGCCAGCTTACTAATGTTGTATTAGTTTATTGATTCATATACACAGGGTTCAGATTTATAACAATTCGGTTTAATTTGAAATTTCATTCAAGAGATTGATTAATTCTTTTAGTTGATTTTTAATATTTTAAACTAATTTTAACAATTTTTAACTTTATTTTTTTTTTTTTTGCTAACGTAGTTACGTGGGTGAAGTGGGTCAGAAAGAGCCAAAAAATGGAGGAGAATTGATGGAGTCTCACGGAGACACGGTGACATTCACACCTATTTATTTTGAGAAGTCCTTTTCTGAGACGGGCATCAAGTATTGAGTGTCAACTATCATCGCGTTCAGTCTCTCTTCTTTTATATACTTTTTCTATTCTATTCAATGTTTCTGCATTGGGTGGGCCATCGACCCATCCCTGTTTAGAAAAAAAAAATAATAATAACAGGAGAAGAAACAAAGAAGCAACGAAACCCGAAGGACAAAAATCACTGAAGGAGTCTTATTGGTGGAAGGAAGAAGCAACGAAAGATATTTCTTTATTACAAAGCAATTAATTTTATGTTTGGCTAGTTCTTGATCGAATTTAACACCACTCGTAACTAAAAATAGGACGGTACACTAGTAAATATTTAGAAAACACACCTTGAAAGGGTGAAAAAGTGGTCCCTAGTCCTTTTTCCACCATAAAAGCACCTTTTTTTTTTCTCGATTTCAAGTTCTAATAAAGGTTTATTATGCCACGGTTCTCTAATATTAATTTGTATGATGAAGCACGGCAATCGTCATTCAATATCTCCTTTATTTTCTGCTTTCATATCTTTCTTCGTTCCCATTTAATGTTATGGACGGGCCAATGGAGTTTGCGAGGCAAAGAAGCAACTAAGATACAAAAATCCACAAGGACGGTCTCCTGTCAGCTTCTAGACTCTAGGACAAGATTATTTTATATGGTGTTTGTTAATTAAAGAAAAATGTGTTTGAGAAGCAAGGTATCGATTTGTTTAGTCTCCTTCAAGATAGACTAATTTTAATTTCTCATCTACGACAAAAGTTTTGATGCCATGTTGTGTTTTTCTAAGATGAATAATTGGCAGTGTACCTAATATTTCCCAACTTGCTACAAGTCGTCACACCGGGCATGAAATGAAAAAATATATACCAAATAAGTTGTTGTTATTAATTAAATAAAATAGGAAAAGCACTCAAGGAAGATGACAAGAAACGGACCGTCGCCAACCATTTTTGACGTTGATTTGGCACCGTCTACGGCCGGTTTCGAGCTTATTCATCACCGGTTCCAACCCGCAGCTTTAAACCTTTGCTTTATTATTATTGGGTTTACCTTCTTCGACTAATCCATACTTAAGAGGCCAACTTAAGTCTTAAACGCACGCCAACGAAAAAGCTGACCCGGATAACACGGCCTCGTGCCCACGATCTTATACACGTTAACCCCACTTCCACGTTAGTAACTTAGTCCGCCCAAAAAGGCCGAACCGACTCAGAGGAGCCGGTCGTCTCCGTCAACGACACGTGTCGGTCATGCCGCTTACCGGACGCGTCTCTCGATAACGACGCGTGTCGGCCGTCCTCCGGCCAGCTGTCCGTCCTTCACGACGTTCGAGAGGCGACTCTTCCTTTTAAGCGCTTAAAGTTCCGCCGATTTACGTCCCACTCCCACTCAGTTGATCTACGGCGTATAGCGGATTCATCCACGGGCCCACCAGTGATCGACGTCGTCTGTTAACTTTGCGCTTTTATTTGACGGTGCGGGCGTCGTATTCGAGAGTGGATGGCGTAATGGTAAATAAAGGTAAAAGGAGGGTTGATTAGAAATAAAGGCATAATTATCTGACTCGTGCGGCTTCCTCGTCACCTTCAGGGGAGTGGTATCGGGAAGCCGGGTATGGGTCCGCCTTTTTCCGCAGTCTCACGAAACCACCACCGCCCTAGACTTCTTCCCTATATAAACGCCCTTGCCCTTGTTTCAATCGCTTCCATATTCATTCCCCTTGCAGCGAAACCAAAGGAAACCAAAGGTTGGTAGGAAAAGAAACCCTCGCAAGCCTCTTTTTCTTCTCTGTCGAAGACGATACAGGTGGTCTCTCTTCTTCTTCTTCCTCTCCTCTTTATTCTCCCCTCCTTCTGCTCTTTTTCCGTCTGCGATGGGAACGCAGGTTCTCAGATCTCAGGATTGTCTCAAATCGCCTTTCAATTCCAAATCGATGCGCGGTTTCCACCAGTCGCCGCCGCGTCCCGGCGGTAGGAGGAAGCGTCGGCAGAACGTTGACGTTGCGGCTCCGTCCGTCAAGTTCCCTAATCTCGTCATGGGACAGGTCACCATCCTGAAGCGTGGTGAGGGTTTGAAGAAGGCGGAGCCGGAGAAACCGGATCTGCCGGTGGATGTGCAGGTGAAAAAATCGGTGGCTTCCGCCCGTGTGTCGAAGCCCGTAGTTGTTGAGGAGAAGAAGCCGAAATTCCAGGCGGAGGATGCGGTTCTCTGCTCGACGGAGCGGCTGGGGCCGGAGCCTGATATGGTTCCCAAGCAGATCAGAATAACCGAGGCCAAATCGGTCGGTGTCGTTGAGCTTGTTTACGCTGGATCTGGGTTTGTTACATCGCCTGCTCCTAGCGCTCTCCCTCTCCCTGCTTTTTTCACTAGAGGTTGCCAAAAGAGCGGGAACAACGATCGAGCGACCAAGGATCTGCGCAGGCTCTTGGGGCTTGACATCATACAGTGAACGATCACCGTCTGGTTCAAAATTCTTCGATGGTTTTACCAGATGGAACCTTAGAGTAGTTCGCCTGCTGACGAATCTGTTCATAGACCTTGACGTCGGCCGGCAATTATGCTTTCTCACTCTTAGTTTTCACTAACGTTCCTTCATAATCAGTCTTTAATTCCGGTCTTTCTTTATTTTTTCAACAGAAAGATCCGGAAGGGAAGCTAATTAGCGGGGATGCGTTTTATGGGTCAGGTGTAGTTGGGGGTAGTATATTATCTAACTTAGTCTGTTGGTAGAAAATTGGTTGTGTAGTTGCGTGCGTTGTATAAACCCTTAGGTCTTCACATATGTTTTCCGACTGGTTTATGCCCTTTGAAGTTCATTTCTCCTAGATAAAGTCCATTACTTTTGTTAGCTGTTGGGTGTTTTTGTTTTTGGAAGGGTATCATGGGACTGCAGGTTTTAGAAAGCCCTTGTGGATTGATATTGTATGAACAATGAAATTAGTCGGGTCTAGATTTTAATATATCTATTTGCTTGTGGTGTTGAGTGCGTTGTATAAACCATTAGGTTTTCACATCTGTTTTCCGTCAGGTTTATGCCCTTTGAAGTTCATTTCTCCGAAAAATTTCATTACTTCTGTTTGCTGCTGGGTTCCTTTTGTTTTAGGAAAGGGTATCATGGGATTGTAATTTGTATAAATCCCTTGTGGATTGATATTGTATGAACAATGAAATTAGTCACTCTTGTTATTTATATATATCTTTTCGTCTTATTATGTGGTTCTGTTCAATTGCTTCAAAGTGGAAGCGGTGAAATTCTCTTTTGGCAGAGGGTTGAAAAGATTTATTTCAAAATGAGAATTTTGATTGGTGAAAGTAAAGTATTGTTGGCTGAAACAGAAGTTTGGGTCCCCATAGTATATCGGTCTAATGCAATTTGTTGCGCATCTGAAGAAATAGCTACCAATTTGGGGCTTAACTCGATGCCTTGTTTTCGTTCAGGTTTTTGAGGGGTTCAAATTATATTTAGGTAGCGTGTCTGGCTAAGTAGCAAGAATTAAAGCCGCTGCACTCATCAGGTATATCCATCAATTTGATCATTTGTGAAATTTAATGAGTGCAGAAGCTGTCATTAGATGCATCTCTCGGAGCTTAATTGACTATTGCAGGTCTGGCGGGGATCTTAATGCGATATAAAAATTTTCTGAAGATTGTTTGCGTTTTACTTATTTACCGGGGCCCTTGGTCGGGATGCCTTATTGTTGTTCTGTCGTGTAGCAGCAAGTGGCAAAGTGGTAGCGTAAAGGCATACTAGCAAAGGACATTGAAGCTTACAAGATTGGTGGTTCAAAATTGTTACGGCAAATCTTTTCTTCGACAAGTATGCGCATTGCACGTAAGGTTTGAAGATATTGATATGGAAATAAAAAAAATAAAAATTAAATACGAGATTTGAAGATATTAATATGGAAATGAAGATTATAGAAATTATAATAATATAGAAACTAATTTTGTGATTTTTTTCTCTTTGTTTTTTATTCAGTCTTCCGCTAAAAAATTCAGTATGTTTTGTTTATTATAGCCTTATAGCCAAGGGTCATTACGCTTTCTCTCTCTTTTATATTTATGGTTATTTTATTATGCTTTTGTTTGATAATTCTAAAGTATTTTCGATGAAAATTATTTATTATAATTTTATAAATTTTAACAGTAAATACTTAATTTTGTTGGCCGAAGATTAAGATTAGATTTAAACATTTTGGGTCGAAATTATTAAAATTTTAATTTTAATTTTTCAATTAATTTTAAAATATATTTTTATAATATCTTTAATATTGTGATCATGCTATATGATCATGTTTCAAGTGAAATAGACCATTGGTAATATTTCAGATAGTTTATTTATTTATTTTTCAAATACTTAAATAAATAATAATATTTATGTTTTATATTAATACTATTAATAAATAATTATATTTTTCATATTTTAATATATTTTTCTAAACTATTTATACTTATTACATTTGTTTCTTAACATATTTATGATAGATATCCATATTTATAATACTTAACCGAATTCTTAAGAGTGATACTTTGCATATCTCCGATGATGCAAGTGACGAACTTTTTATCTCTACTATTGGACTAGATTTCTCCATACAGATCCCTCGACCAGGCTGACCTCAAAGTCCCAATAATTCAATGCTTTTAACCCTGGTCAGCACTGATAATGGCCGCCATGAAAGATACCAACTATGAAACCATTGCTTGCGGAGGGAATTTGTTCATTTGATTACCACTAGGAAGTTCAGTTAATTTAGCTAAATTGAACCAGTTATTTTCAAACGGGTCCAAATTAATGGTTTGAAACATGTATGACGTAAGAAATCTATTATCCATCTTTCAGACATAAAAGAGACGCTAGCCTTTTGGCTTCTTCACATTCAAGCTTTTGTCAATCTCTTAGCTGACAAGAGTACTAAAATTTTTTTTTTGAGCAAACTCATCATCCACCACCTTCAATCTTGTGTACAACAAACTTATTTATGAAGTGAAAAGAAAAACCTTAGCACTGCAACAACACAATGAAAAGGTATAAAGCAACGTTCCTACAATGCTTGACAGAAACAAAGCAAGAACTGAAAAGCAACATGAAGTCTTCTTCGAGTTCTAGCCAGTGAGCCACTAGTCTTCATCATTATCTACGACAAAAAAAATGATTTGAATAAAGTTAACCTCTAATCTTAATGGAAAATAACCAAAATTTATCCAAATTATACGAAAGATAATTAGTAAAAAAATATCCTCCCTAAAGATTTTGGGGCTACTTTATAAGACAGTGATCAATCAAGTCAAACAATGTAAACACCTTGCATCATATCCCCCGTCAGTGATAGGATCTTTTATTATCTTTTGGTACGTCAACTTCATCTGTGGAGCTAAAGATCATCACAGGTTCCAAATTTAAGGTTTTTTATTTTTATTTAGGAAAGGCTAATTAGACATAAAACACAACCTTTGCCCCCCAGTGAGAATTGAAACCAAGACCTCACACCACAGTCAATGGGTAAGTAAAAAGACTATATCCCTTTGCAACCCATCATAAAATGAATAATAATAAGACAAGGAGTAAGGGATGAATATTGCGAAAATATAACAAGCTCGCCCCAAACAGTACACTTATGCATGACAATTATTGCTGAGATGGATGCAAATTAGTTTAATGAACTTACTTCATTTAGTTAAGTCAGCCTAGTTGCATAACAGATGCCAGTCAAGTCAAACTTGTTCATTCAAAAAGTTTTTTTTAAGTATTTTGAACTTTTTATTAAGAGTCAATCATGGCAGAACATAGTGGTACAACATAACATACATTCAGGCCTGCAAACTTACAAAGGTATACTATTTCAAACACTTAATGCATTCAATGTGAACCCTGCCATGGCCAAATTGTCAGCAACACTACATGCTGATCTGGGAACCTACATGCAGTCCTCCATTGTTATTTTTTTTGAAATGTAAAATCTGAATTCTTCAACAATTAGAATATCATTTTATTAGGATGGAATATTCTACATTGAGAAGGAAAAATATGTGAAGCCTGGCTTCAAGCCTCTAGATACAATTTTCCCCACAAAGAAGTGTTGATGGGTATAACCCCTGAGCTCTTCATACAATCTCCTAGTTCACAATGTCTCCAGAAAAAAAGTGTAATCTCCAAAAAGAATCCTTCATCCAACAGATCAAAATAGAAAAAAACATTTTCCAAAGACTAGAAATCAGGAGAAACATAATGAGTGAAGAATTGAATATATGGAGGGTACTGTTCTAAACTTTAGCTGAATCACATATTCTAATCAGAACCAAGATGAATTGGACATAAAAACATCTTCTACTGAAAGCTCATAATGATGGCAGGATGTCAGTTATGTTTGCACTGCATCTCAGGGGTGTGCAAGTTGGTCGTTAGCAGCTTTTCAGACATGTAACAAAACCCACCCCACTATATCTTGCTTCACGTGCTTTGGCTAGTGCAAATAAGATCCATTCAGAAAAGTTTCATATTAAGAAACGCAAGTTGTGATTCTTCCAAAGAAAGTCAGGATACCAGATGAGGAGGTATGAGTTTATGAAGAATATACTGCTTTTGATTCCACCTATTGGAGTTACAATGAAGTCAAGAAGCAGGTAATCCCAATTGCTTCAAGTATTTATGAAAAATGATGACAATGGCCATTGGTTCTGATGTTATCGAATTGCATTTCATAGATAAAAAGCATAATCTGGGAACTGGAAGAAGTTTACAATAATCCACAACAGGTTGGACAAGAAAGAAAATGGGATCTGTAGCTGTTTGGAGGTTTAAAGAATCAAGAAAAGAGAGCACTTTAATTGTCAAACATGATTGATTAACTAAGCACAAGGAACCAATGAAGTAGCCCAACAAAGTAGCAATGGATGTTGAAGGAAATTCTAAGTTTGTAATTGGATGGGAGACAAAGGAGGGGTCTGTCCCATGGCTCTTAAAAAGTATCTTTGATGAGGTGGCTGACTTGGTCAAAGAGGGAAAATAGTCTAGTTTAATGTACCCCATTCAGCTAATTCCCTTGCAGATAAGCTGGCTAAATCCGGGATCACAAGGACGCAAATCATAGCAACTCAGTGCATAGCAGATATTGTGTAGATGCCTAGACAGGCAGGAAAGTTAAAAGAGGCCTTGGCCTTGTACTATTACTGCTGTAACATTAGTGAACCAATAGTTTTAAACTCAATAAAAGCTTCATCATTTCAAAAAAAAAAAAATGAAGTAGCCCAACCTGCTTTCAGTACAACAGTTTAGCTTAATGAAGATGGCAAACATTGATATCATGATAACATTTTACATCTGTGGGCTTTAGACAGTAAAAAAGAAAGCATAATCCAGAAGCAATGAACCATGTTTCATGCATCATGATTGATACATAAATTACAACTCCCAAAACAAAGCCTTGTTCCAACTCTGTTATTACAGGCAACTAGACTCAGTTAATTGAGCCTTTTGGAACAAGCGCCACATGGGGTATTTTCTAGAATGAGGTGTTGGGTTCAACTGTACAAGTTCAGAATTGTAAGGGATGCCTACATTAAAACAACACACAAATATATTCACATTCATAACTTTCAAAAAAAAAATATATATATCCTCATCCATGCTCCTCATTTGTAAGTTTCATAGCTACATAAGTAATTGTCCAGCTTTGGCAATATTACCAGTTTTGGGTAGACGATTAACAAATACAGCCGCATTCTTTATACAAGTCTGCAATCAGCTATAATGTGTATGCTAATAATTTCGGAATCATTTGAACAATGCAAACCTACTCATAAGAATGGTAATATCAGGTACCATGTTACTGTATAACAATGCTTGCTACCTGAATTATTCCTGAACAACAAGCATTACGTACCATATCAGCTACCCAAAATCACTGTAGCACATTAGTTACTAAATGGGCTTAAATCTCGTCTGAATTGCCTGACACATGATATGTATCAGCAAAAGATAAAACATAATCACTCTATCACTCGAGAACCCATTGTGCCTACTTAGAATGTAGGTTCAACCACTAAATATGTATGAACCATAGGAGGCACCAAATTCCTGTACCCCATTTCACACACTGTTGCCTTTCTCAAAAGTCTAGAATGCGTTGCTGATATTTACATGCACCAGGAAGATGACAAATTTCGCTCCACTCTTAATAGGATGAGCCCAAGAGGAATTGGTTCCATATCAGATACCCAAATTCTAGTACCAAATTAGGTACACAGAAGGCCTTCTGTATAAGCTGATTATCATCAAACAAATTATGCTCCTACATGTCCTCTACAGTTAAATCAGTTGCCTTTTACATAAACTTGTTGATGGCAAGTCTATACTCCACGCATTGCTCATCTGTTCTGCCTTTCTAACTCATCCTAAATTTTTCCTTCCTTCGCAAAATGAATATAGTAATTGAAATATGGCAATGATTCCTTCAGCAGAACTAAAGAAAGGTTTTCCATTTTTGAACTGATAATCTTACTTCTAATGTTGAATTGGGCGCTGAAATTTTTCATAATTGAGAAAATACTTGGATAGGATTTCAGTTCAAGAATTCCTTCCACTAGCATATGCTTTCTAAAGAAAGATCAGAAGACAAAAGGCCTCCTGAATCCTTGGAAACGATTAAGTTGGCCTTAGTACATTTGGGATGACAACACAGTTGAATATGTCTGCAAAAGATGAAACCAATGACTCCACAAAACAGAGCTAGCTAGATTGTGATTTAAGATATTAAGTTTTTTACTTAGCATTAGGTAAATCCTAGAATTTTCAGTCCATGAAGGAATACATAGCTTGACATTCACCCATAATCTCTTTCATGACCTAATCAAGCTGATGTTTCACAAGTTCATCAGTTTTATCTTACTGGATTTTCACAAATGAATACTAACAAGTTGGAAGAATACCCAACATTTTCGTATCCATGATACTCCTTTGATGGTCAAATTGGACTATTTGACGGTTATTCTACTAAATTCTGCACTAACATCCCGAGCCATTCATAGCATTGCAGTTATCCCTACTTCGAACGAATAGCATCACATCCATTCGAGTGCCATCAAAGTGTTCCTAAATCGAAAAATATATTCTCTCTAATTCTAGCACTACCATCAGCCAGAAAAATACATGCTTCCCCTCTATCCTCATTCTATTGAGAGAATAAATGCACATGAAATAAAAAATCATCAAACATTTTTACAGGGGATCCACTTACCGAAGTATCTCTGCTCGTTGGCGGTCTTAGCCTTCGCCAGCATCTTATCGAGATCTACCTGCAGCTTCTCATCCCATTTGACTAATTGAGTCGTGAAAATTACCCCAAGGCCCATGCCCAGTACATGCTCCCAAGGGTCTGAAAAAAAATTCCGACGAGAAAAAACAAAGAAAGAAGTTTTACTACGACGGATGAAGAAAAAATAAGTCTTTGATCGCATATTGTATCTCTGTTGTTTTCCTAAACAATCTGGAAAGAAATCATACGTCTCATCAGGGGTAGCTTTCGAAGGGCATTAGAATACATCTGGGTGCCCAGACCCAACAGAGCGCCGATGAGGGTCGCACTCGCCGGCATCGCTTCCTTTCTCGTCCCGTCTCTTTGCCAAGTCTGGTTTGTACTCTCCAGACTCCTTTCAGTTCTCCCAGAAGAAGAGGTCGAGGCGGAGCTCTCTATCGGGCTTGTAGTGTGTACCGTAGGGTGGTGTACAATATGTCTGTAGCAGCTCGTTCACACGCGTGACAACATCTCACGTGCGTGCCCTCTTGCTCGGTTGCTCTGGAGCTCATTTTTTTTATAACAAAAGAATTCAAGTATTTTTTCATCTTTTACAATAAATTTCTGATTAGTTTCGGTGGATTATTACTTTAAAATTAAACAGTATATTTTAACAGTTAACTTTATAATGATGTCACAAATGTGTGGAAAATTATGTTTTAATATGTTACTTTACTATAATTTACTCAAAGTCAAAATAGATATTTCATATCATAAGTCGCATTTAATTCGAGGATAATAGGGTGTTCTAACTTCTAAACAATATTTTATAATTTATGGTTATCTCTTTTATTAGTGGAGCACGGACAAAGGGTCGCATCTCGTAGATTTTCAGGAAGAACAAACTTGTAATTCTAATTATTATTCACAGAGAGATGGATTTTCCTCATTTTTAAGAAACTGATGAGCTGATCCAGATAGAAAAGAGGTATATTGAGTTACAACATCCTTATTCATCCTATAGCAGGCCTGAAGAGTCAGTCACACTGCCCCGGGAGAAACGTCTTTCTTTTTTTTCACAGGGACTGAATTCCCCGATCACACCCCCTTCCAGAATCAGGCATCAATTTCTTCCAGAACCAGTGTTTTCTCCAGAGGAGGACCATCTCTTCAATGGGAACGCCCTTGGTCTCCGGCAGGAAGAGGTAGACGAAGAGGGTCATCACCGTGATCCACCCGGCGAAGAAGATGAAAATCCCAAACTTGAAGGAGCAGAGCATGGAGAGGAAAGCCTGGGCGATGGCGAAGGTGAAGAGGAGGTTGACGGAGACGGTTATGCTCTGTCCCGCCGATCGGGTCTCCAGGGGGAATATCTCGCTCGGTACCGTCCATCCCAGAGGACCCCACGACCATCCAAATGCGGCCACGAATAAGCAGATGAGGACGACCACCAGCACCGAGTAGCCCTTGCTGAGTTCTTTGTCCGTCCCGAATTTCAGACCCAGAATCACTGCTATTACGACCTGTTATTCAAGCAAATCATACCCAATTAAATTCCTTGAAGGAAGGAATAATTGCAACGAACGTTATGATCGGCAAAATTTTTTTTTTTTTTTTTAAAAAACCTGGCACATTATCATCTGAACTCCTCCGACGATCAGTAGAATTCTCCGGCCCAGCCTATCGACGGTGGCGATGGAGACGAGGGTGGAGAGAGCGAGAACGGCGCCGGTCATGACGGAGGAGTAGAGCGAAGCGTTTCCTCCGAAGCCCATGCTCTGGAACAAGACGGGAGCGTAGAAGAGGATTGAATTGATGCCCGTCAGGATTTGAAAAGTGGGCATGAAAATCGCCATCACGAGCTGCGGCCGGTTCCTCATCTCCAGAATGTTGCGAAAAGGGTGTTGGATCGAGTTCGCGAACTCGCTCGCTTCGATCATGTCCTGGAACTCGGCGTCGACGTCGCGGGTGCCTCGGATCTTTTCGAGAACCCTTCGCCCCTCCTCTGTTTTCCCCTGTTCGACGAGGCTGTTGGGAGTCTCCGCGAGGAGGAAGCCGCCGGCGGTCATCAATATCGCCGGGGCGGCGGCGAGGCCGAGGGAGAGACGCCATCCCCATGGATTCAGCTTCTCCGTGCCGTAGTTGATCATGTTGGCGGTGAAGATGCCGAGGGTGGTGGCGAGCTGAAACATCATGTTCAGGGCTCCCCGGAGGTGCGCCGGCGCCATCTCCGACAGGTACAGAGGCACAGCCTTTTGGAGAGAACATATATGGGGTTGTATTTATATATTCCGGGCAAAATTTCAGAGATTCAATTCCGTATTCATTATCACAGTACTCTCTTTGAATTGAACTGAAACATGAGTTGAACCGATCAAATAAATGCAGAAGAAAGAAGAAGAAGAAGAAGGCTTCCTTCTTTTTTTTTTTTTTTTTTTTTTAACACTAAAGTAGAAAAAGATAACACTTTTATGGAGACAAAGCATAGTGGGTTCATTTAAAAAGGAGGTTCGGTCGGCATCGCTTTCGCGAAAAGCCTATCAAAGTGGGAGATTCAGGATATCTATCGCTCTGATACGAGGACGATACATTAACCCAAAAGCTATCTGGTAAAGATCATACGCGACGACGACGACGACGACGACCAAATTAATGGCGGTACGAAGATCGTCGAAGCGGGTTATCAGTTTGTTGGCCGTCGCTGAAGCCATGAAGCTGCTGACGGAGTTTTGAAGACATTTTCAGCCTCGGATTTACAGTTTACAGTAACGCAACGCTAAACTGTTTTAGGTTTCTTTGAATGTTTCAATCATCGAGTCCTCATCATGAGCCTTAAAGATAAGATTTGGGAAGCCACGAAGCTTTATTTCTTTTCATCATTAAGAGCACTTGCATGATTTTTTAATCCAGAAAAGAATCAACAACGAAAATTAATAAAATATTCACAGTCAAAACAACGAGTCAGAGAGAAATCCTTCCAAAAAAGAGGATAAACGTACCTGGTTTCCAAAACCAATTCCAACTCCGAGCATGATCCGACCCAAAAGGAGCATTGCCAAGTTAACAGCGGCCGCGTTGAGAATTGCTCCGACGAGAAAGCTAATCCCACCGCAGATGATACTCGTCCGGCGACCGTAATTTCTTGTGACAGGGGAAGCGCCCAGAGAAGCCACGAGGCCGGCGAGATAAAGAGAAGAAGTAAACGCGGCGAGCCCCTGATCGTTGTATTTACAGTAATTGTTCTCGGAGGAGTGGTTCTTCTTCTTGTAAACGGACGGGAAGAACTCCTCCAGAAACGGATCCATGGATGTCACCCCACCTGTTCAATTCCATCACCTCCGTATAATTACGAAGAAATTCCAAATCAAACCCAAAAGGGGAACATGAGGGCAAATCGCCGAGCTATAATTCAATAACCCGGAAAAAAAAAGAGCCGGGGATTAGGATTACCGGAGATTCCGATATCGTAACCGAAGATGGCGCCGCCGACGGCAGCGACGGTGCAAGCCATAACGACGAACAGGGTCACCTTCCCCTTGTATCCCCTGCTCTCTCCTTGGCCACACCTCCCGGAGCAAAAGATCCCCCGGCCATTTTCTCGCAATCGCCCCAAGAAGAAATCTCACGGTACTAATTAAGAAGATGAAGCTTCACTGCTAAACAGCAATGAAACAGAAACAAAAAATGTCAGAGAGAAAAAGAAAAAACGTTGCACCCTTGTGTGATTCAGAGCTTCAGCCTGTCGATTAGTGGGCCAACTGATATCTGCAGGTTTGTAAAGGATCATTAGGCACGGCTTCCGGTTACTATCTACGTTTCATGATCAAAGGCGAATGCATGTTTGGGAGGAATCTTTGAGTAACCATCTCTCTCAAACTATAAATCGATCGCCATGAATTGTGCGCGTCATCCATACTGGTTTTCCCTTTATCCTAATCTCAACTGTCTGTGAATCCTTTTTTTTTTTTTTTTTACTTGAAGTTGTTAAAAACTCAAATCCTATTTAATCCGAGGATTGTCATGTTATGGAAAAGATCTGGGCGTATGGGACGACTCTGCCGTTATGGTAGGGCCTGTCTGGTCACTGTTCGCTCGCTGATCTACATACGGTTGACAGTATCTAATCCCTTTTAAAACAGAATAAGGCTGTTGGTGGTGCCTGCAACATGTTATGCAACAGCTAATACATTTACTAAATGCATCCGAAGACCTTATTCCTTGCGTTCTGATCAGGAATTTGGCACTCGGGCCAAGTTGACTCGTAACAATATTAATGTGGGTCGTTTAGGTTAATGATCTATAAAAATAGAATAATGCTAGTTGCACTTAGTCCACATAATTGTTAATCTAAATTATTGATGCCTAAGGTTTATCATCTAGAAAAAAGAATTTTATAATAAAAAAATATTTTTAAGAACTTAAATTAACATGTATATCGCCGCTGAGTGCATCTAGCATTACTCATAAAAATATGGTTGATGTACGTACCAAATTTTGGATTTGGGTCCTCGTCTGTTTCCTTGTTTAATTGGGCCGCTTAATTATGAGGTCCATTAAACAAGCCCATTTATGCAGGTGGTCAAATTTTATTAGAAACTAGGGCCCTGAGAATACATGCATGCATCAAGGACTTTGATTATCCGTAATTTGGTCCAATGACGTTATAGGACTTTCACTTATTTTCGATATCTTCGACTACTCTGAGTAATATATACGAGACCTAACTTCTGTATGAATTGTGATGGACGCCCAATTATTATCAGCAACAGACACCTTAAATGAAGCAATATATATTGTCTAATTTATGGTCTTTTAAAGGGAAATATTTTTTGGTATTTTGAAGCTGGGAAATAAAAAATCTGGTACAATATGTGATATATTTTGATCTTTCTTCATTAATTCAAAACGAGATTTTGGTCATTAATTGATCTTTCAAATCAATATTCAAGGAGGATTAAGTTCTCACCATGGCTGAATTTGAAATTGTGGTACATGCAATCTATTTCCTCCCCAGAAGGCATTTAGGACAGGCCGAGAAGAAGAAGAAGAAGTGGAAAACGAAGTTTTGTGAGTGTTAAATATTAATTAATATCCTGTTCGCAAGCTTCGCATAATCGAACGTACTAATTGGAATGGTTAATTTCTTTTTCCTCGTTACTGTTGTTCATCTGACTCTCTGAGTACTAGTTTTATATATACTACACGGAAGACAAAGCATCAACTTGGAAAAGAGTGATCGATCGACAATATTAATTGTAAGGGCACCACCAATATTGAAGGATGAAACTAACAAATTAGGGACTGACATCGTGGGGTTTTACTGAGAGATCGACCACTTCATGATAACTAAGAAAACTTACAAAACCCCAAGAAACATTATTAGAATAGGGATTTTGGTTTGGATAATTCCTAGGATTCATATACCTCTATCGATCGTCTTCAGATCATATTAATATTTAGGTTTGCCGTGTTTTCCAGTCAAGGCCACGCGGTTTCACATTTTAGACTAAGATGGTCAAATTAGTAAAGCGTTCGTGTATAATTTGATCGATTATACTTCATGGGGGAAAATATATATATCATTGAAAAAGACGACTTGACTCCATGCAGTACTTCTCACCCAGTGCTCTCCTCGATCCGCTTGCACCGGCCCGATATATTTCATGATAATTGAGATGATGTTCGCGCTCGATCTGTTGACTTTGATCAGCGTCTGTTTTGTGTGACACCATTAAAGCTAGTTGGCTGTAATTAGCAAAAATATATATTATGTATAAACATGCAATATCAATATGTGGTGACGGAATCTGCAGAACATAAGTATATATATATATATATAGCAAGACGATGTTGACACAGCAGCAGTAATATATATATATATTATATCCATGAATATGATCCAATATGATCAAAACTGTCTGATGGAGGATTTTGTTTCCCTTTATAGGAGACTAGTACTATTAATAAGAATCGGAAGGACGCTGTGACGGGACAGAAAAGATATAGAAAAATATTTATCTCAAGCTTCATTATTCTTCCTCTTCTCTTTATTTTCCTTCGTCCAAGTCGTATCCCATTCTTCTCTTCGGATCCCTACGAATTCAGTTTCCTGTTCGTTGCTGCATCATTGTCTTACTGTTTGATGCGATAAAATTTAGTTTCAATCCAATGCTCTGATCAATGATGTCATGTCAACCAAAGAAAAAGTCATTCTCCCAGGTCGATCCTTAATATATACAATATGAATAATCTTACACATAGTATTATTTTAATGCCCTTAATTTTTGCATTAAAATAATGCTACCGTGGATATAACATTACTTATATAATGCATTGTGATCAGATCATAAAGGGAATCAAATGAAGGTACGTAAAGTCAAGTACTGATCACAACATGCCATCATATGTGGACCGCAACTATTTTTGGAATATATTGCTCTGGAAGATGGAGAATTTTAAGGCGGCCTAGACTCCTAAGAAAGACATTACGACACAATATTCTACTATATCTCATGAAAAACGCAAGTCAATGAAGAAAGAGAGAAACTGATACTTACTCATTGATCAATATATAATTAAGAAGCTTTAGCGAAGAGTACTTTTTGGTCGTCCCACATGTCTGTTGACCAATAATGGTAAGCTTAATTAATTTGGTTCCCGGCACCTGAGCTCTTCATTATTAACTAATGCCCTGCAGACTTTTGTTGGCAAAATGAGACCACTGCACCATATGATTAATCAAATACATGTATCAGTTATATATTGGAACATGCATGCATGGGACCCAGATTAATTGGCACGTGAGTTCCCACTTTAGAATCAGGAATATTTGGGTCTTTTGATCTATATCATGTTGTCTGTTTTCACAAGTACTCATATCTTGAAAATTGTCGTTAGAGGCTGCACTACTAATTGTGATCACGTTTTCCACAACAGGCTGCTAAGTATTTTATCATAGTGAGCTTCTAAAGAGTCGGAGCAATTAGAAAATGAATGCGGATAGAATATTATTAACTAGAAATTAGCGGATCTCATTTGATACGAGCCATCGAAACGGCTTCCAAAGACATTCGAGATATTGGGTCTTACTTTAAATTGCCCAAGCAACTGTAAAGCAAGCTATATATATATATATAGAATCACATACTGCCATATATATAATTATAGTTAGACTAAAAGCAAAAACAGTTGACGCTATATATTTCTTTGAAAAAATAATTAGTAGAAAGCATTCATCTAGATATTCTGAAGGACCATAAAGTAAAAAAAAATTGTCCCTTAATAGTTTATAAGATCATAAAACTAGCTAGCTTAATGCTAGCTACCTTAATTTTCTATTAATTAAAGTCTAAGATAGCTAGCTAGCTTAATTAGTTCCTGATTATATTTTTAATGTTCCAATATAAAGTTTGTATTATAAATATTAAGTTACTCAGTTAACAGTGCCATGTGATCTTGATATAAAGTAATTAATGACGTACGTGCTTAATATATTGCTTAATATTCTAGTCGTACGTAGCTTCTGGTCATTGAGATTTAATTCTCTCGATCAGTGATTTTTACCACATTCATAAAAGATACTTAACATGTTATCACACGTGATGGAACTGATCTGAATATTTAAAGGTGGAAATTAACGTGCATCGTGGGAATATTTTAAACTGAAGAGGAGTGCCTTAAGCATACATATATACATATTTTATGTATATATAATAATATATAGTACGTCTCATCAATTTTTTTTTTTTTTACTTTTTGAAAGCTGTCTTATAAAAATCGAATTGGTTGTCGACCCGTGGAGCTTTTGATCGTGATTCAACTAGTTCAAGCCGGCCGTGGTTCATCAGGTTCAACCGGTAAGAATTGTATCTCATTAAAAAAAAATCATAATAAGATTTTTATATAAAAAAAAGTATAAAAATATAAAATCTATTAAAAATGCTAAAAAAGTAAGTAGACCGGTTCAAACGATCTGGTCTGATTCATGGTTCAACAGTTGAACCACTAAACCGGCCAATAAACTAATTTTTTACCATTTAGGGTTTTTGTGCAAACCGAACCGCTCAAAGCCATTAAACTTGATCAAGCCAGCCAGGTCGGTTTAGTTTTTAAAACACAAGTTGAAAACTTGAAAGTTTTGAATTCAGAAAGGGATGGCGCGCCATGCTTATATGATGCCACCTGAAACCTAATTACTCTCAAATATCCAGCATCGAGAAGAGCTAGTAGTACTTTGGTCACCGTAAGCATATCACCACTCCATATAAAAACGGTGTACATATTTATTCTGCAAATTACATTACTTCGTCTGCTGTTTTTTTATATATATATATATATATATATATATATATATATATATCAGCTAGTCAGCTCCAAATATCAATGCCATAATTACTGTAATTCTCATGCGTCCAAAGATCATCCTCATGATGTATGTCCTGAACGTGAGGCATTTCATGTTGATCAGGCTCCATGATCATGAGGCCTTCGGACCAGTAGGTATCACACAACTCCGGCACAATAAAATTGTCTGAAAGATCATACACATGCAAGTTATGATTTTCCTCCAAATACCAAATATTGGAGCCGATGGAATTAGAGAAATTCCCGTCAGATTCTTCTTGCGAGGATTTGTAGCCTGGACTCTCCAAAATCGACCCCAGCTTGTTTTCACAGTGAATTACATCCAGCACGTTCGAGTTAGATAATTTGTGAGATATCTCTGTCAAGTTATTGGGAGTAAACATGGGCGTTTTCGCGGAGGAGCCTTTGGAATCTTCGGCAGTGCTACTTACAGAATTTATCTGCAGTACTCTTTTCTTGAGATAGGTGTGCCACACATTTTTTATTTCGTTGTCTGTGCGCCCTGGTAGTTTTGCTGCAATTGCAGACCAGCTGCGGAAAAGAAGATGATAAAGAAAGATTAGTTTATAAATTCGATCACGAACATGCATGCATGTGAGGAATATATAGCTCTGATCTTCTCTTCTCATCGATCAGGAATCAAGCCACTGATCATGTGATCAGCAATTAACCTATCATGGAGATTGTTATTGATGCTCCAAACATATATGCTTGAATCGACAATCAAATTTCAGCAATTAATATGGCTGAATTCCAAAGCAGCTGGTTTCCATTGTTCCAAAATTGCAAATTAATGATCTGAAAAGAATTAGTTGCATTTATCGTATATATTAATCACCTGTTTCCAAGCTTGGCGTGTAAGTTGATGATGGTTTCTTCTTCTTCCTTGGTGTAGTTCCCTCGTTTGACATTCGGGTTCAAGTAGTTGGTCCACCTGAATCTGCAGCTTTTCCCACATCTCGCCAGACCTGATGATCGATCACAAGAAAAGGCTCCAGTTAATTAGATATATATCAGTTTCTGCAGTAGTACTGCTGTCAAACATATTATAGATCATTAATGTTGGCCACCGCACTTAAATCTCAATCATCATCAGTACTTATGTTGTACTCTCTTGCTTTCAGAAGTGCTGAAAGGGCCGGGCTCCAGGTACAGATCTGAACTCCGCGCACCCTCATGGCCGCATAGAGTACTAGCTAGCTAGCTTATCCCCCCGGATGATCTTCTTATCATCTGGGCCGGGTTAATTAATTTTTAATTCCAAAAGGAAGAACGATTTGATATATAGCTAGACTAGCTAGGGAACAAATGAAACAATATGAAAGAAGGACGTAGTACTAGTACTACTGCCGGTAATTAACCAGGTATAGCAATTGATTGAGTGTTTATATTAGTAAATATTACCTGCACGTTTCGAGAGGGTACGCCAGTTTCCATGGCCGTGTCTGAGGACGAAGTTTTTCAAGATCCGATCTTCTTCCTCAGTCCAGGCTCCCTTTCTCAAACCCAACTTCTCACAGCAGGGAACTCTCACCATCTTGTAAATTGATTAATTGGGATGATGAACACCACTAGCTAGGCAGCAGCTCTTCTCTTCAAAGTAGTCTCCTGAGATATATCAGTGGTACCTACTGATAATATTTATACCCCGCGCCGAAGAATTGATTCCAAATTAGAAGAGCTGAAGAGTGATCTGCCGTAGCATACTGAACAACTGGCCCCCAGATATACGATGGTCCCAGGAAGCATCTATTTTCGACACCAATATAATTATGAGACTTGACTGACTTTACTCTGGAAGAAGCCAAGAAGGAGATATACAGAACGTATAAGGAATTAATTAATCCCGAACTCGTATAAGAACCACTAAAATAAAACTCCATTGCCCACCCAGCAAGGCGAATGACGTCACGTGCGGTCAAACCGGTCAAGAAATCATAAATGGCAGATCTATCAGGAGATTAGACGAGTAAGGACAAGCCCGGCCTGACCCCTTTGACGAACACCACCACGATCGGACAATAAAACAGAGATGGGATTCTTAATTTCCGAGGTTTCACATCTTCTAAACATGTCTGATATGGACCCTGCTCTGTTGTCTCTCGACAACAAAAATTGACTTCCGTCGATTCCTCTCTCCACGCACGTTTTAAAATCTGAAAAATATATATGACGATCAGAGCTTTCTGTCTTGGGTACGTATCATGCACATATATTCCATTCATCCTCTCTGTCCGGTGATATTAAGTTACAGAATAAAATTAACCAAATGAGTCAAAATTACAAATCCGCCCTCGATCTGGATGTGTCGTCGATCCATATATAATCAGGATAATTCTCTTAATTAATTTGCTGCAGCAACTTCTTCAGAAAACGACTTTAATTTCTTGGGACGCGGTAGCGACGATCAAATTAAGATTGACTATTTTTTAGCAGCTCGAACTGGGAGATCAGTAATTATACGTAGATAGGTTTTATTACTTCTTTCAGTTCTGGATCAGATGAGTACTGTTGAAGTCTTCGTTCAACAGCTTGCGGTCTTGTTGTGACATATAATACAATGAAACTTTGATTTTTTGTCAACTAAAATTAAAAAAGGGGAAAAGCTAGGAGACAAGGGTTCTTAATTCGTCAAGGCTGAAGGCACACCGACCACGGGGACTGTGTGACTGAGCTACCACTAGACGATTAATTGACCCAGAATAAAATGAACACGTTAACGAGAATTCAATTACTTTGATATGTAGGTAATCATATATGTATCAGAATATGTAAAAGACCGGAGATCCTTACCAATATTATTAGTCTTGGTTAAATGTTATTAATCAAGACTTGAAGTCACATTTCATACTGGTCAAATATCATGCACGGAAATTATAAAGGTTCCACTTTCTTCAATTGTACAACAAAATTCGATTTGTGAACTTCAACCCTAAGAAACAGGACAAATTCAAAATAAATTGGGAAAATATAATATTTTCTTAATAACCCTAATAAAAGTAAAAATAAAAATGAAGAGAAGAAAAAACATCTAAGTAATGTGAAATGTTGTGACCCTCGATCTTTGCACATTTTGCAACCTCATGTATTGTTTTGCTGTGATAAACAAAGACACCATTGTTTGCTCAGTTCGGGTCCTCTAAAACTGTTTTGCTGTGATAAATGAAGCTCCAATTGAGAGCAGACATATGGCATATATATTGTTGACCATGAATTGCTCCTCTACCAATTGAGCTATTTCAAACTTAAAAACTAATTTAGCATATAACAGTAATCATTCAGAAGGACTTCATCCTTGCAGTTACCATAAGCTTAATGATCAGATGTCATGTTAACCAACAAAAGTTACTTAAAGAGATCAATTTGCTGTACATCTACTTTTCAATGGCCAGGTATCTCAGGTCTCTCATATCATATACAATGATTGCTATGGACTTCCCTTTAGAAACATTGGCAACACCATTCCACACAGAGATGGTGAGATCAGAGTCCTGTTTACAACAACAATCCTAAGAGCTCAACTTTGCAAGTCTTTGTCTCGAAGAGTACTTTTGATGCAAATGAACATTCACCCACACTAGCAAGTCCCTCCACCACTCGTTGTCTGGCAACTATAAAAGGAATGAACCCTCTGATCTCCATCATCTCCATCACCACCTCTGGAGCCAACAAGAACTCTTCACTATTCATATACCCTTGCCTCAAACCTTTGAAATCCCACCTCAACTCCACACTTCTCTACACCCACTACAACTTCAGTAGTGCTGATACGAGAGGTTAGGGCGAATTAGAAGCTGTTGGAGATCTGAGCTCCATCCATGGGGAATTTTAAAGCGAAGTCAACGATCTTCACCAGATTCTCATATCATCTTCAGTCACTCCTAATTTTCCTCTTCCAGATTTCTTTCATCTTGATTTTCATCATCCAGAATTCATTCATCCTGATTTTCCTCATCAAAGGATTCTTGACAGAAGATATCCGTCATACAACTCATCTTAACAGAAATCACTGTTTTATATTCAAACTCTTTCCATTCATGTAATCTCTTGCCAATCGTATCATATATATTGTAGTCTATAAATATTGTAATAGTTGTATCAATAAGATTTTTGAGTTACATTCAGAAATTATTCTTTGTACATGGTATTAGAGCCTCCACACCTGGGCAAATGGAAACTTCTTCTTCCTTTGCTACAGCTCCTGCTTATGCCAATACTTTTCATCTTGGCCCACCATATGGCAGTTTCACCCTCACTATTTCAAGCATCAATAACCGTCTCTTTGAAACTTGACTGCACCAATTATCTTTTATGGCGATCTCAATTCCTCCCTGTAATACATAGCCAGGGCGTGATGAGGTTCCTCGACGGCAGCATACATGCACCACCACAGCAACTAACAAATCCATATTGTGCTCCAGTTCCAAACCTGTCATACAAAGCCTGGTTTGACATCGGTCAAACCCTTTACCAAAATTCGCCAATCAGATTGTCTGAGCCAATCATAAATTCCACTGTGCCTTCTCCTGCGTCTTCAGCCCGTCCACCAAATTCACAATCTCCTTGCCCATTACTTTTCCCGGTTACTCAGAATTCTTCACTACCTCCAAGTGTTGTCGCTTCTCTGTCTACTCTTCATATGGTAACCCGATCGCGTATAGGCACTCTTAAACCCAGTCCTTAATACTTTTACCACTGGATCTTTTCTGGATACCCCAACCTGCTATTCTCAAGCCACTAAAATTCCTCATTGGCATGTTGCCATGACCGATGAAATATATGCCTTATTAGCCATTAATACATGGACTTTGGTCCCCTTCCTCAAGGTTGCTCACCCAATGGCTGTAAGCGGATTTCTCGTACTAAACAACATTCAGATGGCTCCATTGAAAGACATAAAGCCAGGCTAGTCGGCAAAGGCTTCAATCAGCAAGAGGGTATTGACTTATTTGATACCTTCAGCCCAGTTGTCATACCGATGACAATCTAATTAATATTAAGCTTTATGCTTACGTACAATTGGGACGTTGAAAAGTTAGAAGTCCAAAATGCTTTTCTACATGGGCGAGTTACAAGAAGAGGTGTACATAAATCAACCTCTTGGATTCCATGATCAAACACGACTCGATTTTGTCTGCCGCCTTAACCGGTCTTTATACGATCTCAAGCAATCTCCAAGGGATTGGTCTTTAAAATTTAAAACCATCCTAACAGATCTGGGTTTTAAACGTTAATGAGTAGATAACTCCTTGTTTTATCTCTACGATGGTACTACAATACTGTTTCTTTTAATATATGTCAACGACGCCATGCTGATATCAAACAGTTGAACTTCATCAGCCAAAATTCATCAGTCTAGAGTCAATCAGGTATGTCAGTCTCAACAAAAACCAACTAAGGTGCACTGGGGAACTGTCAAACGAATTTTACGATATATACATGGGACTCTGAACTATGGTGTCATCTTGTATCGAATAGATCTTTGATGCCGACTGGGCCAGAAATACAGATGATTGCCGTTCCACCACTGGTTTATGCATATTCTTGGGTGACAATTTACTATCCTGGAGTTCTAAGAAACAAGCAACAATATAACGATCCAGCACCGAAGCTGAGTATCGTGCGCTGGCCATGGCTGCCTCTGAAATCTCGTGGTTACTTGAATTATAGAAAGAATTTTGTTTTCACATCATTCATCAACCCACTATATGGTGTGACAATCTATCAGCCACATATATAGTTGTCAATCTGGTCTTCCACGCCAAAACCAAGCATATAAAACTTGACTATTATTTTGTGCATGAAAGGATTGCTCAAAGTTGCCTTCGAGTCAAGTACATTTCAATCGTTGATCAACTTGCTGATGTCTTTACCAAAGGACTCTGTCGTCACAACATCAACGTTTTTGTACCAAATTAACTAGTTCGCCAAACAACCACATTTGCAGGGGAATGTAAACAAAGTCAACGATCTTCCCTGGATTCTCTTTTCTTCTTGAGTCGCTCCTGATTTTCCTCATCCAGATTTCACTCATCCTGATTTTCCTCATCAAAGGATTCTCGGAATAAGATATCCGTCATACAACTCATCCCAACAGAAATTATTCATTTCAAATCAAACTCTTTCCATTCATGTAATCTTTTGCCAATCATTCATGTGTTGTAGCCTATAAATACTATAATATTGGTATCAATAAAATCGTCAAGTTACATTCAGAAAGTATTCTTCATA
Organism: Aristolochia contorta; assembly: GCA_022405105.1. Lineage (NCBI taxonomy): Eukaryota > Viridiplantae > Streptophyta > Magnoliopsida > Piperales > Aristolochiaceae > Aristolochia > Aristolochia contorta. Next base: position 4,547,907 of record CM039666.1, on the reverse strand, counting down.
CAGAATTTATAGCTGATTACTTCAAATCCTTAAGTAAGTAGTTCCCTCCTCCTGTAATATTATTAGTTTTCATGCACTAGTAAAAATACGTATTTTAATGGGGTTTTTTTATTACAACCACTGGCGGAAATGAAGTTTTACTGGCGGTTTTGGACAAAACCCCCGACATTTGTGCTTGACCAGGGTAACCCCCGTTAATAAATTTTTACTGTCGATTTTGGATAAAACCCCTAGTAAAGCATACTTAAACCGAGGGGTTTGGTCTACACCTCCGGTAAATGTGTTTTAAACAGGGGGCTTTGGTCTACATCCCCGGTAAATGTGTTTTAAACCGGTGTAAACCATAACCCCCGGAATAGATTTTTTCCCTAAGGGTTTCCAATTTCACCCCTGCGATTTAGGGCTCGAAACCAGAAGCGTCTCTGTCCTAGATCGCTGTCCCAAATCGCCAGAATTGTCGTTGCCGTGTGTCACTGTTACGGCCAACACCAGTGTGCAGTGGCCGTTCCCTGAATCCCGAGAATCCTTCCTCCCTGCTCCCTGATTTCTTCGTCACCGTCGTCGCTGTCCCCGCCATTGCTGTCGTCGGCGTTGCCACTGCCGCTGCCATTGCCGTTGTCATCGCTGCCGCCACGTTTGCCATTGTCGTTGTTACCGTCGACTTCGCCGTAGCCATGTCGCGTTGCCGCTGCCTTCACTGTCAATGTCGCATGAGGTTAGTATGTTACTTTTCTCTGTATCTCTCTCTCTCTCTGTCTCTCTCTCTGTTTCAGCATCTGGTCATCACATCCTTGTTTTGGGGGTTCATTGTTGTTTGATTAGCCATTAAGTGATGGTATAAGCTAGAGACCATAACCGAAGCTATCTTTTGGGCCAAAGAGTTCGTTTTAGCTATTGATTGATGGCCTAATTTTATTTTATATCTTTGTAACTTTGCAATATTTAGTTTTCATTCAATTTAGTTGTGTACCTTTTCTAGACTTTTATCTCTACATATTCACGCTAACTAAAACTTGACTGGGTAAGGGACCTGAGGGTTGATTTAAAAAGAAATTTTTTGCATCATAATAAATCTTATAAGTAAAGAGTGGACACTAAAATGGATTCTAATATGGTCACCCCTTGTTTGACTGAACTGACCTTCTCATGGGTTGGTGTGAGTCTCGATTTTTAAAAAAATTGGCCGAAGAACAATTCAGATTTAGAAGGCAGTGTTAAAAACTCTGATCATCATCATTTTCACAGTCTAGAGTTGGTGATTGTTACTAAAATACTAGGTAACCAACCGAGAGTTTTACTATCTGCTTGGTAACCAATCGAAAGTTTTACTATCTGCCTTACTGTTCTTAAGTACTCATATAGGACTCATATTGAAAGTGATACGTTACACTTTGAATTCCTTTGTTAAAGTCACAGTATTGGCCTCCCACTTCAATAGGGTTTAGATGATCAATAATATAAGATGTTTTAAATAGAACCTACAAAAAAAAACCTGACCATGTGCATCACTGATTGAGTGGCTCCCTTTAGAAGAACACCAAATATTGTTCAAAATATTATGTACAATTGGGTACCTTATGTAAAGCAACGGGCTGAGAATAGAGTTTGACTGAAGGAGAGGGTGGTGGGACGTCCTCCCTCTGCTGAGTTGCACAGTCCCTTAAGTGAACTAGTCATTGAGTTAAGTAGGCTGGGTATTTATTTAGGAAGTGTCAATTGTAGGTAGGCCACCTGGTTTTTCATTGGTCTATCTATCAATAATATCAGACCTAGTGGAGGACCAAGTTTTTCTATAACCTTCTTTACCTGGTTGTTTGGTTTCAGTTTGATAAGCATTGGAACAACCTGTTATGGTGTTTCAATATATTATAGGCCCTTCCCGAGTGCTGGTCGTTGATGAGGACGCTAAGACATTTGAGGAAGATCTCGAGACTCAAGAGGTGGTCATGGAGACAGTTTGAGGAGGCGCCTGCAAAAACGCAAGGGGAAAGGTCCTACTAGAGCGAGTTCACTTATGCTGAGGGAGAATGAATTCCATGATATTGTGATTAAAGATGGCAAGTTGGTAAAAGGTGAACTCAGTAAGATGCAACGGTTCTTTGGTACCAATTGTCATGCTCAAAATCATTTTATGTTGTACTTGTTTTGGAAAGAACAACCGGAAGGTACCTGCGAAACATTCTTGAGTGATATGAAGGTATGTTTGGGCCTAAGAAACTTTAGACAATTTAATTCTTTATTGTTGTAATTTGTTGAGTTTCATGAAGCATGACTTCAATATTTTTTTGTAGAGGTGGTATCGTTTTCGTGCCAGTAGTATCAATGGCAATGAGGCAACCGATCAAGATGTGAAGGATGCACTACAACCACATGTGCAAAAACTCATTAAAGACAACTGAAACTACTATACGGAAATATATTATATGGGGAAGACAATTGAAGAGTTGGAAATTGTCGTATCTCAACAATGGATCTAGAAGATTGGAAATTACTATTGGGTGATTGGAAATTACTGTTGGATTGTTAGAAAATGGAAGATATTTGTAGGATGTTGGCGGCGAACACAATAAATCGTACCAAACAGAAATCTCTCCTCACACTTGGGTTAAAGTCTCTAATACAACATTACAATGAACAAGTAACTTCTTCAATACTTATTTTATCCAAAATCCTGGTTGTATGTAGCTTCATAATTAATTTGGTTGAATTTTTTTACAAACGTACATATGGAGGTTCATCAGAACGGATTTTGTAAGCTCACCGCCTATGTACAATCCGATATGAAGGGTGATGGGACGTTTCCCGATGGAAGGACACGAGAGAGAATTTTAAGTTAATAACAATGCATTGTTCTACGTGCATCTCTATAAATTGTCAGTTTGAAAACTCAGTATTTTCTAACTTGTTTTGCAGGAAGCGATACAAAGAATATCTGAGGCTCGCGAGCTCAATGCATCTCAGGATCCGGCTGACTTGGTTTCGATGCTAGATGAAGCTTTCGAAGGTCACCACGAAAGTTATGAGAGAGGGTTTGGCTTCGGGTACACTAAAAAAAGGGATTTCTTTGAGGCAGTTTGAGCCAGAGTGCCCAACATAATGAGATGGATGAAAGGGTCTGTGCATCAGAAACAACACAAAATACGTTGATAGAGGACATCAAGCATCTCACCGAGCAGGAAGCAGAGTGGCAGAGGAAGCAAGCCGAGGAGGAAGCAGAGCGACAGAGGGAGAAAGCGAAGGAGGAAGAAGAGCGGCAACAAATGAGACAATGTATTGCGATGTTACAACAACTTGTGATTTAGAAAGTCAGGAATGTTTCCTGCATCAATGATCATCAGTAGCTCAGGTATGCCACTTAAACTATTTAATTTGAAATTTAATAAATTTATGTATAATTTCACTGATTTACTATTTGTCATTTTTTCGTAGATGAGACACATGATGTAGACGGTAATAACCCCCCAGCTCATACTTGAAGTTTTTTTTGTAGATACACTGAGGACGAAAGCTGCTTTTTTTAAAAACCGCCATTAAAATCAAAATGAACACATTGCCGACTGTTTAAAAAACCACCATAAAAATTGAAATAAAGACATTGCCAGCAGTTTTTAAAACCACCATTAAAAATAGCTACATTTTTATTGGCTATTACAAAAACCGCTAGGAAAAAATCTTTTCCAAGAAGTAGAAGAACCCCCGTGAAACAGTTTTTTTAGTTGACAGTTTTATTTTAGCCGTTAAAAATAAAAAAATATACCAGGGGGCCTGGAAATTCGTCGGCGATACATTTGCTGATGTAGTTATTGCTGGCACAAGGAAAACCCCTAGGAAAAGTATTCCCGACGGTTACAACCACTTTATTTTTCAACCCCCATTAAAAATGGGATTTTTACTGGTGATGGAAAATGCAGATTAGATCGATCGGTACTCCACCTTCACGCTTCACCTGGGTTTTAGTCAAGAAGAAATTATATATATGAATATATAAAAAAAATAAGGATTTGAATTTACAATTTAGCTGCTGCCGAGGACTTGTTGATCAGATTACTTTGAATCCCACAAACGGAATTAATGAAAACAAAAAACATGTTCAACTTTGGTAAGTAAAGGTTCTCAAATCGTTATTAATCATCTGAGGAAAAATGATCAGATCGAAGTCCGGCGGACATGGAAGGGGACGTATGGCTATCTAATAATATCTTAGTACCAGCTCTTTCGGTCGAGCCACTCTGCGCGAGGCTGAAGCGCTTTTCTGTCCTTTTCTTTCTTAGCATCCTTTGCTAGCTCTTTCGGACCCCGCTCGATTGGGGAGGACATGCATGTATCAAGTAGTAGACGAAGGAAATAACGAAAAACAAAAAGGATGAATTAGGTTCTCTTAATATCACTAGTGAACGGAGTTACAATGACAATAACTTTAATCTTGCCTTGTGTAATCTTGATCGAGATCTGTTGTGTCAACACTTGCCAAGTATATACAGAACGATTCGGTTTAAGTGAAAGAAGCGAAACAAGCCAAAGTTTCCTTGCTGATCGAGTAGCACAATGAACACGCGAGGAATCATCTTGAAGTCGAGCTTTTTAGGCTGATCAGTATATAATTGGATGGCTGCTACAACTGTTCTCTTGAAAGCTGCTATAGGCGGTGGAATCGACATGCGCATGATATAAGGGGCCATATGCACCACGTCATTTCACGTCAACCGCTCTGGTTTACTACATGCATGAATCTCCCACTCGCCTTTGAACTTTAATTTTTACACCGTACGTGCCCAAATACATTGCAACCGGCTAATGTGTCTTTCTCTTTCCAATTCGCAGTGCTGCTAAGCAACGTCAATGACACGGAATAATTTAGTTTAATATATACTAACGTACGTAGTCGAACGTGTACTCAAAAAATGCAGCTCGCAAACATAATTTTTGTTAATTCAAATGTTATTAAAGAACCTGCGCGTTGTAGCTAGATTTGGTCATGATACTTAGTCAAATATGCAGGCCATTTGTTCATATTAAATAGAGCAAAAGTTTAGTTGATTAACCGACCTAATTAATCCTCAACTTTGAACCCTGAGCAAAATGAAATAGATATAAAATTCGGAGGAGAAAGAGATTCTCCTTAATTTGGACCAATTCTCAGTTGGGTAAAATGTAATATTGGATTCTTCTTCTTCAGAATCAGCCTGATCAGTACTCAGTAAATGTTAATCAAGGTAAAATTGTTTTGTCCAACCTTCGTAAATGTAAAGTGTTTTCTGACCTGCATCATAAGTATCTGACCTTAGCTCAGAAGACAAGCTGGTTCCGCTATACTGCCCGGTCGGCCTCGGAGGAGCAGATGGATGTAATGCTAGTTTGATGTCTCTCACCGGCACTTATGAGGTCGAGCCACATACGCCGTGTGAGTCTGAAGAACATCTCTCTGGCTTTTTCTTTGCATTAATTGCTCTTTCGGACGTCATTCTATCGATCGAGAGGAGGATGTTTAAGGTTAAGTGGAAGAGGAAGATGTATATATATATATATATATATATATATATATATATATATATATATATATATATATATATGTTAGACGGGCTGTATAGCTGGCTTCTTTTGCAGAATGTGAATGGAGAGAGGAGAGGTGAAACGGGGCGCGACTTCTCTATACCAAAATGTGCGATATGCATGGAACACGAACACACGACAAGTGCGGACGCGCAAACAAATGCGCATGGACAACCAACTGATGAAGAGGCGCAAGACCAACTAACATCCGATGACGAGGCGGATGACATGACACTTGTATGACGTAGCTCATGAAGTGGCACGTGACTAGGAAAGTGAGGTGGCATGCATGAGTTGGCAATGAGTTGGCAAACACTAGGAGGGAGTGTTTGCTAGTTGGCAATAACTCTTAGAGTTAGTGGGAATCTTTGTGTTGGCATGAGTTGGCATTAGTTGGCAAGCACCTAGAGAATTGCTTGCAAGGTGTCACCAACTAAGGGAGGTTTTGTAATCTATAAATAGCCATGTACAAAGGCTTGTAAGTCATTCATTTAATAGAAGCATTCTTTCCTCCCAAATTCGGAGTCCTCTTTTGTGCTTGTGTTTAGAGTGTTCTAGCACCAAGAACGTAGTGTTCTTGTGCTAAACTTCTTCCGAGAGGCTGACTAGCATCCAGACGGACTTGGAGGTTAGGTTGCACGCTTCTAAGGATCATGATTGTGCCTTGCATAATCAAGTGGCGTGACAACTGGTATCAGAGCGGGATCAATCCAATGGCAACTTCAGAGGCAGAAAACGTTCAACTCAAAGGTAAGGAAAGAATGTCTAAATCTGAACTTCGTTTTTCTTCTATTGAAGATAGAATCGAGAGGTTGAAGGCTTGTTGTTTTGAATTGGAAGAACAAGTTCGTGAGAACCTTAGTTATGGGAATGGAAGCCCAGAAGTGGTTCAATCGTTGGAGGAGAACATCTATAGTGCTAGGGCGGTTTTCCGAGGAAATCTTGAGGAGGTGAAGAACGAGATGGATGAACTTCAGACGAGACTTGCATTGTTGGAGCATGTGATTGCTAACGGAGGTGCAAACACGAATGGAGCAACTAGCAAGATCAAAGTGTTGGAGCCAAAACCTTTCAATGGGGTAAGAGATCCCAAAATCATTGACAACTTTCTTTACCAAGTAGAAAGGTACTTCTTTGCTGCCAATCTCAATGAGACGCAAAAGGTAAGCACTGTTTCTATGTTCCTTGTGGATGATACCCTTCTATGGTGGAGGAGAAGGGAAATAGATGTGGAATTAGGCACTTCTACCGTCAATACATGGGAAAATGTCAAGAAAGAATTGAAGGCACAATTCTTCCCTGAAGATGTGGAATATCAAGCTCGAAAGGAGTTGAGAGCTTTGACACAAGAGGGCACAATTAGAGAGTATGTACAAAAATTTTCTTCTCTAATGTTATGCATTTCTAATATGTCCGATCAGGACAAACTTTTCTCTTTCCTTGCTGGTTAGAAACCTTGGGCGGAGCAAGAATTAAGGAGGCGAGAAGTGAAGACTTTGGCCTCAGCTTTGTCCACGACTGAGAGGCTTACGGAGTATGAACGGAAGACCAAGGAGGTGGCTTCTAAGAACTCCAATGGCGCAAGAGATGATGAAAAGAAAAAGAGGTTTGAGAAGAGACTTGAGAAGAAGGACTCAAACTTCAAGTTTGATGATAAGAAGAAGAAAGGCGAGAAAGGTAAGTCCTATAGAAGGGTAAGATGTTTTGTTTGTGAAGACGAACATTTTGCTAAGGACTGCCCCAAGGTGAAAGTGTTGAATTCTCTTTCTGGAGAAGGAGATTTAAAGCACAATGGGGGAGAGCCACGCATGAGTTCTATGACATTGCTCAACTCGGTACGCACATGTAGTGAAAGACTACCCAATCGGTAAGGCCTAAACGAAACCTTCTTTTCTTGGACCTAACTTTGAATGGAAGTAAGGCAAAACCCATGGTAGACTCTGGGGCAACACACAACTTCATATCAGAGGAGGAGGCAAAACGCCTTAAATTGAAGTTGGAAGCAGACAACAGTTGGATCAAGGCTGTAAATTCAGCAGCAAAAGCGGTAATTGGTGTTGCTAGAAAGGTTGGTGTTACTTTGGACAAATGGGTAGGAACTCTTGATTTCACTATTGTTCCCATGGATGATTTTAACGTTATTTTGGGGGTGGATTTCTTGAACAATTGTAAGGCATTTGTAATGCCATATTTGGTTTTTGTAGGAATCTTAGACGAGGGTGTGCCTTGTACTCTTTCTGAATCACAAGTAATTGATGTAAAAAGAAAGGATGCAATGTTAACGGCCCTGCAGCTTAAGCGTGGTCTTAAGCAATGGGATCTTACCTATCTTGCAGCTCTAGTGGAAGACAAAGAAGGAAGCTCAACTCCAGCACCGAAAGAGGTTGTCAAAGTCCTGGAGGAGTTCAAAGATGTCATGCCTAAGGAGTTGCCGCCCCACCTCCCCCCTAGAAGAGGTGTTGATCATGCCATTGAGTTGGAGCCAGGTACCAAACCCCAAGCAAAGGCACCATACCGCATGACGCCTAAGGAGTTGGAAGAACTCAAGAAGCAATTGGACGAACTACTAGAAGCTGGGTTTGTTCGTCACTCCAAAGGACCGTATGGAGCGCCGATGCTATTTCAAAGGAAGAAGGATGGTTCTATGCGACTTTGCATCGATTACCGAGCACTAAACAAGGTAACCGTCAAGAACAAGTATCCTATTCTTTTGATTGTTGATCTCGTTGATCAATTGAAGCATGCAAGAGTATTTTCTAAGCTAGACTTGAGATTCGGATATTACCAAGTTCGGATCGCGGAAGGAGACGAGTCGAAAACTACTTGTGTAACCAGGCCTGGGTCATACGAATTTCTTGTTATGCCATTTGGCTTAACAAACGCCCTAGCTACATTTTGTACTCTTATGAACTAAGTGTTTTCACCATTTTTTTGATAAACGCCCTAGCCACCTAAGCCATCCACGTAGATCCCGTGCACAAATACTTGCACGGGAGCCGTGGCCCTAGCATTACTCGTATTATTCACAAGAAAGCGGATCTCATTTGATACGAGCCATTCAAAACGGCTTCCAAAGACATTCGATATATTGGGTCTTACTTTAAATTGCCCAAGCAACTATAAAGCAAGCTATATATAGAATCACATACTGCCATATATATATATATATATATATATATATATATATATATATATATATATATATATATTTATATATAATTATGGATAGACTTAAAGAAAAAACGAGATTTTGGTCATTAATTGATCTTTCAAATCAATATTCAAGGAGGATTAAGTTCTCACCATGGCTGAATTTGAAACTGTAGTACATGCAAATCTGTTTCCTCCCCAGAAGGCATATAGGACAGGCGGAGAAGAAGAAGAAGAAGAAGTGGAAAATAAAGTTTTGTGAGTGTTAAATATTAATATCCTGTTCGCAAGCTTCGCAAAATCGAATGTACTTTGGAATGGTTAATTTCTTTCTCCTCGTTGCTGTTGGATAATTCCTAGGATTCATATACCTCTATCGTCTTCAGATCATATTAATATTTAGGTTTGCCGTGTTTTCCAGTCAAGGCCAAGCGGTTTCACATTTTAGTATAAGATGGTCAAATTAATAACGCGCTCGTGTATTTGATCGATTATACTTCATGGGGGAAAATATATATATCATTTAAAAAGACGACTTGACTCCATGCAGTACTTCTCATCCAGTGCTCTCCTCGATCCGCTTGCACCGGCCCTATATATTTCATGATAATTGAGATTATGTGCGCGCTCGATCTGTTGACTTTGATCAGCGTCTGTTTTGTGTGACACCATTAAAGCTAGCTGGCTGTAATTAGCAAAAATATATATTATGTATAAACATGCAATATCAATATGTGGTGACGGAATCTGCAGAACATGAGTACATATATATATATATATATATATATATATATATATATATATATATATATATAGCAAGACGATGTTGACACAGCATCAGTAATATTACATATTATATCCATGAATATGATCCAATATCATCAAAACTGTCTGATGGGGAGGATATAAATTAGATCCTATTAATAATTAGGATCTCCTTCTCCAAGTCTTATTTTATTGGGGCTATCTTTGCTTGTGTGTAGAGTTAGAGTCCTAAATTAAGTAAACTAACAAATTGGAGTAGATTTGGTTTCTTGTTAACTTAGGATTTTATTTCCTTTCTTATAGGAGACTAGTACTATTAATAAGAATCGGAAGGACGCTGTGACGGGACAGAAAAGATATAAAAAAACATTTATCTCATGCTACATTATTCTTCCTCTTCTCTTTGTTTTCCTTAGTCCAAGTCGCATCCCATTCTTCTCTTTGCATCCCATTCTTCGCATCCCTACCAACTGTTTGTATATGCAAGTGCTGCATCACTGTCTTACTGTTTGATGTGATAAAATTTAATTTCAATCCAATGCCCTGGTCAATGATGTCATGTCATCCAAGGAAAAAGTAATTTTCCCTTGCCCTTAAGATATACAATATAAATAATCCTTTGTCCACGGCAGCCGTGCCCTCGTATAGCATTATTTTAATACTCTTATTTTTTGCATTAAAAATAATACTGTGTTTTTGCATTAAAATAATACTATGTGTTTTTGCATTAAAATAATACTATGTGTTTTTGCATTAAAATAATACTATGTGTTTTTGCATTAAAATAATACTGTGTTTTTGCATTAAAATAATACTATATGTTTTTGCATTAAAATAATACTATGTGTTTTTGCATTAAAATAATACTATGTGTTTTTGCATTAAAATAATACTATGTGTTTTTGCATTAAAATAATACTATGTGTTTTTGCATTAAAATAATTCTAAGTGTTTTTGCATTAAAATAATACTGTGTTTTTGCATTTTAAATAATACTATGTGTTTTTGCATTAAAATAATACTATGTGTTTTTGCATTAAAATAATACTATGTGTTTTTGCATTAAAATAATACTATATGTTTTTATATTAAAATAATGTTGTGTGAGGGGCAGTGTGCAAAAAATGTGCACAGCCACCGTGGAGAATTTTATCGGAATCAAATGAAGGTACGAAAATCAAGTACTGACCATAACATGCCATCATATGCGGACCACAACTATTTTGGGAATATATTTCTCTGGAAGATGGAGAATTTTATCGTCCTCGACTCCTAAAAAAGACATTATGACACAATATTCTACTATATCTCATGAAAAACGCAAGACAATGAAGAAAGAGAGAGAAACTGATATTTAGTCATTGATAAATAATTAAGAAGCTTTAGCGAAGAGTACTTTTTGGTCGTCCCACATGTTTATTGACCAATAATAGTAAGCTTAATTTGGTTCCCCCTGAGCCCTACATTATTAATTCACGCCCTGCAGACTTTTGTTGCAGCACTACTAGAATTAACGTCTCCGTCGGCGGTTAATTGGGCCGGCGGAAAAGCCCAAACCCGCCGGCGAGACTACCACATGATTAATAAAATACATGTATCAGTTTCATATTGGAACGTGCATGGGACCCAGAATAATTGGCACGTGAGATTTCATACCATTCTGCATCTCTGTCATATACTGTAAATATAACACTTTTTCTCCACTTATAAGAATCGGGAATATTTCTAGTCTTTTGATCTATATCATCTTTAGAAGCTTACTATGATAATATAAATTAAAAGTGTCTACACTAGCTAGCTTAATTTTCATTTCTACAAGAAATTTAGGTGATGCTAGCTAGCTTAATTTTCTATTAATTAAAGTCAAGATAGCTAGCTTAATTAGTTCCTGATTATATTTTTAATGTTCCAATATAAATTTTTTATTATAAATATTAAGTTACTCAGTTAAGCGGAGTATTATAACATATTTTCTATGTTTGTAATTCACATATGCAATGAAAGGAATAATATTTATTATATGTAATTCATTTTTTGAAACAAAACGAATTTTCTTTTGAAGTGTTGACAGTATATCATAATTCAGTCATGAAATCCGATATATAAGAGAAAAAACTAATTAGCAATGTCTAATCTTTAAGGGTGCTTCGTATTTATAATAGCATTTAAAAAAAAAAAAAATATATATATATATATATATATTTTTTTTTTTCTTTTTAATTAAGATATTACATGACTCAGTAACCAGCGGACACATACATATGTGCTCAAAGTCCATGCAACACATTGTACGTCCCCTTATTCAGAACTAATTAAGCCAAAATATATAGCTGTAGAAACCTCCCCCAATGTACTCGTTTATCCTCCTATTTCATAACATACAAAAGAAAAATGATATTAGTACTTTCACAATTTACTGTAAGGTTTTACATCCTGATGTGACTGTCTTCATGGCAGTAGTTGGCATTCCAGATAATGCATAGGGTTTAGGGTTACCTATAGAATAGGTAGATAACTCCTATTTTATCTGTTACCCTGATTGCGCAACGAGGATGCCACATTATGCTATAAGACTCGCTGTAAAAAGTTACTGTACGCATATCACCACTCTATATATATAAAAACGGTGTACATATTTATAATGCAAATTACATTACTTCGTATGCTTTTTTTTTTCACCATATATATATATATATATATTATATATCAGGTAGCCAGCTCCAAATATCAATGCCATAATTACTGTAATTCTCATGCGTCCAAAGATCATCCTCATGATGTATGTCCTGAACGTGAGGCATTTCATGTTGATCAGGATCCGTGATCATGAGGCCTTCGGACCAGTAGGTATCATACAACTCCGGCACAATAAAATTGTCTGAAAGATCATACACATCCAAGTTATGATTTTCCTCCAAATACCAAATATTGGAGCCGATGGAATTAGAGAAATCCCCGTCAGATTCTTCTTGCGAGGATTTGTAGCCTGGACTCTCCAAAATCGTCCCCAGCTTGTTTTCACAGTGAAGTACACCCAGCACGTTCGAGTTAGATATTTTGTGAGATATCTCTGTCCAGTTATTGGGAGTAAACGTGGGCGTTTTCGCGGAGGGGCCTTTGGAATCTTCAGCAGTGCTACTTACAGAATTTTTCTGCAGTACTCTTTTCTTGAGATAGGTGTGCCACACATTTTTTACTTCGTTGTCTGTACGCCCTGGTAGTTTTGCTGCAATTGCAGACCAGCTGCGGAAAAGAAGATGATAAAGAAAGATTAGTTTATAAATTCGATCACGAACATGCATGTGAGGAATATATAGCTCTGATCTTCTCTTCTCATCGATCAGGAATCAAGCCACTCATCATGTGATCATCAATAAACCAATCATGGAGATTGCTATTGATGCTCCAAACATAAACATTATATTACGTATATGCTTGAATCGACAATCAAATTTCAGCAATTAATATGGCTGAATTTCAAAGCAGCGGCTGGTTTCCATCGTTCCAAATGTGCAAATTAATGATCTGAAATGAATTAGTTGCATTTATCAAATATACTAATCACCTATTTCCAAGCTTGGCGTGTAAGTTGATGATGGTTTCTTCTTCTTCCTTGGTGTAGTTCCCTCGTTTGACATTCGGGTTCAAGTAGTTGGTCCACCTGAATCTACAGCTTTTCCCACATCTCGCCAGACCTGATGATCGATCACAAGGAAAGATTCCAGTTAATTAGATATATATCAGTTTCTGCAGTACGTAGTACTGCTGTCATACATATTATAGATCATTAATGTTGGCGACCGCACTTAAATCTCATTAATCATCAGTACTAATATTGTACTCTCTTGCTTTGGCAGTACTGAAAGGACCGGGCTTTAGGTACAGATCAGAACTCCGCGCACCCTCATGGACACACAGAGTACTTCCTAGCTAGCTGATCCCCCCGGATGATCTTCTTACCATCGGGGCCGGGTTAATTAATTTCTAAATAATTCCAAAAGGAAGAACGATTTGATATATAGCTAGCCTAGCTAGGGATCAAATGAAACTATTTGAAAGAAGGACGTAGTACTAGTACTACTGCCGGTAATTAGCCAGGGATAGCAATTGATTGTGTTTATATTAGTAAATATTACCTGCACGTCTCGGGAGGGTACGCCAGTTTCCATGGCCGTGTCTGAGGACGAAGTTTTTCAAGATCCGATCTTCTTCCGCAGTCCAGGCTCCCTTTCTCAAACCCAACTTCTCACAGCAGGGAACTCTCACCATCTTGTAAATTGATTAATTGGGATGATGAACACCACTAGCTAGGCAGCAGCTCTTCTCTTTAAAGTAGTCTCCTGAGATATATCAGTGGTACCTATTGATAATATTTATACCCCTCGCCGAAGAATTGATTCCAAATTAGAAGAGCTGAAGAGTGATCTGCCGTAGCATACTGAACAGCTTTCGCCCAGATATACGATGGTCCCAGGAAGCATTAATTTTCGACACCAATATAATTATGAGGCGCCGCTGACTTTACTTTGGAAGAAACCAATTAGAAGGAGCTATACAGTACGTATAAGGAATTAATTAATCCTGAACTCGTATAAGAACCACTAAAATGAAGCTCCATTGCCCAGCCAGCAAGGAGAATGACGTCCGACCCGAGACGTACGGTCAAACCGATCAAGAAATCATAAATGGCAGATCTATCAGGAGATTAGACGAGTAAGGACAAGCCAGGCCTGGCCCGGCCCTTTGACGAACACCACCACTATCGGACAATAAAACAGAGATGGGATTGTTAATTTCCGAGGTTTCACATCTTCTAAACATGTCTGATAATGCCCCTGCTCTGTTGTCTCTCGACAACAAAAATTGACTTCCGTCAAATATTCCTCTCTCCACGCACGTTTTAAAATCTGAAAAATATGACGATCAGAGCTTTCTGTGATGGGTACGTGTCAGATGCACATTTATTCCATTCGAGGCACTCAACAAGTGCTAAAATATCATATTTTATGGAACCCGAGATGAGTCCGGAGATATTAAGTTACAGAATAAAATTACTCAGAGGAGTCAAAATTACTAATCCGCCCTCGATCTGGAATGTCGTCCATATATATTCAGGATGATTCTCTTAATTAATTTGCTGCAGCTACTTCTTCAGAAAACGACTTTTCTTGGGACACGGTAGCGACGATGAAATTAAGATTGACCATTTTGAGCAGCTCGAACTGGGAGATCAGAATTATACGTAGCTAGGTTTTATTACTTCTTTCTGGATCAGATGAGTACTGTTGAAGTCTTCGTTCAACCGTTTGCGGTCTTGTTGTGACATATAATACAATGAAACTTTGATTTTTTGTCAACTAAAAGAAAAAAAAGGGGAAAAACTAGGAGAGGCGGGTTCTTAATTCGTCAAGGCTGACTGTGTGACTGAGCTACCACCGGACGATTAATTGACCCAAAATAAAATGAACACGTTAACTAGAATTCAATTACTTTGATACGATGGAAAAAAAAACTCAGTCGGCTGGCTGCCAACTCTTTGGCCAATGAAAAAACCAGTCGCGCAACAAAAACACCAGTCACGTGAACGAAACAACTCGGCCGTCGTCGGGAGTCGTCAGCGGAATAGGTCGTCCAAAGACGGACCGCACAACGTCGGCGAGAATAGATTCCTCCGACGCGTTGGGGTATGTCGGAGGAATCCATTCCTCCGACGCATTGGGGTGCGTCGGCGGATTGGATTCCCCAACGTGTGGGGGCGCGTCGGCGGAATGGGTTCCCCGGATGCGTGGGGGTGCATCGGTAGAATGGATTCCCCCGACGCGTGGGGGTGTGTCAGCGGAATGGATTCCCCCGACGGGTGGATATGCGTCGGCGGACTCGATTCCCCTGACGCCTAGGAGTGCGTCGGCGGAATGGATTTCGATCGACGGTACACCCGTCGGGGGAAACTTTATTTATTATTATCAATATTTTTAATATAATTTTTTTTCCCGCTTATAAAATCACACCACATCAGAGAAAAAATAAAACTCCACATACAATGAACTAATTCGCAAGATCTTTAATGACAATGAATAGAAGCACCAATATACATAATGCATAATTACAAAAGTCTACATGTAACGGTTACAATGTAAAAGTTTACATACACATAATGTACAATTACAAAAGTTTACATATAATGGTTACAATAACAATGAATAGAAGCACCAATATCTTCAATGACACGACTGGTCGCTTCCTCCATTGTTCGAAGATCCTGCACAAGGTTAATTATGAACAACATTACAGACATACATTTAAATTCATCAATTTAAACTTATTCACAAGACCGAAAACAATACTTACCCTGTTGTGACTTTGCAATAATCAACATTTCTAACCTCTCCATGCGTTGGCTCAAGGCGTTTACCTTCTAGGACAATGCCTCATTAAGTCGTCTCTCTTCTCTAATTGTTCAGACAGGGACACATAATTTGGAGAGCTTGAAGAGGTACCTCTCCACAGTCGAGCACCTGTTCGAACTCCTCTCTCATAACCACCTTTGTGACCCCCAAACACCGTATCCAGTATGGGTGCCACGTCTCTGGGATTCTTGGAGGTAGCGACATTATTTTTGAATAATAATCAAGGCTGATCATACTTCAACACAGTTCACAAAGGACTTGATAACTTACACAATGTTCATCAGTTATTTCATTTGGATAAGTCTCATCCTTCCTCTGGTGAGCTTTGAGGTATGCCATTAGGAAGGTGTAGCCATCAGGATCGGTTGTATGCAGTAATTAACGTCTATTCTAAGTATGCTAGGCTCAAAATGAAAAGTCAGTTGAGTTCAAACTAGTATGAAAAAAATAAGTACCTGTTCTTCCACCCAAGGGTATGTGTTGTCTTCAACTTCTGTCGATTAAGACTATTCTACTAATATTTAACGATGAGAACCCAGTCTTTTTGGTTCATACCATCTATGGGACAAGTCTTAAGCTTTTCTTCAGTCTTCCCATCATTGTGCTATTTCTTATATGCGACTTTGTTGTCTCTGATGATTTTCTGAAGCACCGGCTTGATTGCCTCCTTGGCCACTTGCTCTATGACTGCAACATCCTCCTCATCCACAAAGTTATACTTTTCTTGCAAAAAAACATTTTGTTTAAATGTAACCATTTAAAAATAAAACATAAACAAACACGACTTACTTTGATAACGTTAAACCAGGCTTGCAACTTATGGGAGTGATAGTCACGCCACTAGAGATGCAACGAAAAGTACTGGTCTGCTCGAACAACTGTCCCCATGAGAAAGGACAATGAACCTGTCTTTCATAAACCGTCTGCCCATCTTTGATTTTGATCGTCCATGGCTTATCTAGCAAAAATGAAGACGTTTTAACTTTCCGCTTCATGCACGGTTGTGGTGGCTCATCGGCATCTTCTGTATCTGCCCATTCGGGTGTTTGTGTTTCCATTTCTTTCATGGGAATCGGGCCTACCAAATTGCAAGTTAAAATGCAACATACAAAATACACTGTAATAAACTAAAATACTACAAATATACCTGAAGAGTGGCTCTCAGGGGATTCGTATTACGAAAAGAGCTCTCTAAACTTACGCTTACACTCAGCTATAATTTGAAAGAGCTAAAAGTAGATGGCATAACTACAAAAAAAAATACATTATGCTTTTTGTTAGTAGCTATATCAGGCACCAGTGATGACGATGGTAATGTAGCCGGTGCCGGACCTGGTGGAGTCGGAGTCGGGACTACTGTTGCCCAGGCTGGCCGAGTTGGACTCGGGACAAGTGTTTTCGGGCTGGCCGAGCACACTAACGTTTGACCCTTCCCGATGTCGGTGATGATGAGTCAATGGGATGCTTCTTAGGTGGCATATTTATCCTGTAAAATTAAATAAATGGGGATTGTCAGCTATTTTCAATAAATAAATAAAATTACTTGTTATGGTCAACACTACAATAATTGCATTCCATCAAACTTACGCTTTGTTACATTCGAAGTCTGTAGGATCAATCCTTAATCCTGGACCCAGGTCAGTGCGCACCCACAAAACATCCTCGACATGGTTAAACTTTGTCTCGTCTCCGACTCCTGGGTCTTGTGCCAACAACAAGTCCTCATCTTCTTAGGCCCTTACATCGACGTTAACCAGAGGGATGTCATATGTCTCCCGAGGTCTCCAACGACACACAACACTCCAAGGTGGATCTATAGGGTCTTTTGAATAAAATATTTTTGAGTTGGAGATGGATAGATGAAGGGTTCATCTTCATATGTGTCTTTTGATGAATTTACTAACATGTAATCAAGTCCATCAATCATACGACCAGTGCCCTTCTTCATATCGAACCATCTGCACTTAAATATATGTTAATGGGAGTCCATGGCCCAATGTAGACTTCGAGTACTAGTTGCAGAACATCATAAAATATCTCATCTTCCTCTCCCACAGTGGCAATGCTATTGTTTTGAGTGGTCTGAATCTGATCAACTTGCTCTGTCTCAAACTTATAACCGTTCCAAAAAAAACCCTTATAAGACTTGGTTTCGCAATTGGGGCCACGCGCAAGATATTGTAGATCTTCTATCTCATCGCCTTCCAGCGGTAAATTTATCACCTACATAGTTTAATGAATGAATACCTTAGGTGTCAATGGAGAGGAGACACTTTATCTAATTTAGAACATCAAACTTCTATTTTGGGTGATAAACTCACTCGTGATATAAACCATTGTACAAAATGGTTATGTTGCTCTGTCTGTATGCGATGATCGGTCCATTGGGGGTGTGACCCTCTCAAGTACTCTCTATGTTCCCTATCAAATGATATAAATTAATTAAGTTGTGGTTGTATTATATTTAGAGAAAGGACTGGAAGTACTTACAAGAGGTACAGACGAGCCTCCGGAGTGTTGAATAGTAAAAACAGTGAAGCTGGTATGCATCATCAGCAATGCGAATATGAGAACATGTTGTCCCTAAAGGTCTTGGTTCATACCTTACCGGTTTAGAAATCTTGGACTCCATCCCCCCAACATAACGTGCACAAAAACAGTACTTCTTCCATCAAATATCCTTCTGCAATAGAGCCCTCCGGCCGATTTCTGTTGCAGATGCAATTCTTAAGTGTAAGCAAGTGACGTTTAATTGGGTACATCCATCTGTACTGCACTGGCCCTACCAATCTGACCTCCGTTGTTAGGTGTATACTCAGATGAACCATGACGTCAAAAAACGAAGGTGGAAAAATTCTCTCTAACTTGCAAAAAATAAATGGAATGACCGCCTCAAGTTTATCTGCGTTATCCACATCAGTCACTTTGGAGCATAACTCTCCAAAATAAGCAGAAAACTCATTGAATACTTTGCACAGTCAATGAAATTGTTTTCCTCAACGCTAATAGAAGGAGTTGTTGCATGAGAACATAGAAATCATGACTCTTGAGGCCCACCATTTTCCTTGCTTTGACTTGTATTTGGTTTGAGACATTTGAACTTAAACCTGACGGGAGCTTTAGTTCCTTGCACCCCCACTTGTTCTTTTGCATAATCTATAAAAAATTGACTCCAGCACAAACCTACGATGACAACTGTTTTGTCTTGTACATATACATCCATCTCTTGTTATTGAAATAGTCCATATCCATGGTAATTATCAAAGATAATCTACACAAAAGAAAAGAATGAGCGTTTAATACTCAATTGGGTAACTCACCATGCAAATATCTCCCTCTTACTTCCACAAAAAGGAAACAACCCTTCTTCTAAAATGTAAATCATTCCGTTTTTCATCCTTCTCAAACTTCAAAACCAAACTTGAAGATCTTAATGCAATAGACAATGGACTTATTTGATTCTACCGTTGAATACATATACATAAGGTTTTATAAGTTGTCTTCAACTACAAGTTAAGAGCTATAACAAAATGCTGAACTCTTGATACATATATCAATAATTTGAAGTTGATTCCAAATTGAAAAAGAGTAATTACTTACCAAGGAGTAACTTCTTCAAGTGCATATAACACGCCCCCAACTGGAGATCTGAAGGCACCAGTATCTAATCATCAACTGCGACAAAGATCAATTATAAGAATCACTAAATAGTTTTTTTTGAATAAAAAACCTCTTTGTACTAGCAAGTGATAAGGTGTTTGCCTGTCTATCCCAAAAACTAGAGAACTTGGACAGCAACCAGAAAGGAGTTATAAATGCAAAAGGAAACCAATTAAGTTATTTTTATCAAATGCAACCAGCCGCAATGACTAGGCACCATCGTTCTTTGCCACAAATGAAAAAAAATACTCCAGAATTTCAATTCCGTGCACATTTTATTTTTGGTTACCAATGTCTGGATTCTCCACTGATTCACTTAAATGGCATGTAGGTTAATAGTATCTCAGCGAGAGAGAGAGAGAGAGAGAGAGAGAGAGAGAGAGAGAGAGAGAGAGAGAGAGAGAGAGAGAGAGAGAGAGAGAGAGAGTAATTCATGGAAACAATTCAAGCAATGAGAAGCCAAAAGAAAGAATAATAATTGAGAAGATGTATGACTTTACTGATTAAGAAGGAGAAATTTTAATTGGAAAAAAATAGTAGTTTCTGAATTTCAATTTCGTAAAAACAGTAAATCAAACAATCTAGGCTCCTCGAGATCATAAAGAAGACTAGAAATTCAGTTCAGGTATCTAGCTACATGCAAATATAGATGATGACTTCAATTCCCTTGAGTGCACAATCTCACGAACACTTACCACACAAAGACAGTTAAAGTATGTAGCCATGCGGACAAGATTGCTAATTCAGAGAGAAACCGATAGACAGAATTAGAGAGAAAACGGAGAGAGAGTGGAATTCAGAGAAAGAGAGAATTAGAGAGAGAGTTTTAACTGGAGAAAACTATGAGAGATAGAGATAGTAGGAGAGAGAATTAGAGAGTGCAAACGAGTTTGAGAGAGATAGAAATAGTGTTTTAAGTAGAGAGAAAGCTGAGAGAGGAGGGGGAGAGAAAACCGAGAGGGGGGAGAGAAAACCGAAACAGAGAGAGAGAGGAATTCAGACAGAGAGAGAATTACAGAGAAAAAGATTCTGAGACAAATTGAGAGAAAGAGAGGCAAAGAGAATCAGAGAAATCCAAGGGAGAGAAAAACCTAGAGATAGAGAGGAAGTCAGAGAGATAGAAATATAAGAGAAAAAGATAAGACAAACCCGCGAGATTATTAAGATAATCAGAAATTAGTAATCATTAAAAAACTAAAAATATAGGAAATACTCATTCTCTCTATGGAACAAATATTGTAATACGAAAATTATAATAGTTTGAAGGAGAATGCACACTACAAATAGTTTTAACTGAAGAGAATCAGAGAGAGAAAGAGAGAAAACCGAGAGAGATAGAGAGGAAGTCAGAGAGAGAGAGAGAGAGAGAGAAAGATAAGAGAAAAAGATAAGAGAGTGAAACAAATTTTCAGAGAGAGAGAGGGAAAGGGAGAGAGAGAATTAGAGAGTGACAATGATTTTGAGAGAGAGTGAGACAGAGAGAGTTTTAACTAGAGAAAAACCTGAGAGGTAGAGAGAGGGAGTGAGAATTAGGAGTGAAAACGAGTTTCTGAGAGAGATAGAAATAGTGTCATAAGTAGAGAGATGGAAATAGTGTCATAAGTAGAGAGAAAGCTGAGAGAGAGAGAGAGGGAGAGGAATTCAGAGAGAGAAAAATACAGAGAAAAAGATTCTAAGACAAATTGAGAGAGAGGGACAGAGAGAATCAGAGTAAACCAAGGGAGAGAAAATCCTAGAGATAGAGAGGAAGTCAGAGAGAAAGAGAGAAATATAAGAGAAAAAGATAAGACAAACCTGAGAGATTATTAAGATAATCAGAAATATGTAATCATTAAAAAAATTAAAAATATAGGAAATATTGTTCTCTCTGTGGAACAAATACTTTAATACAAAAATTATAATAGTTTGAAGGAGAATGCACACTACAAATAGTTTTAACTTAAGAGAATCAGAGAGAGAAAGAGAGAAAACCGACAGAGATAGAGAGGAAGTCAGAGAGAGAGAGAAAGATAAGAGAAAAAGATAAGAGAGTGAAACAAATTTTCAGAGAGAGAGGGAAAGGGAGAGAGGATTAGAGAGTGAAAATGATTTTGAGAGAGAGAGTGAGACAGAGAGAGTTTTAACTAGAGAAAAAACTGAGAGATAGAGAGAGTGGGAGTGAGAATTAGAGAGTGAAAACGAGTTTCAGAGAGAGATAGAAGATAGAAATAGTGTCATAAGTAGAGAGAAAGCTGAGAGAGAGAGGGAGAGAAAACCGAGAGAGAGAGAGAGAGAGGAATTCAGAGAGAGAGAGAGAGAGAATTACAGAAAAAGATTCTGAGACAAATTGAGAGAGAGGGACAGAGATCAGAGAAAACCAAGGGAAAGAAAAACCAAGAGATAGAGAGGAAGTCAGAGAGAGAGAGAATTAGAGAGTGAAAATGATTTTGAGAGAGAGAGAGTGAGATAGAGAGAGTTTTAACTAGAGAAAAAACTGAGACATAGAGAGAGGGAGTGAGAATTAGAGAGTAAAAACGACTTTCAAAGAGAGAGAGATACTGTTTTCACTAGAGAGAAAACTGAGAGAGAGAAAACCGAGAAAGAGGGAAAGGGAGAGAGAGAGAGAGAGAACTAGAGAGAGCTAAACCAAAATAAGGCTAAATTACAACCATCAAATATTTATAAGGAATGAAAAAATATTAATAGTGTGAAGCAGTTCAAAATCAGCAACAAAACAGACAAACCAATGTGACTGGCACATCAATCAATTTACAAAAAATGCATGATTACAACATCAACATTAACAACAAAAATCCCTCTTTCAATCCCCAAACTCGAATTCCCACGTTGCCAAAGAAAAAACGAGGGCACATGAGCTAAAGAGACAAATTGAAAAATACGGCATTCTGTAATCGAAAAGGAAGTAATACCTTGTTCTAGTTGAGTCTCGTCCAAGTGTGAAAATTCAGACGAGGAAGGATAAATACACGTCAAATGGACCAAGGGCCGCCGGACCTAGAGCCGAAGAAGACCAGCCGAACCAACAGCCGGCCGGAGAAGACCTGCAGAAGGTCGCCTGAATAATTTCCGAAGGTTTTCGAAGAGCAGAGCACAGAAGATGCTTTAATTTTGCCGGAATAGAATGCGAGTGTGGAGGTTTTCCGGAGCCTGTTTGTCGGAGAAGTTCGCCGGAGAGCAAGGAGGAGGAAAATGAGAGAACGCATGCAGGGAAAGAAGAGGAGGGAAAATCGCAGGAGGAACAACTATTAATTTTAGCCGTTACATACATGTAATGGTAGGAAAAATTGAAATTATGCGTCGACGAACATATGGGCCATATGAACCCACTATTTTTGGGCTTAAAATCAGGCCCAACATTCTGCTGACAGGGGTTACATAATTCGTAGAATCGGCCGACGGACGGCCCAGGTCCACTGGCTGATTCTCAATCCGCCGACGGGGTGCGTCGGCGGAATGGACTTTTCTAGCAGTGATATGAAGGTAAATCATATATGTATTAGAATATGTAAAAGACCGGAGATCCTGACCAATATGATTAGTCTTGGTTAACTGTTATTAATTAAGACTGAAATCACATTTCATGCTAGTCAAATATGTACGGAAATTATAAAGGTTCCCTTTCTTCAATTGTACTGCAAAATTCGATTTGCGAACCCTGAATCTTAAAACTTGAACCGTAAGAAACAAGAAAAATTCAAAATAAATTGGAAAAATACAATATTTTCTTAATAACCCTAATAAAAGTAAAAATAAAAATGAAGAGAAGAAAAGACATCTAAGTAATGTGAAATGTCGTGATGCTCGATATTTGCACATTTTGCAACCTCATGAATTGTTTTGCTGTGATAAACTAAGACACCATTGTTTGCTCAGTTCGGGTCCTCTAGAACTGTTTTGCTGTGATAAATGATGCTCCAATTGAGAGCAGACATATAGCATATATATTGTTGGCCATGAATTGCTACTCTACCTATTGAGCCATTTCAAACTTAAAAACTAATTGAGCATATATCAGTAATCATTCAGAAGGACTTCATCCTTGCAGGTACCATAAGCTTAATTATTAGATGTCATGTTAACCAACAAAAGTTACTTAAAGAGATCATTTCGTTGTACATCTACTTTTCAATAGCCAGGCATCTCAGGTCTCTCATATCAAATACAATGACTGCTATGGACTTCCCTTTAGAAACATTGGCAACAACATTCCGCATAGAGATGGTGAGATCAGAGTCCTGTTCACAACAACAATCCTAAGAGCTCAACTCTCCAAGTCTTTGTCTCAAAGAGTACTTTTGATGCAAATGAACATTCACCCACACTAGCAAGTCCCTCCACCACTCGTTGTCTGGCAACTATATAAGGAATGAACCCTCTGATCTCTTATGTATTCAAACTCTTTCCATTCATGTAATCTATTGCCAATTGTATCAATTATATTGTAGCCTATAAATATTGTAATTATTGAGTTACATTCATAAATTATTCTTATTAC
Organism: Aristolochia contorta; assembly: GCA_022405105.1. Lineage (NCBI taxonomy): Eukaryota > Viridiplantae > Streptophyta > Magnoliopsida > Piperales > Aristolochiaceae > Aristolochia > Aristolochia contorta. The sequence continues at coordinate 4,523,880 of CM039666.1, read as the reverse complement.
ATGGTATCAGATCCTCCACACTTGGGCAAATGGAAACTTCTTCTTCCATTGCTACAGCTCTTGCTTATGCCAATACTTTTCATCTTGGCCCACCATGTGGCACTTATACCCTCACTATCTCAAGCATCAATAACCTGCACTAATTATCTTTTATGGCGATCTCAATTCCTCCCTGTAATACATAGCCAGGGCGTGATGAGGTTCCTCGACGGCAGCATACCTGCACCACCACAGCAACTCACAAATCCTAATTCTGCTCCAGTTCCAAACCTGTCATACAAAGCCTGGTTTCACATCGATCAAACCCTTTACCAAAATTTGCCAATCAGATTGTCTGAGCCAATCATAAATTCCATTGTCGAGTCAATCAGGTATGTCAGTTTCAACAAAAACCAACTAAGGTGCATTGGGGAGCTGTCAAACGAATTCTACGATATATACAGGGGACTCTGAACTATGGTGTCACATTATCTTGAATAGATACTTTTGATATTAACGTATACTTTGATGCCGACTGTGCCAGAAATACTGATGATCGCCGTTCCACCGCTGGTTTCTGCATATTATTGGGTGACAATCTATTATCCTGGAGTTCCAAGAAACAAGCAACAGTATCACGATCCAGCACCGAAGCTAAGTATCATGCATTGGCCACAGCTGCCTCTGAAATCTCGTGGTTACTTGAATTATTGAAAGAACTTTGTATTCACATCATTCATCAACCCACCATATGGTGTGACAATCTACCAGCCACATATATAGCTGTCAATCTGGTCTTCCACTCCAAAACCAAGCATATAAAAATTGACTACTATTTTGTTCATGAAAGGATTGCTCAAAGTTGCCTTCAAGTCAAGTATATTTCAACTGTTGATCAGTTTGCAGACGTCTTTACCAAAGGACTCTGTCGTCACAAGATCAACATATTCGTACCAAATTAACTACTTCGTCAAACAACTACATTTGCAGGGGAATGTAAACGAAGTCAACGATCTTCACCGGATTCTCATTTCATCTTGAGTAACTCCTGATTTTCCTCATCCTGATTTTCCTCATTAAAGGAATCTCGGCATAAGATATCCATCATAGAGCTCATCTCACTAGAAATCACTCATGTAAATTCAAACTCTTTCCATTCTTGTAATCTTTTGCCAACCGTATCATGTGTTGTAGCCTATAAATATTGTAATCTTGGTATCAATAAAATCATCAAGTTACATTCAGAAACTGTTCTTCTTACAGAATTGGAAGCTGATTACTTCAAATCCTTATGTAAGTTGTTCCCTGCTCCTGTAATATTATTAGTTTTTATGCACTAGTAAAAATACGTTTTTAATGGGTTTTTGACTAAAACCACCGGCGGAAATGAAGTTTTATTGGCGGTTTTGGACAAAACACACGACATTTGTGCTTGACTGGATTAACCCCGTTAATAAATTTTTACAGGCAGATTTGGACAAAACCCCCAGTAAATCTTACTTAAACTGAGGGGTTTGGTCTACACCCCCGGTAAATGTGTTTTAAACAAGGGGCTTTGGTCTACACCCCAATAAATGTGTTTTAGACCGGGGGTTTGGACTACACCCCGGTAAATGTGATTAAACCGGAGGTGTAAACCAAATCCCCCGAAATAGATTTTTTCCCCGGGGGTTTCCAATTTCACCCCTACGATTTAGGGTTCGAAACAAAATATTTCGCTCGCCCAGCTCCTGCATGTATTTCACTCCTGCATGAAGTCCCTAATCACCAGAAGCGTCTTTGCCATGAGTCGCTGTCCCAAATCGCCGGAATCGTCGTTGTCGTGCGTCACTGTCATGGCCAACTCCTGTGTGTAGTTTTCGTTCCCTAAGTCCCGAGAGTCCTTCCTCCCTGCTCCCTGATTCAGTCGTCACCGTCGTCGCTGTCTCTGCCATTGCCGTTGTCGTTGCCGCCGCCGCGTTCGCCGTTGTCATTGTTGCGGCCGCCTTCGCCGTTAATGTCGCATGAGGTTAGTCTGATACTTTTCTCTATATTTCTCTCTCTCTCTCTCTCTCTCTCTCTCTGTTTCAATATTTGGTCATCGCATCCTTGTTTTGGGGGTTTCATAGTTGTTTGATTTGCCATTAATTGATGGTATAGGCTAGAGACCATAAGCGAAACTATCTTTTGGGCCGAAGAGTTCGTTTTCGCCATTGATTGACGACCTAATTTTATTTTATATCTTTGTAACTTTGCAATATTTTGTCATCATTCAATTTAGTTGTGTACATATTCTAGACTTTTATCTCTACATATTCACGCTAACTAAAACTTGACTGGGTAAGGGACCTGAGGATTGATTTAAAAAGAAATTATTTGCATCATAATAAATCTTATAAGTAAAGAGTGGACACTAAAATGGCTTCTAATCTGGTCACCCCTTGTTTGATTGAACTGACCTTCTCATGGGTTGGTGTGAGACTCGATTTTTAAAAAATTGGCCGAAGAACAATTCGGTTTTAGAAGGCAGGACTAAAAACTCCGATCATCATCATTTTCACAGTTTAGAGTTGGTGATTGTTACTACTATACTAGGTAACCAACTAAAAGTTTTACTATCTGGCTTACTGTTCTTAAGTACTCATATAGGTCTCATATTGAAAATGATACGTTACACTTTAAATTCCTTTGTTAAAGTCATAGTATTGGCCTCCCACTTCATAAAAAACCTGACCATGTGAATAAGTGATTGAGTGGCTCCTTTAGAAGAACACCAAATATTGTTCAAAAATATTCTGTACAATTGGGTACCTTATGTAAAACAACAAGGTGAGAATTGTGTTTGATTGAAAGAGAGGGAAGTGGGACGTCCTCCCTCTTCTGAGTTGCACAATCCCTTAACTGAACCAGTCATTGAGTTAAGTAGGCTGAGTATTTTTCATTGGTCTCTATGTATCAATAATATCAGACCTAGTGGAGGACCAAGTTTTTCTATAACCTTGTTTAATTGGCTGTCTGGTTTCAGTTTGATAAGCATTGGAACAACCTGTTATGGTGTTTCAATATATTATAGGCCCTTCCCAAGTGCTAGTCGTGAGAGGACGCTGAGACATACGAGGAAGATCTTGAGACACAGGAGGTGGTCAAGGAGACACAGTTTCAGGACGCGCTTGCAAAAACGCAGGGGGCGAGGTCCTACTAGAGTGAGTTCACTTATGCCGAGGGAAAATGAATTCCATGATATTGTGATTAACGATGGCAAGTTGGTAAAAGGTGAACTCGGCAAGATGCAACGGTTCTTTGGTACCAATTGTCGTGCTCAAGATCATTTTAAGTTGTACTTGTTTTGGAAAGAACAACCGGAAGGTACCTACGAAAAATTCTTGAGTGATATGAAAGTATGTTTGGGCCTAAGAAACATTGGACAATTTAATTCTTTATTGTTGCAATTTGTTGAGTTCCATGAAGCATAACTTCATTCTTTTTTTGTAGAGGTGGTATTGTTTTCGTGCCGGCAGTGTCAATGGCGATAACGCAACCGATCAAGATGTGAAGGAAGCACTACAACCACACATGCAAAAACTCATCAGAGACAACAGAAACTAGTATAAGAAAAAATATTATATGGGCAAGACAGTTGAAGAGTTGGAAACATGTCCTATCTCAACTATGGATCCAAATGATTGAAAATTACTATTGGCTGACTGGAAATTACGGTTGGATTATTAGAAAAGGGAAGATATTTGTAGGATGTCGGTGGCAAACACAATAAATCATACCAAGAAGAAATCTCTCCACACACTTGGGTCAAAGTCTCTAATTCAACATTACAATGAACAAGTAAGTTCTTCAATACTTATTTTATCCAAAATCCGGGTTGTATGAAGCTTCTTAATTATGTTGGTTGAATTTTTTCTCAAACGTACAGATGGAAGTTCATTAAGACGGATTTAGCTTGCTCACCACCTATTCACAATCCCATATGAAGGCGGATGAGAAGTTTCCCGATGGAGGGACACGAGAGAGAATTGTAAGTTAATGACCTTGCATTGTTCTGCGTGCATCTCTATAAATTGTCAGTTTGAAAACTCAGTATTTTCTAATTTGTTATGCAGGAAGTGGTACAAAGAATAGCAGAGGCTCGCGAGCTCACAACATCTCAGGATCCAGTTGACTTGGCTTCGATGCTAGATGAGGCTTTCGAAGGTCACCACGGAAGCTATGAACGAGGGCTTGGCTTCAGGTACAATAGAAAAAGGGCTTTTTTTGAGGCAGTTCGAGCTAGAGTGCCAAACTTAATGAGATGGATGAAAGGGTTTGTGCTTCAGAAACAACACAAAATACGTTAATAGAAGACATCAGGTGTCTCACCAAGTAGGAAGCAGAGCGGTAGAGGAAGCAAGCCGAGGAGGAAGCAGAGCGACAGAGGAAGAAAGCCAACGAGGAAGCAGAGCGACACCAAATGAGACAGTCTTTTGCGATGTTACGACAACTTGTGATGGGAAAGTCGGGAATTTAAAAATTTTATGCCACTTAAACCATTTTATTTGAAATTTAAAAATTTTATGCATACTTTCACTTATTTATTGTTTGTCATTTTTTCGCAGATGAGACACGTGATGTAGACAATAATAACTCCCCAGCTCATACTTGAAGATTGACGTAGAAAGTGCATTCAGGACGGAAGACCTTTTTTTTTTTTTTTTGCAAAACCGCAATTTTGACTCTCTGTAGTTTTTTATTATAATTTACATCTAGTGCAATTGTAGATTCAGATGATTTACTGTAATTTTTGATTATGGATTCGGTTTTAATTATATGTTGTCATGAGTTAACAGGTGTACAGAATTCAAACAATGCGATTTTTTTTTTTCAAAAAATATTATTGCCGACGGTTTTAAAAACCGCCTTTAAAATCGAGATACACACATTACCAACGGTTTTAAAAACTGCCATTAAAATCGAAATGAACACATTGCCGGCGGTTTAAAAAACCACATAAAAATTGAAATAAACACATTGCTAGCGGTTTTTAAAACCCCATTAAAAATAGCTACATCTTTATTGGCCGTTACAAAAACCACTAGGAAAAAATCCTTTCCCGGGAGTAGAAGAACCCCTGGGAAATAGTTCTTTTGCCAGTGGTTTTATTTTAGCCATTAAAAAATAAAAAATATACCGGGGCGCACAATGAAAACCGCTAGGAAAAGTATTCCCGACGGTTACAACCGCTTTACCAAGGGTTTTTCAACCACCCCCATTAAAAATGGGATTTTTACTAGTGATGGAAAATGCAAACTCGTTCGATCGGTACTCCACCTTCACGCTTAACCTGGGTTTTAGTCAAGAAGAAATTATATATATGAATATATAATAAAATAAGAATTTGAATTTACAATTTAGCTGTTGCCGAGGACTTGTTGATCAAATTAATTTGAAACCCACAAACAAAATTAATGAAAAAAAGAAAGCAGGTTCAACTTTGGTATAAGTAAAGGGTTTTCAAATTGTTATTAATCATCTGAGCAAAAATGTTCCAAATTGATTGATGTGGATAACGTGGATAAACTTGAGGCGGCCATTCCAGTCATTTTGTACAAGTTAGAGAGAAGTTTTCCACCTTCGTTTTTTTATGTCATGGTTCATCTGAGTATACCCCTAGCAACGGAGGTCAGATTGGCAGGGCCAGTGCAGTACACAAAATAATTACATCCGTAACAAAAATCGGCCAAAGGGCTCCATTGCAGAAGGATATTTGATGGAAGAAGTAACTACTTTTTGTACGCGTTATGTTGAGGGGATGGAGTCCAAGATTACTAAACCGTTAGGGTACGAACCGGAACCTTTAGGAACAACACGTTCTCATATGCTCACCGCTGATGGACCGATCACCGCATACAAACAGAGCAACATAACCATTTTGTATAGTGGTTTAGATCACGAGTGAGTTTATCACCCAAAACAGAAGTTTGATATTTTTTCCATTAAAGCGTCTCCTCTCTGTTGACACCTAAGAAGTTTAATCCTTAAATTGTATAGGTGATAAATTTACCATAAGAGGGCGATGAGATAGAAGATCTACAATGTCTTGTGTGTGGCCCCAATTGCGAAACCAAGTCTTATAAGGGTTTTTTTTGGAATGGTTATAAGTTTGAGAGAGAGCAAGTTGATGAGATTCGACCACTTAAAGTAGTGGCATTGCCACTATGGGAGAGGAAGGTGAGAAATTTTACGGTGTTCTGGAAATGGTACTCGAAGTCTACGTTGGGCCATGGACTCCCATTAGCATATTTTAGTGCAGATGGTTCGATATAAAGAAGAGCAATGGTCCTGTGGTTGATGGAGTTGATTACACGTTAGTAAATTCATCAAAGCACACATATGAAGACGAACTCTTCATCTATTCATCTCAAGCTCAACAAATTTTTATTCTAAAGACCCTATTGATGCATTTTGGAGCGTGGTGTGTCGTCTGAGACCTCGGAACACATACGGCATCCATCTAGTTAAAGTTGATGTAAGGGCCGAAGAAGATGAGGCCTTGTTGTTGGCACAAGACCCAGGGGTCGGAGACATGACAGAGTTTAACCACGCCGATGATGTTTTGTGGGTGCACACTGACCTAGGTCCTGGATTAAGAATTGATCCTGCTGACTTGAATGTAACATAGCGTGCATTTGATGGATTACAATTATTGTAGAGTTGGCCGTAATCAGTAATTTTATTTATTTATTGAAAATAGCTGATAATTTCTGTTTCTTTGAATTTACAGGGTAAATATGCCTCCTTGGAAGTGTCCCATTGACTCCTCATCACCGACATTGGGAAGGGTCAAACGTTGGTGTATTCGGCCAGCCCGAACACAACACCAATCCGGAGTCCGACTCGGCCAGCCCGGGCAACACCAGTCCCGACTCCGATTCCACCAGCTCCAGCTTCGGTTACAGTAGCATCGTCATCACAGGCAAGGTTTGCCTTATCGATACGTATCGTCCGATAAATGACTATACGTATCCGTTTCCACAATAAAGGAAACATAAAACGGGGGTAGTTTCCTTTTACAAGAAACAGACCCCCGTTTCCTCTCTTAGCCCCTTTGTTACCTAACTTATCCAGGAAACAGGGGGATAAGATACGAAACCTAACATGGAATTAAAGATATTGATAAAAAATATAGAAATCAAATACAAGATTTGAAGACACTAACATGGAATTAAAAACTATAAATATTACAATAATACAGAAGCCAACTTGGTCACTTCTTTTTCATATCCCTCTATTTTTTTTGTTTATTATAGCCTTATAGCCAAGTGGTCATCACACTTTCTCTCTTCTACATTGATGTTTATTCCATCATGCTTTATATTTCTTATGCTTGATAATTCTAAAGTTTTATGGGATGCAAATTGGTTATACCATTTTATAAATTTTAGCAATAGATACTTAATTTTGTTGGCCGAATTGGTTAAGATTGGATTTAAGCATTTTGGGTCAAAATTGTTAAAATCTCAATTTTTCATTCTTCAATTAATCTAATAGTATATTTTTGTGGTATCTATGATATTGTGATCATGCTCCACAAGATCATGTTGGAAGTGAAATAGACGATTGGTAATGTTTCAGATAGTTATTTTGTTTGTTTTTGCAAATACTTGAATAAATATGAATATTATGTTGTCATATTAATATTATTAATGAATAATTATATTTTTAATATTTTATTAAGTTTTCCTAAAGCATCCATACTTATTACATTTGTTTCTTAGCGTATCCTCGATACATATCCGTATCCACGATATCTATTCGTATCCTTAAGGAGCGATACTTTGCGTATCTCCGATAATGCAAACCTTGATCACAGGTGCCTGACATAGCTACTAACAAAAAATAGAATCTTTATTCTTTTTTGTAGTTATGTCATCTAATTTTATCTCGTTCAAATTATAGCTGAGTGTATGCGTAACTTTAGTGAGGTCTTTTCGGAATACGAATCCCCTGAGAGCCACTCTTCGTAAATTTGTAGTATTTTAGTTAATTGCAGTGTGTTAAATAAATTGCGTTCTAACTTCCAATTTGGCAGGCCCGATCCCCATGGAAGAAATGGAAATACAAAGACCCGAATGGGATGATACAAAAGATGATGGTGAGTCACCACAACTGTGCGTGAAGTGGAAAGTTAAGGCTCTACGTTTCTGCCAGATAAGCCATGGACAATAAAAATCAAAGATGGGCAGATGATTTCTGAATGACAGGGTTCATTGTCCTTTCTCATGGGGACAATTGTTCGCGCAGACTAGTACTTTCCGTTGCATCTTCAGTGGCGTGACTATCCCTCCCATGAGCTGCAAACCTGGTTTAACGTTATCAAAGTAAGTCGTGTTTGTTAATATTTTACTTTTAAATTGTTACATTTAAACTAAGTTTTTTTGTTTGCAGGAAAAGTATAGCTTTGCAGTCACAGAGCAAGTGGCCATGGAGGCAATCAAGCAGGTGCTTCAGAAAATCATCAGAGACAACAGAGCCGCATATAAGAAAGAGCACTATGATGGGAAGACTGTAGAACAGCTTAAGACTTGTCCCATACATGATATGAGCCAAGAAGACTGGGTTCTTTTCGTTAAATATTGGAACAATGTTAAGAGACTGGGTATCGATGAGAAGAATAGTCTTAATTTACAGTAAGAAGAAGACAACACATACCCTTAGTTCGAAGTCTCTTCCCGATTCTTAGAAGAACATGTACTTATATGTCTTAGTAGTTTGAACTAAACTAGCTTTTGATTTCAGCCTAGATTACTTAGAATAGACATTAATTACAACGTATGACCGATCCTAATGGCTACACCTTCGTGATGGCATACCTCAAAGCTCACCAGAGGAAGGATGAGACTTATCCCGATGAAATAACAATTGAGTGTTGTGTAAGTTATCAAGTGCTTGATGAACTATGTTGAACTACGATCAGCCTTGATTCTTCTTTAAATTTATTATTTTCTTGTGTAGGAAGCAGGTCGTCGACAAGCCCTCGAAAGTAATGTTGCTACCTCCAAGGATCCCAGAGACGTGACACCTATACTGGATACAATGTTTGGGGGCCGAAAAAGTGGCTATGAAAGAGTTGGAATAGGTGCTCGAATGCGGAGATGTGCCTCTTCAAACTCTCGTGTGGCCTTGACTGAACAATTGGAGAAGGAGAGACGACTTAATGAGGAATTGTTCCAGAAGCTAGACGCTATGAGCCAACGCATGGAGAGGTTAAAAATGTTGATTATTGCACAGTCACATTAGGGTAAGTATTGTTTTTGGTCTTGTGAATAAGTTTAAATTGATGAATTTAAATGTATGTCTATAATGTTGTATATAATTAACCTTGTGCAGGATCTTCGAACAATGGAGGAAGCGACCAGTCTTGTCATTAAAGATATTTGTGCTTCTGTTCATTGTTATTGTGCTTTATGTGTAAGTAAACTTTTACATTGTAACCATTACATGTAAACTTTTGTAATTTTACAATATGTGTATGTAAACTTTTACATTGTAACCATTACATGTAGACTTTTGTAATTATGCATTATGTATATTGGTGTTTTTGTTCATTGTCATTGAAGATCTTGCGAATTAGTTCATTGTATGTTGAGTTTTATTTTTTATCTGATGTGGTGTGATTTTACTAGCAAGAAAAAAAATAATATTAAAAATATTGATAATAATAAATAAAGTTTCCTCCGACGGGTGTACCGTGGACCGAAATCGATTCCGCCGACGCACCCCTAGGCGTCAGGGGAATCGAGTCCGCCGACGCACCCCTAGCCTTTAGGGGAATCCATTCCGCCGACGCACCCCCACACGTCGGGGGAATCCATCCTGCCGATGCACCAACACACGTCGGGGTAATCCATTCCGCCGACGCTCCAACACGAGTTGAGGGAATCCATTCCGCCGACGCTCCAACACGCGTCAGGGGAATCCATTCTGCCGACGCTCCAACACGCGTCGAGGGAATCCATTCCGCCGACACGCCCCAACGCGTCGGGGAACTCTATTACGCCAATGCACCAACACACGTCGGGGGAATCCATTTTGCCGACGCATCCCAACGCGTCGGGAGCATCCATTCTGTCGACGCATACCTACATGTTGGGGAATCAATTCCACTGACGCACCCCAACGCGTCGGAGGAATCCGTTCCGCCAATACTCTTCGGTCCGCCGACCTATTCCGCCGATGGCTCCCGGCGTCGGCCGAGTAGTTTCGTTCGCGCGACGGGTTCTTTCGTCGGCCGAAGAGTCCGCCGACGCACGTTCCGCTGACGTTGTCGTACCCATTGTCGTAATCTCAGTCGACGGTTATTTATGTTCCGCCGAGGTCTTTTGGCCATCGGCGGACTGAGGTTTTTTACCTGTGACGGAAGAGGACATATGGCTATCTAATAATCTCTCAATACCAGCTCTTTCGGTCGAGCCACTCTGCGCGAGGCTGAACCGCTTTTCTGTCTTTTTCTTTCTTAGCATCCTTTGCTAGCTCTTTCGGACCACGCTCGATTGGGGAGGGCATGCATGTAACAAGTAATAGAGGAAGGAGATAACGAAAAACAAAAAGAATGAATTAGGTTCTCTTAATATCACTGATGAACAGTGTTACAATATTGACAATAACTTTAATCTTGCCTTGAGTGATCTTGATCGAGATCTGTTAACACTTGCCAACGTTGTCTCAACACTTGCCAACGTCTATGACACGGAATAATTTAGTTTAATATATACTAACGTACGTAGTCGAACGTGTACTCAAAAAAAGCAGCTCGCAAACATAATTTTTGTTAATTCAAATGTTATTAAAGAACCTGCGCGTTGTAGCTAGATTTGGTCATGATACTTAGTCAAATATGCAGGCCATTTGTTCAAATTAAATAGAGCAAAAGTTTAGTTGATAAACCGACCTAATTAATCCTCAACTTTGAGCCACGAGCAAAATGAAATAGATATAAAATTTGGACCAATTCTCAGTTGGGTAAAATGTAATATTGGATTCTTCTTCTTCAGAATCAGCCTGATCAGTACTCAGTAAATGTTAATCAAGGTAAAATAGTTTTGTCTTGATAAACTCGGAGATAAACTCGGAGATAAAATCTGTAAGATTTTATTTTCTAATAAAATATTATCTACCTATTCTATAAGTAAACTCTAAACCCTAGATTTTTTCTTACCTAGACAGCCAACTATGCAGCCACTTTTGATTTAAAACCACAAAGTAAAATCTGAAAGTACTGATATCATTTTTCAAAGCAAAAACAGTTGACGCTATATGTGTTTTTTTCAAAAAATATAATTAGTAGAAAGCATTCTTCTAGATATTTTGTGGGACCATAAAGTCAAAAAAAATTGTCCCTTAAGAGTTAAGATCATAAATTAAAAGTGTCTACTCTCTACATGACAACATTAAATTAATCTATTTAATTTCTACAAGAAATTAATTAGGTGATGGTAGCTAGTTTACTTTTCTATTAAAGTCTAGATAGCTAGTTGAATTAGTTCCCAATCATTTTTTTAATGTTCCAAAATAGAGCTTAAATTCTCTCTCATGATCAGTCACTTTTCACAATCATAAAAGGTAGTTAATATACTAATCTATTTGGGGGACAGGTAACGGGGGTCAAGGAAATATTAATTGCTTCCTGTTGATTATTCTCAAATCAATAATGCTAGCTGTTGCTTATCTCACTTACATGTTAATCTAAACCATTGATGCTTAAGGTTTATCCTTTAGAATATAATATTTTATAAAATTAAAAATATTTTTTTATATATTTAAGAACTTAGATTAGCATATACATGGGATAAGTCCTGTGCATAGGTGCAATTAACATTACTCTTCTCAAATTAATAGCAATAAGACGCAGCTAGCATTACTCTTCTCAAATTAAGACCAATAACACGTGTTATATTAGACCACCATATGATTAATCAAATACATGTATCAGTTTCATATTGGAACATGCATGGGACCCAGATTAATTGACACGTGAGATTTCATGCCATTCTGCTTCTCTATCATATACTATAAATATAACACTTTTTCTCCACTTAAGAATCGGGAATATTTCGGTCTTTTGATCTATATCATGTTGTCTGTTTTCACAAGTACTCATATCTTGAAAATTGTCGTTAGAGGCTGCACTACTAATTGTGATCACGTTTTCCACACCAGGCTGCTAAGTATAATATCATAGTAAGCTTCTAAAGAGTCAGAGCAATTAGAAAATGAATGCGGATAGAATATTATTAACTAGAAATTAGCGGATCTCATTTGATACGAGCCATCAAAACGGCTTCCACAGACATTCGAGATATTGGGTCTTACTTTAAATTGCCCAAGCAACTGTAAAGCGAGCTATATATATAGAATCATGGCATACTGCCATATGCATATAATTATGGTTAGACTTAAACAGTTGCGCTATATATTTCTTTTAAAAAATAATTAGTAGAAAGCTTTCATCTAGATATTATGTAGGACCATAAAGTCAAAAAAAATGTCCCTTAATAATTAAGATCATAAATTAAAAGAGTCTACACACAGGTAGAAAAAGGGATTTTCCTGATGGTTAAATATCCCTTCGGCCAAACACCAAAACAGTCACCTTCCGATAATTAGCGGGTCGGGAAAGCCAACTCCCAACGGTAAACAACAGTTGCAAAGAAAATATTTCACCCAACTGACCACAGTCGTATAAAAGATTCTAAAATCCATAGTCGCCCAAAGTTGATGCCATCTGAAATTTTTTAGAAATAATCAGTTTGTAGAAGCATACAAAAGATGGAATTTGGTAGGATGGAAAAATACATCATTCATGTTTATGACATCTAGAATATTATGTTTGCAAATTGCACAATCCTTAGAATCTTAGCAACTTCAGCTTCCCCTTCATTAAGCTACCTTCTTTATTCTTCTTTTCCTCCATGTCACACCTACAAGGGACAGATACACCTTTCAAACTCTTTCAAACTGTTTAACAAAAATAAAAAATATAAGATTAAGATAACGGGAGTACGGCTGCTTGAGAAAAATAATAATCTACTAAAAAGTAAGAATAATGATCAAATTAAAGAATATTTTAAAGGTGAAATAGAATACATGTGCATCAAGTGCACTCTCCAACGCTTTTTAAAGTGGCTTTTTAGCTTCTAAAACGAGTCACCTAACTTTTGCATTATTAAAGTCTTTCAACAATATTGTCCACGGCAATATTCTTTCACCGCGCCAATCATGATAAGACTAGCAAGAAAAAAAAATTCAAGTCACCTAACTTTTGCATTGTTGTGCACGGCAATATTCTTTCAACATGTTACAGCACCAATCATGATAAGACTAGCTAGAAAAAAAAAATTCAAGGAAAGAAATATCCGGAAATTACCGGACAATACCATAAGCGCCACTTCCCATGGGCATAATGGGAGGGCGATACTTGGCCGTGATCTCGAACATGTTGCCGAAAATGTTGTACTCAAGGAAGCAGCCTCCGTGCGTTGGAACAACCGGAAAATCGGGACCAGCGGGAGAGCTCTTGGGAGCAGCATCTGCCATGGTGGTATTTGCAGAGGCGTCTTGCATTACGAGGTGTTCAGAAACGGAAGAGAAACACTCAATTGGAGCTGAAGAAGAAGAGGGGGAGGGGACCTGCCGAATAGCCCTGATCATCTCTTTCATCCATACTCCTCTTGTAGTCTCTTCTTCCTTCAATATCCCTCTCCTCTCTGGTGTTTTCTTCTTCCACTTCTTCGTCTTCGTCTTCTTCATCTTCAATAACCCTAGATTTAGGGATCAAAATGCGCCACACCAGAAAAGAAAAGATAGTACGAGAGAAAATGAGAAAAAGTCATTACACAAACGACGAATAAATGCAGAGAGATAGAGAAAAAGAGAAAAAGAGAGAGAAGAGAGAGAGAGAGAGAGAAAGAGAGAGAATGAAAAAAAGAGCTCGCACAAGAAGAGAAAGCGAGGTACCAAGAGGCAATAAAACAACCAATTGTATAACCGTCGGGCCAATTCTTACTGAATTAAAAATTAAGCCCGACGTTATTTAACCGCCGTGAAATTCAAATGTTTTGCACGACGGTCGTGACACATAGTATGTTGGATCAAGACAAACCGTTGCCGACCGAGTAAAACCGGCAATAAAAATATTGTTCGATGGTGTAAAACCGTCCGGCACTTATCAATCTGAATTCCAAATTGGGCCCAACGATCGCCCTTATACTTAACTCACGCACTTATCAATCTGAATTCCAAATTGGGCCCAACGATCGCCCTTATACTTAACTCACGACGATTAAACACATCTACAAAGGTATGTAGCTCGACGGAATAAGAAAGTTGGGCAAAAGGAGAAATTTTAATGTTTTGCACGACGGTCCAGACCCGTCAGGCTAAAATTTTTCGAAGTCTAAAATGAGCCCGACAGAATAAGACTGTCAGGCCATTGACTATTGCCCGACGGTTTATACCCATCGGCCCAATACTTTCTAAATTAAAAATTTGGCCCGACGAAATTTGGTAATCATCCCTAATTCTTTACTCACAACGGATAAATCTCATCGACATAGCCCTTTAGCCAGATGGTACAAGACCGTCGGGCAAAGAGAGAAATACTGAAGTTTTGCACGCCGGTCCACCACCTGAGTTTATTCCTTAATTTCCCTGACGGGCCTAAACCATTGGTTCAGATCCAAAATTTTCAGGTTTTTTGATTTTCCGGAACGGACGGTTTGGTCCTTAGGCTTCAAGATAGCTAACTTAATTAGTTCTCGATTATATTTTTAATGTTCCAATATAAAGTTTGTATTATAAATATAAAGCTACTCAGTTAAGTGGAATAATATTATAACAGTGCCATGTGATCTTGATATTAAGTAATTAATGTCGACGTACGTGCTTAATATATTGCTTAATTATTCTAGAGGCGTACTATACGTAGCTTCTGGTCATTGAGGTTAAACCCTCTCTCATGATCAGTCTCTCTTATCACATTCATAAAAGACCGTTAACATGTTAATCTATTTAGGGGACCGTAAAAGTTGCCGGGGTCAAGGCAATATTAAATGCTTCCAGCTGATTCTTAAATTAAGACTACCCAGACGTGTTATATTATAATATAACAGTGTGACAAATGGATTTAAAGGAATAATGGATAGTTTGGGCGGAAACAAACACAAGTGATGGAACTTTGAATATTTAAAGGTGGAAATTAACGTGCGTCCGTGGGACTATTTTAAGTTAAAGAGGAGTACCATATAAAGAAACCGTTTGAATTAGAAGCATCCATATATAATATACATATTTTATGTATATAAGACGTCTCATCAATTTTTTTTATTCTTTCTACTCCGTGTTGAAAGTGTTGAATTCAGAAGAGGAGGGCGCACGATGCCACCTGAAGCCTAATTACACTGATCATGTATCCCACGAGAAGTACTGTTTCTCCAGACGATAGGATCGACCGATTGAGCAAGCGTAATTATATATTGTTCCCTTTACTTTTTCGGAAGAAACAATTACAAAATAAAAGTAATGTTTACAGATCATCAGTCCTTGTTTTTGCTGTTGTCGTAATTGTAAGGAAAATGAATATTACTTATATTACTTATATCGAGTACTATTACCTATTCTATCATTTGAGACATATTTGTTATGTATGTAATTCATATCTGCAATGAATGGAATAATGGTTATTATACGTTAATTCATTTTTTGAAACAAAACGATTTTTTTTGAAGTGTTAACAGTAAGAAGAAAAACTTAGCAGTGTCTAATAATTAAGGGTGCCTCGTCTATATAAAATCATTATAAATATATATGTATGCATATACATATGTACTCATTGTAAGGCCCCTTATTCAGAACTAATTAAGCCAACATGTATAGCTGTAGAAACCTCCCCCAATGTACTCGTTCATCCTCCTACTGTATAACATACAAAAAAAAAATGATAACACTACTTTCACATTTTACTGTGAGGTTTTACATCCTGATGTGGTTGTCTTCCTGGGAGCCTAGTTGGCAATCCAAATAAGGCTTAGGGTTTAGGGTTACCTATAGAATAGGTAAATAACTCCTATTTTATCTCTTATCTAGACGGCCTACGAAGATGCCACATCACACTATAAAGACTAGCAATAAAAACTCACCGTGTGCATATCACCACTCTATACAAAAATGGTGTACATATTTATTCTGCAAACATCAATTCGGATCTACTGGTTTTTTACCGCATATATACATATCAGCAAGCTAGCTCCAAATATCAATTCCAAAATTACTGTAATTCTCATGCGTCCAAAGATCATCCTCATGATGGATGCCCTGAACGTGCGGCATTTCATGTTGATCAGGCTCCATGATCATGAGGCCTTCGGACCAGTAGGTATCATACAACTCCGGCACAATAAAATTGTCTGAAGGATCATACACATGCAAGTTATGATTTTCCTCCAAATACCAAATATTGGAGCCGATGGAATTAGAGAAATTCCCGTCAGATTCTTCTTGCGAGGATTTGTAGCCTGGACTCTCCAAAATCGACCCCAGCTTGTTTTCACAGTGAATTACATCCAACACGTTCGAGTTAGATATTTTGTGAGATATCTCTGTCAAGCTATTGGGAGTAAACGTGGGCGTTTTCGCGGAGGGGCCTTTGGAATCTTCATCAGTAGTACTTACAAAACTTTTCTGCAGTACTCTTTTCTTGAGATAGGTGTGCCACACATTTTTTATTTCGTTGTCTGTGCGCCCTGGTAGTTTTGCTGCAATTGCAGACCACCTGCGGAAAAGAAGATGATAAAGAAAGATTAGTTTATAAATTCGATCACGAACATGCTAGTGAGGAATATATAGCTCTGATCTTCTCTTCTCATCGATCAGGAATCAAGCCACTGATCATGTGATCAGCAATTAACCAATCATGGAGATTGTTATTGATGATCCAAACATAAAAAATATATTATGTATATGTTTGAATCGACAATCAAATTTCAGAAAATTATATGGCTGAATTCCAAAGCAGCTGGTTTCCAGCTTCGTTCCAAAATTGCAAATTAATGATCTGAAATGAATTAGTTGCATTTATAATTATATATTAATCACCTGTTTCCAAGCTTGGCGTGTAAGTTGATGATGGTTTCTTCTTCTTCCTTGGTGTAGTTCCCTCGTTTGACATTCGGGTCCAAGTAGTTGGTCCACCTGAATCTGCAGCTTTTCCCACATCTCGCCAGACCTGATGATCACAAGGAAAGGCAGTAATACTGCTCTCATACATATTATAGATCATTAATGTTGGCCACCGCACTTAAATCCTATTAATCATCAGTACTTATATTGTACTCTCTTGCTTTCAGCAATACTGAAAGGGCCGGGGCTTCAGGTACAGATCTGAACTCCGCGCACCCTCATGGCCGCACAGAGTACTAGCTAGCTAGCTTATCCCCCCGGATGATCTTCTTATCATCTGGGACGGGGTTAATTTCTCACTAATTCCAAGAGAGAGAGAGAGAGAACGATTTGATATATAGCTAGACTAGGTAGGGATCAAATGAAACAATATGAAAGAAGGACGTAGTACTAGTACTACGTACTGCCGGTAATTAACCAGGTATAGCAATTGATCGAGTGTTTATATTGATCGATAATTACCTGCCCGTCTCGGGAGGGTACGCCAGTTTCCATGGCCGTGTCTGAGGACGAAATTTTTCAAGATCCGATCTTCTTCCGCAGTCCAGGCTCCCTTTCTCAAACCCAACTTCTCACAGCAATCAGGAACTCTCACCATCTTGTAAATTGATTGGGATGATGAACACCACTAGCTAGGCAGCAGCTCTTCTCTTCAAAGTCTCCTGAGATCAGTACGTGGTACCTACTTATATTTATACCCGGTGCCGAAGAATTGATTCCATAGAAGAGCAGAAGAGTGATCTGCCGTAGTACTGAACAAAAGAAAGAGCAGAAGAGTACTGGTCCCAGGAAGCATCAATTATGAGACGTGACTGACTTTACTCTGGAAGAACCCAGGAAATAGATGTACAGTTCGTACGTATAAGGAATTAATTAATCCCGAACTCGTATAAGAACCGATAAATGAAGGCTTAAAATGTTTATAAAATTAGTATACTCCTTGCAGCATGCCTAGCTCCATTTCCCACCCAGCAAGGCGATTGACGTCCGTCCCCGTGACGTCCGATCCGGTGATCATATATGGCAGATCTATCGATAAGGTAAACCGAGTAGGGTTTTTATTTAATAATTAACACGTGTGGAAGGGAAGAAAATTAGAGACGAGGAGGAGATTAGACGAGTAACGACATCCCCGGCCTGAACACTTTGACGAACACCACCACGATCGGACAATAAAATAGAGACGGGTTGTTAATTTCCGAGGTTTCACATCTTCAAAACATATCAGATATGAACCTCCTCTGTTGTCTCTCGACTACAAAAATTGACTTCCGACGATTCCTCTCTCCACGCACGTTTTCACATCTGAAAAATATATATGACGATCAGATCTTTCTTCCAATATTCCTCCTTTCGGTCCGGAGATATTAACTAGTTACAGAATAAACCTACCCAGAGGAGTCAAAACTACTAATTAATCCTCTCTCGATCTGGATGTGTCGTCCATATATAATCGGGATGATTCTCTTAATTAATTTGTTGGTACTACTTCTTCAGAAAACGACTTTTCTTGGGACGCGGTAGGGACGATCAAATAAATATTCTTCTCATCTTAACCATTTTGAGCAACTCGAACTCCGACGTCAGTAATATTACGTAGCAAGAATTATATAGTTCTTTCAGTTCTGGATCAGATGATTACTGTTGAAGTCTTCGTTCAACAGCTTGTGGTCTTGTACGTGATATATAATACAAAAAAACTTCGCAATTTTGTCAAAGTAAAAAAAAAAAATAGGGAAAAGGATACGCGGGTTCTTAATTCGTCAAGGCTGAAGGCACACCGACCACGGGGACTCGGTGTGACTGAGCTACCACCGGACGATTAATTGACCCAGAAGAAAACGAACACGTTAATGAGCATTCAAATATTACTAATTTAATTGATATGTACGTAATGATATATGTATTAGAATATGTAAAAGACCAGAGATCTTGACCAATATTAGTCTTGTTTAAATGTTATTAATTAAGACTTGTAGTCACACTTTCATACTTGTCAAAAATGCATGGAAATTATAAAGGTTCCACTAGATGTAACAAGTAGTAGAAGAATGAAGGAAAACAAAAAGGACGAAGATTCTCTTAATTTCACTAGTACGTGAATGGTGTTACAATGACATTAACTTTAATCTTGCGGCCTTGATTAATCTTGATCGATCTGTTGTGTCAACACTTGCCAGGTATAGTACGATTCGGTTTAATTGAAAGTACAAAACAAACCAAAGTTTCATTGCTGGTCGAGCAGCAGAATGAACACGCGAGAAGTCATCTTGAACTCGGGCTTTTAGTCTGAGTGGGATGTTGCTTGATTGACGCTTCGCTTTCAAAGAAGAAGAAAAAGAAGAAAAAAGACAAGGAAGCGCAGGAAGATCGACTAACGCTAACTTATCCTAATTTTCCATCGACGATAAGTATTGAAAAGGAGATAGAGGGCTCAAAGGAGGTTTTATTAGAAAGGAAAGGGTAAAGGGTACTCCAACTGATTATTAAACGGAACAAAACTAAAATAAAATATTAATATCCGTTTACCTTTTATCCACCGTTTTACCTTTTAATAAACAGAACGAAACGAATATAGCTCTTCAATCCCATTTCACCTGATTACCATTAAATAAGGTTAAAATAATAAATTTATCTACCCACTTAGTCTTACTGTAAATTTGCAATTTTTCATATTTATGACCCTAATATCCTTCCAATTTGTTTTTTAATTCCTGTAGTAAAAATTAGTAAACGAGTTCAAAATTTTCAATAGAATCTTAAACATTTACACATTTGTTTTAATAAATAGACATCAATCTCTATTAATTTAGATTCTTATAGATCATACATCATAATTATATGACAGTACAAAGATAAAAACAACAAAGATAAACATTGCAATTATACATATATATTCTATAATATATCATGTATAATATATATGTATATTCATCGCGTATGTAGATTTTAAAATTCTATGTAATTGTTAGAGGTTAATCTCTAGTGAATTTAAGTTTACATTTTATTATCTTGTTATCTTTATTGATATAAATATGAAAATTAAAATAGTAATAATATTTTAAAAATAATAAAATCAATGATATTTCAATTTTCAAAACTATTTAAGTATAAAGTCTTTTTTACAATGACATGTCTAATGTATATTAAAACATATTTTTGGAGACCAAGAAATTAGATTTTATGTATCTCTTTTTTAAGAAGATGTTTACCTCTTATTATATTGCATTTTGGAATAAATTATATTGAATTAAATTATATAAAATGTGTTTTATTTGAAATGCTTTTGATTTGCAGAAACGCCCTATATTAAAATACAAAAAAAAAATGCTATAAGCACTTTACTGTGCATGCACTTTGTGCACCTCCCCACTCACTGTAGCGTGGGACCCACACGAAGAATATTTTAATGTCCCACAACTACAATTAGGGGAAGTGCACAAAGTGCATGCACAATAAAGTGCATATAACATTACTCCAAAAAAATTAAGTAATGCTACGCGCGCACACTGCAGGAGTGCGTGCAAGCAGCTGAGTCGACAACTAAAAAAACGGGGTCTGGTTCGACCCCGACGCGTTTTTCTCTCTCTCTCTCTTCCTCTCCTCCAACCCAAATCGTTTTCTTGCCCTCGCCTCTGCCTCCCGCGGCGGAGTCGCCCTCGCCTTAGCCTCCCGCACGGAGTCGCCGTCGACTCAGCTCATGCGGCGGCCTCTACCTCAGCCTCCCGCGGCGGCCTCTGCCTCAGCCTCCCGCGGCGGCCTCTGCCTCAGCCTCCCGCGGCGGCCTCTGCCTCAGCCTCCCGCGGCGGCCTCTGCCTCAGCCTCCCGCGGCGGCCTCGGCCTCAGCCTCCCGCAGGTCCGCGCTGTTTGCAACTGATAGAGCAGAGTCCTCCAGGAGCCAAGCCTTATTGTTTTCCCCTTCTTTCTTCCTCTGCCTTCGGCTCAAACCCAGAAGAATCAGGAAGCCCAAACCCCACATCATTTTCTTCTCATCAGCCACGCAGCTCACTTGAATCTTTCGACCCTTCTCCCCCATTTCCACTTCGTTTAATTCATTGCAGCTGCTGTGAACGCACCCCATTGGAAGAAGCCAGGAGAAGAGCGACGAAGCAAGAACGCAGAGAGAATGAGAACTGGAGCAAATCAGAAGGAATTAGAGAGAGCAGTAGCCACTTGTCTTCTTCCCTCCCGGGAGGCTGAGGCCGAGGCCGCCGCGGGAGGCTGAGGCCGAGGCCGCCGCGGGAGGCTGAGGCCGAGGCTGCTGCGGGAGGCTGAGGCTGAGGCCGTCACGGCAGGCTGAGGCCGTCACGGCAGGCTGAGGCCGAGGCCGCCGCAGGAGGCTCAGGCAGAGGCAGAGGCCGCTGCATAAGCTGAGTCGACGCCGCCGTAGGAGGCTGAGGCGAGGGCGACTCCGCCGCGGGAGGCAGGAAGGATTTGGGTTGGGAGACAGGAAGCGAGAGAGAGAAACGGAGTCGGGGTCGAACCAGACCCAATTTTTTCAGTTGTCGACTCGGCTGCTGGCGTAAGCTGTCTATGTAAGTAGTGCGCAATTTTTGCGCACTCCTGCAGTGCGTAACAATATTATCTCTCTCTCTCTCTCTCTCTATCTTTTCTGTTTTCTGTTTTCTGTTCTCTCTTATTTCTCTATTCGATTCTCTCTTTCTATCTCTCTTCTATTCTCCATCTCTTTGCGGTTCTCTATTTCTCTTAGCTTTTTTTCCTCTTCTTGTATCCGTTTCTCCCTTCAGTTCTCTCTCGTCCGTGATTTTTTTCTCTTCGATCGGCTTGCAATTTCACTCATTCTTTCTCTCTCAGTTCTTTCTTTCTCTCTCAGTTCTTTCTTTCTCTCTCAGTTCTTTCTTTCTCTTTATTGTTATCTTTTTCTCTCCTCTGTTCTGTCTCTTGGATTCACACTTGTCTTCGTTTCTCTTTCTTATTCGATCCTCTCTTTTCCTTTGTTTTTTAAAATATTTTTTACTATTTTTAATATTTTCCAGTGTTTTAAATATCGAACCGGTAATCACCGGTGGACCATCCGATTCTAGTTGAACCAGTGGTTGAACTAAGTATGAGTTGCATCTCATTAAAAAATTCATTACAACTCCTATGGCTTTATTACGGACTACCTATATTCACAAAACAAGTTTAAAATACAATAACCATTAAAAATGCTAATAGCATAAAAACAAAATATAATGTTGAGAAATTTAACACTAAAATCAAATGTAATTAACTTAAAATATCATTCCAAAATATAAAATTATTCTAAAATTTTTTTTCTTAGAATCCACACATCTAACTTTCTAAGTATTTCCGCAACCAACTACATCTTTTTTCACATCATCACCTATATGAAGTTATTAACAATCTCCTCATCCTGTTTTTCATTCCAAATAGCTACAAATATAAAGATAATCAATTAACATATGTAGCCAAAAACAAATTATACACACTAAAGTTGGTTGCACATTTTTCCAAATTTTATTTTCTACATCAAGTATTTCAGGATCTATTTGGTAAGAGTTTTATTTTAAATGGTTTGGGATAATGGTAACAAGACCAGTTTAACCAGTTTCGGCAGTTCCACGATTCAGCGGTCAAAGTGGTAAACCGGCTGGGTCATCTTGTTTTCAACCTCTTACAGGTTTTTTAAAACAAACTGAACCGCAAGAAACACCGGTTCTGATTGAACCCGGTCAAACCCGCCAGGTTGGTTCAGTTTATAAAACATCGATATTTTCCGTTTATTACAGGGTTATTATCCAATTATTAAAATTCGAGTATTAATCTGAGAAGGGACGATTTGGAAATAATCGTAATGGAACTGTAAACCTTAGAAGTTCTGATAAACGGTACGGTAAATGGAATAGCCTTACCCATTCCGTTCCTTACCCATTTCCCATGCTGGTATAGGGGGTGGAATCGACTTGCATGCATGAGATAAGGAGCCATAGAGCCATAGTGCACCACGGCAATTCACGTCAACCGCTTTGGTTTACTACATGATGAATCTGCCACTCGTCATTTGTCTTTCCATGGGCTAAGTACAAATTAACCCCATAAACACTCATGCACACTGAAGTCTGACGCACAGAATCACAGACAACACTGTACGCTAGCTAGCTCCTTAATTCATTGTCACAAAGATCTCATCGTTTCCCTGTGCGCGCTGAATTAGCAATATCGGCATTACGCATATAATTGCTGATGCATTCTTAATTATCCGTTTAGCCGTTTAGAGGGGATGGTTTTTTGCTTCAACTGAAACTTCTATCATCGCAGACACGCACAACCATCAACCACCCAAACCTTACTTTGGCCCAATTATCTGCATATGCGCTTTAAGAGTAGCTAGCATCGATCTTGTCAAATTTTGGACTGATCATCAGCCAGACTTGGCCCAACTCGCTTAATGGATAAGGGTGAGTCGATATCTTATTTAATTATTTCTATGTACGTACGTAATACATTTTTTTCGACTTTTATAGCATGCATAAAAGTTATGTTTTCAGACATTATATTGTTTGATGGTAAGGGAGATTCTAATTTGGCTACAGTATTCTTTAACAGAGCATCAAAAGAGAACTCTTTGAATGAGTATTTTTTGGAAAAGTTTCGTTCCGGATATACCAACAACGACTATGACGAGGAATAATTTAGTTTAATATATACATACGTAGTCATACGTGTACTAATTAAAATGCAGTTCGCAAACATAATCTTTGTTAATTCAAATGTTATTAAAGAACCTGCGCGTAGTAGATTTGGTCATCACTAGTAAAAATGTGCCCTCCGCTGACGGTTGAGAGATAAAACGTCGGCGGAGAGGCATTCAGCCGACGGGTTTTTTGTCACATTGGCGGAACAACACAGAATCCAGTCCACCCGTCGTTGGGACAACTAATCACCTCCGCCGACGCCTTATAACACACGTCGGTGGAGAGCGAACTGAAGCACCGACGCACCCCTGTCTGAACCCGTCGGTGGAACCGACGATCGCGTCCGCCGACGCCCATTTACGCGCGTCGGGGGATACATAACTCAAGCGCCGACGCAATCATGTTCTAACCCGTCGGGGGAACTATTGGTTTCGTCCGGCGACGCACCTTGAAGCGCGTCGGCGGACTCTGAAGTGAAGCGCCGACGCACCTTTGATTGCGTCGGGTGACCATTCTCTTGGTTTTTTTGCTCCGCCGACGGGTTGAAATACTCCAACCCTACTTCCTGCGCAGCGTTACGCGCGTAACGGGAAGACAAGGTATTACTGAAATTTAAACCCTTTCCTTCGATGAAACGCGTTGAAACGCATCGACGAAAGCGAGCGCGCGAAATCAAAGCTCCCGGCGTTCCCCCGGCGTGCCCCTGGCATTCTGCAAGAAAGTACTTCTCGGATTTCTTCTTCTCGGCGTCGCGCGTAGTCCTCCGGCCGAACCTTACTTAGACGTCGCGGGCTTCAAACCCAGTTCTTCCGAAGCCAAAAACACGTTTTGCGGGCGTCCTCGGCGTTCCGCCAGCCCATCGCGTCGAACCTCGGGTTAATTCCTCTCCCGCCGCAAGAGCCTGTTCTTTCTTCCGCTTGAGGTAAGTTTATTTTGGTTCTACTAATTTTCAGTTGCTTCCCTTTTCCTTCTTCGTCATTATTCTCACAAGTTTCTCTTATTTGATCTCTTTGCCTCCCTATGAGCTACAGTTCGCCGTCGTCAAACCCTCTGTTGACAACCAGCGAGAGGCAATCGTCGGGCGAAAATCAGAGACTGGTAACGGTCCCGAAAGCCGCTGCAGAACAGTAGCGAGTGAGTTTTACATTGTCGTTAATTACTAAGAAGCATGTATTAGAATTAATTCTTTGTAAAGGTTTTTCTCGTGGGTTGATAAAAACTCGTGGATTGTATTAAAGATTTTTTGTTTTTGTTGACTGATTTTTGCATTGTATTGCAATCATGGGTTGAATGATGATGGGATTATTTTACTAGTGTGTTTCCTTGTTGAATCGATGGTGGATGTGTACCGGTGTGTTTCTCTCAAAATCAATGGTGGATGTGTCTTTGTCCCTCTTTGGTTGCTCCCTGAATTCCCTCTCCTTATGTGTTACTCTATCTCTCTCTCTCTCTGGTTTTACCTCTCTCTGTCTCTCTGAATTAACGTTGCTGTTTTTAATTCTTAAATCTCTATCTTACTCTCTCTTTATCTCTCTCTCTTTCTCTCTCCCTCTGAATTGAACTTCTGATTTAAACTCTTAAACCTTTCTCTTTTTTTCTCTTTCTCTCTCTCTCTGAATTCCAATTCTGTTTTAAACTCTTCCAATCTCTCTCTTATTTCTCTCTCCCCCTCTCTTGCTCTCTCTCTCTCTCTCTCCGAATTACAATTCTGTTTTGAACTGTCAAACTTCTCTCTTTTTTTCACTCTCTCTCTCTCTCTTTGTCTCTCTGAATTAACGTTGCTGTTTTTAATTCTTAAATCTCTATCGTACTCTCTCTTTATCTCTCTCTTTCTCTCTCCCTCTGAATTGAACTTCTGATTTAAACTCTTAAACCTCTCTCTTTTTTTCTCTCTCTCTCTCTCTGAATTTCAATTCTGTTTTAAACTCTTCCAATCTCTCTCTTATTTCTCTCTCCCCCTCTCTTGCTCTCTCTCTCTCCGAATTACAATTCTGTTTTGAACTGTCAAACTTCTCTCTTTTTTTCTCTCTCTCTCTCTCTCTCTCTCTCTCTCTCTTTGTCTCTCTGAATTAACGTTGCTGTTTTTAATTCTTAAATCTCTATCTTACTCTCTCTTTATCTCTCTCTTTCTCTCTCCCTCTGAATTGAACTTCTGATTTAAACTCTTAAACCTCTCTTTTTTTCTCTTTCTCTCTCTCTCTGAATTTCAATTCTGTTTTAAACTCTTCCAATCTCTCTCTTCTCTCTCTCTCTCTCTCTCTCTCTCTCTCTCTCTCTCTCTCTCTCTCTCTCTCTCTCTCTCTTTCTCAACCACTCTGTTCTCTCTCTTGTCTCAATTGTCTCTCAAATTCTGTTTCACTATTCAATTCTCTCCCTCCCTCTATCTCTCCAATGGAGAATCCATGGTAAGGCCACAGATTTAGGTGTTCTTCACCATGTCTGATTTTTGGTTTCTCAAAGCCAAGAGGTCCAATCTTTCAAGGCTATGGTTGTCGTCCGTTTTGTGCACTACCATCACAACCGTATTTGATTTTTTCTTTGGAGAAAGGTTTGTGGGTAGTCGTGGCCTTGAAGATTTTTAGCATGCTAAGTTACCCAATTGAGTGTTAAACACCCAATCTTTTTCTTTTATGTAGATTATCTTTCAGAATTACCATGGATACGGACTATTTGAATGACAAGAGATGGATGTATGCGTACAAGACAAAGCCGGCCCGGTGTCATCCTAGATTTGTTGCTGGTGTCAATTTTTTTATAAATTATGCAAGAGGACGGTTGGGAGTGCAAGGCAATGGTCTTATGCGTTGTCCATGTCGAAAGTGTGAAAATGGACAGAACCTTGACTGTGAGACCATCAAAACCCATATAGTCCTAGAGGGTTTTTTCCCTTTATACAAAACCTGGTCAAACAATGGAGAGAGACCGCAAAATCAGTCTGACATTAATGTGCTGAGTGGCACACGTATGAAGACGAACCCTTCATCTATCTATCTCAAACCCAATAGGTATTTTATTCGGAAGACCCTGTTGATCGAACTTGGAGAGTTGTGTGTCCTTGGAGACCTCGGGACACATACGACATCCCTCTAGTTAACGTCGATGTGAGGTCCGAAGAAGATGAGGCCATCTTGTTGGCACAAGACAAAGGGATCGGAGACGTCACAGCATTGAACCAAGCTGATGATATTTTGTGGGTACGCACTGACCTGGGTCCAGGATTAAGAATTGATCCTGCAGATTTGAATGGAACATAGCGTAAGTTTGATATCTCTCTGAATTATTGTAGTGTGGATCGTAATAGCTAATTTTATTTATTTTGTGAAGAAAGCTGACAATCCACGTCTCTTTAAATTTGCAGGGTAAATATGCCACCGAGGAAGCATCCCATTGACTCCTCATCACCGTCACCAACAAGGGTCAAAGTTCGGGCAGTTCGGCTAGCCCAAACAACAGCAGTCCTGAGTCCGACTCGGCCTGCCCGGGCCACTCCAATTCCGACTCCGACTCCACCGGCTTCTGCTCCATCTACACTAGCATCATCGTCACATATGCCAGACATGGGTACAAACATAAACCAGATTTTTTTGTTTTGGAAAGTTTGTGTTCTAATTTTAGCTCTTCCATATTATAGATGAGTGTAATCGTAAGTTTAGGGAGTTCTTTCCGAATCTGAATCACACGAGAGCTATTCTTCGAGGTAAACTTGAAGTGTAATGATATTTTTGTAGTGTGTTATATGAATTGTGTTCTAACTTGCAATTTGGCAGGCCCGATCCCTATGGAAGACATGGAAACGCAAAGACCCAACTGGGCAGAAACAGAAGATGTTGCTGAACCATCAAATCCGCGTGGGAAATGAATAGTTAAAGCATCTTCGTTTCTGCCTCATAATCCTTGGACGGTAACTATCAGAGATGGCCAGATGGTTGCAGGACGATAGTCTTCATTGTCATATCTCATGGGGACGGTAGTACGAGCAAATCAGTACTTTCTGTTGCATCTCCAGTGGCGTGACTATCCCCCCAATGAGCTGCAGACCTGGTTTAACATTATCAAAGTAAGAAATGCTAGTTAATTATTTATTTTCAAACTTGGGACGGTTAAAGCGAGTTTTTATTTTTGCAGGCAAAGTATAACTTTGTGGATGTCGAGGGTGCTCCAGTCCACGAGAGCAAGAGGCCACTGAGAGGCTATCAAGCCCGTGCTCGAGAAAATCATTAGAGATAACCGAGCGGCATATAAGAAAGAGCACTATGATGGGAAGACTGACGACCAACTGAAGACTTGTCCCATACCTGGTATGAGCCAAGAGGACTGGGTTCTCCTCGTGAAGTATTGGGACAATGTTAGGAGTTAGGGTATCGATGAGCAGAACAGTCGTAATCGACAGAAGCTCAAGAAAACTCATACCCTTGGGTCAAAGTTTCTTCCCCGATTCTTAGAGGAACAGGTATTTATATGATTACCTTCTAGGAACTCTTCTTATTTTTGTTTTCATCTTTGATTGCTTACTACATACATTAATTACAGCGTACGTCTGACCCTGAGGGCTACACTTTCCCGATGGCATACCTCAAAGCTCACGGAAGAAGGATGGGACGTATCCGGATGAAATAAGCTGTTGAACACTTGTGTAAGTTATATATTTTTACTTTATGATCGTGTTGAATACAACTTCCAGACCTATTTAATTCATTAATTTCACTTTGTGCATGAAGCGGTTCGCCGTGCAGCCTTTGAAAGTAACGTTGCTCACCCAAGGATCTCAGAGAGGTGACACGGTAATAGATACGGTGTTCGGGGCCACAAAGGTGGCTACGAGAGAGGGTTGGAACAGGCGCTCGCGTGAGAGGTGCCTCTTCTAGCTCTCGTAGTTATGTGGCATTGTGTAAAGCAGTTGGAGAGGAGAGGCGGGATAAGGAGGCATTGTCCCAGAAGGTACAAGCCATGAGCGAACGCATGGAGAGGCTAGAAATGTTACTTCTTGCACAGTCACAGCAAGGTAAGAATTGTGTCTTGATATTCTACATTATTTTAAATTGATGAGCATAAATATATATCTCTAATTTTCTACGTGTTAAGCTTCTGCGCAGGTCTTTCGGCCATGGAGAGTCCCACCCACCATAACATTGACGATCGTATTATTTTGGAGGTCAGTAATAGCATCTTGACTCTTCTGTTTCGATTTACGCTGAGATCTCTTATTTTGGCTGATAAGCAACATTGGAGTTACGTGTGGCAAGTTTAGATGTTGATGGGAGAAGTAATATACTTCCATGTTAATGTATGTGTGCACCTGTGGATAGGCAAATTTATGTTCTATTTTGGTTGTCAGGTTGTTGTTGGAGCTGACTTCAGAATTGTGGAAGAAGCCACCGTTGCCAGATTTTGTAATGGTTGGAAACGGCGCGTCGAGAACTGCAAACTCTTGTTTTTAGTAGACTGTAAATTTAGACATTGTAGATCTTTTCATCGGATGTAAATTTAGACGTTGTAGTTCTTTATGTATATAGAACTTTTTTTTGCATACGTGTTCTTCCTTCATTAATGTTTTTCTTTTCATTTTGTAAAATTGTATAGTGATGAAGAAAATAGGTCAAAGAAAAAACCTCCGCCGACGGTTGAACCCGTCGGCGGAATAATGGAAACCTTCGCCGACGCGCTAATGCGCGTCGTGTGACTTCCTCCGCCGACGCTCCAATGACACGTCGGCTATACACATACACCGACGCGTCGGCAAGCGTCGGCGTAGAACTACAGTCGACGGTTAAGCAAGCATCGGCTGATATAAGACGACGCGCACTGGCGTGTCGGGTGACATCAGGTGACGCGTCATGTCGCGTCGGGTGAACTCTGACGATGCACGGTAACACGTCGGAAAAAAGCCTCCGCCGACGCGTGGGAAGCGTCGTCCTAGCGAGTTTCGCCGACGCATGATCAGGCGCCGGTGGACAATTTCCACCGACGCACATGCGTCCATCGTGGGAAGCCGTTCGCCGACGCGGATTCCTCCGTCGACGTAATATTTACCCCGATGCGTAGTCGTCCGTCGTTGGATGATTTCCTTCGCCGACGGCTCCACACGTTGGCGGACAAAATTCTGTCGCACGACGGGTTTTTTTGTTACGCGACGGGTTGTTGCGTCGGGTGACACATCCGGCTACGGAGGTTGCGACGACGTGACGTTACCCGTCGTCGGATGTCCACCGACAGGCTTTTGTGTTCTGCCGGTGCGTTTTGGCCCGTTAGCGGATGAGACATTTTTACTAGTGCATGATACTTTTCAAATATGCAGGAGAAGAAAAGGCGCCATTTATTAAAATTAAATAGAGCAAAAGTTTTGTTGATAAACTGGCCTTTTTAATCCTCAATTTTGAAACCTAAACAATATGAAATATTTATATATTTATCAAATTCGAAGGAGAAAGATTCTCCTCCACACCAATTCTCAGTTGGGTAAAATGTAATATTGGATTCTTCTTCAGAATCAGCCTGATCAAGTACTCAAGTATATTAATGTTAATCGAGGTATAATAGTTTTGTCTTGACTCTTGACACATCAGACTGTCCTAAACCTTATCTCCAAGGATGCTAAGAAAGATTCAAATGCTCCTTATTCACCCACTTAAACCCTAGTCGGTTATATTTGTCTCTACTGCTATTTTTACAAAACATTTCAGATATATATACCTAGAGACTTTCCATCTGGACTCACAACAATATTAATATTAATGGGAAAAGTAGATCCAGATCTAATCTATACAAGAAATTTGTTGGTCCCAAATCATCCGACAAGGTTTGAATCAGGTGCGCGATTTGTTCATCCTCTGGGAGTTAGAAAGTTATTTTCGAATCCTTAGGCGTAGCATTACACAATTGAAGGTCAAATATTTTTTGTTACATATTGGAAGGAGACTCGATGGATCCAGATCTTCACCTGGGTTTTCATTTTGAAATCTCTGCAACAAATAAACTGTAAACTGTTATGCCCCCAGTTTATGAAATCGACACAAAGTTCTTATTCATGTGGAACTGAAACAAGAAATACCGATGAAGGGGAAATAAATGTAAGGGTTTGCGTCTACCTGGACAGCTTGTTTCAGATTTGAAACCCACGAACAGTAAACAAGGAAATATCCAACGTCCTTCGTATATGTAAAGGGTTTTCTTACCGGCCATCATAAGTACCTGACGTAATTAATGATCAATGGTTATGAGTTCAGAAGACAGGCCGGTTCCGCTAGCTGCCCAGTCGCGCAGCCTCGGAGGAGCAGATGGATGTATACACCACCACATGATATTGTATAGTACTGCTTGATCGTCTTCTTCTCTTACTCGCGGGATCACTTATTTTGATAGAGTAGTGGCTTTAGACGCACGCAGCGTGGCACAACCTCGATCAGATCCCGGAGGACCGGCTATTTGATGTCTGATCTCACCGGCAGTACTTATGGGGTCGAGCCACGCTGTGTGAGTCTGAAGCGCATGCATCTCTCTGGCTTTTTCTTTGCATTAATTGCTCTTTCGGACGACGACGTTCGATCGATCGATCGAGGAGGAAGTTTAAGGTTAAAGATGTATATATGTTAGACGTGCTATATATATAGCTGGCTTCTTTCCGCAGAACGAGAATGAAGAGAGGATCAGAGGGCTGGAATATGGAGGCTCTTGGGAGGGTAAGTACTAATTATATATATTTATGGATGAGAGATTCAAAGAGGAAGGGTGAGGGGAGCTGGGTGGTACAGGTGTTCAAGTTCGAAGGCGGTACAGGTGTTCCGGTAGTGGATTGACCTGAGAAGCGGCTTTTACCCACACGTAGCCATTTCACGACAACCTCTAATTGCTTAGCTAGATACATATATCGCCGGCTTCCATCTATATATCTATCCATCGATGCCCTGTGCTGCCACGATATATTCCTCCGCAGGCCACGCGACATCCACGGACGTCATAACCCTTCTTCTCATGCACACTGCCCGGGTACTACTACCGTAAATGAAATATTAATGCTTTTTAATACTCTGTAGTACTGTTAGAACTTTTATTTACATAAAATGGGAAAATCAGCCTAAATTTGCCCTATTTTTTGTGCCAATTAAGGATCCTATAGTAGATGACCGCGCCGGCTCGTTTTCGTACACCATGGCAAGCATGCAATGCAACCGTCCGCATATATACAATTCTCTCTTTCCAGCTCTCGTACATTATATATTAGCAAGGAAGACGAGCGAAAAGTACGTACGTATACAAGTTAGAAGGGGTCGAGGGAGGGGATTCAAACCCATTGGGTTAAGCAAGCCTCAACATCAGGACAAGTGGACTCCACCTAATTTCCCTGAATATCGTTCATAACTTTTAATTTAATCAAAATTAAGATTTTGATTTGTTTTTACAATATTAAGATTCGTCGTCTCACTCAAGTCCAAGGCCCGCCGCACCTAAATCCAACCCCGGGGCTGCCGGGAGATAAGAGAAGCAGCTCACACATACATGATACATACACTGATACACACACAAATTAGTTTCCAAATCCGTCGTGAAACCCGATGGGGATCTTTCGCTCTTCCCCCTTCCAGTCCCCTCCCACAGAAACATGACCTGACCGCACATTCACCGTATTTTCGGGATTTTTTTTATACTGGATGAGAGCCCATAAATAGAAGATGACTTCATTTTTGACGGATAATTTTTTATATATCCGTAATTAATTACTTTCACGGTAAGTGGTTTTTTTTACACGAATTAGGTGTAGAGAGAAATTCATTAGAGAAGCTTTCACATGCAGAAGTATTATTATCACAAAATATTAGTTCTTATGTGAAATTATTTTTGTGAAATATCTATTTATTTTATCCTAAAATGTTTTTAAAATTTTTTCCAAAAATACTTTTTTAAATGAAAGTATAGATTTTTTATGTGGAACTATATATAACTTTCATATTTTATATGAACAACAATGAAATCAAAGTACTATATATACACAAAAAAGTACTTGGTCGAGGTGCAGCTAGCATAACTCTCTTCAATGTATCATGCATATTTCCTACGTTAATTTGAATTTATACGATCTTCAATGCTGCAGCTGTTGGAGTTGAAGATAACACCTGTAAACACAATGGCGACTGTGGCAAGTTTTTGTCACCATGCACCTCCATGCATGTAACGTAATGATGCTGAAGTTGAACCGACGGGAGCCTGATCTTCCAAGCATTTAAAGTCGTATCTTCCATCGACCATCCTTAAAAGCAATCGCAGCTGTACGTAAATGCAGACTGATAAGGGACGCGTGAGAGCTTCTCGTGGTCATGCACACTATCTAATTTCCTCCGCGGTTTGGCACGTTAAACAAGGCGACGCCATTAAAGTACTTACCAGTCAGCTGCCTGCCCCTCTGCTAGATCTCACTCTCTATATAATAGAGTACTCAGCAATGCGACCAGTAGCTAGGAAGCCGTGAGGTTGGTTGCTGCATGGGATGCCATGAGCAGGGCTCTCTGTGTGTTGTTGATCTTTATTGGTCTGATCATACTGGGTACTGAAGCTGCAAGGTCTGTAAATCATCACCACAAGAAAGGAGATCAAGGCGAGCCGTTGCAGGGAGCTGAGGAGAAGAAAAGATCAGGTAGTCGTCGTCAATCTTGTGACCCTCTCTTCCAATACCTGTTTGGGAGATGCGGTCAATGGCCTTTCGCTCGCTCTCCGTTTCCCGGCACCCCATTCAACCCATCGCCCTCTCCTTCTCCTCCTCCTTCTCGTCGTCACCACCGCCACCGGCGCCGCCGTTCCCCTCCGAGACCCCCACCACTCGTCCCTTCTCCACCGCCCTTTCTCCCGTACTTGCCTCCTCCCCTCGTTCCATATAACCCGCCACTCGTTCCCTCTCCCACGCCGCCACTTCTCGTCCCATCTCCGCCCCCGCCGGGTCTTGTCCCGTCTCCGCCGCCGCCGGTTCTCGTCCCGTCTCCGCCGCCGCCGGTTATCGTCCAGTCTCCGCCGCCGCCGGTTCTCGTCCCGTCTCCGCCACCGCCGGTTCTCGTCCCGTCTCCGCCTCCACCGTCCAGACCTCCGCCGCTCGTGTCGTCGCCACCGCCACCGCCGCCTTTGGTGCCGTCGCCGCCGCCTTCCCCGCCTCCGCCCCAAGTAGTGATTCTGCCACCCCTCTTTCCCGATTTCCCGGCGCCACCCGTTGACATCTCGCCGCCGTCTCTCTTCCCGATATTTTCTCCGCCGCCGACGGCTGACGTGTTCGCGCCGCCTTTAGTTCCACTGGACCCTCTACCGTTTCCGCCGCCGCCTCCCGACGACATCCCTTCCTTTGCTCCGCCTGACTCGCCGCTCGTGGGCCCGCCGGACCCCCAGTCGCCGCCGCTTGTTCCCATGTTTTCTCCTCCTCCGACCGATCAACTTACGCTGGAATTCCCACTCGACCCGCCACCTAATTCGGATGTAACTGCACCACCGCTGGTGCCGATCGTTCCATCGTCGTCGGATACTATTATGTCTCCACCGGATCGTAACTGAAATATTTTTTTTTCTAGAGCAAGCTGATTATTAGGAAGTACTTGATATCTTCATATGCCATACTTTCAAGGCAAAATAGAAGTAGAAATTATATATATGTTTAAGTCCACCCCAGAACTCATATGGAAGAAGACCTAATTGGTACGTACGTACGTTCACTTGTAGTTTCTGATCTCTTGTTGTTTAGCTTTATTTATGGAAATGGGTTCCTTGTGTAGTGAAAAATTTCAGACCATGCATGTAAAACGTGGAAAGTTTTACTAATGGGGAATTCCAGTGATTTTCTCTTCCTTGTCCCGTGAGGAATTAAATCTTAATTATTACCCTATTTCATATGATAAGAAATTAGTTTTTGTTTTGTTTGGGAAAGCATTGTTTTTAAACTTAAAGACCCTGTGCCCCCCTACGGAGACTAGTACCCCAGACCTCCTTCACAATTTTACACATCTAGCTCTTTAATTTATTGGTGTTGACTCTAATTAGAGTCTATTAATGCAACATTTTTTATTGCGTTTTCTAATCTATATTAGATGTGTGCTATTGAAAGAGCGAGCTTTCGTGAAATTACTTTTATCTGATGTCTCTAATGTTTAATTAACGTAAATGATATAATTACAACTGGTAAATTAAATGAAATGTTGGTGTTTGCTTAGAATATGGAACCGGTCTTTGGAACCGGTCTTTGGAATAAGATCCATATTCATGTACAGACAAAAAAAACTATAAATTAATTACCAACCAGACGCTATAAATTAATACAATGGTATCGTTACTTGTAAATTTAGACTAATTAATCCCTTTTTTATGAAATAGTACTGCATATGAAACAAATCTATTTTGGCGTACTATTAAAAATTGCACCGTCTATTAAAGCCTCATTAGACGAGATCGATCGAGCTAGATACAAATTCCACGTTTCCATTTCCCAATTAGCTAGTAGAACCTGTCATCTAGCACTCGCTGTCTCATGTTAAAATAGTCATAAATTTTGGAAGAGAATTGATCTGAAATATTACTCACAATATTTCTGAAATTACTGGATATATACAATCAGGGCTATAATTAATCGTAGTAAAGTGTCTATATAAGCCATATTGAAGAACCCCTAGAATGGTAACCGATCGATCGATATGCCTAGCTAGGTAGCAACCAGCTGTTCCATATCATCAGCCACAGTAGAAGATGTTCCGGTTATAAGTGAGAGAAGAGTGTCTTGAACCCGTTGAGAGACGAGGGCATGTTCGAGCCATACAGACACCACCGTCCAAACCACCATGACCACAGCTTTAAACGTCCATTTCAGAGACATCCTCACCAGGCAAGGGGCAAGCAGAAGGGCGACCAGCAAATACTTGACGGCTGGAATCATGGAGATGCAGAGGAAAACAAATGAAAGAAGGACGAATATCAGGTACCCCAGCCCCACTTTGAAAGCGGCTCTAGAACTCCTTTCGGTTGTCACCAAGAAGACGATTCCGTAGCAGATTATCACCGTGTAAGCCACGCATATCACTTTGATAAACAGTAAGAGCAGGGGCAGAACTTGTCGCGGAGATTGTTGAACTCCTGGCTGCAGTTGGCTTCTTAATGCACCTGATTCTCTCAAAGCTATGCAAATCAAACACTGTGATAAGCACATGCATCTTCATTAGTAGTGTTAGAGATTATTAGTTCCAATGTCAATTCTTGGTTGAAATATTACTCACAATATTTACAAAATTAGGCTATTCATTCGATCGGGATAAAACAATAATATTGAATTGGACTCAACTAGTTTATGTTTTCTGCTAATTAATTCTTTTTAAGTTATATCTAATAAATGCTAACAATAGTTATAAATCACTTGCAAACCTTAGAATTAAGCCGGAGGAAATGAATACCTTGCCAAACACCATGGCTGTGTCCCCAGTTGATGATTCGGCAATGTCAAGAGCACTCATGCTGCAGCCATTCATGAGCTTCTTATCCACCCTTCTGTCTGCGACCAGAAGGTAGAGTACCCATTGATGGCGGTTGATGACTGCTAAATGCAAGGGAGTGTTTCCTTCTATGTCGGCCTCATTTATAAGGTTCCTCAGCCCAAGTGTCTGGAGGATGTACTTGACGACGTTCCTCTTCCCGTTCTCCACCGCAACGTGGAGGCAGTTCCTTTTCCTTGAGTCGAGGGCCTCCCCACAATCCGGCCGGTGCCGGAGGAGCTCCTGAATTATCTTAGGGTAGCCACCTCTGGCCGCCAAGTGAACTGGTGTTGACCCCTCTCGGTCGGAGAGGTACGCCACTGATGAATCTACTTCCAAAAGCTTGTGAACGATCTTCAAGTTCCCTGATGTAGCCGCGTAGTGCAAGGGAGTGCTACCGTACCGATCCGGGTGTCTTGTGAGCACCGGCAACACCTTAACCAGCCTTCTCATGATATCTATATAGAAAAAATAAAATTACACAAAAATAATATGATATTGAAAAATGATATCAGTACTTCCTAATTTTACTTCGAGGTTTTACATACTGACGCATAAGAAAAAATTTAGAGTTTAAGGTTTACCCTTAGAATAAGTTAAATAATATTTTATTAAAAATCTAAAATCTTACAGATTTTATCTCCAAGCTTATCTCTTACTAAGCTGCACCATGGACGCCAGGTAAAGATATAAAGTCTTGGAAGTAAACACCTGCAATACTTATATCACCGCTTTATCATATTTAACTTTCGAAAATACAATGCATACTTTCCAAAGTAATATACCCGCCTCCGGGTATTAATTTCTAATGTGGAGCATTGAGCTGATCACCTCCCAGTATGTCCAATGTAAATAATGATATCACACCACCTCTTTCAACATGTTTTCACGCCGAAAGTACCTAAAAGCGGGTACTGTTGCATAGCATTAGTCGTTCTAAAATGATTAAAATACCTCATACAGGTTAAATATTACAATAAAAAATAGTTTAATTAAAGATTAACTAGTTGTAAATATATTACTCATTTCTGTAATCAATATGGTTCTCTCTCCCATGCATCTCTCTAAGATTTTGAGGAGTTAATTATCTACCTCAATGTTAGTCATATATGTAACGGCATACTTGAGGAGTTACCAAGATTTCCCCTAATGACTGCAGCATGTAAGGCCGTCCGCCTGATAGGGCCTCCGTAAAAGTCCTGGCCTCTGCTTTCGGGCATCAAGCTGGGAGTTTTCAGAATCTGGTAAACGATCTCAGTGTACCCTCTATCTGATGCCAGGTACAGAGGAGACTCTCCTATGGCGTTCACACAACAGCTTAACAAAGGATCAGCCGCAAGAAGAAGCTCCACCACAGAGAGGTGGCGGTTGCGCACTCCCTCATGCAGAGCATTGTTTCTCTCCCCATTCTCCTTCCTCAGAATCTTCAAAGCTCGGTCGCCTCCAATAATATCGTTCAGTACTACTTCTCGATGATGACCAGCAGCTCTGTTTCGCTTTCTCATGCACCAACAAAGGAGAGATTTCACCACCATCTTATGCCCAGCTCTGGATGCCACATGTATGGCGGAATCACCCTTCACGTTCTCTGCATCGAGCAGCCAATGGTGCGGGCCGTTGAGGATCTCCTGAACCAGCTTGTTGTTCCCACGGTCTGCAGCGATGAGGAGGACATTGTTCCCCTGGGGAGACTTTTGCAGGATGACCTCTGGGTGTTCTGCGACAAGTTGCCTAAAGAGACGAGGATTCTTTGATCTGGTTGCCTTCACCAACCGAGGATCCATATTGCGTACTGATCTTCAATGTTGTTCACCATTAGTGCTCACGGCATGCAACAGCTCTTTGGGTATGCCGCCATCGTTGTGACACTTTGAAAGAGAAAAGTATGATATTATAGAACGTTCATATATAGGCAAGAATAGTTGTTATTAATCAAGCTGGGTCGACGTTCTTTTCTTTTGCAATGTCATCCGTTTCCTCGAGGGAAACGACGGATGAAGTGGACGTCTTATATTATGTATCACCGTGAAATTTCCGTCCGTGAAATTTTCACATTTGTCCTATAATAGTACGATATATAATTAATTGATTTCCTCGACAGCTGATAAGTTAAAGTGGAGAATAGATTTGCAGACATGCTCGTGCCTTAAAGAGTTCTCAGGATAATTTAAATGACTCTCACTGGTTATATATTCAGCTTAATTAATTAATACATGAGAATAGATTCCATGAAATATTATTATATAAATCCATTAATAAATCAAAATAATTAGAAAAATAATATCAGTACTGCCATATTTTAGTTTGAGATTTTACATGTTAAGTAACAACGTATTTGACGGTCCAGGTTAGGGTCTAGGGATACCCATAGTATAGGAAGATAATATTTAAAAATAAAATAAAAACTTGCCAATTTAATCTCCGAATTTGTCTCTTACCTAGACGTCAAGGTGGGCGCCAAGTTAGGATATAAACCTTGGTAGTAATATTTCACAGTACTCTATCACCACTCGATATATGCAATTTTGATATCATGTTAATTTCTCTGAAAATAGCTGTTAATTTGAAGAGTGTACAGGACCAACAATTAATCTTCCATCTCTAATGGGTTGAAAACATGTAAGAAATATTAAACAATCTTTAGAATATATAATAAAGTATTGTATATACATATTGACTCAATTTTATCGTGCAGTTTTTGATTAATTTAATATTTATATTTTCTAATCTCTTCATTATTGACTTATATTTACCAAATTTAGCAGTAGTTCTCTTGGGAATATTCGATACCAATTATTTCATGCATATTGGTGGCGACGTACAGTTTCAATGGGTTGCATTTGCGGTAGAGGTAGAAATAGTACAAGAAAAATGAAATAAAGAAAAAAGAGTTATTTGATGTAGTTTTCTACGTTTTGTTTAGACATGTACATATCATTTCTCCATAAGTAATACTAAGCAATCAAAAAAAGTAAAAAACAAAATATATTTTATTTTTTAAAATCACTAATTCTAATTGATAAATCCTAGGCACCTATGTTTGGGATTGGCTAGTACATCAGATAGTACTGCACATAGGTGCGCAGCTAGCATTACTCTTAATAAAATTTATAAGCCACTTATTTTATTTGATATCCCCCTTAGTGCTGTTTCTAGATTATGCCTAAACATTTAAACCTGTACCTGACTTAATCACTTAGCTGACGGCGCAATGTTCCAATGAACAAGTTGAATATAAAATTAATAATTAATAATAGCGATTAAACCTATTTAATTACAATGTAAAACAGAATATTCCATATATATTTGCTAACATTGTTACATAAACTATTAGATTGATGTCTTTAACAATACAGACGGTTCCAACAGTAGGTGTTCGTAGGACAAATATTTGAAGAGCTGAGGAGGTGATCATGTGGACATATATAGCTAGGTCCCTCCTCACATACGTCTCACAATTTATCTCCCGATACCCACTGAATATGTAATATGTGCTATGCAGGTCTTTTCCTCAGAACTGGTACGAACATGAAAATTAATTAAATGCAACTCCGAAGCAGCTATCCTGGAAATCAAGAGAGTGGGATCTCGCCATTAATGTTAGGAACCAGTACGTGATCGAGTATGCCTATATGAAGGAGGAAGGTCGCAAGGAACATGACAATGGCGGCATCCATGAGTAAAGCTCCTTGCTGTTTCGCGTTGCGTAGGTCCAGACCCTCTTTCTCCTTCCAAAGGGATCCCATCGTCACCTTTGTCAAGCAGAAAGACACCACAAACATTAGAACCACTAGGGATGCTTTGAACATGGTGTCGTAAAAACTCGGTTCCATAAAACCATCAACGTGATCTATATCATCCGAGATGCCATATTGATCATCGTCGCTCCTCGGTTTCACTACCGACTCCCTCGATGATGTTGAGATCAGAAGCTGCAGATCGAAAAACAAGCGGATAAATTCAGTAAATAGGTTCTACCATGGAGTCTCGAGAACTCAAGACCTCCCGCAACACAACCCTCCGTGTTACCACCGAGCTATACTCAGCTTCGCACGTTTATGGAAATTCTAGGTAATCTTCCTCCTTAATGCATGAAAATAGTAGTTAATTTCATTATTTGAAGATGCATATTAATTAATGTAGCCTATAGGGACCCATTAATAAACCAGTAAAACTAATTAATGTACCTTTTGAAGGATCATGGTGATGCTTCTATCCGACCGAACAATGTCAACAGCCGTCTGATTTCGAGTGTTGACAAGCTTGAGATCAACTTTCTCGTCCCAGAAAAGAAGATAGATGATTCTCAGTCGGCGATTAATGGCGGCCAGATGCAGAGGTGTGTTCCCTTCGTCGTCCTGCTCGTTTATTAGGTTCCTGAGCTCAGGGGTGTCTAGTATGTACTTTACTACTTTTCTCTTTCCGGACTCGACTGCAACGTGAAGGGCGTTCCTTCCCATTATATCCCGGAGCTCGCCGCAGTCGGGACGTAGCTGAACGAACTCCCGGGTTACGTCGTAGTGGCCATTCCTAGCGGCCAAGTGAATGGGCGAGTCGCCGTCTTTGTTTAGGAGATAGACTGTAGAAGAATCAGGGTTTATTAACACCCGAACCACGTCCAGGCATCCCATGGATGCTGCATAGTGAAGGGGGATGCTCCCATAGATATCGGCCTCTTTCACCAGCTCCGGCAGTGCTTCCACTAGTTTTTTCTGAATATCTGAGGTTCATTGTGAAAGAAAAGAAAGCAATTTCAGTAACTAGTTAGATCATGAATTCTGATACAGCCAATCTTCAGTTTTACTCTGACCTTACCACCACTCATCTCAACATTTTGGTACCATATTGTGGGCTGACCTATTTTTGGATAGAAGTCTTGTACTAATGGAGACCTGGATACTTATAAACTCATGATCTCGATACTTCTAGCCCATGTGTGGTATACCCAACAGGCAATTGTGTATATCGAATTATCATTGGAAGGGAAAAATTCATGGGTGGAACAAGAACCACAGATAGATGTAGAAAGAGGAAAGAGAGAACAAATGAGAGAGATAAACAGAGAAAAAAATGAGAGAGAGAGAAACAGAAAACAAATGAGAGAGAGAGAGAGAGAGACAGAGACAGAGACAGAGAGACAGAGAGACAGAGAGACAGAGAGACAGAGAAAACAGAGAGAGAGAGAGAAAGAGAGAAACAGAGAGAAACAGAGAGCGTATATGATGAGAGGATGAAGTAGAAGAAGAAGAGATGAGATTAAGTTAGGGGAAGTGCAGCATGCGTTGATGATGAACATACCAAAATGGCTCTGAACGACAGCAGCGTGAGAGAGGTTCGGCCCTTGGGACCTCCATAGAAAGCTCGACTTGTCTGATCAACAATATCCGGCCGGGAGATGGACAAGATGAGGTCGACAAATTTCGGGTATCCTCTCTCGGCCGCGAGATAAAGCGGCGACTCCCCGACGAAGTTGGCGGAGCACGGCAGCGCGGGGTCCTCGGCGAGCAGAAGCTCCGCCACGGGGAGGTGCCCGTGCCTGGTGGCCTCGTGCAAGCAAGTGTTACCCTCCGCATTCGCCCACCTCAACATCACAGCTCCCTGCCCTGCATATTCATCATCCTGATCCTTGGCCCAATCGATCAGAAGATCCGCCAAACGGACGTGCCCGGCCCTCGCCGCGATGTGCAGAACCGTGTCGCCCTTCGTGCTTTTCCGGGCGAGGAGCTCCGGGGACCGCCGGTAGAGGAATTGGGCGCAGGCGACGCTGTCGTACTCGACGGCGATGTGGAGGGCAGTCTTGTTCTGGGGAGTCACTTGTTGAAGAAGCTCCGGCTTCCGTTCCACGAGT
Organism: Aristolochia contorta; assembly: GCA_022405105.1. Classification (NCBI taxonomy): domain Eukaryota; kingdom Viridiplantae; phylum Streptophyta; class Magnoliopsida; order Piperales; family Aristolochiaceae; genus Aristolochia; species Aristolochia contorta. The sequence goes on along the minus strand of CM039666.1, from coordinate 4,481,710 downwards.
CCCTCCAGGGCGGTGGCGTCGCCGGACCTTGTCGCCCTGATCAGTAACGGATCCATAGTTTTTTTAAGTATCTGATTTCTCTCTGTTAATATTTTCTCCCCGATCCAATTAATCGCCTGAATTAACTGCAACAAGACTGCAAAAGACTAGAATCCACTATCGAGTATTTAGAAAGATATGGTCGCGGCCGTATGAAGGGGCATTGGACGTGACGACGACGGCTTGGGAATTTCCAGCAAGATGACAGAACTAAAATCAAAGGCTGACGCGGCTGCTTCATCGGATTGAACATCTTCTCCCTCCGGTTTTCTCACCGCACCTGCTTCCCAGAAGTTCCTCAGAAATTGGAGCTACAGAAAGATACTAATCCAAATGAAAAACAAAGCGAGGAGTACTGCGTATACTCTAGGATTGGATCTTCGGAGTTTACTATTGAACCCTTATCGATGAGAACAAATTGTCTTAGGATTAAGTTCATTATTCGAAGGTGCTGACCAAGCTGCCCTTATTGCTTTAGCCCGTAGAAGATCAGCAGTACGTTAATTGTCGTCTTTGTACCTCTTGGAAGATTAATTAACGCTGACTGGTGGAGTAAATGTTATTCATATCATGTGGTGGGCTAACACTAGAACTCTTCCGATCGAGCTTCAATTCCCTATTTAATAAGGGTTAGTAGTTAGCACAGATCTCATTATTCTATCTTATTGTAAAAGAAGAGGGAACGGTGTATACTAGAAGATAAGACGTCGTTTGTGACTACTGATCTTTTGGTATATAGAGATGCATGCATGCAATATATATCTTCGACATTTTTTTATTTGATTAAGAGTTTGTTAGTTCGTTGATTAGTGTTAGGACTAGTTTCATTCATTCATCTTGCCATGAGACTGACAAAATGCATATATACTTGTAAGTGGATTAGAGAATCATGTCACGATCCATTCATAATATTAACTTGATCATAAGAGGGTTCAGGGTTCATCAACACCTTCTAGATAAGACCAACTTAACAATATTTTTCTCCCTCTCCCATTAGCTTGAATACGACTTTTATCGGTTTGTGAAGACATTAATAAAAATAGATTTTGAGCAACATATGTATACGGTGTATCTTAGGCTTGTGAAGACATGATCGGAGGAGGAGATGAAAGGCTGAGGTCATTGATAATCCTCTTACATAAATATTATGAGCAGAAACGAATTGGACATGCAAAGCGGCTATATATTTCACCGCCTACATACATACATAGTCACGTAGTATTGCTGCCTATAACACTGGTGAGGAATAAAGAATAGAACCTCAAATGGCGATACTTATCATGCAAACCAGTGGATTGTCCTGATTCCTGAGGAAGGACCACTAATTTCCTTTTCTTTTTATCAGTCGTGGAAATTTTGTCTTCCTCCCTTCGCTTTATAATATTCCACTCAAGAAGCCCCTAAAACAGGAAATAGGCAATTTAACTTTAAATAGGAAAACAAGGAGACAAAATATCATGTTAAGAGCAGATGCTTCATACCAGAATCCTGAAGCCGATTTCTCTTTGTCCCTATTTGGTCGTGCAAAATTTGATAAGTTAAGTCGCAAAAAACATGCAATATTTGTTAGTAATGTTATTTTTACCAACAGAAAAAGTGAAACCTCAAATGTATCATGTCAATGTTTCATGCTCCAATGAAAACAGTTGCCAAGCGCATGTGGCAAATCAACACACCATGAAAAATGTCAAGTTTTATTATTAGATGTCATCCTCAAAGGCTTACCTCGATCTTCCTTCAAATGCATCATTGATTTCATCGCCTGTTGGCCGATGGGGAAATGTCGCAAGAAGAACATACTTCTCCTTCCCAGAAGGATCATCAACCCTTTTGTAAAGTTCATACCGGTATGGATAAGACATCCTGAAGTGAAGATAATTGTACCACAAAGCGGAAAGTAATGAATATATAAGCTCTGTTATGATCAGTAGAACCTGAATACATTGTAACTAATGTAATTGATGGCTAAAAGGAAAAACATAGACGCTGGAAACGTACCTCAAAGCACCCATAATTGGGTATTGAGTCCCAGCATAGTATAGAAGACGAAAAGAATAACAGCTTTCAAATGTTGCAGCGTACTCTAGTCTCTTGTCTCTGCCCATTGTCTGGAAAAGAAGTGTTAGATCTAACATCTCTTACTACGAAAAAAAGGCAGTGTTTTTCTAGTGAGTCCAAAATAAAGGTTTTCCCATAACCTGCATTATGCCACTTGAACTGGGTAAATCCTGAAACAATACCAATGCAATATCAGTCATATCTACAATTACGTTATATGAGATGAAGGAGAAGTTGACAAAAACGAGAACAAGCAGAAATATTAATCAGATATCAGTTTGAAACCTTGAGACGAGGATTTACTAAAATGACAGGGCGTGCACCAGCTGCTTGGGTCATTGCTTGGAGATCCTGCAGAATTCGCCACAATGTTATCAAATGGAACCACAGAAAGAGGAGGCATAATCATAATTTTCCACATCAAACGTCGAAAAAAAAAAATCTAATACTACTCACATCGATAATACAGTTTCCCACGGCATTTTGAGGAGCCACAAGGATAAACATGTCATCTTGTTCATCAACCTCCTTGGCACCTAACAATTGCAGAATGACTTCATGAGCACAAAACCTGAAGGCATCAAATCCATCTTTCTTTGTTACCAGTGGTTTAAACATAAAGGAGGCCAGGACAAATTCTTTATGAAACATGTGCACTAAAATGCAAAACATATACTTTGAGTAGAAAAAGACTTCCCAAAAATTTCTTATTTTTTGCTCTCAATAACTAAGCTTGAGAAGAGGCCAAAAATAAGCCAACCACCAGAAAGCTCCAATTTTTCCAAAAGAAAGAAGAAATTTGTACTACATGGAGTCATTAATCAAGAAGATAACTCATGCATAAAACAAAGATAACAGCGTACTTGATGTCATACACTTAATGAGAACGATATTGTTGAGGAATATTTTTGCTATCTCTTGGCATTTATTTTTGCAGGAGACCCAACATAAAAATTACTTTTCCCACTAAATACACTCTAGTTTTTGCTATAATCTTTTTAAATTGTTTTTTCTATATGATATTTCATAAAAGCTGTGGACACTGTACATTCTGTCCTTGAAATCTTACCCATTAAATTTGAAATCACAATAGTAGTCTTCTGGGTAGTTGCTGAAATCTAAGTATCCACAGTTTAGATAAAGCATAACTATTCCTTGAATTTTTGTTTTTCGAATAGTAAAATAAATTTCTATATTGGAGCAAGGAATCGAACGCACAACATGTTCTTCTCTTCCTTGGATTTGAACCACCATATTGCATCACTACTAGTATCTGGTTTACTCGAGTTTGCAAGGGAAAATTACTAAAGCAAAAGAAAAGAACAAACTGAGATTTAGGTACAAATGACAAGGGCCAACGCAAGAAGTCTTTTAATCACGGATTCCTAGGTTATCTTTAAAAGTTAATTTATGTTCAAATCAATCGTTGAAATTGCAGCAGCCATATTAAACTTCATTTGTTATCGATGTTAATAAAGAGATATATCATAATGGGGAGTTATCATCAAGAGCAACCCTTCTAGCTTCTTTTGAATTATTCATTTATCTCTCATTATCAATCTTGTTCTCTTGGTTCTCACAATCTTTTCTTTTGTTTCCAAAATCTACTTTCAGTCCCTTTCCTAAAGAAGAAGGCTCCTCACTGTGTTAGGGATTTCAATGGTCACAGATGCAAATAAATAAATAGATAAATAAAATATAATATAAACCTACTTTCTGACAGAAATGCAGGAATCTGTGACAGATTGATTAAATTTTAAAATGATTATGAATGGAATAATGACATATTGATTCATTGGGATAGCAAAGAAAAAGGAGAAAGGAGAAAGTAGATTGAACATGCAAGAAAAAAATGTCCTTGAGACAGTATTTGAAGTGGACAATATGAGGATGATAAAATCAATATCATGGTGGAAGCAACTCCACTATTTCTTAGTTGACCCTGATGAATAAAAACTTATGACTTCAAAGAACATTGAGAATACCCATCTGTCATAAGCAAAAGTTAACTTAAGGATCAGAAGATCTAACACAGATATTTTTATTGAGTATAAGTGACTATCAAAACTGAGACAAGAGACTTGTTAAGACAAGGATTTATCTATTCATCAGCACACCTATAGAACCAATTCTGACAAAATTTCCAATTGCACCGTCACTCCCCCAATCCATGAATTCTAAAATCTTCCGAGTTCCAGCAAGCTGTAAAGGCATCCCTGAAAGTGCACCTTCACCCATTGACCCTTGTACACAAACCTGGTGAAAAGAATCATCACTTCATGTACAGAGCTGACAGCCAAAAAAAAAAAAAAAGAAAAGAAAAGAAAACAGGGGAATATAATTTGAAAAAAAAAAGAGAAATCCGACAAACCTTGATGCGCTTTCCATCGTCAGCAAATGAAAGAGCAAGAACTCGAACCAGTTCCATCAGTGTTCCAATTCGATATACATCCTGTCCATTTGCTCATTTTACATGTGGAAATCAGTCTGTGAAATTGCAAATAAATGATAGACCGACTCTTACCATTTCCGGGTTGAGCTCAGGAATATTGATTTCAACCTGCAAATCAGAATCTTGACTAAGTATAATGAGAATAATCTCATAGAATGGTGACTGACAAACTTTGAGTCTCATGTCCTGCCCACACATTATCCAGTGGACAAAGTGATTGCAATTAAAATTTTTATTTTTGTGGTAGTGCAACACATTCATTATAAAAAGACTGTCCTGTGTGATTTTAGGCTAATTGATGAAATAAACATACAACAACCAACCTTCAATCGAGATTGTTTTGCTGTTACAGCTCTTTGGGTAGCTTGTAGCACATCGTAATAAAAATATTCCCTTATTTCTCTAGAATGAGGAACATTATTCAACCGAGTAGGGATTCCTCTCCATTGATCCTGTCAAACATAAACTCGAATAATGTAAAGATATCAAAAAGATAAGATAACTATTTCATAATTTTTCTATTTTCTTGAAATAGAATGAGTTAATACCTGGCTTGAGGATTCCTTACTAGAATGCAGACTGCTCTCAAGTAATGATTGTTCTAAAAAGAAACATGAATAATAAAATAAAATAAGAAGTATTCTCCATGTCTATACAATACAAATCATTATACCAATCCATAATAATAAAACTTCTAAGTGTGAAAATAAGAAATTTGATACAAATCAGCACGAATTTATAAAAAGGTTTGTCCATGAGACTCTTAAGAAATTTAGCTCTCAGCCTGTCCAAAACTTCCAAGTATCCCACCAGGATCGATGAAGCTTATATGAGAAGATACACAGAAATCATATATTTACCATTGGATACTTTCTGCTTCCTTGCCTTCTCTTTTTCCTGCTGAACTTCTAGTAAAAACGATTCTATCTCTCCAAACACTATTTCTTTTAGACGATTCCCATCAATCTGTGCTCTTAATGAGTGAGAAGAATATAAATATTGCAAATGCAATATAAAAGAATTACATTGACAGATACCTTTTTCAAAATATTCAAGTAAGTTGAGGATACAGCTTCAGCATTTCTTTTGTACGATTCCAAACGAGATTTAACCTAGAATTCAGAGGGGCGTAGACAAGTTAGAAACCTGATCATGTATAAATAGACATGAGACATTTTCAAAAAAGTAGTTCTCACAACATAAAATGATAAGGACATAATATTTTCAGAAAGGAAAAACAAAAAAAAATAAAAAAAGAAAGAAAGGAAGGAGAAATGAAAGAACTCGGTGATAAGTGAAAAAAGAAGGGGTAATATGTGAGGAAAGCACAGAGATGACTTCACACAGAAAACAAGTTGACCCACCTTCTCCACAGTATCATCCAGACGAGTAACAAGTCTTCCTTTGATTTCCTCAGTCTCTGGAGGGAAGTTTTTAACATGATAAATTTTCCCGGTTGTGGGATCCATCCTTCTTCCAATACATCTATCAATTAGAACTTCATCAGGAACCTGAGTGACAGGCAAGACTGCTATAACAGATCAACCCCATAAAATGTATTATGAAAATGCACATTCAAATCGGAAATCAGCATTAAACACCAAATGACTCAAGCATGCAGTGCAGGAATATACAAAAGAAAAAGATCTACAGATAACACTAAATAAGTTTATGATCTGCTCTTTCTTTTCTAATGCAAATGTACCAGCTTCATCAATTTGCACACATATTACAAAAAGACTATTTTGATGACAAACAAAAATTGTCCACCTAACCTACACGTGTAATCCTAATCTTGTCTTAAATGTGAAAATATTTAAAATATTTTGCTCAAAAACATTCATCAAATTGATCCTTGAGATTGATGCTTCAAAATTGTCCTCATCTCTTGATCAGCATTCCTACATAAAATGTAGAGCAGTCCTCAGTTCTACCCTATTGACAAGTCTAATGCTGATATATCCAACCGTATGATTTCTTTCAGTTGTATGCACAATAGTCTCTGACTTGCATCCCTCCAGCATTGTGTCATAAGACTGACCCAAACAACAATCATAAGTCACCATGAGAATGGAAACAGTGAATGACTATATTACTGCAAGATTAGCTCACATTACACAGTGAGTCTATACCATGTCTGCAGAGAATAACTTAGAGACAACAAGGAAATTATGAAGTATGTCATGCTATCAGTCACCGATAACGAATATAACATACATCTAACGCTATATAAATGTCTGGTCTAATCTTTCTTTCTTCTAGACTTCGTGCTTGAGAAGAACTCCGTGGGTACCCATCCAGAAGCCAACCTTTTTCCATTGCATCTTTTCTTGACAACCTTGCCATCACCATCTATAAAAAAGAAATTTTTAGTCCCATTAACGAAAGAGATAAAATAGAATACAGAGTGGATATATGGCGTACATCTGTGACAATCTCATCTGGAACTAGAAGGCCATTCTCCATATATTCCTTTGCTTTCTTTCCAATTTCTGTCTCTGAAGATACTTCAGCACGTAAGAGATCTCCAGTTGATATGTGCACTAATCCAAACTGAGTCAATTTTATTAATTAGAGCAATCAAGATCCAGTATAACGAGAAACACCAGTTTTTCAAAGTTGGAATTAAGGAAAAAACATATAAAAAACTTGAAGCGATCAACAAAATGAAAGGTAATTCAGGTTGATTCTTTTTGAAATCAGATGAATGTTCACTGACCAATAACAAATGAAATTCTTTTCTCATATAATTGAAAAATAAATGAGCTTAATATGAAATAAACAGAAGAAAAAAAATAAAAAATTTCACTCCTCACGACCAAAATCACCTTCTCGACGATCATCTGACACTGCGTTCCTTTGCCTGATGCAGGTGCCCCTGAGATCATCACCTTTAATGGTTCACCAAGTGAACAAGTCGCTCTCCCATCAAGTACCTACGAAAAGTTAACTGAAATTGAACGAGCTACGCACTAGTAACCGAATCTGTTTGGCAACAGACCACCCATATTGCCCATATTTCATGTAAACAACGAAGGAGACCTGTATATACCTTTGGTCCACGGGGGGTTTCTACAACGAGGCTTGTGGATGTATCGCAGAGACTCGTAACCGTGAGAAATAGGCAAACGCAGGGAATGAAGAGAAGATGAAGATGAAGAAAATGAAGAGAGAGAAGGAATGTTCGAAAAAGCTACACACAAGCTCGACTGTCGGTGAGTATGAATTCCGGTCACTGCATTTGGCGCCATTTCTGGCGCTGCTTTTCAGGAGAGAGAAGCAGAAGAAACCAAAGTTCTTTTTATGGATATTGTGGAACTTAGAAGACGAGCGACCGTTAGTTGGCTGGCCTCAATTTCGTTTCTTTCCTCTTTACATTATCCTGATATACTTTAGACTTAGTGTTGTAGGCTTCAGAAACCAGTAGTAACAGTATCGGATCGGGAAGTGCGAATTAGCTTAATTCAGTAATCCGAAGCCCGTGATGGCACAGTTTCAATCTCTTTGTTTCAGTTTTTACCTTTAATGCCTCCACACTTGTTTACACTTAATTTTAAACTCCGAAGGAAGTACTGTTTTTTTTTTCCCAACAGAAGAAACATAGTAAGAGATTAAAGCTAATAGCTCGAATTATTAATCGCAGGTACAATATAAAAAATAATGTTTTAGAGTCAACAGTATGTAAACACTGCTGACCATTTAATAGGTTTCAGAACTAATACAAACAACAGCAATGGCGCAAGAATAGATCCTCATCACTCTGTGGTAAATATGATTTGGATTGCATAGTGAATTTAAACAGCATCTTTTGTCTTAGGTAAAGCTGAAGTACCGATGGTGGATATAAGATATGTTGCTGATGACGCTTGGAAAAATGTATCATTTTATTGGTCTAACGTACACCAGTCGCAAATATCGTTAATCTTGTGAGATTAGAAACTATTTTCACAAGTCATTCGATAAATCAGAACCATATTGGTTGTACACAAAACAGACTAATCTGGGTAGTGAAAAATTACAGTAGAAAAAGAACGGAAAGCAGCACTCAAAAAATCAAAGTTGAATTTTCTCATAACATTCTTTTTCAGAACTTCCATCAACAAAATTCTCCATAAAGAGCACAATGCGGCCGCCATGCAAATAATTTCTGTTGCAACTATGAATGAGATATTTCATCGATAACAATCCAGAGATTGGAAAAAGAGGAAGTATTTGATTAAATAATTTCATCCACCCTCATTGCTAGGTACAACAAAAAAATTAACCTAAATACATTTGACCACCACCCATAGCAAATGAACATCTATTGACCATCAGTCTACCCTTACCTAATTACAACGAATAGAAGAAAACAAGGACTATTATTTTCTTATAAAAGTCCAGACAGCATTACCCCAGAAAAGGGTCTCAACAGCAAGAAGAAGCTCAGGATGACTCTCTGCCCACCTTGCTTAATAAAAATCGCACCTCCAATGCAGCTATGTGATCTCTTCTCATCTGTGTCTAATCCAGTTTCACTGAAGAAAACAGGTAATGGACAAACCAGAATGACGAAAGGAATCCGACCGTGCCCGTCGCAAGCATTATAGCAAGAACCATGAAGAGTGAGTACCCGAGGTACAGGGTGGCTGACACAGGACCGCTCAGGCTCTTCAGGTCAAACACCAGATAGTTAATGGAGTACAGGAAGATGTAAATGGCAACTGATCCGGATGCAAAGAAGGATTTCCACCACCATTTCCAGTCCTCGACGCAGAGGTGCATGTAAGTAAGGACCAATGATACTTCAGCGCATACGATGACAAGGAGAATCATCACAACGAAGAGGAACCCAAATACATAGTATACTCTGCCCATCCACAAACTAGACATTATGAAAAATAGCTCAATGAAGAGGGTTCCAAATGGCAAAGTCCCAGCCCCAAGAACCAACAACCATGATGGATACTTCTGCGCAGGGATTTCACGGGGGATTTGATTGGTTCGGACTGGATATTCAATGTGAGGTGCTTTGGCTCCAAAATAGCCACCAGTAAGGGTAAGTGGGACTGAGATAAAAAACCAAAGTAAGAGAAGAACAACAAACAAAGAGAATGGTATTGCCCCTGTGCTGTGACTCCCCCATAACAGAAAGTTCAGGACGGTTAAGATCAGGAAAGCAATTCCAGGGAAAAAGCAAGCTACCCGCCAAGAAACAGAAACCCAACCAGTAAAGTCCCCACATCCAATTGTCCTCCAAAGCCTCACAGCCACATAACCTGCTAATATACCAAGCACAAGGTAGAAAAACAGCATACCAGTAATGAGGGTTCCACGAGAAGCAGGGGACATAAAACCGAGTGCTGCAAATAAAATAGTAACAACAGCCATCCCCAAGATTTGAACCCCATCACCCACCATCACACAAAGAAGAGAGGCATTGGTTGGAGCCCTGAACACATCGCCAACCACAAGCTTCCACCCCGAGAGCTCCTCATTCATCTGTGCCTGTGCTTCTTTATCTAGCTCTTCGTAGCGAGTCAAATCTCTCCTAACCGTTCGTAAAAAGATCACAAGAACGATTCCAGCCAAAAATGCAATTACCATGAGCGAATTTAAGATAGAGAACCAGTGGACCTTTGCCCCTTCCATCTTCAAATATGCGTCCCATCTAGAAGGCCATTTGATATCACTCTCCACAAATGAAACTTCATAACTGAAAACCAGAGGCTGGCCTTCCTTCACAGTCATTGCCACAGTTGAAGGGTCACAGTTAATAGCAGATGGGTATTTATCATACATTTTCAAATTCTTGACTGACTCCGCATCATGCTGGGAACTGCATGGTACAACTTCAAACCCAACAACCATGTAGCCCGGAATCTCAGATCCCTTAGTTGTTGGCATCAATTCAGCCGCGTCCCCAGTCCCTATCACTCGGGCCACGTTGGATTCCTCATACTTGTGCACCAAAACAGTGAACTTTAAATGGTTGAAAACATAATAAAGATCTTCCACTTTTATTCCAACGGGATAACCCGTCCATCTAAGGAAGTACTCATCTTTCTTCGTGTAACGAATAGCAGGTAAGTTGTCTAAGATCAAGTTCACCTGATACATCTCGTCAATTCGTTTTGTCATGAGCTTAAACTCATCAGACGTCAGTGGATTCGTGCGACATAAGAAGATCTCGGTCTCGTTGGTGTTCATCTTAAATCTATAGGGAGAATTCTCGATCCGATCCCCCATAAGGAGTTCACCAAGGTTCTCGGCACTATCCTTGACACCTTCTTTTGGCTTACAGAAAGGAAGACTATAGTAGCTAAAGGGCATCTCCGTATCTATGGATGTCAAAGAATTAACCTTCACAGATAAAATGTCACCCACTTGGTATTTGTGAGGATAACTTCCAGGTAGATAAAATGCATCTCCAGGCCCAACAATCAGAAAAGCAACCAAGACCCAGACACCAAAACGATCGAAAGCACCCATCTTTATCACCTTCTGCCAGATCTAGGCGCGATCCAGATGAGAATGGGCAGCAAAAACCAAGATCTTGCAACTTATAAGTAACGACGGGATGGATTTCCACAAGATGCAACAGATTCCAAAAACAGCGTCTACAGATCTAGAACAGGAGGATAATCCCTTTAGGAGAAAATAAAGAAGAAGAACCAAAAACAAAAACAATGACAAAAACACCGTCGAATTCCACCATATAATGAGAAGGAAGCGAGACTAACCTCCCAAAGGGCACGAAAAGGGGAGAAGGGATCCGCTACCGCATCAGCAGTGCAGGAACTGTAGAGACAGATCAATCTCCTATGAATCCGAATCACGCGGAGAGGGAAGCAGAGCAAGAACCCGTATTTATATCCTTTTCTCTCGACTCTTCAGGCTTTCTTACCTCTAATTGCTTTCCTTTGTTAAAGCAAAGTGAATGTAAATATGTATTCTAATTTATGACCCCTTCCCTTCTTCTCACAGAAGAGTTTCCTGAAGAGCCGGTATGCGGGCCTCCTCTCCTTTTCAAGGCCCCTAAGACCGCACCCCAACTCCCAGAAACCCCCACGGTAGGATTAGGACCGAAATCTTAAACCAATTTTCGAGTACAAATAACGTAACAGTAAGGTTGTATGAATTTAATACGATATACCAAAAGAGCAAAACAGAAAAAGGAAGATGGGCAAGGTTGCATGTCTAGGCCTTGTTGTTATAGGCACAATACATTACAGTTTTTCTTGTATTTGAGATTCTTAGTGTATTTGATCGAGAAATAATATAGCCGTTCGGAACGTGGTTCTCTTGAATTCAGCAGCTCAGCTCACGGAATGCAGGCTAAAATTAACGCGTCCCGGGATTTTTCAAGGGATTTACATTAGTCTTAATTTCACCCCATTGTCTCCAAATTTTGGAATCACATCCCAGAATGTTTGACACACGGTCCCAGGAGGGCCAGGACTCTTAATGGGTTAATCCAGCTCGGGAAAAGACCCAACAATCCGTCATAATTTCATTTTAAGTCTCTCCTAACCAGTTCGATTGCCCCCAACTCGAAGAGTCCCAGATTTCTTCAGAGCCGAAACGGGGGCAGATAGCTACAGATGCCATAAATTCATCATACTGATGATAAAAATAATGTTAAAGAGTGATTCTGCAGCTACTCTGGGTAGACCTGTGGAGTGGAATGGGGGTAGAGCCTCCGATTCTGCACAATTCAGCGTGTCAATGACTAAAAGTTCCAAGTCCAAGATGCTACGAAATTGACTTTATAACTGCCAATTCTGCCAAACACGGTGGTCGCTCTAACCTTACTATAACTTTAATACTTTTTTCCTGTAAGGCCAACATTTTTGCGTAATTTAGCATTTAGATGCATTGTATTGATGATAGTTAGAAATCTGGCGAGTGATTGAACCTATAAATCAGGTGTGCCAATGTACCTAACAATAAAAAAAAAAGATCTAATCAGATGGGCATAAAGGGCATGCCACTCGTCCCACGAACAAGCCACCAGAAGGACGTGATCCTGTGTGCTCGAAATAAAATCTCTTGTTCTGGAGTTTGAAGCAAATACCATTTGTTCCAGAAGTAGACTTTGGCTTCTCTAAGGCAAATGCCATTTGTCTCAGCGCAACCAATACCATTTTTTGTTCCAGTAAAAAAAAACCTCATAGTAGAGAAACCACCGTATTAATTTTTGTCAATGTCCAACAAATAGTGAAAGGAACCCATTTCCGGACCGAGCCAAGTCTATGCTTGTAGTGCACGGAAGCATCTCAGCTGTCAAGCCAATGAAGGCGGTGCCAGAGAATAAACACCGATCTGGGAGCTTGGTTTTCATATGAACAGATACAATGGCCATGTAAGAGTCAAATATAGTTTAGCAGTTGAATCGAGATGTAAATCAATGAAAAAAAAGCTATAAATATTTTCCGATAATAACAAGTGTACTGCAGATCTATTGTATAGTACCTTTTGGGTCCCTCCTACCTTTAAAAATACAAGTCCTGCTGCTATGTTGGCAGCACAGTGAAATAGCTCGAGAGCAATCAGTGGTTAAAACTGATTCAATGAAGCCGGCACATTTTAGGCCATATTTATATTCGAATTTAACCATCCCTTGGTCCCATATTATCCCCTTGGACTAGCAACAGCAGACCCCGAGAACTGAGCACCAAGTCCCAGAGACTTGGGCCGTTTTATAGCCTCTATGGGCTCCACCATACCCTGACCTTCTCTACCCAAACCACTACCTTCCACAAATCCCATCTTGGCCAGCATCCTTGAACCAAAACCCTTAGTGTGTTTCTCAAATATACCCAGTTTAAACGAGTTTGTGATGGCTGACCTTTCAATGCTAAAACCACTCTCAGCAGGAGGGACCGCATCTTCCACATTGTCCACTTGCATTATGCCCCTCGAGACAAAAGAGACTGGCTGTTGAGCATAGGCTTGAGCCGGTTTAACACCCTTTCTCTTTCCACTAGATGAGTTCTTTGTCAGCTTGCTTGAAACAAAGCAGTGTTCTGCCTTCACTCTGCTTCTCAACTTTGAATACATTTTAGTTTGATCGTTACCCCTGGCTGACAATTTTCGATTGGGCACATCTGTGACTGCAAAATCATCATCAACTGAACCTAACAACTGGGATCCACATAAAAGGTCATTAGTTAGCCAATTAGCACAAATCTATAAGTCAATGTTAACACAACCAACACAGTTGATTTCCACCTACTTATTTGATACTTCATATAAGATAAAAGGAACTCTACATGCATTCAAGAATGGCTCCGTTTGTATTTAATTATCAGGAAAAGAATTCACACATTTATTATTTAGTTACTATAATCATTCATAGTAGGCCTCAGAACTTTGAGAATAGCTATTGAATACAATTGTTCATTTGAAACAGAGAATGACTAAGAAACTTGTCAGTGTGTGTACCTAAGCATTTTTTATCATTTCAAATAACATGCATAGGTCATACAAAGAACGTACTTAAGCATTTTTATATCATCATTTCAAACAATAATCATAGGTTGTATTCACCGGCAAGTCTCAATTTCTTTAGAATTGGGGTTGTTATGACTTTCACTTGGTGATTAGTTGTTTATTTTGAAATGCTGATTGTGCCATAAAATGACTCGACCAGCGTACAAAAATAAAATTTGGTAAAACAACAAAACCAAGCAAATGAAACCACAGATTTTGCAAATTCCTTCATATATAACACAGTTTACAGTAAAAGAAATCACTAAATGGAGATCATCAGTGGTTGGCCACTTCTGGGCAATTTAAGGTGTTTCCAAGATGAAATAAATTCGCATTAGTTCCACTTCTCAAATCACTTTAGTTCTAATTTTCAGTTAGAGAGAGAAAGTACCAAGAGGAGAAAAGCAATTTAAATTCTCCAGCAAAGAACATGGAGAAGACAACCTGACTATATCACATATCAACCAACGACCATATGGAAGGTGACTCCAAGACAATTATCTCCTGGCTCAAGCGGGACTCTAAGCCTCCATGGAGGCATAAGTTCATATTTAATGAGATAAGTGCCTTAGCTCTAGACAACTCTATTGTAAGCTGGAACCATGTACTTAGGAGTGCTAACGGTAGGGCTGATGAATTGGCAAAAAAAGGAGTCAATGAGCAACACCTTGTTGTTTGGACACCTTAGCCGACATTGTAACATTATTTTGTAATTCCTCAATTCAATGAAATAAAACACAACTTCTCAAAAAAAAAAAAAACGACCATATGCAATAACACACTTTGAACTAGTTCTGCAGGTTTTTTAAGTTTTTGCCAAGCAAGTATTGTACTTTACTGATACTAATCAAAACTGAAAGTATTATAGAAGATCTTCAAATGGAAACTACAGAAAGTATTGAAAGCTCTCCAGTAGACCCAAGCCACCAATAATACAAGAAGAATGCAGGTCAAATTTAAGCTGGGAGCCACATCCATATCTGGTTCAGAATTATTCCCAACATGTATGGTAAGGATTTAAATTTAATTTAGGATTTGAGTCCCTTCTGGAAATCAAGCCCGACATCAATGAATAGGCCCACATTA
Source organism: Aristolochia contorta (assembly GCA_022405105.1). Taxonomy (NCBI): domain Eukaryota; kingdom Viridiplantae; phylum Streptophyta; class Magnoliopsida; order Piperales; family Aristolochiaceae; genus Aristolochia; species Aristolochia contorta. The sequence continues at coordinate 4,466,601 of CM039666.1, read as the reverse complement.
TGGCTATTAAAGCTTTTTTTCTAATAAAACAGTTGTTTGCATAAAGGCCCCTGCCCTATGCCCTGTGGAGACTTGAACCCAAGACCTTCCACAACAAATCCCCATGTGACCACTGAGCAAGTGCTCAAGTTCACATGGCTGCTAAAGTTTTGTAAACAAAAATATCTTTCTTTTCACATAAAAAAACCATCCATTTACGGTGGAAAAAAAAAATAATAAAATAATAATAAAATAATAATAATAATAATAATAATAATAATAATAATAATAATAATAATAATATTGCAGTTAATTAAATTTCATTTTGTAGTCATCAGCTAACATAGTTATACTGAAGCAGAAAGTTTTTTTACTTTGAACACTACATCTGGTCGAATCTACACCAACCCCTCATGTTCAGATTATATTCAATTCAATTTCTATTTGGTAAGACTCAGCCTCAGCCCTCTTCAGACCCCTCCTTATGTTCAGATCATATTCAAATCAATTTTCAATCAGTTAGACTCAGCTTCAACCCTCTTTGGACAACACAAAACATGTCCAAGTCTACTTGTTTTCCTGGACCCAGTTACATCGATCAGGGTTTACTACCAACTCTTCCTATAAGAAAAATCACTTCTTAAAAAATGTAACAAACCTCATGTGCCAAAATCATGTAACTATGTCAAAAAGTATACAGGCAATAGACTGCAAATAATATAGTATACTGCATATTGTCAACAAGCAGATCCAGGATAAATAATTGCCTGTCTGAACTGACGGTAACCTTAATCCTACCCTCTTGTAATCTGAAAACCTTCCTTTTGTTTTCACTTCTTGCTTTATCAGCTTAGGTAATTGGCTTTGTACTATTAAACTGAGGCGTTTAATTTAAAAATGGAGGGAATTCAGCTGGAAGAAGAAGAGAAGGGAAGAAGAGAAGGGAAGAAGAGAAGGGAAGAAGAGAAGGGAAGAGGAGAGAGAGAGGAGGAGAAAGGAAGAAGAAGAGGCAAGGAGAAGAGGGAAATTGTCTGCTGCCCAGACTAGGCAAGACGAGTGCATTTTTAATGAGTTTGAGTGCCCGGAATGGCACAATTACAAAAATACCCCTCATACCTGCATACTAGAGAAAAAGATATATAAAGCATAAAGATAAGATGCACTACATGACAGGTCATCCCCAAGCTTGGGAAGAATGATTCTGCCTTCTCTCTGCTAATAAAATTCTCTCACTGGTCACATGAAGACACCTACCCTTAGAAATTTTACTAGAACGAGAAATGTATGGCAGAAGAAGATTAAATAAAAAAAAAGTACCTTCTCTAAACGAATTTGATCACTTGAAGATGGCATGCAAGTATGTCCAGTTCGTGTCACAGTTACAAACCTGGGAAAGGAAAAAAATCCATAAGTGACAATACATATCTCATAAGAATGAAACACAGTATCCTATTCCATCAGCACCAAATGAAATCTGAAATCAAGATCCAAATGGAGGTAGTGAGGGTTTTTCTCCGAAGAGGCGAGTGCAAGTGGGAAAACATTAAATACCAAATAGAAGGTATACTAAAAGTGCCAATTCTATTTTCACCTAGAATAACTAACCTTTTTTACCCGAACCTTGTGCACCACTCCGCAGTCGATAAATTGATGCCAGTCTTTGGACCTATATTGAGAATCAATGAAAGCAAATCAAGATTAGTATCGATCCATTCCATCAAAAGCAAATCAAGATGGTAACCTAACGTTGTGAGTAGAAGTTTACCTGTGAACAATCGCGGGAATGCATGGGTTGAAATGATAGCATGTCAACCTCATTTAAGACCATTTCTCTCAACCTCTGCAGATTCATTGATAACATGCATAATAGTTTCCATTAACAGATAAATGAGATAACCAAAACATAGAAGAAATCTCTATTGTTCAAAATTGTCAGATACACTTTTTTTTGGTGGATGAACTTGAGAAGAAACATAACTTCAACTAACAAGGATGTCAGACAGTTGTACTTATCAGTGTAAGGAAAAAGCTCAATACTAAAATTGCTGCATAGGGTTGCGAAAATATTATTAACATAAATTATTTGGTATGCAAAACAAAAAATTAGATGTAACCGGGCACAGAAGAAAATAAGTACCAATGAGTTGTTTCCCAAAATTTGATGGCAATGCATACAAGTGATCTAATAATATGTGCAACAAACGGCAGAAAACAAGTAATTTCCCATAATTTGATGCCAAAAAAGACAAGTGATCGATCCATATATAAGTGCAACAAACGGTATAAGATAATAATCTCTGAGTTTTAAAAAGAGTACAACGGACGATAGCCAATGAAGATGAAAGCTTTGTGACACTGTCAAACTTACCAAATTTATGTGATCGAGATCTACTCCACGATGCATCATACGTTCACGACGTTTTCTGGCTATGTCTTCCTTACGTTGCTTCTTCTTCTCACCTATGCACATTGGGCAACACCTAGCCAACTAAATGACCAGTATAGATAAAGAATGACCATAAACCATCAGATCAATAGACACACATTAAATATCCATAAAAACGGGTCTGAGAAATATGTTATATATCTCACTGTACACTTTGTCCAATGGAAACCACAACTATAAAACTTTGATTGACTTAATAAATTTTTTGAAAGTTAATATAATTAACTTAATATAATATTACATAAATACACATACATGCTGTCCGATATTTGAGCAGGAAAAGATTCTGACTCATTATCCTACACATATGTTCGGGTATATCAGTATGGCTCAACTACAATGACCATGCCCCAACAGCTTATCACATGCCCTTATTCCAGCCCTGCCATCAGATGAATCCTCACAAAAACCACAATATGTTCATCTGTTCATGCTGGCACTGCCAACCACAGTGATTTGAAGCTTGGAGAAGGGACATAGTACTCTAAACAGGTTGTTCCAGAGAACAATGATATGATATAGATTGATCAGATAGACACTACTAAGTTGGCTGACAAGTTTTCAACAGCATAACATAGAGTAAATAACAACCTACGGTTCCAGCAATCCAAAGAGTCTATAATATATCAGACTGAGAGTAGCCACACTAGCCTCATTCCAGCATAGAACTATAAATGTCCCCGTATGAACCCTCGAGGATATAGTATAATTGCTATTATGTGACAACCATAAATATATGTTAGATGCACCAATCCTCCCACTCATCTTTTACACTTTCTTTAAAACACAAGTAGCCTCCTGGAATAAAATTTACAAAAAGAGAAAACACACACAAGTATTTGAGAGTCCAAGCACAATAAACAGGTCTTATGGTTTATATTGTTTAATCAACTGCCCAAGATAACTAAAGATTTACCTGGAAAACGTTTGTTTCTTTTACTCTTTTCAGCATCCCTGGGCCATGAACGGGAAAGGTTGGAAGGTAATTTCTTCCTTCGAGACACTGCTCTTTGATCTTTCACTAACGAAAGGTCATCGATGGCAAGGTCATCAATGGCAAGGTCACTGAAAACCTTACTTTGCAGTGCATGAGGCACTGGACCCTTCTTTCTGGTTCGAGGCTTTTTCATTCCATACTCTCTTGAGGCATTCAGTAGAGAAATCCCACCCAATTTTCCAAGACTTCCATCACTATTACTCTTGGAACAAATGGAACCACCTTGTTCAAGCAAATGTTGGGATAAATCCCTTCCAACTAACCACTTAGTTTCTAAGTATTCTGAACCACCACCAATTCCTTCCAAGTAATCTTTAGCCAGCTCCTCATCAATATCTGACTCACTGTCAGACGAGAGACCATCCAAGTGGTCACTATCAGAGGAAGCCATGGAATCATCATCGTCATCGTCCTTATCAACATCGTCGTCGTCGTCGTCGTCGTCATCGTCATCATCATCATTAAATAGCCCATCAGACTCTGAGGTTCCATCATCCAGCAAATCTTTATTAACACCATTTCTGTCATTAGAACCATCATCATTTTCACTTTTATCATCATCTTCACCGCCATGTTCCATAAAACTATCATTTTCCTCACTTAAATCACTAACATCTTCCGTATATAACCTCATGCCACCAATTGATAAAAATGCATTGTTCTTTGTAGATGATACACCAATCAACTCTTCTCCTTTGGAAGATACAATAAAACCTGATCCTTCAGTCCCCACTTCTTTACTTGTGCTTTCTTCCTCCACTTCCTCCTCACAAAATCCCAATCCTCGGTGGTAGTTTTCCCCCAAAACAAAATTTGAAGAGTAACTATAAGAAGACTCATGGGAAAGTCCAGAGCCAGGTGTTCGATCTTCGTAGGCAACAAGATTAAACTTCTTGGTATCGACTGATACAATGGGTGACTGATAACTGTCTTGCAATTTTTCTTCCCCGTGTATTTTTTCTTCTGTGTTTTCCTGAAATGGAACACAAAACAAAAATATGACGATAAATATTACTACCTCATAACAAATATGAGGCCCTTTGCCGTAACATATAGAGGAAAAAGAAAGCATCAATCGAAAGGGCAATGGAATCCATCACTCAAAAACATTTAACTGAAGCTTAAGCGGTGTGTAAACAAAAAATATACATAAAATAATAAATAGTTAAAAATAAATAAATACAGTTGGTAAGAAATATTTTAGGTCTAAAGCTGCTTCCAATCCGGCTAATTATTCCCCAGTTTGAACGGAATACTAAATTTAAGTGATGCATAGTAAAGATAAATGAACTTAATAGAAAGGGACATTTAAAAGTAAAGGATAGTGTAAAAGAAACTTCGGATGTAGCAAAGATATAGCGAAATAGCCTGCTTCAGTTGATTTCGCTTGATTTTGTTTAAATATTAAATATTAAAACTTACGCTCTAAGTCTGAGACAATGGATCATTATCCCCCAAAATCAACCAATATTTACGAATAAGAAATTCCGAAAGTCGTCAACGACAGGCTTGTGTCGAATGTGTTTTTTGAGACATTTGAAGGACGAAATATCGATCATTATAATTGAGTAAAAAAGCTCCACCACACAAATAGGGCTGCGCAGGATTCATAGCTAGATATTAATAATAACAAACGAAATAAACGAAAATAAGAAGAAATTGCAGACGACATACCTGAGTGAAAGCTTCCGGATACTTATAACGAAATGGGCTAAAATGATTTTTCCGAGATCTATCTTTCGAGGTCGACGAAGACCCTTGGCCTTTCTCCGCCTTGTTGAACGGATGATTGTCGTTCTTCTTATGGGACTTACCTGCGTTAAGATGAGCAAGTATACAAGGGAACACAACTGTAAGAAACAAAGATGATTCAGAGAAGGGGAAATTATGGAAGGGGTCGACCTGTAACCGGATCGTTCTGCCAGTCGGCAAGGACACCACCACCTACAAAGAGAGAGCTGGGTTTGGTGAAGCTTCCTTTTTTGTTGAACTTCTTTCTCCCGCCTCCCATGGTTGATGAGCTAGAGAGGATCGAACTGACAAATGAAAATCGATCTTCCCACAATCCTACTCTTCCCGCGAACAAGAAGACGGTGGAACTGAAACGGAAGTAGTCCGTACATCCACGGTTCCACCCGGCTTCACACGTCGCACAAAGTACCAGCGGAAAACCACGACGCGCGAAAACGAAAAGAAAAAGAAAAAGAAAAAATGTTAGAGGTTAAACCGTTAAAGATATGAAATATTTGCTAAAAAATTTAGCATTAGTCCATCACAATAAAATCAAACATCAGGAAGAAAATAATATATATATTAAAAATTAAAATAATTATTAGGTATCTATAATATTAATGCTTGTAAGTTATTGTGGACAAGTGCTTAATTCCTTTTAAACTATATGTTACTTAAGTTGAAATTGCACCTTTATCGGATGAACATATATATACTTTCATCTCCATTTAAATTTAACTCATGTCATTAGTCTTTTATACTATTTGCATAAATTTAATTTTTAATCGATAATGGATATAAACAAAATATACTAACATATCATGTGTCATTTTCATTTTTCTCAAAAAAATTTTCTCATAGTTAAAATATTTTTTTATGATTATTCTGACAGAATACATAGATCTTCATCTTCCACTGCTGTAGAAGGGTAAAAGAGGGAATAAAATTTAATTAGATTTTTTTTATGTAAATGGTTAAAAAATAAAACATAATATTGAAATCGTTATAATAAGCATTCATACTTTAGATTACAACCTATAACACTATAAATTTGATTTTCCTTCATCCATAAAATATTATCTAGGAAACATACAAGAGATTGGAGGATAAAAGGAAAGCTAGTGACAAAAAAAAAAAAATATTAACAGTGGCACAAAATGGCAGACAATTTTGCTTCTAGTATCTCCTATCTACATATTTTAGCAAAAATCGCCATGTATTTTAGTATAATTTAGTCGAGACTGAGGGGATGATTAAAATCGGGCCGAAGTTAAAAGTGCAGAACCGACCCGAACAGAGTTTGGATCTCTGGAAACTGCAGGACCAACTTCAAAACTGAACCGGATGACGTGACACCTGGTACGAGCTTCCCTGACATTTCTCTTCCTGTGTTCGGCTTTCGAGTTCCAGCCTCCTGCCCTGGCGCCACCTTCGCAAAACCCTAATGGCGGCCATGGCTCTTCGTCTTCGTCCAGAGTATCGCACTCTTCGGACCTATCACTACGTTCGTCTGTACTCTTCCTCTTCTTCTTCTTCTTCTTCTTCTTCTCCTCCTCCTCCTCCTAATGACGACGACAAGAATGCAGCCGGTAACAAAGACAGGAGCAACGAGTCTTCGTCTGCTTCCGCCCTATTTGAGGACATTAAAGCCCGTCTCGAAAATCTCCGCCGCCTCGGAGACGCCCTCATTTCCCGTCTCCTCAGTATGTGCCACCCCCTGAGCGCCCCTCGGAAGCCGCCACTTTCGACGAAATCCGCAAAAACCTGGCAGAATTCCGCGCGCGGTCTGCCCCGCCGAACCAACCGCCTATCTCCTTTCAGAAGATCTACCAGAGCAATACGGCCTCCAAAACCCAGGAAGCGAATACGCAAAACGCTGCCTCATTAGAAGCCATACGAGAAAGCTTACGTAGAATCGCCAAACCGACTCCGACTAGTCCTTTAAGAGGCGCCCAAACAACTGATTTCTCAGTGCTTGGTTCTATTAGAGAACGCCTTACGAAGAGCGCTGCTGCAGGTGAATCGGAAGCGCGGCAGACGATGTCTAAATTCGGGAAGGAGTCCGAGAAGAAAGAGGAGTCAGCTTCTAGTCCGATGGAATTTGTGAGGCAGTATAGCCATAAAGAATTAGGGGAGAAGCTGAGAGCATTGCGTCCGGACAGTTCAGAAAAGAAGAATGACTGGTTTTCCTTGAACGAGTTAAATGAGAGATTGAGAATGTTGAGAGAGGCTGAGCTCAAACAGAATGAGTCAGGGATGAAGGGAAGTTATTATGACGATCTGAGAGATAGTCTAAAGAATCTACTGGACACTGATACGAACAAAAAGAAAGCATCAGGTATTTTCTTTGCCTTTTTTTCTTCAGTTCCTTCTAGCAACCATATGAAGCAAAGCGTGAGATTGCTATCAAATGGGAGGCTTCTATTATTTGATCACTATTCTTTTCTGTCGATAACGAATCTAGTCTATGCTTATATTGGGTTTCTAAAGACTTCCGTTAGTGTATAGCTACCTTTTGTCTTTCCTTTTTGCGAAGCTACTCGCTACCCACACAAAAGTGTGTGAGGATTTTGTTTAATTTGAGTTTTTTATCTATAGAACATGAGTCATTCATATATACTATGACTTTTGACTTTTATTTCTTTAATCATTCAACATCAGCGGCAAATATCCTTCTTAGTCTTCATGGGACAGCCTCTAGAACGGATTCGTCACTTCCTCCAAAGGATGATTTAGTAGAAAAGGTATGAATCACTCCTCTCAACCGCATCTATTCAAAACGATCCAATCTGCTCTTTTTTAAATTGATGGCCTTCCGCCCCATTTTTGTACTCTGGTTTTCTAATTGGCTAGTTTCTAGACAAATGGAATCGCATTGGAAAGAACTTATAATTTCCAGAAAGATGACCTACATCGGTGTGAAGTGTATCCTGCTCATACTTCCATGTGCTCTAACACAGAAGAGGATCACATTGAAGAAGAAACCTTTCTTAATTTCTTGCACAGTAAAAGGGGCTAGCCAAAAACGGAGTAACCCTACCTCATCTAGAGGTGTGGGAAGCTTCATAGAGGCAATGTAACCAAAGTGTTCCTTTGTATTTGATCAGGAATTAATGAAAATTCACTTTCCTGAAAAAAAAAAAAAAAAAAAAAAAAATAGAGTTGACAGATGTAGCTAGAGATTTGAGAATAGCTTGGCAAGCTATTCAGCTGTCAGCTAATTCAATTGCAGATAAATTAGCCAAAGCTGGATCCACTAGAAATGCTTTAGCAGTAGCCCACTCCTTGTCAGAATTAGTGTAGTCACAGATGTGTGCACCACACTTAAAAATATTGGATTCTTGATCAATAATCAAGCCAAGGTTGGGATGGAAACCAAGCTTGATATACAATATCTATGTTGCAAAATTTGTAGTATTATGCACTACTCAATATTGCTGTTAGGAAGGTTGGTTCCTTAAAATGCAATGTAAGCAGCTCAGGTAGAGTGACCCATTTTGTGTTATGTCTATTTAGGGATGCTGATCCCGACATAATAGAAAAAAGCCTTTAGAGTGTTATTTGTTGATAGAAGAATTGGATATACTCTCATAACCTATCGTGGATTATGATTTTGCAGTATTTCCACCCAGATAACATGTCATCAGCAGAAAAGCTGAACTTGGAACTTAAAAAAGTCAGAGACGAGTTCAAAATGTCAGAGTCAGATTGTGGGTCTACACGTGTTCAAGGTAAGCAATTTCCATGCTCCATTAAATCCTGCTCTTGTCCATAGCTTGCTAAATGCATTAGGATTCATTCATATGCTAGCAAATGTAATATCTAAGCATGCATTAAGATTCATTCATATGCTAGCAACTGTTTGCTCTCCTAGTTATCTAAGTTTTTGTTTTCCTTTTTCCCCCATTTCAACTTGTCATAACTGGGTCTAGACAATTATGTTTTTTGTAGAAAAGTTGATTTATAAACTTAAAAGTTGCATCCCTTATTTGAAGAAAATCGAATCTTATATACTTATGGTACGTCATGCATGAAACTAGACTCTGGATTCTTATTGCTACTGCAGTTGTTATATCATGTTTCAAAACTTTATTATTGGATGCACGGAAACCAAATCTGCTCCTGAAGTGCCAATAGGAGATCCCTGAAAACGTGAAAGCCGGAAGAGATAAGGATAACTCATGATCAACAGTATTATCTGCACAACTGCAAAGCATGCAAAGACAGCTTTTATGTTCTATGATTACAAATTAAAAGTTTTCACAATGTATCTCTTGGAGAGTGAAGAGGTGGAGGAAGCCTTTTTCAGCTAAACTTCCTTGACTCAGATGTGGACAGCAGAAGTCTTCACTGCTTAAAATCCATTCATCATCTGTTTTAGCGGAAACTATCTGCCTGTAATATCACTCAATACTTGCAGTCTTTTTGGCACCATAAGATCATCAAACATCCATTTGCAGATAGGAAATCCTCAAGTCGATATTATTCTGGGCCTGCTCCATGTAGCATTTATTATAGGGATTCTGGACATTGGTCACGGTGCTGTGGAGACTATTTCTTCCTACATTTTTTCCTGTTTCCAGTGTAAACTTCTGCACCAGGAACCAATTATCTTGTTGTGTCCCATACCTTTCTGACTTTAATGTGCAATTATGCTCTTCAACTTCACTTGATGTTTCTATTACAATAAGTGTCTGATGAAAATATGATCAGAATACTGAAAGACACCAAGAGTGGTAGAGTTTTTAACTTACACGAGCATTTCTCCTTAAAAAGCTCTTTGAACCTGGAAATACATAACCTTTTTTTTCAAAACAAATGAAGGTTTCATATTTTTAAGTGGTTGAGCCCTCTTTTTTTCTCAATAATCTCCATTTCTGGCATTATTCACCATTTATGTTAGATAAGCTATATTTAAATTAATCTGGCAAGAACTAGAATCTAATGTACATGATTGTTTACAAATTTTTCTGAATGATTAGCAATCATAGTAAATATCAGTGAAAAACGAGTTTAAAACTGCATAGTGATTATTGTTTTCCACTCTACTGTTTTCCTCTTCCTTAACCATGCATTTGAAGCATCTTCCGCTTTCCTGTTTCCTCTTGCTTAACCATGCATTTGAAGCATCTTCCGCTTTCCTGTTTCCTCTTGCTTAACCATGCATTTGAAGTATCTTTCCATGCCTTCCCATACTATACCTTACAGCATATTGCTGTCAGAGCTACATGTTTGCGGAAGACATAGGTGCTTTTTATTATTTTGTTATCTTTTTTCTTGCTTCTAGTGTGTTCATATAACTTTATGTTTTTTCAGTCGCTCAACTCACAACGAAGATCAAATACCTATCTGGTGTGTTACACAGAAAGGTAAGCCTAACATCATCATGGGCTTTAAGTCTATGCTCTACCATGGTTTTTTTTTTTTTTTTTTAGATATCCTTAGTTCTGCTGCATTTCAAGGTTTGTAGCATCATCTTCATCATTCGCTGAACTTTATTTTCTACAGCTTGGTTTTTTCTGTTCCTTAAAAATAGCATCAACTGTTGTTATCTTTTAACTAGTTGTTATAAGTTTTTTTGTGCAAATTTTTTTATCTGATGCTAGAGACTTCGATAGGGATGCTAGCTGTTCATGTTTTGAGGTAGGGCTATAAAAATACTGTGCCTCCCTTGCCGGTGGTTTTCTTGCTCCAAACTTGTTTTATTGCATTGGAGAGAATTTTCTTATCTGAAAATTCTTCTGATGGATCACAAATATGGATTGCTGTTGATGTGCTCAGTGTTGTTTATATGAAATGATAATGACATTACTGATGATTGGTGAAGCTTTCATTCATGGCCTCTAAAACTTCAATTGCTGCGTGAAATTAAAGTATTTGGTATCTGTGACCATCGGCATGCAACTGGATTTGAATTTGAACTTGCTCCTCCTCACTTCGTTTGCTGTGTAAACAAAGTTATATGACTACAAAGAGCTATGGTGTTGTTTTGGTTGAATGCAGGACAAACATTCCATAAAAGGTCTTCGAGGTATGGTCCAAAGGAGGAAGAAGCTGCTCAAATACCTGCGGAGGACTGACTGGGATTCTTACTGCTTGGTTCTTTCCAAGCTTGGGTTGAGGGACAACCCCGATTACAAGAGTTTGGCTTAATTGCTCCCGTTGATTTGCTTCTTGAATCCTCTGCTGGCGCGTTTTTTGTTAGCATGGAAAGAGTCTTCTCTTGCAGGCGAGTTCTTTGGTAACACCGAAAGAGTCTGTGACCAACGTGTTTGAACATCTTAGCTTCAAAGGATGAATACCCTATCCTCATGTCCAGAAGAGTGAGGCAGAGGTGCAAAAGGAAAGTTAAGCCACCGAGCGCGTCAGCCAGTATTGGAGGCAATATGCAGCAAGGGTTCCTTTTTGTACGACTTGTTGACTTTACATGTATATCCAAATAATGTATGTGAAGGAAACAATTGTTGAATTGATAAGTGCTTTCCTTGACCCCGGTCATCATTCTGGAAATTCAAAAGTCGATGAAGTAAATTAACTTGTAAACTCTTTACGCAATGAGATTAGGGACAAAATTATATCTGCTTAAAGTGTTTGATATTGTTCATTGTTGACAGTTGAATCATGTTAAGAGCAACATTTTTAGTTTTTATCTTAAGGTGAATAAAATGTTTTTGCATTTTTAGTTTTAAAAAAGAAATTGTAGTAAGTTTCTAATAAGTAAGAGTTTTAGTGAACTATTAATATGAAATCCCTGGTCGGATGACTACAATCTTATACTACTGTACGGTTAACATTTGAAAATTGTCTCTCTCAGACAGTCGGACTCAGTTATAATCTCGACCTCTCCAGTCTCCACCATTTTCGCCTGTTTATAGAATAATGATGTAAACTAATTCAACCTTAAAATAAAACACTCGGTCGCTGCCGGCCAAGATAGGCTAGTCGAGACCTGACCTTTCACGACTGGAGTTGAAGACTTAGTAAAAAGGGAAAAAAAGCATTCAACCAACAATGATTTAGATCTAATAGCTGGATTAATTGTCTCATTGTGTGTCTTCCGGCTAAGCTCATCAAATTGCTACTTGGGTTTTGGTAATAAGAGTTGTCTCTCTCTCTCCTAGCGAAACTACCCTATATTCAAGTACTATATAGTGGCTCTGGTATTATAAGGCTCGTCGGAACTAAATTGGTGGATTGGTAGATAAATGGATTAATAGATAGCGCGTGAGATGTGTCACAGTGTTGTCCCTTGTCAATATCTCCATGAGAGTACGTCAACCAAAAGGAACAAAAAATGCCCACAAAGACACATTAAAGTTGCACAGAGCAGGCCGGTTGCACATCGCACGTTTAGACGTAACATCAGCAGTCACGTGCATGGGATTGGAAGGGAGGTTGGGAACTGCGACAAAGGCCGCGCCCCGTCTCTCAATATCATTATCATATTCTGCAGCAAAAAAAAAAAAAAACAAAAAGAGATAAGAGAAGAAGGTGAGGTGTGGGACCCCTCTTCAATACCTTTTTTTTTTGTTTAAAAAAAGATGATTTAGAGAAAGAAAGAGAGAGCGCGTCCGGCGCCGGCGCCGGAGCTGATTCTTCTTCACAGTTCCGACTCGTTTAAGTACAGTCCTGCCAGGTTTTGGAACTGTCGACACTGGAAGAGGGGGAGGCCAGGTAAGCTCCTCCGCGAGTCCAGGGCCTCGTCCGGTCCCACCTGACAGTCCCGTAGAAGACTCGCCCGATTGGACTCTCCTTCTGTGGGCCACTGTGGGTCCACGAGCGATGGAACGGAAAAAGTTTTGAGACGGGATAAGTTTGCCAGTTCCGGACTGTCAGAAAGCACGCCGTGTCGCGGGGCCCGGGGGTTTATTTGGGTCCTCCTGTAAAATGGAAATATTATTGGTGTTTAAATTACTCACTTTATTAAATTATTCAGAGCGAATATTTCTTCTAATTTCTGTCCCTGAGGTTTTCTTTTGGAAAATACCCCTACTCCATTTATTTCTTTTTTTTATTTTATTTTATTTAAAATTGGTACAATTTCTGTTAGATCACTGGACCGGACCAAACCGACTAGAAGTAATCAGTTAAATCAAACTGAACCAAACCAATCAATATGACCGGGTTTAACCAGACCTATGCTTAAACACTAGAGACTCGCTAATTAAATATCAGCGCTTTGAATTGGAGCCGCGGACCGGGTCGGTCGGTTTTCGAAACAAACCGAGTCCGTTCCCGGCCCCTTATCCTATTTCCTAAACAGGGGTGTTTTAGTCTTTTGAGTAAGAATCACAATCGCATTAAAACAGTAAAAACTGATAGAAAAAATGGTCAATATTTAAGATAGGTATTTTAGTTGTCTTAAAGCCTTCCAGTTCCAAATCCACCTCGTTGCTTCCTTTTACTTGCTGCAATGCTTGCTCTGACGGGCGAGAGAGAGAGAGAAAGAGCGAGAAAGAGAGAGAGAGGGGGGAGACGGAGAGAAAGAGACAGAGAGGTGGAAGAAATCGTTTTGGTTCCACTGGTTTCCGGTCGCGAGATGGTCGAGAAGAACGAAGACGACGAGCTGTCCTCGGCGCTGGGGGCGGCGGAGGCGCTGATGCAGATCTCGGCGGGAAGGAGCCGCAGGGCGTTATTGCCGGCGCCGCCGCGGATTTGGGGACGGCGTCGACCTCGCTCGAGGCAAATCACTCTCGCAGGGATCCTCCGTGTGAAGTTGGAGGAGGCGGAGGCCGGAGCCGGAGGCAGCCCCGAGTCGCCGCTACTCTGGAACTGCGTCTCCTCGCCGAGCGACGACGGCGTTGAAGTCTGCCCGGCGAAAAGAAAAGCCGAGGTAATTTTTTAACCCGAAAATATCTCCCCCATTTCTTGAACACCGAGTCATCCCTATTTCCTTCGTCTCTACCGACCTTCTTCTTTGTTTTTTTTTTTTTCTTTCTTTCTTTCTTTTCAATTCCCTCTTTCCTTCTGGTCGTAAACTTCCGTTTGTTTCAGAGACACCTCTCCGATGAATTCTATTCGAGGGCAACTCGTTCAGTTTCTCGCTGATTCACCGAAAAGTTTTCCATCTTTTAATTTTTTTTTTTTTTTTTTTAATTTTAATTTTTCTCCTGTCATCATGTCTTCTGATTCCAAGTTCTAACCGGTTTCTCTTTCGAGGAAACCGCAACCAATTTTTTTTTTCTCTTTCTCAATTTTTCTTCTTTAATTTGGACTACGGACTACGGGACCCGGGAGCTACTTCTAGTTGTTATCCTTCCTTTTGTCCACCTCCTACCCTAAATTCTACGCGACCAAACTACCCTTTTTTATTTAATTTTTGGTTTTTCTTTTTTAATAGTAAGAAGTATTTTGCGTTTCTTTTTTTTATTCCCCCTTTCGGAGTTCAACATATCCCGCAAAGTGCCAAGGTCTTGTCTCTGGTCAAACGCCCTCCGGGGGGGCTTTTGTGCCCTTCAAGATTCAGAATTTAGGGCAAGGAGTCCGGCCGATGAAACCCAGTAGGGTAAGTTTCTCGAAATGACGAAAACACCCCAAAAAGTGGCAGAGATCGAATGATCTCATTTTCCACGGAACTTTCCTCCTTGGCCTCTGAGAATGGTTTCGGTTAGATCTTCTCGATCCATCTTCGTGTCAGACCGAAATTCCCATTCAATTTTTTTTTCCATAAATAAATATCAGGGGCATTTTCGTCAAATAAGGACATTGCATAGGTGGTCTACCCTTTTTCGAGTAGCGTGGGTGCTGGGTTATGTTGGTGCGGTGGGTCCCCCCGTTTCGTTGAAGGGTATAGTTCGGTTTTCGGCGGGTCCCTCTCTTCATTAAAAAAAAAAAAGATTTATTTTTGCTGACGTGGTGGAGACCCGTACGCGGCCACGGCGGAGCTTTCCTTGTTGACGATCATCCCATCGCCAATGTCTATATCGTCTTTCTGTCGTCTGGAGTCGTTGTCGTCGGTCGTCACGTGTCAGCGTCGATGGCAGTTTTGTGGTTTTGGGGCGGAGGTGGTGTCATTCTTTCTGGATCGTGCGAAAGGAAAGCACGCCAGCGCCACTATTATGGGGATGGCGGGGCCCAGTAAAGGGCGAGGAGCCGCTTTTCTTGGGGGTGGCGTTGTTACATGGACGGGGTCCGCGGGAGTGTCGGAAAAGGTCGTGTGCGCGTCACCGGGCCGTCAAATCGGAGTCGGTGGCCGACTTCGCATCCATAATTTTGCCTTGTGAAATTTGGAATCTCTGAAATATAACGGAGCAAAAAAAAAAAAAAAAACTGATTAACCACTAATGGTGAATGATGAATAAATTTCATTTACGAAGCCTTCCTTTTTCGGGACTTTTTAGGAGGCCTGTTTTTTCGCAGGTAACTGATTTGATTTTCGTTGTGGGATTGCAGGAAGCCGCTGCTGCTGCTGTAAAGGAGATGACGTCCTGTACTACGATGGTACCTTCTACGATTGTACCCTCTACGATGGTATCCTCTACGATGGTATCCTCTACGATGGTACCCTCTACGGTCCCCTCCACGATAACGTGTACGATGCCTTCTACCTCGACGTCGCTCTGCAGAAGAGTTAAAAAGAAAAAGGTGAGTCTTTACTTTCTTTTTGAAGGGTGTCATGCTGTTTTTTTATTCGTGTTATTATGCGATTCAGTCAAAATTAGTAAGACTTGTTGCCCGGGAAGCTGTGACGCTGCCGAGTGCCGTCTCGTGACAACCCGTTTCCTTTTTCATTTCTAAATTGTGGGTGCATTGTTACTTTACTGTTCTGTGAGAAATGTAAACAAGGATAGTGAAGTGTACTTAGTGAGTGAGTTTTTTTTATCCTGTGCAGACGTTGGACGAACTCAGGGAGGAGGAGGGGGCTCTCGTTTCATCTAATATGGGTTTGAAGGAGGAAATTGAGAAGATGCAGAGATGTTTGGCGGAGCTTCGCACGACAAACCAGAGCTTAAAGGTGACCCAATCTTTTTCACGAATTTTTATTTTCGATACTTTTTTTTCGATTCATGGTGGTCGTATTGAATTTGTTGGTGGTGGGACTGGGTATGTTAGTGGTGGACACCACTATATTTTTGCAGTTACACAGGCCTTAAGCTTGAAGACTCTTTATATATAGTCTACTTATAGAGGAGGCTGTGTCCCTTAGTTTCGTAGTTTTAAGTATCTGCGAGGATTTAATTGAAATTGCAGACACAGGAGGAAGAGAAAAATAAACTTAGCCGTGGCAAGGACTGGTGTGGTTAACTTACATTTACTTTTGTTATTTGCAGTTGAAATTGCAGACACGGGAGGAGGAAGAGAAAAGGAAGAAGCTGGAGGATATGTCAGATGTTCTAGACCACCCGACCCCCAAAAAGGGGTTTTTATTACCGGACCTGAACGAACCTTTTGATCTTGAGATGGTTTGTTGACAGCGAACCCATGTACTGAATACTGAATGAGCTGACCGGAGTAGGGGGAAGATGAAGATGAAGTGTACATAGATGGATCTCTGTAGATGGACGACGTCTGGCGCCAACTGATTTATAAAAGGAGTAGGCAGAAGTAGTGGGGAGGGAGGGGCTTACTGGCTTAGTAAATTTTGTCTCTCTTTTTTTTTTTTTGTTTCTTTTTTCTTCTTTCTTCCGAAACAAGATTCCATACTATTTTTTGATTTCTTTGTTTCCACTTTCTGGGGGCAATAATGTTGTTGCTAATTATACCAAAGTGTTCGAATAGTGTCCTCTTCAGTTCCTTAGGAAATTGTTTATTGAAAAATGTGATCTTATTGTTCTTTTTTCCCCCTCTGGAGAAATGTCATGCAAAGCATTAGTTGGGAACTTGTCATCTTTGTGATTTTTGTCTCTGCTTATTCAGAAGAGTCTATATATGTTAAAAACAAATGAAACTGACGATATGTTCATTCCAATACAACTACAAATATCCTCAAGACTTTGTATTCCTTGGTTGTGATTTTTACTCTTTTGAGCATGATTTTGGCCATGATGGGAAAGGTGGAAGCTTTTTCCTTCCTCCCCAGCTTTTGTTCCTTTTCAAACAAAAGATATCAATGGCAAGGTCACGGACGACCTGACTTTGCAGGGCGCTTATTTCTGCATTTGAGGCTTCATCATTCCATACCCTTTTGATGCATTCGGTATGAAGCAATCCCACCTAATTTTTTCAAAACTCTTTCAAAGAACTAGTTATTCTCCAACTTCTCTAAATCACCACGGATTTCTTCCAAGTAATCTTTACCCAATTAACTAGCTTGTCAATCATAATCATCATCGTCATTATCGTCGTTAGATAGCTCATTGGACTCAAAAGTTTCATCATCCATTGATCTCGGTTATCATGATCCTTTGACATCAAAACTATCACAAGTTTTATTTTTATCATCATTTTAGATCCCAGAAATTTCATAGGGCTCGCCTTTTGTTAAATCCATCAGAGCTTAATTTGTCTTCAGGGAAAAAGCCCGCCAAAGAAGTCTCATCAACAGTCTACAAGCTCACTCGGTTACATTTTACAGTTCCTAGGCTCTTACGTTTCTCCTAGATTTTTGCACCATTTGAGTGGGTCCCGGAGACCTAGTGAACGATGAGGTGGGGCCAACTCCTAAGTTGGGGGAAGAAGCGGGCCCACCAGGGGTTGCACTTGCGGAGCGATCTACGTTAAAACCGTCTGCGTCTGGACCTCTGCTTTGTTTTCTTTTTCCGATTTGCCCGCGCGAATAAAAAGCCGCGGCTTCGAGATCGGTTTCTCAAACGCGAAGAAAGGCCGAAGAGAGAGAGAGAGAGAGGAGAGGGAGGAAAGAGGAAAGAGGGAAAGAGGAATGTCGAGCGAGGGGTTGATGCGCTGCGTCTTCGAAGGGTGCATAAGCGCCCCCGACGCGGAGATCGAGCGGCGGCCGTACCATCGGAATTGCAGCTGCGCGTTGCATAAGAAGTCCGGGAGCCGGACCAAGAGCGTCGCCTGCAACGATAAGATCTCGTACAAGTTGCACAAGTCCTGGAGTGAGGGATGCCTCGCCATGGCTGCCGCCTCTTCCGTTCACTCCTCGCCCTCTACTTCCCCAAATGTGGCCGTCACGGACAGGACCGCGCCTCTGATCAATGTCTCGAAGACGGATCAAAAGGTCTCGTTCCATGGTTGATCGTCATAGACGGAGATTTTCGTTTCTTTCTTTTTTTTCTTCTTCCCTTCTTGTACTCAAATCTTTTTTTTTTCTCCTTCCACAATTCTGCTTTTTCCAGACCGTGATTGTTTTTCGAGTCTTCGCCGTTCCTTGCATTTGAAATTTGATATGTCAATTGCATTGCGCCTTGTGCCTGTTTTGTTCTTTTAATTTTTTTCGGAAGTCTCGTTTGGGGCTCTATGTTTAATTTGTTCAGCTTCTATTTTGGACATACCATCCACTTTCTGTACTTAAAAAGAAACATTGGTATATTAAGATTCAACTTTACATTATATTGGTTTTGACGAAGGATTAATGTATTCATTCAATTTTTGGTGGCAAAG
Source organism: Aristolochia contorta (assembly GCA_022405105.1). Taxonomy (NCBI): domain Eukaryota; kingdom Viridiplantae; phylum Streptophyta; class Magnoliopsida; order Piperales; family Aristolochiaceae; genus Aristolochia; species Aristolochia contorta. The sequence goes on along the minus strand of CM039666.1, from coordinate 4,447,945 downwards.
CAAACAAATCAGAGAAAATAAATCAGATTAGAGTATTCGATTAATTTTTTTTTTTAAAAAGTACTTGAGTCTTCATTATTATCCTCAATGTTCTAATTTTTCCAACTAGTTAAAAGTGAGGAGCACATGCCGCTATGTAAATTCTGAGGCAGATTTCTTAAAATTTCTCTCTTCAACATCTTGTTGACTCTTTGAGTTGGTGCTCACACTTCTTTTAGGTCTTAGTAATTCCTCTCTTGTCTTATTTCCTTGGCTGTTCTACCCTTTTGGCCTCTTTGCTGTTTTGCTTCCTAGATTTTCCATCATTCAAAAAGACAATTAGGGTCCGAACAAAAAAATTGAATTTTTACACGCTCACAACTCATTAAAAAATATTATTTTTTGAGTTCCGTAAAACAATATATTTTAATAGGATGTGAGAAAATTAAAAGTTCAACCTCTTCAAAAAATAAAAAAATAAAAATAAAAATAAAAGTTTGAAATGATAAATGTCTAAAAAAGAGTTTTGGAAAGAAAATTACATGATGATTATCGTCTATACTTTTTATGCGAGGGAAACAAATTATAATTGTGGAAAAAGGTTTTGAACGTAAATTCCTTGTAAATTCAATGACATTACTATCCAGGAAATAGTGCTTCTATGTTGTCAATTAATCTTTTATTAAACGCTTTAGACCTTCCCATATGCATCTGAATTTTAATTTGGTTCATCAAAAGTTCTTTAATACGTCCGTAATAACATTCTTCGTAGCTTTATTGAGGAAATTTGACTCGACGGTCTACAAAAGTTATACTAACAATGTATTTCTGAAACATAAGAGACATGAGCAAAACCTGCAAACTGTGCACGTTGCATATTATTGTCTTGGAGCGTTTGAAGAGACGAAACATGAGTATTGACGACGCAAAGTAAGCCTGATTTCGCTCAAGGAGACAGACTGCCATTTGTGTTCCAGATGTTACATTCTCTCTTCGACCAATTCGATACAATGATAGAGTACTAACTGAACAGGATTTAGAGCGCATACAGTAAATGCTGAGGCTTCAGCTTGATCATCTCTATTGTCAGCTTCTATACCAGACACAAGGGAACGGAGAGGTAGAAGCCACTCATGCAAAGCTTTCTGTAGCTTGTCCTTCGAAAGCACTCCTGTTCTGTTTGTTTTACCTGCAGCCAGTCAAAAAGCAACCGTTCGTTAAAATGTACAGTATCCACCAATCCTAAATGAAAAGGAAATGACAAGCGTGACTACCACAAAATCAGATCATACGAGCATCGCATGTTCCAAGCAATTTGTTCAATGATGCTAGTCAAAGCAATAATGGATCCTTAGGGTGTTCTTTGTCTGACGCTGTCAGTAGCTTGAGGATTGACATTGACATTGCCACAGCATTTCCTTTTAGGAACTAGGTGAGATACAACTACAGACCTAGTGATGAGTTAAAATCTGATGTCTCTTGGCTGTTATCGCAGCCATATTTGCTTGCTAATTATGAGACCTGCAACTCACTGCTTGAGTTACAAGAAGACAGTATCACTTGAGCTCAACAATGAACAAAGCTTTAGTCCCCAGCTCCATTCTGCTCTACCTTTTGGGGGCTTCATTTTTTCTCTTGCCTATTTTTATTTTCTATTTTTTTGAGGAAAGCGTTGTTTTTGAGGAAAGCGTTATGGGGGAGGGGGAAGCCCATCGACAACTACATTTTCGTCAAGGTCAAGTATCTCCCTGAAGCAATAAAATAGCGACAAGCCAACATTTTCATCAAACACATTGCTTGAATCCCCCTCTACCTGAACTCCCACTAAAAGTGTGCCCGAAAGATGCAAAGCCCATGCAACAACCCTAAATCTCAGCAGATGTGGAATCATCCTGATCAAGAGGCCCTGAATAGGTGGCCAGGATGGACCCCCATCATCTCTAGTGACACTACTGAACAAGGTATAAATGAACCAAGCAGTGCAAAAAATGGGAAATAACAATTTTTAACATCTATGGGCATATAAAAGTTCTTATGATTGAGGATTTACCAGATGACTCCATCATCAACAGAAACCTGTACAAGTTAAGAGCAGACAAAACCTGCAGTGAATAGATTTTGCTTAAGCCAGGACAATGCCAATAAAGAACAAATAAATGCACTTTTATTACATAATCAAAGTATCAAAATCAGCAAATCGGAAACATTTAATAGCTTTAACCTTGTAATATTCAAACAAAAATGCAAGCTTATTATCAAGCAATAAGCCTTCACCTCACCAGTGACAAGTGGCTGTAACGGATCAGGCAATAACTGACAACACTTGTCATCAGCTTATAACAATACAAGCAACTATCTTTTCAATAATAAAGTGGAAAGATACAACACAACCATATTTCAATATTGGTGCACAAGAATTTGGTGGTTATAAGTGTTCAGACATTAGCAACAGATGAGCCTAAATCATTGAAGTAACCATGAAAGGATCTGATGGCCTGACAAAAGGAAGTTTGACTACATGTCAGTGTTAACTGAAGTCTAGAGATAGAGCTACCAACTTTCAAAAAAACTGAAGTCTAAAGATTGGTACATCAAGTTTACTAGTAGATCTGCAAAAGAGACTTTTCAGAACATTGGGACCATTGACGACACATGTCTACAGGACATGACTACAAAACCTAGCTGCCAGAGACAAATTTATCAGATTCTTCTCCCAGCAGTACTTTTAAACCATAAAATTTAATGCAGAATAAAAGGATTTTTCACATGTTTTTGTGAAAGCTGACAAGATATTGTAACAAATAATTGCTTCTAATGTGCTAAAGGGAAAAGGTCCACAAGTCTGTCAATTGATTAAAGGGACTTTCAATCTTCTTTCAAGAGCAACTTGCATTGTTAAGAACGATGTGAGCTAACGAGTAACTGATTAGCTTGGATGAGTAGCAGAAGACTGCAGACCCATTCCAAGTCGCCTAGTATTTTAATCTATGATCCTTTAGTTTTCTGCAAAATTCCAATTAGGCAGCACTGTCATTTTCTTTTCAAAAATAGTTGAAATATTCCTTACCAGTAAACTGAAAAAGTTCATAAGGAGAGGAGACGGCATACCGGTTCACTCTGCTCAGGAAGAGAAGGTGGACCACCCTGCAGAGGCTTCAAGATAAACTCAACCAACTCAAGAGCATTTGAACTCCAAACAAAAGATACTGGTGCATTAACAATTTCTGATGCAATATTTTCTGAATTTTCCATGATAATTTCCTCCTTTACAAGATCCATGAGAATTGCACTCTGCAGAGAAAGACAATTACTTTAAACTGAAAATATAACAGTAAATATAAAATAACTTGTTCAGTAATCATACCATGGAGGGGGAGTTACTATTAGTAATTAGAGCTTTTAACACATGAAACCTCTGATCAGATGGAATATCACCAAGTAACTGAATGAAATACAAAAATGAACGAATCAATAAAGAGTGAATGCAAAGATATGTCAGTAGAGAATGATATATTTAACACTGTATACCAAAAGGGGAAATAGATGAATATGATATTCCTATAACAAAATAAACAACATTTATGCTGCAGTCAAGCAACAAATTAACTCGGCAAATATTCATACATCTGGACAACTGGCTAATTTCAATACACAGTATAGAAATACTCTGAGATATCTACTTCTTTGGAACCATAGCCACCAAATTCATGTTACATTAGAACAACAAAGCAAGTCAATTTTTTTTTCAAAAGACTACTTAAAAAAAATTGGTCATTAACTTCCAAAAATGGATTTTAACTTAGACGGATACTTTGCGATGACCTGGACCCAACATTAAATGAGCATAAGAGCAAGACATTTGTTCTATTCAGCCCAACTTGTGCCTCATCTCTACTCTGTTTATGTTATTCATGACTCAAGCACCTTAATTTTTTGTTAGCATCTGAACGTGAAGGCAAGCGCAAGTGGATATGGTTGCATAAAAGTTAACTGTTTAAAGAAAATTCTGTAGTCATTAGTTGGAAAGAAAAGTCAGCTAACTACAGCTAATCATTTTGATAGTCTTGAACCCAACTTTTACAATTTTGAACCCTTTTTCTCCAATATAACATGGACTATTTGGTCATTCCATTCCTTAGTATCTCTACAGATTACAAAATTTCGTAATGACTGATACCAAATATTATAAGCATATACGAAAGAAGCCTGCTTAAAGCTATTGAGAAAGAAAAATCCTGCAATTTTTAGGGCTGAACATAAAGAACCTAATGAATACGCAAGACGAACAAGCATGGAGAGAGAGAGAGAGAGAGAGAGAGAGAGAGAGAGAGAGAGAGAGAGAGAGTACTTGCATTAACTACCCCGAACAACTTATTAAAAAATTTCATAAAAGTTGCATATATACCCTCCCTACTTTCAAGTTTTGTGTCCTTCCTGTTATGCCACATACTACACATTAACCAAAAGATACACAATACTAATATTGTCCATAAAACAAATGATGCCAGTAAAATAAGAAACTGAAACAAAAAACTATTTGTCATTTTAAACATTTCAAACAAGATGCATTGTGTAATTATGAAATGCAGAAGTACTTCAGATGCTTACTCGCTTTAGCACTGCAAAAGCTGTCTTTCTCAACACGGCATCTGGAGCATAAACCATGATCCTTTGAAGACCCTGGATAATATTATGTGGCTTAGTAAAAGGAGTCACACCAAAACAGGAAGTAAATGACAGGTAAAAAGAGGGAATAGACAGGTTGCTACCTGCAAGGCACAGAAAATACCAGGGATGTGCTCGGAGCAATCTACATCTCTATCTCGAGAAAGATTTCCATCCATAACCGATAACAGTAACATAACACCATGTCTTTTTATTTCCCATGGATAGTCAAGGGAGGAAAATATATAACTCAACATTCCAATTGCTTGCCATCTTTCAATCTGGTTGCTTTGAAGTTTACTTTTGAGAGACTCCAAGTCTTCTCCAACACTTTTAGCAACTTCATCAGAAATTTGGCCCCAAATCACTGAAGATACATTTGGCCAAAAACAAAATGTACTATTCAATAAATTAAGATATTAGAAGAGCTGTTATAATAAAAGATATGAAGAGACACAGTAACCAAAGTATGTTTAAAAAACAATAATACTACCTGCAAGGGATGCTCCATGTTTGACAAATGAAAAGCAACTCATGAAGTCATCATCACCCTCTACATTGCTTCAGAGCGTTAGATACACATTTCAACTACTTCAATGAAGTGCTGCTAAGATGGATAATACTAGTTTACCTCCAAGAACCATTTCAGTAAGTTTTTCAACATCAGATCCAATTATTAGGCCAAAATAGGATAATCCACATGTGGGAAGGAATTTTGATAATTGTGACACAAAGATAGTACAAGAAGAAACAGCTGACTTTTCGCTAGTTATAAGAGCCTGGAGATCCAAAAGAGATGGATAACCATAAGAAAAAGAAGCCAACACAAATACTTCTTGAAGGATATGAAAAAGCATGTAAAAACTCACAATTCAGCAGAGTATCACAATTTTTAAATTAACTTTAAAAAAAAATCACAATTTTTTATATCGAAGGATCATGTATAGAAATGCCAACCATGATTTGTAAAACATAAAGGCCAAGCAGAGCATAGAGCTGTTCCTTTTTTCTCCCGACCTGTCACAGCAGAAATAAGTAATACAAAAGAATATTAATTGATCTTTGCAGTCATTTTTAAAGAAAGAACAACAACACAAACCAAGTCCAGAGCAATGGCTTGTATAGAATAGGCAATGCTAACTGATTTGCCAATCAAATCTCCCAGATAAACTTCATCTTTGTCATCTAACTCTCCTTGCATGAGCAATAGAACATTCAGAATGACAGGAGTTGCTGCCTTTACTTGCTCAAAATGACGCCTACGGATGGCAACAAATACTAAAGGACCAACAAAATAACTAAGTCAACTGCTCAAGCATTCGGTGATGAAAACTTCTACATCTTTTTATGCTAAATTCTAGTATCATAATTACATATTTGCATAAGGGCTCAATTTTAGGCCAAAGAAAGTTATAAATAGCGAGAGAGCCCACAGTTGCCCATCATAGATTTAGTGTACACTTTTTATGTCATGAATTTATACATTATGTGTTCTACGAATATATCCCTTGAAACCACCAAGAAAAATACTTTCTTCAGAATTAGATTGCTTCTTCAATAAAGAAGTACATGAAATAATCTTGCATAAAAACACTTAGCTTGAATTTTTTTTCTTTTCATATAACTAGGTTCCACATACCTTTGGAGATTACAGAAAAAAGAGAAATATAGAATATGGGGGACTTGAACGCCTCAGAAAGGGAAGCTAATGCCTGGAAAAAAGATGAAAAACAAATCACATTTTGATTACAAAAGCTTTCAAAGCATGAGAGAAGCAACAATGTTGAAGAAAATGCTGCAAGCAAACAACTATTTATGTACTATTATGCATTCACGACTTTATTTTGGCTTAAAGATCATTACAATATTTTAGAAATAATCATCTTATTGGATGGAACTGGGAAAGAATGATTATCTTTGGCAATATAGGGCCCCGAATTTCCCTTTCTATTCCAATATGTTGAATAACAAATAACAATACGAAAAAAGCATAGGAAACAAAAATCCTGATTATGCCAAACACAATCTTCATCCAAACCGTTCTGGCTCTCCCCCCAACAACTCAAAACAACAAGAACAACAACAAAAAGAAAACCAACGCATCCACTTAAATAAATGTCTGGAGGAGATGAACAATTTAGTGATTACCCCACAAAATCCACCTTCTTCATTGATTAGAACTCACAAAAATAAATAAATAAATAAAGTTTACTGTACACAGTCAAATGAATATTGATTACTGGATTGGCTTGGATTGTTCACATAGCCTTTAATTTGTATTTCCTTTAAGTGCATTCACCAAACACACCAGATGCTTATTGCACATCAATAAATTGATTGATAAAATATTGAAAGCTCCTTGAGTAAATGTTTCCAATGTAGTCAGATCCTCTTACAATCCAATCTAGGGATAAATTAAAATTCAAGTGTTGCTCCAATAAAGTTACCTCACAAAAAACTGACAGTATGTCTCTTGGATTACACCTTGTCGCAAGGCATTCCATGACAGTAGTAACAAGTTTTTGGCATTTGTCAGACACAGCGGCAAACTTTGCTACCTCCCTAGGCAGCTCAAATGAAACAGCATCTACAACTGCCTTCAGTAAAATTATGTATTTGTAAGAAAATACACGAGTAAATAATTATATTTGATAAAAAAAATGGAAGAAATGCGGGAAAAACCTGGTCCAAGGAAGGTGAATTGATGAAATTCTCAATCTCCATCAGCACGTGCAAAACATTTTCTTTCCAAACGGAGTTTTCGGGATTGGAGAGAGCGGCTTCAGATATGGAATTGAGGAGAGCAGCCAAGCTGCTCACGGAAGCGCTGGAATCTTGAAAATCACCAGATTCAGCAGACTGTACCCACAAAAGACAGGAAATTACAGAAGGTATATCATGTAGAGGAAAACAGTAATAAAAGAAGAAACACAGGGTGACCGGTCATCACCTTGGCGCAAGCTGCTAATGTCTGTTGAATGCGCGATATAAGACCAGTGCGATCGCTGAGTTCTCGCAAGGGACTCGTCTCTTCGGATCCAATGATTGACATAGCCGCATTCAAGTTCGCTTGCTACTTCTCACTCTTTCAAGTCTCCCGACGAAACCAGTTAGCCCTCAAGCTGAATGTAGCTGTGGAGAGGAGCCAAGTGAGAACTGTGAATCGAGGAGCTCTCCAGTCTTCGTTGTTGTCCCTGGCGAAGAGAAGAGGAAGTCTGGGAATCGATGGGAACAAATTCTCGGACCATCGACATGACCTTGAACCGGGAAAACCAAAAAGTGTCATCTCATACAATAAAATAAAATAAAATAAAATCCAATTTTAGTAGCAAATGTTTGAACTTACGGGAAAAAAACCATCGACATGACCTTGTGTGGAAACTAGTTTGAACTTAAATTAAATACACTGAAAATTGATTCTACCAATACCCAAATAAGATTCAACATGGATCCAACCTCGACTTCAATGTAAATTTTAGTAACATATTATGATTTTATATATATATATATATATATATATATATATATATGCATTCTAGTTCTCTATTGACAAATTTTTGAATAATTACACAATTTATTTTATTTTACTGTTTCAGGTAAGCTAAAGTTTTTATGATATATTACATATAATAATAGATATTTTCGCCATTAATATTATATCTATAAAATAATTTATTTCAATTTAAATAATATACAATCGAACCGGAACTCGATCCAAGTCCATTTGAAACGGTCCACTACGTGGATGAGAACGACGTGCGCATTCACCCGTCGGAAGCTTTTCTTGACCGGACCCAATATAGGGGCCCGACCCAAATCCGGCCCATTCCAGGCTCCGGTGATCTCATTCTCATTTCCTAGCAGAGCACGGCTTGCTTGGGCAAGAAAGGAGTCAGATCTGCTCAACTCTCTCCTGTCTTCTTCTTCGATTTTCACCGGGATATTCCCTCCCACCGCGATCGGCGATGGAGCCGGACGTGAGCATGGAGAGCGGCTGCATGATCCGCGTTGCTGTACTTCCGATAGGACATGTGCCACAGTCGCACCTGCGGGACTACATATCCATGCTGGTCCGCCACCGTAAGATCGAGCTCTCCGCCATTAGTTCGTTTTACACGGAGCACCAGAAGAGCCCCTTCGCTAACCAGCCATGGGACACCGGTAGCCTTCGCTTCAAGTTTATGGTGGGCGGTTCGCCTCCTAGTCCCTGGGAAGATTTTCAGTCCAATAGGAAAATCCTCGCGGTCATAGGCCTCTGTCATTGTCCTTCTTCCCCCGATCTTGATCTCGTCGCCGACCAATTTACCAGTGCTTGCAAGAGTTACACATCTGCTCTTGTTGAGCGATGCTTTGCCTTTACCCCAAGCGATGATCAGGTCAGTTAACAGCTGCTTCGCGACAACCCTTTCTGCACATGCATTGTATTATCTTTGTGTTTTGGCATCATAATCCACTCCATCTGAAATTAATTTGCATTAGTGTAGTCGCTGTCCAAGCCTCGAGTTTTCTAGACTGGAAAACGTCGAGGAAAATATTCTATGGTAGTTAAGGGACATTTGTGCTTTCGAAGTCCACGATTTCTTTAGTGTCATGGCTATGAAATGGCGAGTCTTTCAAGTTTTTGCTTTTTATGCCCTCCTAGAACTGTTTTTTTCCGCTTTTCTCGAGAACAAGAAATTGTTACATTAAAAAGCACATATTTCTGTGTGGACTTAACTGCGTGGCTTGAAGTCATGCGAAATGGGAGACGTTGTCAAATTCAAATCAGTAACACAATGACTTGGATGTGTAAAATAATTATATAGTCCAATACAAAAATCTTTGTTGTTTTGAGCACTTGAAAATTTGGACAAGTGATAGAGCATCAGGGAATAGTTAGAGTCAGTATCCAACAATAAAGTCTCGTTTATTCTTCATTTTCTAGATCTATACTTATCATCTTTCCTGCATTTTTTGAAGTGTCGATTTGCCATTACCTTTGTGTTTTCATCAGTTTGAAAATCCGATGTTGGTGGATAAGTGCCAAATTATCTTGAATTTCACTTTTGGTCCCGACAATGGGAGTTTGTCACCGCATGCAATCAAAATTTTCTACTATCACTAAGCCCTACCTTGTCCATCATTTCGTTTTTACTGGGCTGAGATGAGAATTGCTGAAAATCCATATAAGGCATTTTTTTTTAATTTATGCTAAATTTGGTTGAGCTTAAAATGATTACTGCTATTATAAGACAACTTCAGGGATTTGACATTAATAAAGGAGAAAGTTGATTTCGAGCAGATTTCTTCCATAAATACTGGTTGAAGTTAGGAGCTCTCTTCTCAAGATAAGTACTGTTCTTTCCAAGCGTAAACCTATAACCTGGATTTTTTGCGAAGATGGTAAAAAATTATATAAAGAAGAGAAGAATAGAAGGAGGTCCCTAAGGAGAAATAGAAAAAAAATGCCAAAGTTAGCAGCTAAAAAAACCATACAAGGAACGAAATTAAGAAAAAAGCTACTGGATTATATGAAACTAAAATAGGGAGACCACTGAACGAGGATTTTCAAAAAATAAGGTATTATTGGAGGATTCTATGTATAGCTAGTGATTAACCACATGTTTGACCTCATGAGGAATTTCCTCTCATGAAATAGTTAACTGTGTGGCATGCTCATAATTTTGTATAGAACTTGGGTAAGGCATTTTATTTGGGGTAAGGGAGCATGAATTTCCAGCCGTCTATCACATGAAGTTGTCTTCAATGGTGCTTTTACTCATCACTAAAGAATATCAATGTACTTAATTATTTCCATTATGTTGTCCTTGCATGGAGGTGGTTTCCTGGGGTAGGTCTTTGTGAGAAGAAAGACCTAAAGGAATCTTAATTTCTATTCTAAGTTCTTTCACTTTTTTTTTTCTTGACAGCTTGTTGATGGTGGTAAGAAGGGGAACCTAACTCTATTTCCCCCAGCTGATAGGCAAACACAGGAGTTTCATTTGCACACAATGATGCAAGATATTGCTGCCTCTCTGTTGATGGAATTTGAGAAATGGGTCCTTCGTGCAGAATCTGCAGGCACAATTTTAAAGACACCATTAGATTCCCAAGCCAGTCTGAGCTCAGAGGAGGTTTTGATCTTTAGGTGTTCTAAGGATTTGGGAATTTGGCTTCAGTTCTTTTTGTTTATATAAAGAGAGGTTGTAAAAGCTGTGAAGCTACTGAAAGCAATAGTGTTCCATGTATTTCAGGTGATTAAGGCCAAAAAACGGAGGCTTGGTCGGGCCCAAAAAACTATAGGAGATTACTGTTTGTTGGCCGGTTCCCCTGTTGATGCTAATGCTCATTATTCCACGGCAATAGAGCTTGCCAGATTAACAGGAGATGTCTTTTGGCATGCTGGTGCTCTGGAGGGTAGTGTCTGTGCTTTACTGGTCAGCATATGTCCCGACATTACGTTCCTTTCTGATCATTAATAACTGAAATTATTTTATGTTCTCAATTCTTTTTGTCTTTGTTTTTGCAAACAGATAGACCATGTAGGTCAGGTAGATCCAGTTCTAGAGGAGGAGGTGAAGTATCGTTATTATACAGTCATTCAACTCTACAGAAGATCATTTGTCCAAGATAATACTCAAAGGTATTGATACAACAATATTATTCCCATCTGTTTTAAGAGAAATTTTTATGATTTGTTGGATGGATTTGTTGTCGAATTTGCATAGTTAATGGTTGTATGGTAGTCCTTGTGAAATGTTGTCAAATGTGATTTTGGGCTATGGACCTTTTACTAGAGAAATTAAAGCAATCCATGTATGGGTGGAGGAAGTCTCCTAGGGAAGTACAATTTTCAAAAAGTATAAAACATTTTGAAGTCACAGGTTAAAAAGAAACTTTTCTTTATCACTCAAATGCATAAGCAACCTTGGTTGGAGCAATAATTTGGTTTAAATTGAAAACAAAGTTATAGATGTGTCTCTATCATTCATGAAAACTGAAATAAGATGGGGTATAGCTCCACTATCAGATGGTATTGTGTACAATATCCCTCTTGTATAGGCCTATTTGTATTTTATTAACAAATCACAAGGGCTCAAAACAATGGAAGTTCATGCTAACGTTTCTGACATTTTTTATTTTTATTTATTTATTTATTTATTTTTGTGAGGTTTGTCTGGGTAGATCAGTTGGTGGTCCTAAACCTACATCTTTTCCTTGACACCCAACTCACTTTTGCAACCATGATTCGAATCCCTTCCATTTGATCAAATAACATCTATTTTAGTTCTTTCTTTGCAGAGTATCAACAGTGAGCTTTGAGCTTGAAGCTGCTTTGAAGTTGGCTAGATTTCTTTGCAGGTAGGACCAAAGATCATTGTTGGTTTGTGTCACTTTAGAAATCTGATTGTAATTTCGTATACTTATATTCATACGAGTTATAATAAAAAATTAAATACTTACACATACATATATCAATTTACAATATGTAATTATGGTAATTTGGTACTTTTGGCTATGATGATCATTGTAAACAGGGAAAGGCACTCACTTTCTTAAAAGAGTCAGTTTTGTGGAGAAAGGTTCTTATGTCTAGCTGCATTTTAAGAATCACGAGATTTGAAGTTCACAAGTGAATTTATGGAACTATTGTCTAATGAAAGTCTGATATTCCATCTCCATAAAATGAAAATCTGATGACTTGTTTCTATCCAGATCTTTTGGACTCATTTTCTACCTGCACTAATTGTAAGTTTGCTTTTATGTAACTCACTTTCTTTCAGACCTGAGATGGCTAAGGAGGTGGCGGAGTTGTTGATGGGTGCTGCTGATGGTGCCAAATCTTTGATAGATGTTAGTGATCGTCTTATATTATATGTGGAAATAGCCCGTCTCTTTGGTACTTTACGGTACCAGCGCAAAGCTGCATTTTTTTCGAGGCAGGTTGCCTTATTGTATTTGCAACAAGAAAATTATTGTGCTGCCATTAGTGCTATGCAAGTATTGGCCATGACTTCGAAGGCATACCGTGTACAAAGTCGAGGAATTAATGACAAGTCCCATGGTTCTCCTAATGTTAGTATCTATAAGCTTACTTGAATTCTTAGTATTTGGAAGCTAGCTGATAGCTCTCACTTCATTTTGTTCTAGTGTTGCGGTTTTTTGTACTGAAAACCAAGTTCTTTTATTTATTTATTTTTTTGTAGGAGCTTGGATCGGGTCAAACTGATTGTGGGAAAATGCATCCTCAGTCAGTAGTACAATTGTTTGAGTCTCAGTGGAGCACCATACAAATGGTTGTTTTAAGGGAAATTCTCTTGTCCTCTATCCATTCTGGAGATGCTCTTGCTGCATGGAGTGCAGCAGCTCGACTGCTTAGGTCATACTACCCTCTCATTACCCCTGCTGGTCAAAGTGGCCTTGCTAGTGCATTGACAAGTTCTGCTGACAGGCTTCCATCAGGGACTCGTTCTGCTGATCCAGCCCTTCCTTTTGTTAGGTATGCATCTAATTTTAATTTATTGACTTGTTTGCAGTGAGCCCCACTATATTCTGCTAATTGTTTAGCTGGGGTGACTATTTTGCTTTAACTTCTTGAAACAAATTTAGTTAGAAAGAAAACAAAAGCAGGATGGAACTTTTGATGAATTATTACATGTTTAGTGAATTGGAGATGCAAAGTCTGTAGCAATAAAAGCATTTATGATTGATTCCATAATATGTACAGACAACCCAAGCCGGTGGCATTGGTTTCTTTTTTATTGCTAATTTCTTAGTCTTTGTTTCCGGTGTATTATTTTATGATTTATTTTATTAATAAATCGGTTTAGTTGATAAATTTTCCAATTTCTGAGTATTTGTGTTCGATCTTCTCTGGTTTTTTGGATCACTTTTTTCTCATCTTTGTAATTTTTCTTTGGAGTTCAAATTAATATCAGAAGGCACATATGGAAATTCATAAAGCTTGATCATAGGCTAATTGCGAACCTTGAAAAATCGATATGGTAGTGAGTCGATGGCTGAAACGATTTTCTTATTGTTTCTTAGGTAATTTTGAGTTGTAGGGTGAGTTTTTCTTTTGTAGTCCTTTTATCATTGAGCAGCCTGAAATATGATCACTCTCACCAATCTCCTCAAAAAAAAAAAAAAAAAAATATGATCACTCTTTTTTTTTTCCTTTTTTTTGTTGTAGTAGGATTCTAGTTTGGATTTGGTTTCTGTGGATTTGCATATATAAGATGAAGTGATAATGCCCAAGGTATTTGGCAGCAGTTTGAAACCTGATGAAGTAACCTTTAGCTATAGTGGTGCTTATTCTCGTTTTGTGTCTTTTATAGTGCTGATTCTGCAAAAATATTTGTGGTATTGGTTGTTCATCAGAAGAGTAGTAATGGGATTGCCTACAAATTAACCTGTGAGTTGACCTGCATTATTTAGGTTGCAACTCTTATCTATGCAAAGGTCTTGCTCAGGATTTTTGTCTATGAATAGGTGGAAATTTCTCATTCCCTATTCCCTGATAGAGTCCATCTTTGAATGCTCTGCCTTGTGGTTGCAAGTTCTTTCGTACCGCCCAGGTCAATTTGGATGTAGCGAAGGTGTCATTTTAGTCTTATTTGACTTTTGATTAAAATTATCTATTCATTTCTTTCTTTTTTTTTCTTTCTGTTTTCTTTCTTTTTCTTTCTTTTTTCTTTCTTTTTTCTTTCTTTTTTCTTTCTTTTTTCTTTCTTTTTTCTTTCTTTTTTCTTTCTTTTTTCTTTCTTTTTTCTTTCTTTTTTCTTTCTTTTTTCTTTCTTTTTTCTTTCTTTTTTCTTTCTTTTTTCTTTCTTTTTTCTTTCTTTTTTCTTTCTTTTTTCTTTCTTTTTTTTTTTTTTTTTCTTTTTTTTTTTTCTTTTTTTCTTTTCTTTTTCTTTCTTTTTTCTTTCTTTTTCTTTCTTTTTCTTTCTTTTTTTTGTTTTTTTTCTTCCTTTTTTTTTAGAAAAAAAAGAGTTATGAAGGTCATATGTTTATGCAAAATGACCAAAGCAGGGGAAAATTCTTCTGCATTTTACGAATGAACATGTTTCTTGCATGATAGTCCAGGCATGGATAATGGTTCCTTCTGCGGCAAGATTAGATTGGGAGTAATTGAGAGAAAAAACTGAAAAAAGAAGCAAAAATGAGTGCACTGACCTAAAACATTTATTTTCCCTCTCAGTCAACTAGGCCCATAACCTCCAATAATGGATTATTAAGCAGCCGGTCCAACTTGTCTTCTTTTAATAATTTTAATCTATTTTTGTTAAGCAATTTATTATGGATGGTTTTAACTGTTTAGTTTGTAGAATTGCTAAAATTTTAGACATCTATCTTTTACTGCTTAGAAGAAATTGCTCAGAATGATAAGAGAGTTCTCTCTTTAATCTTTCACTCATTCAAGATTAGCCACTGGACATCTTCTGAAAATCTTATGAGTTCTTGGCTAGGATATCTTCTTAAGAGTCCAAGCTGTGCAGTTGGGTTTTATTACCTTCTTTTTGATACCTCTGGCTAAAGCTTCTCATGTTTAATCTTTGACTAGATCAAGAGCAGAAAAAAACTTGCTACTGTATACAAGTGGTTGTGTTCATGAAGCCTGCTATTATTCCAAACAAGACTAAAGTTTCATCTACATATTTAAACACAAATTTTCCCATATTTAGTGTATGTTTCATTGCCACTTTTGCAGAAACAAAGGATAAGTGTACTGCTTTCTGTTTAAATTTCAGATTAAACTCATTTCCTGTTCATCCTTCCCAAGTGGACATAATAAAGCGCAACCCAAACAAAGAAGACTGGTGGACAGGATCTGCACCTTCAGGACCTTTCATCTACACACCTTTTAGTAAAGGAGAGCCAAATGATAGCAATAAGCAGGATCTGATCTGGATTGTCGGGGAGCCTATACAAGTCTTGGTGGAATTGGCAAACCCTTGTGGATTTGATCTATTTGTTGATAGTATATACCTCTCTGTTCATTCTGGAAACATTGATGCATTCCCCATAAGTGTGAGTCTACCTCCCAATTCTGCTAAGGTGATCTCGTTGTCTGGAATTCCCACTTCTGATGGCCCGGTGACAATACCTGGATGCGCTGTCCACTGTTTTGGTGTTATTACAGAGCACCTTTTTCGAGATGTTGATAACTTGCTCCTTGGAGCTGCGCAGGGTTTAGTACTTTCAGACCCATTCAGATCTTGTGGATCCCCCAAATTTAGGAATGTGCTGACACCAAACATTTCTGTTGTGCCACCTCTGCCTTTGTTGGTCTCTCATGTGGTAGGAGGGGATGGAGCTGCTATTCTGTATGAAGGAGAGATTCGAGAGGTTTGGATAAGGCTGACCAATGCAGGTTTAATTCCATTTTTGAGTTTTTTTTTTTCTTTTCTTTTCTTTTCTTTTCTTTTCTTTCTTTGACTGCTCTCTTCTCTATTGCTTTGTCCTAGGGAGCTTTTGTGACTGATTCTTTTTCTCATTGTTTTATGACAAATTAATGCAGGTTCTGTTCCAGTTCAACAAGCACATATTTCACTTTCAGGGAAAAATCAAGACTCCATTCTTTCTGTTGCATCTGAGACTTTAGAGTCAGCTTTACCTTTGAAGCCAGGGGCTCAGGTTTTAGTCCCTGTGACCATAAAGGCATGGCAGTTATCCCCAGCAGAATTGGATAGTGCTAGCAAGACTATTGGTAGTTGTGTGGGGAGGATATCCAAGGATGGGAGTAGTCCCCTTTTGGCTTTTCATTATGCAGGTGGTTTCATCTATTTATTCATATTACTTTGAATTCTGTGCTTCTGTGTACCTGACTTCTTTATAAAACCTCAATTTGTGGGGAAAATGACCGGCACCTCTGAGATTTTATGAGAGAAAAGTGTTTAAACAGGATATAAACTTTTTGAGAAATCAGTGTCTCATTGAGTGTGTTTAGTGATTTCCATCATAGAAGTTAAAAATATAGTATCAATAGCTGCTTTATTCCAGATCGTATGATACATTTTTGTGTTTTCTGGCTGTGTGATTTGATGATTTGCATTTAGAATTTTGTTGATAATGCCAGCATAGATAAGCACGGGAATCTTTCTTGTAGACCAATTAGAGATGTTTTCCTTCCTTTACTTATTGTCTTGGATCACATTGAGTCTTTGATAATGCCATATACGTTTGGAGCCTTCATAATATTTGGAATGATAATACACAATCATTTACGTCGATTGTATACAACATAACATAGTCTTCTTTTTGCAGGGCCTTTAGAGCACTCTGCAGTGCCTGTAATAGGTCAGTCTGCTGTACCCCCAGGAAGGCGCTTAATGGTTCCTCTGGAAGTTTGTGTTGCACAAGGCTTGTCATTTGTGAAGGCTCGCTTGCTGTCCATGGAAATTCCTGCCCATGTTAGCGAAACACTTCCCATGCTGGTTGATGTCAAATGTGATTCTGCGGGAGCTACATCTGATGAAAATATGATTGACAGCTTAGTGAAGATTGATCCATACAGAGGCAGCTGGGGCCTGCGACTTCTTGAGCTGGAGTTGACAAATCCTACAGATGTTGTTTTTGAGATTAATGTCTCTGTCCAACTCGAAAGTACAAATAGTGAATCTTCATATATTACCTATCCCAAGACTAGAATAGATAGGGACTACTCATCAAGGGTGCTTATACCCTTGGAGCACTTTAAGTTACCAGTTCTTGATGGGTCCTTCTTTTCGAAGGACAATCAGATGGATGAGAATGTCGGAGGTAGAGGATTTGGCCTGGCTGAAAAAGGCACCAAGGCTGAGCTGAATGCTTCAATTAAAAATCTAATTTCAAGAATAAAAGTCAGATGGCAATCAGGGCGGAATAGCACGGGAGAACTGAATATTAAAGATGCAATTCAAACTGCTTTACAAGCATCAGCAATAGATATATTGCTTCCGGATCCTCTAACTTTTGGCTTCAGATTTGGAAGGAAGGTTAGCATGCCGTTTGAATCTCATATTCA
Organism: Aristolochia contorta; assembly: GCA_022405105.1. Taxonomy (NCBI): domain Eukaryota; kingdom Viridiplantae; phylum Streptophyta; class Magnoliopsida; order Piperales; family Aristolochiaceae; genus Aristolochia; species Aristolochia contorta. Next base: position 4,430,316 of record CM039666.1, on the reverse strand, counting down.
GGAAGAGACCTGCTCGGGAAAGGAATTGTTAAATCAAAGCAAGGGGTCTATATTTGCACATGAGATGACACCAATTGAAGTCCTTGTTCGAAATAATACTAAGGAGAAGATACGAATGACACTCAGTGTCAGTTGCAGGGACGTTACTGGCGAGAATTGTGTCGAGGGTAACAAAGGGACTGTGCTATGGGCTGGTACGTTTATCATATATGCTTATCCCCTGAGAAATGCATTTTTTTCTGCTGTATTTTTCTGTTTCTTAGGGTTTCTAAGTTAGGTTCTAATTTTTTTTGGAGAATAATGAGAGAGAATTCAACAAAGGGCCTTAATATACAGCATTATGTTAGATGAAAAGGTACAAAATATCGACTTTTTTCACCACCTTGATTGTGCTGCTGTATAATAGCCAAGGATTGACCAAAAAAAAAAAAAAAAAAAAAATCTTCCCTGGCGATTTTTCCTCCCTGAGATCCATGAGTGTGCACAACTGAGTTTGGCTCCTTGAGTCCCAAAGATACTATATAAGCTAGCTCGTCTTACCATAAAACTTCATGGAATTTCAATTATACCTGCTTAATTGTGGTTGCTCAGAATATTTTGGTTTACTGTATTTAGTTTTCAATATAAATGGCCTCATGCAGTTCAACTTTTACAAATTGGTAATAGGGGTATGAATAGCTTTAGTACAAATGGCCACATTCAGTTCAAGTCTGACAAGGTGGGGGTTTATGCCATTGTTCTGAAAAATTTTAAAAATGCATTCTGAGAAATGAGAATAGACAGTTGTGCAGGACTAAGAGTCACAGGTCATTTAAGTCTTGGATATCTTAATCTGCTTCCACATTCTTGTATACTAACCTGCCCTTTATAGCTGATGAAATTTTTGTGATTGCCAAATCTTATAGATCCTTTAGGGGTCATGGTCTGTATTGCTGTTTATGGTTGCTGGTTTTATAGTTATAGTTACACAAGCATATGAGAATAGTTTTAAATGTATATCTATGAAAAACTGAATGTTTCATATACTTTTTTGCCATTTACTTTTGAACGATACATCTTGATCGTTGTCATTATTTTATCCCAGGTGTTTTGAATGGTATCCATTTGGAGGTACCTCCTCTCCAAGAAATTGCTCACCCCTTTTCTCTGTACTTTTTGGTGCCTGGTGAGTTCACTCTAGTTGGTGCAGCTGTCATAGATGATCCTAATGACATTTTGAGGGCCCGTGCAAGGACGGATTCATCAGAAGATCCAATATTTTGCCGTGGGTCCCCTTTCCATGTTCGTGTCCTTGGAACCACATAATCCCACTTTTTCTCGCATTATGTCAATGCGTGTGGGACAAATCATTACCAAAAGTCTATCAAATTTCTCACGAGGCACCTGATTTCCCCTATTTGGGATCCATTTGTATCAGTCTATCAGAAGATTTTTCAGCAGGTCTGTAAATAGACTATTGTAGCTGAAGATTTATAGCTCTCATCAGTCTGTACATTCAAATACCTAGCAGGAAATATTGTCCTCTAAAAGAAGTTGATATTGTCATCCAAATGATTGGTTTTCAGCAGCAAATGTTTACGTTCTTTTCCAATTTTCCGAATGAATTTGCTCTAATCAGATTTCTGTAAGTTTAAAATACCTATGCAGGAAATATAATTTTGTAAAGGTGAGTTGATATTTTACTCGTCTTTGAAATGATTGGCTATCTTCTTTTTACAACCAATCCGGTTCCGACGTTTATCTGCTGTTTTGCAGCTGTGCTTTTGACTAATCGGATGTATGCAATTCATGATTGGGCTGAATCGACAGTACGCATTTTTCAGATGATATTTAGTGGTCTACGGAGGACCTCATCTCCGCGGGCCCCGGTGATGAGCCAAACGCGCAAAACCCTTCTGCAAGGGTCTAGGGAGCGTCAAGGTTTGAGACCTCGTTCCGCGACCCGACCAAAGAGGGTTCAGCCTTCAGACATCGACCCTCGTATCCATGACAGTAAGGCTTCCATTGTCAACAGGAATTTTTGCTTCCTCGTTCCGAAGGCATTAGCTGCTTCGCTTTGATTGTGATCATCGCTCTCTTACCTCAAAGTTGGTTACTTGTAAAGTCTAAACAGGATGCGTCTCATTTCAGTTGTTGTCGCGTGCGGGTCGTCAATGGGGCAGAGGCTCTGCACTGGCAATAATGCAACCCTTGTCGATACAATCAGGGTGCATTTGGCTGTTCTCGAACCTGCGCGGCTCCTCGTCGTCGCCAATCTCTCACTTACTGAAGAGATGTTCCGCCGTCTCCCAGCTCAAACAAGTACATGCGCAGCTAATAGTCAACTCTCCCGACACTGCTTTGCCTTCATCCCTTCGTGGTTCTCTCATTTGCGCGTATATTTCCCTTGGGGCCGTCGCTTATGCAACCATCCTATTCGATCGTTTACCTTCTGTGCCTTCTATCCTCCTATGGAATTCAATGATTCAAGGCTACTCCAAAACAACCGCTCCACAACAGTCCCTGCGTCTCTTCCAACAAATGCTTTTTGTCGGGGTGGCGGCAGATGATTACACATTCACATTCGTGACCACTGCTTGTTCACGCTGCGGGTCTTTTAATTCCGGCGAATGCGTCCATGGATTGGCTAGGAAAAATGGTTTCGTGGTTAATCAGTTCGTTGGGAATGCTCTTGTTAGCTTGTATTCGTATTTTTCAAGATCAAGCGATGCGCACAAGTTGTTTGATGAGATGCCTCTTCGGGATGTCTTCTCGTGGACTAGTCTTATACGTGGGTACGTGAATGCTGGGGCTATGGGTGCTGCGAAGGAATTATTCAAACAGATGCCAGATCCTAATGATGTCACGTGGGCAGTCGTAATTGCCGGTTGTGTTAGTCACCAGAGGTATAACGATGCACTAAGGTGTTTCCAGGATTTGCTGCAGCAACATCCAAAGGTGACGCCCAACGAAGCTATTTTTGTGTGTGTGTTATCGGCTTGTGCTCATCTGGGAGCATTGGACCAAGGGACGTGGGTGCATGCTTACATAGACAAGATCCACTTCAGGAAGAGCTCAAACATTTATACTGCTCTTATTGATATGTATGCCAAATGTGGGAGGATAGATTCCGCTAAGGACATCTTCAATAAGTGCAATTCAAGGACATTCTAACCTGGACTAGCATGATCTCAGGCCTTGGCATGCATGGACATGGCCAAGAGGCTGTTCGGCTTTTCTACCAGATGTTGTCTCTTGACATTAAACCAGATAGCGTCACACTTCTGGGAGTTTTAAATGGGTGCAGCCATTCAGGTTTGGTGGACGATGGTTGCTACATCTTTAATAACATGATCCATTTGTCGGGAGCTGCACCGAAGATCGAGCACTACGGGTGTTTCATAGATCTTCTCAGTCGTGCAGGCTGTCTGGAAAAGGCATTTGAAGTTGTTAAAACCATGCCAATGCTTCCTGACATTGTTATTTGGAGGAGTCTTCTCAGTGCTTGTAGAATTCATGGCAATGTGGGACTTGGCCAGCAAATAGTAGATCGCGTTACTCAGATGGATTCCAGAAATCACAGTGGGGAGCACACCCTACTTTCAAATTTATATGCATCCATGGGTCGGTGGGATAAGGTTGCAAAAGTGAGGAAAGCTATGGAAGGACGTAGGATTGATTGGGCTCCCGGTTGCAGTTGCATTGAGATCAATGGGGTTGTTCATGAGTTCCTTTCCGCGGACAAAATCCATCCTCTCATTGAGGAGATAAAGGAAAAGTTGGATGAGGTTCTGAGGAGGGTGAGAGGGGAAGGTCAATACGTCCCCAACACTAGGCAAGTTTTGTTTGATTTGGTAGAAGAGGAGAAAGTGCAAGCAGTGGCTTGGCACAGTGAGAAGCTAGCTGTAGCCTTGGGCCTGATGACTACCGAGGAAGGAACTCCCATTAGGATTACCAAGAATTTGAGGATTTGTGAAGATTGTCACACAGCCATGAAGGGCATTTCACAAGTTTATAAGAGAGAAATAGTTGTGAGAGATCGATCACGTTTTCATACTTTCAAAGATGGCCACTGTACATGTTTAGATTACTGGTAGAAAGAGATCTTGGAGAATTTTAGTAGTAACTTGGAGAGTTAAGCTGTGCAATCTTAAATTACCAATTACTAGATGAGCATGGATTTTGTAATTGTATCATCTTCGATGCTGTCTTTTGTCATAGCAGAGAGGATCATTAAATTCGGGGTGAAGTCATTCTCCCGATTCCCTGATCCCTGATTCGAGAGGAAGTCTTTCCACAACCCAAACGTAATAAAACTGGCACTATATGATTCAATCAAGCACCCACGTAATTATTTCTACATAACTCTGCAAAAGTCGAAAACTTGTAACTGCGTCCACTCCGCTGTACTGGATATTTGCTATAACCATAAAGCCGCATAGAACTAACAGCCCTATTAATGGCAACCAGCGAGTTTTAACCATTTAATACGATTTGTTGGAGAAGCTACAACACATTAGAAATCCCGAAATCCAGCTAGTATGACGATCTGTGGTATCTTATTTCCGTATTCTTGTGTGAGAGAAGCACAGTAAAGAACTAGGAGAAACATAGTAGACGTCAGCAAGACTTCAGCATCTAATTTGATTTTGGGTAACTTGCCACAGTAACACCATCACGACGTAAAGGAAGAGTACGATAATCTAAGCATTTCCTCATCGCATCTTATAAATGTGGATAAAAACTTGGCAGATGACAGCCCAATCGTAATAATAATTTTGTAAAAAGGACTATTTCAAAAGTATGTCGCACAAAATGTCTTCTCAGATTACGTTTTGGTGATAATCCTAATTTCAAACAAACACAGAATGCATTGTCAATCTACCTAGAACAAAATTCCAAGAGGCTACTCACACTAAGACAAAAGTATCTTAAATCAACAGAGACCGAGAACTAGATGATGCCAATCTTGTTTGCTACGTCCAAAGCATCATAGTCTGGCGTCAACCGAACATAAGCCTTCTTAGTTCCGTCTGGCCTGATAGAAAATAAAGATAACACGAATTATATTTATGAAAAAGATTAAGATAAACAAAAATATGAAACAGATCAATATCTCAAAGCTGTTATGAAAAAATGAAACTCATCATTCAACGTCTCCGAGGAGTTCACCTTATCAAAGTGTTTACTTTCTTTGTTTGGATGTCATACATCTTCTTTACAGCGTCCTTAATCTTCTTCTTGTCAGCACGGATGTCTACAATGAAGACCAAAGTGTTGTTGTCTTCAATTTTCTTCATGGCTGACTCAGTGGTCAAGGGATATTTGAGTATTTGGTACTGATCAAGTTTGTTCCTTGGTGGGGCACTAATACGGGGATATTTGGGGTTTCTGGGTTTCTTTTGAGTCTTTGGCCTGTGAAATGTGACTGAAGTTCGGATCTTCTTGGTCCTTTTCTTCAAAGTAGAAGCGCCTGACTTAACAGCCTTTGCTGCCTTCAAGGCCTGAGCCTTAGGATCAGCCTTCTTTGCTCCAGCAGCTGCACGTGGTAATATTTGGACATTAAACATCTTACACCTCAGAAGATAGGAAAAATGATTGTGGAGGTTGTATTTGGGGATAAACATCATAACATGCACTTAAGGAAGAGAAGATAACCACAAAAGAATGATCAATTCTGTCACAAGGACACCAATATGATTGGATCACTGGGAACATAGAACCATATTTCTTCCATTGTTTGATAATTACAACTGTTCAAAGGTCAGTTTCAACAAATTACCTCATACGAAACAGAGATTCTCCTGCCGAGGTGTAATTACTTTGTATTACACTAGGATTCAACTAACCACAAAGCCTACAGCTTATGCATATACTATAGTAGAAAACTGAGGAGCTACTGTTACTACAAGTTTTTATGGAAAGACAAGAAATAGAAATAGACTAGAAAAACAACATTGATCAACTAAAATGTATTAAAAATAACAACAAGGACAAAATTTCATAAACACAGAAACTGTCTGGAGGAATGACTTTTGCAAATCCGTAACTGCTTAGAATACTTATATATCTATTTCTATCTGATAAAAAAGAATGGGGAAATTACCATATTATACTACTAGAACATAGAGCACTTATACAACACAATTTTTTTTTCTAAGAAAAAAGGCCAGAGCACTTAAATTTATGCATCAGTAAAGGTTTATAAGAAAGAGAATGTGAATAGCCTTTTAGTTAAACAGCTTACAGTAGATTCAAATTTTACGCAGATAATCACTTCACCTGATGCCTCTATCCACCAAAAAAGCCTAGTAGAAGGAAGATATTTGAAATGGACTTGCATATATACTAAATTAACTTAAATGCAAAAAAAAGTGGTGGCAACGATAAATTATATCTAAACAAAGAAACAAGCAAAAAAAAGCTCATCCAAAGATAGAAATTCACGGTAAAGTCAAGTAAAGTACCTTTAGTAGGGGGTGCCATTTGATACCAGTAGCGGTCTCACCTTTAAATAAATTCAACCTACAGAAATGAAAACAACAAGCTCAGACAACACCACCCAAAAAAAAAAGTGGAAAATGGATGAAATATGGAGCTACATCTAACGCATTGCAGTACTGCGCAAAAAAAAAAAAAGGAGCTACAACGAAAAGAAGCCGTATAAACTCGAGGCATATGTTCGGCGAAAACTAAGTGAACTATACTAGTTTACCTGATGACAACAACAAACGAAGTTATTTGAATCAATAACACACTAAAAGAAACGTAAAAATCCAACGAGAATGACAAGACAGAGAAGGATTCGGAAATTTCGCAGACAATCTTTGCAGAGGACTAACCTCGCGCGGCCCCTTCTCCTTCCCGCCGCGCCCTCTGCGACGTCTCCCCCCTTTTCAAGCGAGAAGATTCTAGGGTTTTGGTTTCGCAAGCTCCATAGCTTAAATAGGTCGCGAAAAATAGGGCACCCTGTATCTGGGCCCACACTGATTAGTTAAGTTCGCATGTTTTAATGGGCCTCCATAAGAAGAAGAAACCAAAGACGGCAAAAGGCCCAAAAAAAGTCGCAGAAATCTCCCGAGAAGAGCAAGTGAATTTTTTTTGTTTCAAATTTTCGTGGCTACCGACGTCCCTCTCTCGGTCTCTCTCATCTTCTCAGTCAAAATCAGAGGCATGACACAGGCAATCTTCCATCCATGGGCTCATCTTCCCTCTCCCCATTCTTGCTTCCTCTCCGCCCCTCGCGCCCCAAAATTACCGCCTTCGCCCGATACCCTAAAGCTCCATTCCTTGATCGCCGTTCTCTCCTCTTTCTCTCCACCTCTCTCAGCCTCCCGACCCTTCCCACCCTTGCGGAGGAACCTGCAACCTCCACTCCCTCGCCAGAGTCGCCACCGAAAGACGCAGTTCCCTTGCCAGACATTACAATAACTCACCGCGTCTTCCTCGACCTCAGCATTTGTCCAAACTACTTTCGCTCGGATCGCACTCTTGCCGATGACCCCACTACCTGCCTGGAGTCCGAGCCACTCGGCCGCCTCGTTCTGGGGCTCTATGGCAAGCTGGTGCCTATCACCGTAGACAATTTTAAGTCCATGTGCACTGGCTCCGCTGGCTCCTCTTACCGCGGCACTCTGGTGCACAAGATTTTCCCGGGCCAATATTTTGTTGCGGGCAAGCAGGGGAGGAAGGATAAAGGAGAGGTTCAGGCGCCCCATAATTTGGTCAGTAATTCGGAGACTGTCGATCCTAATGCTTTTCTCTTGAAGCATTTAAGGCCGGGGACTGTTTCGCTTTGTTTGTCCGAGAATGATGATGAAGATGATATCAAGTTGGACCCAAATTACAGGAATGTCGAGTTCCTGATTACCACGGGACCAGGACCCTGTCCACAGCTGGATAGCCAGAATATTGTCTTTGGAACTGTGCTTGAAGGTTAGTGGCTTAAACATATCACAATAATAGAAAGGAGTCCAATACTCGTACTTCAGATATTCTTACATCTATCAAACATCGTCAAAATTGTTTTCATATTTGAACTGACCCGTGATTTAGGACTCATACTTGCTATCCTATTACAAGAAAATGAACTATTCTAGATGATTTCTAACAGTAGTTTCATGTGGTAAACATTTGAGCATCTTTGGAGGGAATAGAATTGTGCAGCTCGAGTGTAATGCATTTCGGTCATACGTTCTTACTGGACTTACCCATTTGGTGCTCAATAGTCTTTCTAAATCTTTCTTGTGGTAACTCTAAATTAGCTGACAATTCTTGGTCCACCAAATGATAAGGGTATGGTTGCAAGCATAAAGAAATAAGAAAGGAGACAAAATGAAAGGAAAAGATATGTCATTCTCCTAGTATAATTTAAAAACTAGTGATTTGAGAAAACGAACTTTCTAGGGTCTGAGAAAATTGATTAAAGCAGGATTCATCGATTAAATGAATCAACTATTGGGATCATGGGAACAAAAAAGAAAGCTCAACAATGATATTCTGAACTTGGTCCTTATCATGAGCTCCATCTGAATAAAAACCCAAAGAAATAACTGACATATTTGAGGAACAATAAGATGACTTTTATACATTCAATGAGCTGCCATATTCCAATTTTTGTGGCTTTTCAGGAATAGATGAAGGTCTGTCTTTCTTTTATTTTTTCAACAGTATAGCTGAATATAGTTAATATTACAATTGTTTTCTTTTTCCTTGTAATCTTTTCCTGTCTTTCAATCTTTAATACTGGTAAAAGTATTGCTGAAGATAGTTAATATTACAAAAATTTACTTTTTCTTGTAATCTTTTCCTGTCTTTCAAACTCTAGTGCTGGGTTATGGATCTCTGTATTATGTTATAGCTACCATATCAAGTTCTTTCACACTTTGGTTGAAAGTCAGACACATAGTAGGTAGGTTCCTCAGGTGATTGATTTTTGTTTTTGTTGTCTGGGTGTTTACAAAGGAACAACAGTGTATCTATGTCCAATATATAATTTTAGGCACCAATGTATCTAAAATTCAGTGCTTTTTGCACGGCTTGATTCCCACACACAAAACACGTGTTTTAATTCACTTGATGCCAGGTTTAGATGTTGTGACATCCATTGCGACCATTCCAACTTATAAACCATCTGAGCGAATTCGTCAATTCAATGGCATAGCAGAGTTCCTTGGTGATGAGAGAGCTCAGAACGCCCGTGCAATATGGGATCGGCCTTTGAAAACCATATACATCAGCAACTGTGGAGAACTGAAAGTGGCTAAGCCTTCACTCTCACCTTCTTTGCCTTGATGCTACTGCAGTGCATTCCATCTAAAGCTCAAGCCTCCTTCGCATAAAAGTATTAGGAGCCATCATCCATTGTTTGAATGTTTCTATTGTTGGCACTTCTTGTTCTGTTGTGCTTCACTGGGTAAGAATTAAAGTTCTTTTTTATTCTCATTTGAGTTCATTGACGTCAGATTTCTAATGTTCTTAATAGATAAAAAATTTCTCTCCTGTAATATTATGATAAACTAAATAAATTCCATTCTATGAGACTTGTGCACATGAATGCATGTAACTCAGTGAATCTCCTTACATGATTATTGTAAAACAGACTGCCAGTACATCAAATGAGAAGTTGGTGGCAAATTTTATGGGATAAAAGTTCTCAGTTTAATTATATATGTTATCCATGGTGAAGATTCTGAGACCAAAAAGAGAACCATTCAGGATGATAGTTGACTCAGCATAATATATATGAAGGTGATGGACGATGGTCCATTTGGAGTCATATATATCATAATTATATTATTTTAAGAGTGTTATAGAAGTAAAAATTAAATTACCAATTGCAACTGTTCTCCCTGGTTGTCCAAATTGCAAACATGACGAGTACTATATAAGCCAACACATGATTAAGTGGTTGATTTTACTAGCTTATTAGCCCGCAAAGATGAATTGGTTTGGGTTTTTCCTGAAATCATAAAGAAGGGTTTGATCGTACTTTGCAGTTGATCAAACCATGTTTACATTTGCAAGAAAGTAGTTAATACAGTATAAGGAAAGTGTACATTGGAAATCTTATAAGTAGAAAGTAAATAAGATGGACAAAAAAGTTTATTATATTTGCTAATAGATCGCAACATACATGGGCAATAGCTTAGAGAAGCTTAATGTTTACATAATTTCGATACATGCATCTTCAGATTCAGCCTTTCTCTTTCTGGATGGTCTGTCAATGCCAGGTGAGTTGAGCTTGTTGCAGGTGAATGGCTGATGCCCCCAGAAGCCGCTGTTGGAAGAAAGAGAGGCCGGGATGGGGGTAAATCTCTTCTCCGAAATGTCGTAAGAGAGCAGACCTTGTGGTGTCTGGAGATGTATGGTCCTGTGATCTTCATCAAAAGCAGACACCCAAGTGTAACGCGCGTGATATGGTTCATGACCGGCTTGAATGAGTAGTGAATTCAATGTGTCCCGCGAGAGACTGAAGATCTGGCGCTACCTATAATTTCCGCCATTGTATACGGGTCCCTCAAGAACCCAGATACAGAACCCGAGACAGGGTAGAATTTGGCAGTACTTAGAGGCGGCCGTCTGATTCCCAGAAGCATCCGCGGTGCTCGGTCGGAGAGTACTTGTGAGGGAATTCAATGCGTCGAGCCGTCCAAGTCTTCAGTCTGAAGGCTAAGATGCCATATTTCCGAAGCCAGAATAGGTTTCCGTGGAGAGAAAGGCAAGGGACGCAAACGTCGGTGATATTGAACCAACCGGGCACGTAACGTTTATCGGTTTGACGACGAAGGCAAGAGGGGCAAGCGTCCATGATATCGACACAACCGGACATGTAACGGTGATCGGCTTGACGAGGGCAGGAACACTTTTGTGGTGGCTCCGTCTCCCATACTCCAATTTCAGAGTCGAAGATGGATAATTCGATTTTTGAGGTGAGAAGGAAACGTAAGTGGCGACGACGAATTTGAAGTGGGGACTGCCGTCTTCTTCGGAAGAGGGCGCGTAACCCATACAGATTGGAATTGGGGTTAAATCGGACAAATAGGAGTTGCGATCCTTATAGAGTTGAAGAAAAGGGTTTATATCGTCCGATTTGGAGGAGGATGTCATGGGGGGAATGAGGGTGTGATGGAGTGTGAGAGAATTGTAGACATGGTAGCTACGTTGGGGGTTAATATTGGGCTTCTTCTCCTCCGTGCAGTAGCAGACGACAGGGTTGCGGGAACTCGCATTCCTGCACAAGGGGCCGACGATCGACTCCAAATTGATCTCGTCCTGGCGTACGAGACATCCCTTCTTGTCGAATCGACTGAATGTCGGCCTTCTACGCTCCAATTCGTCGCGGAGAACAATGGAACCGTACTGGTCGATCGACCTGGCGGAGGCGGCGAAAGACGACGCAGATTCTTTGATCAATCTCTGCCATCTTTTGCAAACAGCTTCGCTCCTCAGCAGTGATATCTTCGGGAGCCATGAAAAGATTTCGAGCAGTATGTCTTCCTTATCCATTACTGACGCGCGACGATTATGATCCTCAATGGCGAACCCTCAGAGTGATATTTATAGGGGTAGCAATCCCAGTTAGTGTGTGATTCCTCGTACACTTCCACTTACCTAATTGCTTAACGCGGAAGACTAGTACTGTCCGAAGAGCTCGGAAGGCGTCCCAGGTAAAAAAAGGTTGTGCTTTGAATCTTCCATTGAGTATATAGATAGTTTCGTAAAAAGTTCAGAGCTGCTTCTAGACAAAACTTGTTCAACACTTCGAGTATTATACCAATATAAATGTGCTGATTTTTGACGGATGATAGAAAACAATATCTTTCACCAGAAAAATATTATTTTTTTGAAGATTTAAACCAACACCTTTTATAGTGGAAATATTTATCTTCCGAAAAAATCTAAATTCTTAAACGATTCTTATTTCATTGAATTCAAGTGGTCGTAGAGTTCTAGAGTACCGTTGGAGCTGGGAAACGCGTCCCAAGAAATGGACAAATTAAATCACTGCTTCGTAGAAAAGGTAGGTTCTTAAAAAATTTAGAATCTTAAATAATTCTTCTTTTATTATATAATAAATACACGAGTTTTGGTTGACCTATAGTTTTTTAAGTGATCAAGCACTCAGAGAACAAATCTGTCAGATTGGCCGTTTCCATTTGATTTTATTAACACGTTACTTGGATAATATCTAAAATTATTCCCCATGGTTTTGGGTTTCATATGATCATGATACGATATACATCTTCGTCGAGTACTTCAATTTTTGGGCTTTCAGTCCACATAAGAGCCTATTTTATTCTTGTAATCCTCTTGTCTTTCAATCTTTATTGTTGGGTTATGGATCTTCACATTTTGTTTAAGCTGCCAAAGTCTGATACATAGTGGTAATATTTCTCAGTTGGTCCAGCAATCTTATTTCTTACGTTAATGATTGGGTGCTTGATTCTTTTTCATGTTGTCTGGGTTCAATGAGACTTGTGGACATGAAGGAACTCAGTCATTGATCTCCTCACTTATGATTAAGTGGTTGATTTTAATTACTTATTAACCCACAAATTAGGTAGATGTGTTGGTTTCTCCTAAAATCATAAAGAACTCTAGTTCGTCAAAGCATGTTAATTGCATTTGCTAATAGTTCGTTAACATTTTGAAGGTTTACATATTAGGGGATAGATAACGAAAGTGTCCAATGGAAATATATTTAAATAGAAAATTCCCAAAAACACGAGCAAAACTACCTACGCTCCCCCCTTCAATAATGCCTTCATCAAATCAAATGATTCAAGCTCATTAGAGATTTTAATCAGACTTGAAATGGTGAAAATTTGTAGCTCTTGCTCTTGACTTCTCAAACTCAAGTTTTTCCTTCTCTTTTTGTCCTTTCCCTTCATTATTACAGCAATATTGTATGCTACAAAAATCACTTTGAAAGTTTGAAGTGTAAAATCAGAGGGTAAAAACATTAATTAATTAATCAATTAATGTTTCCGAAATCTAAGCCAATCTTAACAGCAGGCCGCTTGTTGAAGATTTTGTGGTAGTGATATCATTTTCCAATTTTAGGTGGCTGTGTAACTCTCACGCGCCTCCTACTCCTTATAAATTAGTATAATTATTGAAGCGCGTACCATCTTTCTGCAACACAAAACCACAACTCCCCCAACCAATCAGGGCATTCCGTCGTCGACGATGAAGAAGACCTCAATATTATTTCCACTGCTCATTGTTCTGATGCTCCTCTCTGCAACTGCAGGTATTTATATATGTTCCTATACATTTTACCTATAGTATTCTTTCTTGTTTTGATTCCGGGGGCCTAACTTTGTTTTAATGGACCGCCTCCGTATAACTTGCAGATGCAAATGTTTGCAAGGACAAATACTGGTCCATTGGGAAGTCTGCGTGCGACCCGTCTCGTTGCAATGCCCAATGTCAGAAGGTGCATGGCACAGGAGGTGTTAGTGCCTGCGACCAAAACGGGCGACCTGGTTGTACTTGTTTCTATCCCTGCTGATCAACCCATGTCCCTTGTGAGTATGTGACTAGGTTCGGAGATGATTGTGAATCGTTTTCGACTATCTTTCTCTGCAGGTGTATATCTGTAACTTCATGCATGTAATAAATCTTCAATGGCACTTTGAATGGACAATATTTCTCTCTTTTACTTTTTTTTTAAAATTATTCATTAATTAGGATAACAGACATGCATGCATAGGAAAGCTCCTTAGAAGAGAACTTAATATTTTTAACATATAATCTTACAGTATATAGGTCAAATTCGTGTAAATTACTAATACAAGTAAAACCAAGTTAGCCTTTACAATATATACAGTGCCCAAGTCAGAACTTGTTAGTGGACTTGCGATATTAGTACATATGAATTCCGTGGGCCCAGTAGTAATAGTACTATGTCTAGAATTAAATTATTCCCATAAATATTTTACAGTTTATTGTTAAAATATGCGTTTTTAATAATGTTCAATGAATTTTTTTTCAGTAAAAGAAAGTTAAATAAAAATAAATAGCTTTTAAAAGTAATGAAAGAAAAACATAAATAAATGACCATTATGTAATTTCCTGTTTATTTCTAAATCTACCATACAAAAGTATGTATAATCATATTATAAAACATTATATCATGGTACATTTTGGTTCAACCTTAACTCAATATGTTCACTGGGGCCAAAGCAAAACCTGCAAGACCTTTGATTGATCGCAGTTGTCTTTTGCAATTATATGTAGGAAATTAAAATGATAAAAAAAAGTAGGTTTCATTCGATTCAATTATTTTTTTATTACTTTAAACGAATTATTTTGCAAAATAATATTGGTCGAATTGGCCTTATATGGTGATAATATAAACATATTGGTTAAGTATTTCAAAGTTTGGGCTTTAATTAGTTGAGAAAATCCCGTGTACAGAAAAGGCTATTTCATATAAGTAATGATTTGCGAACAGGCTTTGTGTGCGAGTCGCGCACAGAGTCTTTCACATCCTATTAAAATATTTTATTTCTTAGGTTCCGTGAAATAATATATTTTAATGGGATGTGAGAGACTTTGTGTACAACTCGCGCACAAAGCATGTGCACGAATCCCATCCCATGTGCATTTGTTGCGAGAGGGCACGGAGTGCACATTTCTGATTCAACACAAATCTCTCTCTTTATCATGCAAATAGATGAATGATATTTTTATAGCTATTATGAAGTATAAGATGTCTTAACAACTAAACCACATTTGTAAACACTTAGTTTAATTTTGTCACGTGCACAAGTAAATCAAGTTGTTCATTGTACATCTTCTTATTTTAAAAATATATACTCATAGTTCTTCCAACTGCAAAAGAAACAAATATTTGTTAATGATGAAAATAGAATCTGAAAGAAAAACTCTAAAGGAAAAAACTAAGAGACTCGGGGTTGATTGCATTGGCAAACAATTGAAATAAGGCTCTCTTTGATTGTGCATTTTATACAAATTTCTACAAGTTCTAACAATAATTGGGCTTTAAGAACAACATTTCGAGACATTAGTCGTGTAAGTGATATCCCATTTTGTCGAATCAAATCAGAAGGATCCTTCTCTCTGCCACATAAAACATGACACATTCCATAGAACCATGAAATCTGCAACCACAAGTGCCAGGTCTGTTTTTTCCAAAAATTTTACAACCATCCAAAGCATTGTGTTGGTTGACCTCAAGGGGCCTGTCTTGGGTGCCAAACCATTTCATGTCATCGGATGTATAGGCTGCGGGACCTATCTATGCAGCCACTTCAGCCTTAAAAGATGGGCCGATTGGGATCAACTTTTGTTCCTTCTATATTACACAAAAGAGAATAAGTACAATTTCCCTATTCAAGACAGCATAACGTCTCAATACCATTTTAGCAAGCTATACTAGTGTTTTGATTTCGAAGTAGAATTTCAAAACGTAACATGTGGCAGCTCCGATACGTATCTAACCAATATGCCAAAATCTCCTGAGGTGAAGAAATACGGAAAGCAAAACCTTTAAGTAAATCTTCAAATTGTGTTTCATCATCATCACTATCATTGTTCATTGGAGTATATATGTTCTGGTAACTTCTTCTCTTGAGGAGAAATACGTTGAAGTAATACCATTCAAAGTTTTACCTAATTTAATAATAGAACCTTCCACAAAGTGGCTCCCAAAAACTTTTTCACAGGGATGAGGGGTTTGATTGCACTCTTGACTTAAACCTTTACTTTTTATTATTTGTCCAAGAGAGTGAAACCTTATATCCCGTAACGTTAAACTTCCAACGGTGGAAGACTAGACTAAGCTCACAATTCAGAAAGATCCATCTCTCTTCCACACGAAACCTAACACATTCGATAGAACCACGAGATCTACAGCCACAAGTGTAAGATCTGGTTTTGCCAAGAGCTTCACAACCAACCAAAGCATCGTGTTGATTGACTTAACTGGGCCAGTCCTTGGTGCCTAACAATTTCAAGTCATTGAATGTACAAGTTGCGGGACTTGTCCATGCAGGAACTTCACCCTCAAAGGATGGTCCGATTGGAAACCACTTTTGTGCATTATCTATGAATGAAAAAAAGACCAATTACAGTTCCTTATTTAAGGTTGCATAAAGTCTCAGTACCTTTTTGGCAAGCCACACTATTATTTTCTTTTCGTAGTAAAAGTTGAAAACATGACATAGTGGCAGCTCTGATACCAAATATAAGGTATCTAGCCAATATGCCAAAATCTCCAAACCTGTAGAATATTGAAAGCAAATCTTAAAATTGTGATTCATCATCATTGCTATCTATGTTCTCTATAGTACTTATTTGTTCAAATAACTTCTTCTTTAGAGGAAAAATACGTTGAAGTAATCGATTTCAAAGTTTTGCATACCTTTATGAAAGTACCACAAAGAGGCTCTGAGAAACTCCTTCCTATTGATGGGGGGTTTGATTGTACTATTGACTTTAACCTTTCATCTTTCCAAGAAAGTGAAACCTCGTATTTCATAAGGTGAAACTTCTAATGGTAGAATACCGTATCAAGCTCATGATTCAAAAAAATCCTTCTCTTGTGCCAAATGAAACTTGACACATTCCAGAGAATAATAAGATTTGCAACAACAAGTGTTAGGTGTGTTTTTCCCAAAAGCTTCACAACCAACCAAAGCGTTGTGTTAGTTGAACTCAAGGGGCCTGTCTCGGGTGCCTAACCATTTCAAGTCATCAGATGTACAGGTTGCGGGACTTATCCATGCAGGAACTTCAGCTTTGAAGAATGGGTCGATTGGGACCCGCTTTTGTTCTTTATCTATGAAGCAAAAGAGGTATAAAACCAAATATGCCAAAATCTCCAGAGGTGATGAAATACGGAAAACAACACCTTTAAGCAAATCTTCAAACTGTGTTTCATCATCATCGATATCATTGTTCTTTGGAGTATATATGTTCGATAACTTCTTCTGTTGAGGAGAAATATGTTGAAGTAATAATTTTTCAAAGTTTTGCCTAATTTTAGAATGGAAGCTACCACAAAGTGGCACCTAGAAACTCTTTCACAAGGATGAGGGCTTTGATTGCACTACTGACTTAAACCTTTGCTCTTCATTATCTGTTTAAGAGAGTGAAACCTCGTATCACATAACATGAAACTTCCAACGGTGGAAGACCAAATTAAGCTCACAATTGAGAAGGATCCTTCTCTCTACCACACAAAACCTGACACATTCCACAGAACCAGTCCTTAGTGCTTAACCATTTCAAGTCATCGAATGTACAGGTTCCGGGACTTGTCCATGTAGGAACTTCATCCTCAAAGGAAGGTCCGATTGGAACCCACTTTTATGCCTTATCTATGAATGAAAAAATACTAATTACACTTTACCTATTTACAATAGCATAAGGTCTCAGTACCCTTTGGCAAGCTACACTATTATTTTTATTTCGTAGTAAAAGTTGAAAACATAACATAGTGGCAGCTCTAATACCAAATATAAGGTATCTAGCCAATATGCCAAAATCTTCAGACCTTTAGAATATTGAAACCAAATCTTAAAATTGTGATTCATCATCATCGCTATCTATGTTCTCTAGAGTACATATTTGTTCAAATAAATTCTTCTCTTGAGGAAAAATACGTTAAACACTTGACATTGTGGCAGCTCGATACCAAATTTTATGTACCTATCCAATATGCCAAAATCTCCTGAGCAAATTGAACACGGAAAGAAGGTCCTTAAACCTATCTTTACTAGGCTGGTCGAACCTAGCACCCATGCCCCACAAGATCGTAACATTGTGATATTCTTAAATATCCTCTTGTCATTCACCGCAACATCAATTTTTTTTATTTCATTTCTATTGATGTTGACACTGCTCCCTTTCTAAAAGCTTATATTAGATGGACTGCTTTGCAAACTTCAAATTCCTCATATAGGAACACATCATCAAAAGAAGCCTTAAACATGAGAGCTTTTTCAAGGGATGAACTTCTTATATAAAGACATATTGTGGATTTTACGACTACATTGTGTTTAATTTTTTGTAAAATATGTTAGAAAATTGTTGCTAATCGAGCAAATTCTTTGGAAGGTCAAGAAAAATCACTTAGTTCATGGTTATTAGTTATAAATGATTTTGTTTCATGTTTTTTCATTGTTTATGTCTTTATCATGTAATTCCTGATTCAAACATTTTCACAATCAACTAATAGGAGGCAAAAACTAAAACTACGTCTGTAGAAAAAGAGATCCATGAATACATGTCTTTCTCATACATTGTCTCAATATGTTGCTGAAGAAAGCCAAGTTCCCCTGGTTTTTTTGTAACTTCTTATTTTGGAAAAATATATATAGGGATAGGACAACTAATTAAACAATGGTCTAAAGTAAAAATATCTTATGGATAATCGCCCAAAGGTTTCAGCATCTTACTCTTTCCAATTTTTAAGCCAATATCATTTATACTCGTTTATCTATATGGAACTAAACTCTAACACTCTCCTACATGTGTGAGCTTTCTTTTGGGTTCCTATACGTGGATAACTTGGGTGGAGGCCCACGTACAAGTACATATTCTGATACTATGTAAAATTGGGTCTAAGATTTATCCTAAAATGACTAGCCGAAGTTAAAAAACCTTTTTGCAACTAATAACGTATAATTTTATTTTCTCATTTATCTATGTAGGACTAATCTCTAACACTCTTCCTTGAAAAGGGCGGGTGCACTTAGGGACAGCCATCATGGGCGTGGAGTGGACCTTAAATTCTGGAGAATGAAGCCCAGCCATCATGGGCGTGGAGTGGACCTTAAATTCTGGAGAATGAAGCCCATTTTCAACTCACGTTTAAGATGAGCGGCAGGAGGTGCATGGGTCCCGTTTGGAGAGGCATAGCTTTTGCAGCCAGGGAGGCCACGAGCTAGCCATGGCCTGGCACCTTGTTATTTGGTAGCTTCTGAATGATTGTTGATTTCAGGTTTACAGTCAACATGATAATGAAAAGAAAGAACGGAAGCACAAACTTTCAGAATCCCCAAGTGGTTCTCCATTGTTATATCTTCGCCCGGAGCTTAGTCTCTCTCAACGCTGGTAATGGCGGAGTTCCATACGCTAGCGTCCAACATCATGGACCCTCTCCTTCACAAATCTTGCCACGCCTGGGTCCGACGCCTCCATGTGAGTTCCTTTTCATTTCCGCTGGTCCCCATTGATCTCATCGTATTTGGTTTCATCTGAGAGACCGCCCTGGAAGGGGATGACATCGCAGAGTCACTCAGCTGCATCAGTATTACACCAGTCAAAAACTCAAGCACCCCATCTGCTTCCCTGCCTAGTTCCTCTCAATTAGTTACATGCCCATAAGAAGCAGAAGGGTGAGAACCGATAAGAAATGCCTCAGAAATCGGAATAAGTAAGCCTCTGCAACTTTTCCTCTCCCTGACTTTTCCAATCCCTAGTTCCAACCACACACCGAGTCTGCTGCACAAAAGCGGGTCTTCCACGGTTCCACGCCATGAATCCCCCATTCCAAAACCTGTCGAAATCATCTGAAAACTTTTTTTTTGCGCGATTTGGGTGCCGCTGGATCTGCATTATTTGCAAATTGTTTGGACTTTGGAGTCGTCAGCATATTCGGCACTCCCGTCGATCCATTTATGGTTAAATTTTCCAGTGAGGAATTTGATCGAATACTTTCTTGTCAAACGTACAATCGCGCCTCACATACGAACATACAATCACATTCCACGAGTCACTCCCCGGTTTTGGCTGTGGACGTTCGTTTCAATCATTTCAGCGTCTGAATGCTCATCCGAAAGTGTCAACAAACAGGGGAGAAGAAGGATACTTAATATGGGACCGTCCCGTCAATTCGCTCCGTCTCCATGGACATAGCCAGAACTAACACGGCTCCTTACTTGCCTCCGACGTGACACAACAGGTGTGGGGACAACGCTGGTCCTGACCATGGATAATTTGGATTAAATGTCACACCCACAATTGATTCCAGCTTAAATTGTTTGAGAAGAAGGAAATTTATTATACCAAAGACTTCGTACGACATGTGAAATAGTAATCGTTTGTTCCAGTTTGGAGTTATTGGTTGGTTTAATCTACAACCTTGCGAATAAAAATTATGACATATTTTCTTAGTGACCCAAAATGCGTTGAGAAGTCTGTGTATCTTCTAAAAAAGATGAAGTGACTGGAGAGCGCGCATTGGCTCATTCGAGCCTAGCTTCATTATCGGATTAGATTTGGTTTACAAAAATTGCGCTCTAGCCTTCATTCCAGTTGAAATAAACCCTTACAAAAATTTAGGTACTTGTCTTGTTGTAGTTTCATAATCTGTTACCCTTTACCTTCCTTTTCAAAGAAAAGTAAAACAATATTAAACCTATTCACGTGTTGTTGAGGTGAAGGAGTGACTTTTTGTGTGCACAATGAATCTATATGGATACATTATAGATAAGGAATCAGTGGACCTCATTTCGGTCTTCTATCCGTTCCCAAAGAATGCAGATGGATAGTTTTCAGGGGGTCCCGCCTATGCCTCCCGTGGGCTCATAAATTTTCCTCATTAAAAAGGGTAGGGGGGGGCAGCGGGACAAGTTAAACAAGAAAACCGTCCTTCCCTCCTGTGCTTGGAGGATCAACTGGCCGGCAACATTGAAAATCGTTCAGAAGTTCCTGTTTGGATTAGGGCAGGACAGATCGTGTCGACCCAGATTGATGATTTCTCGCAGTGGGAAGGAAGAAGGAGAAGAAGAGGGAGAGGAAAAAGGAAGGGGGTGGTGGCTGTCGGTCCTTGCCACAGAGAAACTCTTTTTCTCTTGCACGATTTGAACTCATAATTATGACAAGAAAAATCCTCTACGATACATTTGATATGACTGAAAATGCACCACGTCGTGGTTATCTGTTTGGTGAAAACTAGAAGTTGTTATTTGATAATCCTGCTCTCTGTAATAAGCAAAACACTGCTAGAGAAACAAGGATGCATTAAATTGGCTGCTTATGTGCCACTTGGTTACAAATATCGTATTCGTGACATAATCAAAATCCACGTTTCTCTTTCAGTATGCAACACAGATATTTTTCTATTTAATGTCAACCGACCTTTTCAAGACAAAGAAATACTTGCGGATTAGGTATGGAATCTCACCGACAGAGTAACCTGATTGGTGCACCGTGATTTGCTTAATAAGATTTGACCCGTTTTACCTTACTGAAAATTCCTCAAAAGTCAAATGTTTATACAGGTTGATGGGCTATTAATTCAAAAAAAAACCAGGGGGTGGTTCATTTGGACATTATTAAGAATTTAAGGGTATTGCTTGCTTGAACATCTCACTCTTCAAAATCAATTCCAATGCAATGCACCTTCCCTCTTAACGCACTAAGGTAGGACGATCATATTCGCTAAAAAAATTGAATGAGTGAGAATGTTTTGCCTTAGAATCTACCATAATTGTCTTGAGATTCCGATAATGTTGATAATGACTCCCATAACGCCCACTTTACACTTTGTAAGATAAATTGACACATTGTTCTTAATAGAACTAGACCCAATTAGATTTTGACCCAAAGGCCATGATTCAAGTGTCACATTGGCTACAAGGCCCCTCCGATGTTTTATAAAAATATGTATATATGGTTTTCTTAGAGATAAGAAACTGTTCTCCCCCTTCTTGTCATATGCTTGCTCCTTTTCCCCTTTTTAACGTTGCTCTCTTTGGAGTGTAGGGAGACAGGATTTCCGTCCTCCTTTCAAAATGGCACCTCTCACTCGAAGTCATTGAAGAACATTTTTGTATTAATGCTGACCTTAAGTCAATTCACGCATTTCTTTATTATGATTAGAAAGGATCTAATCAACACTTCATCCGGCTTTAAGAAAAGGACAAACCGCTCAAAAGCCGTCTAGACTTTTGTTGCTGCTCCCTCCCCGTTTTCTAGCAAGGACATTACCCATGTCAGTTAGCCATTAGCCACTTCTCATAATATATAATAATAATATACCTACCAAGAGCAAGATTAGTTTTTTAAATTTTATTTTTATTTTTCCCGTTAAACCTCGGCGTCCTTATTTTAAAAATCAGTGCTTGGGCCCACTGCGTTTTTAATTATTGGGATAATTCCGTGACGTGGCGAGCACTTGGGTCTCACTCGTCGACTTTTTCGGGGACGGTCGGGGCCGGCCGGCCGCCGGGGCGACACGTGTCATTTTACGAGTGGGTCTGAAGTTGAGGTGGCACGTCAGCGGGGACGTAGCGGATGCCCCACGAAACCTAGGGTCTCTTCCTCTCTCTCCTCCCGCGCTCGGCTGCTAGGGAGATTCCTAATTATGGCGGGAACTTTGGGAGATGGCCGCGTGTCACGTGCAGGGCCGTTGAAAGAGTCTGATTAAAGAAGGGCTGTTTCGAAAATAAGGGGAAAAGAGGAGGGTGGTGTGGAGAGTCGGGCAGGCACGCGTGGAGAGAGCCGAAAGCGATTGACGGCGACCTTTAACTTCCGATCGTGAAGAAGCTAAGGCCGGCAGGGCCCACTTGGAAAATGGGTTTCCCTGTGCTTCGTCGGCCTCGTTTTTGGGGCACAATTACGGAACTGGACAAGTAATTAAGTCTCCGATCCCGCTGCGCGGTGTCCGGTACGCAGGCCAGCAGCAAAGGGGACTGGAGGAAGTTCCAGTCGTTTAGCGAAAAGCCTCGAGGGCTTTTCCGTAAAACGAATGAAGACCGCGCTGGCAAAGATGTGATGATCTCTAATACTACTACTAACTACTTTTTTACGTACCACGGCGGGAGGGCCATCGAAATTCGAAGCGCGAAGCACAGAGCGAGTCACGGGATTTCTGTTCGGCAGTACTTACTAGTACGGCCCTCCCGGCCGCGGGCCGCGGTGGTCAGAGAACAAAATAAACCCGACCGTCGGCCGGCGGGCGACCTGAGAGAGTCACGGAAGGAATAGCCCGAGGGAGCTCTGCTTGAACAGTGAATCGGTAGTCGTGCGGACTACTCGAAGTGTACTTGGGATAGTTCCGTGTACAGTTTGATTATCTTGGGGGTTAGTTTGGAAAAAGACTGTACCCCTAGGTGATTACGTGACTCCCAATAATAATACCGTCATTTGTCCTTTTGTCTTCCTTTCATCGACAGAATTAAAATATTATTCTTTATTTTTATTTTTTTGCTTTTCCCCTGTGGGTTAGGAGTACTACTGGGTACAGAAGAGATAACAGTATCCTTTCTCGTCGAGTAAATGCCGTTGGCCTGACGCCAGGGCAGACTCGCTGGGGGACCACTTCGCGACGTGCCACGTGTCCCGACGCACTGTCTGAGTAAAAGCAGGGGTGGGGACCCCCCGGGCAGGACCACCGCGGCACTCGCCTTTTGGTCGGGGACCACGAGGCGTCGCGATTCACGCCACCCCCACACCCCCCCCCCGGCGGCGCACCAGGTCAAATTCCCGGCAGGGCCCCTCGGTGGCCATTTGCGCACGACGGACGTGGGCCCAGCTTATTCGCCCCCTCCCCCCCTCGCGCGTGCTTTCCCACGAGGACCAGCGGGGGTCCTCTCACTGTAGCACGCCGCGTGTCCGCCGGGTAGGCTGGCATTGCCGCACCGCACTGTGCAGAAGACCAAGGGAGCGAAGATGCAGGAAAGAAAGAAAAACAGTATACTGTTTCGCGGTAATCCGAATAATATACGTACTACTTACTCTTGTGTTCTTCTTTTTTCCTATTGGTTTGTAAATATTTTTTTTCTTGGAAAAAATCTTTTTTTTTTAATCTTTGTCGTGTTTCGGTGGTACGCAGAGTCACCGACGGATCCCGGCATTAAGCCGTGTCTCTTTGTTGCAACCGGGATTTGTCCGTATCTCCTGTCCTTCCGAGAACCCCGAAACGAGAAGCAAAATAGTTCGAGGCACGTGTCGTATGTGGATCCGACGACAGCCTCCTCTCTCGATCTCCGCATCAACGGCGATCGATCGAAAACAGCACTTTTTTTTTTATGAAAATGAAAGTAATTCATCGTTATTCTTTTTTTCTTCGACTTTTTCTTGCCGGTGTTTCTTGGGGGTTCTATAATTAAATTCGGCGGCGTCGATATCAGCAACTAGCTGCGGCTGCACCGCCCCCAAAAATCTAGCGTATACGTAGTCAGGAGAGCGAGAGAAAACCACTAGCGGTTTTCAGGCCGGTTTTCCTCGGGGTATAAACTCTCCAGTCTCGAGTTTGAGGCCATTAGGTACTGGTGGTGGTGATTTTTGAGTTTTTATCATCTCCGTCTTTCGTTTTCCTCTCTCTCTCTCTCTCTCTCTCTCTCTCTCTCTCTCTCTTTCTGGTTGCTTTCATGGTGGAGATTTGAAGGATGGCGTACCACGGCCATCTATCGCATGACATCTCGCTACCGCATTTCGTGGAGCAGCATCTGGGGGAGAACCCGTCGGTCCTCGACGCCGCCGGGAAGTCGCCGCAGCAGATGAGCGCCGGCGGAGGGGCTGGCACCGGCGGTCCCACCTGGCTCAACAACGCCATCCTCCGGCAGCAGAACCAGAGCTTCCTGCACCTGCAGACGACGTCCGACTCCACTGCCTCCGGTGGCGCCCCGTGGCCGGGGTCCGCCGGGGACTCCATCATCGCCGCTGCCATGTCGCATGGCGCCGCCGGCGGGGCCTCCGCCGATTTGAATACCGCCACCAATAACAACAGCAATAACCACAACAATAATAACAGTAACAATAACAACAGTAGCAACCCCGAAGGAGAGCTGGGGGACAGCGACTCTGCGCAGAATGCGAGGTACAAGGCCGATATATTGTCTCACCCGTTGTACGAGCAACTTCTTTCCGCTCACGTGGCCTGCCTCCGTATTGCGACGCCGGTCGATCAACTGCCCAGGATAGACGCGCAGCTAGCGCAGTCTCAGCAGGTTGTGGCCAAGTATTCCGTGCTTGGAGGTCATGGCAACCAGATGCTCGGCGGCGACGACAAGGAGCTGGAACAGTTCATGGTCAGCTTCGCTCTCTGCTTTCTCCTGTTATCCAATTCTGTATCTTTTCTTGGTCCTTGTTGTTGTTTTTGTTTTCATCATGATGCCCGGGCACTGAATTTTTCTCTGCCGTTTCGAGGGCTTCGGTTACCTCTCTCTCAAGTTCCCTTGTCCAATTATTTTCCTTCTTTTTTTTTCTTCTAATCCTAATAAGTAAGGGAAATCAGTACTACGAGTTCAGAGAAGAAGGGTCCCTTTTTTCTTTTTGAAAGTTTTCTTCTTCTGTGACATAAACTTCACTGGACAACTATTTGTTCTTGTTGTTGCACTCCTGGCTGTACCCCATGTTAAATGGAGTCGTGAAGATGTTACTGATTTCATATTTCAAAGTTTGATCTTTTGATCAGATGTAGCTGCCACAACCTACAAACGCGTGAGATCGATCGATCCTTTGGTCTTGGGGTTTAAATCATTGATTTTTCTTAAATTACCTATTTGGCTGCTGCGATAGAATGGGAAAGAGAAGAATTCATTCCATCTCTTCTCATAGGTCTGATCGTCGAGATGATACAAATTAGTTCCCAATTTTGGGTTGGTTTTCTCTGTGATTATGATATCAAACATTCGGCTTAACTTTTCTTGATTTGTTTGTTTAATTTTATACGGAATTAATTTAAATAACAATTAAATTCAGAATGGTGAAATTTCAGGTCGGCCTGATGGATAAACACCTAGTAAATTGATTAATGTACTTGGTGAATAGTCGTATAGTTTTGACTTTCGTTAATGCCACGCAATTTGTTCATTTGTCTTAGGTGCATTTGCTCTTAATGCTTGTTAAGTCTCTTTTTCCATAGTAGATAAGAAATAAATTAATGCTCTGGAATAATTAGTCTTATCTTTGGTTCTAAAAATTTATTACTGCCTTTAAGAAGAAAAATTTAATTACTTTCCAAACAGATAAGGATTCATTATATTTTAAAAGAAAGGGAATATATTCTATAGGAAAGGGGAGTTGCATGTAAGGTATATTAGATGTCTATTCAAAAAAAAAAAAAACGAATACATGAGTACGGACAATTTTGGAATGTTAATTGTAGAATGCTATTTTTCGTTGCTTGAGTTTCATTTGATACTTTTGACACTGAATATTTAATTACAACCTCTGAGCAGATCACCTTATTCTCATTTATTACAAAATTGCGTGGATTTGTTGTTGCTGTTTAAATTTTTCCCCTTTATAAGGTGTTTTCTACTTCTTAACCGAATAACCCCCATTTGTGCTAATGATTGTGGGAGTTTGTTAAAACATTTGTTCATTCTGGACCTAGCTTTTCATAATTATATTCATATACCTTTATTAAAAAATGTGCATTTTATATTTGTACAACTTGACATTGTACAACTCTGATTGTCAACTTTCTTTTCTGTTCAGACTCATTATGTTCTTCTACTTTGTTCTTTTAAAGAACAATTGCAACAACATGTTCGTGTCCATGCAATGGAAGCAGTGATGGCTTGTTGGGAACTTGAGCAATCTCTCCAAAGTTTGACAGGTGACACAAAGTTTATAGATGCTGAAATTGTATTATTACTTTCAAAAAAGTATTGTATTTAACTGCCTTCTACTGCTTTATTCATTCTGCCTATCTTCAAGAACTGTGACACTTCTTAATTCAAGGGTTATTTACTTAATATAGTATTATTTGTACTATTTTGTCAGAAGAAAAATCAATTTTGGTGATTAAATATTTCATGAAAAGCTGGAACCAGTGGAAATGTATTAGCCACTCTTTGGCAGAATCACTGTAGTCACAGAAATGTGCACCACACCTAAGAAAGTAGCCTTGGCCTATGTAAAATTCTAACTTTACTACTACTTGTATCTCTAGCTTGTATTGCAAGTTTTACCATTAACAGAAGTTTCATGTTTCCAAAAAGAAAAATAAATATTTCACTTGATTCTAGTAGTGACCTATGGGGTTTTTTGTTTATTTGAAAACTTGTTATTTTTATTTTTCTTTGTCATAATATTTAGGACCTAAAGTCAACTCTTACAATATTAAGAGAAGTCCAATAGTTTGCAGTATCTGTGATTGGCTGTTTGATTTGGGAATGGGGTTATTTGTGGGTCGAAGGCCCCAATTCTGCCATGGGTTTGGAAGATCCTGAAACTAGGAGTTGCAAAAAGGTCTCTTAATTTTTGTTTTTGGGAAAGGTGGATTATAGCATAGTTCACAGGCAAATTAAGAAAAACATTAATGCTAAGGAGTATAAAACCTGTAGCCTGAAGCTTGAAGCCCAAGGCCTGAGATCTTTGGCTAGCCATCTGTAGATAGGCGACCAAATCTGTTTGTATTATAATCGTTACATAATTCCAACAACAAACGTTCCATCGCGGCTGGGACGTTTTTGTTTTACAACCTATTTGTGCATGCAATGCTTCAGGTTGATCAATCTTTCTAGGATTGTTTTTGAGAGAGTTATTGGTGGATCAAAGGCTTGTGTTTAATGGCTGTAGATATACTCCACATCTTACACTTCAATGTCTTCTTAACGTGAGTGAGTTGTTTAGGAGTAAACATAATTCAGTTGTACAGTTATTGTTGCTTCCAGGAATGTATTGGTCATGATGTCATTAATAAAGATCACATTTTTTGGTCGTCCATTTGCTACATATGGGTGTGATGTGTCAGATTTTTGCCAATGTTGTCCTAAAGACTGCCGTATTAGCCCTCATGTCTCTTCCTGCTTGAACGTGTTGATATCTTTCTCAAAAACAACTTCTGAGAACAATAATTGAAATGACCTGGGATCCTAGGAACCTTTGACCAGAGAATGCAGCAAGCTGATGTAAGTTCTAAGGTGATGTGTATATATAGCTAGAATTTGTAAATATATGAATTCATGAATCACCTCTATCACTGCATACATGGAGCTGAGACAAGCCCAAGCTGATTTCATAGAGTCATTGTTGGAGGAGAAATCCTATTGACTGGACATGTTTCGTAAATTATTCAGATTTGTCTAATTTGTTTAATATTATGTAATTTACATTAAATGTGTTGCTGAAGAAAGAAATCTTCCTCCCAAATCATACACATTGGCTGTTGTGACATGTAAGCATGGTTGATTCTTAATCTTGTACTGTTTCTTGAATCTCATGTTGCACAATACTGAGTATATTAATAGGAATTTCTCTGAATTATGTTGTTAAATAGGGAAAAAATTAATCAAGTGGTTCTTGAATATGTTTAATATGAAAAAAAATATCTATATGATAAATCCACTTAGTGTAGCTTAATATCTATTTAATAAGTAAATATGGTGTTTGGATTAAACATGACCAAATTGTATGTGTTTTTGCTTTTATTGTTTTAAACGATCATTACCAATGTAAACGATGTAATCTTCTTGCATGGCCTATTTCACAGTAACCCTTGGGCTCTTTTAGTTGTCAAGTTATGGCTGATTGCCTCTTTGTTCTTCCCTAATGCAGTCTCTATATAAGAATTTATTTGTCTAGCCTAGCTTTAACAACCCGTTTGTTACTTCTTCAGGAGTAAAACGGATCAATGATAAACTGGTTTATAAGATGTATAACTATTTTGTGAACAATAGCATTAGAACCTAGAGAAGTTTAAGGTCCAAATTCACAGTAAACGTATATATTTCACTAGAAAACAAATTCACAATAAATAAAAGAAATAATTGACTCCAGAATGGTTTACAAATTGAAGCAAGTTTCTTCGGAGTTGGGCAACTTTTACATTGGAATAAAAGCCTTTATATTTGTACAACTATCTATTTACTTTTCATAGTGTTACAACATGATTTGTTATCCACTGGTTACAGGTGTCTCTCCTGGGGAGGGCACTGGTGCAACCATGTCAGATGACGACGATGATCAAGCGGACAGCGATACCAACTTGTACGATGGAAGTCTTGAGGGGCCAGATAGTATGGGTTTTGGTCCTCTAATTCCCACTGAAAGTGAGAGATCATTGATGGAACGTGTGAGACAAGAGTTGAAGCATGAACTCAAACAGGTATTACTGATGCATTTCTTTTACTGAGTTCCTGCTGTATAAGGAAAGTTCCATTGCAGGGTGTGTCTACTGTTGTGGTAGTTGATTTGACTTATGACACCCAAACAACAGAATTTGGCTTCTAACCATTTTTTTTTTTTAGGGTTAAAACTATTCCTTTACCATTTTTCTTGAATTTGTAATTGGTTTCATTAAAATAAATTGCGTACGACAGCAAATAGGTGTGGCAACACCTGGTGTGTTTCCCTTATAATATTGGTGAGTTCCTTTGCAAGGGACAGGAAGCAGAAGTGCTGTTGGAATTCTGTATAATTTTTGTTACCTGGATGTCTTATCAACAATATTAAATTCATATATTAGTTTTCATGGATCAGGGGAATGTTTTCAACTTAACCATTTGAAAATAGTGATCCTGTTTTTCTCCATGGATAGGGTTACAAGGAGAAGATTGTGGACATAAGAGAAGAGATTTTGCGTAAGAGAAGAGCAGGCAAACTTCCGGGGGACACGACATCCCTTCTGAAAGCTTGGTGGCAATCACATTCAAAGTGGCCTTATCCAACTGTAAGTGTAGTCCTTTGCTCTGGAACATGGTGACAGTTAAATTTTCATTTTGAAGGTTTGGTATCTACAGTCCAGTGTCAAACCCAGGGACCCTATTTGAGCTATTAGAACAGGCTGTATTTCTTCAACAAAAAAGTGTTGTACTTTTTAAAATTTAAGCGGCAAGGTGCATAAAACTGTTTGTTTTCAGAGATGGCGTTGTTCTTTCTAAAAATGGAATTAGCTGCATAACTAATGTAAGTGTCAAATGAATCAACATTTTCTTGGACTAGAAGGACGGTACTACTGTTTTGCCCTATTTAATATTTATTTATGACGTGAGAATGAGTTACTAAGTAGCTGATCTTTGTCTATATGCAACACACTGTCCATCTGATACCTATCTACTGACTACTTAAATATGGCTTTCTGCAGTTCCAAATGAGTCCTCTTTAGTGTCACATATCTTTGCATTCCAGTTATTTATGTTTGAAGTGTTTGATTCCTTGTTTTTCATCTGTATTGCCTACGATGCTCAACTCTGAACAATGGTATTCTTTTCAGGAGGATGACAAGGCCAGGTTGGTGCAAGAGACGGGGCTTCAATTGAAACAAATAAACAATTGGTTCATTAACCAGAGGAAGAGGAATTGGCATAGCAACCCTTCTTCCTCTACTGTTTTGAAAAGCAAACGCAAGAGGTACATTCGCTTGCATGTAAATTAGCTACACAGTTCTAACTACCCTTTCCTTCTCAAATTACCTGCCAATTAAATGTTTAGAAATCATGCAGGTGATAAAAACGTTGAGCATTTTCAGTAGATGGTGATACTTTGTGGTGGAAACATGTTCCCACTTTGGAGCCTAATACTGTGAACCTGAAGGAATGCAATTTCAAGATTGCACACACGGAAACCAACTGCAGCGCGTAACTAAGATTTTGATGGTAAGGTAATGGGAAAGAGGACTCTGGACCGCTTCTGGCTGATGCGGCGTGACAGAGAACAGTATACTAGTGCAGCATAGCATGACAGTAGCATTTAGCAACTGAAAGGCTTCAAGTTCTATTAATATAATTATGGAAAATTCAAAGTTTCAGCCTTTTACTTGACCCAGTGTTTGTGGGTTAAGTCTGTTTTGCCATATACATATCTGTGAATAATTGTAGGTTGTGGGTGTACAGTGCTATAAGCCTTTGCACGGTGTTGCTATCGACAATATTAACTAGTTAGCAAAATCACATACCGCTTGTATGATTTGGAGGGTTATAAATTTGCTGGAAGTTCAATTGTTGAATGTTTATGGAATGTGTCTCAACCTGGGCATGCTTTATGAGGAAGAATTTTTCAATGAAAAATAATGTCAGTACTTCATAATTTTACTTCCAGGTTGGACATCTTGACACTTGCATAATTGGGAGTCTTAAGTAAGAGAAAAATTAGGGTTTAGGGTTTACCCATAAAATAGGTAGATAATATTTTGTTAGAAGATTTTATCTCTGAGTTTATCTCTTATTGACTGTAATGTAGATATAATGTCAGGATGTAAAGTATTTGAAGTTAAAAGCTGGAGTCTTTTCTGATAAACGCTAAGACAAGTGCAGTGTGGGCTGGCCTTAGAAACCTGTTATGGGGGGGTGTTAACATAAATCGGTTGTACATAACTTTCCGTTGGAACTAAATAACTGAATGCGCCTTTTCATGCATAATAGTTATAACAATGCTAGTCTTACGTTTATCTTGAAAAAATCTATAAAATACTAATTTTGTTCGAATAACATGCATCATATTAATATGCATTAATGTAAATAAATATAAAAGATAAATCGGACTTAAAGATCATATGATTCATATTCCTTTCTGACTATTTTTAAATGATGTTAAATATCAAAAAGTTAAATTTTAATAACATAAGATAAAAATTAAACATATAAAGAATTGGTGTACGTCGAAACATTTACGGTAGACTGAACGTTTGGCGTCGCGATGTTATAGTTTCCAGTTTGATACCCCTTTCGACAAATGGCAAATC
The DNA here is from genome assembly GCA_022405105.1 of Aristolochia contorta. Classification (NCBI taxonomy): domain Eukaryota; kingdom Viridiplantae; phylum Streptophyta; class Magnoliopsida; order Piperales; family Aristolochiaceae; genus Aristolochia; species Aristolochia contorta. The sequence goes on along the minus strand of CM039666.1, from coordinate 4,398,722 downwards.
CAGGAAGGATAAGAGTCACGTAACTAATCTACGACTTATTGCTAGATATTCGGCATTGGCTCGACGCAGACCCGAGTCATGGCCCTATGTGTGCTTTCTGTTGATTGTCCTCACCTCGTAAGAGAACAGATTCGCAAAGAAAAAAAAGGGTGCACTGTTGAAACTGGACTCTGTTTTGGAGAATTACTTTGATTTTTCTTCTTCTTGATTTCATTGGAATTTCTTTATGGAGTTAGACAACATTAGTGGAGTGCTGCTCTCCCTTGTTGGCTAAGATGTAAGACATGACTGCAGATGGAAACGAATGCGAGGAGAGAAAGAAGTATGAGATGAAAGATTTCTGTGGTGCTGGCAATAAAAATTACTCTGGGAAGCTCTTCTTTTTTGGGAAGCAGATTACAACTCTCCGATGACAAAAATTTCAGACGGAATATTGGTAGTTATCATATTAAGAGATGGTTTCTCTCCTTTTTAGTAGAATTTGGAAAATGGACCAGAAGAACACCCGTGATTTACTGACGGCAGAGGAGAAATATCGTAAGTATCGTCCATCAAGTATTTCAATTTCCATAGATACAGATATACAGATGCAATGAATAACGAATCCGTCAATACGGATGAATCAAAGAGGGAAAGACCGAAAACATATTCCTCCCAAAAGCGGAGAAAAGAAAGACCCGAGGAAGCAGAGTACTTTCCGGAGAGAAGCTGCAAACCTTGTACTGAAACTGGGACTCTCTTTCTTCTTCGTCGTCCTCAAAGTTGAGAGCATAACTATTGGGATCGTACTGAAACTGCGACCTCCTTCTCTTAAAACGGGCGGAGAACCTCCGCAAGATGGTCTTCCATTTGGGTCCTGCCACGACTTCCGAGAACTCCTTCACCGACCTCGCTTTCCTCAACCACCACGCCTCTTGCTGCGGCTCCCCCTGCAGGAGCGATTTCTCGTCCAAATGACCCAATTCATGATGGCGAGTGCTCCCGAAACAACACAGCAAGTCCCAACAACCACCGCTCGAGGCAAGGATGTCGTTTCTTCCCCTTCTGCCTTCCTTCTCTCTGAAGAAGTTGCAGGTCTCTCAATGAAGTTTTCCCTCTCCGAAGCTTGCCGCCATGACCGATAAGAACGAGAACTGGGATTCGCAGAATACCCTATTAAAAGAGAAGACGGGAAAGGTAACCTCAGTCCTCACGATTCCACGAAGCTGCGAGGTAGAAGAAGAAAAGAAGTTTTCCTCGTCCGGCCTCCGTTTCTGGTTGTTTTATATAATAATGAAAAATGATATGCGGTTAGGAAATACAATATGTAGGGTTTAGAGTTTACCAAAAGGTAGATAATATTTTGTTAAAAAAAGGCTGCAGTACCTCTCTATAATAGAAAGGAAGGAAACCGTAGAATTTTTCGAGAAAGTAGTGGATTCCTCAGCTTTCTTTGCCTTTCACATGGTTCCAACTCAGGAGTTTCTTTGCCTTTCACATGGTTCCAACTCAGGAGTTTCTTTGCCGTTGATATTTCACTTTGGTTGCTATGGAACGTAATGTTTGTTGCAATGAAGATGGATTATGTTGTGATTGTTTTTGTATTCTTTGTTTCAAGGTTGTTTGGGTTCAGGGAGGTTATAGTTTCATTAGATGTGAAAAAAACAATGAAAGAAATGCACATTTGTAGCGATGTGGATAACATCAGTTGTGCACTCCAGTGCTACCTGGCAGGAACAGTAGATTTGAAGATTGGATTGGATGCAGAATAGAATTGTAGAAGTTGGGGTAATAAATTAGACCTCACTAGAGATGCTACAAGGTCTCTAAATACTTGCAAATCACTAGAATCCAGAGATGAGGTTATAAATATTTGAAGATGGGTTTTGACATTTTGCGTGAGTCCAGTAAAACAGCAACAAACAACTTAAGAAACCAGATTGAGTTGATTTTTACTCAGATACGGGTGGCTTTGGGCTCGTATCAACTAATTTGTGGCTCGTTTTGAAAATACAAGAATGAGAAATTGTATTTTTTGTTGTTATACTTATCGCATAATTGGATTTCTTAACTTCTGATTTCTGATATTTACATCAACTTAATGGAGGAGTGAATCTTCAAGAAATGTGGTGGACCAAGGACCAAAACCCTACCGATTTTTCAGGTTAGTGAATGCAAGCCAGCTGATTTGCAAAAGTAGCGGGCTGATACATTTTTTTTAGCATGGCTGAAACCAAATACTATCACATGCTTTAAAATTTTAAAATCTTACCCAAGTCTTAGATGTATCAATATATCCAGAGTAAGGGTATGTTTTGAGATATTGACGCCAAGAGGTGGGTTTGATAAGAAAATTGGTTATATTAGCAGGGTAATTGAGTTGTTTTGTACCAAAGTTGTAACACACTTATTAAGAAGCAAAACATACATTGACTATCCCACCAACTTTACTCCCTCTTTTTGCTCCTTGTGTCGCCAATCAATCATATTCTTGATCTACTGATCTCTAGCTTGTTCTGGAATTGATTACTCTATGCTATTTTCCTTCATAGTTATTTCTATTTTTTCTGAAATGTTTCTTCCTACAATGTAGGTACATACATGTGGTTTTTTGTGAGTTTTGACTAGGTTAATTGCTTGTTTCAAAAGTCAATGATACCTGTGAAACTATTCCTATAAGTGCAGATCTAAATCCTGATTTAGATGATGCGGATCATGAAATAGCTTCCCTGAGTGAAAATTCAGATACCACTTTTGATGCCTTGGGTTGTAAAGCACGAAATAGGATGCACGATGTAATTTTGCAAAGTAGAGATTCCACTTTGGTGGCCATAGAATATAATGCTTGTCGTAAAGAAGATGGATTATGTCATGATAGTTGTTGTTTTCTTTGTTTCAAGGATGTTGATTGGCTTCATGGAGGTTATAGTTTCTTTAGATGTGAAGAAAGGGTGAAAGAAATGTACATATGTAGCCATGCCGCCCATATCAGTTGTGTACTCCAGTGCTACCTGGCAGGAATAGTAGGTGGCAGCATTGGATTGGATGTAGAATATTATTGTAGAAGTAGTGATAATAAATCAGAATTCATTTGATATACTTGCAAATCACTAGAATCCAGAGATGAGATTATGAAGATTTTGAAGATGGGTTTTACATTTTGCGTGAGTCCAGAAAAACGGCTGCAAAAAGATTAAGAAACCAGATTGAGTTGATTTTTACTCAAGTACAGGTGGCTTTGTGCTCCTATCGACTAATTAGTGGCTCTTTTGAAAATACAATAATGAGAAATTCTCTTTTTTGTGCTTATGCATGTCTCATGTTTGGATTTCTCAACTTCTAATGTCTGATATTTACAGCGACTTAATGGAGGAGTGGATCTTCAAGAAATATAGAAGTCCAAGGAACAAAACCCTACAGATTTTTCAAGTGAGTGTTTTTTTTTAAATACTAACTAGTTGTTCTGTTTTTTCTTCTCTCTCTCTCTCTCTCTCTCTCTCTCTCTCCATTTGTAAATCCTGTTGTGGTAGAAGTTTGTTGTTGAGCCTGCTATTCTCTCAACAGGTGATGTCTCTTCTTATTGACGGGGCAGCTTTGCTAGGAGAGCTGGAGGGTTGCAAGATTTGATGATAGTCTACAACTAGCAAATTGTTTGAGAAGAGATCAGATTACAGATTACTTGCTTCTATATCATCTAGTTCAACCATTCAAACTTGAAAACCATACGTCATCCCCAATGCTATCGCGCTTTAGATCCTCTCCTGCAGAGGTGTCACTGCTCGTTGATCAGTTAAAACTACATGTTGTTGCAAAGTGGCAAAGATATGGGAAGATTTAGGACGATTAGTTTTGTTTTTATGTAATTTAGGACAATTAGTTGGTGGTCAATTAATTTCCAATTTACTGTTCTATTACTGCTGGAGAAATTTTAAGTTCTTTAAGAGAAAATGGTTGTCAGAGAATTGTTGTTGCCTACTCCATAAATTTCAATAGGCAATGCGAAATAAATTGGTTTAGGTGAAATACCAGATGTTCGAGAAGTTTAGGCATGCCATGTGCTATTTTAGCATTTGATTTGGGAAAATACAGTTTAGTGGAATAGAGTTTTGTTCTTTTTTTTTTTTTTTTTCTTTAAGTAATGCTAGTTGCACTTATGCACAGCACAATACCTATCCCATGTACACGTTAATCTATGCCCTTAAAAATAAAAAAATATATTTTTATTTTATAAAATCCTATCTTCTAGAGGATAAACTTAGGCATCAATGGTTTAGATTAACATGTACATAGGACAGGTTTTGTGCATAGGTGTAGCTAGCATTTTCCTTTCTCTTTTAGTGGCTTTTAGGTGAATGTTCACATTTTGTGGGCATCGTTAAGGTTCGATAATCATTTAGATACAGAAAAATGGTGCCCTTGAGAGTGTTGGGCAATAAAAAGAAGGTGAAATATTAAACTTGTGAAGGTAGAATTTCGAGCAGAATCAGGCCTACAAGGTCTCTTGAAAATGAAAGAATCAAGAACTAGCATTTGCTCATATTTGAGCCCTGGTGTTCACTCTGATAAGAGTATTGAGAATAACCATTGAATAGAATCACTCAAGAATGACGGAGAAATTTGCTTCGTCGTGAGGTTGTAGGAGTGAAGGATACCACACCCTACACTCTTGCTGCAGAAGCTAATCGAATTAAGTGTCAGTAACAATTGGCTTCTGATTATAATTCCATCAGTTCGAGTTTTGAGGTTTTAACAAAAAAGGCAGGTTTATTATTTTCTAGAAAAATGTCTAAGTACGTGAAGTTCTTCGTCTTAAATACACAAATTTGTAGACATTTTGAACAGGCTCAAATTTAGAAATAAGGCCTTATAATGTGGTCATACAATAAAATCCGAGGGATAACTCTTCACAAAAACTAACTATTAACGAAGCCCGTTCGGTAGATAATGCGAAGGACCAAAATTTGATGCACTTGCTCAGCTCTCAGAGGTGGGTTGATATCTGTAGAGGGTTTTTTCCCCAAAAGAAGCACTCACTCGAAACAAAATTTTAATTCAAATAAGCAATGGAACCATATTTTCAGGCACATCAATGCTTAACAGGGTCAGTAAATACTTAAAAAGAGGGGGAGACAGAGGAAGGGGGAGGTTCTAATCGAGCCAAAAGAGTAGCGGAACCATATTTTGATGCACATAAATGCTTAACAGGCTCAGCAAATAGGTACTCTATAGCAACGGAGAGCAGATGAAAGTGGCAATCGAATTATGCTTTCAATATGTAGGTTGGTTAGAAGCCACCATGTACAAAAGTGGGCTTATGAGTTTAAAAAACAAAGAGGGATTAGTTCATAGAATTTTGAACAAATGGCTATAAGTGGAAGTAAATTAGAATGACCCATCATGGCAGATAAATATTAGAGCGAAGAAACTGAGTCATGTAGATGATTATAAAGTAAAGGAGAACAAGTTACCAGGAAAATCTCCCATTTGCTGGAGTTGCGGATTATCAATTTAAGCTTTTGGAATAAAAGGCTTAGAGGGTCATGATCAAGCAAATAAAGAACAGATTCTAAGAATCAGGCATCATAGAATGAGGGGGAAATTGTTTATTAGACTAGTAGAAACAGAATGGAAGATCCACATATACATAGGCAACAGTTGACCGTTGATGACTGAGTATTGACAACGATGTGTACTGCATGAATATGCATTCTGAGTGCGAGACTGACGAAGGCATGGCAATGGGGTGAATGTGTAAAGACACCTAACGTAACTTATGACCTTGGCCGTACCCTGTATTATCTGTACTAGCTTTGCGTGATGTAATATTATACATACAGAATCACAAAAATAACAAAAAAAAGAGCTTAATTTTTAGTTTACAGTATATAAGAGTATGTCGAAACCCTGCAGGTATAGCAGAACCCTTCCCCTCCCAGATCCACTCAGGTTTTTGAGCTTCAGCTCAACCTATACCTGTCTTGTGGAGTCAAATGTCTACTCTATTCCTGTTTCATTGGCGAGGGTGGAGTCAACTTAGGTTCCCTGAGCCCTTCTGTAGCATTCACTTTTATACGATTGTTTTGTTAATTCCAGTATTTAGCTAGTGGGGTATAGCGAGGTAGGTTTCCTGCAACACAGCCCTGCCATAGCACTCACTTTCATTTGAATCAATGTTATTTATGAGTGTTAACCAGTGGAAGAAATCGTGTAATTTTTGTGGAATCTGTGCAGGTAGCAGAACAGTTGATGATTGTGCATGAAGAGTGTCTTCAAGGTAATCCAACCCTATTCAACTATTACAGTAAATGAAGCATACTCTTTATGCAGTTTTGTGAAGAAACATTTTAAATTTAATAAATATTGTAGAAGTATCTTGCTCTATTACTAAGAATAACCAGTCTTATGCTTAACTATTAGCATGAGAAGTATGGAATTTGACGTGTCAAGAATATCTCAAGACAAGCTGGAATTGAGAAAATGGGACAACTTCTGCAAGGGCAAATGCTGCACTATTTGCTTCGTGAAGATTAAAAAATAAGATAATCGAGTTGGAAATGTGATAAATACTTGTTTATCTACTTATTCCAGCGAGTATTGATGTCTTCTAGTTTTTGGGCTTTGTGTTTATAAGTTGCAAGGGATTTGATCTAAGTATTTGATTATTTCTGAATGGGTAACCATTTCGGCAAGGTGAGCAAAGTTTTTTATGGTTGTGTACAGTGTTATTTTTCTCAAGGTTCTTACTTCATTTTTCCTTCCATGAATGGGGACAGAGGAGACTTAGGAGAAAGGCCAAGAGTAGAGTTTGAGAGAAATAGTTATTTCAATGTGCTGCAATCAGATTATTTCAATGTGTTGTTTTCATACATTATGGATTGAATCATTTGTTAGACTCAGTGATGATTCTATGAAATAGTTGTTTATCTTTCTTTCAAGCAGTAAGGGGGCAAGGAGAAGAACTCTTATTTGAAAAGGAAGCTTGCCCTTGAGCAAATGTACCACCAAAACGAATGAGCCTACTAAATGATCCCCACCTGCCATCTTCAGCAAATTGGAGAGATGTCACCTCTCGCCCTTAATTAACGAAACAAGCAATAAGCCCTCTGTGTCCTTCTATTAGTAACTTGTTTTATCTATGTGCGGGGGAGAGGGGGAGCTTCACTGAAATGAAAGATTCCTCTAGTACTGGCAATAAAAATTCTCTGGAACGGAAGCTCTTCTTTTTGGGAAGCAGATTACAACTCTCCGATGACAGAATTTCAGACGGCGTATCGTTAGTTATTAAGTGATGGTTTCTCTCTTTTCCAGTAGAATTTGGAAAATGGACCAGAAGAGCGAGCACCCGTGATTTAAGTATCGTCGATCAAGTATTTCAAATTCCATAGATACAGATATACAGATGTAATGAATAACGAATCCGTCAATACAGATGAATCAAAGAGGGAAAGACCGAAAACATATTCCTCCCAAAAGCGGAGAAAAGAAACAAGAAATTTATTGATGAACCGAGGAAGCAGAGTACTTTCCGGAGGGAGCTGCAAACCTTGTACTGAAACTGGGATACTCACTTTCTTCTTCGTCGTCCTCAAAATTGAGAGCATAACTATTGGGATCGTACTGAAACTGCGACCTCTTTCTCTTAAAACCGGCGGAGACCCTCCGCAAGAAGGTCTTCCATTTGGGTCCGGCCACGACTTCCGAGAACTCCTTCACCGACCTCGCTTTCCTCAACCACCACGCCTCTTGCTGCGGCTCCCCCTGCAGGAGCGATTTCTCGTCCAAATGACCCAATTCATGATGGCGAGTGCTCCTGAAACAACACAGCAAGTCCCAACAACCACCACTCGAGGCAAAGATGTCGTCTTCTTCCATTTCTGCCTTCCTTCTCTCTGAAGAAGCTGCAGGTCTCTCAATGAAGTTTTCCCTCTCCAGAGCTGCCGCCATGACCGAGAAGAACGAGAACTGGGATTCGCAGAATACCCTCTTATATTACAAGAGAAGCCGGGAAAGGTAACCTCGGTTCTCACGATTCCACGAAGCAGCGAGGTAGCAGAAGAAGAAGAGAAGTTTTCCTCGTCCGGCTTCTGTTTCTGGGTGTTGTGATATATAATACGAGGGAAGGAAACTGTCGAATTTTCCGAGAAAGTAGTGGCTTCGCCGGCTTTCCTTGCCTTTCACGCGGTTCCAACTCTGAGTTTCCGCCGTTTTAAATCGGTCATTCTTGTCTGGTCCATTACCCGATTACGTGCATTTCCACATGGCCTTATCGAAGTCAACTTCCGTGTTTCGTAGAAAACAGACTCGGAACTCCGTTTACCCGATTGTCGATGTTAATAGACTCGTTAGACCAGTCAGTAGTCAGTCGTGGCTTCGCGTCCCTTCGCCGTCGTCGTGGACTCTACTACGTGGATGGGAAAAAGAAAAGAAAATTGAGAGATAAGGATGAATGAGAAGCAAAAAGGGTCCCACGTAAAAAGACGCAAGAGTGGAAAGGAGTAAGCATTCATCATAGATTCATGGTTCGTGACAATGTGACAGGACGCCCCACATATGTTATATCGATAAGACCACTGGAGTTGATCTACTCCTATTGTGTGGGTCCAACACGAAAGTATGACTAGCCATATATAGAAAACCTTAAGCCCAGCCCAGCAGGCTTGAAGAGGCCGAAGCGTATTAAGTTAAAGAGACAGGAATTAATCTATATATGATCAAATATATTAAGCGTCGATACCTTGTTCCTATAAACTAATCCCGATTTTAATATTTTAATCCTTAATTAGAATCATTTAGGCAGCTATCCCAATTCCCAAGAGGATAATAATGTTCAAATAATGAGCCGCTCATGGTTATGACCGAGTCCGTGCGAGAAAGGAGTGAACAAAACAAATCGTCTCGCGTTCCCGACCGTTCCCGACACTATAACGAGAGAGAAGTAAACCGACGGACACTCTTAAATTCTAATTCTAGATCTTATATTCCCATTAAGTTTTGAGATAATAAAGACATTACAGGTTTTTTAAGTAGTGATTACGAAACTTTTTAATAATCTGACGCTAAAGTTCAGGTGAATAATCACAACTGTTTCTCTGTTTTACTTGGTGTTTCAGTAATATCATTGCATTGTAGAATAATGTGTTCTTTTACTAAGGAGTTTAATTAGTTTTGAAAAATGTCACTGATATACATCTAAAAAAAACTTATAATTTAACCAAATTTATGAATTTATTCCTATATTCAGTTTTCAATTTTTGGTTAAATCCTCTTTTTAATTCAACTTACTTTTCTATAAACACTAAATAGGTTGCAGTATATATATATATATATCAAAAGGGCAATCAAACAAGGAAAGACATCCCTAAAGTTCTAAAAAATTATTACAAAAATAGTGTAGCTGCCAAAAATTTGAATAAAATATTTCTTAAAATTTTGGTCTAAATAGTCGAAAAAAAAATATCTATAATTTCCAATGGACACAAATTCATGCTTAAAAGGAAAAAGAGAAGAAAACGTCAAAGGAATCGTCTTCATGCTTAACAGACTCACCGAGTGCGGCGTGGGATCTGCCAATGCCATCATTCACTGCTATCAAGGTAAATTCCTCGATTTACCCTCCCGTACGTCCCTTAAAGCGGCGAAAACTGCGTCCTTATTCGTCTTTTGCTCTTCCTCTTCATTCCCGCATAAAAAGCTCCAGCGATCGCCATTTTGCAGAATTGATTCCTTTTCGTCCTTCATCGTGGAGAAGCTTGGCTCCTAGGCGGTTTTCTCTTGGGAGCCAGTAGTACACCTTCCAAACAAAAAAAAAAAAAGAAAGAAAAGAAAAAAAACTACTCACGCGGAAGAGATTGAAACAGGAAGGAATGGACGAAATCCGGGAACGTGATCGTGATTTATGGAAGAAGTTGAAAGTCCGGTTGATGGTCTTTCTATGGTGTTGCTACCGGCGTGAGCGGCGGCAGAGTGGTGGTGGTACTGCGGAAGCGGAAGATCAGAAGCCGAGATTGATAAGGAGTTCGTCCGCGTGGTTGCGCTCTAGAGCGCAGGAAATCCCGGAGCTGAAGGACAAGTGCCGTAGTTTGATATCGAGGATGAGGAGGAGCAGGAAGTATCATTCGGCGGATTTCCGCTACGATCCTTTGAGCTATGCTCTTAACTTTGACGAAGGCGAGGACGAGACGCAGTTGGACGATTTCCGGTACCGGAACTTCTCGTCGCGGTTGACGGCGACGCCGCCGACGGCGTCGCCGCCGGGACACGCCGGGGCGCCCGTGGAGATCACTTGTAATTAGAAGTCGCGGCCGGTGTGACGGATCGCGTTAGGGCTTCGGATCTGGTAATTTTTTTGTTTTTTTGTTTTTTCTCTCATATCTTGTACTTGTAAATATGTGGCGGTAACAATTGTGAGCATCGAGCAAGAACACACCGGATCAGGTCATTCGATTTTCTGTCTGTAATTTGTTAATTATTCAGTTCGATTTCGATTATCCCCCGCTGGTTGCTGTTCTTGGAGAGCAATGGCGAATCTCGCTGAGACTCTCAAGGGCTGAACATGCTTAACGGGTGCTGAGTCACGATGTTCGCTCACGTGCGCTTCTGAGCGTGTAAGGAATATGGTCCCGAACCTTCTGCTTTTTCGAGTCTCTCTGTGTTCCTGTTCTGGATAATCAATGCGAGTCTGAAAATTTTCGTTTTTTTTAGTCTAGTCCGAACTCGGGAGATTCTGGACTGGACCGGAGAAAATATCCGCGCCGTTTGGCGGCTGAGGAGGGGCCCGCCTCAATGCTGGACATCTCTGGCGTTTTGGCTTATGGACTTCCATTTCACGTATTCAAAAGTCCCAGGCCAGGTCTCTTATTAGGGTTTGTAGAGGAGTGGATTAATAAAAGTGGAAGGTGGAAGACATACCAGTTTGATTTGGCAAATACTGGTTGAATGGGGATTTAATTGGTATAACCAACCCATCGTCTTTGCTTTCGTTTACATTTTATAGGGACTATTCGTTTTTCTAATGGTCTACAGCTAATACAGGGAAAACCCCCGTTGGTTGTTTGGAAATCTTATTCATAATACCTGATACGAAACTTGCGGACTGTTGTGGAGAAAAGGTTGGTTGGTCAATCCTCTTAAAAAAAAAAAGTTGGTTCGACTAGAATTTTGATGAAATATTTGATCAGAAATTTCTTCGAGCTAAAGACGATGAAATGTTGCTAAACTCTGCTTTTACAAAAACATAAGATAACCAATTGATTTTATTGATTACCGTTGTGTCCAATTCCTGGAGGTGATGATCAGTTTTTTCCGGCGTCAACTAAGGTGAGCGAGACGGTGGGTTTTCAAAATCATTTCAAGGTTGATTCGTGCCGGCGAAAAGCTAAATTGATTTTCGTTCAGGTCCTCGCTGAAATGGATGGTTTTTGCGTGTGAAATGGTGGGTGTATTTCTCTGGTGTTTAGAACAAGTTTGGACCATTTCTTCCTCTTTTCATTGAACCGACAAGGCAGGACCTCTCACCCTGTTTGATGGCTGAAAATGCTATCTTCAAATGGAGGTCTTTCCAGTGCGACTTTACTACATTAATTCAGATGGGGTGGATGGGGTTTAACGTTACGCTGTCAAATCAGTCCAAGTACGTGCACTGTTTTTTTTTTTCTTTCTTTTTCTGTATTTCTTGAGACAGAAGAAAAAGAAAGGATAGAACTTCAACTGACCTGCTTAATTTTATCTTGATAACCTTTTGAAGCCGAAATCGAATCATAGCAATTTCCTAATGTTTTAATTCCTTTTCGCTGCACTCATAGGACATTTTGGATGTTGCTCTTGGGACGACGGACAGCCAGAGTTCATTATGTTCACACTTCACTGTTGTCTCTCTTACATATTTCTCCGTCTTTATCTGTTTCCTCTGATCAACAACTATCGCAGCGAATACGATTTCAGGGATTTCTTATTCGAAAATGCTGCTCCCACTTCGGGCATCACACGTCATAAGCAACGCACTTTTAATAACCGCCGCTTGCGAAGTTGGGGCAATGACCTCTTCCGGGCCTTCCACCACTCACCTCTATTCATTCTCTATCCAAGAAATTAATTGATGTGGCACGAGATTCACCACTTTTTGCCAGAATGAGTCATGAGTCATGACTCATTTCAGTCACGAGACTCACCTTTAAATATTAAAATGAGTAAAATGACCAGCACGAGATAGAATACTTCCTTTTGTATATAAATACGCTTGTAGTTTAATAATAATCAATTCTAATCGTCTTAGTTTAAAGTAAGCAGTCGACGTTTGACATGAGTGATTTCGTGACGCAGGTGCCTTGGATTTATGTATTTCCTGTCGTAATTGCATTCAACCTAGGTTATTGTGGCAGCCGCTGGATGACTTTTCTTGATCGAGATCACTTTTTTGGCTGCATAATATCCTCAAAAGAAGATCTTAATTGATCGAAATGCTATCTTCCTCGGGATTGACGCCTTCAGTTAGTAGGTGAAAAGCATTAATCATTTGCTGATTCAAGTATCATTACGACATTATCCGAACGCAAACCTTTGTCTGCTTCTTTCTTTTGCCATATCCGTCTCCCCCACCCAAAAAGACAAAAACTTCAGCTCGTGGGAGCCCGTAGATAAAACTGCGATTTTAGTTTTCTAACCCGATAATATAAATATTTCCTAGTTGAACTATGTATTATTCAAGCTATACCGTCTCCAGAATAAATATTGAAGCTAATATTGTCCGTTATTAAAATTCCATTTCTGCCGTACAAAGTTCAAAACCAGAGGACCCACCGATAGTGAATTCGCTGTTGATGAAAACAAATGCAAACACAGATTCAACAGGGGCCAGCTGTTACGCACGCTGGAGGTTGGTAGGTATGGGAACGGTGATAGGCAATAACACTACACTAACATGCATCGTATATTGGTCAAGGTGAATTCGAATCAAGGAGCTAGAAATCTATTTTGGAATCAAGGAGCCAAAAGTCGTTACACACTTTTGGAAGAAGACGTGCAATCACAGGAATGCAGACTTTTTTTTCAACGAGGATTCCTCTTAATTGGAAGGAGAGAGCACATATCTTGCAGTTTTACACTCAAGATTGACAGAACGACGACCGGCGAAGCTCTAAAGAATCATTTGTACTACGGTCTCAGAAACAAATGTTGCCCCGTGTTGCTAGCTCAACAAAAGCATAAGTTAAAACGTTTAGTAACATTTCAATCTCATTTACAAATGTAAGACGATTCCGGAAAAGGAACCGAACCCCACTGGTTCTCGAGCAGAATGAGGATGTAAATTATTGAGGTAGCTCTGATCCGTAAATGTCGTTGCATGAAGAGGACGCATCAATGGGGCGAAATCTAACAGAGAATGAGTACGGGATTGGATGCACAAGGTACTGATCATGGACACATGGAGACCAACTATCGTCCCCACCCACTCCCATGTGTTTATGGTCTAGATGGACCTGCAAAAAGGAAAAAAGAAAGCAACCGTAACTAGTTAACTAAAGAGAAATGGCTACAAAGAAATGTGATTTAATTTACACCAAGGAATGAAGCATGCAAAAGATTCTTAGGTGGTTTCCTTATTGGATTTATTTACTAGGCATGGAATGGCGTCAAAAACTCATCACTTGCAGGTTGTAAATGAAAAGTACAGGTGTAATGGTTTGAAAATTTTGTCCTCAGTAAAATGCAAGTGCTACAAGGTTGTTGAGGAATGCTGCTTGATGGTTTTAACCAGTAGCAACCTGATGAGGTGGGTAAATCTTGCCCTAAACCAACTCCAGATTGTGTTCAAAATGTTCTAGACTTTATATTAAATAAGTTAAAAAAATTCGTTCAGTTTCAACATCTTCTAGAGACACCTAAATTTTTGGATATCCTGAATTCTTTAGTCCCTCTCTTCCGTTAGACATCAGAAACTGACTATATCAGTGAGCCAGAAAAATTCTACAAGAACCCCAAATGTCACTAAGGGGAGAGGAAACACAAAGCCCCGGGGGGAAAAGAGTCATCTGGACCTCCAGTCATAGCTAGGTCACCAGACACAACTTAATAATGGGCCAATATTTGAGAGGCCTTCGAATGAAATTATGCTGGTTGGGATTCACGAAACAAGTTTTGGTTATGACAGTTTTGCCACCTTCATTAATCCTCAACCTGAGTTTTTTTTTGTTGAGAGAGAACCTGAGATTAATTTGATCTAAAGCTTGAGAGACAAAATAAACCTGTCTAACAATCAAATAAGCAGGAAAAGTTTCACCTCAAAAGATATGGTGATTATCTAAGTTTTCTCATCTGCCAGAATATCATGTACACCAAACATTACTAAAGCCAAGATTCACAAATAATTACCAGAGATACATACCTCAATGTCATCTTCCTCAACTAGTTCTTCATTATGTGTGGCATGGTCAAGCTCTTCGGTGCTATAGTAACTTACATTCATTTGCATTGGTGGGGAAATACTGTAAGTAGATGCAAAAAGGCCAAACCCATGAGTGTTTTGCAGTGTCAACCATCTTACATCAGCTCGACCACCACATTCTCCAGGAACTGTATATGGTACATGCATGTCTGCCACATCATCTTCATAAACCCCAACATGAGCACCTGCTTTACGATCTGGATAACATTCAAATGGCCCTTTCCCGTACCATTTAACAACATTCAGTGTTTTGTCTACATGAAATTTTATCCCAACACGGGGCAAAGGTGGAAGATCAGCACTAGGATGCACACTGTATTTGACAATGACATCTCCGGATTCATAAATTGAGTAATTTGCCTCTACTTTGCAAATGATCAAACTTTCATCTTTCTTCCCACTAGAAGGTATGATAAAATCTTTTCTATCTTTTGGGATACCTATACGCACTGAAGTGAATTGCACTAGGTGAGATGTTTGATTTTTATGACGCAACTTTCACCATGGAAATGAATGTTATCAATTCCAGCAGCCTTCCACTTAGATGCATAGCTCTCTGAACTTCCACCTTTATCATTATCTGTCGGTGCTCGCCATAAGCAGGGGAATATACCTTTGCACACAATTGAAGACCCATTAACCTGTTATTATCAAAAACTAGTTAGCAAGTGATGGTGAGCCACCAGGATTTTTTTTTAAAAGATAATATGTTAACAACACATGTGAGCCTTGGACTCATGTCCTTACACTTGATCCAAAGGCTCAAGCCAGACAACCATCAGGAAGCACTAAGGAAAAAAATTAGAAACTAATAACAAAAGAGTCAAGAGTCATCAACCCCATCTAAATAAGTTCAGGAATATAATTTATTGTCCTTTAGAAAAATTTTAAAGGTTCAAGGGTAATTGGGTTTGCTCCACCTCTTCTGGTGCAGAGGGTTTGAGGTCCTCCCTACTCATCTTCTCTTCCTGAAGTAGGGCTAGGGTCCCTATTTGAATAATAGGAGAGGTGGATATCCTTCTGCCAAACCCCCCTTTTCTTTCCTGATGAAATGCACCAATGACCTACCCCTTCCATAGCACCAGAAGAGATGACAAGAATAACTGATCAGACTCTATCTAATATAATAAAATAAAGTAGGAACCAAATAAGGGCTTTTGATGTTTCCAATTATAGTTGTAATTGGACCTGTATTCCTGATACGCACCAGACAGAATTAATTCAACAGGTATGGCTCTCAATTTACATTGTTAAAAGCAATGCAGAGTACACAGAAAATTTCATTAAGTCTGTACTAACAACTGAACACGAGGATGAGTCTTCCAAGCTTTCGAGAGGCTTGGGTCTCCCCCAAGAGCATAGCTCTTTGTCTACACAAAAATCCCATGTCCTCTTCCCCATTCTCCCATTCCCACCCAGGAACTCCATGGTCTCCCATCTTCCACGTCAGCAAACATCTCTCTTGTCAGCAAACATCTCTGTTGTACTTACTCTTGCACCTTGCATAGGTGGAGTGTACTTGGGGCTTAACAATTCCTATGTCTGAAAATGCTCTAGATGATAGTCTTGCAAAAGATGTGGTTGCTCTAAAAACAACCCCCCTCCCCCACCCCAAAAAAAAAAGCCCCCCGACTTAGATTCTGCCAATTTATGCTTTTGCAGTAATAAGACTTCACTTTCCTTACTTCCTCAAAAAAAAAAAAAATGACTTCACTTTCCTTGAAAAAGGTCTTTGAATAAGTCCGATAATCTACTTTATTATCAATAAAAGAATTGGTAAAGGTGCAAGAACAGAGGCCTCTACTCATCTTCCTTTCTTGGAGGGAGCAGGTTCAAATTCTTCCTATTCTTCTCTCTCAATACCAAGCTTGGTAAGAGGTCCATCACTCCCAAGAAGGTGTGGGCACTCTGCACGAACCAGATCAGGGTCAGGTTTCTACAAATTCAACCCCTTTTCCTGACAGAAAACCATCTTTATTTAAAACCTGATCTGATCCCCACCTTGCCAACCTATCCCCGATTCTCACCCCCTGCTTTGAATCCCTGCCCCGTCTCTGCCCTGTATCCAGAAGCCGTATCCACACTATATCTTCATCCCATCTCAACCGTCTTCTCACCCCATCTGAACCGTCTTCTCACCCCATCTGAACCGTCATCTCTCTGCCCTGCATCGCCACCACATCCCTACCTTGCCCCTCTCTGCCTTACACGCACATACCTCATCCTATCCCCTGCCCATATCCCTGCTACATCCCCACCCTGCCTCATCTCCCTACCTCATCCTCTCTTCCTGTGTCCCTACTTTTTCTGCCCATCTCATTCTTGTGTTGTATTAAAGTTGGTGTCCCACCCATGTCCCTATCCCATCCCCAGACCCCAACCCCAACCCCGTCTCTTTCCTATAAAACCTAGCGAGGTTTTTCCCTGCCTTGTCCCCAATTTGGAGGGATGAATTTCATTCCCATCCCATTGGTTTTCAGAGGGAAAGTCGGACGTTCATGGCATTTTATAGTAATATAAGAAAATAAACAAATTAAACAGAGTTCAGTGCTGGAAATAGAAAACCAAAATATTACAGAAGAAGGTACCCTCCAACTTTCAATAGTTCCAAGTTGTAAACTAATTTTAATCTCCCATATGTCCTCCCTACTGACTGTAACAATGTCACCATCGTGCTGCACGTGCAGTTTAGCATTTTGTCCATTTTGACAACCTGGATCACATTCCCAAACATGTTAGAAAAAATGAAAAACGACAGGCTAATCTTCATACAGTAAATATGGGATAAAAGTCACGTTAATCTTCATATGGTAAATATGGGAAAAAGACAGGTTAATCTTCATAAGGTAAATATGGGATTTGAGAATATATACTTGGCATGGGCGTTCACTTTTTGCAGGCAAACTGACTTGGGTAGATGCAACAACATGACCAGCTGAGCCCCATCTAGTAGTGTGTGTGAGTCTCGCAGTTATTGTTAAGAAGACTTCTGTGGCTGAACAAGTTTCCCAAAAATAAGACCAGGGAGAAGATTCCAATTTAATATCATAACTGCCTTGAGGTTCTACTATTGGCAAAGAGAGAGTCCCTTGGGCGAAGTCAATTCCATCTCCTTGGATAAGCCAGACAAAATCTAGTCCTTGTGTTGATTCAAAAAAATGAGCATTAAAAATCTGCAAAGTAAAGGTTCTCTTTAGTCCCAATTTCTCCTTGTGAATAGAGTAAGCCTCAACAGACTACAAGTACCTTCAATATGTTATCCTTCAAGAAAACCTTCACTGGTTGATAAACAAATTTCACTTCTGCACAACATTCCAATATAGTGATTGATGAAACAATGTATCTACAAATTTCTAATCTGCATCATAGAGAAAAGAACCAAAAGTAAAATCTGTAGTCAAATTCATGAAGTTTGTATAACTTTGGATTTACCATTTACAGCTGGATGAGGCATTCGATTCAGGCCACATTATGCCATTCAAACAAAAATTTAAATCATTAGGTGTATCTCCAAAGTCACCTCCATATGCCCAGTACTTATTACCATCATGACCCGTCTTGAGAAGGCCCTACAAAAAATGGATAGGATCCCAATAATAAAACCATTTATGGCACATTAACCAACCCTTCATGCAGGTGAATGGATAAAAACAGGATTCTCAACATGCTCCGTTAATTGAAGAAAAAAATCAAAATTGTGAACCAATAAAAGAACTCCAGACAAGTCCAACAAGAAAATTTTAACAATGCAACCATAGTGAAACTAATTTAAAACCAAACTAGAAATTAGTGAGAGTAGCTCCAAATAATACAAATAATCCGACCAAAATCAATGAAGAAAATTAAATGGTAAGGACAATTCTCAAAACCTGATCAGCCCAGTCCCAGATAAATCCTCCTTGTAAACCTTTCATATTATCAATTGCTTCCCAATACGCATGTAGATTTCCATTACTATTTCCCATAGCATGTGAATACCTAATGCAGAATTGAGGAACATTTATTCATGAGCAGAAAAGCATGTATACATCATAGATAGCAGGTTCATTGGAAATAGTTTGAAATACATAGGCAAAACAACATACTCGCACAAAATAAGGGGTCTAGTCTCCACTGGATCATTAGCAATCTTTATTATGTCCCAAACACGCATATACATAGGACATATTACATCTGTTGATGAAGTTCGAGATCCTCCTCCTTCATAGTGCAATAACCTTGATGGGTCCTTACTTCTTATCCAACCTACACAAAGAAGAATCAAGAGCTACCAGTGACACCAAATGCCTCAACCTTAAACAAAAAAAAAAAAAGAATAGTGAAGAATAACTTGTGCTTGAACCACTCTTGCTTCTCAGTTGTAAGGGCCAAAAAATTGTATAATACCTTAAAAGGAAAGTCCATGACAGATTGACAGTAAAAGTAATGTCCATATTTTCCATGTAAGAATCTATTAAATGTTCGGAAACGTTTTAAGTTTTTTTTTTTTAAAGAAAAAGACCAGGAAAAGAGCTCTGGGTCTAAACAAAAAGACAAAAGATGGAGCTTGACACCCCCATTTGTTGAGAATTGAGCAATTTCATTAAAAGCTAAGCTCAACATACTAATATGTGAACAATGTATCAGATATATGATTTCTAGAAATGCTAAAGTGAAACCGAACAGGTCTTTTAAGCAAAGCTGTCAAAATTAAACCAATTGAAGCAAATCCACTTGTAGTACCCTGTAAGTCCTGGCTAGACAGTTTCATTTCATTCCTGGGAATGGACTGAATAATTGGTGAAGATAAATACACTTGAATATGATTGCTTCGAGCTACAATAAAAATGGACCTAAACAGTGTTGGAATATGTTTACCTGCTGAGGCAGCATGATTTGGTCCATATCCAGATTCATTTCCCAAAGACCAGTAAATAATACAAGCATGATTTTTGTCCCTTTCCACCATTCCGATCACACGATCGAGCATGGCATAGGCCCAGCTTGGCTCTAGAGTTGGATGCTTCAATTGAGTGCATAGATTAAAACCGTGTGTTTCAATGTTAGCTTCATCGATCATATAGACACCAAATAAGTCACATAACTCATACCATCGTGTGTGCTGTGGGTAATGGCTGTTCCTTACAGCATTGATGTTGTTTTGCTTCATAAGGACCAGGTCCTGCAATCGGAATGGCCCAATAAAGATACGTTGATGTCAAATATAACAAAATGCAAAAGAGACATGATTGAAAACAAAAGAAGTCCATTAGAAGGGGTTTATTACCTTAACCATGCAAGACTCTAGGTTTGTCTTCCCCAACCGTGGATGATGTTCATGTCGGTTGACGCCTCTAATGACAATTGGCTGCCCATTGACCAGCAGCTGTTTTGGGGCTTGTGATATTTGCCGTATACCTACTTGGCAGGACTCACAGTCAACTAGATTCCCAGAAGCATCTTTCAGGACAACGACTAGAGTGTATAAGTTTGGCTGTTTATGCAGGCAAATGTGTAGTTTTAAGACAATGTTACAGTTGCAGGAGCAAACCAAATTAAACGTGGAATGAAATTTAACACCACATTACCAGCTACCATATGATGGAAATTTTAGGACAAACAAATGATGTGGAAGAAGATGACAAGTTTATTCTAGGTTTAAAATTGTCAGATAAGTTTATTTTAGGCTTACGAAGGTGAACCTAATAAACATGAAAACTTTATTTAGCTACAGAGGTGGCTCATATGACCCCAACAAAATATTTATGCCCTAAAGATGCAAACAGCGATAGAATAAAATTAGAGAAGAGAATACAATATTGGTCAAAAAAATGGAATTTAGATATTGAGGCAACACAAATCAAATGATATTTTTAATAAAGTGCTGTTGATTCTCTTATAATAATAATAGTTATTTGACTCAAATATATTTTATTGTAAGAGCTCAATGTCTGAACTTTCTTCTCCTTGTCTACGATAAATTTCTTTTGCTCATATAGTCAAACCAAAGAAATAAAAAGCAACTTTTGATAGCCTGAACCTTAATATTTTTGTAGCAGAAAATGCGATACAGATCTCTGTTTTGTTAATTCTTTTCAAGTGATGTTTTAAATAGAGAGCAGTTTAGTGATGCATTTTATGCATAATTTCTCTTCACCAGTTTGATATTTTGGTTAGCAGAAACAGAAACATTCAAGTAAAGTTCATGAAGTAACCCATTAATTTCAACATACGCACACCAAATATAGTACAAAGTGCCATCTACCATGGTTTTAGTGAGCATCTTAAAGTATCATATCTTAAAAAAGACTGGATATTATTTCATCATTTTTACTTTCCATGGCATAACACAAGAGAAAGAACTCACATGCTCAGCAGACCAAAGTTTGGGAATTTCCAGTTTCCCCACAAGCACAAAACCGCGGAACCCATCAATACTTTTGGGGAATTGGTCCAGCTTCAAGTGAGCAACAGCAGGAAGGATATCCCCATTATCATCATATGTGTACAATGTCGTAGAGTCATATAATGTAGCTTCAATCAAGAAGTTAGCCAGCACATCATATGAAGGTGCTTCCATTGACGCATCTATCTTTACTTCAACCTGTACAACCGGGAATAGAATTCCCACAGAATGAGCTAACCAAATGCTACCTTTTTTTTTTTGAAAATAAATGCTACCTTAAAAACAAGCTAACACGTATTTCATAACATTGCAATCACCACATAAAGTCGAGATCTATACAAGGGAGCTACAACCCCAGACTAATCAATCTGAAACAATACTATATATTAAAAATTGATACCGTTTGTGTAGGCTATCTAACAAATATTCAAGTTTTCATTAAAAATGGAGTTTTTAATATACAAAATTCGTAATAAGCTGCAATGATATCCTTTTTTTATAGAGAACACTGATGCACTCAATTAATGTTACTTAAGTTCATCAACTACATGATGGTTAAGAGTTCTAAAATATCTACCCCAACTAGAGCGTTTTTATGCAAAGAATCTGTTACTCAACAAACAGATTGTTTTTACTTTATCTATTGCCCTCTTAGTATTTTATCTTTCACATTGTGAAGCTTATAATAAGATAAATATGTAGAGCCATTCCACATAATGCATTGGCAGTAAATACGCTTTTTCACATACTATAAAACACTTTTAAGATTGCTCTTACTTGAACATCTGCATATGAAAAATTTTCGCCCAAGCTTGATAAGAAAAAGTAATCCATGATGAAGACCTGCAATTGTGAAGATAGACTTTCAGGATGATGAACATACTCACGATTTTCTTTTGTTTTTGCAAATGGACACATTAGCAGTACAACTCCAATGGTAGGAATTAAGGGTGTAATGTAAATGGCCACTAAACTGAATAATGAAAAGGCATCAGATTAAACCAAGATGGTGAAAGAGGCATGAGTCCATATTCAATATACAAGGATTTAATTTTTTCTCAATAACTTAAAAATCATGAACTCTTCCGGCTTAGACACATAAGAGCAATTGCCCGGTAACGCTTAAGCACATATGGGCATGATTGCGTGATTAAGACAGAGATAAATGAAGAGAATAGAAGGAGAAGAATAGAGTGAACAAGGAAGAATGGGAGAAGAAAGGGTAGAAAGACGGACAAAGACCAGAGTAAGATAAAGAAGCTTTTCAATTAATCAATCAAGCCTACTACATTCATAAGACTCAGCCTATTTATAGGCTTATTACATAACCTAATAAGGAGTTTGTAATCTACTAAAAGACTAAATAACATATTAAACTAAAGAGAAATCCCAATTCAAACTCAACTCAAATAAAATATCCTAATCCTACGCTAAATCAAATAAGACTCTTATGCATTGCGACTCGGCTAATTCAGAGCTGACTCAGCCGAGTTGACTCGGATTTTAAGTTTTCTTGTCGACTAGAGATCGGGCTCATCCCTTCTACTAAGTAATAAGTCTCCTCCTACTAAGTCTGAGTCAAACCAAGTCCGAGATCAATACCATCCGACTTGGCCGGTCCAACTCGAACTTCAAGTATCTGTCAACTACAATTGTCAGGTTGCCCATAGGCACATACGACTGCAAAGCACGATATGCTTCTCACAAAGTGCTCCTTTTAAAGACAAATCCGCTAAGATCTCTTCAGAAGGCCATTGTGAAGGCATTCCATGGCATAGCAAGTGACTTTGTTTTGTTATCAGACTAAAAAAGAACCACAGAAAAAATCAGATGGGTAACAATAAGACCACTAGCTAGCTTGTTAAAAATGGAGACACACCGATCATTCAACTGTGACCTTAGGGTGATTCTTGAGACATTATCAAACATAGTGGCAAAGAGAAAGATAGTGCTATCAACCTGACATTCCATGGGAGTAATATCTCCAAAATGCTAATTCAAAGATCTAGGATCAGACGAACTTATGAATGATTTTCCAGCCTCCCAAAATTTTCAATTAAGTAAAAGTCTATCTGTTAATAATGTCCATCTGGCACTTGCATACTGTAAATTTTGAAAAGCTAGAAGATGAAGAACAACCTGAGGCTTTGCCAGAAGAAGCACATCCCTATGAATACCAGACAGCCACCAGTGATCCTGATCTTCCAGATATGATCCATCACTCCATCTAAAGACTTGGACAGCCATTGTATTCTGCATTGACGAATCACTTGGGTGGCAATAGTCGGTGATTTCAAACTCAGCGGGAAGTCTACTATCCTGACTGGTCAAGCACATACAGTGAAACAATCAAGAATTTGTGCACATACAAACATCTTTTAAAACTCAGATCATCAAAATAACACTGCAGAAAATTCTTAAGTGTTACAAATAACCCCAAAAAAGGGTAAAGATAAAATTTAGATATCAGAACAATTAGTAATTCAACAAAAATCAGTCTTCCTACCATATATAGGACATGTGAAGTCTTAGCCTTCACATTTGTCCTATTCTAATCTGACCAATTGGTTCAAATACCATCAAATAACAGACACTGGACTTTCAATAAGTGGAAAAAAAATTAAGTCATCATGTCAGCACAAAGTACAGCAACTTCAACTAAAACTAGCCAAGTACTACACAAGTCAGTCAGAATTCCCTGAACCATAAGGTAACCGTCCTAATGTGACTGTTTGCATGAATAAAAGTGCCATTAGAAGATAAAAAGACCAGACATAAGTTGCAATAGTCGAAATTCAATATCACTCTACATAGTGGAAATTCAATATCACTCCACATACCTGTAGCCAACAAGGAAGCCATTTACCCAAACTAGAAAAGCAGAATCCACACCCTCGAAGTGCAGCAGGATGCGGCGGCCTGCCAAACCATTTGATGCATGACATTCAAGAACTTGTCAAACAAAAGTATAAAAAAGTCTGCTAGACACTGTAATTGTTAAAAAGTATCAATTGGTGTGCCTTCACAGCCAAGACAAAGTTCAAAAGGCTACTGAACTAATATAATTAATTTATGACCCCCAAACTAATATCCAGTTTGTACCTGCCCATTCTGTTGGAATTGAAAAATGTATCCTGTAACAACCAGTGGGGTTGTCAGTAGGAACTTTAGGAGGATTTACTGGAAATGGATAAAGAACATTGGTATAAATAGGTCTGTCGAACCCATGCATCTGCCAATTGGAGGGAACTGTCAAAAGGAAAAGTAAAACATGAGCAAACCTCAAGAAAAATTCTTAAAGAACCATTTCTTCCACACTAGAAGGTTTCCAACAAACAATTATGATAGAATTTTATTATGCGGCAATTCATTGATAAGAACCAAAATATAACAAAAGGGAGAGCAAAACCCTCGAGCCCCAAAAATATGCAATCCCAACATTTTAGCTAATCATGCTGCAGATATATCAGCTGAATCTAGGGAAACACAACATTTACAAAACCAAAAAAATAGCAAGTTATTCTGCAGCAAGGAAAAACTTAATAGTATTCCAACTTAAAAATAACAGACGGATCACCCTTTCAAGCATGGATCTTACAAAAGAGTTCCTTTTGGATTTCCCAAATTCAGTTCCTTGTTCCCATTCTCTTGGAATTGTTGTCAACAGGTCTCGAAGATGACCATATTTGATATAAAATAGTTGCATTACAGCTCGGCTATCATCTTTTGGTTTATGATATTTGCAGCATGGTATTTGAGGCAAACATTCAGTGCCGTGACAAGCGTAGAAAGAAAAAGACAGCACAAACCAGAACATGTATAACAAAGCACCAGAAATGGTTTTTCTTCCATCAGGAAAGCACACAGCATGCAACCTGAATTACCTGGCAAAGTCTCCCATGTGGAATCTTCAAAATCTGCGGCATAAAACTTCTCTGGAACACTAAATGGACTGGAAGCCAGGAAAAATTTCCAGTGGCCACTTAAAGACTTCACAAAGGGCAAACCCTTTACCCAAAAGGCAGCACAATCAAGAGCAGCAGAAACGGCATCATCATTCCACGGGGCAGAAATAGAAGACATATAGTTCACTTTATTTCGTTCACACCAATACTTCAGACAGCCTGTTCTTATAAAAAATAAGTCAATCTGTGAGTGAAAGACAGGAACTATAAGAAATTGACAAATGATCTTCCATACAGTCTCTATTGCGATAAGAGTTTTACGATTAGATAATGAAACAAAAGAATTATAAAAAATGTTGGAGTAGTATCACTAAAGCTTCTTTAAAAAAAAGGCATCACCAATAAATGATATAGATGCACAAAATTTAGCTGTCATTCTAAAGATATAAATATAATTGATTTTTATTTGTAATTGGTTATGTCCAATAGAACAAATATGTGGAACTCACATATAACTAAAGTCACTGGATGCAAGAAGACAAGAATTTTGCAATGGAAAACTAAGGTTTCATTAAATGGAAAATGTGAAACAAATATACAACCACCACTGGGAGTTACCTTCAACAGTGTCATGACAATGCAGTGACACATGAGAATCACGCTTCCTCCATTTGATGAAGGAAGGATCTTCCCACGGTCTGTGACTATGTTCAGAAGGGAATGGAAGTTGTCCAACCAGAGATGCCATTGCCAAGATGCAATAAGATATACTTCTGTTACAGAGAAAAAAACATATATAATAATCCTACATAAATAACCATCATTTAGTTAAAAGCATAAATTAAGAAAGAGGTACTAGTAAAGCTCAAACATACAGGACCACCATGAAGCATTAGGAAGACATGTAAATCATGTTGAAGCAAGTGTACATGGAGTTAAACTATGGCATTTGTGAATAGGAACCGATATAAGCCAAAGCAGAAGAGAAAAAGATGAAGCTGAAGAAGTAGAATAGAGTTAAAAGAAAGAAAGAATGAAAGAATGAAAGAATGAGCAATGAAACATCAACCAACAGAATCATCTAACTCCTGTAGTATGATTGAAAGATCTATAAGAAGTTTCCAGAGACTAATAAATTGCATCAATACACTTTTAAAAAGTTTCTAGAAAGTAATTAATTATATCCTTGCACTTTTATGAGTAGTAGAATTCATCTATCAATGACGTTATCGTTAGTAAGTGCTTTTATAAGCTACGAGGAACTTTTTTTTTTTTAAACCCGTGGTTTATTATTTGTTTCATGCGCAGAGTGAATAAACCATCTTAAATGATAGCGCATCCAATAGCAAGAGCATTTTCTCAAGACAAACCTTTGTATCCAGCTGCCCAAGGATCAATTTCCAATAAGCAACCAAGTACTGTTCTGTTCAGTCAACGCGCAACAGCACATTGCTGCCATTCTTCTTCCTCGATAGCACTAGTAAAACCAATATCCAACTGGCAAATGATGTTCCAGGGCATGCGATTAGAAGCAAAGTGGAACCAGCCCAAGACATTGACCAGCGCATCACCAAGCAATCACATCATACATTAAAAGAAACAACGACGCATGCATAATCACATGATTCTTAACATTGTGAACTCTGTGATGATCGAAAGTAAGAAAAACACAAAATCAACGAAGAAAAGTCCGCAACGCGTGTAAGGTTGTCGCAAACTGAAATGACAAAGCTGGAAGTACAAAAAAATGGACGAAACCTTTTTTGACGTGAACAACTGGACCGATTTTAAAGTTACTTGATACATAAGACTGAGCTCACTATCAGAGAGCCAAAATTTGCTGATAGATCTCTGTAACACTCAACATAGATTTAGAGCAGCGACCAAAAAATCAAAGAGAGAAATATTCGGAGTACTCGAGCACTTGATCAATTTCCAATTTGACAATAAAAATACTCTCGATCAAGTAAAAAGCTAATAGCGTAATCATTTACGAAAATTTAACGATGAAAGAGGAGAGACGCACATGAGCGTATCGATCGAATAGATGGACGACTTCTCGATTGCTCCACTGCTCCAGCTTCAGTACTGCTCCACTGCTTAACAACTCTCTGACATCAGCATCACAGCACAATATCCTCGAGTCCGTGGGCAGTTGGGCCAGTAGCCATGCAGTTAGGAGTGACAATTTTCTAAGCGTCAAAAAATAGTGAAAGAATTTAACAAAAAAAAAAAAAAAAGAGTCCAATAACCATGCCTACAATCAGTCCATCTTCCAACCCAACCATATCAGCCCATCCGACCCATCAGGCCTATAATGACTATCAGGCCCATTTGATCTTTCCAGTCCTTCGATTCTTCCTAGTCTTCTAGAGATAACAGATAAAGGACTACGAAAGTCTCTCTTTTTGGAATTTCTTTTCCCCCTGTAGTGAAAAACATTAAGCAATAGACGTAAAACTAAAATAATTAAAGAGTAATATTATATACACTTTGTAGCAGTGGGACATTAAAATATTCCTTGTCTAGGTCCCACCGCTACAGTGAGGGGATAGCATTTTTCATAATTAAAACACTTCGTTACTTACACTTATTTATGTGGTGAAATCAATGTTTTGAAAATTGAACCAACCCGGCCGGTTGGACCGGGTTCAATTGAAACCAGAGCTTCTTGCGGTTCGGTTTGCTTTAAAACCCGTAAGAGATTCAAATCCGAATGACCAGGCCAGTTTTTTTTTGGTTCGACCGCTGAAACTGTTGGACTGGTGAAACCAGTTAAACCGATCTAGTTACCGTGAGCCTGAACCGTTTAAAATAAATCCATAACCATGAAAGAAAACTAGGTCGTGAAACAGAATACGAGTCTCCTCTCTCGACTCCATTCGGCAAGGAATACTGAAAGGGGAAGTTTCCTTGTTGTTCAACTTCTTGAAAAAGGGATGAAGTCAAGGTTATATTCAGTACCACAAGGGCTTCCAAGAACGATTTTCTCAAATCAGAATATTTGCAAGGGCTTCAAGAACGATTCTTTCAAATCAGAATATTTGCAAGGGTTTCCAAGAACGAAAGAGGTAAGTTTATTGGTTTTTTGCCTGATTTTTAGTTTGATTCTATTCTATAGTAATTAAAATCTCAGTTTAAATTTTTTTTTCGGATTTCATGTGAAATTTATTACTTCTGGTTTTTTTTTCAATTTTTCCCAAAATATTGTTTGGGTTCTACAATATTGGCATTGTCTATTGCTATTCTTCTTCTAAAATCGTAAAAGTAATATTCAATTCGTTTTCACTTGTTCTAAAGATGAAACTGCAGAACATTTGGTTTATCCATATCTCATCCCCACGTGACCTTACTAGTGGATGTTGTCACGTCGTTTGGTAATGAAACTTGGTAGTAAGGAAGTTGTGGGTGTTGTGTATCCCTCTTTAAAGCTAAGGATTGATATAGCATGTCAACCTGAAAGGCTATTTATTTTAATTGTTGTTGTAATTAGTAGTTTAATTTTCTAGTCTATTCTTTTTTATCTTATGAAATTAATTGGACACTTGTCTCACTTTGAACAAGATACTACTACTAAGTTGACAGTCTTCTTCCTCAATAAGATCAAAAACATTAATTCCTGCCCAAATAGCTAGCTATTTCATTTCAAGGTTATGGAGAGTTAATTGTCATTAGTTTTATTAATATTCAAGTGAATTCCGCAAAAAACAGTGGTTGTTCTTTTTATTTTACAAAATTTTGTCATTCAAATAGCAAGAATCTAATTTTTTTTATGCTTGTGAAGGGATTGTTGTCATGCATGGCTAATACTGATACTCTTAGTTCAACTCCATCACATCCACTAAAGTGAGAAGCTTTGATTCGATTTCTTTTGAAGATATGGATTCATTAGAAGATTGGGTAGTAGAAATAAATCCTCCAATATTTAATGATATAAAAAATCAAATTTGGAAAAATGTGCAACCAGCTTTAGTGCTCCCTGAAGATGAAGGTACAACAAATTTTTTTTGCATAATTACAATGAGTAATTTATTTTCTGTTACATATGTTAATTAATTTTTTTTATGTTTGCAGTTTTATGGATGAAAAACAGGATAAGGAAATTGTTAATATAGGTGAAGATGTGGAAAAAGATGTAGTTGGTGGCTAAAATACTTAGATGTGGAATAATGACTCGCGCACACGAGGTTGGGTGTTCAAGTTGTGAACCGGCTCTCTCACAAAGAAATAAAATAATATATTTATTGGGTTTTGTGAAATATATTATTTTATTATTTGTGAGAGGGCTTTGGAATCATTACTCTTAGATGTGTGGTTTCTCAAAAATATTTTTTAGAGTAATTTTGTATTTTGAAAGGATATTTCATTTCTAGGAGTTAATTACATTTGATATTAAACATTATATTTTGTTTTTTATGATTTTTGCATTTTCAATGGTTGGATTTTTAAACATGTTTTGTGAATATAGGTAATAGGAGTCTAGTTATGAATATTTTAATGACATACAACTCATTGTTCAACCCAATTGAACTGGTTCAACTTGAATCGGTTGTTCCACCAGATATGCGCTTCAGTTTTTAAAACATTGGGTGAAATAGCAAAAAAACAAAAATAAAAGTACTCAAACAAGCAAGTCTAGTTATTTAGGTGTCCTACCACCATTTGACTCGGGATAATAATATTGTCACCATGCATCTTTAGATCTTCTCATGAGTCCTTTCATCTCAATGTTCGAGAAGGGCCCTTTTTCCCACAGAAAAAAAACTATATAAATTGGAAATGTTGGGTTCGTTGAGTTGAATTGGCCAATCACATCTCTGAATTAATTACTTGTAAGAAAAATACTAAAAATAAATGTAAAACCATGATATAAAATCCTGATTTTATGCATATACGCACAATCGAACTTCGAAACAAGGAACTCAGCTTGAGTTGGTTCAAACTTGACAGGATAGTAAAGAAACGATTAACTGTAAAGACTTAAAGATCTAGTCCATCCAACATATGTATATATCTTATTTGAGGTGGTTGCTTAAAGACGAAGAGTAGTACAAGAAGAAATTTTCATGCAGTCAACCATATATCTAATCCCATTGCCTTGTCTCGCTCTCTTTGGTCATCCCATACCGTCACAAAACAATATCTCACTCTGACTCTCTTTCTCCAACTGCTCCGAGCTTCCTAGATCTTAAGCTCCTCCGTTACCCAAAGCCACCCGCTTTCTTGACATATCATCGACGACAATCCAACATTGAAAAGTACTTAACAGTTTACCATACTCTCGTAAAACGTCCACGTTCCGTGACACTTTTTCTCTCTTTTAAGATTATGGAATTCTAACAATCGCTTTCCTCCACCTCCTTTTCCCACTTTTCTCAGTTAAACAAGTCATTCACTCGTTTTTAATTAAACAACGTTATCTTCTCACCAGTCCCTTAACCTGTCCATCAAAGGAGGATACGCCGCTGATCATGCATATAACGAACCATTAACAGCCAAACCGACTACACCCACGTACCCCTCGCATCCGACAGACCGTGATCTCCAAATGCAAAATGACGCATCCAGATCCGCCACTTTGTGACCGGATCCACCCACACGGCTTTACACACCGCCACTCTAAATCTAAATTAACTTTCGATTATAATTATTTCGCTAATTTTGTTATCTATTTTTATGATCTTAATTATCTATTGCACTCCTTGATACGTATGGGACTTCAACACTTGTGAAAGATTATATACAATATTGACCCTTGGGGCACGGGGGGGGTGATTAATATATATGACACTGAACTTGTAAAGAATGTGACCCTTATCTAGACTTATTCCATCTTTATGGATATGTCAATGATTTATACTTGTAAGTTGTAAAGCAGCGAGCACTTATCTGGTATTTGATTCCAGAATTTGTACCCACTCACTAAGCCCATGCTTGTACCATGTGCTTGTGTTCAACTTGATAGACTAAAGAAAGAAATTAAGTAAGAGATCAAGTGAATTGATCGGTGACGTTAGTGGTTCCAATTCCCAGATCGTCCGTTTCTAGAGTGAAGGTGATGTATAAAATCTGAATTTAAGAAAGTAATATATAGATATATAGCAATTAAGTTGGAAAAATCTCGATGTGATAATGCCAACACTTTGGTAATTTGGTTGGTTTTGGATCAGTTTGGCCTGTGCCCCAACTACCACCAAAGGAACATTGAATATGACCCTAATGAAAGAAAAAGTGAAAAAAAAAGAAAGACCAAGAAATAAAAAATAACAAGAAGACCATGACTCCAAAGTCACTATCAATTTACTCATTCCCCCCTCTAGAAAGTGACTTCAAAAACCTCAAAAAGTTCAGACCATTTGTAAAGTCAAAAGGAGTACATGAGATTACTCAGTTTTGTTCATAAAAATGACGTCTCAGTGCCTCTCTTCCTCCAACCAAACATAACAACTACCAACCGATCGATGAAGGGATCGCTTTACTATTCTAGCACCAATTTGATTGATATATATATATATATTTCGGATGCAACTGAAAAAAAAAAAAAAAAAAAGAAAAAAAGGAGGGACCCGCGGCTTCGAGAGAGATCCCACGTGGGCTCCACGTTCGTCCCTGTATCTCTGCTACCTGTCTCGTCTCGGGGAAGGCCGTCAGTCGCTCTGTTTGGAGCTCGGAAGAGAGGGAAGAAGGTTGCATGGGAGAACCCACGTGGCTTGAGAGGAGGGTTGCTTATTTTAGAAGAAAGCTGCTGGAATTTTAGTAGGATATTTGACACACATGAACACGAGAACGACGACTCCTACGCACAACGTTAATTAGATTTCTCCGTTCACTGAAAAGAGGGCCACCCTGTCGAAACCGCGTAGACTTACATTGCTCTTTCTTGCTGTTTGCTCGATCGCTCGTGCTACTGCTGGCACTCTCTCTGGTTCGTTTCTTCTCAGGGGGATTGGATTGTTTGATTAGGTTTTCTCGTGTCGAGATCGCTTATCTTTTTTTGGGCAAATGATGCTAGGGTTTTCCGAGGAGGGGGTGCTAAAACCCTAGAGTGGAATTTCTGGAATTTCGTACTCTGAGGGGGTTTTGATTGGCATGGCGATTGATCAGAACTTGATTCCCAAGGATCTCCGCCCGTTGAATGTGAATAGGACGGTTGCCGGCGCCGACGAGCCTCCGGTGTCTGCGCAGCTTAGCAGCCCGGTGTCGAGGTCCGTCTACTATCCGCCGCCGACTGCCGCGGATGTTTCTTACGCGAATTTGGGTTTTGTGAATGCTGTGCCTTCGGGTTCTGCCGCCATGTGGGCCTGCCGCCCCCCGCCGCCGCACCCCATCAGCGTTGCCGTCCCAGGTCCCGCCGACGTCCCCAATTTCGCCGCTCGGTCGCCCGAGCTTCCCAGCGACGACGGGACCGAGGACAGGGATTCTGCTGGTAAGAAGGTGAAATTTTTATGCAGTTTTGGTGGGAAGATCCTCCCACGGCCTAGTGATGGAGCTCTCAGATATGTTGGAGGTCAGATTCGGATAATAAGTGTTCGCCGTGATATTGGGTACCAAGAATTAATTCAGAAGATGGTTGACGTCTACGGGCAGCCCGTGGTTATCAAGTACCAGCTACCTGATGAAGATCTTGATGCGCTTGTGTCGGTTTCCGGCAAAGAAGACCTTGAAAACATGATGGAGGAGTATGAAAAACTGATCGAGAGCTCATCCGAGGGATCCGTTAAGCTTCGAGTCTTTCTGTTTCCTGTTTCGGAGCTTGATTCTCCGGGCATGCCGCAATTTAATGAATTTGGTGATACTAATCAAAGGTATGTTGAAGCATTGAATGGAATTGCAGAAGGCCCTGGTGGAATTAGGAAGAGGGAGAGTACTGCGAGTGCTTCATCAACGCATTCTGAAGGCCCTGCAAGCGTCGGTGACGTTGTGGATACCGGCTTTACTGCTGTGCAGAGGGATGACGACTCTGTTCATTCCTCTAACGCTACCTCACACGAAGTTACAACTACAAGGTTTATGTATTTGGGTCCAAACGCTGTGATGCCTGTAAATTTGCATCCTGTCGTAACAGCCACGGGGCCCCATCAAACTGTATCTGCTCCACGACCCGAACCTGAGTCCGTGCCGCCGTCTACTGCGTATTTGACGCCATATGTTCATCCACACCAAGTTGATTATTCGTATAACACATCCCAGGTTTTCTATACCAATCCGCAGGCATTCGGGAATCCTCCACCATTGGGAGTGACAGGGCCGATCTATCGTGAAAATATAGCTGGAGTCCCGCCATCTCATCAACTTCCGCAAGCAGCACACTTGGGTCCTGCTCCTACATCTCCTTGGGTTGGCCTGAAGCCCAGTGCAGGTCAGCAGTTTGTCCAACGAGTGGATCCTTATGCGGAGGATAGCTCACATGGAGCTACAAGGCTTGTTCAGCTACCTACTGAACAGAGTTACAAAGTGTTGCAGCCACACATTCAGGGGTCAGCTCCTTTAACTGGAGCTCCAGTGGAGCAGTATATGTGGCATCCTGTTTCTCCCTCTGAGCAGATGGTGAGACTTGATGACTGTTACACGTGTCAAAAGGCATTGCCCCATGCCCATTCGGATACTCTGTTGCAAGATCAAGCGAGTGGACTTGCTAAAACCATTTCAGAACCTCCGGATATTTTCCAAAGCAACCATTCAGAAGAGAGCATGAGACCTCAAAATCAATACCAGGTTTTTGTGACCGGGGCCATGGTGGATAGTGCTGCTGAACAACAGGATGAAGGAGCCAAATTTGGCTTTCAGGGAGTTGGCATCCGCCCAAGAGTTATGGGACCTATCGATCCTGCTGCCCATGAAGTTAGAGGAGATCCTCAATTAGGACAATTTGCATACTCCCAGGTCCCTGTTCCTCCTGGTGTGAGGGTTTTCCCCGCTGACGGACAGGCTTATGGTGTTCATGTAGGTAGGAATGTTGTCCATGCTCACAATGAAGATAATGCTTCAGCAGCTAGAAATGTTTCTCTTCACACCTCTGAGGCATTGATTCGAGATTACCCAACAACATATACTGTTAAACCCACTGAGTTTTCTCCCAAAGAAGGTGTTTCTGAACCATGCTTTTCTTATGAACATGTTATGCCAGTTGATAGTAAGCTGGAAGCTTTACATCTAGGGACCCCTGATATCAATGAACAATTGAGGTCACACATTCAACCTTGTAATGGCATCCCTAAAGATGTAAAACCAGACAACGTATCACTTGGTATAGAGAGTGGAAACCGAATGATGGAGCAACTCCATGTTTCAAATGCAAATCCTAGCGCCTTTGTGAAGCCTGCAATGATGCCAGATCTAAGCTACATTAAACCAATCGAGACTCTACCTATTTCATCAGAATTTCCCACCAGTCAGCAAAATTTTCAGCCACTTGAGTCCACTACACTGGGACATGTGTCTGTAAATCCGGGACACCATCCGCAAGTAAAGGTCGATTATGGGCCCTCAGTGTCTAATGAAATGTGGCACGCAAATCCTGTGTTCTCACGTAATGAATCAACTTTTGTGACTGCTGATCAGACGTCTTGGAAAAACTATGCTGATGCAACTTCAGCAGCAGTCAATACGCCATTTTCAGCCTCCAATATGTTAGTGGCTGATAATCAGGACACTGCATCAACTAACACACTTTTTAGTAATCAAGATCCTTGGAATCTGATACAACAGGCTCAACAAGCCCATTTTCCACCTCCAAGACCTGTGAGGGTTGCTAGCAAAGAGGCTTTGGTTCAAAAGGATGCATGCAGTGATAGCCGTTATAGTAACAATAGTGGGGAGTCGCAGCCACGTGCAGGACTAGATGGAACAGTTCAGCTGACAGTAGATACCAATTGGTCAAACAAAGGTTTGAATTATTACATGATATCCATTCTTTTACTATAATGTTAGTAGCTAATATAAATTTCACTGGTAGAGCAGACTATATTGGTGTTTTGGGTCTTAGGTCGTCTGTATCCAGGTCAGACCTGGCTCATTTTGGATTTGGCAAGTTTGAGATGTGCCAGCCGTGTCATCTTGCCAATGCCTTTTCCGTAGCTAGCGAAACTAACTTTTCTGCCAGTCTTAGGAATACATAAGAGTGTCACCTTCTGCAGTTAAATTAACGTGTGTCCTGATGCTTTATATTTCTTATCAAATTCTTGTGGCTAGATATCATAGCATGACGAGAGGAATTTGGAGGTATCTGTTACCGACAGATTTCTTTTATTAGTTCATAAGACTGACTCTACAAATTCGAAAAGGCAAGATACATGTGGGAAAGAAATCTATTATCTAGTTGGGCAAGATTTTTTATTTGAGATACTCTTGATCTCTGTGGTTTCTTCTATATGTTTATATGTTTTTTGTTTTTCGTTTGAAGCCTCAGCAGAGGATCAAATTAAACAAGACCTGCAAAATGTTGCTGAGGGTGTTGCGGCATCTGTTCTTCACTCAGGGTCTATTCCATTGAATGAAGTAAATTTACCTGTTGGATCCACAGAAGAAAGAGAATTCTCTCATAATGGTCCTGAAGTCCAGAAGCAGGTTTGTTAAAAAACTGTACAACTTATGTAGTTCTTCATTAACCTTTCTTGTACCTGATTACTCTCTGTGAATTTTGTTTAGGACTTAGAGGCTAACTTTGTGGAAAAATTAAACTCCTCAATACCATTTACAGAGGACCTTGGTAGGCTGCAGGTGGTATTCTGTTTACTTTGTTTTCTGAAATGGTTCTCTCTACTGTACAAGTTATTATATGATGGTGGAAAATGATTTTGTCAGCAGATAATCAAGAATAGTGATCTTGAAGAGCTGCGGGAGCTTGGTTCAGGCACATTTGGGACTGTCTATCATGGGAAGTGGAGGGGTACAGATGTGGCAATAAAGCGAATAAATGCTCGGTGTTTTGCTGGGAAGCCATCCGAGCAAGAGCGACTGGTTAGTTTCTTTGTTCAATTCTGAGTGTCTGATTTTTTAATTGTTAATCTTTGAGCCATGTGATAAACTGATGTGGGCTATTTGCATGAATTAAGAGGGCTGACTTTTGGAATGAGGCATGTAAGCTAGCTGATTTGCATCACCCAAATGTTGTTGCTTTCTATGGTGTTGTTCTGGATGGGCCGGGGGGATCTGTGGCAACAGTAACAGAGTACATGGTGAATGGTTCTCTTAGAGGTGCACTACAGAGAAATGACAGGTAATCATGATTTCTTCTCTTTGTCTCATGCTTCTATCATGCACATGCCATTTGAGGAATCGTATATCATTGTTGGAATCAGGATCCTTGATCGACGAAAGCGGCTTTTAATTGCAATGGATGTTGCCTTTGGGATGGAGTACTTGCATGGAAAGAATATTGTACATTTTGACCTGAAAAGTGATAACTTACTTGTCAATCTGAGGGATCCTCAACGCCCAATATGCAAGGTTGGTGTTCTTTCCGGGATTGCTATGTCATGTCTCCTATTAGTATATAATGGGTACTTTATGAAATTATTGTATATATGACATAGGTATAAATGGGGTTATATTACTAAAATTATACCCTGTAAAATATAGTTCCAGAGTGTGATTGCCCTCTGTAGTTGCTGATGCTTTAACAGAAAGAGAGGGAGAGAACTAAACTTTGTTGTTCAAACTTGATTCAAAGTCAGAAGTTACTGCAATAGTTGTCAGCTAACTGATAGATTTGATCTTACATGAAGACAATGTTGTTTAAATTATTTGTTCAAATCTTCCTATTTTCTGGAGAAATTTACCAATAGCAAAATATTGTTTCCTATCAGACAAGCCTCAGCCTTTGAAGTGTCATCTCTGCTGATCATAAGTCATAATGTCGAACATATGGTTTATCTCTTACATTCTGAATCTTGAATTCTACTGAAGTGAGTACTGGCTGATGGGTAATCCAGAACCCCAAGCTCCAAGCTGAAGGTTGTCACTCATGTTGGGCTTTGTTTGACAAATGATAATATCACATTATTTGGCTGGCAAAAAGAAGGCCAGGTCCCTTGGCAAAGCCAAAATCTAGTTGCTTGTCTCCTTTTTGTGAGGTGGAAATTATTGAGGAAAATGCTACCTTCTGGAATTACAGAAGCATGATCACACCGTAGCCCCTAACCCCTCTCCAGTATGCCCTGCTGCTTCCTGGACTTTTACTTGAGCGATTGTAGTCTCTGTGGGAATGAGATCAGCACTGGGACCACAGGCAGGTTTCTAAACTCTGCTCACAAAAGAAAGTTGAAATGCTCCAAGCTCTAGCAACTAAGGGACTGATGGTGTGTGAGCTGGAGAAAGTGCTCGAATGTATCAAGTGATATCTTCGGATATGTGAATTTGAGCAGTTGCTCAGAGGTTACTTGAGGAATTTAGTTGGGGGAGGTCTTGAATTCAAGTCTTCACATTAAAAAATATCTTTTGGATGAAGATTACTTTTATGAGATCAACATTAGCGGCAACCATCAGATCAGTTGGCATCATCTCCCTAGAAATGCAAATGATGTGGCCAACTCTCTAGCTTGGAAAGGGGTGACTGCTTTGCAGTCACTTCTGGTCCTGCCCTCCCTAGCTAGCTGTTATTTTAGCCCTTGTTAGTGGCTTCTTTTGAGCTTTGCCTTGTACTTTCTTTTGTGGTGCTTGTTCTCCTGTTGTGCTTTTCCTTGGGGGTTCTTCATGAATGCATTATTAAGAAGCTCCAGAAGCAGTTTATTAACCCTATAGGGATATTCTGGTTCCCTTCACGTGGGAGATTGGGGAAGACATGTTCCTGTTTCAGAACCTTAAAAAACTCAATTGCTCTTCAGCTGCAGCAGCTAGAATGAATCCTCTGGATCGGAAGTTGTGTATTGCTCAGAATGTGAAGGAAATGTGGGAAGCTGACTGAAAGATTAGTAGTCTGGAGCCTAGCCTTTGGAAGACGAAGTATGTTAGGTTGATGCACAATCCCTTCAACTTCTGTGTGAGTCTCTGTGGGTGTGATCAGACACTTGAGGAACTCAATGCATGTGAGAGGGGAATTCTTAAAGGTGGACAACTCCTAGAAAGATGCTTCACCATCTATGAATTGTCTAATAAATAACTGATCAATTTTGGACTCATACAGAGCCGCACGTATGAGTCTCCCGTTTGACTCTGTCATATTTTATATGCCTAACGATTTACATTTCTTTTTGAGTTCCAGATGTTTTCACCGCCTCGATCCAGTATTTGTTGGCCCATGGGTCTATGTTAAGAGTATTCTTAACTTAGAAGGGTTTTGTGAAAAGCGGGCTTAACACACTTTGTGGCAAACATATCCAAATCTGGTAAAGGTTTTGTGTCTGTGCTTAAGTATGTTTTGTCAAAGTATGGTACATGCTCCATTTCTGCTGTGGGGTCCTCTTCATTTCTTCTCAAATATTGGAAATTGTATCCTCTGGTATAAAAGTTCCTTAGATTGCTCGGGCCAATTCATTAGACATGTCCTTTAAATGCAGCCTTTATTATGGTGGTTCTCATTGATGGGACTAATCTTGCGATGGAATCCCTTGGTCCAGGCTTTTGTTGACCGGCAAATAATACTTATCTCAAATTTAGGTTGAGGTTCCAACTTTGGCTGGCAGAGCCAGGTACATGTAATCTTAGTGGCCTAAATTTCCTGGCATCTTGCGAGTATGATGTGATTGAAATTGCAGGCCAAGAATGCGAGGAGGCGTTGTCCTTTTTCTGGAAGTGCAGACCTGAATCTATAATTGATCTTTCATCGGACTTCTATCAGTTTGTTGGTACCACTTGTTGAAAAGGAAGATACTGACAAATGTGTTATATGGAGATTGTTATCATTCTGTTGGGGACAGAGGATTAATCTGGAGACAGTTGTTGCTTTATTGCGAAATTGCAAGTGTAGGCACTTGCTTAGAGAGGTCTCCTGTTTAGAGTCAATACAGCTAGGTAGTTCTTGGTGAGGTTGATCAGATGATTAATTAGGCTTTTGACTTACTCGTAGATAGGATAAGATGCTCTAGTTCACTATTATAAAATCAGAGAACCAGGAAATGCTTAAAGGATCACTGGGTCATATATAACTGGGGGCTTGCGGACCTTTATTTGATTATTTATTAATATGTTGTCCACATATTGTTAAATATATAATAATAGAAGTGGGTGAGAATTTGGTCATATGTAGTGGTTGGCTTGTGGACTTTATTTTTGTTTGCAGAATGTTCAATGTATTTAATATTTGAAATAAGTCAGAATACTTTGAAATGCTTCAAAATGCCTACTTACTGCTTATCAACAATTTTCTTAGGTTGGTGATTTGGGCCTTTCAAAAGTTAAATGCCAGACTCTAATCTCGGGTGGTGTTCGAGGAACCCTCCCTTGGATGGCCCCAGAACTTCTGAATGGCAGTAGCAGTCTGGTCTCTGAAAAGGTGAGGGAATGTTTTAGTTGCTTAAAAGCAGTTTATCTTTGGATGATTATTGATCAGAGTTCTACTTTCAGGTCGATGTGTTTTCTTTTGGCATTGTGATGTGGGAACTACTGACGGGTGAAGAGCCATATGCAGATTTACACTACGGAGCCATCATAGGTAAGAGTTAATTCAGTATAGAACTTAATTTGTTTTACTAAAGAAGCTTGCCAGGAACTTTTGGGTGGACCTGGAAAAGTGAGTTTGAATGATTAAAAATAACTCAATAGGGCTTTTTCTTACATTACTAGCAGCACAAATGGGAAAATGAGGAGACAATATTTATGAAAATAAATAATCGTGACAGCCTTATTTGAAGTTGGTTAGGGTATGTGAATTCTGATTTTTCACCATAAGAGGACCTCTTTTTATGGCATAATAGTACCATACAGATTGATATTATCTCTAGGAGGTGAGAAGTTCTGCAAATCCCGTCAGGACACTTTTTCCTTTCTGTTATGCTGCTTACAAAAGCATTATGTGGTAATCCTTGTCATTGATTAGAGTTCTTTAGTTAAGTATTATGTTTTCTTTCTTTATGTACTTATTGGTTTTTTGCTTCTTGCTTCTGGTGTCTTCTGCAATTTCCCTGACTGCTTTGAATAATCCATCCCCCTCACTAGTAGCTGTTTGCCCGGCTTATACATTTCCATTCCCCTCTATTACGGAATTACTTAAGCAATTAGGATAATCGTTTATCGGAACTGGATGTTTATGATTTTTTCTGCTATAACTTTTTCTTATATTATTTGTTTTCTAATTGTATGCAAGTGTTGTATTTTTCTATTGTAAGAAGAATTAAACTGCCTGATCCTGTTAGTATACTTCTTTTTGGCTTTCATTGGCTCAATTTTTTTGAAATGTTATAATTTTTATTTAGTTTCATGTGGTTTGTCCAATTGCCTATGAATTTCTAAATTCAATTTGAGGAAAAAAGCAACAATGAGGAAGTAAAGAGCATAAGAAACTAGTAGATTTGCGTGGCAGAGAATGAATATAAGTTGTCTTAAGAAAAAGAAATCCCCTTTTCTCACACCGTGTTGAGTTTATCTAGTCAATACAGGTAATGCCATGTGGTTTGTCTTTGATTTGTGATGTTTAACCTTCGTTCTTGTTTTGGACGATCAAAGGTGGTATAGTGAGCAACACACTTCGGCCTCCTGTGCCTGAATCATGCGACCCTGAGTGGAGGTTTCTGATGGAGAATTGCTGGGCTTCTGAGCCTTCAGAGAGGCCTAGCTTCACCGAAATAGCTAGTAGGTTGCGTTCTATGGCTGCTTCACTCCCCCCAAAAGGACAAGGGCAGAATGCGTCTTCCCCTCAGGCCCAGCCACAGAAGTGAGACTCACACCTTGTTCATAGATAGTTTTCAGATTCAGATTGGTTTGTAATAGTGTTTTGGAATCAC
The DNA here is from genome assembly GCA_022405105.1 of Aristolochia contorta. Taxonomy (NCBI): domain Eukaryota; kingdom Viridiplantae; phylum Streptophyta; class Magnoliopsida; order Piperales; family Aristolochiaceae; genus Aristolochia; species Aristolochia contorta. Next base: position 4,358,135 of record CM039666.1, on the reverse strand, counting down.
ACATACTACAAAATATTTATTTGCGGTTTAGTGAGGTCTCCCAATGCATTCAATTACCCATTTTTGTAATTAACTTAATAATCCGGACTCCAGAGAATTAACTTATTAAGTTGTGGAGGCGGTAGGGAGTTTCCCAAGTGGTGAAGGGAAAAATAGAAAACCAAAGAATACAAGATTGGAACTTTCTTCAAAATGATGATGATGTTATTGAAGTTGCACGTATGTTAATCGTTTGGAAAAATCAGTTTTTACATGTGGGATTTGGTTTACGTGCGCCTAGCATTCTTGTTTACTCTGGCAGATTTGAGTTGAATTGAGTGCTAACTGATTATGATGCAACGAGGTTCAATCAACCAACTACGACACAGCTTGCTGCCATTACGAGAACTACGGCGTCGATATCTCTGAGATGATGGGAATATTAGGCGGCTTCTTGAGACACGAGTACTTAGAACATTTTGGTTCGAATTTCTCTAGAACATATGTTTACTCGATACATATATGAATATAACTCAAGTTTTTATGATTTATTGACCAACTCTAGGGCGAGTGATCATTGTGTAGTCTTTCCGAGGAAAGTGCGCGCTGTCGAAGCTCAAGGATGTTCCAACTACTAGTACTTGGCAGTCCGAAGACCAATAACATCTCCTTACTTTTTGAGAAGCCCAAAATTTTCTGTTGACTCATAGCATGAGCTTGGAAAACAACAAATCTAACTTAGTTTGAGGACGAACCAGAAACAAAAAGAAAAACAGAAAAAGTGGAACTGCTTTTGGCAAGCAAACAAACCAATACAAAAGAGGCAGCCCATGTGTGATCTCGGAGGACGATGAGACCGCCTCGTCGAAGCGGCTTTGAAAGATGATATATATCATCAGCTAAACGGTGGAGGTGAACATGTACAGTGACCCTTTTTGTCTCCGAACGGAACCCAAGATGGTCCCGTACTCTCGGCCCTAGATATATCCGACAAGAGAAGGAGGAGGGATTAAAGAAAACGGGAAAGTCCGCGTGCAGAGAGAGTCTAATTAAAACTCTTGAGCTTCGGAAAGCCACACAAAGAAAGAATAAAACGAAGGTGAAGACGACAAACAAGGACGTTCGCGTTTGTTCTCTGTATCTAAGTAAGTATGTTGGCCCTTGCTCCCCTCCGACATTCTCTCTCCTTCCCCATGCGGGCGGGGCGAACACATTCGTTTAATCAATTTCCATGCAAAACAAAGAAAAGAAAAAGCGAGTCTTATTCATCATCCCAAGGCATGCAAATCGGTTTCTCCTGCCACTTTCGTGTTTTCTTTTTAATATAGCTCCATCGTTTTCGTTTTCCCATTGCTACCATTTGTCTTTTCCTTTCTTCTCTTTCCGTCCATGCTTTTGATTTTGGTAATGACAAGGTTGTCTCTTACCCTCTTCCTCGTTCGCAGTACTGCTCGTAGTACACACTAGTCTCTCCTCGGAGAGATACATATGCTTCTCAGCAGTTACAAGAAAGGTGACGAAACAAGAACAATTTAATTTACAAAAAAAAAAAAAAAAAAAAAATCGGAACCTGTACTGCCTTATATAATATAATATTGCCACGTATAAAATTTATAATTTCTCGAGGAGAACATAATCCTCCTTTATAAAATTTCAAATGAGAGAACCGGAGTAACCAAATCTTAAATTTCCATTAATGGGTTATAGAAACTTTTTATAATCTGTAGTAAAAATCAAAATCAAAGACCTTCGGAAGCTGGAGAGACGATTAAAATGATTGAGACTTGTTGAAAGATCCCCGAGTCCAATCTAATTAAGGGAGGCGCAGAGAAATTAACGCCAAACGAGAAGGACGTACAGAGAAAGTATATATATACACAAACTCCACCGCGAAATAAATAGGGTTACACTTACATTACACTAGCTACGACTGCATGCACGCAGTGATGTTGCCGCTGCCGCTGTCGCTGCTGATGGGCTTCGCTCTCTTTCTTTATTTTTCATAATGTTTTGCAGAGATGAGATGACAGGGACGGGGATTTTTTTCCAGTAAACTTCACGAATGACAGGATCCTGAATCCGGATCCGGCAACCTAGATTCTACAAGCAACGAGTGAGTGAAGAAGGGGGATAATTCTGGGAAAACGAGTTCCTTCGCTTTCCCCCAAAACCAAAATCTGTAATCTGTAAACCTGAGAAGTCTGAGGACTCTACTCTCTGGAACAGTCTGAAACTAACCTGAAAATCTCTGGAGTCCCCCCGCAAAAAAGTGCTCCTTTTCTTTCTTTCCTTTCTCCGCTTCTTCTGTGGTCAAACAATCTTGTCTTAATCTTTTGACGAAACCCTGACGCCCGGCTCGGCTCGTGAGTCACTAACACAACTGACCCGAACCGGGCTCCTCCTATCGACCTACCCGCACGCGCCCCGAGAATCGTTTGTTGCGAATTTACTGCACTACGTCCCTCCCTCTACAGAGGACCCTACTTCTGATGAAGCTTCGGGTGGCTCATTCGTCTGTGAATGTACGATTATCTGAGGGGTGGTTTTGGAACTGTACGTATATACATATATATGTAGTTTCGTCTTGGCGTGTGTGGGTGGCTCATCGAAAGGACAAAAAGGAGCATGAAAATTGAGGGATGCGGTCGAATCGAAAATGACAGCGACATCTTTTAATTTTTGTTTTTTTATATTTGGGGTTTTTTTTATTTACTCGTTTCTTTTTCTCGTTTGACTATAAATAATCGGATTGCAGCTCCTCTTCCGTTAACTGGGCCATTTTTTACCAGCTTCTTCAGTCGTGCATGTCGGGATCCTCCGAAACCCCAGTCGTGCACTTCTTCATGGCGACGTCGGAGCCTCCTCCTTTCTTCATCAAGCAAGAGTACTTTCCCGAAACGTTCCGTCTTCTGCCGGACCAGCCCGACCCCGACCCGGCCCTGGAGGGAATCGCCGCCGTCGTGGGTCCCCGGGTTCTGTTCGGCAACTCCGAACAGAACCCGGGGGGAACCCGGTTCGGTTCCGTCTCGGCGTCGCCGGAATCAGGTAAGCCGGCGACGGAGTCGGAAACGTCGTCTGGCGGGGGAGGCTCGTCGTCGACGCAGCGGACGTTTCGGGGCGTACGGAAGCGGCCGTGGGGAAGGTGGTCGGCGGAGATCAGGGACCGGATAGGGCGGTGCCGGCACTGGCTGGGGACGTTCGACACCGCGGAGGAGGCGGCGCGGGCGTACGACGCGGCGGCGAGGCGGCTCCGGGGGTCCAAGGCGCGGACCAACTTCTCCATCCCGTCTTCCTTCTACATTCCCTTGCCGGTCGTGTCCTCTTCTTCTTCCTCCGCTGCCTCTAAAAGGGCGGCGGCGGGGCAGCGTGGGAAGAGCTCATCATGTACTACTGCGAGTGTCACCTGCCTCGAGCATCTCTTCTCCTCTTCTTCTCCGGAGAGGAGGAGGCAACAAGTGAAGCTGGAGTTGGACCTCAAACTCGGAGTGGAGCTACCCAAATCGTCTCCTCTTACCCTGCAGTAGAACTTGTGAATGAAAATATACACCCCCCCTCTTGTTTTCTCAGTTAGGGCAGCTTTCTCTTTTGGGTGGTTAATATATATAAAAAGTCTGCATTGCATGCATGCATGCACAAGTCCTGTATGTTTACCCATGGAAACACTGAAAACCCGACATTTTTTGGCCTCTTTGCCTTGTGCTTCTGAATTCTGATATGAGTCTAGATCAATTTTGTGTACTGAGCTTGCATACGATCATCTTCTTTTATGTATGTAGGGTAGTTCACTGTTAAACTTACAAAACAACTATATATTGTTTATCTTATTCTACTCTTCCCAAGCAATCTCTCCAAAAATTTCCAAAGGCAGTAGGATTTAGCGAATAGATTATATTTAATGAATCTCCGTCAGCACCCGGAAATAAATTAAAGTCGCCGGAAATTAAGATTTTATGCCTGCTTAAAAATTTCTTCATGGAGAACTCTTGATTCGTTGTATCGTTAGATTCACTAGTACATCGTTTAATATAATTTACGAACATGTGGCGTTGCAGCTGTATGTATTTACTTCCACGTACATTTTGAAGTTTGAAGCGATCGAACTCAACCAGTAGTACCCTCCCTACGCACTTGCACTGGAAAACTGGAAAGTCGAGAGGGAGAGAGAGAGAGAGAGAGAGAGAGAGGGTGGACCGTATCGGCGTGCGGGCGGAGATTGATGATTGAAGGAGGAAAAGCCCGGGAAAGAGGGGAGCAAGTGACGTCAGGTCGACATGACGGGGAGCCTTAAAAACCGTATTATTATTATTATTATTATCAGTAGTAGTAGTAGAGACTTACTCTCTGAACGCCATTTTTTCACCTGCAATCTTCTCAAATCCGAAACAAATGATTTCCACCCGTTCTATATCGCCCACCAGACTTCATTTAAGGCGAAAGAAATCAACGTGTCTGATCTCTTAGATTTTCCAGCCTAGCTCGGCTTTTCTGATCCCCTCGAGGCGCCTTCGGCTCCATTATTATGCCTTCACTTCTTAATTGATCTCCACCCGGCCGCCATTACTGAGCGATAAGAAATCCACTTTTGAAAGCTGAAGACAGCCGCGGAGTTTTCTCTGCGTCTCTGATCTCTGTACACAGTCTCATGACTCCGTCGAGTCGAATGCATTATTCTGAGTTTTCATTCGATAATAATTTCATCTCAGAGCATTTTCGTCCTCAAAAAGGCTCTCACAGGTAGCGGCATACCGTCTTAATTCATATATACGCAAATTAAGGCCTGAGAAGTTAATACAATTATCATTAATTCGTGTACTTGGATGTAGTTATAATAAAAAGTACCATGTTCTCACTTTCATATGGTAACCCCTGAGGGCTTGAACTTCGAATATATATATATATATATATATATATAGTTCGAGTATGACGGATTTTGCTTCTGAAGCTAGAATCTTCATTTTCTTGGGAACTTGTTCAAAGGAAATTGAATAATCATTTATATTGCTAGACTATAGGGGATGCATATGACTTTAAAGGTAAAGTACTTCAGATGTGTACTTGCACACAAGTACAATTATGAAGTGTACTTCCGTTGGTCTAGTAGTCGGTGCCCTAGATATACGAAAAAATGATGTTTTGAAATGACCGGAATAGCATATGTATTCATCTAGTTCCTTAATCAATCTTACCTCCAGTATAACCAAGCTCGATATTTAAGCTGAGCGCTAATGCGACCTATATTTACAAACGAAAATGAGAATCTAAGAATTTCTTGATCTCAACTGTCTTCTAATTCTTCTGTCTTCTTGATCTTCCTTTTCAATTATTTTTCAGCAATTTTTTGTATTACATGAAACTAAGGATACTTAATTTGATTTTCAGTATTCTGTGTTGAAGTAGTAGACCTTGAAGGGGACCATTGAAGTATATACGATCCCAAAACATATATATTGAGGGACAAAAGTTTTTGTTGAGTGGAAAAGAACTATACTAATGAGCCAAAATTTCAGAGTAAGCTCAATTCTGACTATTTAATGAGGGACAAAATCGAATATAACCTTAACAATTTTTACCATGCATAAAACTTTATTAAACCATGGAGACCAAAAGTAACGTACAATATCTAATGTAGTAAGGAAAAAAATTACAAAAGAATAAAAGTAGAAAATAGGAAATTGTCGATGCAATAAATAAAAAAAAAAAACCACTGAAGAATAACCTCTAGTATTAAACTATATAATTTCATAAATGTGACGTACTGAAGCCTTAGGAGTATTAATTAATATGCAACACGAATATATCTAGTAGTAAATAAACTCTTTTGATCAATTGATCCGACTACCGTTGGAACGATCTGGGTACACAAATATTACATATTGTACAATAATTAATATTATATCCAATCGATCGCCCTCATCATTTTATTAATCGATCGTACTAAAACAAAAGCTTTATTTCAAAATACTTTCTCGGTCGTCGTTGAAGTGCTGACACGTACCCCCATCTTCAGCTCTTCGTTTCCGACGCATTAAAGAAGGAAGAAAGGCAAACCAAAAAGATCAGCTCCTTAGATTAAAGCAAATGAGTTAAGTAGAATCTTCGTAGTCAATGGGAGTGAATATATATACAGCGTAGCGGTCGACGGTCCTGATCCGGAATTCCTGATCTTAAAGGGCAATAATAAAGTTATTCATTTCCATAAATGGCTAAAGACCGGATTGGCACTCAATCAAGTACACGATTTCGTCTTATCGTCGCTCGTGGTCTCGTCTTTGCACGGTATATGAAAGTTAGGTTCTATTTGTAGATGCTGTTAGGAGCATTAATTAAAACAAGCTGCAGCTACCAACGCTTGGGCCATGAAGTACTTACTCCCTGCTTTCTTGCTTTCACTTCTTTTTAATCAGCTCTGCATCTTTTCAGATTGATGAGACCGGTATGATTATTTTCCAGGAGTGTCAATGACGTAAAGAGAATAAAGCGGATCAGGTGATTAGCTATAGCTGCACGGAGAATCAAATTTCATATTTCATAAGTTTCTATCTCCCCTTCAAAATTCAAATAAACAATAATACATGAAAAATTAACGCAGAGAGAGAGAGAGAGAGAGAGAGAGAGAGAGAGAAAAGAAAAGAAAAGAAAAGGAAACCGACATGCAGTTTGGTAAGACATATATCCTTCTCTGGGTTTCCTTCCAGGAGTCCCAACTAGTGCCTGCATCTGCAAGTAATCCTTCTGCAAGTTCAGTCACGTGCAAGTCACACGATGGGGGGAGAGCTCCGGGAAATGGAGATGGGGCAGAGAGACGCGTGCAGAAGGAGAGATCTCTTTGGGAACGTACGAGGGATGACGACCAAGGGTTGAGTAATTAGAAGCAGAGTCCCCAGAAAGAAACCCAGATGGATCAGGCACATATGCAGCTGGAAGCCTGCAAGTACTGCAAGTGCTAGCTAGGGATTACCAGGCTGTTGATATGAAACTTAATCATCTTGCGCACGGGCCTAAGAGATACGATACGACGTCTGAGATATATAGTTTGAGTATACTCCAGGCCTTGATATATAAATTAAACTTTATATAGAGAATTGCAGATGGACTTAATTAAGCTTTTCTGCTTCGGGGAATTAATATCGGAACTGGAAAACCTCCGGCGCCCATCGTTTGGGTACTTGTTGATTTAAGAGTTGAGAAAGGGTGGCCGGTTGAGGATGGATGCTTAATTATATATAGATATACTTCCCTGTCAAAGGAATTGGAGCATCGTTTTAACTAATATACGTATAATTACAATCCCAAACTGTGCGGATGATTAATTAATTAATTAAACAGAGTTAAGTGACCTCAGTTAATCTTTATGGCAGCTTTACTAAGTATCCCACGGATAAGGGTTTAGCACACGTCATTACACGTGTTAATTTTCATTTGATAAGGATATCACATATATATTAGCCAATACGTGGTTAAAATTTTTAATCACTCGATGATCAATTTTTTAGAAAATATTCATTAAGTAGTTTTATTAAAAATTTAAGAACTTTTTCATACAAATATATTTTTTACTCTTTCTACTAAGATAGACACTAGTGATAAATATTTATAGGTTATATACTAATGGATGCCACAGAGGACTATTGGTTGGTTTGCTATGATTGCCAATGCTTGATTAGCTGGCTAATTAATTTTAATTTGATCCCTTTACTTATAATGAGGCGCCATATTTCAACTGTTTCACTTTGGCAAGTGATATAGCTGGCTAATTAATTTTAATTTGATCCCTTAACTTATAATGAGGCGCCATATTTCAACTGTTTCACTTTGGCAAGTGATAATTAATCTGGGAAGACCGATGCTGAAAGTTTTGATTATTAATGAAAGAGTAATGCTAGATGCACCTAGCGGACACACCTATCCGATGTACATGTTAATCTAATGCCTTAAAAATATTAAAAATATATATTTTTTATAAAATAATTTTTTCTAGAGGATAAACCCTAGGTATCAATGGTTTAGATTAATAAGTGTGTGGGATAGGTACGTGGGCTAAGTGCAACTAGTATTATTCTTAATAAAATTAATTTATAGTCATGGCAGTAACAAGGTAAATTGTAAAAAGGCAGTGGACTAGGGAAGAATTAAGATTATTAAACCTTCTTTGAATCTAAATGTTAGAAAAGGAACAAAACCAAAGAATAATAATCAAGGGGAAAGTTATGTTTTTCATGACAAAATCCATTAAAAAATTAAACTAATTGATTAAAATGAAATCTCTTTTCGAATATTCACACTTTATTATATGATTGGCGCAGCAAAAATTTTTAAAAACGAATCTTTCATTAAACCAGAATTGTCTTTGGTTCAACTGGCCTAGATTTAGAAATAAACAAGAGATTGAACCGAATATACTATGACTTTAAGTTGGTGGATTTAGAAATAAACAGGAAATAAATTTGATCATGATTTATTATGTTGGATTAATCAATGTTTTAAAAACTGAACCGGTGATCGAACCGGTTGAACATCCGATTTCGATTTAACCGGTTCAACCACCTGTTCAGGTTCAACCAGGTTGAACCGGGTATGTATTGTAAGTCATTAAAAAAATTCATAACATAACTCTTGTTACCTATAAGCTTATTACCTATATTTAAAAAATACTTTTAAACATTAAAAATCATTAAAAATTTTAACATTATAAAAATTAGTTGTTTAACTTTAAAATAAAATATAATTAAATTCTAGAAATAAAATTCCCTTCCAAAATACAAAATTATTCTAAAAAAAATTATTTTCTTCAGAATCCAGCTAAATCTTTTTCCACGTCTTTTCAGAATCCTTCTTTTCATCCATAATAGCAAAAAATATAAAAAATAATCAATTTGGTTTCTTGGTTAGAGTTTTATTTTAACTGGTTTGGGTAAACAGTAACTAGACCGGTTCAACCTGATTCGGCGGTTCACCGGTTTACCGGTCGAACCAGTAAAACCGGCTGGGTCATCCGGTTTTCAACCTCTAGCCGGTTTGAGAGCAAATCGAACCGCAAAAAACACCGGTTCCGGTTGAACCGGCCGGGTCGGTCCGGTTTTTAAAACATTGGAATTAATCTGCTGGTTTGTTTTGGTACGTTTGATAGCAGTTCTAAATTACACAATATTCATCTACATGTTTTCTTTTCTTAACCATAAAAGCTACTTATGTTGTTGTACATACTTTCATTTAAATGAAGTACACATTCATAGAACATGTTGTCGTCCAAATCATATGAATTAAGAACCACTACTAGAAAAGAGCTATCCGCCGATGGTTGAGACATTTTGCGTCGGCGGAGAGGTATTCCGTCGACGGTCTTTTTTACTCGTCGGCGGAAAAATGCTGAATCCAACCCAACCGTCGGCGGAACAACCAAAGACATATACGCGCAGCGTCGGCGGACTCAAAACTGAAGTGCCGACGCTTTGCAGTTCGAACCCGTCGGGGAACTCAGCGCACGCACCTTACAAGCGTCGGAGGATTGTAAAAAAACCCGTCGAGGAATACTCCTTTTCTTTCGCCGGCATGCGACGTGAGGTACAGCGTCGTCGACGATTTTCCCTTTTCTCCCTCCTCTCGCCCTTCTCCTTCCCCGCGCCCTTCTCCCTCCCCAGCCTTCCCCGTGCCGTTCTCCCTCCCGGCCTGCGTCGCGCCTTCTCTCCCTCCCGCCTGCGCCCGCGCCCTTCTCCCTCCCGGCCTGCGCCCGTGCCCTTCTCCCCCCCGGCCTGCACCCGCTCTAGATCTCCCTCCCCGGCCTGCGCCCGTGCCTAGATCTCCTCCCCGCCCACGCCCGCGCCTTCTCCCTCCCCGGCCTGCGCCCGCTCAGATCTCCCTTCGCCGGCCTGCGCCCGCGCCGTTCTCCCTCTGCCGGCCTGCGCCCGCGCAGTTCTCCCTCCACCGGCGCGTGCGCCCGCACCCTTCTCCCTATCTCTTGTCTGGTAATTTGATTTGGTCCTTTTGAATTCTTTATCAATGAACAATTAAATTTGGCCAAAAGTGCTACTACTGTATCAATTTCTCTATTACTCGAATGACCCTTGTCGGTATAGCCTAGTTGAAGCTCAAATTAATCATTTTGAGTGGTCCAGCTCAATAGCAATCTCACGTATTATTTGCATATCCTATATTTCTTCTTCTACTTCTTTCTTCTTCTTTTTTTTTTGTCCCTCCTTTTGTGTTGGTTGTCACCTCAAACTTGTCTTTTGCCGTTGGCTTTAATAAAAGTACCCATTCCACTATGAAAAGAAGGAATTATAATTATCAATGGGACTGGTTGCCGTTGGGTCATCTCTCTCTCTCTCTCATCTCCTCTCTTTCTCTTCTCTTCTCTCTCCTCTCTCTTGTCTTTCTCTTCTCTTCTCTCTCCTCTCTCTTGTCTTTCTCTTCTCTTCTCTCTCCTCTCTCTTGTATTTCTCTTCACTCAGAGGAAGATTTTCAGCACGTATTGCTTGTTTTCTATCACTATATAAGCTATTCAACTCCCAAAGAATATCATTGGAGATGCCTTCTTTTGCGCATGGACAAATCTCCCCATCCTGATGGCTATAATGCAGAAGTTTTTGTGCTTCAATGGACTTATGGCTGTGGATATAAAATGGCGAAGAGTTCTATTAGGGACTTATGGCTGTGGTTGTTTTGTTCATTGTAGTTAATTCACTGTCCTAAAATTTGTCTTTATTGTATTTGTTCTGCTCTCTCCTCTCTCTCTTTTCTCTCCTCTCTCTCTCTTTCTCTGCTCTCTTCTCTCTTCTCTCCTCTCTTCTCTCTTCTCTCCGCTCTCTCTTCTCTTTCTCTTCACTCTCTTCTCAATTATTTTTTTTTATTTTTTTCAACCTGCCGGCGGAATTCCGCCGACGCACCACTGTCGGCGGAATCTATTCTTGACGCCGACGCGTCGGCGGAATCTATTCCGCCGACGCACCACCCGCGGCGGAATCTATTCCGCCGACGCACCGATGTCCGTTGTTGGATGATTTCCTCCGCCGACGGTTCCCAGAGTCGGTAGACAAAATTCAGTCGCGCGACGGGTTGTTGCGTCGGCTGACGCCTCCGCCGACGGAGGTTCCGACGACGTGACGTTACCCGTCGTCGGATGTCCGCCGACGGGCTGTTTTGTTCTGCCGGTGCGTTTTGGCCCGTCGGCGGATGGGACATTATTGGCAGTGAACATATATTTCCACAAGAAATCATGAATATTTATGAAAAAAAGCTATGCCAGACATGCTACCACTATTAGAAAGACCCGTAATATACTAGTACACGGAGTTTAAACCTACAAATCTTCAACTTCTCTTCTTATGAGCTTCCCCATGCATGCATTCATGCTGGTCTGTTTTCTTAATGGATTTCAGAAAATAGAAGAAAGCGAACTATTGTGACTTTATTATTACAACAATTAGCTGTTTCAGAACACCAGAGAGAAAATCTGAAACGATTCACAATCATATATCTGTGAATATTGTAGTCACAGACGAGGGCTGTCAGCAGGAATAGGAACAGGTACAGCCAGGTCCGTGATTTGGGTCACAGGTACTAACAGCCTCCTTGCCATGCGCCTTTTTACAGAAATATTCGCAACGAGCTGGGTCACACCCAGAACGATTGAACCACTTCTCGCTGCACGTATTTGCATCTTCACGTGCGCAATATTATTCACAGTATCAGCAGAAAGAAAGGATCCGTTAATATTTAACTAAACTAGGAGAGCTCTTATATATATAATAACATGCATGGGAATTCATGGCATGCATTAAGCCTATAATCAAAACATCTAGGATACTACATAAAATTAATTCAAGGGAAGATTAATACCTGCAGTCGCAGAGAAGCTGACTAACATAACAATGAGGAGTAGAGGGAGGAATGAGGTTTTCTTCATCTTCGATGACTAATATCCTTCATTGGTTGCGGGGCCGGTTGTGGTGTTGGGGGAAGATAGAATTTATAACGAGTGCTGGGATGGGGCCGTGAGAGAATATATAGGAAGTTGTTTCCCCACTGCAACAGCTTCAGCACGCTGCTGCAATGATTCGCTTCAATCTCTGACATTCATTCAATGTTTTTACCAACGTATATGAGTCGTTTTTTAGGTAGTTACCATGGTGAAACAAACGAAAAAATGCATCACTTAAGACTTAAGAGTGGATGATATTAATGACTTAAAATTGTAAACGAAGTTATTATTATTATTATTTTTAAAAATTAAAGTATAACGTATAATTTTTTCGTTTATGCTATGACCAATGTTTTGAAAACCGAACCGACCCGGACGGTTCGACCGGGTTCAACCGGAACCGGAGCTTTTTGCGGTTCGGTTTGCTTGAAAACCCGTAAGAGACTCAAAACCGGATGACCCGGCCGGTTTTTTTGGTTCGACCGCTGAACCGTTGAACCGACGAAACCGGTTAAACCATTTAAATTAAATCCTGCAAAGTTTAGGGTTTAATGAAATACGGCTCTCTCCTCTCTCGACGGCGATAGCTCTCTCCTCTCTCGACGGCGACGGCTCTCTCCTCTCTCGACGGCGACGACTCTCTCCTCTCTCGACGGCGACGGCTCTCTCCTCTCTCGACGGCGATGGCTCTCTCCTCTCTTGACGGCGACGGCTCTCTCCTCTCTCGACGGCGACGGCTCTCTCCTCTCTCGCCGGCCCTCTCCTCTCTCGACGGCGACGGCCCTCTCCTCTCTCGACGGCGACGGCTCTCTCCTCTCTCGACGGCGACGGCTCTCTCCTCTCTCGCCGGCCCTTTCCTCTCTCGACGGCGATGGCTCTCTCCTCTCTCGCCGGCCCTCTCCTCTCTCGCCGACTCTCTCCTCTCTCGAGATAGACTCCTTACTTAAACAAATTTTTAATGACATACAACTCCCGGATCAACCACCGGTTCAACCCGATTGAACCGGTTCAACCTGAATCGGCTACTCCACCGGTTCGATTACCGGTTCGGTTTTCAAAACATTGGCTATGACAAACGTTGTGCTATGACATGTTGTTAATTTTTTATTCTTATAACCATGACATGTTGGCTCTTGAAAAAAAAGACACTCCTAATACATACTTAGAAGTGGACCAAGATTTACATGGTCTCATGTGTTACTAAAATAACACTTTATCTAGATCGATTATTGGTCACTTGCGCATATATACGAGTTCGTGCAACCCCTTCGTCTTCTACTGCACAAAAGAAGAGTATAACTAGTCCTATAACTACCATGTCTATAATCCACTTGTTGGAAATATGGTTTCAAAGATTAATTTATAAATATTACCATGACTTATGGGTGTGGGGCCCACTTCTAGATACTTTGTCATTGAACGTTCAGTACAGGGAATAATGGCCAGCACATCCCCCTTGTAGAGGTAGATATAATGGGGTACATTGAATGGTTGCGTCTCTCCCACGGGTTGCGTCTCTCCCAAGGGTTGTGTCTCTCCCAAGGGGTGCGTCTCTCCCAAGGGTTGCGTCTCTCCCAAGAGTTGTATCTCTCTGAAGTACCCATTGGAATCTATAAAATCCTCTATGGTCTTACAAATGAGGCTAAGGCTTAATGCACACCCAGTCTGGCTGAAGGGAAGCAAGCTTACCACTTGTAAAAACATATACGAAAAGGTTCGGTTGTGCACTACTTTAATCCAATTGCAATTTCAAGATGAAAGGTACGCTCCCATTATCTTTCTTATTTCAATTCGATTATATTTGTATAATGTTTGTGCAGTAAGGATCTTATAGAAAATATTATGTCTATTTTCATGATGTACTTTAGTGTTTGTTAGACTTAAAGTCTAACACCACTCACACTGCATCACACTGATATCCCCCCTAACAAAATCCTTCAAAAGGTTCCATGGAGCCCCTTTTCCATTATCTTTGGGTTATGCGCCCTGTTCCGAAGATGGCAGTCACTTCACATTCGTGGTCGCCACCTGAGCAACGCATATACTCTTCTCTATTAGAGAAATCAAATTCTTCGATCTTTTCTAGAAATTGAATTCTTCTCAATCTTCCACTCTAAAACCAGAGTATGGGAAACACAGGAACCCAAGCTCTTAATCTTCGACTCTGAAACCGGAGAATTGAAGACGAAGCAACCCAAGGTTTTCTGTCTATCCAAGCACGCATTGGATTCAATATTGTTTGGAGTACGTAGTGACACTCGTTTAACTGCTTTATATTTCAGAGAAGAGATTTACCCCAATCACATCCGTGCGCGGCCTATTTTTATTCAATGAGAGGACTTTTTTTGGGGCATCAGCCATTCACCCGCAACATCAACTCACGTCGCACCGGCGGACCTTCCAGAAAGAGAAAGGTTATAGAATAAAAAGATGGAAATTTCTGTAAACATTAAGTTTTTCTAAGTTATTACCCATGTATATTTCTAGATCTCAACGATATTTTTTTCGGCAAATTTTTTGCATCACATGAAAATAAGGATATATACTTTGATTTTCTTTTTCTGTGTTGATCAAGTAGTAGATATTGTAGAGGACCATTGAAATATTATCTCAAAACATTTTGAAGAAACATTATATATATTAGGAAAATTTTGTTATGTGAAAAAGAACTACTAATGAGCTAAGAGCTCAGAATAAGCTTCTGACAAATCATTTAAGGCCAAAGTCCATTCAAATCATAAAATTTGGGTACTCAAGACTCTTTGTTTTTTTTCCCTCTTATGCTATCAATCCATTCAATTATATGTCAAAAGAGGGGTGCGAGTAATACGTCTGGCAATTATACATACAAACATTCACCAAGAATAGTTAAAGGTGGGCTAAGATTTACCCAGCGATGGACACTTTTTTTTCCCACTCGTTAAACTCGGTTTAAAGGGGTTAAATCAAAATTTGTGACATCTCCAATAATTTGATGGCCGGTTTGATTCTTAAACCACTACTGCCATATTACTTAATTTCTCAAAAAGTATTTACTAAATTAATAAACATAAGACACACTTCTTGAAATTTCTCAATAGTTAAGCCTTACATATGCCCAAATTGAGATTACACGTAAGTATACATTTAAATTGAGAAAAAAATTTAGAAGATTAACCAACAAAGAAACACTATCAAGTATCAACGCATGAAATCTACCCAAAAAGCGCCAGTCAAGCACACGAAAACTTTGAAAAGAACTAAAACAGAGAGAGGAGAAGAGAAGGAAAACTTTTGGCGATCCTAAGAAGACAATTGCGTGAAGAAAAGCAAAGTTAAAAAACAAGAAATTTAGCCACAAGAGTGAACTCTGAATATATAGATTGGCCAAACAGACTCCATGCACGCGGGACGCGAAGTTATCGTATCTTCGTCTTCTTCACTTGTGGATGTTTCTTTATTTAATTGGAAGCAGCCACTTGCAGTCTTCTTCGTTCTTCGTTGATTTGGGGATCAAATTAATGATCAAGATTTTCTCATATCCGGGTGCTGCGTGCTTGCGGTCGAGGATTGTAGCAGAGAAAACATAAACTGTGCGGCGATCGATACAGAAAGAAAGAAGAAAAAAAAAAAAAAAAAATAATTTGAAGGGAAAAAAAGAAAGGGCGCCGATAATTGAATAACTATGATTATTATAGCGGAAAAAGAAAGAAGATATCATCGATCGAAACTCTGAATAATAACATCAAGCGTAACACGATGGAATCTTGAATGGGAATTCATGTAGAAGAAAAGCTCCCTGTATCTTTTACCCACAAGAAGGCCTCTCATTAATTACCTCAAGATTTGTCTTGATGGGTATTTCAAGCTTTTCATGTCCTGTCTCTCTCGAAAATCCCTGCCATATCATCTTCTTCATCTACTTCACATTCATCGTCATCCCGTCCACTTCCATTAGGTTGTCGTTTAATGCTTCGCATTCCGAAGGGGACGAGGATGACAACGAATGCGAAGAAGAGAGAAGCATATCCGCCAGCCGAATTGAAGCCTCCTCGATCAAACTTGTCTACTGTACTCTTTTTATAGGAATCCCATTCTTAATCTCAGTCCCTGGTTTATTATTTTTATAAGCTAAAACTGATTGAGGGAGCGGAGGCTCGGGGCAAAGACTCCACGTGCAGATACAATATCATAAATTGAATATTGACCTTATTTTTCCCATGTACAATATTATAAAAGATACACAGAAATATTCCTATGCATTTATTTCTCTAACAAAGCCTTGTAATTCTAAATGAATGTTCAACCGACCAACATCCCAATCAAGACCAATAAAATACGAAAAATGATATCAGTAGTTTTTAATTTTACTTCAAAGTTTTACATAACAGAAAATTTAGGGTTTAAGGTTTACCCAGAGAATAAGTAGATAATATTTTATTAGAAAAATAAAATCAGCAAAATTTTATCTCCTAGTTTATCATCGACTGCAACTTGGACGCCAGGTCAAGATCTAAAGTCTTAGAAGTAAAAATCTGCAATACTAATATCACTGCTCTTAAAACATATATAAAGTCTTCAACATTACCCAATATTTATGTCAGAATTTATTGCAGAAGTATATTCATAATTACGAAACATGTTAGGACCACTCTTTCCGGGTAGGGCTTTAGGGATATGGTGCTGGTCCAGGACTCCCCATAAGATGGGATGGGGAAATCATACACATGTGCAGTCAGGTGTGGGCCGGGACCCACAAAATCTCTCAATAAATGGGGAGATAAATGGTGATATATACAATAAAATTGGGTAGTAACACATTTGGAGTGTAGAGCTCTTAAATAAAATTTAATTATTTTGGAACCTTACCTTTTTTTTTTTTTCCAGTCGTTACTTTATTCACCACAAAGTTTAAATAAATTAGCTAGTACCTGAATGGTAGGTCCCAGGCCTGTGAAGTGTCTTGATCTTCGACTATGAAACCGGAGAATCAAAGACGGAGCAACCCGAGTCCTTAATCTACCGTATGTGACCCGGTAGTCCCTATTTGGTGGACATATGTATTCTTCTCCCAATTAGTCTTACCAGCTCCCATATGACCTGCTTGATATTTAGTTGCTATTGCAACCTTTTACTAACAAATGTGAGAATATAAGAATTTCTAGATCTCAACGATCTTTTGCTTCTTCTTCTTCTTTCAATAATTTCTGTTTTGGGTTTTTTTTTGTATTAATAAGGATACTGATCATTTTCTGTTTCTGTGTTGAAGTATAGTAAACGTCCTTGTAGTGGACCATTGAAGTATTATCTAAAACCGTATTGAAGAAACATTATATTTATTAAGAAAAATATTTGTGTTTACTGTTTAGTGAAAAGGAACTATTAATGAGCTAAAAGCTCAGAATAATCTTTTGTCAAATCTTTTAGGGATAACAATTTTTACCATGCATATAACTTCTCAAATTACTAGGTTCCCCTCGGTCTCCTTATCTATTTTTCTAAGTATATATTTAGGGTTTAGGGTCCCCGTTGAGCGCATTGTTTTAAGTTTTTAATTAACTAATTTACATACAATTGCATCCGGAACGGAGCAGATGGCTTAACAGTGTTAAATGATCACCTGCCTGTAAATCTTTATGGCAGTTTTAATTAGTATCCCATTTATAAGGCTTTATTATACGTTATAATACATGTATTTATTTTCATTTGATATGGATATAACATATATATTAGCCCGAATGGATAAAAATTCTAATCACCAGATGATAAATTTATTAGAAGATATCCATTAAATTCTAAATAGTATGAATCTTGTAAGAAAATTTTCATACAAACATATATAATGTGCAGTTTTATCACTGCTTCCTATTAAGGTTGATATTAGTTAAGAATTTCATGTATATATAAGTTCAAAGGGACTTAAGGAGAGGCTAATAAGATTTATCCGTCCCAAATATGTATCATGATCAAGACATCAAACCTGACCAGCCCCTTTGTAAATTGTAATCAAATACATCAAACCGCCCCACCAAAATGTACACAAATTAGGAATAAAACTTAAATAAAAAATAAGAACATGTGACAGTGAAACTACCCAGAATGATATTATGTAAACAAACTCATTATATATATAGATAGATAGAGAGGCGATAACATTCTTACAAGACAACGAAATCAAACCAAATTATGTATAATATTAATCCTCTATTAATGTGAAGAAGCTGAAACCCCATCGATGGACGTAAAATAATACCCCTCTTGCTTCTAAGTGATGGTAGATGTCGCATCTGCCCGTGGAGAGTCTGGGCAGGGAAAAGCACAGTGACAGATGGGAGAATACTTGGCGCAGCCTCCCTGTGCCTCAGGTCCGTGAGCTTTCTTACAGAAGGATATGCACCGCGCTACCTCGCACCCAGCACGATTAGACCATGCCTCGTAGCAAAGCTTTGCCTCTGTTAAGACCCATATTCCACAAACATTTACATATGTCCATTAATAGATTGTTTCCTACACATGATTTCATCGCTTGACTATTTTGCAGAGCCAGGAAAGTAACTTACCCACTGCAGAGAAGAAGAGCAGAAAAATGGCCACGAAAATGGTGAAACCGGAAATCTTCATCTTAGAAGATACCAATTTTCTGGACATGTAAATAGATATCCCATGAATTGTGATGATTTATAGGATACCAATGGACGCCACAGAGGCGACTATTGGTTGGTTTGCCAGGGCTGCCAGTGTTTGATTAGCTGGCTAATTGATTTTAATTTGATTTCTTTACTTATAATGAGGTCAACCTTTTCACATTGGCAAGTGGAATGTAATCTTATTCTGTTAAGACGATGGAAGAAAACTAAACCTTTTTTGTTAAGAATCTAAATGTTAAAAAATGAACAAATGCAAAGAATAATAATCAAGCGATCAAAGTTATGTTTTTCTAAAACAAATCCTCTAAAATAATTTATGAAATTCTAGTTCTAAATATTCTAACTTCGTATGATTGCAGCATTTTTTTTGGTTAAAACCAATGGTTCATCAAACCAGAGGTGTCTTGGGTCAACTTGGTTGACAGAGTTAACCAGATATTTAATGATATGGCTTCAGGTTGGTCGATTTAGGAATAAGCAAGGAAAAATATTACAATCTTTGATTTTTTGTGTTGAATCAGCTGGTTTGTTTTGGTACGTTTGATAACAGTACTGAATTACATAATGTTCATCTACTTATATTTCTATTTCTTAAATTTTCAAACTATATAATTATGTTTATTTTTCTTTCTTCTGATGGAGAACAACTTCATAGAACATGTTGTTAAAACCAAATCAGGACGTAAACCAGAACCAGGTTTGCAACTTTTTGTTTAGCCGACATATTCTCTCAATAAATAGGGAGAACCATAGTGAAATACAATAAAATTTGGGGAGTCGGACATTTTGATTTCTACAACTTTTTAAACTCGGTCCGATGGGGTTAAATGATAAATCAAAATTTTCAACATCTTCAATTGTTATATCACTTAACTTTTTAAAAAATTTTACTAAATTAATAAAAACTAATATACACCTTGAAATTTCTCAATTGTTTAAGCTACACATATCGTTTAAAGATTAAAATGCCTGAATTGAGACGACAACTATAGATATACTTAAATTTAGAAAAGATTTAGAAGATTAATTAACAAAGAAATACTATCAACGCATAAAACCTACAAATAACATCCGTCAAGAACACTCGAGCACACAAAAACTTTGAAGAGGTCTGAAACAGAGAAGAGCATAGACGGAAATTGTGAGAAGAAAAGCAAAGTGATAAACAAAAGAATTAGCCACAAGAGTTTGGCCAAACAGACTTCATGTGTGCGGGGCACGGTGCGTACAATCGAGGCTTGTAGTATAAAAATGAATAATGATTTGGGCACAGCCGCAGCGGCTCTTGGATTTAAATAATATATTTTTAGATTCCGTGAAATATATTGTTTTAATAAAATATTATTTACTTACTCTATGGGTAAACCCTAGATTTTCTCTTACCTAGACCGCACTATGCAGCCACGTCACAATATAAAACCTCAAAGTAAAATCTACCGATATTATTTTTTTACTAAGGATCATGTTAGTAATTGGACAACCAAGGAGATCATGAGTTGCAATTGGTAATTGAATTTTTGCTTCTCTAACATTATTAACATAATACAATTATGATATATACCAAATGATCATCACCTTCATGTATATTTTGCTGAACCAACAATCGTCTGAATGATTTTTTTTTTTGGGTGTCAAAATTTTCACCATGTACGAATTATAGATATAAACTGAGAAGTTCTTGTGCACAAGTCTCATTGAATGGTATTTATTTAGTTTATCCTGAAATTATATGAGAGCACCCTGACAACATAGACAAGAAATTAATCAAGCACCCAATCATAAAAGATATAAGATTGCTCGACCAACTCAAAAATATAACTACTATGTATCAGACTTATAACCAAAAATGTGAACAGAGATCCGTAACCCAGCATTGAAGATTGAAAGATAGGGAGATCATACAAGGAAAAAGAAAATGTTTGCTATCAATTAGTAGGAGGAACAGTAATTGAGAATAATCAATGCAGATAAACTGGATCCTGGTTTGATATATTGTAACTTTGTATGATTGGAATAATTTTCTTTTTTAAAACGAAATTGTTCATCAAACCTGCAAAGGTGTCTTTCATCAGAAAGAAAGAAAGAAAGAAAGGGTCTACTAATCTCTTACGAGAGCTCTTACAGAGTAACATATAGGGAATGCATGGTATATATATATATATGCGTTAAGCCTTGAATCAAAATAGCTAGGAAGGATTTATGAAATGAATGCGTGGGAAGATTAATATACACTTGCTTTTGTAGCAGAGAAGACATATATAACAATGAGGAGTAGAGAGGAATGAGGTACGTCTTGGCAATCTTGGATGATTATCCTTAATTAATTGGTTGCGAGCCTTGCTGCATTGTTTGATAATATTTTATTAAAAAATTAAAATCTTACAGATTTTATCTTTGAGATTATCTCTTATTAAATTGGAAGTAAAAACTGGCAATACTTATATCACGGCTCTAAAATTTAACTATTTTAAATTAATGGTAGGTCTTTATCCTGTTCTCATGCATCCGCAGTCGGGCAGTTTCCGCTTAATGAAGCAAATTCCTCTCCATTTTGTTCCGAATTTCACTCCAACTATAAATATGACTCGCAGATGGAGGATCGCCAATATTGATCACAGGCGCGCGTAAGTAGTCATGGAGGAGATGCTACTGCTCCAAATCTTTTCCGGGCAGACGAAGAAATTGCTGCTGAGGTGCGGAGCTGTTTGCAAACGATGGCAATCTTTGATCGAAGAATCTGCTGGATCCATCGACCAGTACGATTCCGTCATTTTCCATAAAGAATTAAAGCCAGGAAAGGCGACGTTCTCTCTATTCGACAATGAAGGACGTCTCTTTTACGAGCACACTATCGATTCAGAGTCGATTATCGGCCCCTTGAACAGGTATGCGAGTTCTCGCAACCCCGTGGTTTTCTATTGCACGAAAGAGGAACCTAATTACCTGTACTACTATAGCACGGAAGATGAGCATATACCCGAGCCCTATAGCTACCATGTCTATAATCCGCTCAGACGGCAGGACATCATTATTCCTCCTATTACCACAAACTTGAAATCGTGTCATATAAATAATTTATTTCCAGAGTATTTGGGTTATGCGCCCTGTAATTCCGAAGACGGCAGACACTTCAAATTCGTCGTGGCCACTAAGCAAACCCAAGTTTACTCATCTCCACCCAATTATATCGTATTCTGTATCTTTGACTCTAAAACCGAAAAATGGAAGACGGAGCAACCTAAGTGGTCAATCTTCGACTCTGAAGCCGAAAAATGGAAGACACAGCAACTGGAGTGTCCCGGCCTTCGAACCGAAGCCCAATTTTTCCCGGTTGTCCCGATTCCGGGGACAAATGTCTTACTTGTCTTTTTCTCGATGGGGATCTATATTGGCTTCGGTCTTCTTGCATCTTTGCCTTGAGATTGAAGACTTGGACCGCTCGACGCATCGAATTGCCCCTTACAATGCGATCGACCTGCGGCATGGATGCTTCTGGGAATCAGACCGCCGCCGCCTCATGTACTGTGAAATTCGTCAAAACCATCTCGGATACGGATTCTATCTCTGGGTTCTTGACGAACCGCTGGTTAATAATGGTGGAAATAAGTGGCGCGAAATCTTCAGTCTCCGCCAGGACACATGGAATTCACTACTCATTCAATCCGGTCGTGAACTACACGGGTACGACACGATACGGGTATCTGCTTTTGATGAAGATCACGGAATCATCCATCTTCACACACCACAAGGTCTGCTCTTTTACGACATTTCGGAGAAGAGATTTACTCCCATAACATTTACGGCCTCGTCTTATTTTAGGCGCTTCTTGGGACATCAGCCGTTCACCTGCAACAAGTTCAACTCACCCGACCCTAGAAATCAGTTCTTTGTTTGGATTTTATTCAGAAGGAGCTCATGATAAGGACCAAGTTCAGAGTATCATTGTAGAGCTTTCTTTCTTGTTGCCATCTTGATACCAGTAGTTGATACATTCAATTGATGAATCGTGCTTTTACAATTTCCTTAGACCCTAGAAAGTCCCTTTTTCTGAAACTACTGATTATATACAACGAGGATGACATATCTTTTCCTTTCATCTTGTCTCCTTTCTCATTTATTTCATATTTGCAACCATACCTCTTTCATGCAATCCTCGTCAACGAATTTTCAATTCCATGGTGGATGATCAAATAAAAAACTAGATTTCTATCATTAATATCAATTATGTTGCCTTGGTATACGTAGCGCTGAATGAGAGAGGAAACAGGGGCCAGTGACGCTCTGACTAGTGTAACACCAATAGAACTATGGAGTGTGAGTAGGCGAATTAGAAGAGAGGCGAATGCGCCACCCAAATTAAAGCCCTCCTCGGTAAAGTTTGTCTCCCATAAACTGTTTACATAGAATTAATCCTATTCTCTACCCCTGTTTTATTACTTTTATAGACTAAATTTTTTAAAAAGCACTGAATTTTTTATGAAACCTACCTTTCCTATCGTAGCAGTGCATTTAGATTTGTCTTTATCTTAATTGACGTGTTCCGTCTTCCTAGCGCTATAAATATAACTGTGAGATAAAGGATCATCATTAACGATCACAAACGCTTCCGAAGAAATCACGACTACGGTGCGAAGCTGTTTGCAAAATATGGCATTATCTGGGAAAAGAATCTGCGTCGACGTCTTCCACCTCCTCGGCCAGATCGATCGACCAGTACGTTTCCCTCATTATCCCTAAAGAATCGGAGCCAAGCAGGAGACATTGTCTCCAATAGACAAAATTATATTTCTTCCTAGTCGATGGAAGACGTTGTGTAGAAAATAGGGAGGATGGGAGCCTAAAAGGGCGACGATCTCTCGATTCAACCAATGTCTCGTACATGAGCACTCTACCGCTTCAGAGTTTAGGGTTTAAGGTTCAGAGTCGATTATCGGACCCTTTCACAGGTATGAAAATTTGCGCCACCCCTTCGTCTTCTATTGTACGAAAGAGAGGTATAAACAGTATAGCTACCGTGTCTATAATCCGCTCGTACAACATCACACCGTTATTCCCCGTATAACAACAACCTTCAAATCGCCCACGATATATATCATTTTCCATACTGTTTGGGTTATCAAAAACGTTAGTACTCACTTCAAATTCGTCGCCACCGACCAATTCGGAGCTCACTCCTCCCAAAATCGAATTCTCAATGCCGTCTAACCGGAGCCTGTAAGTGGGCTTGTCTCGATGACGGGGACAAGTTCCCCTCTTGCCTGGATGGGGATCTATTTTGGCCTCAGGAGTCTTTCGTTTTCACCTTCAGATTGAAGATGGCTCGACACATCAATTTGCCTCGTGGGAATCAGACCACCGCCTCAAGTACTGCGAATATGGAATTCGTGGCGGATACGAATTCTGTATCTGGGTTCTTGACGAACCGCTTGCACTAAGTAAAATTGGTAGAAATAAGTGGGACAAGGTCTTCACTCTCCAAGGACGCATTTGATTCAATATTCATTCAAGCCGGGTTTTAAACTATGAGTAATGGTAGACGCACCTAGCGGACACACTATCCGATGTACATATTAATCTAAGTTCTTAAAATATAAAAATTTTTTATTATAAAATTCTATTTTCTAGAGGATAAACCCTAGGCATCAATGGTTTAAATTAACAATTGTGTGGGATAGATACGTAGGCTAAGTGCAACTAGCATTATTCTTAAACCATATATGTCTGTATCACCTTAGGCTATCTGCTTTTGATGAAGATGAGTGGACCATCCATCTCAAGACACCACATGGTCTGGTCTCTTACGATATTTCAGAGAAGAAAGCTACCCCCTTCTCCCCTTCTTATTCAGAAATAGGCTGCTTCTTGGGGCATCAGCTATTCATTTGCAACAAGTTCAACTCACCTGGAATTTGGAAAAATTTAAGTTCAACTATCAATATGTTGCCATTTGAATATTGGATAATATATATATATATATATATATATATATATATATATATATTAAGCTTTTCTAAGCTATTAATGCCTATGCAATATGTTGCCATTACTGGCTTATATATGTTTCTTACAAGATAAATATATATATATATATATATATATATTGGAAAATATTTTTGTTTGTCTTGAGAATTTCCACTTAACAAGATTTGCATTGTACACTTTCATTATCCTGTAATTAACCATAAAAATATGTTAACTACTTATTAGTAAATGCAAACATGCATTGACGAACTGCAAAGTTGGATCAAAATTTTCTTTATGATTTGAGGAGAACCCAATCTACTACCTCTATCTTTTTGGTTTAATAAGCTATTAAAATAGACCATATATATATTGTATGTTGCTTGTATAATCATCTTGTGTAATTGGATGACCAGGAAGAGTTGCAATTGGTCATTGAAATTTTCTTTTCTCTAACACTATGACATAAAATAATAATTATAATAATTTGCCTCTAAATGGACCAAATCGTCACCTTCAATTCTTATTTTGCTAAGCCAACAATTATCCTGCTTTGTTTTTTTGTGTTAGAATCTTTTCCATGGATATATTACAGATTTTTTATACAATCCTCATCAAGGAATTTTCAATTCCATGAAAGATGACCAGATAAATAACTCGATTTCAATCATTAATATCAAGTTCGCTATTAATATTGCAAGAGGAAACAGGGGCCAGTAAGTCTCGGACTAGTTTATCACCAATAGCACTATGGAGTACTGTCAGTAGCGCTAATAAAACGAGGAATATGACAATGGAGGTGAATTAGAAGAGAGAAGCCAATGCGCCACCCAAATCAAAGACGTTTTCAACCGAAAATCCTGTACCGACCAGTCTCGCATTTCTTGGCAATCGGAGGATCATTCAGTGTCCGATTGGGCTGATATTTTGTGAGCTTGTTCGTAATACATCATTCTACATTTGGAACGGTGGAGATTAAATTCGGACGGTTGGATTGTTCGTATTAATTCGGACAGAACAGAAATTTGGTGATATCTTCTATTACCCTTTATCTCTTTGTAATTTAATATTGCATGAGATAATTTTTGGGTTATGAATTGTAATGGTGAATTATCCTCTGTAAAACATTGATCTTATAGTGGATTTCATTTTGGACGAGATAGGTCCATGGTTTTTAACTCCCTCACATTGAAGGAGTTTTTCGCGTTACCAAATTGTTGTGTGATTCTGTGACTGATTTGTACTTAAGCATTTTTAATTGTATTACTTTGCTCAAGAAATTGGGATTAGGAAGGATTTTATAGGTTGATTATTATCCGCTGCGCCTATCCTTGCCTGTTTTCCCAACAATCAAAGCCCTCCTCTATAATATTTGACTATCATATACTGTTTACATAGAATTAATCCCATTCTGATTATCCCTTGTTTTATTACTTTTATAAACAGAAACTGATAGATCAACGAGTGCATGCAGGCTAGCTGGGGAAGAAGACCCCGCGTGCAGATACAATATTATAAAGAAATTATATTGTACGTAATTTTTCCCCATGTACAATATAGTAAAAGATATTCAACCTATCAACATAATTACAATGAAGAGATTAATTAACATATAATAGATAAAGGTCTTCCATTAATGCACCAACATAAGCCCATATTTATTTTTCAATTTATTGCGGAATTACATTCATAATATAAAAGCCGGTGCTGCTTCAGGACGCGTTGGGGCAATCATACACACATGTGCAGCTAGGTCCACCTTGTGATTGACAAAAAGCAGATGCAGTTACTCCATGAGTTTTTCTGCAGCGGTGGTTACAAAGAATTTCGTCGCACCCAAATGGATACTGCCACTCAACAGTGCAAAGCTTTTCATCTGATTCATTCAGGACATATGCATCATCGTCTAGTTAATTAAGCGTATGTATATATATATATATCTATCATCGATCATAACTGAAATACTTAAAAGAAGAATTTTCATTTCTCAATATAAATAAAATAATATGTGCAGAGAGGAGCTAGCTAGCTATAGAGAAGAGAAATGATCGAAATTAAGATTGATATTTACGTACCCGCAGAGAGGAAAGCTAGCTGAAAAAGAACCAGGAGAAGTGGGAGGATCAGGAACGCGGTCTTCTTCATCTTCAATAGTACTCGGAAAACACAAACAAAGGTTATGGGTATATATGGACGTATTAAAAGGCTTTCCGATTATTTTTAGACAGTGAAACCAGAGGTTCATAGATACATATATATAAAGACAGCTTGTCTCGATCGAGTTTCAGTTTCAGCCGAGGCAGAGTCCGTTTACTTCGTTGACATATCATAGCAGAGAGTGATTGTGCGAGCGCAGGCTGCGGACGAGGACTCCGCGTGAAAATACAATACTATAAAAGAAATTACACAGGATCAAGACCTTGAGGTAACTGTGTGTATAATTGTCCCGACTCGTATAATATATTGGGGATTCCTAAAGCAGCACCACATTCCTCTAGCCGCCCGGCCGGAAAAATGGTCCTGAATCACTTCTACTTGTGTTTCTGAATTATATTTATATATACTTATGCAATACAATATTACAACATAACGGTACATTACAACATATATAATGGTACTGTTATTTTGATGTATTAATGGAAGACCATATCTATATGTAATTAATGGCCTTAATTTATATAAGGCCTTGTTTTCATGGAAATATATACATGGCTCGATACTAAAGTGGTCATGCATAAATTTCTATGAATTTGTTTGTTCAGAAATTTCCTGTGGGTTTATTTGCCAAAAATGATGGATGCTGAAGTTTTGAAATTTTGATAACATGCTCAGGTATGGGTTCTATCAAGAAGAACAATACGTGCATGATCAGCAAAAGTGTCTCGGCTTTTGCCTTCTTAATTTATGGAACTATGACTAGGACTCTTAATTTGAAACTATGCTCATCTCCTTATTCCACAATATGGATGGAACCGGCCGGTCTAACCCGGTCTCTTTCTCAATTGGGTTTGAAGTCATAACCGTTTTTGCCTCAAAACCGTACGACCTGCCGGGTTTATACGGTCTGGTTGAACCGGTCCAATTCATAGAAAATGATCATTTCAAAAGAGAGTAAAGAGGTTGAACGCAATATGTAGGAATCAGAATGCGAAAATATCAACTAGAAATTACATTAATCTAACCAGTTCGACAAGCCCGGTTTTTAGAACATTGCAAAAGACATGCCATTCTTAGCAAACAAGTATTTATATAAGAATCAAAACTGTCAAATTTTTTACATACATGTTTCCTGTGTCGACAGAATAAACGGAAAAAGTCGTATATAACAATGTTGTCTATCGATAATTTTGTAGCTACATGAATATGCATGGACGCTTCTGGCTCACTGCCTATAAAAACATTGGAATGCCTTTTAATTCCTAGATATATAGCCATATCCTTCATCCGGTGTACTTCTCAGACGTTGAAGATGATGAAGAGCGCCTTCCTCCTCCAACTTGATATACGCTAATTAATTAGTCCTTTTTTTTTATCAAAAGAATCCATTTCATTCATAGGGATGCGATGTCATGCAGGCTGTTTATAGTTTTACATTCATCCGAGAACAATAGTTGGGGGCTAATCCCATTTCTAATGCAGTCTTCAACAAGCTGTTGTTTCAAAAAAAAAAAGGCATACGTGACTCCCATATAACAATACTAGAATCCCCTCCAGAAGCCCGTGTAGATGCCTCCTTGGATATCCTATCCGCCGCGTAGTCGCCCTCTCGATAGACATGCTGGATTCGGTAAGATGGCTGCTTGGAAAGCATTTCTCGGCATGAGCTGACCAAAGGAATCAACCGGCGCCAGTGGCATGTTCCCTGCTTTTGAACTGCTGTAATTACCAAGTTGGAGTCTCCTTCGATGGTCACCTGATGTTGGGACAAAAAGTTTTTGAAGCAAACATAAGGTAAGTAGTCAAACCAAATTTCCCATAAAGTCATAGAGTTCTGCTTGGTTATTCTTCTATTTTTCCTTAAAAGGCCAGATGGCGGATGAAGAGATAGGTGAGGGTACCTCATGGTTCCATTAATAACTTTTTGTGGGTAGACAGTCATGTAGTATCCCAGCCCCAGCTATATGTTGAAGTATAAGTTCTACTTTGTCTCTAGCATGCACTGGACCTATATATAATCTTTGATTATCGATTAGAGGTTCGTCCATGTCCTCTACCCATTTGTCTAACCATATATATAATCTTTGATATTTGTGATCCATCTCTAACAATGTGATTTCAATGTGATATCGGGAGATGTTGTATAAAAAACTCTATGTGCTTTGTGATTTGCTTCCATATGATGGAATCTCCCTGTTTGATCTTTTGAGAAATCTCATGTGGGGACGTCCCATATTTCATTCTCATGACCTAGGCCCATAGTGAATTTTGTGAGGTAAAAATTCGCCATAGAAGTTTTATCTTAAATGCTGTGTTTAGGGATGTGAAGTTACGAATTCCTAGGCCGCCCTCATTTACTTTTGTGCACACCTCGTGCCAGTTTAGCAGATGTATCTTACGCTGTCCTTTGACATTCCAGAGAAACTCCCTTATTAATCTCTCAATAGTGTTAATCGCCATATGAGGGAGGTGGAAACAATTAATGAGGTGAATTGGTATATTCGCTAATACTGATTTGATCAGTGTAAGCCTACCCGCAAAAGATAGTGTTTTTTTAAGCCATCCCTCCAAACTATTTTTTATCCTCTCAATTAAAGGTTCAAATTCATCTCTAGTAATTCGTGAGAGTGGAACTTGTAATCCTAGATATTTGCCCAAAGATTCAGAGATATTATATGGAAGAATTTGGGAAATTGATTGTTTGGTGCTTTCTTCTATGCCTTTTGCAAAGAACATAGTAGATTTTGTGTTATTTATTTTTTGACCCGCTACATTCTCGTACTCTGTTAGGACTTCTAGCAGTGTACTTGCAGTTTCGGGTTCTGCTCTTGCAAATAGGATAGTGTCATCTGCGTAATGCAGATTACAAATTTTTGGTCCTTCGGATGAGTGGGCCCACAGTTTGATCTTTGTTCGTATAATAAGGTCTTGAATTCGTGAAGATAATAGTTCTTCACACATGATAAATAAGAAAGGTAATATAGGATCACCTTGTGTAATTCCTCTTTTCGGTATGATTTCCTCTATGGGATATCCATTTACCAAGATCTGATAGGTGATTGTCTTAATACATGAGATCAGGAGATGCTGCCATCTTACTGGGAAGTCGAATTGATTGAGGGTATGACTTATGAATTCCCATGAGAGGCAATCAAATGTTTTTGAAGGTCTAGTTTTAGACCAAAATAATTATTTTTCTTTCTTTTTTATTTAAAAGATATCTCATGAGCTAGTAAAAGGTGGTCTGATATCTGACAGCCTTTTATAAAGGCAGTTTGTGTGAGGCCGAACAACTAGTTTAAGTCGATTGGCAAGTACTTTGGAGAGAACTCGATATGCCACATTGCAAAGCCCGATGGGCCTGAAAGCAGAAAAACAAGTTGGGTTTGATGTTTTTGGAATTAGAATGATATATGTTTTGTTGAGTTCCGGACTCATGGTGCCAAATCTGAAGACGTATCTATGTTGTGTGTAAGATCATCTTTTAATAATTTCCAATGTTTTTGAAAAAATATAGGATGAAACCCATCAGGCCTAGGAGCTTTGTATGGGTCCATGGTGAATAAGGCCTTTCTGATCTCTTTTTGAGTAATTGGCTTTTCTAGTATGGACATATGTTGATCGGATAGCCTACATTGTGGGATGAAATTTGTTGGTGATGTATAGGTTACGACTTTTGCATAAACGTCTCTCAAATACGTCCATGCTGCAAGCCGAATGCCTACATCATCCTCTAAATTATTATTTTGGTCTAACTTGATAAATTTAATGGTGTTTGTGTTTTTTGAATTTTTGCAAAAGTGTGAAAAAATTTTGTGTTTTCATCTCCGTATTTTAGAAAGTATTGCCTAGCTTTTTGGAATTCATGTGTATACTTTATACGGAGTAATCTCATTTGTTGGTGTTGTAAGACACGCTTTTCTTCTAAAGATTGGGGAGTGTGGGTGTGTCGTGAATTTATTCCTGGATTTGTTTGAATTTTTTGGATAATTTATTTAATTGGATGTTAAAATTTCCAAAGCTACTGTTGTTCCAAATGGTTAACCTATTTGCGATTTCTTCTAATCGCTTTGGGAGTAATTCAGGTGGATGTACTGGATGGTGAGGGTGTGTGACCGCTTCTCATCCTGATCTAACAATGTCCTCATACTCAGTGGATTCCATCCACATTGCTTGGTAACGAAATATCCTGTGAGGTATTTTCGTAGGTTGAAAAGAGATATGTAAAGGCGCGTGATCCGGCGTACTCTAGGAATGACTGTTATCGTAGAGTCAGGTATTAATCGTAGCCATGTACTATTAAATAGTACACGATCTAATCAAGCAAGACTATCTCTACCTTCTCTTGCATTTGTCCATGTGTGCATTGGGCCTGCAGAACCAATGTCTATCCAACTGTCATCATCAATGAATTTCTTAAACGATAGATTAGGTCGATAAACATTGGATTTGGAGAATTTCTCATGTGCTACTATAGTTGCATTGAAATCTCCTGCAAGAGTCCATGGGCCTTGAATTTTTCTAGTTTTGATTTGTAAATGTTGAAGCCCTTGCTTCCATTTATTTATGTCCAGAGGTAAGTAAATGAAGGCCAGACCAAAAGTGGTCTGCGATATATTATGAAGGCCAACTGTCTCCTTCCATAGAAGGCATAGTTCGCCGCTAAGACCCACAGAAGGGACTGCGACAATATTTGGATAAATGGTTGTTACCCACTTTATTAATTTGGTATCTAGTGGTCGTTCGACCTTAGTCTCACGAGGAAAATAATATCTGGTTTGTGCTGTCTTATGTAGTTTTTTAGTGCATGCAAAGTCGAGGCATGATTTATGCCTCGGATGTTCCATATAAAGAGATAAATAAAATTTGGAGGAGGCCGCATACCTGGCATCGGATGGGTCGTAGGTCCCATATCTTCAATTTGTTTTGGAGATTTAAGGATCAGTGTATCCCTTTGCACGACGGACCCTCTTTTGTGTCCTTTGTCCTGGCTGACCTCTATCAGCGTCTGTATGGCTGCCAGCAGTATTCCTCGGCCTGACTCTGGGGTTGCAGTTTGCGCCTTGAAGGTTGATTGCAAGGTTATGCTTCTAAAGTTTCGAAGCGGTTGTGCCTCTTGATGGAATTTCGTAAGCGCTTGACACACCATGAATTCCATGGGCATGTAGATAGTGAAACGCTGCATGTTCCAGCAGTGAATGGGATTGGCTGTTAGAGGGTGTGCTTACTTTCCCATCGAACCTAGGAGGTTCCGTAAAGTTCACATAACCAGGTGGAGCTAGCGAGAGTTGCAGATTAACTCCCCGCAGCTCCTCATGTTGCTGCATATTCTATTATGTTGATGACTTATAGTGCTTGATGGGTCGATTTTTCTGTTCTTTCGACCAAGAGGTAGCCGACTTTGAGGGTCCATCATGGCTTCTCTTGTGCACCTTGATCCAATCTGATGGTGGACGATCCCAATCATCGTCCTTGCTGGATTTGGTGGAATCCTTAGACTCGTCTGGTAATTTGCCTCTGCACTCCTCTGCTGCGTGACCCCATCACTTACAGATAGTACAGATGTGTGGCATGTTTTCAATATGAAAGGGGACAAGGCAGACGTCCAGGTTATCTATATCATTTATTTCGACCCCTGTAATGTCTGGTTTACGTAAATCAAACTCAACTTTCACGCGAGCATGAAGATTTTGTTCCATCATGACGACGAGTTTCCTCGTCCATCATAACGTAACGACACAAAGGTTGTAGTATTTGGGTTAAAGCCTCCTCATGCCAGTGCACTAGGGGGAGACATAAGAGTTTTACCCACATAGAAGTATGCGTGAATAAATAGGATTCCACATGGAATCCTCTTGGCCATGGAAACAAGTGGAGGTGAGATTCTCCCACTTGTATTGGGCAGAGGTCACGAAGTTGTTCATAGTGCTCCTTTGTAGGTAATTCTAAAGAAAAATAGCCTGGTGGCATCTTGAGGACCATGATAGCTGGATCGGGGAGCTGTGCTGCATGCAAAGCTCGTTGCAAGGTGGATGAGATGAAGGAGGGGGGCATAGGGAATACGTCCTACAAATATTCCAATAAGAGATGTTTTAAGTTGTGCTAATCCATGTTCAACACATTCTCTGGGCAAGGTGACTCGGTGGAATCGACTGGTCAGATTGTTTATCGAATCAGGAAGGATGTGGACTTGGGATGTTGGAACAAGACTGTGGACCTAACAGCAGGGACAAAGGGGTTGCTAGAGGGGGTTCTAATTGGAAATGATTTCCCAAATGAGAAATTTCATTTGCAGGTGTTGCGGTGACTGGTTTGAGACTATGTATTGGTTTGGACATCTGCGCTTGATCCTCAATTGGACTTTTCATTCCTGGCCACTGGGGTGTTTGCATGGGAAACTCTAAATTGGGAAGAACTCAACATCTGTGGAAGGGGGTTGGGGTAGCAGACGGTTCGGTGTGTGAAGACTCCTATCTCTTCCTCCATGTATGTTATAAGGTAAAGGGTTTTGTTGTGAGTCAATGGTTTTACGAAGGGATGTGGAGTTAAGATAATAAAAGAGTTGTCGGATGAGGATCAAATAACATTTACGTAAGGGAGATACGTGAAGGGAATGTTTGTGGGGTAGATGTGGTGAATCTTCCATGGGAAGTGTAGTGGCATTAGAAAAGGTGAGGGAGCTCCATCTGGAAATGTCAAGGGGGTTAAATGGGATGGCAGTGAGATCCAGACCGGTAGATAACATATCCAATATAGCAAAGCGTTTGCCACGTGGTTGATGATCTCCCTAGTCAAGGTCTCCCGATATTGTTTATCCGTATGCAACATCTACACCTCCGGAAGCAAGCTATCAAGGAAGAGCGTGGCCGCAACCATCCAAGGAAGCCTGGAACTGTAAAACTGATATAAAACCAAGTTGTTCAACTAAAAAAATAATGAGCATAAAAATAGTGAGAGTTTTATCTGGAAGTGGCATTGCATTCTGATTTCCATCCACCATGGTGAAGAATAGAACTGGCCGCATATTTGTAAATGCGTATTTGAGTTTTGAGTGCTCAGCTTCTGGTGACGGAGACATAGTGTGTTGAAACTATGTTGTCATCTGATGTGAGTGTTTGGTATTGTGTGATGTGTTGTAGTTGTGTAGAAAAGATGGCTTGACTATTCATGTGTCGATAGGATTTTAGGAAACCCTTGTGTGTATTGGGCAGTAATACTGGTAGAGCTATGAAGGATTTGTGACCTCACGGGCTTGGAAGTTGAGTGCGTAAGAGCTTGTTTGGTAATAGTTTTCCAAGTTTAGTCTATGCAAAATTTCTTGCCAGTGTTGTGCTTTTGAGGAATCTTTTCCATCTTCCGATTTGACGACTTTACATGATAGCGAAACACGACTTTCCTTGAAGCTTACCACCTCGGATAGGAGTCTTCTAAAAGGATACTGAAATGGTGTGTTTAATGGTTCCATCTAGCTTTTATCCATCGCCGTTTTTCCAGATCCTTCGTTGGGATGGGTAATTTGTTGGTATGATCTATTGTTTTCTCCTTCCGATGTCTATAGTGAAAATACTATTGGGAGAAATAGTAGAGAAGTTACTGACCGTCTCTCTTCTTGCTTTAGTTGTGGACGTGGTTGGAGGATTTCTTCATCCTGATCATCAATGTTGATTATTCTATGTTTGTGAACTGATTGAGTGTATTTGCCCCATATTTCTGCAAATGAAGTTGGTAAGATCGATGTGTTGTGGCTGTGTTTGTGTAAAAATGCTTCATTTCCTAAGTGGTGGACGGGTGGTTTCTTTCGTTTTCGCTTCATTTGTTTTTGTAATTAGTCCTTTTCAGCTATTAGTCCTCAGCAGGTAAGTACGTATATTAATCTTCCAACCATTTCTATTTCGTCCTCCTCTCGCTAAATATGTTATTGTAAGATAAAGTACTGGCCAAACCATGTATTTTTATATTTTGTTCAATATTGCATCGATTTATTATTTTAATGCACGAATTAACCTAGTGTTTCATATTTGTAGAGTAATGTTATACGCCCCCAAAAGAGTAAGTAATTTGGGTACCCATCTAGCGTGGATGCATATATAGCTCCATTTTATACTGAGAATCAATAAGAAACTGACAGCTATGCATCCACAGCAAATGGGTACCCAAAATTGCATAAAGTAACTAATTAAAGGCAAGACTAATGACCTATCAAAATGTTATTCCATATTTCACCTAATTATTTATATATAAGAGCTAAAATAAACTTGGAGATTGCCATATAAATTTAACGACCCCATTTTTAATTTCGTCAATTTAGTTATATTTTTGTATAAAATTAAAAATTTTTATAATACTGATGATATATATTTACTTGAACTCAAGAATAATATATACTTAGAAGAAAATATCCATGTACTTAAAAGATTAATCTGTCATCAAAGGGTCCAACTAATTAATGAAAGGACTAAGATTTTTTTTTATCTTTATATATATAAGTAATAGTAACAATAATATCTGAAATAGACATTGAAGTTTAAAAAGTTCAATAGACATCGAAAAGAAATCCTAAAACTGCAGATGCAACCTTCCAATATGTACTAGCTAGTCTGTTACTATCAGCAAAGTTAACTTGAGCTCATTGTGGCAGGGCAACGTAAATAAATTTTCAAAATAGAGAAAATTGAAATACTATTAATTAGACACAATATTAACCTGGAATATTAAAAGGGTGGTCATAATAGTACTGCCAAATTTTATTGCAAGGGTTTACAGCCTGAAATATTAATAATTTGCCTCTAAATGGACCAAATCGTCACCTTCAATTCCTTTTTTGCTAAGCCAACAATTATCCTGAATGCTTTGTTTTTTGTGTTAGAATCTTCACCATGGATATATTACAGATTTTTTATACAATCCTCATCAAGGAATTTTCAATTCCATGAAAGTTGACCAGATAAATAACTCGATTTCAATCATTAATATCAAGTTTGCTATTAATATTGCAAGAGGAAACAGGGGCCAGTAAGAGTTGGACTAGTTTATCACCAATAGCACTATGGAGTACTGTCAGTAGCGCTAATAAAATGAGGAATATGACAATGGAGGTGAATTAGAAGAGAGAAGCCAATGCGCCACCCAAATCAAAGCCCTCCTCTATAATATTTGACTATCATATATTGTTTACATAGAATTAATCCCATTCTAATCATCCCTTGTTTTATTACTTTTATAAACATAAACTGATAGGTCAGCGGGTGCATGTAGGCAGGGGAGGAAGACCCTGCGTGCAGATACAATATTACAAAGAAATTATATTGTACGTAATTTTTCCCCATGTACAATATGGTAAAAGATATTCACCTATCAACGTAATTACAATGAATAGCATTAATTAACATATAATAGATAAAGGTCTTCCATTAATGCACCAACATAACCCCATATTTATTTTTCAATTTATTGCAGAATTACATTCATAATATAAAAGCCGGTGCGGCTTCAGGACGCGTTGGTGCAATCATACACACATATGCAACTAGGTCTACCTTCTGATGGACAAAAAGCAGATGCAGATGCTCCATGAAGTTTTATGCAGCGGTGGTCACAAAGAACTTTGTCGCACCCAAGTGGATATTGCCACTCAACAGTGCAAAGCTTCCCATCTGATTCATTCAGGACATATGCATCATCGTCTAGTTAATTAAGTGTGTGTATATATATATATATATATATATATATATATATATATATATATATCATCGATCATAACTGAAATACTTAAAAGAAGAATTTTTGTTTCTCAATATAAATAAAATAATATGTGAAAAGAGGAGCTAGCTTGCTATAGAGAAGAGTGTTAGACTTTAGGTCTAATAAATAACATAATACATGGTGAAAATAGACATATAATATTTTCCATAGGATCTCTATTGCATACATATTATACAAATATGATCGAATTGAAATAAGAAAAAAAACGGGAGCGTAACTTTCATTTTGGAATAGTGATTGAGTTCAAGTAGTGCATAAGTGATTAGTTTGCTTCCCTTCAGCTAGACTGGGTGTGCATAAGTTGTAGCCTCACTTGTAAGACCTTCGAGGATTTATAGATTCCACTGGGTATAACACTAATGATTCTATTCAATGTGGGACTAATTACCCTTGGGAGAGATACAACTATTTGTTCCCACAGCGTCCTCAGGTCAATGTATCCATTAAATCTACCTCTACAGGGGGATGTGTTGGCCATTATCCCCTGTACTGAACGTCCAATGACAAAATATCTATAAGTGGGCCCCACACCCATAAGTCATGGTAATATTTATAAATCCATATTAGTGATATACCCAATAGAATCTATAAATCCTCCAAGGTCTTACAAGTGAGGATACAACTTATACACACCTAGTTTGGCTCAAGGGAAGCAAGCTAATGACTTGTAAAAACATATTCGAGAAGGTTTGGTTGTGCATTATTTGAACTCAATCACTATTCCAAAATGAAAGGTACGCTCCCGTTATTTTTCTTATTTCAATTCGATCATATTTGTATAATTCTTATACAATAGGGATCCTATGGAAAATATTATATCTATTTTCATGATGTATTATGTTATTTATTAGACATAAAGTCTAACAAAAAGAAATGATTGAAATTAAGATTGATATTAACGTACCCGCAGAGAGGAAAGTTAGCTGAAAAAGAACCAGGAGAAATGGGAGGATCAGGAACGGGGTCTTCTTCATCTTCAACACTACCCGGAAAACACAGACAAAAGTTATGGGTATTTATGGAGGGATTAAAAGGCTTTCCGATTATTTTTAGACAGTGAAACCAGAGGTTCGTAGATATATAAACAGCTTGTCTCGGTCAACTTTCAGTTTTAGCAGAGGCAGAGTCCGTTTACTCCGTTGACATATCGTTGGCAGAGAGTGATTGAGCGAGCGCAGGCAGGGGACGAGGACTCCGCGTGAAGATACAATAGTATAACAGAAATTACATAGGATCAAGACCTTGAGGTAATTAACTGTGTATAATTGTCCCGACTCGTATAATATATTG
Organism: Aristolochia contorta; assembly: GCA_022405105.1. Lineage (NCBI taxonomy): Eukaryota > Viridiplantae > Streptophyta > Magnoliopsida > Piperales > Aristolochiaceae > Aristolochia > Aristolochia contorta. The sequence goes on along the minus strand of CM039666.1, from coordinate 4,320,443 downwards.
GGGATTCCTAAAGCAGCACCGCATTCCTCTCGCCACCCAGCAGAAAAAATGGTCCTGAATCACGTCTACTTGTGTTCCTAAATTATGTTTATATATAGTACTTCTGCAATACAATATTCCAGCACATAATGGTACTGTTATTTTGATGTATTAATGGAAGACCGATCGATATCTATATGTAATTAATGGCCTTAATTTATATAAGTCCTTGTTTTCACGGAAATATATATATGGCTCGATACTAAAGTGGTCATGCATGTATAAATTTCTATGAATTTGTTTGTTCAGAAATTTCCTGTGGGTTTATTTACCAAAAATGATGGATCGATTCTGAACTTTTAAAAATTTGATAAACATGATCACGTATGGGTACTATCAATTAGACACAATATTAGCCTGGAATATTGAAATGGTTACTAGAAAAAAAAACTAAAAAACAAAATACTAATTCCGAACAGAATATCCAAAACCCAAACTCTAATATTCGTTAATTAGAATCTTAAACGTCCAGCATATGTATATATCTATATAACCATCCCATTTCTATGTTTTTCTTCACAGTCAGGAGTCGCAGACCCAGTAACACTCGCATATGGCCTTCTTCTTGATGTCGCAAAATCCAGCGACTTTGTTTGTGTCCCTGTGAGCAGCTTTACAGAAGTAATCGCAGCGCTTTCGTTCTCACTGCACCCTCGTCAGCAGCTCTTCCTTGCAAATTTCACCTAACGACGTCTTTGCGTCTGCTCATGAGCCATGGAAACAGATCAGTACTACTAGTTATATAAAAACTCGTCAAGCAATTCTATCAGATAAGATCTAAGAAATTAGCCATATTGAATATCATGAGCAAGGAAATGCAATATTGAAGTGTGTTTATATATATATATATATATATATACATATATCTACACATACTTGCGACGTTGGAGAAAAGCAGAAAGGCGATGAAGAGGAGTGGAAGAAGAAAGAGAGAAGCCTTCTTCATGCCTGAAAAGTTTGGACGACTAGCAGACCCTAGATGTGGGTGAAATGGTGACTTCTACGAGGATGAATGTCTAAAGGAGTCGAGAAGAGTATTGTAGAATCCCTTGGGATACAGCACTCCGTGTATCACACCTGCCATGCATCCGTGCATACTTAGTTTCCAAAATATGTTTAGTACGTAAAAATCGTCCTTTTGGTACTGCAGACGAATCCATTTATGTCGAGTCTCCTAATTTCTCCCTAATTTCGCTCCCTTAGATAATAGAATAATCACATCAATATAAATAAACACAAAGATGGATGATTACATAATTTACATGGCTAGCAATAAGGAAAACTGAGTCACAAGAACACGGGATGGCAGTCATTAACTGAGAGGCGATGGCATGTATTCCGGGTGGCTGGTATGGAAAATCGACAAAGTCATGACAAGGAATTATATATAGTAGGCATTCATGCATCTCGGGAAATTAAGATCGATTCTTACAAATCATGCGAATCCTGTAATTTTTAAACCAATTATATATATTCATGAGTGGTGGCAAGATGATCATCAGCTTTCTCGTCATGCATGCATCTCTGGAACCAATCAACAAAAAAGAAAAAGAAACAAACGAAAAAAAACCATTAATCATGAAAATAGTACACCCATTAATCATGAAACCAAATCCTGCAATTTTGAACTCATATTAATAAAGGGATTTTCATAATATTTTTTTAATATTAAAACTCAAATTCCTATTGAATTGAAATTTTAGAATTTAGAAGACAAGCATAGTCTAACAATTTTTTGTTTTTCATCAATATTCCCTATTGATCTTATTTCAAAAAGATTTTAATTTAAACTAAGTAGTACTTAATTATGCATTATCCTTTTCCTTAATTTGCCAGCAGTGACTTGTATAGTTTGTAAGTCTCACAGTGGCTCCAACCACCAACTCCACGAAGAAAAAAAAACACCACATTCACCACTGATTTCAACAAAAATAACTTGTGGTTAATTTAAGAAAAAAATTACATTTCCAACAATTTGTCATCCAAAAATAATTACTTTGTCATTCAAAAATATAAATGATCTGTTTCGGTTTATATATAAGATATAGCTTTACAGTATGGCACTTCTTTATTTTTTTTTAGTTGCTTATTTTTAACCAATATTAACATAAAGTATCAACCTGGCCTGATTCGTTTAAACCCATTCCAAGTACCGAGACAGTTTGACCATTCATTAAATCAATCAAAATAAATTAAATGTCATGTTCAAGCAGAAGTCTTTTTCTATATTCAAAAATAACTGCAGGGTTATACGGAAAATGTTAGGTCTAATTTGTATGGGACTCATTTTAGATCAACTTCATGTATGACTAACAAAATTACTACAGTTGTTTATTATCCCTCTGTTGTCCTTGATGGATAACATGGATGCGTGGATGGGTAATGCATTTATATCAAATAGGAATAATGTCACGGGCATAACCACTCAAATAGATAAATTAGAGCTGTGTACGGTGAAGCTCAGGCAATTAAAATCTGTTCATAAGAAGTTTTTTTGCATGCCAGACCATACAGTTCATATTTGGAACCAGGAATAAATATCATTCAGTGAAAGCAGATTAAAGACAAACCGAGGGAATTTAATTGTAGGGTAATCACTATCCTCATCAGAAATTTTACAAACAAAAGCTCTATATTTGATTCTAATGGCCGATGTGAATTTTTCTTTAATTCCTGTTTTAAGATTTTCTTACTTTTGACTTGGAGTTTTTGGATACATGAGATGTAACATATTTGAAGACTGAGTGGGAGTCAGTTAAGTTTATTTTGGGACTTGATTTTTGTGCATTCAGTTTAGAATTTAATCGAACATTAGAATTATGGCCATATGTAATGAATTTTGAGTTTCAAACAAGTCATATATGTAATGAATATGAGTTATGATCATGGATCAGTAATTTTGAGTTTCATATCGCTATATTTGATGAATCAGGGGAAAAATATCAGAAAAAATATTTAAAAAAAAATAACACATTACCAGCGGTTATTAACCACCGTAAAAAGGCCAGAAAAATTCTACACCGGCGGTTTTAAAACGAACAAAACCGCCACCGATTAAAAGACGAAAAAACCGGCGAGCTCATTAACAGTTTGACCATTCATTTTTTTAAATCAATCAAAATAAGTTTAAATCGTCATTTTTAGTATCACCTCCTCCACATTTTTCAAATTTTTCGGAAGAGCATAATATACTTGTGTAGAGGTCTAATTTGTAACGTCAAAACTACTAGAGCATGTAAATCGTACATCTACTTTATTAAAGAGTTGTTTTTCTTAAGAAACTCTTTTGTAATTTGAAAACATCAAAGAGCGTTGCTATTTACCGAGACAGTTTGAATAAAATGTCACGTGCTAATTTGTAAGTCAACCACTCAAATAGATAAATTAGACAGGCAATTAAAACAGCCATCATTCAGTTATTTGGAATCATGAAATTTTCTAGATTCATCTCCTTATTATACATGAGATGACATATTTGAGCCCAGTAGGCCAACTCAAACAAGTCACATGCATGGATGGATCATGGGGGCAAAAGTGTCCACTTTATTTACCTCAGGCCAAAATTAGATCTTTTTTTTCTGAAAATGAATTAGATCTTATTTAATTAGAATTATAATCTCACTCTATTCCCCCTGGGATTAAAGTACGGTAGACCACCAGCAAAATCTCAGCTTAATTTTTATATATATAATCTAGACCAACGACCAATCAGTATGTGAGATCAATACATGGCCCCCAATTATGTATGGGGAAAACCCACAGTAGACCGTTGTCTCCCTCGTACCATGCACCAAGTTGAAATAATATTGCAACTTGCAAGAGAGGAAGGACGACGTCCTTCACTCCCCCCCCCCCAACAATCAGCTCCCATCTTTAGTAATAATGCAAAAGGAAGAGGAGATCACCTCCTCTTCAATTTCTTGGGTGCTGAGGAGGGGGATAATTACGTGAAAGAGAATACATATCACAGTGAAGCCAGATTCTGGTTCAAATAATTGAATCAAGCTTTCCTCGTCGTGGGTCTCGTCCTTAAAGTGACAGACAAAGTGGCAGTCGTGCTCATTAAATGAGAGGGGTCCCAGCTTTGCCGGCCATGGCCTCTCGATCTGTTTCATTTTCCTGATGATATATTGTTTTTTTGTGGACATGCATCATGCGATATGGGAGCCTTCTGGTATGAGTACTACACTCAGACTCAGATCAGATATTGTTTTTAATTTTGAGGAATTAAAAGGAACAGAAAATTGGGTCTCCCACCTCCATGGATGGAGATAGTTCTCAGAATATATCAGCTGGTAGCAGAGAAGTTGCTTGCAGCAGCTAGCTAGCTTTCCTTCTTTAAGTGCCGCGCGCAGCCTTTTTTCTCTCTCTCTGGTTTCTCTCTGCGTTAACTTGGGTTTGCTTTCTCCAGCCTGCAGCCTCTTCAGTTGATTGGAATATGGCCGGCATGCTACCTGGAGTGGAGTGCGCTCGAAGGCGGCGGGTTCATCAAGGAGGATCCATGGACACCCCTAGCGGTATCGCCAAAAGCTTTACAAGTAGTACCAGACGCTCTTCCTTCTGCTTGTACGCCAGCAACCATATTGAACCCCATCTCAGTACCGTTCCTAATTCTACTTTGGTAGTATATACTGTCAATTCATCATCTTAATTTCTTCTAGCTCAAAGTTCGAGTAAAACTTTTATTAATTGATTTCCTCTTTTTTGTGCAAAAATTAATTTTGTTGGGGTTCATGGCTACTCGATCGACTTCAACAATTAATTGATCAAATTAAGCAGCAACGAAGCGTGTCCAATCAAGAACTTCACACCCACAAACTTGGATATGCCGCCAGAGAAGCCAGGGGGAGACTGGACGAACGTTTGAGAAGTATTAGTACTCAAGGGAAATCACAGCCCACAAGGTAATTAATCAAATATTCCATCAAAAGTTCCTGTTTTCTGCACTTATATATTTATCGCTGTCCCATTTCAAATGCAGGAGTAACAGTGCCGGCGCTATGATCAACAGCGGCGTCGAGTGTGAGGTGCAGAAGATCCTCGGGCTGAAAAAGAAAAAATGGAGCTTATTCTGGTGGAGGAAGCAAAAAGGGAGGGATTTATGAAGCTGCAGGAAGAATGCGCAGTTTGCTTAGAAGGGTTCAAGCCGCAGGAGCTGCTGCTGCATCTGCCCTGTTGTCATAGGTTCCATTCCAGGTGCCTGACGCCATGGCTGGAGGAACATTCTCACTGCCCTTATTGCAGGACAGGAATCTTCCCTTAGTTCTTTAGGTCTTACAAACAAAAGTTTCTCTTTTCGTAGCAAGCTAGCTACATAGCTAGCTAGCTAGAGTGGGCACTGCAGGCCAGTTTATGTGTGTTCAATTCTCCTTCTTTTTTTTATATAAACTGCAGAAAAAGTTCCCTCAGATAATCGACAGATTGCTTTCCTTGCAGCTGGGCTCTGAAATGGTGTCAACAATAGTGGTCCAGCTGATTCCCGAAATACATATTAAAATCTTTGAGCTGTTTCACTTTCATCAGCAAGCGCTTACTGGTAGGATGTGACATAGACGAGACTACCCAACTAATTCAATAGCTCTAGTCTCTGTATTGATGTGAGGTGATATATATTTTGAAATTTCAAACTGATGGATATATTCTAAAGTTGTGGTTGAGAGAGGAGAGAGAGAGAGAGAGAGAGAGAGAGTACCATGCACCCGCATTCCTCTGCTAGGTAAAACTGGAAAGTACTGGAACCATATTCTTTCTTTTCTTGGGTGCGTGCGTGCTACTAAATGAGACCTGGAACTTGATGATACCAATATTGTGTGCTACGCACAGAATCACTTGAACGATCTTAAAAAACGACTCACATCATACGTGGTAAAAACATTAAATGAACGTCCCCGAAATCTAAGCGAAATTCAAGAGCAGGCTGGTTGAATGAAGATTTTGCCAGTACTCGTGAGTGATACAACTTCCCAATTTTAGATGCCTCTCGTGCATAATCTCATGCACGCCCTCTCCCATCCCCGCCCAGCACTCCTAGCTTATAAATTGTTGAAACGCCCATTAATTCCTCTACACTATCTTCCTTCAACATCAAACCTCCCCGCAACTAATATTCAAGAACAGTCGTCGAAGATGAAGAAGACCTCAATCCTCCCGCTACTCATTGTTCTGATAGTCCTCTCTGCTGCAACTGCAGGCCAGTGCTATATTATATATTATTAATCTCTCCTGTTTTCATTCTGGGTTTAATTCCATATCATGCATGGTTCTATATAAGATTCGCCTGATTATATGCTGACCATGCCCCCTTTTTCTTTCTTGCTGTTACTGTGAATATTATTGAGTACAGATGCAAAAGTGTGCAGTGAGAAGTGGTATACTCGGTCTGGGTGCGAGCGACTTCGTTGCTTAGACCACTGTAAGACAGTGCATGGCGGTGGGGCGGTCGCGGGCTGCGACCAATTCGGCGGACCTGGTTGTACTTGTTTCTATCCCTGCTGAGAGCCTGAGAGCCTGAAAGCCTGAGAGCCTGAGAACCTGAAAGCCTGAGAGCCTGAGACCCCTCGTCTGTGTACATCGCAGATGATTCTAATTAATATCGTTTCAGGCTTTATTTCCGGTGCATAATGAGCTGTAATAAATGGGTCCTTTCAATAATTGAGTGGGACCTTGGATATTTTTTTTCTAAAATCCAATAAAATAGCAGCTTGAATTAGAAGACTCCATCATTTTGTGTTAATTAATCGCAGGTTCTTAGGCTTAGAAGCTGTTTTTTTCAACTTTGGTCATTAATTACATATGATCAGAGCTAGTGACTAATCTTATTCGCCGGAGCAGATATCGAGGGTTCTCCGGCAACCCCTGTTCTCCCAGCTGCCAGGTGACTGAACACAGGGCTGCAGTACGACAGAAACAGAGGAATCGAGCTTGCTCGCTAGCTTATGCGTAAGATCAACGTCCAATATGGCAGCTACTTTCGATCGGTTTACAGAAAGATCAAATACTCGCTGAGTGATATCGAAGTAAGGAGTCCGCGTGAGGGAGAGCATTCAAACGCTTTCGCGCCTGCGCATCTCAGTCGGAGTTTGCTTTGAATTTACGGAAAAAACAAAGTAAAAGTATCAGGTATCTGGGATAATTTAAAAATTAAAAATTAAAAAATAAATAAACTGTTGTTTATAAATTATAAGGAGCAGAACAAAACTTAAAACCAGGGATAGAAAACTGGAAATCCTATTCTCCTCTTCAATGATAACGAAATGGATGATTCCTAAACCTTTTACGATAACTATTAATGATGGAATTCTGCTTGGAAGTATGAAAATAAGAGGTACCAGATACTGATAGCCTTGTCAATTACAGCAGTAGCCCCTTCTGGATACGATTGCAGGGTGCAGATAATCAATTGCTGAACCAATTGCATGCTTTGCACAGGCAATGCGCCATTTTAAGCTCCAATTGGTTGGTTTCTTTATTAATATTCTAATGTGCGACCTGTTTCAATCAGTTTAACGAAGATGATCGCCATGGAAAACCATTTGGGAAACCAATTATGTCAAGCAGTTGGTGAGAGGAACAATTCAGATAGGAAAATGCTAGTTGCACCGATGCGCAGTACCTATCCCACGTGAGATAGGTACTGCGTATAAGTGCAGCTAGCACTACTCATTCAGATATGAATACTGTTGATATGTATGTGAAGAAAGATACTTTGATCAGATACTCAGGAACTGGTGATGCCCTTACCGATCCATGGAAACCCTAACCAGCTTTGTCAAAACAACTATAAATATGACTAAGCTCTGAGATGGAGTGAAGGATCGTCATTGATCGATCGCAGACGTGCGTAAGTAATGGAGGAGATGATGTATATATACTGCTCGAAATCTTTTTAGGGCAAACAAAGAAATCACTGCTGAGGTGCGAAGCTGTTTTCAAAAGATGGCAAACTCTGATCAAAGAAAATGCGTCGTCTTTCACGTCTGCCATGGCCAGATCGATTGACCAGGGTTCCCTTATTCTGAGAGACAGAAGATGAGCATAACGAGTCCTATATCTACCATGTCTATAATCTGCTCACAAGCCATTACACCGTTAATTATTCCCTGTTTCCAAAAAAGCGGCAATCACTTCAAATTCGTCGTTGCCACTTACCATCGAGATTAAAGTCCTGATTTCAAAATCGAATTCTCAATCTTCAATTCTGAAACTGGAGTATAGGAGAGCAACCCAAGTTCTCATTCTTCGACTCTGAAACCGGAGTATGGGAGACGCTGCAACCTGAATCAGACGGCGTGAGACTTATCTGGGCTTGTCTCGATTTCGGGAGTGCGTGCTCTCCTTGCCTTTTTCTGAATGGGGATCTATTTTGGGTTAGGGATACTTCCATCTTCGCCTTATGGGAATCAGACCGCAGCCTCAAGTACTGCAAACTTCATATAGTTTATTTTTATATAATGTCATTTTGATATCAGGTGATCCTAGCAGCTCTCGCTATTGAGCTAGTTCTCTCTCTAATATGACCCCGGTCCTATCTTCTGTTGTCTTGATTTCGGCCTTAAAGCCCGTGATCTCTTGCCCGGTTGTCTTGATTTCGGAGACTCGCGAGTATCCCCCTCGCGTTTTTCTCCATGGGGTTCTATTTTGGCTTCATGCTAGTTCCATCTTCGCCTTCAGATTTCACAATGGGATCGAGCTAGATTGCCCTGCGAGATGGATCCTTCTGGCAATCAGACCGCCGCCTCAAGTACTGTGAAATAATTTATTAAAGCCTTATCTGATCCCGAATTTGTATCTGGGTCCTTGACGAACCGCTGGTTATTAATGATGGTGGAAAGAGGTGGCGCAAGGTCTTCACTCTCTCGGAGGACGCACTGAATTCAATATTATTCTTTCTAGGCAGTATTACACCTTATTACGGGGATGGCACTAGGATATCTGCTAATCTTGATGAAGACGAGGGGATCATCCATCTCCAAACACTACAAGGTTTGCTTTCTCATGACATTTTAGAGATGAGAGTTACCCCAATCAGAGCCTCTACTTCATTAGAGAAGGATGCTTCAATTGGGGCATCAGCCTTTCACCTGCAACGAGCTCAACTCACCCAGCATATAAAAAGATGCTGTTGCGTGTATGCATCGAAGTTCTGTAAATGTTAAGCTTTCCTTCCGTATTAATTAACAAACTGAACAAGAGACGTCCATGATTTTGTGTTACAATTCACAGCTCCTCCTTAAAATAGTTGTTTTCGGAGAAAATAAAAGATAAATTTAGTTATGTGGTTAGAAACATGCACTTTAGTGCACAAATCTCCTTGAAAAGAAAAAAGAGAGAAAAATAGATAAATACAGGAAAATCACTCGATCATAGTTCATATCCTCTTATAGGAAATAAAATAATAACAAACAAGAGAGAGAGAGAGAGAGAGAGAGAGAGAGAAATTATATAATAAAATAAATAATAATTTTTTTTATGAAAAGTTTAAAAAATTAATGTTGATTAGTTATTTTATGGTTCATTTTGATTTTTTTCCATCACTATCATATGCCTTTTAACTTCTGTGGATCTATAGGAAGCGGATTTTCTCATCTACCCAACTCATTAAAATAATTGAATTTTTTTATTCACAGGAAGTTTTCTTGTGTTTAAAATTTAAATACACCTTAGTATAGGATCTAATATTATTTTGATCAAATATTTCTTAGAAACTCATAATCCAAAACAATGTTTGCCTTTTTTCAATTCCACATTTCCAGTCCGTCTAGATTGATTCATTAATTTGTTAATCTTCGTCTACGTGTTCCAATCTCCACCAATCGACCCTTCAATCTAAGTGGGTATTTTTTCGGGTCACTAGAAAATATAAATGGACCGAATCCATGTCCATGGTGGGCCAGCCGTGACTGGTGCGAAAATGATTATGGATTAGGATTTAAGGAATTAAGTAAGTTACAAAATCTCTGAAACGACAATTATTAGCGAGAGCCGAGCAGCTGTTTCGTATTTTGGACTTGAGAACGAAGAAATGCTGCAACGGCTAGTTAAGGTGACCGTTGGGCCCCATGTCTTTTCAAATTTAAACGGTCGTCCACTACCACTCGCAAGGTCTTATGTGTGGAAAAAAAAGGGGAAGCGACGACAGAGCAAAAACACAACCCCCCTTAATCCCCCCCCCCCACAAAAAGAATCGGCCCTCACCAGCTTTACACAATTTACACCTTCTCCATCTTCGGCTAGATTCAGAAAATTTTCCTCTGGCAGCCATTGCAGGCACAACTGATCGATAGCTCATACAAGGAAAAATGGTGTACACGTACACTCCGGCGTACTACTCTTCTTTTCAAGATACAATCACCTCTATTTGTAAAAACATCCTCCCTTTCTCCCTCAAGAAGAGGAGGCTGACTGCCATAGCCGCTGCTGAGCAAAATCTTGCCAAGCAGCAGGCAGAGAATCTCAAATGGCAGCAAGAATCGTTTCACAAGATCCTTAACCTGATCGGTCTCCACAAAGAAGGAATCTTGCCGGAAAGTGAAGTTTCGGCGTTCCGCGCTCAACTGCTCGAGACTCTGGTGGCCTCTCCTCTTGATCACGAACCCGCTATGGTAATTCGAGACAAATTGCAGTTTCTGCAGGTAAGGATCGCGTCCTGGAATTAGTAATGTCGTTCGTCCTAATTGAGTTGCCGTGTTGTACTGTATCTGATTCATTGCCAAATAGAACATTGTGCATTGTTTGTTCGATATAGCTCTTGAATGCTTGACAGGTTTAGAGCATTACCTGTTTTTTGTTTTCTTATTTGCATACTGAGACTACTTATTATGTCAAATAGATTCAGAGTCGGATTTTTGTGTTTCACCCTGTTCCCTCTTTGGGTCGTTTCTCTTGAGTAGGAACTGCTATACGCAAAATGCATTTCTGATGATGAGTACCATTCCTCGAAAAGGCCTTTGGTACAAAGGCTTGCTCTTCAAGGAGCCGAAATTGACAGCCGAGACGTGATAGCCGCTTGCCCTGCAGCGACAAATCCTGAGGAAGTATGGACAGTCATCGATATTAAGGATGAACAGTGCTTGATCGGTAAAGAAAGCGCAACGTCAAAGAACAAGGCAAAGCATAGATCCCCTTTGAAACAGATCAAGGGAGCCGTCTCCATGATCAGCTCTGCTTCGCCTTACAAAACACCCAAAACCAAGGGTGCGAAAAATGGGGCAGCAGTAAGTTCAACTGATCCTTCCGAGACTTTCAGTAATGATTGTGGAAATATGTCTGGCTTTTTGAAAGAAAAAAAGCCCGTGCTTGAGAACCAGTCATCAGTTCTTATGCCAGATAGCTCGCCTCCTCAGACAATCAAGACCGAGAAAGAGAAGGGCACTGATAGAACGAAGAAGAAAGCCTTTCGATCTCTGTTTGGTGGCGATAATGGATCTGAAGCTGAAGAACCGGTGGAAAAGTCATCGAAAAAGCAGTGGGGCTTCAAGAAATGGAAAAAGAGTAGTTCAGAAGATGAATCGACGGTTCCTTATTTGTCACCAGGGGAGAGATCAGACGATGTTCCCTCGAGTGCTCCAGTGCTTGTCCCAAGTCCAATGGGAGAAGGACCCAATACGAAGCTTATAAAGAAGAAGATACTGTCTGACGGGTCTTCATCAGATTTCTTCATTGACAAGGTAAGGAACGTGAACTCCATAGCATCAAATCCATAAGACAGTATGAGTAGCAATTGATTTACTGAATATTTTGTCTGAACTTCTCTCATTCGTGACGAAGGTGCTGGGAGACAACATAAAGAAGGAGCTGTCACGAATCCAAGGAGAACTATCTGCGGGAAATCCGAACCTTTGCTTCTCGTTCGTAGTCTTTCCTCATCTAACAGAAAAGCTGTTCAATTTCTTTCACTTATTATCAACTGACTGATCCCTTTTCTCTTCTCAGCGATGAACAAATTGAGGCGATTTCAACTAGGCTTCCTGTTGATAAAACCGACCTGAAGAAGTTCTTCCCCAAGTAAAGATCATTATCTGAAACATCAAATTTATATGATAACAGATTGTCATATATGAATTGCCTGGTGATGGGGAGAGCGAGTAAATAAAACAAACTAGGATCAATTTCATTGAATAGAATTTCGGTCTCAATGGGGGATTAAACAATCTCCATGTTGTCCAGTGAAAGGAACTTTGTGGGCTTCCCTGAGAACAGGGCTTCCTCTTTTTGCAGGTCATGGTGTGACAGGTATGGAGAGATTGTGCTAGATGTAGTGAGAAGGGAGTTCAAAGATCATGTGGGTGAGATGGAGACCCTGCGGAACGCAGCAAGAGAGAAACGACGTATCAGCTCGGCAAGATGGGTAGCATTTGGAGAAGAGGAGAACGAAAACAGCCACCCGAATCTCTTCTCCACTTCTCCATCATTTGGAAGACGAACAAAGGAAGATGACTACTTTTTCAGCGGTAATGACAACAAATTCCACACGAATAATCCCTTCTACGATGACAAGCCTGAGTCTGCTTTCTTCGGTGACCTGAACCAGAACCCTTCTGGAATTCATCTACGATGGGTTAGATGGAATTGTCAATTGTGATTTCTGAAATTCATCGGAGAAGATGAAGGTTGTGGGTTCTTATTTTCCTTCTATGGAAGGAAATTAGTTGATTATAGAAGTTGTAGTGGGGTGGAAGTGATGTATATCGTTATATATGTTGAACACTGTTTGTTGTGTATGGATCTTGATTCTCATCAAGTGAAGTTTACACGAAATCCTTTCATTTTCCTACACACACATGACTATTCTTTACAACTTGGTGCATCCTTTGAGATTTGCCTCTAACAGCAGCACTAGCAGCTGCTTCTATTTAAAAGCTAGATGCCCCTGTTCCTGAAATGTGAAAGGAGAACCTATTATTATTGCCTATTAGAATCGCTACATCACTCATTGGATACTCACAACGAATCGCACATATCTATGCTTAGTTACCGCTTTCAAATTTCAGCTTTCCATGTATACAAATCTTCAAGATTCTACATCATTCCACCCATTCTGAGCCTACAAAGAAACAAAACAGAGCAGGCCAACTTCCTGAGAAGCTTTCCGTTTCGATGAAATCACTCTTTTGATCGTAGAAAGACAAAATTACTTTTCTGCTCTTGTCTTTGCTCTTCCTTTGAAGCAGAATTGGAGAAAGCCCGAAAGTCAAAAAAATAAAGTTCTGTAAAAGTAAAGAAGAGGGTTTCGTAAAGAAGACGAACCAAAATCGAGTAATCGTGCCTCAATCCGGATTAGACACCAAAAGATCTCGTTCCAGTAAAGGAACAAAAGGCCAATTCACCGACATCCCGATTCCTCGATCTTTTCATCACTGAAAACCAGGAATCCATAATTCCATTCCCCATTAAAATATTTGGACCAGGTACATCAAAAGTGAAGAGGAAGAACGATCCCCATAAACAATTCTAATTCGTTGTACAGGAAACTGTCTGGCTCCAAATCATAGCACATGAACGCCATCTTCCCTCACTAATTTTTTGTTTTTTAAAAGAAAAACAAGCCCAGAACGAAATTGAGGCCCGTTCGGTTAATTTGCCGAGCAGTGACCGCCATGATCGTTCTTTGGAACAAACGACGGAAGTCACGGACCAAAACGTAAGGCTGTTGTTGTTATTGAGGAAACAAGGCTCTGCTTTTGTCACATGCGGTGTGGGCGCGTAGCAAGCGGCCAAAAGAGCTCACGACGACCCTTTCGTAGAACAGAGAAACGCCTTCCCTTGAATTCCACTTCGAAGGAAACAACAGAGAACCGCACTACGAACGTCGAGCGAAAGTCTCCTTGTGTGATCTCCGTTCTGTAGACTGTACAGATTTTGGGATTTTAATAAGGAGATGGTGTTGTGTTCGAAGTTGAAATTTTTAAACCATCCGACATATTTCAAAGATAGGTTTGTACCGTTATATAAAGGAACATTGCAGGGTGTTTCGACAGAAATGTCTTGAATTTTAGTCGCTTGAGATAATAACACCTCAATGGAGATGGTTGGGACGATGAAATAATGCTCGTCCGGGTTTGTACAATTTTGTTTGTTTGGGGTTTATGGGGAGAGGAAGACAACTCCTCTTAATGACAACATGCACATTCAAATGAACACCTTTATTATAGTAATTTATGCTATTGTTATATCAGTTACTGAATTTACCTTCTAATGTGTTTTACAGATAATGTATTATATAACTCTTAAATTACATACGAAAAATAGTGTGTTTCTAAATTGGTTGGAAAATGCTAAGCGTCCTAATTTGGTTTTTTTTAGGGTAAATGCCAGTCATTTTTCAATGTATGACATCTGCAAGAAAATGTATCCGAACCGCATGGAAATAATAAAAAAAAATTAGCGTGCAAAAATAAGGTGTATGAAATTTGAATCTACTAATACGAGGTAAATTCATTCAGTTTTTAACTGGATTTTTTTTTCAATGATCTGTGTCAGATAAGAGTTGCTAAGTTTTGTAGTTCAAACCGAAAAACATGAAAACGAATAAAACAGAAAACGGGAAAAGAGTAGTATAATACTAGTTGGGGAAGGGGTGGCCGGACCAGTCTTGTCGTCGCACTCTCACCAGCACGGACGAGCCGAAGCGAGGAGGAGAGGTATAAAAGGCGCGTTTGAAACGGAAAAGCGGATTGGACGGAGGGTCGGCCATTCCTCCTCCTCCCCTTCCTTCTTCTGAAAGCTTTCGTCTCTCCCGAGTGTGAGCGGGTGGACGGGAGATGGGCTCCGGCGGAAGTCGTTTGACGCCGCGGTCGCCTCGGTCACCGCGGTCGCGGCGACTCGGCGGCGGCAAGCGTCTTCTCGCCGCTTGCGTCTGTGGGGGCTCTCGTTCTCGCGCACTTGATGAGGTAACATGGAACGACGGGAAAATTTCTACAGGAATGACTTTGAATTTTGGTACTTTTGTTTCTTTTTGAGGCTTCTGGATGATCCCTATCTATCGAAAACGGAGATTTTGAAAATCAACTTTATCTTTTGATTTTCTTACAAAGGTCTGTCTTTTTTCGTTCATTTGTGAATTGCTCGTCTATTGGAAGAAACGGCGTGGTCATCCGTTTATCTTGTTTGACGCGATGAAATATGACGACTTTCAGGCTGCTGAATTATTCAATTCATATGCTGGATTTTTTCAGTAGACAGATTTTTATCGAGTTATTTGATTGTTTAATATCAAAGAGACGAGTTGACCTAGGTATAGTTTTTCAGCTTAAATGTGATACTTATTTTTTAGTCGTTTTGGGCCGCTTCATTGCCGGAAACTTACAGGCACTGCTAATTCTCATCTCATAGAGTAAGGACGACAAGTGCATACTTTATAATTTTTTCATCACTGGCATTTATTTTTTTGGAAGCTGACGCTCAAGCATGTAACAATAAGTTTCGTATTATTGCACACAATACATATGGAAATGATGAGGATAGAGATGGAGTCAGCTAAGTATAGAGGGAAGGGTGGCGGAGGATTCATGAGGCTAGCACCTCATGATTGGGAGACGACTATGATAACATGACCAATCCCCGATGATAAAGGACAACAGGGAATATGATGATTAGAATGAGCTTGTTTTGTTTTCAATTATATGTGTCCATTTCATAACATTTTGAATTGTTAAACACTAGGTTGTGATTGTGCATACAAGTTGCTTGTCAAGTTGTGATTGGAGTGAAGGGAAAGTAAGAGGTATTAGCAGTTGAGTAAGACTAATTCTTTTTGCTTCCTCGAGATAGAAAAAATAGAAACTGTCCATTTTTGTGATGTTAATAATTCTGTGCAGTTAGTTTCTACTTTCTGCATCACTTCATTGAGATAAAAAAAAGAAAAAAAATGTCCATTTGTGTGATAATAATAAGTCTGTGCAGTTAGTTTCTACTTTCTGCATCGCTAAAGGTAGTAAATTGGCAATCAAGTTTGGCAGTTCCACTATCTTCTCCTACCAGAAGTGGATAATTATGAAGGCCATCCACCTTGATGGTTCTTCAGTTCGCCAATTAAAATTTATTTGGTAAGCAGTTGATGCCGAAGCATCTGATTTGTATGCTACGTTATCAGATAGCATCTGGTATTTATTGTGGCTCTCATTATGTAACAGTGAAATTCTAATTTGTGTATGAGTTGCAATTGAGCATAGGAGTTATAGTATTTAATAGTTTAAGGATGAAATAAATTATATTTATTTAATTCGTATGGTGGAAATAAGTATTTTCATTGAAGCTAGTAACAGAGTAATGTGCTCCCGGTGCTCTTTGGTGAGGTCACTGAGTGTAAGTTATTCTTGGTTCAGTTTCTTTATTCCTCATCGATGTAGGTACTTTACTGGTCTGAGGGTCTAGTTCTATAGGAAAGTATAGGTAAGTATTATCTTGCAGTTAAAGGTACTTCTTTGATCAATTTGATGTGCTAACAATTATGTCCTCTTCTTGCGATATTGTTTACTGGGGCATTATATCAATTTTGTCCTCTTCTTATGCCTGAATATGTACTAATACTGGATTATTAACTGTAGATAGAAGATGCCCCTGTGAATCAATCAGCTAGTTCCAATTGCTTTGCTCTGGAATCCTCTTTAATTTTGTCTTCTGATGATGCCACCAGTTCTGTAAATGGCAATGTAACACAGCAGGAAGGTACAAATCATATTTTTGAGGATTTAAATGGTTCAAGAAGTCCCCATATGAGTAACATGAGGAAATTTATGTCTGAAAGTAAAGAACTCATTCCATCTCAATCAAATAATGGTGAAGTGATTAACTCCTTTTGGGAAAGGACAAATGAGACAGGTAGCACTTCCAAAGAAGTCCATAGTTGTGGATCTCACGTGGAAGTTGGCGACTCATCCACAGGGAATGGCTCTAATGAAGCTGCACTACCTCCTCATAACTCTGGTCTAAACTCTGTTCCAAATATGTCAGGGGATTGGCAACTTACTGGGACAGATCAGTCTGATCGAGAAGCTTCATCTACGAGTCCTCTTGCGATCAGGCATCACGGAAATGAAAATGTCCTCCAGGTGGATGTAGTGAGCATCTCTTCCAATATTTTACCCCTAGTTCATCTGCTGAAATAAATAGTCAAGAGACAAGGCGGAATAGTAGAAGGTTGTTTTGGGATGCTTTCTCAAGGCGAAGTTCTAGAAGGCATAGTGGGTCATCATCACTTGTTCTATCCAGTGACGACAGCGATGATACGGCGGAATCTCGTGACAGATGGTTGTTTGATTTTAATGGTGATGTTTTCAGTAGTGGATATGGAGATGATTCTGCGTATCTAAGCAATAGAAGCCGCGCTCCTTATGAAAGAAGATGGCATTCAAGGTCTCAGGTGATTCATCTCATGTCCCTTTTTTCTCTTTCTTTGCTCTCTATCCAGCTTTTGATTGTCTTAGGTTCATTAGGTTGGTTCTATAGCTAAATATGCATTAGAGCCTTTGTGTTGCAGTTAACACGTCCATGTTTTAATGCATCTACCATACTTCACTGCCAAAATATATAAGTATCTGTCACTGTTCTCCGTTTTTTTTTTTTTTTGTTTGGTTTATATTCAGATACTATTGTTAGGCATCAAAGCAGCTGTATCATCTTGAAAGCTATTGCAATTGAAATACTTTTCTCTACTTGGAAAACAGAAGTTCCAAATTTATTGCTGCATGTAGTGCATGTAGTGGTATATCTTTTAGTCTTTCTCGTAGACTATCATGTTTTAAAAGGTTCATTTTTGGTTCCCTGTGTAGTAAGTAGGTTCTGATATTATTCTCTGTTATCCTTTTCTCTCATATTTTACTGATTCGTCAATATCAAGGACTGTGTGGCACTGTTCCTTCGGTTTCTTATCCTCTAAATTTACTATTTTTTAAAGATCACTTTGTTCCTTGTTGCTGCAAATGTACCATTATTTCAGAAGTACTAAGCAATTTACCTCTTTAGTTCTGGGAAAGACTTCGGGGTAGTCTGGATGAAAATAGAGGAAGAACTGCTTCTTGTGCTTCTGGGCTTCATCCTGATGGAACATGCTCATGCGAGGCATTTTTGATGTCTGAAGAGTCTGGCACCCGTGCAAGTATTTCTCGAATAGTCATGTTGGCTGAAGCCTTATTTGAGGCAAGTAGTTTACCATATTTAATAGACAAGCTTTAATGTTTGCTAACAGATAACATGGCTTCGTAGAATTTTTAAATTTCTGAATTGTGAAATTAGAGTTAGATTCTATATCCTTTAAAGTACTCATATTATGGTGGAGTTCTTGTCAGAGTTACATGGATTATTATGTTGATTGTGGATCCACTCTGGCATTGCCTGGAAGAGTTTGCAAAATGATTGCTTACTCTAGTTAGACATTGCTCATTTTCTTCTAAACTAAGCTGAAATTGTCAAGGGATCTTTCAGTTCTTTTCCACCTTTATCATAATGGAACTGACCAGGAGGAAAATAATGTTGTTTTGTTTACTTTTGCTGAATTGTGTAGAGAATAATTATGTCAACCTGAAAATAATTTTGTGGCCTTTTTTGTGTCTATCTCCACTTTTGGTGGAGACAATGTTTTAAAAATGAGTTATTCTCTTTTAAATGTGGTTGAAATTGCATTAGTGAGATACTCTCTCTCTCTCTCTCTCTCTCTCTCTCTCTCTCTCTCTCTCTCTCTCTCTCTCTCTCTCTCTCTCTCTCTCTCTCTCTCTCTCTCTCTCTCTCTCTCTCTCTCTCTTCTTTTGTAATGTTCTATGTTTCATATCTTTGTTCAATTTGTAGGTCTTGGATGAAATTCATCGCCAACCTGTATCACTGTCTCTGTCAGTAGTATCAGTACCTGCCCCAGAAGCCATTGTCAATTCCCTCCCTCTCAAGAGTTACAATAGAACCACGATAGTTGAAAGTGGCGATGACATGGACCAGTATGTTACTTGACTTTTTTCACCTTGCTATATCTAGTTAAAAAAAGAGCACAGAAATAGGCGCTTCCTAATTTATTGTTATATAAGTATATAAGTTGCTTTGTGTTCCCTTTTTCTGATACATGTCATGCATGGGGTCGGACATAGTTTGCTGATACATGTCATGCATGGGGTCGTACATTGTTTGCTGATACATGTCATGCATGGGGTCGTACATAATTTGTTGACCAATATGATATCCTGTGGTCGCCAATCATAAATGAAATCTATCAGGCATCTTGATATCCAATTTCAAAAGTCTGTAACTTGATACTCAAACTGGCAATCTGGGTAATTTGTCTTTGTATCAAAATCGTGCTAAATTTTGGGGGGTGTGGGGTTGGAATGACCAAATCTGAAAAGCTTATCTGCTGTAAATTAAAGAAGATATAGGTCCAGATTATGATTGAACTGATTAAAATGTGATGGAAGACTTGAAGAAAGCCAACCTAATATTACAGCCACCAAATGGAGCAAAATAAAGGATGGAAACTCATGTAGCTAACTCTCAGTGATTTGACTCTTTATGGTGGAGTTCTCAACAGATGTGGTAACCTGATCCCTGTTTGTTTGCTAGGAATTGTCAAAACTTGATTTGCATTTCGGCATACTGTGTTTGTATCACAATTGAAGTACTTCTCCCTAGTGGATCAATCTTAGCTATGTGATTATTGTTCGAACAAAATAGGAAAAGGCCGTAAGCCTCTCTTTTTTTTCCTTTAATAAATTGGGGAGGACAAACATGTTGAGAAAATATCATTGTTGAAAGAGTTTCCTTTCCCTGATTCATTGGGTAAATTGCTCACTTGCGCCTAATTCATGTTCTACTACAGGTGTTATATTTGTTTGGTTGAGTATGAGGAAGAAGATAAAATAAGAGTTCTCCCCTGCCACCATGAGTTCCACATGTCATGTGTCGACAAATGGTTGAAAGAAATTCACGGGTAAGCATCTGGATACTTCTCTTATATAGCTTTTGTCATGTAGCTAGGTACTAAGAATAAGCTCCATGGTTCTGTCTAAAGTTTGTTCTTCATTTAACTGGTGTATGCAGGGTATGCCCATTGTGCCGAAGGGACGTCTGTGAGGCTGCTGAGGGTTGCTCCTCAAACTCATAAGATCACTTTTTCGGGAATTTGTTGTATATAAGTGTAAGTGATATATAACCTGCTGTCTCCGGGTTCCGAGAAGAGTCTCTTGATCATTTTTCAGCCTCCAGGTGATCTATGTAACAACTAAAGCTCAAATGTGCCTTTGTAACTCCTGTAAATTCTAAAATGCAAGTAATACAGACTGTTACCTATATGAAAAAGGAGCACGTATGGATCCGTCACATTCCTTAAATTACATAGCTCATACCTTTTCATTAGACAGTTGTAAGGAACGGAAGGGCGAAAGATCATTTCTGTGACTTTAGTGCCTTCAATTGCTCGGTCTTTTGTGTGCAGTAGGGGTACTGTAGTGCTAAATTAAATTGTGCAAAGTCTTCACAATTGATGAAATAGAATAAATAGACTGTGGTTGCCTATTTTGATCCTTGTTTGATTAAATTTTGTGGATAACAAATCCCAGTCACAGTGAGGAGGCGAAACAACTTACTTTACTCTTCTTCTTCAAAAATTTTATTAGTTTATATCAAAATGGTACGTGTTTCATCATATAAATAGTATTCGTATCTCTTCTAACTGTTAACAACATACAAAAATAAAAAATCTCGTACAAGCATAGCTTGAAAAATAAATGCATGGAGACAGAGAAAAAATAAATATTAAATAGACATTTTGAGTCATTTAATTTAAATTTGAGAGTCGAGACACTGATTAAATAATTATATAGAAATCGTAATCCCTCATTATTGCGTCAATTATACGCATCCAGGCGCTGCATAACTACGACTCCGACTCCGATTATATAGTCGCTTCAATGTGTAAGCTACTTGCGCTGGCGCGAAGTGGTCCGTCACCGATTAGTTACTACCCTACAGGCCTCGGTCGATTCTGCGGAAAACAGCGCATAGAAAATTCGAGAGAAGAGTCTGCTCCAGTGCTGAGGGACTGTTAGTCCGTTCACCTTTCTCGAACACTGGTGCTCTCATCATTCCAAACGGAAAGCATCGCGGATAGTCTACAGAAATTGAAAACAGTGTGTCCTCCTGAAATTCGCAACTTCACGCTCATCAAATGGTGATTTTAATCCTTAAGTTCGTTTATTTTGTTTCTGTTGCACCAAATGCTTGAGACGTGTAACCTTCTTACTTTTATCAATTCCCTGAGTTATACAGGAACAACCACCGGCTTTGGAGGAATGTTTGAAGCTCCTCAAGGGAGAAAGAGACGAACAGCGTCTTGCAGGGCTGCTTTTGGTTACCAAAGTATGTCAAAATGACGACAATGCTTCCATCGTCAAAGTTTATGAGGCAGTGGGAGTTCGCTTTCTGGAGCGGTTACTGAAGACAGGTAAACTTAGAAGTATATTTGTAGTGCTATTTGTTTATACGGGTGACTTGATATTTCCATTTTTTTCCAGGGATGGGTAAAGGATCGGGAAGTCAGAAAGAAGGAGATAATCGTGAGGCCTATTTGCGCCTCGGAGTCACTGTTCTTGCGAGTTTTTGTCGCGTTACTGAGATTGCGTCCTGCCCGGATATAATTTCGATGGTCCCTCTAGTGATCGAAGTAATGTCAGACAGGTAATTTGCTCTAAGTTGTGCTTGTTTTCTCCACTTCGTTATCTTAATGGTTAAACAGTCCCTGCGCTCTTGTGGCCGTTACACTCTGTTTGGAAGTTTTCGATTCCTACAGTGCGCAGAGCTGGAGTAACGTGGAGCCATTTCTCTCATTGGGAATTTTTTAACACTTGACGCTTGTTGGCTTCGTACACCAGATATACGTTCCACTTCCTCTTTTCCTGCTTTCAGTCACAAAGTTACTTCTGCTTTCTGTAACTTTTCCCTTTCACAGGGTCTTATATACTGGAATAAGAAAATCATGCAAATCATAAACTATGTAAATTAATATGAAAGTAGACAAATTTTTTACCTCATTCTTGCCTGTTTCTTAAAATGAAAATTTTGACTCCATTGTAGGAAATTTATTCTTGTCCTTTGTAAATGTATATTTCTAAGTGACTCTAGAGTTGGTGATTTCCTTTGTAGGGTAGATGTGATGTTTTCTGTGATTTCCTTTGTAGGATCAAGTGAGCTTCTTTCTTAATGAATCGTCTCTTCTCATTGTCATAAACAAAATCTCTTTTTTGCTCAGTCTTGATAAAATTATTACCATTAAACAAGTATCTCTTTTTGGACCACACACCAATGAAAATTGGTTATCATTGGGGGTGCGAGAAGTTTACACGGCAGATTAAATAAATCAGCCATTCTTTTTCCTTGAATAATTTTCATATGGTAGTACACAAAGTTGATTGATTGCTTCTGATATCGCTAGATGTCTCAGTGCCTAGATATATTTCCCTGGGTTACTATTCTCGAAAATTTAGCCGGTTCTGGAGGAATATCAATAGTTGTTATAAACCCATAGTTTTGTTGTGCTCCCAGACAGCAAAATTTCGTTGCTCTTTTTAGTTTTTTGTAATAAATTATTCTTAGGGGGTGTTCTCAGCTATGAATAACCTTAAATTCTTGTTACTTGGACGTGTTTTGTACTTGGAATCAGAACCAATTTCACTTGCTACTTTTACAGGTCGGGGTCATCCACGTTTCCAGAATTTTATGAATTTATATTGTTGGTAGCAGCAGCCTCTGAAGATGGGCTAATGACTTTCTACAAGTGTGGGGGTTTGAAGTCTCTTGCTTTTCAAGTTTCTTCTTTTCCAGATGGTATGTTCTTGTTCTTATCTTCTTCATCTTCTTCTTCTTCTTCTTCTTCTACCTCATTCTTTTCTTTTTTCTTCTTCTTTTCCTCAGTGTAATTTTATTTCAACTTGGTACTTCTTAATCTTTCTTTTTAGAGACTAATAAAATGGATTGATTTTTATTCTTGGTTTGGAGTGGTGGGAAATTCACAAGAGCGATCTTTGCCGTATCTTTTTTGAGTCAAATTTTTTTTATTATTCATTGAGTGATTCTTAGTTTACATTATTGTTGATATTAATCAATTATTCTTGTGTAGGTTCTCCAATGTTTGAGCACACCTTGAGATTGATGCATTTAATTCTGAGCAAGATTTCTCTTGATGTCATAAACATAGAGAATCCATCAGAATTAGCAATGATGGTATGATGAGCTCTAGACTATCCATAAAGTTTTTTTTTTTTTAAACAAGTATTCTGTTCCAATAATTATACTGTTCCAGAAACTCTTATATCTGCAATGCTTTATTGTCCATTATTGGTCATAAGCTTCTTAGCTGTTTCTGTATATTTAAATTTCTTATTGATGGTTGTGCCCATTCTGGTTTGCTTCAGGTGGAGGCAGTGGCTAGGCAGTTTGCTGTTTTGCATAACGCCCTCAAATTTGATGCGCTTCATGTGCTTTCTCTTCTTCTCTCCTCAAACTATGCTGTATGTCAATGCTGAGCTTGTTACTTTATTTAAATTCGAATTTTGTAAACTTCACAATTCATTGGGCTGTTAGGGAGATTACTGAAATTCTAGACACCATTTAATGTAATATTGAAGTCACTCGAACCTCCCTAATTCTGTAATTACTGTTGTAGTTCTTTTGGCAATTGCCATGAATTATTGAAGTTACGCTTTTCTTAAAAAAAATCTTATAGAATTAGAATATTGCAGACATAATTGTCTGTTACTAGTTGTGAGATCAAATCTTCTGCAATCTAGTTCCTCTCTTCCCCTTAATTCTTCTTTTTTTCTTTTATTTATTGATCTGCTACTGAGAGAGACTTGTTGCCTTTTTTGTCAACCTAAATGTTTATCTTTTTGTTCCATTGCTTTTGGGTGATGGATGGAGCACCTGCTTGAAGACGCTGTAACAAAACGAGAAATTTTACATCTGCTGCCATTGGAATTTTCTCTTTCTTAGGCACAGAGGGTAAGTAAAGAAAAAGGGAAAAGAAGAATAAGAGGTAGAGAAGGACTAGATAGCTACGATGGAATAGAATGGAGGACAAAGATTATGTTATCAAGCTTGAAGCTTTAAATGATAAGAGGGTTGTCTCAGAAACTAACTCTTTAATGAGGCCTTAGTAGTCATTGATCATGTCCTTTTGGTCCTATGACTTCCTTTCGGTATTGGGAAGCTAAGTTTGACATGCCTCAAGGGTGTCCATGTTATTTGAAGTTATAAACTATACTGTCTGAAGTTTTTTACAACATTTCAGTATGTGTTTCCATTGATGCCTTCACACTGCACGTATTAAGAAAAACCTCATTTGTTTTTCTTTCCAATCAGACCAGGATAAATGACTTACTGTTTCATTCATCCTCTTTTGTTTAGGCCCCCTTGCATGGTGCTCTGAGATCGATGCCTAGCGAGAATTGGGCAACTTACATACGTTTTGGCATTATTACTGTTCTACAAAACCGAGTTGGTATGTTATGTATCTTCCTCAACAAAATTTGAGCTGATCTTCTGTTGGCATTCGAAGAAGCCATTCATGTAGGAATTACTTTTTACTAAACAATTTTAATGTAGAATATTTTAAATGTATATAGTGGGAGGTCTTGAGTTCAAGTCTCCACAGGAGCATAAGGCAGGGGCCTTATGCAAAACTCATCATCTCAAAAAAAAAAAAAAAATTGTAAATGTTTATAGTTATTATTTAACCTGAAATCCTTGTTGTCTGAGATTCTTGTTTGTTTCGCCAGCATTCCATGGCTCAACATGTTGTTGTTATAACTGTTGGTTATGAGCTATTCCCTTAAAGTTGTTAGCAAGTCAGGGTTTTGCTCTTGGATTCGCCTTATATTAGGCTGTGGCTTGTGAGATGGGTATCTGATGCTTAAAACCTGATAAGTATGCATCACTTTTTGTTCTTTTAGCTCTGCTTGAATTTGTTTCCTCACATATTAACTAATTCAGGAACTGAAAGGCCTTTCTTTCAAGAAATAAAGCACCAGTTGACCAACCCGGATTCAACCCTAGACTCCTCGTAAAAGTACACCTTTGCTTGCCTCATCTTTTTGGAAATTTTTAACATCACAGGAAATGAATGTGGAGAAGGAAAATATACTCTTATGAGAATATCTAGGTCCATATTGAGATCGTAACTAGAATGCACCTACATGCTTTTTTTGAAATTCCAATATGATTTGGATGCCGATTCCTTGCAAATGCTACGTGTCATATTTCAGTGAGAGTTGCCCATACTTTCACAGTAGAGATCACTTTAAGTAGACACTGAGCTCATGTATGTGTAAATCTCCACTTATTTGTCGGAAGACTGATTTGCTTATTGTTAAGCAAATTGGAATCCTTGTTTGGCATTTTGTGGCGACTAATGCTATGATTCACTTGGGTACTGGTATCTACTTCTTATGCAAAACAAGGGCACCATTTTATTAACTATAATTACATTATATCTATTGCACTTGAGTCCAAGTAAATTAGGAGACGTTACCCTTCTAAGCACCACCATATGTTTCCACTCTCAAACGTATGTGGGAATGTTCCTATTATCCCCCCTTGTCCACTGGCAGGCTGGCAACTGTCTCCCCGTGTCCATTGGGCAGGCTGGCATATAACACAGGAGAGGCACAAAATATTGCACACTAAACAGGTGCCCTGCTTAATTACCTAGTAAAGTGGCCTGGTTTCTATCCAGAATGACTAGCCAGTGTGAGAGCTTTTCCAATTACAACCACTGGATTTTTCAAAACCCCTATATACTTTCTAAGGCTATTTTCTCTAACATAATTTTTATACTGTTTTCTGTTTCAAAAAAAAAAAAATTATGCTGTTTTCTGTCAAAAAGCAATTCCTTTCTTTGAAAATTGCTTCTTCAGACATTGATGTCCTTGCAAAATGCAGTTATGAGGGAAAAACTTCAGGCACTTATTTTGTCTGAATCTATAATGTCCATGCTTGGTGAGAGCTGGCTTCTTGAACCAACAAAATTGCCACATGATGAGCAAGATCCAATCCCTGTTGACAGGCAAGTATTGTGTACCCTATGCATGAAGCAATTCAAATAGGCTCATGTAGGTGGTTTATGTAGGTGCATTACTTTACTTCTTGAAGTGTTTACAGGTGTCTCTTTTTGGTATTGGAGTCATCGAGGGTGGAGGTAGCTGTTCTCCTCAATGAGCTTGCTTATCTGAAATTTGAAGCTTCCACCTCTGCTGAATGCATCCAGGAGAAGAAACAGAACCTAGCTATATCATTTTCCTTGATTGAGAAGATAATTAGATTAATATCTAATGTACAGGAAAGGCAAGGTAATTTGTCAGTTTCAGTTGGGATGGCATCAACAGTTAATGCACATCGGTCTCTTTACGTATTTCTCGTTGTGATTAAAAGAAGAGAATCAAAATTCTTATAGCGTGTTGTCTTGTATAACTGTTTGTCCTTATCATTGAGCTTAGCATCTGAGATGATATGTTACTTCCACAGTTTTGCATGGTAGAAGACAGTTTTCGTTGTTTTATTTATTTTTCTTTTTTGATTATTAAGAAGACAATAAGAATATGAAGATCAGCTCAAAGACTGTTTAGAAACATGCATTTTATCAGAGAAGGTGGTAAGACAGTTCCTTACTGGAATGATGCTGTTCAGATTGTTTTCGTTTTGTAATTGTTATGCATAGCATTCACTTTTAGGTAGAAATTTGACTTTTTGTATGCATTCCTTTCTTCTTTTTGCTTATTTTTTTTTTACGACAAAGAATAACTTAAAACTTATTATCATTTGAATTAGATTTTCCACTTGGTTGTCCCTTATTTGGTTTATTCAAGCTTCTTTCTTCTGATTGATAAAATTTTCATCATTTTCTGCGCAATGTTTCAGATAGGTTTATCAGTGACAACGCTGGAATGAAAGTGATTTCTGGGCTTAATGAGACAGTTGGAGTAGTTCTAGAGTATTTAAAAGATGCAAAGGTATTTGATACTTTCCAAATGAAAACATTTGAATTAAAAAATTTTGCCCTTAAAAAAATTATAGCAATTATTGCATTTAAAAATTTTCATTTGTAGGACCATGGGCAAAAGAGAGGAGATGATTTGCTTGCATCAGTACGTATTGTTGGAAGGTATGCATAATGTGCTTGTGCATTAAAAATTATAGCAAGTATTGCATTCCAAATTTCTGAGTTTCCCTTGTTTTTTATTTTTTATAGATTGTTCAAAATTAAAAGCAAAGTTAGTAATTGCATCCTTAACTCATTACTATTATGTTAATGGTTCAACATGCTCATTTAGTTTTGTCAGAGCATTGCAGCGTTTCAAACTGGAACACTAGTGAATGTTTGAGTTGTGGTTATTGTTTCAACCATTGGGGTAGTCAATTTTAAATTTATGAAGGACAATCTTAAATCCAGAAAAGACTCATGAGAGAGGAAATAATATAATTTGTTGTCACTCTAATTTTATTGATTAGGTACTTTACCTTTTTGTTTGCGGATAATATTACATCATATCCTTCATTCATTTGGTTGATGAACAACTTTTTGCTATGAACTTATGGGTTTATGTATTATATTTACCATTTTGATCACTCAACACTTATTTTTTAGAATTTTAGTTTCTTGTCCCATGCTCGATTGCCCTAATACTGATAATTTATTTCATTCAGCTACCTTGCAGAAGCACCTTCTGCATGTAAGCATAAGGTTCGAGAACTTCTGGATTATATGCTTTCAGTAGAAGGTGAAGATGAAGAAAGGTTCCTCAGCAACTGTTATCTATTTAGTTGATCATAATTTAGCATTTTTTTTGGTTTTGGTCGATTGATTAGCTGATCTTAATGGCAGCCCTTTCTCCTCGGTCTGTTTTTTACTTCCCATGTTGTGCCAAACAACTATGAAGTTGGAAGGATGTAGAGCATTGACTTCATTTGGAGGTCACAAAGCTGTATGTAGTAAAAACTGCTTATTTTGTTGTTCTTTTCTTCTTATTCATGTGTTCTCGGCTTCTGAATTCTCTCTAGCACTATGCTGCATGAAAAGAAAGGCATGTTCATCCTCTGGCACTAGGTTTCATTATAATAGTTTCTCTCTCTGGCAGTTAGTTACAGCATATGCTACCTTAACATGTTAATCTTATCCATCAATGTAGCCTTTAGAGAGAGAGCATCTAGAGAAAGAAAGACTAGCTATGTCTCTGAGTGAGTAATGTGGCTTATCAATTCGATAGGCTCCATTGTAGATTATTTGGTGCTAATTATGCCTCATCCCTGGCAAGTTTACAACCTATGACTTTGAACTGATCAGATGGTTTTCTGCTCTATTTACTGGTGGCCATTAATGTCAAAAAAAAGAAAAAGAAGATGGGCCATGTTATAATATTTCTTCTGCATCACTAGTATTGCTATATGGTGAAACTATTTGCAGTTGATAGTTCCCCTTGTAACATTCTGATTAATGATGTGAACAGAATCTGGTTAAGACAAATAAAGAGCGGTGCCTTTGCCTGAGTTAATTTTAACATGTCCTTTGTATAATCTCTATTTTCATCTATCCCAGAAACATTTAATTTTTGTGTAAATTCTCAGGTGGTGGAGTGCCTTGTGAGATTGATTACCCAAAATAATCAGATGGTTGAGGATAGTGGTCTCATATATTTAGCATGTGATACCATCATGAATATTCTTTTAAAGGTAATGTATTAGTAACTGTCATCAATAACTACTTGGAAAGAAGATTCACTGATATTTTTTTAAAACTACCTTTAATAGTCCTTAAGAAAAGACACTATGTTTTGCTCTCCATTCATTCTTTTCAACTTTTGAGTTGCTTGAAGCCTGAAAAAGTAGGTCATGTAGACTAGGAAAGTTTTTCTTGATCTTTTTTCTTTCCAAGGATTGGTATGTGCTACAACAGATTTACTTAAAACGGCAATAGTTGGTAAGTTTTATCTAACGTTAAGTAGTAAACCATTCTGATCCTACTTTGGAGAAATACACTGAGCTCATCGTATCAGTTCACCAGATCTATCTCTAACTCAGTTGGGGTGACCCATAGGATGAAAGGTTAAGAAATCAGGGTCGGACTTACCCGAAGTACTTTTCCTGAGTCTCCCAAACTTGCTTGAGTTGGGCTTCCAGGCTTGGGGCTTACATCATGACAGGCAATCGGATCATGAGTTCATAAATTATAAAACAGGTTCATTCAAGTCAAAGAATATGATTGAGTCAATTGTCCTGCTTGTAAAGCTGCCATCGTTTGCAAATATACTAGTTTTGTAGTTCGTTTCTTAAGTTCTGAATATCATTCTTCTCCTCATAGCATCACACCACATTGGATCAATTACTGCTCATAGAAAGCTTGTGGGGAACAAAGTATAATGCAATGACAGTTCAACTCCCAAGGGCATCTTCCACATGGACAGTGTTCTCAAAACCAACCTCTTGGTCATTGGTTTCAGGCTCTTTGATTTTTTTCTCGTTCAATCATCTGATTGGTGGACAGAAACCCTTGATTATATTGAAAATACAATTTAGTCCTCAGTGATGCAATCACTGTAGACCTATATGCAAATCCAACGAACCATAAGCTGGAAAGTCTACCTTGTACCGTTCCAAATGATATACAAGTATATGTTCCACACAGTTATGCATTGTTAACAGGGTCTTTCTCTCATAATAAAAAAGACTAATGGTTGAAAAGAGAGAACAGGTAGGGAGATTTGATGCTGTAGAAATGATACCTGTTTGTGAACTACTCATGACAGAAAAATACAATAATTCCACTTAATAAATGGAATAGAGAGAAAAAATAACAATTATGTCTTCAATGCTAATATTTTATTTGACGTTAGGATGCAAATTATTCTGAATGGGCAAATCTTCCTATTTTATACCTTAGTGCTGAGATGTTTTACATTCTCAATCAATTGTCATCTCCTTTACCAGAAGTCCCCCACTCCCCTCTTCATCCCACAATTCACACACTTCTGCCTGTGGTTGAATGCCACTGAGAACAGCATGTGGCTTCTTTCCAGCTGCAAGAGCCCTGTAAATACTATTAGGCTAAAAGTTTGAAGGATTTTGTTTTTTGTCAATAGAATAAGTAAACATTTACAGCTTTAACTTTA
The DNA here is from genome assembly GCA_022405105.1 of Aristolochia contorta. Classification (NCBI taxonomy): domain Eukaryota; kingdom Viridiplantae; phylum Streptophyta; class Magnoliopsida; order Piperales; family Aristolochiaceae; genus Aristolochia; species Aristolochia contorta. The sequence goes on along the minus strand of CM039666.1, from coordinate 4,290,276 downwards.
TAAATCTCCTTATTGTAATGAATTTCGTTTGTTTCTTTCTTTATTTTTTGGTTCTCTTTTAGGAAAACCACTCCTTGGACTTTGTTTGTTGTGTTCATGTCAAGATTTGTGAGCTTCGTGGACTCTGTGAGGCCACATGATCTATATACTTTGGTGCATAGTAATAGCTTGTAGATTAATTAGGTATTATAATTTACATCTTTTTTATTTGTTTCAAGTTTTGATTTTGTTAAATGTATCTTGTCTTTTCAACTTGTTTTTTACTGAGAGGTAATTTGTCTTGTTTTTTTATTCTTTTTTAATTAAATCTATTTATTTCTAAAAGAGGGCATGATTAGTTGGAAGTAAATGGTAATGCTTTTTTTGGACCATTCCACTGCTAGCAAAGCTTTTAATATAAACAAAGGAGAAGTGCAAAATTAGAGGACATAATAAGTTGTAATTAGCTTAATTAAGGAAAATGCAAAAGTTCTCTCCTAACAAAAATTTTGCAACTCTTGTTTAGAGAGAAGAAATTCGTGCCCAACTTGCTGGATCTGAGTTTGTTCCTCTTTTACTATCATTAGCTGCTTGGGCAGGTATGATTGTGGTTCAAGTGTTCGGTTGCTTTGATTTAGTAAAAGATTTCGTTGTGTTGCATTTTATTCTGTTGTTTCATGCACATGACTGTGAAATTTTCATGAAGTGAGCTAAACAATTGTAGCTATCAGAAAAAAGGATTTCCATCATGTAGTCGTGTACCTATATTATTAATACCCGAACTTAAAAATTTTACATTTTCTGCTAATGAAAAGTAATTCATCCTCGAAATGTGCTTTTAAGTAAATAGCATACAAGTAAGCACAGTTCATAGTCATCAAACTTGCTAGGATGTGCTGAAGGAGGCAAATGGTTGGGTTGCTTAGCTTCATGGATAAACAAATTCCCTGGTTACACATGTAACAATTACTAATGGAATGAATGTGGCTAGACGAGATCATTAATATAAATTACTGGAAAGGCTTAGTGATTCTGATAGAGGCCCTACTGTGAGTAGTTTCAAGTAAAGATGCTGATTGATGATCGACTTTGTTCAAAATGTTAAGTGTGAAAGTTAGTGTCCTTGTGTTGGAACAAATAAACCACTATCTTAAATAAAGATGCCCTCCGTGGACTACTTATGCACGTGCAATGAACGATTGAGGGGTTTTAATGAAATCTTCATGTACCCAAACATAGTTGGAGAGGATTTTTATCATTATGTTCATGATATTAGCTGCATCTTTTCTATCAAGAAAAGAAAATGAAAATACTTGTCTATCAGGTTTGAAGCAAAGACATTACGAGAATAGGATGTGAGTTGTTTTCTTTTTTGAGGAAAAGATAATGATAAATATTTAGAAAAAAAGGAGTAAGGATGCGAATTTTTCTAAGGAAAGTGCCTGTTTTTTATTAGGCAATACCAAATAGTTTACAGTATGGTGGGGAGTCCTTTACGACCAAGGATTGGAGGGATATTCCCTCTGCTCCTAAAGTGTCTGCCACAGCATTGGCAGATCTGTGAATATAAGACCAATCATGAACACTAGACTTAGCTATAGCTGCAACACTTCTCTTAATATGTACAAGAATTTCCATGGTGGAGCTGAGGTCGGATGGCACCAACCAATCTCATTGGTCGCGTCCCCTTCCACAGTTATTCTCTCAGATAAACGGAAACATATGTACCTGAGTTTTCATAATAGATCCTGAACATATGCAGTTGTGGAAACATCCTGGCAGAGAGGACCAGCAGAGGCAAGAGAGTGGCGCGTACAGAATCATTTATGAACCCCCCTAATCCTGCTGACCCGGGTTACCAAATGAGGAGCTATCAAAGTTCAGCTTAAGATAGCCTTCTTGGGGTGGAACCTTGTTGGCTGCCAAAGCTGGGGAGGAAAGAAGGCCCCTCGATGTCCTTGAGTTTGTTTGAAACACCAACCATCGGATTACTCTATTAAAAATATTTGAGGCTACTTCACACCAATGCTGCTGGGAGTCCTGAAATATCCTTTTATTCCTCTTTTCCCAAATAGCCTTCTATTCCTCTTTTTTCCCAAATAGCCCGAGGAATGAAAGCAGCACAAGAGTCAAGAAGACCATATCTACCTGCCCTACGAGGAGAAGTGTGTAGGAATGCCGTGAATAGACCAGGTAAGGAACTCGGTATGAAGTACTCACACTGGAACAGTCCCACAAACCAAGTCAGGTTTCAAAGCATATTTATATTTTTCGATGTCAAAGAGCAAAAAGGATTGTATTACAGGAGGTCTCAGGTTTGAGTCTCCTTAGGAGTGTGAGAATTGTATTGGATTAAAAAAAGTGCTTTCCTCAAAAAAAAAAAAAAAAAAATTCTGTGAAACCCATGTAACTAAATGCAGCAGGCCAATCCAGTGAAAGAGCGCTAGTAAACAAAGGTAAGCCTCTTATGAGTAAATTGTACAAGGTAATCTTGATTCAATGGAAATAAACATTTCTCAAAAGCCCTGTAGTGTACTAACCATTTTTAGGTTATAAAGATTACAGTTGAAGAGTTGAAGAGACATGACTTGTATGCAGACAGTTTCCATCCATAACTGTTGAGGTCTTTCATCATGATTAGTATGGCTCAGTCGTGCTTTAATATCTTTGAAGTGAAGCTCATGTATGATAATCTTTTGTTGACTAAATGAAAAGAAAGCTGTAACATATCCATTGCTTACTCAATTGTAGTCATCAGCATATATGGGAATCAAGATGTGACCTGACGTATGAAATTCAGTAAGTGAGACAGATTTCCTGCCTGCAGGTTACATCGAAGATGTGGTGGCATAGGGCCTGAATTTGAAACAGGTCAATGGTTTATCACCCCTAATACAATAGATAACTTCCACGTCAAGTCAACTAATTGCATCTTCATAATAAACTATTTTCTAATGTTAGGATCTTTTTTCTATAAGTTTTTCTTTTCTGAAAGTGCAGATTCCGTTCATTTCACATGTTTTTGTATCTGTGTTTTACTAGAATGCCTATTTTATTTTACCTTTCTAAAGTACCCTACTGTGATTTTAGAGGACTCAAATGTCACCTCGGTTGTCATGATGGCCACTAGCATATGCTCTTTGATTTTTGAGCTGACTTCAGAAGAGACTCTTTTCAAGTATCCAAATTTCAACCAGAGCACGGTTAATAGTCTGTCTCAGCTCATTGCGAGAAGCCTGGTTTATTGTACCCAGGTATTCAAATAGTATTTTGAGAATTTCTGCATTTTCTCTTTTAGAGCCTCAATGGGATTTGTGGTGATCTAACCAGGTGAGCATTGTTTATTCTTTCAGGGTGAAGTTAGTGATGATTCTGCCACTGACCATGATCTTCGCCAGATTGTTGCATCCGGTTCGTCAAAATGCTTACAAAGCAAATTTACTCGATCTAATGTTAGCTTTGCAGCATGGAAATCTTTTTATTGAAGTCTTACTAAATTAAAATACCAAATTATGGCAATGGCATGAAATCAGAATTAGTCGGATTTCTTATATGGTGAATGAATTTACAGGTTTTGTTCAGTGGGCTGATCGATATCCTCGCATCAAACAGGCAGTTGAGAGTAGTCTGCGTCAATAGGGTTGTACAATTGTAAAAATTCAATTTTACTAGAGCGGATGGTCAGATGACAGATTTGTCAACGAGTAAATTACACAGAAGGAACAACAAGAATAGGCAGCCGTTGCTGGAATTCTGGAAGAACAATCTGCTGATCCTTTAGGGGAAATTGGCATCTGAAGCGAGCTATAATCTCTAGTGGTCTGTATTCCAAAACGTTGTACAGGATGCACTTTCAACAATCACACTTTGGTTAAACGTGTATTTCCTTAACCTTACGTTCATTGTAATGTCAACATGGAGCTCATTTAGCGAGGGTGACGGGCACCTACAAATGGCTTCATTGTCATGAGATATTCCTTACCATACAAAAGATTGTCGCCTCAGCTTTGTTTGACTGCTCTCGTAAGTTTACTCAATCTTTATAATAAAGATAATTCTGCTTAAAACGTCATCAAAATACCCAGGGAGTAAGGGAAAGTGAATTTTAGTTATGATTTCAAATGGCTATATGTTGCTGATGGTCAGAGGAAAGCAAAAGTCAAGGTTGATTACTGGGACTAGCAGCCATTTTTCCGATCATGTTCTAAATTAAATGCTAGAATTTCAAAGATAGACAAGTTTGAGAGTACCCTTCGAGGAGGTTACAGGAAGGGTTTGTGGTCGGTAATTATATCTTGTCGAAATTCCATTGTCCCATACGCATCAGGTGTAAACATCAATTCCGCTATGCTAAACAAGGGTCATTGGTATCACGTAAGTGATGCATAAACGTGCCTCGAGGTTAAATTAAACGGGAGACCTGCTAGGAACCCTGTTCTCGTGGATGAGGCTAAAGGTCTCAGGCATAGGCAGGCAAATCGAGGTCACCAAACTGACCAGGTCAACGTTCTGTTCGTGTCCACGGACACTAAAGATCGTCATCCTCAAGTAGTACCGCCCAGCATTATAAGGATATTGACCGGTTCCAACAGGTCGAGGTGCACGAGCTGACTTTTTCAGGCGACAAAGAAACATGAACCGACAGTATAGCAATCAGCATGCTTTGCAAATCCAAGATCATCCTCATCTCACATGGGTTCAATTACATGCAGCAGTCAATCACTCAGGATATCACAGATGTTCCATACAGGAATCCAGGTAACTGAAGCTGGAAACAAATACCAAGTAGCAAGACTACTATATATTTACACATCACATAGCGAGTCACAAAGAATGGACCAAATTTATATCATGGGTACATACAACCATTCAATCTGCCTACCCTTTCATATTTTTTTTTTGAAAGTTGGTATTTCTCTAATCTAATTCCATGCCCCTAGGGAGTCTCGAACCCAAGACCTCCCACTACAAACCCCCCCATGTGACCACTGAGCTATGCTCAAGTTCACCTGCCTACCCTTTCATATAGGACTAATACCAACCCATATGAACATGATTTCACGTATTTCCAGAAGATATATCAACAAAGGAGCGTTAACACAGATTGAAGGTCAGACTAACCTTTAGGAGCAGGCATTCCTTTCCACAGGTGATTGGGAATAGAAATCAGAAGACATAATGATAGCATAATTTCAGTACATCCATCGTAAGTCTTGCTTATAAGACACAAACGTTGCAGCCCCTTGAACACCTTCCTCTGAAATCTGAGGGCAGTCCTCCACAACCAAAAACTCCAATTTTTGCAGCCCAACAAGCGGTTTCAATCCTGCATCTGTAACACCTAAACACTTTGATAATCTCAAGGTTCTTAACTGAGGGAAGTGCCTCACGTGCATCAAACCCTCGTCACTAATCTCTTGACATTTTAAAAGCTCCAAAGTATCCAAAAAGAGCGCAGAACAAAGTGCCTCCATCCCAGAATCACTAAAAGAATAAACATGGTCAAGAGTCAAAATTCGAATTGGACACTTGTGAAACAGAGTAAGAATACCTGTTAAGGTAAAAGAAGGAAAAGAAGGGAATTCCCCATCAGAGAAGGATAACTTCACAGACTCAAGTTCAGAGCAATTTTGAGCTATGGCGTTCAAACTCTCATCCGTTAGCCTTACAGGATTGTCCATCAATGCAGGAAGTGAAATATCTGATGTAATCCGAAGTGAAAGTGACTTGAGATTTCTCGATTTTTGGGCTAAGCTTATCATGTCACAGTCTCTAACCCCAACGCACATGTCAAGATGAAGCTTCTCCAATTTCTCACAGTTCCCCAGCACACAAGAAAGACCTCTACCTGGACTAATAATGCAATTCATCAAGCTAAGCTCTTTCATGGACTCACATGGAATTGACTGTCTCTGCCACCGATCCACTGCTAATGGGTTGTGCACTTTCATGTATCTATAGTTCACATCCACCTCAAACAATAGTCTTTTCAGCTTTTGCCAGCCAGAACCCAGCTTAGCAAGATCCCCTTCGCCAATGGCTCGACATTTCATGATAGAGAGATCTTCCAGGGTCTCAACCTTACCAAGATACTCCAACCACTCTACGCTATTCACATTTAAGCACCGTATGAGATGAAGTATGGCAAGTTTCTTACATCCAACAGCTAGAGATAAAATTCCACAACCTGTGATCCTAGGAGTGAAATTCAACTTCAAAGCCCGAAGCTGTTTGCAGGAAGCTAAATGTCCAAGACCCGAGTCTGTAATGAAGGTACAGAAGCTAAGAGAGAGGTCCACCAAAGATGTGCAATGGTTAGCAAGCACGAGAAGACCTTGATCGTCGAGTTGCTTTCCCAATCTCGACATCCAGCCAGAGTACGTAATTTCCACTTTTGACAAGTTTGGAAATCTGGTGCAAAGAAACGTGAGAGCTTCGTTTGCCGGATCCAATCCACACCCAACTCGAAGAAGATGTCTCTGTTCTCTCTCCAATTGGTAGAGGCGTTTACATGCTAAAGATGCTGAATTTCTATCAGCAGTCATTTTAAGTTTTCCCAGGATCTCCCAAATTAATTGATCTGGCAAAGAATCCATGGAGACGTAGTTTCCTGTATTTGGAAAATTAAAGATGTATCAGAATTTGAGAAACATTCAGGTAGCTTACATGCACGGACTACAGAAGCTTGTTTTCTGTTTCAAGAACGGAGATAATTCCGAGCACAAAAACATGTCATTCACAGAAGTTGTTTCTTGCCTGGGCACATAAAAAACATGAAAGCAAAAAATGAATCGGAGTCTGGGAGTGAATCAAACCAGATCCGATCAATAGATCAAAGGAAATCTGTCTGATCCAAAAAACAACTCAGACGAGAACGTGAGCTTGACTACTTAACCAATCCGATAAACCGCTAAACTTTCTGAGTGTTTCTCAATAAAGAGTCATAGTTAAACCTCAAGCAAGATAGAAAAAAAAAATCCCATCGGACAAATCTTGTCCTCTTCCAAATGATCAGCGAGTTCAGACGAATTTTCAAACAAATAAGTTTCTTTCACCCAATTCATAAAGAAATCATGATATCGTTTCAGAATAATCCATATATCGAGATTTCAACCTCCAAAAGACAGAAAGCGAGCAGAGAGAAAATCAACAAAGCGAGAAACCAAAGATGATAATAATAATAATAAAAAAAAGAAACAAACCTAATCAGACGCCGCGAATGGAGGAGATGACTCGCGAAGAGCGTCTGCTGTCCAGCGAAAACGGTCGCTCGACTCAGTCTTACGAGTTATACGACTAAGAACGCTGTCTTGAGACCCGAGGAACATAACTACCCAACAAACCCTCATGAGAATAAGAATCCAGTATGAAACGGGCGGCAGAAATCTTGGAGGGCGGGGGTATTATCGTCTTTCCGACCGTCGATAACGCGCGTACATTTCTATCCTGTACTGTACTACATAATGGTATCAATCTAATAATGGAAGGGGTTAAGACAAAATCCCAATCCCTGTGCACTAATATCAACATCTATGTTTCCGGGAAAAAGGTTTTCTCACCTAACGTTTAACTGACTAGGCCGGCCACTGACTCACTGAGTGGTTACTTCGCCGCGACTTCGCTAAAATTACAGGGAGTCAACGTCCCGACGGCTCTCCTGCAGTGCCAGCTTCAAAGCAAGCAGAAGAAGAAAGAAGACTTCCTCAAAGTTCTTTTTTTATTGCAGCAAAAACCCTTGAATTGTGTTGGTTACCCAAATTTTTCTAGTTTTCGCCTTGATCTTTGCTCTCTCGAAAACCTATCTCCGGAAGAGAGGATAGCAAAGACAGACAATGGGGTGCGAGGGCCTCTTCTACATGCTGTTAATCACACTTTCGGCTGCTGTAATCACTTACAACATTATCGTCTCTGCAAATGCGCCTCTCAGCCAGCAGTTTCCGGGTCCTAAGGACTTTGCTTCTACAAGGTTTATGCCGAGCGATCCCATCATCAAAATGCCAGCTGATAAGTTGAGGAAATACAGTGAGAAACGGCTATTTCATACTGCTGTGACAGCTTCGGATTCCGTCTATAACACATGGCAGTGTAGAATCATGTATTACTGGTTCAAAAAGTTCCAAAAGAGTCCTAATTCTGAGATGGGCGGCTTCACAAGAATTCTGCATTCCGGAAAACCGGATAATTATATGGATGAGATCCCAACATTCATCGCCGATCCCCTTCCAGCTGGAATGGATCAGGTATTAAATTTCTTTTCTCTCATGTGTTTATTAAAACTATTCATTAGTTACGGATTGTTCTCTGTACTTGCTAGTAAAGGTTACATTCGAGCAAATGAATGTCGTACTGATAAATCTTTTATTAGATCGTTTTTGCTAAGACTGCATCTGTTGCTAGAAGGACAGAATTGTATCCTTCGGTTTAATCCTTATTTGCAGTTCTAGTGCACAATGATCAGGTTATTCCAAGCTGTATATTATCATTCTACCAGAAACTCAAAGGTTGAAAACCCATTGCGATATGTAATTGTGCAACATTTATCAGTATGTTTAATTAGAATTTGCATGTGTTGAATCCAATAATTGAAAGAAAACCTCAAATGTTGTGATTCATTTCACTGTAACAATTTGTAACGAAGTATTTCTCTTTTGTGAATGGGGAAGTCTTCTTAAGCAATTTCAAGAAGTTTCTGTTCCAAAAATAATCACTTCCATTTTCAACCCACTCATTGAGGAAGATCATCTTGTCTTCTTGTGGAGCGGGTTCTGAATGATATAGTCATGTTTGCCAAAATAACCCAAATCATTTCAAGATTTTCCCTTATATTTACCCTGAAAGGAAAATGTAAGTTGAAAAGGGACATATGGGTTCTTGATTAACCTGAAGTCAGACATCTAGGGCAACTACTGAGATGCATAGTCTGTTGGAGACTGGATACAATGTACAAGCTTCTTATGATTTTCTATAAGTACATTATTGCTGACATCTAATCTTTGAAGCAAATGCTTCTGTGAAGATTACTAAATTTTATCCTAGACCATGCAAATGAATTAGAGGCTCAGATCTTATCTGTGAAATCTTATTTCTGCTTTTCCCCATCCGTTGCTTGGATGAATTCTGGAGGAATCAGGTGACGAGCTTAAATTTAATATTAGATGTGTTATTTGATTGTTACATCAACATAATGTCCTGATATTATTAACCTGCTCTTTAAGTTGCCGAATATATAATATGTACACCCATATTTGCAATTTTCCTGGTAATCACTGGGTACTAATTTTTAATTTAATTTACTTCTTTTTTCTAGAGCATTTTTAATCTTCTTTGCTGTTTCTCCATTTGGTATTGCAGGGATACATTGTCCTCAACAGACCTTGGGCGTTTGTACAGTGGCTTCAAAAGGCAGATATTAAAGAAGAGTAAGAAAACCTTGATTTCCTTGTTTTGGTTAAAATGAGTCTTATTCATATCTTAAATGTTTTAATCAGATAATGATCAACTAGTTTGTGCACAGTTACATATTGATGGCAGAACCAGATCACATCATCATCAAGCCCATACCAAACTTGTCAAAGGATGGGCTTGGTGCTGCATTCCCTTTTTTCTATATTGAACCCAAAAAATATGAATCTACTCTACGAAAATTTTTCCCTGAAGAGAAAGGGCCAATAACCGAGATTGATCCCATAGGGAACTCTCCAGTCATCATCAGTAAGGTAATGACCATGTAGTATGCAGCTACAAATCCTTAAGTTTTTCTGTCGCTGTCAAAGTTTTGATTATTTTTCTGTAAGGATTGCAGGCTTCTCTCAAAAAAATCGCTCCCACTTGGATGAATGTTTCTTTGGCCATGAAGAAGGATCCTGACACTGACAAGGCATTTGGTTGGGTGCTTGAGATGTAAGAATGTGGTTAATGATAATAGTTATTTATTATCTATTTGTTTGGCCTTTTAAGGTTTCAAAATTTCTAGTCCTGTAGACTACAGTTATCTGTAAGACTTGTGACTTTTCACTGCATATGTCAGTTTCACGTACATTTGTGGCTTCCAGTGGATTAGACTAGTCCTCTAGTAAATGCTCTTTTACAAGTATATTTACTCGATCGCTTTATAGGTATGCTTATGCTGTTGCTTCTGCTCTACATGGTGTGCCCAACATCTTGTACAAGGACTTCATGATTCAGGTACCATGAATGTCTTTCGGACCTGCTTTAATGTTCTCTGAATCAATATCTTACCGTCAGTGACACTGCTCTTCGTACACTAGAATATGTATATGCTTTAGTGTTGTCTGAATCAATCTCCTACCCTTAGTGACACTCAACTATTTATACACGAGTGTGTGTCTCAGATGTTGCACATTTCAATGGGTTACCTAGCGAAAATGCAACTACAAAATTAGCAACATGAAATACTGTTTGCAAGGAAAACTTGGATGTTAAAATCAATTTAATCAGTCTGGAAGACTTATAATGATTTGCTTGCAACTTGTACATTCACTGATGTAAGGAACAAACCACTTGCAATATCCTCTCCATTGTTTGTAGGCTAGCTGAAATCACTTCAAGAACCACATTCATATGAACTCCTTGTATAGTGCTGTTCTCTGTCTCTTGTCAACTAACTTTTATGTATCTTTCTTGTGATGCAAGCCTCCATGGGATCTAGAGATTGGGAAGAAATACATTATCCATTACACCTATGGGTGCGACTATGACTTGAAGGTATACAACTTAATGGTTGCACTGTTATATAATGGTTGCACCATATTAAATAACCTGTTCCATGGCTTCTCGTCGAACCATATCACTGTCATTTCAGGGTAAATTAACTTATGGGAAAATTGGAGAATGGAGGTTTGACAAACGATCCTTTGACAAAATTCCACCTCCAAAGAACCTTCCATTGCCACCACCAGGAGTCCCAGAAAGTGTGGTAAGATTTCACACATTAACTAATGCTGGAGTGTTTACTGTTATTTATTTTTCATCTGATCTATTATAGAACTTTTTTATATAAATGAGAAGGATATAGTATGATTTTGTATTCATGTACATAAGAAAGTGTTGTATAATGCAGCTTACTGTTCATTTATGAAATGGATTTGGACTTTCTGCAATGGCCATTTAGTTTTCTGAACATAAGGAGCTGGATTCATGTGTCATATGCATCCCATGTGTACTCTCACTCCTTCCATTGTACATGGATTGTCTTGTTTTTTTTTTCTGCCATTGTCACACTTCAGTTACTTCTGTATGTGCTGAGTTGTATATGACATGACTAGGAAGGCCAGAAGGCAGAGTCCTGTTATTGAATAAAAATCTATGTAGATTAGATCGACAAACCTTTTGCAGTATTTACAGGTAAAGTTAATGATGAGAAACAATGAGAGGCAAATATAGATGCCCATTGGCCAAACGCCACCAAGATATCCCATTTCCCTAATTTGTCATCGTTAACATTCCCAAAATGCATGCACGTGCATCTCTCATGGTATTTAAAATCTCTAGAGTTTTTATTCAGTTAAATAATTTGTTCTCATGCAGGTAACGCTAGTAAAGATGGTAAATGAAGCAATTGCCAATATACCTAACTGGGATTCATAAGCAATCATGCATGGCGAAAGAGATACCAATGGAGGAGCAACTCAAGCTGCACTCGGAATTTGTCAAGGTTTACTGCATGAGCAACTCCTCAAAGCAGCTCAACTTAGAATCCATTTCCTTCTTGGTTCATTGACAGGTTTACCGTTTCCACGAACCTCCATTTGTACATGTACTCATCTTTTGTAAGTCTATTTGATCACCCTTGAATGACTCCGTTGAAGAGTACAACAGAAAATAATTGCTAAGAAATGCTGAAACTTTACGTGTTACTGGTCCATTTGGATCTCTCATTTTGTTATTGGAATATTGTGACTTGTGAGTGAATGATGAAAATGGATGCTTCTCAATCTGTGACGTCGTTTGAAGGCTCCTCCTTTTCCTACCGTCGTTCAATCAGAAAAGAATAATAATACTACGCCGCGCTCGTGTGCGGCTCCTCACATGTTATTATTTTAATACGAAAATTAAGGGTATTAAAATAATTTAGGCCGCCTAAAAAATGCACGCGGCCGCCATGGACATAACATTACTTTTCAGAAAAACACTTAAATTATCGAGGACAATTTAAAACATATTTTTGTATGCAGTAGCGAATTGAGACTCAGCATGTGAGCAGCAGCACTGTACTATCTTCAATCAACTCCATGCCACCACTGTCAAGAATTGATTTCGTCCGCTTAATGAATTTATCTCAGATTTATGTTGAGAAGAACAAACTATCCCACTAGTTTTAAGAAACCACGCAGAATAACGTAATAGGGGACCTTTCCCTGGATTCCCATCTATAAGTTATCCGCCTAAAAATTTTCGAAGTAGAGATGCAGAACGGTCCCGCTGTACTCTATTCTGAAAACAAACAATTTCACTTTTTCAGGCCAAAGACAATGCAAGCTATGCAAGGCTTTCAAACCCCATAGAATTGCAGAAAAATTGGCAAACTATAGGAATTGCATGAATCCAGAATAGATTTGGAACAAAAAATATATTAACAGTCAATGAGCAGAAACAAATGATGCTCGGTATAGACAAGAAACTTCATTAGTTTAAATAACGCCTGCAATTCTTTGATTTGCATAGGCATGGGATTTTCTTCCCTTCATCTTCATGATTGAAATGATAGTCGTATGTTATTTCCTCCCCTGGGTTTATATCCCTTTCCGCAAAGAAAACAACCTGCAAGATTACCGAGCTTATAAATACTAATCAACTTGGTTCTATTGGATTCTGAAAGTCTCAAAAACACAAAGACCTACATATGTAACAGTGAAACCTTCTTTGCAAAAGTAAATTCTTCTAATGCAATTTTGCACAAACGAGTTCCATTGCAAATAAGCAGTTAGTAAATGGGCAGTCATGCACAGTCCAAAAGAGATGGGAGATTCTCTATGAGCAAAAGTACAACAAAGATAATAAGATGAAAAAAATTCCAATCAAATTCTCCATGTTACCTTCTTTTCATTTCTCACAGAAATAATTTTGGCAACACAATTAGGCTGACAAAAAAACCAACATACCAAAAGAGGAAGACTGTTAGAATAGATACAAGCAATGAAACTCAAAATTTTGTATTTTTTCACAAGCAGAAGAGTACCAGACAAGAATGGTTGACAAACCGAGCAATCCCACCTCTGCGAGTGGCATCAATAATGTGTTCCTTATCGATCCTGAAGAAATAACAAGCACTCTTGTATTGCAGTTTTTTACCAGACTGATATTCAAGTTCTCTTTTATCCGCAACACGTAGCCCCACAATCTCCCCTACATACTCAACAACCTACAAAATATATACTTCTATAAATTAGCAGTCACAAGGCCCGCCCAAATATTGGAGCAAAAAATGATGCTACAGAGAAGTTAGACAAATATTGGTTTTGCACCAGCACATTACCATAGCTCCACGGGCAATAAACTTGGATGTGTAGAGACCAAGGGCATGTATACCAGATTTGTAAACAACCAAATGCTTCCACCCCTTTGCTTGTTTGTATCGGCTATATTCTTTCTGCATCAAATCAAAAGATATGACAATCAAAAAATAGTGCACCTGTCATGCTCATAGTTAAAGATACTGAGACTATGGATACACTTTTTCACAGGTTCTCTAGAGCAAAGCAACTAATAATGACAAATAAAGACAAACATATTCACAAGCATTTGTGCTAACGAAAAACTTAACATACATTTGAATGAAGGATGAAGAAAGAATATACTGGCAAAATAAGCAAAGAGCACAACAATGGAATTAAATGCTGGACACATCTTTAAGCTGTTTGCAGATTGCAAGATATCTTTAAGCTGAAAATACAAATACCTAAATACACATCTTTAGCGAACATATTTTAAGTATACTGCAACTTTATTAGCTCAAATTTTAAAGTGTCACCATATCTTTTCACTAAAATTTTTAGCATCAGCATATCAATCAATTCATGTATAAGTACACTAACAAAACTAATAACAGCAAGTTCAGGGTGGTCATATAAGTTTGAAACAACACTCTAAAAAATATCATTGCAGAAAAAGAGAATTTACCACTAAAGCTAATTAAAAGTACTATAGAGATGACAAAACAAATAGATCGAATATATAAATAAAAAATTTAGAGAGAAATATGGCTGCAAGGAATCAATTAAATTAAGCATCTTGTTCACAAGAAAAACAAGGAATAACAAAGAACTACGCCAGAAACTCAAGAAAAAGTAAGAGGGTCAAAATTCGTCCACCTCAGTAGAAGAACACACATTATCTAACAGAAATATAAGCTAGAATTTTATTTGCAGATATAAATAGCAAAGATTAAACAGTACAAAAAGTAAATTTGGACAAAAATATAGCTTAATATTTCTACACTTAGATTTAATCATGACCAGTCAATACCATAGAAAATCTCAAGGCATGGGAAAATTTTGAAATTTACCCGACAATCATACTCAACGTCCGATGCTATTGGTTTTAAAAGACCTCCTTTACTAGATAATTTCTGCCCATTGATGTGCAGCCAAGCATTAATTTGCTCCTGCGTAACAAGACACCCACTTTTATCATTAGACTTGGAGTCAAGGTTACGCCGTAATGCTTCTCCCGTTTTGCGGCCTTTGAAACCCTGTAGTTGCAGAAGCACTCAAAATTATATATCCAGAACTTCATTCAAGTTTAAACTTGCAGAAGTAAGATGATTTTAATCAGAATATAGGAATACCACAGTGCGTGCACAAGTTGGTTCCTTTTCTGCTAGATTCTCTGTTTCAGCATGCACACTCAAAGTCTGATTGCCAGGATGCATACTGCTATCTGTCGCATGAAGCAAGCACCTTCCATAAAACCCAACCTTCTCATTATCAACTCCTTCAACTTCGCTTTGCAATAAACCCTAAGGAAAATATATTGCTCAATTAGCATATCAAAATAAATATAAAAAATGAAGAAAGAGGAAGGTAGCCCCTCCCAATTGGCTGTAGTTTTTTGACAGTTCTCTATGGGAAATCATGGCCCAGCTGAGATACGAGAGTTTTCAGACATAATTTTGGTCAGATTTTGTTGGCTTTCCCTAGGCCTGCAAGCTGTTGTGCCTCAAACAGTGGTATCTACGGCCTCCCTAAAGGAGTCACAATTCAAAGAAACCCTGCGGGGTGGGGTCCCTAATCCTGGAAAGTGATTCTGCATTGGTTATTGTATGGATTGGTAGGAGCACCCCAGTCCCTAGGGGTCCGAGGAAACTGTTAGACATAGTTCAACCTTTCTTTAGAATGGAAATTTGCCTGTAATAATGCCATTAGATCAACCATCTCTGTGGCCAACAAACAAGCCAGAGCAAGAGTATCCAGAGCCTCTATAACCTTTGAAACTTCTCTGAATTTTTGGAGTGGTTCGCATGATTATATACCCTACTTTCTGACCTCCGGATATCATATTTCTCAGTAGTTCTATATATGAAAGTTGACAATCGATTCTAAAAAAAAAAAAAGGAAATACACATAAATGTTATGAAGTTGACAGTACCTTCTGGTGAGCACACCAAGGATGAAAATGGATAGAGCAATTTACAACCCTGCACTTAATACATGAGCCCCCTGGACGGCAGCACATTGAGCATGCCTGAAGTACTAGTAATTGTCAGAGAAAAAACTTCCAAGTTGACACTGGAAATAAAAAAGGTTCACAAATTATCTTAATTGGAAGGAAAATTAGTTTCCATGATGACAGATATCTAAAAGAATGTTATGCAGTTTGAATTGCATAACTTGTAGTACAACGAGAAAACAAATATTTTTTTTATATTTTGGAAACAAGCCGTGGAGGTAAAGATAAAGCCAACAACAAACACAAGATTTGACTTCAATAGAAATGCTACAGAGCTAAAACACTTACCACAATTTTCCCCACACGCAATGCACCAGAAACATCAAAAGCACTCATGGTGTCTACATTCGGGCACCGTGTTCCTGGGGTCCAAAGCCCACAGACCATATGCACCCACTGAGTTATAGTGGGATCAAGTATTCCTGCAGTAATGGTATTATGAACTTGAAAATTACAACTGACAATGCTTGAATCAACAGAGGAACCGTGCAAGTTTCTCTTTCCAGGAGCCACTGGGCTGGTTTCAGTATTTAGGAGTCCTGTATTGGATTCCACGTCAGAACTTCTAAGTTGTGGAGAGCCACCACTTAACTTTATATGAAATTCAACCTTTCCAGTTTCAGATAAGAGATCCCTTTTCCACACTTTCAACAGGCTCTTCACAATGCCTCTACTTCGCACAGCTCGTGTCATAGCACCGCCTTCGTAACCACATAAAACACAGGCCTGAATGATAAACAAAAGTCTCAGTGAGTGAAACAGACATTAATAAAAAGGACTCACATTGCAAGAGATTTATCTAATTAATAAAATTTCCTACTTAAAATATAATTCCTTCCCCAAATTGTCATTTTCACAAAGCTTACCAACCATACAAAAGAATACATAAAACGAATAAACAGGCTAGATAAGAATCAGAGGTAAAAACTGCTACTTATATTTAGATATTGATAATTTATACTCTTCTGGCTTGGGGCAATTCCTTGTCCACGGTTCACATGGAGAGTGACTCTACCATTGTTATTAGCTGGTGCCTGGGTGTTAAGGCACTTCCTTGGAGCTTTTTGTAGTTGGAGTCACAAGGTTAGCCAACGGGCTTGCCGATATGTTGGCTGTGGAAAGAGTTTCTTTTCAGCATCTTGCTGTGAGAACTTCCCTCCAGTTGTTTGTGGTTTAGCTTTTGCCTTGATTAATAAGCAAGATAAATTAATTTACGTACTCCTGCAGAGCTGTTTGATTTATTACAGAATTATACTATAAATAGAGATTTAGAAAAACAAAAGAAAGCTTACAGCGAGTGAAATCTTAAGAAGAGTGAAAGCAACAGTCATATCCCAATCATATGTCCAACAAGCAAAATACCACCAGCACAAGATTACAATTCAAGTGCTCACCATGTTTTTAGAATTTGTCTTGCATGGTCTGCAACACCAACGACCTTTGGGTACTTTTGAAACACCATAACAAGCTTGGTGCACCTACTCAGAATTACGAAGCTAATTACCCACCTCAAAGATATAATAAAGAAAAAAAAAGTGAAAATAAAAAACTATAGAGATGGATGAAATACTCTGATCAAGCAGCTACTACATTCTAATAAGCGGTTATCCTCATCTTTGGCTGCACTTCCACATACACAGCAGAAGACATCCAATTCTGATTTGTAAGGCCCAAATTTTGTTCTCCTGATATAAATCCAAAACCAAAAAATAGTGAGAAAAGCCACATTAGTAGGATGATTATGTTTGTCCAGCATCAAACAACTGATCCATTTGACAAAAAAAACGTGGAACAAATTTACTGTGAATCCCCACCAACATTTTAGAAAATAGCCCGCCCAAAAACAGTGGATTAGCCTTCTCATATTTTAGATAGATCTAAAAATTGTAAAAATGCTACCACACCAACGGCAAGGATTAGTAAAACAGTAATTACCTAGGCCACGCTCAATTGATGCAATTTCAAATCTCAATCCAACATGACTATCAAGAAAAATAAGTGTTGAGCATACAGATATGATTAGTCAAACAGGACCAATTGGAAGCTGCAGTGCATATTTAGATCCTCCTTCAAGGGAGCAAGATCTGGAAATGATTTATGCTGCATATTGACTGGATTGAACCAGCTCCAATCGACTTTCTTCCATATGTGTGTTGTGTCTGTGATGTCTGTGTAGTGTCAGTGCTGTGTCTGTGTTGCATCTGTGTTGTGTTTGTGTGGTGTCTGTGTGTTATGTTTGTTTGTTGTGTCTGTGTGTTATGTTTGTTTGTTGTGTCTGTGTATTGTGTCTGTGTTGTGTGTGTTGAGTGTGTTGTGTTTGTGGGTATGTGTGCATGCGCACACGATAAAGCTGATACAAATTTAAAGGAAATGTCAGTGAATGACTAACTTTTTAGAACGGGACAAACGAGCTTCAGCATTCCCATTTTCAACACGCTGAGATTTCTTTAAGCAAGCCATTTCACAGTAAACGGAATCTTGCTGTGATGCAAAATCCGATCCTTCCAAATGGAAGTACTTTGCAGCTTTCCGCTTCCTTCCTGTATGTGTGTCAGTTAAACCTATAAGTTGTTCAAACAAGACTGGAATAAGAACAATAGAAAACTGGGGATTAGTCCAACCATAGCCTGTGTTTTGTCAATAATCCCCTCTATAAGTCTACCTGTCAATTCATAAAGGCTGCGCTTTCGAGATTCCTTTACTGTATGATTCATTGGAACAGTAGGATCCCCAGGGACTGTCACTTGTCTTGAACAATGTTGAACCACATCAATTGGACATTTCTTTGATGGTGAAGATTCAACAAAAATTCCTTTACTTTTACTGCCAGATGTCTTCTTAAAACTGGCATCAAACAGCTTCTCAGACTCTCCCGTGATAGTTTGTTGAGCTTCATTACCTATTCCATTAGGAAGGGAAAGTTTATTACAAGTTTCATCTATTCTGTTTAGGCTTAGCATTCCCGACCTTTTAGTTGGATCCGCATTAGGATCTGGATGATGTTCAACAACATTACATCGTTTGGCAACCTTAAAAATTGACTTGAGGGAAACAATCTTAGCTGGTTTTATATAACCATCAGATGGTTTTCCATTGGAAATAATACCCAAATTCCCATTGACTACCAGCCTTTGCTTCTTGCCACCAATAGAGGACCTACTTTGATGTTCTTCAGGTTTTGCATTCTCCATATCTGAAGTTTGGCCATGCTTCGCCCTTCTTTCTGATGATATATGAGTTCTTACAGGACCATGCTTCACCCTTAATTTACTATTAAAATCATTTTCCTGAGATCCACAGCTGTGATCTTCAGATTTATGCTGGCTCTTTTTTCGAAACACCTTTTTTGGTAATAGAGCAGACCGCTTTCTTTTAACATTTGAGGGTCCAGTAGAATACAATAAGCAATTTTTCTTTGATCCATCATCAGTTTTTAATGGATCTTCAGAACAATGGTTGCCAGCAATACGTAGACCATTATTAACTGGAGCTGATGCATCTAATTTCTTCCATTTTGTCTTCCTCTTTCTATTTCCTGCTTTCATTTCCTGCTCAAAATGCTCCATATGATCCTTATTCGATCTGATGGATGAGTTTCTAAGTTTAAGGTCTTCCATAAGACTGAGTGGAGATTGGTTTGAAAAAGCACTAGAATATCCAGATTTTAAGGTTTCCATCCTCTTTCCACTTCCATCAGAGTAGCATTTTTCTGTTCCTGATCCTTCATCAACCAGAGGATTCTGCACAGACCCATGATCACCAGCATCAGCAGTAGAAGATACCCCATTAACTTCCATTGACACCTCCGTGAGGACAGGTGCAGAACTTCCAGAACAGGCATTTGACATCTGCTGTTCTTTTAGAAACTCGGGTTCTGAAATAACTGCGCCATACCCTTTTCTTGTGGTTTCAGATATTTGACCTCCGTCTTCATGATTTTGGTCCACAATCCCTGCTTGTCCCTCCTTGGATACAGTGGCTTTTGTGGGAACATCTTTCCACTGAGAAGTACTAGAGTCTTTCATTGTGAAAATACTTCTCTGAAGTAAGCTTTCACCATGACTTCGGGCAATCTCACCTTCACTTAATTCACAGTTCAAATTTTTCACTTTTACGTTCCTTTAAGGCATCCATATGCACTCTAGGAAGAACACAGTTTCTTGCTAAACACTTAGAATGAACTGCACAAGTCAAATTGCCAGCAGGTAAATTTGATTGTGTCTGATTACAACTGTCACACATAATAGAACCAGCCATATTGCTGTTTTCTGCTCTCCCAAGCCTGCAAGAGTAAACAAAACATATTTGATTTACTTCCATCTGAAAAATAAAAATTTTGATTATTTTGATTGAGAACAGATTATTTATAATTTTAACATGAAAAATATGAGAAAGATGGTTTTATAGTGGCCAATCACACCCATAAATATGATTACATTGCCGGACTCATTATTTACACCACTATAATGATGAAGCTGCCATGGAGTAGCTGCAATCACAAGGATGCAGAGCAGGCTGTATGAGCTAATAGAACTGAAAACATTTGCAAGAAACAAGTGACTGTGTTTCCCCATATACTGAAGGGTGCTGCTTCACTATAACTTCCCACCCTTTCTAAAGTTTCATCTCTAACTATATACATAAATATGGGGACCCTCTCAACAGTAGTTGAAAAAAAACTATGTAGACCACAAAACAGGGTATTAAGTCACCTTAACAAGGGTTGCTGCCCATCTGCAACATGATTGATTCCATTAGGGCATAATGGAGCTCCTTGAGCAGATAATGACAAGCTACAACAACCAAGGCCTGCAGATGTACCAAACAAGCAGAAAAATCATATCTACCCATTGCTGTTGCTTACTACATATGCACTAGAGAGAAATTTAGGGCTGTAATTTGTTGAATCAATCACACAAGCTTATCTACCAAAACATGGAAAGTGGTTCCCTGGTATCAACCAGCTAATTTGTCCAGTACATTGTTATACAGTAGCACAAAGATCAAATTCCTGTGAGAAACAGAATGGTCCATTTATGGATTCTCTTCATATAAAATAAAACTTATAGCATGTTAACAAGATAAAATCATGTTAGGTAGGCTGAGATAAAGTCTTTTATAGACATCTCATGATCAGGAAGTATTTTTCATAAATCAACTCCATAGGCATAAGAAGTGCACAAATACACATTTTGTTCTTTTACCTTCAATCAAAGCAATACTCATATACAAAAAAAACAGCAGGAAATAAAGAAGAAAAAAAGTGTAGATGGCACTAGATTCTTCATAACTCAACAATCATGATGATCCGAGTTGGAGTTTAAGGAAATTAATTTCAAGGCAGCCTTCTCTAATTGATTACCTAGGGTTGAAAAAAAATAAAACAATGATGAAGTTGATACCAACCTATGTTTAATTATGGCAATCTCACTTATTCATTTAAAAACAATCAAGGTTTTTCTTCAAACATTGATTAAGTATAAAGGCTTATGTGCTTCATCAACCGTTACGTTAGCTCTCTAAGATGTTGTTTACTTTCCAAATCATCGTTAGACCAGAATGGAAAAAAGAGGCCACTTTTTATAAAATCCTTCTAAACTTTTTGTGAACCAAGTATAGGCAGGAAAGGGAGGGCAATCCTGGCCATTTTGGTTTTCAGGGTGTTTTTAGATCCTATGGTGGGTCCCTTTTTCTATCTTTTGCTAGCCCAGTAGGTGTGACCAATACATCAAGGGATTACCAGCTGACCTTCAAGGAGAGGCTTTTCGAGTCCTTTTTCACCAACTCAGTGCTAGTTGAAGGAGATTCTTTTAATGTCATCAGCTGGTAATACTGCCACAAGCCTTATCCTTTGGAGATTTTCTGAATCTTAGCAATGAGATGTTTCTTGTGAAACGAAATTTCTTACACTGGGTTTCACATAGCTAAACCTAGCAGATCAATTAGCAAAAGAAGTGGTTACTCTTCAACATGTTGCAAGTGCTGATTCCTTAATCTGCATTTTTTAGCTTTTGCTTTAACACTAAATAACAATACTTCATTAAGTAAAATTATAAGAAGGATGTATTATTCTTCTAGAAAGGAATTGACTTGATTGATACATCTCATACCACTTGCGTTGTACTGCAGAAAAGAGTATTCCAGGAACCCACATCAAACAACAGAATACAAAGTCATGCTGGCTTTACATCAATCCAAAAACTCGGCAACTAATTCAGCATTCGATGATGAATTCCAACAAACCCAATGTGAGACAGTTGTCTCTTACTGAAATGTGCATCCCTAATAGGTCGATGAACATGGCAAACTAGGTAGTATCAAATGTATCCTAGAAAGAAAAGGCAAACAGAGAGCAAGAGAGAGAAGCAGATAGGTTTGTGTTACCTCCCAGGCTAATTAGCTTCTCAACACTGCCAGTAAAGTGACAATTACAGCAAGACTGAAACTGCCTAATAGCACCTTGAGGTGGAGCTGGTATGGTGGTCTGCAAAGCACCCAGAGGAGGTTTCCAGGATGATTCTGGATATTCCTTACAAATTTTCTTCTGCAAGTCCATCTCACTGCCAGAAAACATGTTGCCTTGCAGTGGATTTGTTTGAAAGGTAAACGGGATCTCCTGTTTAGACAACTCTGCCATATTCCTCAGTGTTAGCAACTTTAAATTCTCCTCTGGCGAGTTTTTGCTTAAATCAATTATACTTTTATTTACAAGAGCAGAAGGAACTGTCGCCATATAGCCAGAATTAGATACTGAAGGAACACCAGATCCTACTGCCAAAGGAACACAATTTGTAGACCTGGGAAAGCCACAATCAAAATGTTCGCTAGAACCCTGAAAATAACACTGCTGCTTTTCATGCCCATCAATGGTACCAGCTCGTTGGGTGGACTCCCTAACTGGTTTATTTTGGAATAACTGACCAGACTGTGAACAGATATAGGACAAGTCCTCGGCATGAGATTTTAAACCCGGACCTTTCCCTGGTTGATTGGAGAGAAGGGAACCACTTGTGCCCAAATTGCTGTCCAATTCATTAACTCTTGCTCTCCAGTTATCAGCTCGATGAAATTTACCAACATGAGCATCAACATCTTGCACTGTCCTTCCCTGAACCTGCTGATATTTGCTACTACCCTCTGCATGGCTGATCTCACTTAGCGTGGATTGCTGCCCATCTAAATTTGGGAAATATGAGAGAAAAGCAGAGACTAGTGGATTCTTGGTTGGCTCAACACCCTTGATTCTTTCAGACTTACTCTGATCAATAGCAGTAATACTCCCACGATAGTGATGCATGTGATTGGATTGGACTTCCTTTTGTTTCTGAATGCGCGTTGTTGGATCAGAAAGAACAGAGTGGAAATTTTGCTGGGAGAGTTCCATTACCTGGGGATGAACTGCTGCATGTAATAAAGACTTTTCACATAAAAATGACAGGAGAAACAAAATAAACTACTAAGAAAAGAAAATAGCAGAATTCATAAGACCAAAAAGAAAGTTCAAAAGTTCCTGCTTAAACATTAGAGAAATGAAGCATGAACAAATGCTTTACAGAATATATCCACTTCAACAACAAATGCTTTAGATTACAGGATTACCTGTTTGAAAGCATGATTCAAAAAATTGTGGCTTTTGTGAATCGTCTGTTGCATTTAAAGACTCGAACCTAAAGGGAACCGGACCCGCAAACCCAACAGTCTGTTGAGAAGGCTGTCCCAGCCTCAAATCTATATTGGATTGAGCAGCCTTAGGGTCCATAATAAGTCCCCTTGATAAATCAACATGTTTGCCAAAAACAGATTCCATTCCAGAAGGCTTTAAGTTTCCCATGTTTTGACTCAAATTGAGAGACCTGCTGCCTTTACTGATAAAATTGATATAATCAGTAACATTATGATGATATGCACTAGTTTGCTGGTTACCATCCAAAGCATGTTTGGAAAATTCCCAGGCCCCAGGATTAACTTCTTCTGAATGAGCTACCAAACTTTGCTTACCACTCAATCCCACTGCAGAGATTTTTTGCCCATGGCTATCAAAAACACAGTTCACTGAAGCTCGCCCTGTATTACCATTGTCTGAGCAGTCCATAAAGCTTCTTGAAATACTAGGTCCTATGGCATGATTCTTCAGTTCTGCAGAATGGATTATATTCTTAATAAAAGCATCCCCTATATACGGATCTTTATGAGATATGAAATCACTCCTGGGCTGTTTAGAACTCGTTAATCCTCCAAATGAATTCAAGGGATGATATGTGTTGGAGTTCTTAAAAGAATTGGGTAAGACTGTCAAATTCAATTTCGCCAGACCACCACAAGTTGACATTCCATTAGGCCAATCCCATCCGGTACTGTCATCTGGAACCCTTATCTAGCACAAGGATAGTAGTCAGAAAGTACTGAGTATAGCTTGCTCTCAGTCAGCCGTACTACAAAAAAAATACTGATAAACAAATAAACAAAATTAACATTCAAAGAGCAAGAACAAGACAACATTTCTAAAATTTTTATTTGATGAGACAATCATTCAGAAGCAATTTCAGGATATATGCCTCATAATATTGGCTAGTTATTTTGGGATAGGTTAATCCCGCATAAGTTCAAGATGGTAAAAATCTCGTTTTGTAGCTGGAAAATGCCACCTAGCATTGCCTAATTATTTTATGATGGACTGAGGCATGTTAAAATAGAAAAGGACTATTCTTTTCAGCCGAAAATTTTGTATCATTCTTCTGCAGTTTTTTATTCTAATTTTATGTCATTGCGAGAAAGTAAAATAGAGGCATTTCCCATAACATGCCAGCATTGATAAAGCTTATAATTCAGAGAAGGAATAAGTGAATTCATCTGACAGAAATATACTGCAATCATTCCTTTTTCTGGATCTAACATTACAACTTTTCTGTAACTTTTCATTTAAATGAACTTGCTTTTCTGTTGTTCTCGAGATTCCAAGAATCATACAGATCTGAAAAAGAATAGGAAGGGGTGCTCCCAAGAAAAATAAAATGACTTTTGCTACCAAGTACAACAGGGAAATATGGAATAAAAACAAACCAAAATTAGATCTACGTTTTACAAAAGAATATTACATATAATGTCTTACCCCAAACTTCAGAAAATATGCTCTACGCCACTGAGCAATAGTCTGACCACTCTCCAGTTGCACAGCTTCCCCAGGATTACTAGTAAATGATCCTGAGTGCTGCGAAAAAGCTTCAGTAAGGACATTTTTTTTCAGAAGCTCAAAGATATGCAATCAATGAGATTATTTAATAATGATTAACAACTGATCTTTCAGAACATAACAAAGACACGAACATATACATCCAACAAGCTGCAAGGTCAAGTCATTGAATTCACTAGGATGGCTACCTCACAAAATTTAAGAACAGACATATTGAAACCATGGCACAAGCAACGAACTCCAATTAATCCCATGTCGTTGAGAAGCAGATCTCCACCTGTAAATCATCTTATTTTTTTAATTGAAACACAACTTATCTCATTACACTTGATTGAAGAGAGGTCATGAAGACAAAACAGAAAATATCTAATCTTGATAAATCACATACATGAACTTTGGCAAAAGACACGTGAAGGCCCCAGCACTGACGCTGACTTAGCATCCAATGTAGTTTTTGTAAGAACTTGCACATGGGGGACGCTAGAGGAAGCGACATCAGAGTTCTGCCCCTGTCTCAGCAGAAATTCTTGTGCATGATTGATAGCTGCTTTGGTATAATCGAACCCATCACAAGAACTTTTCTTGGAATTGTTTTTCTCAACTGTGACTCGATGAAGATCCATTAGATGGTCATCTCCATTGGCAATGCCCTGTGTCTTCTGAAGATGAGAAGCAAACCGTACAGCAGGAACTCCATGCTCAGATGATGAAGGAACACCTGAACTTAAATGTTGAGCCAACTCTCGAGGTAAAGGCTGCTTTGATCCAGATAAAAGAGATAGAAATGAATTCGCAAGGTCAGGCCTGCTTAATCCCGTAGAGCTAAGGTTCAATGTGCTATACAACAATGGCTCTTGAATGACTGCATGTTCCACATGGGAAATTTCTTGGGCAGCATAGGGGCGAAAGTAATTAGTTTTACACAGATCCCCCTACATATAGAAGCCAAAGGATTCATGCTAAAGTGTACCTCTTGAGTAAGATAAATAAATAGAAATTTAAAGACAATCGAAGGTCATTGAAATAAACCATCATTCTGCAGAATATTATCATGCAGCTAAGAACAAGTGAATCAAATTAAAAGGATACCTAAAAAATTCCAATAACACTTTTACAAGCACAAAAGCTAACACAGCAAAAGATTGCTATAACATTGATTCCAATGTCCAGTTTTTTACTCAATTACCAGAGCCTTGTTCCAAGCTGGCTTTTTGTCCACAAGCTAATGCTCCAGATAGCAACTCACCTCGTTACTCTCCTACCACTTAATTACCTTAATCATCATAAGGTAACAACTAAGAACTTTTGACTCGTTTAAGGATTTGGGTAACATTACAAATTTACCCACATACCAATTTTTTTTGCAGTAAACCCCTACTTTTTAAAGCAAAAAGGAGAGGATAAGCCTTCTAGCAGCAGACCACAGAGACCCAACAAGGGAAGATTAAAACTTAGTCCAGACCATCAAGCCAGGTTGAGATGGCCCAAACAAATGAACTGATCAGCCATGGAGTTGGCTTCTCAACGAAACTGAACCCGGGACACATTGAGAGCAGCATGCAAGTCATAAATTAGAAGAATTCCTGATTGAACCTCCAAATGTATGGGAAGGTCCCTCAACCCACATTAAGACTGTCTTGGAGCCACATTTGATGACAATTGATCAGAAGAAGTTCACAGAGAAAAAATCTAGTGCAATTAACATTCCATGGTCCCCAGCCTTGCGGGTGTCAAAAAATGCCTAGGAAACCATAGAATAAGCTGGCATACCATTTATTAAGGTACTCCATTAACAGTTACCCATATATAATGAGGATATAGTGGTAGTCCTGTTAAAGAAAAATTAGAAGGTTTTATTGTGTAATCATAAATTTCTAACATTGAAGCTCATTGCGGTAACAATTGAATCCAAGAAACAATGCTCTAAAACACCCCTCCTGGCAATTAAGCCAAAGACCCAAGTCAACTATATATTTATCTGAATATATAAGATGCCTTTCTTAAGATAGTAAGATTGTATTTGGCAAATTTTATGTTTCACTTATCTGTTGTGACAAAATCTCTAAATAGTTTAAGCATTTTCATACCTATTCACTTGTTATTAATCAAGTTGATGACATAAAAGAATAGCAGGTGACCTTTACTCATTCTAATGATTCAAACAACAGAATAAGAACAAGAAGAATGTGTGTAATAACATAATCTTTACCCTTTTTCCCATTTAGAGCATAAATTGATTCTCTAGATGATTTGCTATTAAGGTTGCTATACTATTTGATAACATGACAAGAAATTTAAAATTGAATCATATATAGTCCAATCCACAATTTTTCTTTGCAACACTCCCCATTCAAGTAACACTTAGCATTGTTGGACTTCGGTATATATTCAATGGAAATGCAAAATCATCAGGTAACTCGTTAGTTGTACAGGGTTTTGTGTTCTTTCCAGAGTTTCCAGCAACTATTGTCACTATGCTATGAGTTAATATCTAGAAAATATTTTGATCAAATCACAAGTAAATCTAGCTTCAGACAGAGCTGACCTTTTACCCCAAAAAAGCTGCAACAACAACAACAACAACAACAACAACAACAACAACAACAACAACAACAACAACAACAACAACAACAACAACAACAAAAAATAAAATAAAATAAAAATAAGTGGCTCCAAAATCTAAGAAACTTATGTAAGTTCATTGACACGCTAGCATGACACAAGATTTGCTGATTATAGTTCGGATTCATAAAGCACAGAAAAAAATTAATAACTCTAATTATTTAGTAGGGGGATGAGGAAAGATGTTAACTTCTCTTATAGAAAAGAAAGTTTGAGTCAATTAAACCAAGTTAACGACAGTGTATAATGAGGATGATAAAACCTACGAGTACGGCAAGGTCAGAATAACAAATGGACTAAAAGGTGGTACAAATAGATGGAACATTTTCTTCTAATTCTTCTCATATTTTTTGTTTCTTCTTCATTTTCATAAAAGGAGAAGAGGACAGCAGCAGTCACTTAAACAGGCAGTACAAACATCTATATTAACTCTAAAAATTTAAGAACATAATCAAATGAAACACAATAGACCAGTCCCCAAATTCTATTAAGCGTCTCATGAGCAAGCATCAGATCTCCTCCATGACCAAGATAACAAACTAAGCTTCTCAAAGCAGAAGTCCAAACAGGGAAGAGCCTTCATGGGAATTCACTATATGGTGGTTTTATTATCAGAACCCAGGTCAACTGTCATATATTAATTCCGAAGTACAAACGGGGTTTAAGCAAGCACATTTTATGAAAACCGTTTTATCCATTCAACAGGTTAACCAACATGAACAAAAAACAGCTTGGTCGGGCAAAAGGGAAGATGTAGAAAAATGATTAAAATGAAAACGATAGAACGAAAGCAAATAATGATACAGAAACAACCTACAATGACGAAATTTGAATAACAGACACCCATAGTACTCTTCTAACTATCAGCATTGTCCATACATTCGCATTAGAAAAAAAGAAAAAAAAAACACCCAATTGCCAAAGGCCATCCTCAACATCCCCTCCCAAAAAAAAAAAAAAAAAAAAAAAAAAGTCCAGAATAATCACAGGGAGAAAATAAAAGCAAACGCTATTCCCTCCCAACACACATATCACAGGTAACTGGTTCATACAACGACTGTTGTCCAGCCAACGGATAGGTCGCTAACAGAAGAAACATAACCTAAGAAGCCCGAAACTGATCGTAGATAAAGAACCTGGTTATGAGGAGGCGGCGGCGGAAGAGACGAAGTGGCTGCCGGCCACGACGAAGTGCATTTGATCTGATGCCATGAACCATCCATGGTAAAACCTCTCATCGTCCGCCTCCCGTCTCAGACATCCGTAAAATTCCTCTCCACGGGAAGGAAGGCGAAGCTGCAGAGGTGGAGTCCGGGGACCGGAGAGCGCGAAGGCTGGACATGGGAAAAAGGGTAGCTTTCACTGTAGTGGTTGGAGGTAGGCCGAAGCTCAGAACCACTCTGAAGCCCACCCAGCTCAACGGACGCGTGTATCTGACTGAAACGCCGTCCACCGTCGGATCACCCTTTCAGACTTAAAAAACGAAGCAAAAGGCTGACTGAGGAGTAAGAAGCCTAATCTTCACCGTCCATCTCCCTGCATTTCTCAGTGATGTTATAGGTGCAGTCAGAGAGAGAGAGAAAAAAAAAAGTATTATTTAAATAAGGAAGCGTACACCTGGACACGACTCGAATGTCGAGGCGATACAGGCAGAGGGGCAAAAGAAGAAAAAGAGCGGGAGAAAAAAGTCCCACGAGTATAGACCAAAGCCTATCCCTTATTGGCTACCCAAATGACCTCTTGGTGGGACCCGGCGAAGAACGCGGGAACAAGCGTACGTTCTGAAATCTAATTGGGTGGCCGGAAAGGACCGTCCGCAGTTATGCCGGCTTTTCTGACCTTTTTATGTCTGAAACAAAGCCTCGAAGTCACGCGCGCGTCTGTCCTTTCCTCCTGTTCGACGACTGTCCGTTTTCGTCTCTCTCTACATAAATGAAAACGAATTGAATGGCAGTGTGGGCCTCTTTAGATTATGGCCCATGTCTAAGACCCATCAAATTTACGTGAGATTGGTATGGGCTTTCAACTATATGTCAACCGGTTCGTGGGCTATTTATAATGTGTTCTCGCCTCCGTGGTCCGCGAGATGAAGATGTCTGGGCTTTATCGGAAATCCAGGATCGAGAGTATTTCATTCATTCCAAACGCAATTCAACAGGGACGAGATGAACCTGGCGAGCACAGTAAAGTCAGTAATGACAAGTGACAACTTCGGGAGCCTGAAAATCAGAATATTCAAAGAGAGGAAGAGACGACGAAGAAAGAAGGCGGCTTGTTTTTCTTTCCATCTCCCCTGTCCCCCAGTCAAGAATTCCCCGTCTCATCTCTCTGCAACGGGGACGGGTGGAGATGGAAACGAAATCTACAACCCAAGATCAATCTTCGAGCCATCGGAAGAGCTTTCGCTATTCCCAGATCTCCGTATTCCTTCTAACGTTCTTCGCCTACGCATCCTTCCACGCATCGCGGAAACCGCCTTCCATTGTCAAATCTGTCCTCGGTCCGGAAGTATCTGAGTTGGGCAAGGACGTCGGCGGGAATGATGCGGGGTGGGCGCCGTTTAATGGAACCCAAGGCACCCGCCGTCTCGGCCAGATCGATCTCGCCTTCCTCTCCGCATATTCCGTCGGAATGTACTTTGCCGGCCACATCGGCGATCGGGTCGATCTCCGCCTCTTCCTGGCATTCGGCATGCTCGGTAGCGCGATTTCCACCGTCGCTTTCGGCTTGGCATTTTGGCTCAACATTCACCGTCTGCCATTCTTCTTGGTCGTGCAGATCGTCAGCGGCCTGTTCCAATCCACGGGATGGCCGTGTGTGGTGTCTGTGGTGGGGAATTGGTCCCGTAAATCAAAGAGAGGGCTTATCATGGGATTCTGGAATTCACATACCTCTTTTGGAAACATTTTGGGTTCGGTCGTGGCTTCATCAGCTTTAGAAATTGGTTGGGGTTGGTCATTTGTTTTCCCTGGGATTTTAATTGGTCTAATGGGTCTTTTGGTAGTTAAGTATCTGGTCGTGGCTCCTGAAGCTGCGGGTTTTGAATTAGAATTGAATCCACAAAGTGAAGTCCCAGAGACGATCCCATTGCATAAGGAGGAGGAAGAAGAAGAAGATGGCCTTCTCCAAGTAGGCCATGGACCTACAGAGTCTGCAGTAGCAATTGGGTTCATAGACGCTTGGAGATTACCAGGCGTTGCTTCTTATGCTTTTTGTCTCTTCTTCTCCAAGCTTGTGGCGTACACTTTTCTGTATTGGTTACCGTTTTACATTAGGCACACAGGTATGCTTCTCTTTTTACTTTTCATGGATCATTCGGTTGTCTATATTTCTGAAACAAGTGATTAGTCTCACCAAAAATAGTTAATGATATCAGTTAAAATTGAATGAATATTTGAACAAGTGAATCGTAGTTTAACTTATATGTCATTAAGAAAAAAAAAACAATCGAGCAATTGAAAGACGCGTCAGAATTTAACTAGTAATTTCAATGCATGAAAATGTAAGATCTTTGTGACTAGTTGTATGGAAACTAAACTCCACTGTTAGAATAGCGGACCGATCTCCAGAAATATATATTTTTTTTGTTTTCTTGTTTTTGCTTCTCCTTCTTGAAACCGTATTCTATTACTAACAAGTTCATTCTTGGGCTGAAGCTGTCGCCGGTACATACTTATCTCATAGAACCGCTGGAATGCTATCTTCAGTCTTCGATCTTGGAGGTGTGGTTGGGGGAATATTAGCTGGGTACATTTCTGATGCAATTGAAGCTCGTGGAATTACTTCTGTTGCCTTTCTTTTGCTGTCAGTTCCAGCACTTATTCTGTATCGACTTTATGGAAGTGTTTCAACTTTTGCAAATGTGGGATTAATGTTCTTATCTGGGTTATTTGTAAATGGCCCTTACTCGCTTATTACAACAGCTGTGGCTGCTGACTTGGGAACACAAAGTTTGATTCAAGGGAATTCACGGGCATTAGCCACCGTGACTGCTATTATTGATGGTACAGGTTCAGTTGGAGCAGCATTAGGTCCACTACTGACTGGATATATCTCAACTAGGGGATGGAATAGTGTTTTTGCTATGCTTATTGTATCATGTGTCTTTGCTTCCTTGTTTTTGGTTCACATAGCAAAGACGGAGATAATTAGTAAGTTGAATGAAGGGAAGTGGTTTTGGCAAAGAATAAACTCAGGATGACAAGAAATCTTTATGAAAATTGGAAAGATTTTTCTTCAATTTAAATTGTAACAGAATGAAGCTTCTGGATTGTCAAGTAGCATGTACAGTGCAGTTTTGGGCAGTTTGGTCTTTAGAGTATGTTTACAGGTCATCTAGTATTTGCCCGATATAGCATACTTGTATAGCGCTCTTCTCCCTTTAGATCAAAGTTGTGGAACACTTTTGGTTTTTTAGCTAGAGTGATATGGTCATCCAAACAACTACCTACTACCGTGTATTTAAATTTTACTGTCTCTCAAGGCAGCATTTATTCTTTAATGAAATTTTGTGAGGATGTATTCATTTTGATGTAAAGCTCTAAATAGTCAGAAGGAATTTCTGGGTCAACAAGATCATGTTGGACGCTATCAACACCATGGGCAAATATCACTCTGTTGCCGTTATCTTGGAGAACGGGAAGCATTATGAACAATTATGGTATATATGGCGTTTCTGAAAAAACTAATGATTTGTTTCTTACCGGGTACTTAACAAGTAGCATTTGACTGATGCCTGAATAATGTTAATTTGCAGATCATGATGATGGAAGCAATTGTATGTGGTTTTCAAGGAGTTCAAGTTTTTCATTCTGGAGCTTCAGGTTTAATTAATGGTAATAAGACTATTGGGGGGCTCTGGACAATTACTTGAGCAATTGGGTGGTTTCATCTAGCTCAGCCACATATTAAAATCTTGCTCAATTTGTTTCAGTTTGAAATGACTATGTTCAGTCTTCTGTATCTCTATTGAACTAAATGAGTTTGCTAAAATCCTTAGATCAAACACCACAATATTCTACTACTAGACTTGAACTCAAAACTTCCCCACAACAGAACCCTCTGTGTCACCACTGAGTTGTGCTCAGCTTCACAGACACATGTATATATAACATAGAGTTTTCTATTAATGAGTATAGTTACTCGAGTGGACCAGATAAAAACACTACATGGATTAAAATTGTTAGTCTTACAACAGCGCTTCTGAAAACTGGATATTTATCACTACTAAATTATGATACAAATAATGTTTATACAAAACCAGATTCTCATCCTCAAATGAACTATGATACAGTTAACTATTGCGAATGAAAAAGGATGAGAAAATTGACTAAACTAAAGGTACTCTCATATAGCCTCCCTCATAGAACAAATATGTACAAGCATTAACAAAACAAAAATCATCAATTATGTTAACCTTCCAAGAGACGCTTCAAAGAGTATAGTCCCTCCGCAGATATGCTTCTTTTCACTCTATTTTTATGCTGTCCTAGTCGGGGAGGAGGATCCCTGTGAAAGTACACTATCACGACAGTCAAATTGTCGCTAGATCCCCGCTTAATTGCCTCCTCTCCTACTTCTTTGCAGCACCTCTTGACATCATTATGTTCTTGCAGTCTTTTCCTAGCAAAATCAACAGCATTTTGGTTGGTGAAAACATCCCACACTCCATCACTGCCTATGATCAAGAACTCGTCTTCTCTCGCCAGAGTGATCATCTTTAGCTCTGGCTCAGCACTCAGGGGTCCGCCACCTTCAGTGTTTGACTTCATTCCCTGAATGTGCCAATCTCCGAGAGCACGGGTCACGTTCAACTCTCCATTCAAATATCCATCAAGATCAAAGTATCCACCTAGAGATTTTACACGCCTCTCTTCTTTTGCATAACTTGGCCTATGGTCCTTGGACATCTCTACTGCAACTCCTCGTCTGGAGAGAATAGCCCGACAGTCCCCAGCATTTGCAACCAATAGAGATCTGTACACATGTCATACCATAAAATAATAATTAAAAAATAACCTCAAATTGATTACTCCAGGAGTCAATGGCCAAACTCTAAGCAGCTCAAATTGAAAAGTTGTAAATTCTCATGCAGGCAGAGCATTAAATGTTAGAACTCTTTGTAATTCCATGCCACTCATTGATACATATCAAAAGGGTGGAAGTAAACAGAGGAATATTAATTATAACAATTAAACTAACCTGCCAAATATCATTGCCGTAAGTGCAGTTGTGCCTGAGGAAAGAGTAGATTGGAGAGAACAAATCTTCGCATCTGTATGTATAAATGATCTTTTGACGACCTTCTCCAGCTCTGAAGGGAAGTCTGCATCTTCTACAATTACTTTAGGCAAGTTTTCTCGAACAAAGTCAGCTGCACCCTTTCCTCCATGCCCATCAAATACCTGGATCAAAAACTCAATAAGCATAGTTCTCAAAAAAAAAAAAAAAAAAAAAAAAAAAACTCAATAAGCCTATGTACAGTATCTCATTTCCTAGAAACTGGGGGTCAACAAAGAGTGAAAAAAATCAAATAACAGCCTCATGGACTAAAATCCTCATGAAAAGGTTACAATGTAACAGCAGTAAAGTTGGTGGAAAAGATGAACTTTCTCAGAGCACTAACATCCGTTCAACCACTCACTGAGATTTTTATAAGATAACATGGAATGCAAGTACCCTAGCATTAAGTTCATCAATATGCCATTTGATTGCTCTTGTTGTGCGCGGATGGATGAACTAGTCAGATAATCTGATTCATACATATTGATGAGATTCACGTGTTTCATTTGTTTAGGTTTTCTGATTACTATCCTTTGAACATGTACTAGATACCACCTACTATCTACTATATGAGTACTCATCCAGTAGGACCAGTATTATGGGCATTTTTTTTGGCTAGATGCTTAGAGTTTCAAAAGTAAGCTTATACATAAAATTAAAAAAAAAAAATAAATCGCTGTCTTAAAAAATAAAAATCGCTGTTTTAAATCTTATCATAGCAAACTATCTGCATCACAAGTTTGTATGAGCATTATATAATTTTATGCAATTCTTGTCATTTTGTTGTCACAAGTATTGTTTTCATGGTCTGTTTGGGAGATTTGGAACGTTTCATGTTTCCAACACCAATGAGCAAGTTTATGATTTAAAAAAGAAGAAACTCTGTCATTTTTTATTATGAACTTTGCCTATAATAGTTCCTCTATTTCATAATGTTTACTCCCAAAAAGGACAAGAAGAAACAGAGAAACCTCAAAAAATGCAAAAATTACTTTGATTTTAGTTAATTTAATTTAAAATAAGTGAATCTGAATCGAGAATTATTAATAATCTATCAATTGAACAACTGCATCAAATAATATTTTAAGACCCAGACTTTTTTCCTGAACAACGGATGCTGAGAAGACATCCAAATAGACCAGACCTCTTCAAAGAGCTCATCAAAGGCCTCCATAATTAGGAAACTCGTAACTTTATTTGTTACCTTTAACAGTACTAAACTAATAACATACAAGAAAGCAAGCTTCTTTGAGGATTTTATTGGGTAATTCAGATCCATCACAAAAAAAAAAAAAAAAAAGCAACCAGGCATGATAAAAAATTTGAATTGTGGTTGATCAGGCCAGGACATAACAAAAACAGTCTCTGATTTTGTTATAAGAAAAATACCTTTAGCATATACCAAAATTACAGCATCCCAGAGTGAAAGGTTCTTTGAGGATTTTACTGGGCAATTCAGATCCACCACCACAAAAGAAACTGAGTATGATAAAATTTTAGTGACTGTTCTCTACATGGGCCGCAACATGAAGAAAAACATGGACTGATAATGTAGCAACAAAAAAATTACAGACATACATCTTCCTCCAATTGTCAAATCCTAGGCAGAAGGAAAGAAAAATGACAATACATAACTCTTTTAGTTCATTAGTGTTATATAATGGGACAGCAAGTAACAAAAGGGTTTATCAAACATTATGGTGCTTACAGAGAAGGGTACAAGATCCAAAATCTCTTTGGGTTCATCCAACTCTGATTGCACTCAATCTCCAGTTTTTCTTTACTTTCTTATCGGCGAAAAAATATCCAAAGAATTCTGAATATAAACTAATAGCATGCTGTTTGAAAAAGATATAGATTCAAATAAGTATCAAGGAGGCATATAAAATTAAACATGATATAATAAATCAGATGAAAAACGTACTCCATAGAATGAAATAGTATCAGCCTCAAGGAAATGAAGCCCAAATTTTTTAGCTAGGTCAGCAATGCAGACATGAGTATCTTCCATGTTCTGACGACCACCAATATCAGACCATTCACCAGATCGAATAACAGGGACAAAATCACATGACTGGCTTTGTGTGCTATCCACGATAGCTGTATTCTCACAAATGCTTTCAAGCTGCGACAGACAAAACAAACCAAGAAAAGGTTAACAGAAATGAATTGGCATTTAAATCAAACAGTATACATGGAAGAATAGATGAGAGAGAGAGAGGTATAAAATTCAGGTTTCCTTAAATATAGCCACTAAATGAGAAAGCTTGTCAAAAAAAAAAAAAAAAAATGAGAAGCTAGTAAATCCCCAGTGGTTTCAACGATATGTCTTTAATAAATCCCAATGGTTTCTATGAGATGATATTAAGTAAAGCCCCAGTAGTTTCTAAGAGGTAATCTTTAGTTCAGAGAGGGTAAAACCTTCCCCTACCTTTAACAAACAAACAAAAAAAAAGAAAAGACTAAAATGTTAAGATATAAAATTGACCAAGTACTCAAACAGATTTCTATGACAGAATGGACCCTTGTGCTTTATGAGATCTGACATATAAAATAGCTCACTCGGACAGCTTTTACGAATTATCATTTCCATCCTTCTGAACTTTCAAGCTGCTCTGCTGCCAACTTTACATGCAGATTAGCTTTTGTAATAAGACCCCTTCCATAGGCAGTCCTTACAACAACGACCACAAAATCAACCAGAAACACAGTCGTGTGGCCTCTCACATATTCAAAATTTATGCATTGCGACTTTAGCCCTTTAAATTTGAGTCCAGAACAATTTATAGCTAAAAAAAATGGAATTTCGCCTTTGCAAATGAAAAAGAAAAGCAACCGTAAGTTCATTGAATAAGCATAAAGAGACCATACATTTTCAATCAAAACAGATTAAAAGGTACAGCAGGGAAGCAGTTCCCCGACTAATGTAGTGGCCAATGAATTGCATGACATTGAAATTTTTTATTCAAGCAAAGAGACCTTTTGGATTTAATCTAGATAAATAATCGATGAGGCTCTTCAAGGAGCAGTAACCACGCCGATTCCCTTCTGAAAAAATTAAGGTAGAATCCATAACGGACGAAATTACAAGATTTCAGGGATAAAAAAATTAAAAAATATCACTATAATAATTTTATGAGGAATGAGGATCTAAAAAATAGAAAAGAAAAACAGAAGAACGTGCGAAGAGCTTTTCCCAGCTATGGTCAAATTAAAATCGACAAAACGTCAAGAAACAAACATCACTAGTCGTATAAAATGTATAGCTAAGCAACCGAAAGCCCCTAAATTACCATCACCCGAAATTACATCACCCATGTGTATAAATAAAAAAGATCGATTTTAGTGTAACAACATGCAAACTAAATGCAACAGGAAAGAAACATAAGTTCTTGGACAAAAAAGCGACAAAACCCACAAGCAATTAAAATCGCAACCGATGAAAAATCACGAACTCAATATATTTTACACCCTCTACACCCGTAAAGAAGATATTGGGTCGAATTCTTACATTAGATGAGCCAAAACGGCTTCGATCATGGCTTCCTTTCCCCGAATGTTTGTCCCGGTCCTCGATCTGGGTATCCATGATACCCGAACGCAGATGTAAAGTTTCACCCGCTTGTTGTCCGTCCTCGACACACATGGTTTCCGCACCTCAGAGGATGAAAAGCAGAACGGAAGAAGAACAAACGATGGAGAGAAAAAAAAACAGGCAAACAGAAAATAGACGAAAAGGAAGATTACAAGAATATCTTAAGAAGATCTTCCACTGGCATAATTGTAGAGGATGAAAGCAGAACCGGAGAAGAAGAAAATGACGGAGAGAAAAACAGGCAAACAGAACAAAAAATAGACGAAGGAAGATTCTAAGAATATCTTAAGAAAAATCATTCACTGGCAGAAAAGCATTTGCAATCTGACGAGGAGGGTACAAAGGAATTGTTTATACAAGCGGGGAGGGAGAGAGTCCAGATTTTTCTGAACAGGAGAGCGTGGCTCGTTTAGAATCAGGTGGTGGTGGGACAAAACAACAGCAAGAATTTAAAAAATATCCGGTAATTCAGGTAAAGATACTTCTGTGCTATGCTTCTCGACCACATAATCGACCAAAAGAGTGACGGAGGAGAGTGGCACTATTATTATTATTATTGATTACCGTGATTGCTTGATATAGCTGAGATAACAATACAGACTTACTGATGCCATTAATTCCGGTGGTTTTGCAATGTGAGAAGCTCCTTCAATAGGGGAAATCTAAAAATTTTTCAGGGGAAGTGAGAGGAAGGGAGAATAACCCGTCTTTATTCCCTTATGATCCACCAAGAGTCTCTTGTGTAATTTTATCACGTAAAAAGATTACTCCCTAATTTATAAGACTAGAAACATT
Organism: Aristolochia contorta; assembly: GCA_022405105.1. NCBI lineage: Eukaryota > Viridiplantae > Streptophyta > Magnoliopsida > Piperales > Aristolochiaceae > Aristolochia > Aristolochia contorta. The sequence goes on along the minus strand of CM039666.1, from coordinate 4,252,126 downwards.
TTAAGATTTTATACAAATTAACTAAGACAATTTTATCGGATCTCCCTAATTACATCACAATTAGTTCGTATTTTATTAAAAAAAGTTTCTAAATTATTTAACAATCAATTGCAAGCGCAGGCCAAAAGTGGCCACAAAGGAAAAGGAGGTTCCCTGTAGAAAAAAAAGAACCCATCTTTTGGTTGCAATAAGGGAGAGCACTATGTGGCCTCTGAGTGGCTGCTCCAAAGACCAAATAAGAATCAGCATATATTCTCAAGTGGGCACCCCACTAGGGAGCAAGTTGAATGAAGGAATCAATCAGGTCTGCTGTGTTGAACACTCAGATCAGAGGAACAGAAAGACAGCTTCACATAATTTGTTCTTCCTCCCTGATCCCTCTCCCCGAACCCTAAAAGAGCAACTCGAGAACAGCTCAAAGATTTGATCTTTGCGCCGAATGAAATGCGCCATTGAATCCTCTCAGAGAAGGCTTGTACATGAACCAACAAGTGATCATGGCAGAGCCCATTGGACTAACTGACTGAGTGAGTTTATGTTTACCGCAGATACTTCAGAAACGAAGCAGGGAACAGATTGGGCTACACGTACGGAGCTTCTTCTCTGGAACCCTACATCTGGTTCACGTCAAATCACGATTCCAGAATTGCCTTCCTCGATCGTCCAGATTCGGAGCACTGCAAAATGTGGAAGCACACGATGTTGTGTACACAATGCTCTGACGATGGGCGGTGGGGCAAGCATTTAAGGAAGGTAAAACTCGAAAAGCCTCCTGCAGGCCAAATGAATGAGCGGGCGCGCGGAAGAAGATCGATGAAGTGCAGATAATGAAGAGTTTCGGATTTTTGCATGAGTTGTTGCTTCATGAGATTGAATAGGCACCAAGATGCGTGCATTGGTTGGTTGTGTTGCTTTCCATGCATGATCTCAAACCTAAAACAGACACCTTTTTTAATTAACTAATTTAATTACTACATGAAATAATTAGAAATGCTACAGATTCGATCAAATACCGATTCTTTTACTAAAATCAATGCAATTAGCTATATATAGAGCCATGATTTTATTCGAACAGCTTAATTATCTTGAATTTGGGTATATAGAGTTTAATTATTTTCCCTCTTATTTCCCATCAGAAAAAATAAATACTTTAAAAAGTTATTGTTCAGACTTAAGTTAGACAAATATTATTAAAAAAATTGGTCAAATGCAAAATCTTACTTTTGCGATTCCTAATTACGTGAAGGCAAAAAGAGACCTGTAACTGTAAAAATTTATTTGTATTAATTCCATATTAATATTACATCCCTTCACAGTTAATTTGATGATGGATGCATGACAAATCATTTTACTTTTAATTAACTAGAGGAATTCAGTCTTTCTTTCTTTCTTTCTGCCTTTATAAAGAATCATACAATTTTAGCCCTAATCAAAACTTATATAGCTAGGTTTAAGATTAATCGTGAGCATCATGCATGTCAGCAGCCGGTGCTAAATTCTATTAGATCGACCACAGTCATCAAGAATTGCATGAGTACTCAAACATTTTTCCATTATTCTATTAAACTTTGACCTCAAAATTGTTTGCTTCTTTCTTATATTTATCTACTAATTAACAAACCAAACCGACTACCATGAAATCGACCATCAGTCTTAATTAATATATACATAATTGTCTGCTTCTTTCTTAATTATATCACATTTTTTCAATATTTTCATCTGTGTTTGATTTCTATTCATAAGCCCACGTAATTTATAGAAAAAAGAGAAGATCAGATTAATGATGAATTTGACTTTAATATGTTGGAAATGAAAAGAGCCACATTGGCAGCGGCCGTAGCATGCATTCATATATAGTTGTCAATGGCAGCTGATCCTAGTTGGTTAACAGTATCTTTCACGTTTGTCTCATGTACTTTATTGAGTTAGTGATCGATTTCAATCAAAGTCGGTGGTTCCCTATCATACTTCGGTGGATAACAAGTATTGTCTGCAATTGCATGATCAAGAGAACTCTTGAATATATAGGAATGCATGCGAATCTTCTTCTCCATTTCCTCATCTAGCTAGAGCATTAGTCCCATCAATATATATACATGTCCCAAGCTCCAGAGTATCCTTATACCCGGCCATTCGAAATAATTAGAGAGACGTTGAACCCAGCTCGAAAACTTGTTTTCACATTCTTAATTATATAATATTTTAAAGGAATTTTGGATTAATTTTGAAAGGCAATTAAGGCACTCATATATATATATATATATACGCTTGTGGCTGAAAATAGTGGATTTCATTTCATGATGTGTATGATTACCGTGAGGGGAATTAGCTTCATCAATGTCGCAACAACTTATGGAGATATGATTTTAATTTGATCATGGAGATAGCTAGGCACCTGATCAAATTGGGAGAGCTGATATTCTCGACTAGACAATTGTGAGGGGGACCAAGACACGTGCTACCGAACAGGGGACATGTGAGCCCACACCTAGAAGAGACCAGCAAGGGCCCCCTAGCCATCAATGAGTAGAACATGGTCACACCATCTCCAGATCCTAGTGGGGTAGGCGCGCGCCTTCAATAACGCACCCAATTAAGTACTTCACTACTCCATCTCCCAATTAGCTACCTCCTCTCGCTCTACTCCCTCTTCTTTTTCTTTTTTGATCAGTTGAGTACAATTGGATCGAGCACGTAGTAGTAGCTAGCTAGCTGGAGAGAAATATTGCATGCAGTACTGGAGTTTGGAAAACGGAAAATATATACTTGATATAAAGCAGATCGACCAAGAATGATTTTACTATTTCAAGTGTTTGATCATGTAGTAGTACTACTGATCATATATAAATCATCACACTGAAACATGAATATGATAGATTATGATATCTTATGTACAGCAAAATCTCGTTAAACCTGGCCCTAAGAAACTGCAGCATTTCCTGTAATGCCGTCTAGTAGTGTTTCTTTCTTTTCTTTGTATCTATCTCTCTTTCTCTTTGTTTCTAGTTGATCCGAGGGAGATCTAGAAATAATAATAAATATATCCTTCTCCTGTTTGGTTGGTGTCGAAGATTGTTGGTTGTAAACTGTGGACCACTGTAAAGATCTAGCTTCAGTTGTGGATCGGAGGTTTTCGTTTAGCCGGAGAATAGTCCATGCCTGCTAAGTCGAATACGTCTGGGTACTTGGTGGTGGTGGTGGTGGTGGTGGTGGTTTCAGCTGGGTGGGTTAATGGCTTAACGGAGAGGTCCTCTTGTTTCTTATCGAAATCTCGTTGGCTCTCATGGTGGCTTGGTGTGGGCTTCTTCTCCACCCTTTCACCTTTCGTGCTCTGTAAATTAATGACCATAAAATCGTGAGAAGAACTCATGTGAATGGTTTCACTCAGTTAATTTGGGAGCACTGGTACTCCATATTTGAAGGTAGGTAGAGTATTAATATATACCAACCTCTGGAGTACTGGAAATTGTGTTGGTACTCATCAGTTTCCTAGAAGTACTCCCTCCTGCACCTGAAAGAAGGAACTACTACTTGAGAGGGGGATAAAGCTAGGTACTTTTATGTATGAAGAGAGATTGCTGCTTGTTTATCATGCACAATCTCAAAAGGATATATATATTGAAATTATAAAGGCTACCCAGATTCACTCACTGGACGAAAATGATGATTAAAAACCAAGATTAGTTACTAGCTAGCAACTCATGTTGACAAAATTGTGAGTGTTGTTGGTACAATATGGCAGTGGGTTCTTTTATCTTCTGCAACCCACTTTGGATTAGCATTTGTAACTCCCTAAGAAACAAAATCCTAAATGAAGAAAAGAAAAGTGGAGATGGATCTAGCTAGTGGTGCTTAGGGGTGTGGCTCCTAGCGCCACAATAATCTGCATGAAAACCGGGTAGCCTGTGATGGGTTTCCCTGACAGTTCTAAGAGTTCTTCTCTTCATGGTACCTGAGCAATGCCCGTCTCTGCAGAGAACGACTTCTCCATTGACGTTATGAGCTCCGACCCAATTGTCTTCCTCCTGCTGTATATACCAATCACCGACCTACTAATATCAGAACAACGCCACCGAAGAGACGAACCTTTTGTTAAAGCAAAGAAATTACTGGGTACTCACCTGGAGCTTTCCAATATTATGGTTTGAAGAAGAAGAAACTGCAGTTTCTCGTGGCAGACGTATTGCTGATCAGGAATTAAAACCAAGTATCAGCACAGAGAGTCAGAAATTATATATACAGACAGTTAACAACTATTTAATTCTGCAGAAACCCACTGCTCAGAGAAACAAAACAGACAAGAAAAGAAGAAGTCGAAATATATAACTACAAAACTCAACAGGCAGTTTGAATTAATTGGTCTGAACGTCTAACCTTGAGCAGTAACCAGAAGCAGCAGCAGCGGCAGCAGAAAGAGAAGGGCAGACACCGTACCAGTACGCCTCATATTTCTCCGCAACTAATTTGGTCTCAAATGGAGGCTAGCTACGACTCAAAACGGGGGATCGAAGCAGCTAAGGAGAGAGCTAGCTAGATGAAAGAGGGAAGACAGAGGAGGAGTGGTGTCTTCGTTCAGAGAGTAATTCAGTGACTTCTGATGAAGAGAAGGGGAAGTGCAGAGGGACAGGGGGCTTCGTCAGGTATTTATACTCGATCCTCGGCGGAATTCTTTTTCCAATATTGCTTCAATTGAATGCAAATTAATTATGCACATAAAAAATGCAGATTTCGTTTCTGAAACATACAACAAACTTCACTTATTTATTAATTGTTTTTTAAATCTTCCAAGTCGCGGAGCCCAAGCACTTTTGCAGCCAACCATCGGACCCTTGGGTTGGATTGATCCAGACCGTTGATCTACGAAGAGATGGCGAGGGCCCACTCTGGAGCAGCCAACTAATCATTGATCATTCTTCATCCCAAAATATCGCCAGGATCAGTAATGAATTATTATGAACCGGTTAAGTAAAAAAAGGGTGGGGTGGGGACGGTGAGGGAAGATGTGGTTGCGGGCATTAAATTGAGGGGGAGGAGACTGGAGTGGTCGAACCCGCGACCGAGGCGCCACGTCACCACGCGACGGAGTCCCTTTTTGTCGCGGCGCAACTCCACGTGGCCGTCCATGTCTCCCGTCCGACTTGGCACCTTCCCCCGTCCACGTGGCCGCAGGCCTTTCACGCGCCGTGTCCCCCCTTTATCCCTACACCCCAAAACACCCCCCGCCCCACCCCTCTACGGCCTGCCTCCCTCCTCGACAGCTCCATTTTTACGCTTTTTAATTTCTTACCGTCTTTAATTCACTCCCTATATATAGTCTCTCCTTGATAACAAAGTCTAAGAACTGTCGTTCATTATAAAGCGATAATTATGTGATATATATTAATTCTGGAGCTTTCCATTATATATCCGTTGAATTTGCTTGTGGAGCTACGTACAACCAATTAATTATAAAGCTAGAATTATTGATTATAAATTTGGATTTGAAAGGGTAACTAGACTGGTTAGGGGAGGTAATACGTCCCTTCTGCTTCTCCCAAGTAGTCTTTTCCAACTTGCTCTTTTCAATTAGTACTATATACTATTGTAATTAGAAGCTCCATCTTCTTGATCAGGCAGCTAACATGAATTTCACCATAACCGAGTCGGCTGGGTTACGAATCCACATGGTAAGAGTAGCCTGGTGGTGTCCCATGCACGCGGTGGTCCCACCATTGTCGGACGAGGAAAAAAGAAAGAAATTTTTGTACCGACAACGGAGTGGGTGGCATGCATGCCTTCCATTACTCGAGAAAACTAAACTCCATTAAATATTTAAGCTTCGGCTTTCCAAGTCTTCGATGGGTTCTCGTTGGCAGCCGCAAAAACGCTTTACGACGATCGATGCATGGTACGCCAAAATCCAAGTGCTTTATCATCAGCTTCTTCGCTAAATTAAATAAGCGGAATTGAAAAAGGACTCCTGCTTTTCCATGCACGGATCGAATTGTTAGAGACGGAAGGATGCAGCACGGATGCCGCTGACATCTCGTTTCTCGTTCTGTTCCGACTTCCGGTCAATGTTGTTCTCTGCTGCTACGCGTTCTTACGTTTTCCGAACATCAATTCCGTCAATATTGAATGAATTGAAATATTAATGGACAACAGTATAAAGATATTTCCCCGACTTCTTTATAACGTACATGGAAATTATATATAATGAGAGCGAGGAATGTTGATTAATGCACAAAAAAGAAATGGCCGTGTTGTTTATTTAGTTACCGTGAGCAAGGATTAATAATGTTCATGTACGTGGTTAATTAAGACTGGTCAAGGTTGATCCCATGAGATACTGATCATCTCTAAATACCAAACAGTACATCATCATAAATATGCTGATGGGTGTCCAAGAGCTGCGAGACAAATCACTTTTTGGATATGATTTGTCGACACTGTTTTGCAGCTTCTTCTTGCTGCGTGGAGGAAAAATGTACGTAGTAGGAGAGACTACTTTTTTCTCTCGTACGTCCCTCAATCATCTAGTGGGTATCCGCGGTTTGTGATCTTCTATGAATGTTAAGAGATATAGATGGTATAGTTTGGCTCGGTTTTATTGGACCCATTACATAAATTGCCGTCGGCCTCATGCACACTGTTTTTAGCCGTCGGGGGAGGTGGTTGTGCACAGAGTTCTACGCTTTTCTCTCACCACTGTCTTCCAGTTCCAGCCATCAATGATCAACGTGGCGAGCTTGATTTGCTTGTGTCCAAAATAAGCCTCTCAATTACTTAAGTATACAGTACAGTTTCTGGCCCCATGTTTTGTTCATGAACAGCAAAGTATTCATTATGTGATACTTTGCGGGTGGCATCTTGTCTATTTGTCGCCGGAATTTTAATACTTGGAAAGGGAACTTTATCCAAGTTGTATGCACAAACAGAACATCAAATTTTCTTGCTCAAAAAATCTATCCAAGTTGTATGCTCAAACAGAACATCAGATTTTCTTGCTCAAAAAATCTGATTTTCTTTCTCCTTTTGTTAGTTGCTGTTTCTCTGTTTGAAACAGAATCTGGGATGAGGCCATGAGCTGAAAGAACTCTACAATTTTGAGCACTCTTTTTTTTTTAGACGAAGGAAGATCTTCAAAGATGAAGGAAGATCTTCAGTGAAGGCATGATTGCATCAAAAGGAATTAGCATGAGTGTCGCCGGAATGTCGTTTCTCGGCGCCGAAGATCAAACTTCCACAACTGAAATTAAAGGCTGCTCTGCTCTGGTCAAAGCGCCCGACCAGCAATGGCTCTCTAAATTCGCTGTAAAAACTAAAAAATAGTAACAGTGGAAGAAAACAATACCCATGACGAGTTCCCAAGTTTGAAGTTGAAACGTTGAATCTCCGAGTTCCAATGATTCGCATCACAAAGTGAGTTTTGGGTTTTGGAATCTTTTCGTTTTCGTCGCTTATAATGCGAAGAAGTGCTGGTTCGAAGTGGCTGCTGTCGGCTGTACGGAGGGGCGGAGGGAGCGAAGCCCAAAGCCCGGCGGTGGTGGGACGTGGTGGCTCTTTGCCTTTACGGGGATTCTTCCAGTACTACTGCTTCTTCAGGTACCACAAGAGTTCAAAATATGGGATTTGGATCAGATACGCGAAGAAGTTTTTTATTGATACGTTGCTGTCCTGAACTTCGGCATTTGTGTAAATTAACATGGGATATGCGATCAATTCTAGTGTTGTGTTTGATTAATTGTTTTGATGCAGTACTGACCGTCTGCGTCTCCGACACATTTTTCCTACGAATTATTTTATGTTGTTTGTTCAGACTTCAGATCAAGTGCTTTCCATCCGGGATGTTCTCTTCTCAACTTCTGATATTGATCACTTCTGGTTTCTGGTTTTTATTTTATTTTCTCTCGACCGTCCTGGTTTTATGCCGGGCTGAGATCTTCTGGAGGAATTTTACAGATAAAAGAAGCTGAATGCGGTGGGAGTTCTGTCACTGATAATTCTGATTCTCAGGAGAAGGACGATGGCTTGGACAGATTCCTACCTATATTAATCACAAAGCTAGTAGACTTTAACTGTGAAATGAATATTTCCATATGTTTGCCAGTAGAGTGGACCCTATATAATAATAACCTGCAGATTGGCCATTGGTCATTTCATATTGCTTGATTACGGAACTCATGAACTGACCATTACTTTTTCTAATATATGTAGCACCGTCCTCCTACATTATTGCAAGATTTTCTTTTTCTCCTTATCAGTTTTCTGTACGATTTGATAAAAATGATAAATACAGATACAAAATATTTTTTATTCCTTTTAAGACTTCATATACAAGAAGCAGACATATAATATTCAAAAGTCATACTAAAATCAGAGGCCTAAAATTAGAGACGTTCCCAAATTTTTCTACACATATTCATGAATTCTCATATACAGAAGCATGGAATGAATCGGGCCAAGAAACACTTCTTTCTCAATAATCAGGTTGATGACGAGGAGTTGTGGTTCTAACACACTGGAATGATAATCATGCATGATATGTGAAGTTAATAATAGATTAGATTTGAGAGCTTCCATTTAATGCTTGTTAGGTCTATAGCCTAGAGTCTTGACAAATTCTTATCCACTAAAAATAATGACCATAACAATCTGGGATTCAGGGCATTACATTACCCTCAAAACCCTCGGATTTGTCGACGAACAAGCCACAGAAGACAATCAAAACGGCCAAAACTTTTTCTGGGTGGTGCCTGACATGTAGCAAGGAAACCTGCTCAAAGTGGCATTTTGTCAAACATTTACTTGTTTTCACTTTTCGATCTTGTAACTTCAAAAGTAGTGGAGGAAAACGAACAGGGTTTGCCTCCACGGCCTTTCGGGACAAGGTCACGAATAGCTAGGAAGACCAGGCGCCTTTGCTGGATTACAGATTTCCAGGTTCTTACAAGGGTTGTCTTACAGCAGATTGAATTTGGCACTCGTTTGAATGAGCCAGATGGTGAAGTTGAAGTGATTAGGCGTAAGAAAGAGAAACCAGATTTAGCCAACGAATAAAGCACAAGGTTGTAGAAATAATATAAGATTTGTAAAAGTGTCTACTGTGCGGCAATTGGTCGAACAGGAGGAAGTCATCTGCAAGGGCAAGCTCTTGGACCTGTGGCAATCAGTGATCCATCACAAGTCACATCGTTTATGTCTCAATTCCTACCACCATGAAAGCTCGATCAACGATTTCTGTTCCAACACCTCAACATTCGTCCCCACCCCCAATAAACACAAGAAGAAAACCACGAAGGTCTCCATAGGCCACGAAGGCCTCCATAGGCCACGAAGGCCTCCATAGGCCACGAAGGCCTCCATAGGCCACGAAGGCCTCCATAGGCCACGAAGGCCTCCATAGGCCACGAAGGCGGTCAGAGGACCATTCAAAGTAAAGGACAACCCTCGTTCTAATCAGAACAAGTATCCAAACCTCGTTGGCCCCAGGTTTAAGAAGGAAACTTATCGTCTAATCCGCCCGTCTCTTCAGTCATGAATGGAGAAAAATGTCATCGGACAAACACCTCCATATCACAACGCCCTTCAGCAAACAGAAGCATGGAGGGACCGCGCGGTTCTTTCTGCTCTCCATACCTTTCAAAAGGAGGCTTCACGTGTCGCTCACATGGATTAATTGGAAAGATTGATTTGCCCTGCATCAACAAACCTTTTCAAAGGCATGTACCCCCGGTACGGTTCCACCGGCGTATGTATTCGTTTTCCTCAGTGGCAAGGTGAAGGCGATCGATAATCAGCCGCTTCCAGTGTAATAATAAAAGAAAAGACGCACCTTTTTTTTTTTTTTTTCCTTCTCCGATCGAGCGGTCACGGTCAGAGATGGTAGGAAGACGAAACAACAACGAACACGGAAAACAAAATAGAAAAGCCCAATTTTGAGGCGTTTTAACGTGCTTTGAATACTCGGGAGAGTCGTGTTCCCCATCGGGGAGTCATGCATGTGGGAGTGTTTGGGAAGGACAGAGAGGCGGCCTGCCGGAGGAGGACGACGACGCCATTTTTCCACAAGGTGAATACACAGTCCCTGAACGAAACCCCACTTGGGAGAGAAGGGACGATAAAAGATTGCGCGAAATAAAAATATAAAACCAGTGCCATTCTCTGGTGAAAGGATAATTAATCTACGCAACATTGCAACTCACTCTGTGGGTCCCGCTTGGCTGCGGTACGCAGGAAATGGACCCCACGTGAGTCAGGAGGAGAATGCGATGGAACCCTTCGTGGAAATAGGGGTTACTCTTACTTACCCAAAGAGTAAAAACTTCTATTTTTGTGAGTGATGAGAAAAACCAATAAGAAAAAGAGTAATCTTCCTTCACAAAGTATGCTTCATATGTAAGACAACTCTTCGTTGGAACTAACTGGGGATTAGAGCATAGATTAATCAATGTTAAGAAGGAATTAATTATGACCGAGAATAAATTCTAGACAAATGCAATAATACTTGATATAATAATGTCCATATGAAGCAGAATTTCTTTTTATTTTTTATTTTCTGGATCCAGGTTAGAGGTTAAAAAAAAATTCAAATTTCCATAGTGGGGCAGAGAAACTAATGTTTAACTACCTTGGATTGCATTAACATAAGAAAGTGAAGTTTTAATAGAGTCTAATGTCACCATGTTAACTTTCATCAGATTTATCTACAAGAAAAATGATATCAGTACATTTTGATTTTAATTCGAGGTTTTACATTCTTACTTGGCTCCATAGTTGGCAGTCTAGGTAGGAGAAAATCTAGAGTTTAAGGTTTACTTATAGAATAGGTTAATAATATTTTATTTAAAAAATAAAATTTTACAGATTTTATCTCCAAATTTATCTCTTACTAAGTTGCAAAGTGGAGACGATGTAAAGTCTTGGACAGTGTTTTAAAAATCGAACCGAACCGCCGGTTCGACTGGGTTCAATCGGAACCGGGACTTTGAATGGTTTGGTTCGCTCAAAAACCCAGAAATAGTAGAAAACCGGTTGACAGGCCGGTTTGAGCGGTTCAACCGCTAAACTGGAAATCGGACCAGACCGGTTGAACAGTTTTCCTTACTTTTTAGTATTTTAATAGTTTTTTGTATTTTTAATCTTATTATATATATATAAATCTATTTATGTATTTTTTAATTAGAAAACACTAATACCGGTTGAAGCCGGTTAATCCGGTTGAATTAAAATCGGAGGCTCCACCGGTTCGATTACCGGTTCGATTTTTAAAACATTGGTCTTGGAAATAAATACCTGCAATACTTATATCACCGCTTTATATACAAGGGCCTTCTCGAAAGCATTCATTTGGTTTCTAGCCCAGCAAATTCTCTGTCTACATCAGTCCAACAATCTGGGTTTCTCAGCAAACCTACATGAGTCCAAACAATATGGGCCTTCGTTTAAATGGCACAATTCAATGGGCCGGTAAATTGGATGTTCCGGACTTGCTGTTTTTTCTTTTTCCTTCGCCTTCCTTGATTCTTTCCTTTGCAATTTGGTCCCTAGTGCTTCCCGCGGTGAGATTCGTCTCACTGGATCTCTGGCGTTCCCTCCTCTTTCATAAATGTGAAAAACCGGCGGCGACAGATCCCCTCTCCTCCCCCCTCTCGCTCGGAGGCTGTGCATTCCAGTGACAGCGGTTATGGCGGAGCAAGCAAGACCCGCCCGATTTCTTCCTGTACCTTCTCCGAGCGAGCAGACGGTTTGGGCCGACGTATCGCCTCTCTTAAACGCCGCCTGTAAAGGTCTGGGACTTTTGTTCCGTGACTCTCCACCTCTTTCTTTGATTTTATTTTCTGCTGTCATTGAAGTACTTGGATAGACGCTCTCTTACTTAGGATGATAATGGTGAATGATCGTGATCGGCTGATTTATTGACTGTCATAACCATCATTCCACCGCATAAATTTTCCTCTTGTTCATCATTTTGCGCTGGTGTAGTTGAGCTTACTTTAGATTTGCAGAGTAGATAATAAATGCTAATGTTGGATGCCCATGCCATTTTGGAAGTATTCATTTGATTTATCTCTGTTTGTGTCCATCCTGAATTTGTTTTGCATACTTTGTTTCGTTTGCATGCTAATTAACCTCGCGATATTTATGTTTGGCTTGTAAAGTTACTGCCCGGAGAAGTTTGAGGTAATTCATATTTGACCATCTCACTGCTAATGCTCTGCTTGTTTAAAGTGTTGTGTTCGAACCTTGTTCTGAGCTTTAAGACATTGACTATTTAGTTCTTGTTTGTTGGGAAGCAAGAGCCCGCACGTTTTTCAGGTATAACAACTTCAAAGACTTTCAATGACCCACCTAAAATCTTCAAGGATAAGTTTAAGTGGCCTTTTGCTTTTATTTTCTCACGACGCTCTTTGCTATGTCTGGTCAAGTCCTGTTAGTCAGAAAAATGCGCAAGCGAAAGAATATGTCAATGCACAAACTGATCTTATTTTCTATTTTTTCATTCTATGTTCATTAGACCTTCAAGAGGGAGAGCTCATTCATGGAGAAAATTTCAGTCTCTTTGCTGCAATGTCTGCTTTGGAGGTACTATTCAGTTCGGAGTAGCAGTTTTTATGTAACATTCAGCTGTAACAGCCGCCCAATGTTGATTATTCATGCTTACGTCTTTGGGAATATTTTTTTTTTGATCCTCTCACCTTTTTTTTTTGGAAATTCAACTCATTGGGCATTAACCTTTGTTTTATTTACATGTGTTCAAGATTTTTTGCTTTTACACCTCCCTCTCTTTTGGTAGTGGTTTCTTAATGTGCTTTTCCATCCGGAGAGGAGCAGTGGATGAAATTACTTATCCTGTTATTTAACAACTTGGACTATCTGCTAAAATAGCAACGGAGTAGTTGGGTTAGAATGTACTGCTCTTTTCAAACCTCGAAGTTGGTTGGTTTTTTGGAGGAAGGAGGGATATAGGACAAGGTCATAAAGGCCTGGTTAATTCTATGAGCAACATTTTATTTTATAAAATTTATACAGTTTTATGTTTTTACTCCTTTTTCTTATTGCAAGCAGGATTGCATGAATTGGGAATCCTTTCTGTGGTCAAGTTGCCAAATTTAGAAATAAGTTGAGCAATATGTCAGTGCTAGCCCATGCGACTGGAAAGATGCTACTTTTTTGGTTATCAACTCCTTTTCTTGTAGCTTGTCCCCTCCTCCAGTTGGCTCCCTCAAACTGAGTTTTATTATAAGTCTAAGGGAAAGTGGCTGGGTTATGTTGGTTGTATGCTAGGGATCATGATGCCACTTCCTACATTGTTCCTACTTTAGGCCCCAAATGTTGGTGGCCAAGGAAGATATGATCTCAGTCCTCATTTTTTGGCTCCTATGAATTCCACTGTTGATAGATCTCCTCCTTATTGGTGGAAGGTGACTCCACAATGGCTATTCGTTGGCCTTATGATGAAGGTGAATTTCACTTCATTGAAGAATTTTAGGGCTCACATGTTTGTTGTCCACTGATGGCATTTTTGTAGTAGACTCCATTATAGGCTTTCAAATGTTTTGCAATCAGTTGTTATAATCTATTTTTTATTATCTACTTTTGGCCTTCCTTTGTGTCCCTTGTTTGAGTTGGCATCTCATTGGTTTACCACTTTCTTTTTATGAAGTGTCTCATTTTCTGAAAGAAGGTGAAGTTGCAAATATTCAAACGAATTAAGTTGTAATTCGTTCTTTGTAGTTGTGAGGGCAACTGTAGTTCTCTATTTTCCATTTCTTCCTACCACCACAGTGATTACCTTTTTGGAAAGATGAGTCTCACAATTGGGGTAAAGAAAGCAAAAAAGAGTCTAAAGAACAGAATAAGGCACTTAAACATTAACTTGAAGGCCATCCATCAAATTATTTAATGATTTTTAAGGAAATTGATTTATAATTTAAAATTTTGGTTTGTGCCATTCTACACCATTTTTTTTTTTTTTGTGGATAATGAGAAATCTTGTTTGAAAGGAAAAAGAATACATGGGAGAGAGAGGATGGAACTGCCCAGAGGTAGTTCAAGCTTAAAACATCCTCTTTGATTTACATGGACATATTCAAATCTCTGTAACTAAAATGGTGGACAATTTCAAAATTTGGATGCTTGAATTTTCCTTTTCTACAATAGTATCTCCATTTTTATTTCCCTTTTGTTTCAAGAAAATTTGAGTTGGATTTATCTTTGTAGCGATATAATCTCCATTTATATTTCTTATTCATTGTTACTTGTGTTTTTTTCCCCTGCATGTCGGAAGTAGACTCTCACTTGTTCTTGTTGCAATCTGGACTAGATAATGGATCCGAAGATGGATTCTGGCATAGAAAGTTGTGGATATCGGTCTGTGGAAGAAGCTATTGAGAATAATGCTGCCCCAATTCCTCTGAATCATGACAGAACTACTGATGTTCAGTGCGTCATTGATGTCATGGATCACCTGTTAGCATGCGAGGTGCTGTTCGTTCACCCATTCTCCTCAAATTTAAATTGTTATTATAAATGATTCTTAAAAATACTTAACATTTTTTTCTTTCTTGTTTTATATGTTCTGTTGCACAGGCAACATGGCACATGGGTCATTCTCTTGCACAAACTGTCTTCTCTTGCATCTATCTATTGAGACTTGAGCGAACATCGTCACATCCCTTGTTGCACTCATTTTGTAGAATTGTACGTGCAACATGCAATTCGGTCATTTCAGTTGTCTCTGATGCACGTACTCATGAGGTAAAGCCAAATGTTAAATGCTGACAGCTTTAAGGGAATTCCATTAGTAACTATGAGAAGAATTATAATGAAATATAATAAACATGAGATGGGTGTCAGTTGGTTATGTATCAGTAGGAGAAAATTGAAAGTGTGGTAGATTAGAGATAGAAGGAAATTGGCGATGTGAAACTTGGCCGTGTGTTGGACGTGCCCTCTCAAATGAACAGGTTCATTTTTTGGACCGTCTATTGTCTGTAAATGAGGTAAAAGAGACATGTACAAATACTACTGTTGTATATTATTTGCAATATGTTTTGTTCTATTATTTACGTTTTCAAGAGAAACCAAAGAAAGAAAAGTAAAATGGTCAATTCTCTATGGCTACAGCTAACACAATATATGCAGATGGTAATATTTCATCTCAACTTTTTGCAATGAAGAAATCATGTTGGCATGTGCTAATGTTGTTCTGATGACACTATTATCATTTTGGATATACATATTTTCAACTGCCTTTCTTCATTGTAGGAAGAGGATATTTTTATAATGGCACATGGTCTGCCTTTGAAAGGGGAAGGTGATGAGAAGTGTCTCTCAATGCTACAGGCAGTGGAAGAAACGATATCTCGTCAGCTGAGAGCTTGTAAAGCTCTTTCTTCGAAAAAGAAAGTCTTGGAAGGTAGCTATTGAGGTGCTGAGTAGAAACATTTTTTTATTCAGAGCTTGATGATTGACTTGCAACTTTTAAGCGATATATCTAAGGCAGACACCATATCAGTTTTGGGATGATGAGAATAAAAAGCATAGGATTGATTTGTAAATCTGGGTATCGTGTGCTGGAAGGCCTGTTTGGGAGGTTAAGTTGATGTATTTTTGTTACTCTCATCATCAGTTTATAACGTTTGCTTCCTTTTGAGGAATGTTGTATCATGATTAACGAAAGTTTGTTACTATCTCATGGTCAGTTAGAACTAGAATGCTTGAACTAAATAGCCAAAATATCAAAGTATAGACCTCTACCGCTTGGGGAAAATTAGCATTTCATGAGCATTAGGTGATTCTTATCTTCTGATTGGTGATACTTTAAGATCAGGAAGAAGAGGGAAACTTCTCAATCATGAGGGTGGAAATGGATGGAAATAAAAACAGCCAGCAATTCCCTTAAGAGTCAGGTGTAGAAGATTGAAACTCAAATTGCAGAGTTGATTTCAAATTCCTGTTAAATCTATCCTCCCTTTTACTTTATATTTGGTGTTCTGTGGCCTTTGTGAGAATCAGCTACTTTTTCTGCAGTTACTATTTTTGTTTCTAGCTATGTTTAACTCTCATTTATACCTCTGAATCCAAAAAAGAATAAAGAAAAACTCTCATTTAAACTTGATTTTAGTTTGCTTTTTATGATGACCTTGTGCTTGAGTATGATAGAGGAAAAGGATTTCATGCATTTGAACCTAATATTGTGAAGACTAGGGGGATGATGATCATGTTAATGATTTTTTTTTTCAAAGATGATCATGATAATGATTATCATGATGCATTCTTCTATACTTTTAGTTATTACTCCCTAGACTATATAACTTTTTGTGATGATTCTTTTTGATGGGGAAAATTTCTTCTTCCTGCAGATATTGAACCTCTGCAAACAAAATTTGATCTAGAAGAAGGATTTTGCAAAGCTATTTTATGTCGCTTACGATTTCGTAAGGTCTCACACATTTCTCTTTCATTTTATAGAGCATCTTAAGTATGGACTGTTTATTATTATCACTTCAACTATTAACAGAGCTTGATGATGGTCTCATATTTGGGCTTTTAGGATTCAATTTTATGTTGGGTGAGAGCATGCATTAGATGATGACTGAGATGAGATTTTTTTTTTAAAGCAAAATGCCCTGCATATATAATCTATTGCTTAGCTACTACAGTAAAATGCTAATCAGACACAAATATTATTTGTTAACTCCAATATATTTTGTTTCTATTATTTTGGGTTTGATTTTACATTTAAATGCGTTATATACTTAGTTATCTCATTGCTAGTCATGGAGAATGTAAAGTTGGGTCCAATGTCTATTCTAAAACGACTAGCCGAAGTTAGGAAACATGTTTCCCATTAACAAATCAGGAATTTTTCTATTTGTATTTGTATGTGGGACCAATCTCTAACACTGCCCTCACACGTGGACCTTCTTTTTTGACTCCTGCTTGTGCACAACATGTGTGGAAGCCCATGTACAAGTACTGATTCTGATTCCATGTAAAGTTGGGTTGAAGGTCTATCCCATAATAACTAGTTAAAGTTTGGAATCTTGTTTTTCATTAATAGACCAGGAACTCTTTTACTCGTATTTATATGTGGGACCAATATCTAACAGTGAAGAATGATGGGCATTGGACCACAATCAACATATAAAAGATTAAAAGATTGATGCACTTGCTAATTTTTGATTCCTTGTCTGTTGCATGCTATTATAAGTTTATGTAGAATCAAACACCAAAGTTTTAAAAAAAAGGAATAATGCATATTTTGCTACATAACTGCTGCTAGTCTGTTACAATTTTTTGCCAAACCAATATGGTCTTGTTTGTAGGGCATGCTTTTATAGCTCTGCCAGTGTGGATCTTAAACTACTTCTTCTTGCTTAATCAGTGATTTTGGTGATTTATTTTTTTTATGGGTTCATCTACCAAAACAATTACCAGCATATATTGAAATCTTATTTTTTGATTAGTTAGTGAATATTGACTAACTAATCTGAGCCTGCTATTAAGATAACTTTTCACATGTTCATAAAATTTTGATCAAATGTATGCTTCCATAATCTAGATGCTATTTTTTTATATTATAATTTTTTTTGATTTTGGTGGTATGTGTTTCTGTCCTATTTCATGTTAAAAATTTTGCTATTTTGTGAATGATGTTTTTGCATTCTTATTTCCTCAAGATTTCTGATAACCATTTTCAATTATTCCCAGCATTTTTATCACACACTCCTATGTATGAGGAAACCACAAGGAAGAGGTTTTGAGTTGGCAAAGAAACACATAGCCTTGTGCCTCTCAGAACTAGCAGAAATGGTAAACTCTTTAGAGTTTCTTTCTTTTAATGCATCTGGTATTCGCCAGACGGACACTGAAGATTGTACAACTGCATCTGGCTGTCAACCTATTGGGTTTGATGCAAGTTTGAATAGCAGATTTTCTGCTCCTACTCCTCCCCGTGCCATCAAAATATATGGCTGGAAAAAGGTGCACAATATTCTTTTAAAATATCCTATGTCAAGAAGATCTTGTGTCCTGTGGCTCTCTCTTATTTTTGGACTAATTATCTATAGTTTGTACTGGTTGGTTGCCTCTGTTACCTAGATGGCTAGTGCTGAGCTTTCTATGGCTAGATAAAGCATTTTCATCTTATTTTTTAAATATTCTATAGATTTTTGACATTTACAATATATTTTTCACTGTTAAGTCTGCACACATGCAGCCCCTTATCCCGTGAGACTTTCATTGGAGACTTCACGCTAAAAGCTCCCCACATGACAAATGAGCCAGAGGCACGAGTCATTTATTAGTGCATATATAACTTTGAAAAAAAATTATTAGTGCATATTATTTAAAGGCTTTATCCATTGCATAGAATGGCAAATCAAGATTTTTTTTCCAACAAGTACATTTTATGATGGGACCACTTCTTTTGATGGCTGTTTGGTGTCTTTATTGATGTGAATCTATTGTCCAAGAATGTAGAAGTACTAATCTAGGTCATTGGGTGCTGTTGAAACTAACTTCCACTTAATGCAATGACTAAAGAAGCTTTTTTTCCCCCACCTTGTGACAGGCTGTCAAATATTTTGAGAAACTTCTTTATGATCTTCTCATTATATGTTCCTCCTCCTTCACTCCCTTCTTTGAGGATGTCCTGCGATTTGTGGTTCAGTTCCAGAAGTCAAAGCCTGATTTGGTTGCAAGGGCTCATCTTCAGGTTAGTTTGATGTTAAAATTTTAAATATCATTATGTGGTTTATTTTGTTTGTTCTTCTTGCTATCATATATATAGTAATGTCGAAGCTAAAAAAACTCTCTTGTGTCACTCTTTGACTGTCTAAATTTACTATGTACGTGCATTCTTAACCAAACTGTGTCCCTGCAGATTTGGGAAGTATATTTTTGTCAAGCATTTTGCATTTGTGGAGGTTTAACTGTTTCTTTCTTTTTTGCCTTGTAGCATCTTTTGAATTTCACTGTTTTCTTGTGCTGGTTAAAACTTTATCCTTGAAGAGCCATTTTTTATCAAGATTTGCATTAATAATCCAAATTGAAATTTGTCTCATATTCTGTCCTCTGCGTGCTTAAATATCTCTGTATCTTTGTTTCTATCTTGTGTTAGTTTTCATTCTGGCTAAATTTTTATGATGGGTTTATACATTTTGCCGATACACAGATTCTATTGGTTCAAGATGGAAAGCTTTATGGGCGTGACTATTTTTATGATGTAATATCTAGAGCCATAGCACTACCAGATGTTATAAAGAACCAAGAACTTCATAAAAGTGATTTTGTTGTACAGCTGGGGCAGGTTGGTGTCACTAGTATGCGTTACTAGATATGGTGTTTGTTTTCCTTTCCTTTAGAATTTTTGTAACTTCATGTTGATACAGAATCCTGTTATTTTTCATTAGGTCTTTCAGTCTAATTTTTATCAACGGATTTATGGATATGTAGCTGGTGATCAACTTGCTCAAAGTTCTATGTACAAATACTGCATGGCAAAGGCGCAAATTGGGAAAGATTTTGCAAGATTGGAGTATGACATCCGTCCAGGTCTGTGCTTGAATTGTTGATGATGTTATGATTTTTTTTTTGAATTTTTTGAAATTTTTTGAATTTTTTAATATTTTTTTTGAATTTTTTGATCTTTTTTGGTTTCCTCTTTCTTCTGCATTTGATTTTCCACTCTTTACAAATTTGGTTATCCCTGAAACCATTTTATGCTGGGATTCCCATACTAAATGCCAGGTCAAAGTTTCATAGGTTAGCCGATTCCTTGGTTGACAGTTTTACAAAGAAGGAAGTCTCAATAGCTTGGTCTAAGCTTGCTGTCTGGTTCTGCTGTGCTTTTAACCCTTTATACTGTTTTGTACTAAAAGTTCTTGCTCTTTTCTGATAAAGATTTCACCATTCTCAAGAAAATGATGCGAATAGCAACATAATGGTTGAGGAACTAGACCAACGAATCAGTAGGTCCTAGTGCTGAAGCCCTTTGCTTCTTTAGATTTCCTCCTTTGTTAGATAAGGGGGCGTAGATGACTAAATTTCTTTTGTCAAACTATGTATTTACAAGCTTGTAACAGAAGTCTTGTATGGCAATATGGGAAAGTTAGATGTGTTAACAGTTTCCCTCTCTGTTTTTTCTGTCTCCATGAGCTACTTGGCCATAATCTTGCCTTTTTCTTTTATCCTTATGTATGAAACACCACTCTCTTTCTTTGAATTCTTATTCCTCATTTTATTTTTAAAAAGATTCTGCCTTTCATATAAGAGGACTAAAATTTGCGGCTTTTTTTTTCTAGGCTGGCAAGCAATTGTAATGTGGATTATGTTAGTTTAGAAATTCTTGAATATTTATTCCTGCTCATGAATTAATAGATTCCATTCTGGGTCTGGTAGCATCAGTTTGAATAGTTTTACTTTATACAGTAAATAAAAGGTGAAGGAAAAATGGATGCACTTGAGTCACTAACCATTCAACAGTTCTGCTTTTTAAAAATAATAAGTGACTGCTTTGCATTTTATTTTAGGAGAACAATAAACAAAGGCTGCAGATTAAAATTTTGAAGATATACTGATGTGGATTTCATGATTGCAATTTTTGCAGCTGGAACTGGCCTTGAAGAGGGAGGTAGGGGAGCTGTCAAAACTTTCTGTTGATGAGGTGTCTGGTTGTTGGATTAGTAACTTACAGAATTCTTTCCTTCTTTTTTACATAAAATTTGAAATTCCGTATGATTAGACATAAAAACAGTCTTCACGACAAAGCTAAATGCTTACTTGATTAATTAATTGGGCAGAATATTTGCATCAAACTGTCAAAACTTCTCCTTATCTGGTCAGAGGAACAGACTTTCTGGATTGCTTCTCGCTTTCTCATGATGGGGTTTGAACTTGAACTCTATTCTCCATGTGAATACTGCATGGTTTACTGGTATTTGTACATCATTTTCGTGAAGCTCTTAGAGAAAACACAAATAAGGCTTGCCGCAAGTCTTGACACTTGTGAGTACTCTGAGCTCAGGGATCCTCTTTGAAACTTGTTGGTAACATTTTACTCGTTTATAACTTGATGACCTAAAAATTTTTTTTTTTTTTAATTCTTCCAGCCAAAAAGAAAGGTAAAAAGAAAAAGGATCACCTGAAGGATACTTCAGCTGATGTTACTCATTTCTCACCATTAGTTCTCCTACTGAAGTGTTACATCTGTCTCTCGGAAGGACTTGCGATGGTAATCTGGGACTCCTTTTTTAGTTTTTATTATTTGTATCTGATTTTTTTCCGAATAGAAATAAAAAGAGGACTGAGTTTCAGATTTCTTAGTTTGTACTTTAAAATTCAAATTTATTAATAATGAGAATACAGCTTTTTTTATATATCTTAAGTTACACTTCTGTAGAAAATTCAAACTCTTGACATTTTTCTTCAGATGCTTGCAGCTTTAAGTAATGAGCGCATGATCTCACAAAAGCCAAGCATTTTTAATAGTGAGCAAGAGGTACTCATAATGTTTCTGTATTGTTTGCTATGGTTTTTGAGTTAGTCGTTGCAATACTCACACATTTGCATTATATCTTTGATCCAGAGATTTATCCAGCACTTTGACTTGCTACAAAAATCTCATGTTCCTGATCACATATCCTATGTACTCTTTAAGAAATCAACCTTCCAAACCCAGTTCACTGTAAGATTTTATGTGGAGCATCTGATGCAATTAGATTTGTTTGTTTGGTAGAATTTAGACTAACTTGCAAATCTTTCTTGTGTAGTCTGTGATGAAATACAATTATTTCGGCGAGGTGCAAAGGATCACAAAGGAGCTTAGAGGTAGTTTTGCTAGCGATCCAGACAGATCAGCCGAGCTTCGCCAAATAGAACAAGTTGCTGAGCACAATCGAATAGCTCTAAATGTTATCCACCAGTCGGGGGCCCGTGACCCATCTCTTAAGTTAAGGCTTGAGTTCCCCCATCACCCTTACTTTGCCGTAGCTGTTGTTCGGAGATCTTAACGTATCTCTCTCCAATTTTGTATTTCTATATAGGAATAAGTTCATATGTTGTGGAAATTTTTTCTTTTATAAAATGCATTTCTGTAACTGATTTGGCTCAAAAAGTGCCGATTTTGTATATTTGATTATTGGGAACACCACAATTTCTTCCTCCTTTTTGAGTACAGTTTCAGCAGCATCAGTTGAATGGTCCTCTTGTTCTGTTTGGTTATCTTCTATTTGGGATCGCCATATTTTAAAGGAATTATTCTGCAAATGTATTCAGTGAGATATCCATTCTTGGGGATATGGAAAAGAGCTGTTTTCCAAGATTTAGAAACCTGAAAACCTAGAACCTTGTTAGTTGGAAATATAATTGAATGTGGGGCATGTATGCCATTCGCCTTTGTAGATGTGTGTGTCCAGCTCTTCTATATCATCTAGATCTTAGATTTATATCTGCTCATAATATGAATTTGACAAGTTATTGCCGTTCTACAAGATGCAGATTGCAATTGCTATTGCAGTGAAGAAAGTAGTTTATAATTTCTGTAAGAAAAACGAAGATTTGCACTCCTTGTGTACTCAGTATGAAGTCCATATGATCCATCCGAGAAATGAGATGTTCTGTAAAAGAGATGAGAACAGAATTTAACATCCAAGAAGGATTACATGCTAATATTTATTTTTTGTTTTCTTTTTCCCTTTGGGGTGATGATAGAATATAGATCAACGGCGCTTAGTTGGGTCAACCACATTTTGACCTAGTATATTAGTTCGAATTTTTTTTGCCTTGATAATTGCCTGTTTCTGTAGGTAAGCTGTATATAAAACATGTTTATTTATTATAAATAAGTAATTTCGTTGCCTTGATAATTACATGATATGACATTATTGTTTAGTATATATTAAGTTTACATTTAGAAAAATTTGATTACTTTTAATATAAATTATTATTACCCATCCTTAGGTTGGCAAGTTCCATTATATTTTTTGAATTATAATTTTAAAATAAGTAAAATTATTTTATTTTTCTAATGGATTTTCCTAATGGGTAGGATATATAGTAAAGCCGATTTTGGTTAAACCCGATTAGACTGGGTTAGACCATGGCTGAACCGTGATGAGATATTTTGTACGTAGTATAGCCTCGTAGAGTCGAAGTAGAGAGGATGGAGTTTCCATCTAACCCATTCAACCGGGCGATCAGATCGGCCCGGTTTAAGCTCGAACCAGGCGAACTAGCTGGTTCAAACGGTATTTTGACCAATTTCGTGTTCAACCGGATTGCGGCCGTTCGGTTCCGTTTTTTCTTTGTGAATCTGTATACGGTAATAGGTTTAAGCTTCTCGCTCATTCGCTCTCCAGTCCGGAAAGACCACAGAGAACGACAGTCGAAGCAGTTTTCTTCTGATCCAGAGCTTCATCGTCGGTAATAGAGCATCAAAAGTTCTCTCTCAATCTCTCTAGTTATTCTTCTTCAATACCCAAAGTTATTCTTCGAAGAGTTCTTCTCGTGATTTGCGTTTTCAACATTTTCAGCCATCTGCTTTTTATACCATGCCCTAGCTAGCTTATGAGGGATTCTACACTTCCGCTATATTTCCCCGTTCGTCAGTCCGGCTGATGTTTCTTTTCTATGGGATTTTGTGGCTCTGACATACACCTAGTCTGCGAGGTATGGATTTTCTTTGTCATGTTTTATCCATTAGTTTTGTTTCTCTACATTGTCAAATTTTTCTATCTACTTAATTTTCTGATAATTTATGCCTTTTTGTTACGAAAAAAGATTTTTTTATATTTTGCGCTAATCTTCCCATCTATTGTTTCTGATTTCAGAAACTGCTGAGAGTAATATCAATATCCGAAGTGCTGATTGTTCACGAGGCTGATCATTTCTGAAGCTTCAACTTACCTAGGTTCACTGTTTCATATTCCATTAGACAGGACTTTCCGCTTTGTTCATTTCTGGGCGCTCAAGAAAACATTAGGACTACAGTTCGATAAGGGACAGATGAGTGCTGGTATGCTATGTTTAGTTTCTTGCCTCACTTCTGCATAGAATTTGGTAAAAGTCATCTTGTATCCAAAAAAGTGCTTTAATAATACACTGGAATATGCACACAGTTGTTGGTTACAGCCACAAAATTTGGGTCCTTAAATTTTAGAGTTCTAGTTTCAGTCCATATTAACACGTAACAATTTGTTCTTATAGCTTGATCTTTTCTTGTTGCACTTTCCGTAAATTAGAACTGCAGAGGGGTTCTTGTCATCAATGTCAACAGTGTTCTTTCCTTCCCAAGGGAAATAGCTCAGTTATTTCTACAAAGAGGGTGTTGTGATAATCAACGTGTGCTTCTATTTATGACTTATCTCTATTTTTGTAAGTTTGATATTCTTCAAAAACTGAGCGTCTTAACTGCAGTTGACTGCGTAAAAGTGTTAGACTTTGGGTCCTTCCCACTACACTGCTAGATCTGTTCCCAAGTAGTCAAAGGTGTCATTGTGTATTAAATCTGAGCAGGATCACTTTGGTATTAAGATCCATGTTTAGACTCATGTTTAAAAACATTATCTGCCTTGCTAATGGTTATGGTATACGTGGTGATAAACCTTAGAATTTGGGTACATATATGAGATGTATTATGTATTTTTGGTATTAAGATCCATAACCTGGACAAGGAACCGGGTCTAGTTGAAGCTGATACAACTGGCCCGTCATTTCCAGAAGAAGACTAAGATTTGAAGGTTGCTAAACAAGGGGTCTCTCTTAAGTTGCTTCCATGGTGTGGAAAGGAAAAGTTGGGAAGGGCCTTAAATATAAAGATATTACTTGAAGACTTAAACTTAAAAAGTAACAAAAATCCATCATCATATTTGCCGAAGTTTGATTGCAAATCTTTATTCCAGTTGTTGATTTGGATGTGTTTTATTGTTTTTCGCTGATTTGCATTCACGCATTGAGAGGGGGAACTTGGTTATGAATTTGGCAGGGGGAGCATTTGGTGGCAATAGGGGAGTGGGACCAGTACCACCAGAAAAGGGCATATTTCCATTGGATCACTTGCATGAGTGTGACTTGGTAATTCTGCTTCATCTATTGTCTCTTCGTTATGTGGCTTAAATTTTTAACGATCTTTGATTGCCTTTAAGCACGTCATCTTTGTTGGTGGGGGCTATCCTTTTGTAGAAGTAGCGAATCTATCATTTACTTTGTTTTTAATTCCTTGTCTCAGGAGAAGAAAGAATATGTTGCTTGTCTGAAATCTTCTAATCATCTGTCAGAAAAATGTAGGCACTTAACGAAAAAGTATTTGCAGTGCCGAATGGAGAGGTCAGTAAACCTGTAATTTTTCAAGCATCGGGATTTTGGTCCTGATCTCTTGACTCGGAAAATTGCTAGCACTTGTTAAAACCCCTTATGTTTCTGCTAGTGTTCACCGCTTTTAAAAAATCATACAAGTCAAATTCACAAAAGCGTATCAATAAAATAAGTTGAACGACTTCCGAACGCTAAACCCTTTCGTCGTCTTATCTCATCCGTTGATCCGTCAAAGTTTTGGTACGGTTATGTTAATTATTTATTTCTCTCGGTAACAATTCCCATGTCTTTGAATTTGCAGGAACTTGATGGCCAAACAAGACTTGTCAGAGCTTGGATTTCATGAAGAAGAAGTCGATAAGGAAGCCTCCAATGAGAGGGACAAGAAAATTGAAAAATAAACCTCGTTCACAAGGCATATTAGAAACCAGAGTTATTCTAGAAACATACCTTCACGACCGCTGCGTTTCGTCCGGATTCATGTACCATTTTTGCTCATGATAATAAAATTAAGTTTCTTATTAACCCTCGAATTATTTGATAGTTGGCCGTGAATGGTCCTTTTCCATTCTTGTTGGGATGTTCTGGTTCCATTACCACCGTCTGCTAACAAGTGGACTCTTGAATTGACATCACGGCAACAGCTTCCTGGTTCTCTGCGTCCTCCTTGTCCTTACCGAGCTTCTCTGAGCACAATTGCACGCCGACAAATCTGACGAACAGAAAGCAGGAAGCGCAGAGAGCAGAGTATTAACTAAAGGTCCTTGTGCTCGTTCATGTGCCACCGTCGAAATTGTTCTTCGTCTTTTCCCCTCTTCCAAAATGTCTTATAATGCTGTGCAACGCGAGAATTGCTGCGGGTTTCCCGATCATTCAAGTGCGAGGATACAGAAGACGCCTTCGGCGAAGCGATCGGCGGTGATCGGACCAGTGACCACACCTCGGATTCGGATCGGATCCGGATCCGGGTTCCGTCCGTTGCGCCGTACATTTTCCCACCGTACTGCCGCCGACACCGTAATTCCGATCGTACACCCAAGTCGTGGGCCCCACATGAAGTACCACCGACGCCACAAAATGCATGAACGAAGAACTACAGACGATAAAGTGAATTTGCGCTGGATTTGGCGGGCCCCATGTTGTTGTTGCTCTTTAATCATGGTCGCCGTTCTTCGCAGGCGTTCCATCTCAGCATCCACGTGGCTGCTCCTCCGGTGCCGTCAATCGAATGTAAAACCGCCTCGGGATCCGAGCAATATCACGATGTCGGCTCTGGGAGGGTCTCCCGTAATATCCGCGGACGATGGAGGAGGACCACAAAGAAAAGCCGCAGAATTCAAGTTACCCTTTGCTGCGGTATTCGTTCGTCTCGTCACTCTCGTTTCTTCTTCTCCTCTTCGTTTTAATTTTATTTGTTGATTTTTAAATAACTACTTTATTGAAATGATTGGGAAGGCGAGCCGGAGCGCCGTCGGTTGGCAACTTTGACTTGAATAAAAGAGGAAAAAGAAAAGGAAGTAATTGTACTGAAAAGAAGAAAAACTTGGAATTTGCGAAGAAGAGAGAGAGAGAGAGAGAGTCGAGTCCAGAATTCTGATTAAAGCTAACCATGGTTAAGTTTAAGGTCCGCCAGCTACAACCAGCTCTACTTTCATTTTTAAATTGCTGAATTTTTTTAAATTAATGGCGAAAACTCGAAAATGAAAATGCGTAGGAAGGCACCAACGCAGAGGCCACCGCGCTGGGGAAGAAAAAGCCAGCCACGACCTTGCGAAACAGCAGCGGCGGGGGGTTCTGTCTTTCTTCTTCCTTCCTCGTCTTCTTCTTCTTGTTTTTCCTTATAAGACCCCTCCTCTCCCTAGACCTCGTGTTTCTCTACTATGTACATATTTTGACTTTTCCTGTTCGTCAATTTTGGTGAGTTTTTTTTTTTCCTTCCTTCCTTTCTCATTTTTAGAAGTTTTCACCCCGGTTCTTGGATACGGAAATCAATTAAAGGGCGGACTGTGTTAATTTCGGAAGTGAATTATCTCCTGCCTTTCTTTCCTTTTTATTTTGTTAGATCATGCCGGAGACTTGATCTTATCCTGATTTTGCTTGTTAAATTCCTTTTGCTCGAAGGGTGCTGAGTTTGAGCTTTAATTGAGGTGCTGAAGGAGATTCGGCAGTTTCGGTTTCTCCGCAGTTAGAAGAATCCAGTATAAGCGAGAATGTCGGGAGGTACGCAGCAGAGTTTGAGAAAAGCTCTGGGAGCCATTAAAGATTCCACTCGAGTCGGATTGGCTAAAGTTAACAGTGACTACAAGGTGAGGCAATTCGGTCACGGGGACAAAATTTACCTCTTCTGAGTCTGTTTTAGCTGAGATATCTTCTCATCTTTTAATTCTCAGGAACTGGATGTGGCGATTGTTAAGGCTACCAATCATGTCGAGCGCCCTGCCAAGGAAAAATACGTTCAAGGTAAGCTATTGCGTTATTGCCTTGTCAGATTTTTATGAGATACATCCAACTTCTATCCATGATTACTTACATACGTTTATTCATGCGGGGTGCACGACGCAAAATCTTAAAATAGAAACCTGACATGAATTTATAATATATGTCATTTAATTCTAACATGAATTTATGATGTATTTCATTTAATTCTTCCGATTATAAATAAACCTTTGAGAAACATCGAATAGTGTAAAGTTTACTTGGCTTTTCTGATGGACGAAAAGTAACCCTCTTTGCCTCTTAATTTGTTCATTCCTAAATAAACCTTTCAAAATGTAATTTTCCTATGGAAAACCTGCTTCATTAATAACTTTTATGCAATTTTTTTTGTCTCTGCTCGGCCTTTCCTTTTATAAATGTGCTTTATTAGATTCAATATATTATTAGAAACACAATCTTCAAAAAAAAAAAAAAAAAGGTCAATATATTATAATATTTGGACGCTAGGTAGGGTCAGATTTTCTTGTTGACGCACGGAACTCATTTTGGAGAGTTGGGTTGCTTACTTCCGAAACTATTTGAACTGAACTAAATCTCAGTATGGGGATAAAATTATGGTTATCGTTTTAGAAATACAAATGAAAAATTGGCACTAAATGCATATTCAACTTTTCAAACTAAAGTACAGTTGATGAGTAACAGGTTAACTGACAACTGGAATATTTTTGAAACCTGTTCTTGCTGAAATAAATATGGATTTTGTGCTTACACTCATTTGCCTGTATCAAAAAGAGGCTCCTCAGTTACCTTCTAATAATTAGGA
This sequence comes from Aristolochia contorta, assembly GCA_022405105.1. Classification (NCBI taxonomy): domain Eukaryota; kingdom Viridiplantae; phylum Streptophyta; class Magnoliopsida; order Piperales; family Aristolochiaceae; genus Aristolochia; species Aristolochia contorta. Next base: position 4,223,568 of record CM039666.1, on the reverse strand, counting down.
ATGGTAGCTACTACCTCATACCTCTGGTTGTGACTTCGTACTCGTCTATGATAGTATATGCAAGCATGAAGCATTTTCTATGACACCACAACACATGTTTACCAAAACAGGAAATGTTAGAAAATTGTTATTATCTGTTTCAGAGTGGATGCATGTTTTATTGTGATAACACTTGCTGTCATTGTAATAAGGTTAAGAGATATCATTGGTGAAAACTAACCAATAATGTTACTATATACTTATGCAGCTATTTTTGGTGCCGTATCTGCAACAAGACCTCGTGCTGATGTGGCCTACTGTATCCACGCTCTTGCTAGACGCCTTGCCAAGACACATAATTGGGCGGTGAGTTACTGTGCCTTCCTTTGGTCCAATGGGCCCATGTTACCTGGCATGTGGGAATAATATTAAGTTAGTGGATAAAAAGGATAGATACCATTTTTGGAATTTGGTCAAGTGTTTCTGTTGGCATAGGACACTATCACTCCTTTCCGATGTGGACATGAAGTTGTCTAGTAGATAGTAGTGTTCCATTCCGGAGCATGACTTCCTTGACTGGGGGGATGCACCATCACGTTTTCATTCTAGACAAATTCTAGGTGACCAAATTTGACTAATTCAGTGCTTTTCAGGTTGCGTTGAAAACTTTAATTGTAATCCACCGTGCTTTGAGGGAGGTTGATCCTACATTTAGAGAAGAGCTTATCAATTATACCAGAAGCAGAAGTCACATGCTTAACTTGTCACATTTTAAAGATGATTCCAGTCCAAATGGTAACTCATCATTAAGTTGTTTGGAAGTTTGTAATGATTGCGTTACAATGAAATGCTCATTGATTGTTTGCTTCATGGTTTCTAGCCTGGGATTATTCTGCATGGGTCCGGACATATGCGTTGTTTTTAGAGGAAAAGCTTGAATGTATCCGCGTGCTTAATTATGATGTTGAGACAGAGCGCCCGGTAAGCATTACTTTGCAATTAAACTTTACATATAATTTTTTAAGGAAGTTCATTTTTTTCGTGTTATCAATTGTGCTGATTGGTTGTGTATGTATTATTTATGGCCCTATATACCTCACAGAGAACTAAGGAGCTTGACACTGCACAGTTGCTTGAACAATTACCAGCTTTACAACAGCTTCTTTTCCGTCTTCTTGCTTGCCAGGTGAAACATTATATTATAGTGCTTAAACAAACTTAATTTTTTTTTTCTTGCAAGTGTTTTCACCTGCCGTAGTCTTCTTGCTTGCCAGGTGAAACATTATGTTATAGTGCTTAAACAAACATAATTTTTTTTTTCTTGCAAGTGTTTTCACCTAGAAACTGTCTTTTCTTTTTTTTTTTCAAAATATACTAATTTGTTTTCTTCTTTCAGCCACAAGGAGCAGCTATCTACAATTTTGTGATCCAATTGGCGCTCTCAATGGTATGGAAAGCACAAGATATATTATTAATGGATCTGGATGCTTTGTAGTTTTGCTGTATTTTCTAAACTTGTCTCTAATCATTTTGCGCAGGTTGCTAGTGAAAGCATTAAGATCTATAATGCAATTACCGATGGTAATATTAATTTGGTTGACAAGGTGTGTTTTTTATACTGGATCCCGTAACTATCAAGCTGCTCTTGAAATATCTTGCTGATTGCATAATACTGTTGCAGTTTTTTGAGATGCAACGCCATGATGCTGTTAGAGCACTTGACATCTACAGGAGGGCAGGGCAACAGGTACGACTTCCGTCTCCTTTTTGGAGCATGCTAACATGGATTGTGCTCTAATTATTTATTCTTGATTAAATCTATGATCTTTTTGGGCTTTCAGGGAGAGAGGTTATCTGAATTCTATGAAGTTTGTAAAGGTCTTGATCTTGGGCGTGGAGAAAGATATATCAAGATTGAGCAGGTCTTTGACTTTAATTTGTTTGGTGTAAATATTTTCCTTTTAAGCCAGATGCCGCGAGGTCCTTGCATGTAATTTGCATTTTGACCCATCTCTTTCTTCTGTTGATATTCAGCCTCCTGCGTCATTTCTTACTGCCATGGAGGAATATGTTAGAGATGCACCACGGTCTTCAACAGTCAGAAAAGAGGTGCGTAAGTGTCTAGGTCTTAATTATCTCATCCGTAAGTTTAAAAGAGGCGCGTAAGCTTTTTCTAAAATGAGATTAGTTCCAACTCCACCTATAATTTTAAGTTGTTATTTATGCTTCTGATGCCTACCATGATTATCAGTTTGTTACATTGTTCTTTGCTCCATTAAATTGAAATTCTAGCTGTCCTCTCCATGTTAATTTTTTCCTTTTCACCCTTTGCCCTTTTCTTGATTATTGGTTCTTGTATGCAGGCGGCTCCAGAAAAAATTGCTGCCCCCAAAGTTGTATTAGCTCTAGAGTACAAGAAAACATCCGAAGAACAGGAAGCCCGCACCCCTTCACCTCCACCACCTGAGGCAGTAAAAGTGGAGGCACCTCCTCCACCTCCAGCTTCTGAGACACCTGATTTGCTGGTATATTTTGATCTCATAAACAGAGAATATATAATACAGCAAAAAATTCAAAATCTCGACTCATTTTGGTTTTTAAATTGTTACCAGGAATTAAATGATCCAGATCCCAACCCTAATGCAACTGAGCTGGATGAAAAAAATTCTCTTGCACTTGCCATCATTCCAGCTGGTAGGTTCTTAGTGTAGATTAGCTAACAACTAATATTAACTTTATGATCACCCTGAAATAGAGTTGAATTGGTTGTTGCAGCCGATTATGCAGCTGGTGGTGTTACTTCCACAAACACAACAAATGAGACAACAGGTTGGGAGTTAGCTCTTGTGACAACACCGAGTTCTAACGAGAATGCTTCAGCAGCTAGTAAACTGGTATATATTCGTTCCATATGTTGATAATTTATCATGTCTAATCAAAGTTAGTTTTTTTTCTTATGTTCATCTGATCCATTATTCCTGACTGTCCTTTTTTTTCTCTATCAGGCTGGAGGGCTGGATAAACTTACCTTGGACAGTTTGTACGACGATGCTCTGAGACGTAAAAATCAGAATGTTAGCTACAATCCATGGGAAACTGCTTCCCACGCAAATCCAGTACTGCAGCCAGTGGTACACGATCCTTTTCATGCTTCTAACACGGTGCCAGCACCGCATACTGTACAAATGGCTGCTCTCGCGCAGCAGCAACAAGCCTTTTTGCATCAGCAGATGATGATGGGTCAGATGCAGCCTCCGCCGGCCAACCCTTTTGCCAGTCCCTATGGTGTTGGTGTCTCGCCTTATGGATCGGCTATACCCCCTGTACGAGCGATCAATCCTTACACAAGTTATATCCAGTGATGAAATTGAAGGATCTATCCCTTGCCACGACGCGGGATCTTTAGGGGGCCTTCTGGCAGACCTTGGAGTCCAGGATAAGAATGTACCATATGTTGTGCAGTAAAGATAAGAAAATATTTTCAGCTTTACGATTGTTTATTCTTATTTGAACAGAGTGGGAAACCCAATAATGTCTCCAGAGTTTATTTAGGAATTTTGGGTCTTCTAGTTTGAATTATGTACGAACTATTTGTTCAGTCGAGGACGATTAGTTGTGGTGTTTTTTGGTGTTCCAGCAACGGCATTTCGATCCTGTATTATCATTTAAAACAGCATTGGCCTTTCGGGAAAATTCAATCATATTCCATGGTACATTAAGTTTGCTTACACTAACAGTATCCCGTGGCTAGTGCTCTATATCCATAACGCTTAAAACTTACTTGCTGCAAGGTACATATACAATTTTATAAAATCCAAAACACTAGTCGAAAACAGTCGGGGCTGAGAAAAGCATCAATTTCCAGCACCCAGAAGAAAAAATTTTTGTTTTAAGAATTTTCGAGAAGATATTATCTTCCTCGAAAGCAGTTCAATGTTCATACAAAGTCAAAAAGTCCTTGTCTCTAGTCACCTTGGATCAAAATCCCATTAATGTATACCAATGGCTCATCCATATGTGTAACAGATTTTGATTATTGATATGCATGTCTTACTTGGAAAAGGTGTCTGCTGAAAGGGCTGCATTACATTGTTTTCAACAAAATGTTATCTCAGAGAGGTATAGTCTTCGGTCACGGGTGATCGAATATGTAATGACCACTACAATTAGGTGTCCTTTTATGCATTGAGCTTGCCTGTTAAACCACATGAGTTATATTATAAAATCAGCATTTCCGCGTACACAATCTTTCCTGTACACTGAGAAATTCGAAGTTCCAACACAGCAGAATAAAAGAAGTACAATAGTAGTACACATCTCGATTACCACGGTTTAGAAGTCCTGTCCGCAAACTGCTGGAAATAGAAAATATAAACCCAGAAGAAAGGACTTCCAACTGCCCACCGGCGATTCCGTGGTCTGATGCTGGAAGAGACGAAACTAATGTCACTTATTGACTGACGATTCTCAAGAAGAGGGGTAATTGACAAGGCGGAGATCAGAAGAAAAAGGATCGGCCCGTCAATGATATTGGGACTAAAGTCAAAAAACCTGTTTAGGCTGCACATATGAATCAGACACCAAACAGCTTGGTAACTTGAACCGGACCAACAAACTACTTGCTGAGTCTGAGGACGAGCTGAACAAAACGTCCCTGCCACTGATCTCACTTCACTGAATTATGGAAAAAATGCTTATTCTACGAACTTGTCGTATATATGTTACAGACTCTTTTGAGGTTGCTAGCTAACTCTCTCATGAGGTGGGACAGTAATCAATATGGTGACACCTACAGCTTGAATAACAAGGTCATGGATCTCATCAATGTGCTGTTACATCACTACGACAGAATCTAACACGACTACACTGTTTCAACTTCACAAGTGCTTCTTTCGTTTGCCCATGCATAAGGTCAACATAAGCCGCTCCCAGTACAGCTACTGGATTGTTAGGCATTACAGAAAGCGCCTGTGTCACAAACTGCCGGGCCAGCTCCAAGTCACCCTGCATGGCACAAATTGCTGCAAGGTTTACCTGAAGAATACCTCGTGATTCTTCTGGCTTGAGGAAAGTTATACCCTGAGAGTACTCGTCCTTGGGAGTGGTGGTGGTGGGGGGGCCTGCAGTCCCATTCATCTCCTCACCATCTGTTACTCCTCCAGGCTTTTCAATTCTCCACATCTCCCTATCTTCCTCGCTGTAAGGCAGGTCCACGTTGGTACTGCCTGAAACATAGGCTGACAGCAGGTCAGCTGCTTCTTTGGACCGGTTGAGTAAACACAGGGCCTCAGCTGCATATACATTGGCCAGAAATGCGTATATTCTGGAACAGTCTTGCACCTGCAGGAGTACTCTTGCCGTTGACAAAGCTTTCAATGGGTTCTCCAGACAGAGCTCAACATAAGCCAAATCTGCCAAAACAGCCTGCTTTATCATATGGTTTTCTTTTTTGCACAGCTCCTCGTATGCAGTAACTGAACTCTGCAATGTGGTGTTTGAGCCTACATTTCCTTTTGACTCCTTTGAATCTCCATTTGCACTGGCATGGCCAGAGCTCAATGCCGTATTACTTGAACCCTTTGAATCACCATGTACACTCTTGTGATTTGCAGTCTTGAGTGATCCTGCTCCTGCTTGGCTCAACTCGTGTTCAGAAATCGAACCTGAAGAAGATTTCATCTCAAGACCGTTCAAAAGATGCAATGCATTCAGAAGACACTGTCTAGCATAGGGAAGTGATAGACGTTGCTGACCATGATCTGAACATACCAGACCATCTTCTTGCACCTGACCTAAATGTCTACTCCTTGAACTCACATTTTCCAAAACCTCTTGCCTCCATTTCCCCTTCCCAACAACATTAAGAGTAACCAAGTCAGAGGAAGGCATTCTCTCAGACTTCAGGAGACCATTTTCTAGAGCTACTAAGCAACACTCAGCCAGCCGAAGCCACAGAAGAGGCCGATTGTAAAAAACAACACCAGCCTTGTGGAAACATCGAGCAGCAACAAGTGGCTTCCCGCAGGCCAAATACTGTATCCCACAGTTGTATACAATTAGGAGGGACTTATCCTGTGATAGATTAGAAAGCTTCAACGGCTTCTCTGACCGCAGCGCAGAGCTACAGGCTAGAGCCTTAGAGAAAAAAAAAGTTGCAGTATTATGCTTCCTCATTTGGTGGTATATACACCCAAAATTATTGTTGAACATGCTGCGCATCCCTGCTTCAGTCCTGTTACTTGAATTCTCTAAGAGCTTTATAGCTTTTCGGTAATTTCCACGAGCATACTCCAGTTGGGATTTCAAAAGCAATGCTGTAGAGGAATCTCTTCCTCGAGCAATGTTCATAGCTAGCTTTACTTCACGCTTTGTGGACTTTAGGTTCCTTGTGAGAAGCAGAAGACGGACCTTGTAAAGGTGGAGCTTGAGCTTGAGGTCAAGTGCAGGTCCTGGGCGTTCAGCAAGTGCATTTTGGGAAGAGACGGGTGGTCTTGCCATGTTCGCACCACCACTATCCAATTTGGACAGAAGGGCTTCATACTCAAGACCCTCATCTGATAGAGTTCTAGTTAATTGGTTCTCTGAACCACTAGCAGTAGAGGCAGAGTCGGGATTTGAGGCATCTGGAATAGGTAAATTAGTTGGAGATGCTGAAGTCTTTGCTGCTTGATTTGATGATAGATGCTGAGCAGTTCCACTATCTACTTGACCAATCATGTACCCCACACCAAAAGCTTTTTCAAGATACTGGATGACATCCTGATAAATAATAAATGAAGACATAATACTGAATCAAATTTGCTTGTCATTAAACAACTCTGCATGATTAAACTCCATTTATTTTTTTGTGATAGACATTATAATTTCATATGAATCAGCAGAAACAATCAGGACAATCCAACCCCTTGAGAAATACTATTATTCAGAATAGCAAGTAAGAGCCAGAGACCAGAGAAAAACACAAGTATCAAGCACTCAAAATGAGAAAAAAGTCAAAAAGACTGTCAAGTTCCAAAAGGTCAAAAACTGTCACGTTCCAAAAGGTCAAAGATTGACATTTAAAGAATGACATCTAAAGCAATATTTGTCACAACCCAAAAAGTAAAAGACTGTCACGTTCCAAAAGGTCAAAGATTGACATTTAAAAAAAAACAGCTCAACAGAAAACAACATGCACATATAAAAGCCGAATTCAAAAGCATCAAAAGAAGCATGACTCGTAATGAGAAAAAAATACATCAACACAAGGCTAACTAGTCAATATTCTAGTCAATATATTGATCATTCCAAGAAAATATTTACATATTTAATTATGATCAGATTGTATTAGTTACAAACTGAAATTGGATGTCCACACAGAATCTTAGTGTTAACCCAGTAAACTCTGCTATAGAAGAGAGGAAATGGATAAGACTCCAATGAAAAGTATTGCAACTTTTTTTTTTTTTTTTTGGGAGAAGGCATTGCAACCAATAAAATTTAAAAGATGTCATTGATAAATTGGTATTCAACATTGTATCCCTTATTCAGAGAGAAAGATTTAGCTTTTGGTACAACACCTTCCAACAAAAATTTTTTTCCAACAGACGGCCAAAGCCTCCTTGTTTAGAGCAACAAATAGAGGAAGCAAAATAATTGTTCTTCGCTCTACTTGTTAAGAATGCGGAAAAGCAATTGGGATTTCCTTGTATTTGCTGACCAAAGAGCTCACAATTTCAAGCTGATTTCAGATAATAACTTCAGAGATTGTTTATGCTCATTTCCCCTCTCCAGAAAGAATATACTCTGGGTGATCTATGATTTCTTATCATGCAGAGCAATGAGCTTCAGAGTTTTCCAGAATAGAACAACTGATGTACATACTGTGAGGTCATCAACCTTTAAACCTACTATTGAAGCAAAAACTCCTCTGCATCATCAATTGCAGCAAACCAATCCCAATAATACTAGTTCAAAGATGTCATAAAAACAATGCTTGTCTCATGTCCTTCACACAACACAGGTAGCTGCCTTTAAGAAACATTTAAAAGAAACTGTAAGATCTGAACAATATGATTTCGAGCTTAGGTTTGAGTAGCTTAAGTTAAACATTTCCTCAGCTACCTGTTACATTTGCATTTTCTGACTCATTGCTCACAGGTCAAAAACTGTATATACTTCCACTTATCACTTGTTAAACAATATTCATAGCACAAGTGCATCTCAGAGTATATTCACAGCAACACATATATGAGAACCCAAAGGTGAAATCCTTCATGCAAGTACTTACAGCAGCTTTTGATGCATCATTGGAAGCTAATGCAACATCCAACAACAAAAGACAGATATGCAGAGCTGTTGTCTGCACATAAATGATAAGTAAAAATTAGAAGCAAGTGGCAAAATCAAAAGAATACTCGGATAAATCACATACTCATGATAAAAAGTACAAAATCTCAATTAAAGAATAAAATATTCCAGAAGTACCTCATCTATTGGTGCAATATTTTGATAGGAAGGCTCTAAAATTGATAATGCCTTTGCATAATCATGAAGATGAAAGTATACAACTGCCTGCACAGAATTATTATGAAATAAACATCATTATGGCTGCTAATGTCACCGTATAAAAAGTTAGCTATTCCAACTGGAAGAAAAAGGAATATACCAGATTCAATGTTGCAATAGAGGAGTCATATTCATCTGCATAAGCAAAACTTGAACCACTTGCACTGGAGAAGTGATGCGATGTTGCATTGCTCCCTTTAGGTCCAGGAATAACACCACTTCCAGTAGTGGTAGCAACCTCTCCCTGCTCTTCGGATGCACGAGCTAGGTCCTCGCTTCTCTTCTGTATTATCAAATTAATAGTGAGTATGCAAAATCACAAATATTGACAAGCGGCATAAAATAAAATAAGTATTATGGTTATCATTATTAGATGTTCCAATCAGGTGAATGAGTGGATATTAAGTAAACAACCCCTCACACTACCAGGAGAGTTGTTAGTAGATTAAAAAGGAATCTAAGGATAGAAAAGGAACAACTAAATACCTACCTTAACCTTATTAAGCACATCTAGAATCTTTCTGGGATCTGAACAACCATCGCGATAATACTCGGTGATAGCGATATTATGAAGAATCTGTCACATCATAGCAAAACTTAAAAATCAGAAAAATACAATTATAAAATAAAGAGATGTAGCCTGCAACTATCAAGGAGGAAATGCTTCATTATCAATCGGTTTTGATGCTGGCCGTAAATTATACATAATAGTAACAAGACTCTTGAAACATTTGAATTTTATACAAAAGTCATTCACAGACATGCAAAAACTAACTTTGTACTTCTAATATTACGACACACCATTTGTACTGAAAATGTTCATTCAGCATCAGTAAGCTAAATAAATAAAAATATAAATCCATTACTAAATCAGGGCACAAAACCAGTTGTCAAACCAGATATCACACATCATGATACTGACATGAGATTACCAAACCAACTACTAGAGTATTCTAATAAGAAGACAGATGAAGATTGTCAAAGAAATGCTACTCATACGAAAAATAAATGTCTCCAATTTGCTTCACAGCTAAGACAGAAAACATGATTAGTGTTGCCATTTCTTTTTTCTGAAAATTGTTTCTAAAAATTTTCAATTAGAGTTTAAAAATGACTTAACACTGAAATTTTAAGAGAACTAGAGGATAGCTCAGTGGTCACATGAGTGGCTTTGCAATGGAGGTCTTAAGTTCAAGTCTCCTAGGTTCACGGGAATCAGAGTAAAAATCACTTCCCTAAAAAAAAGTGTATAAAAAGCAATACAATCAATAGCATTTTTCTCAATTATAATGACGATTAAGCAACGGATAAAGATATACATGCAACCTAAAAGTGAAGAGCCCGAACAATATGAGATGTAAATTTCCAACTAAAACAAGTACAACAGACACTCAATTCAAGCACATGATCATGATGTATAAATCTATAAAAACACTAAATACCCGTCAGATAAAGATATGTACTGCACAATTTAATTAACTGCTTTAAAATCCATGTGCAAGAACAGCACATAATACCAAAGGTTACATAAAATCCTCCTGCAGCTATACCATTCAGAGTATTCACGTTCCAATGTGTGAATTACTATAGGAAAATTACAAAAGCTAAATCAGAAATGGAGCACCAACAACACCTATTACCAATGTACAGGAAACAAAAGAACATTTCATTTTTTTCAATCATATTAATTTCATTTAAGAGATCAAGTCAATTTCATTTCAGAAAAAAATCGAGTCAATTTTGCACAACACAATTCCTAGAGTTCAGCAACAGGGGAACAACAATGTCCGAGATGAAGCTTTCCTTCAAAAAGAACTTTTACGGCATCAATCATTCCCTCCATTTATATTTGAATTTAAAAGAGCAGTGACAAAATCACATATTTTAAAGCCTTTCCTCAGCTCACAAATCCCGCAACAGAAATTCGTAAAAAGAAAAACAAAAGAATGTTGAATAAATCAAAAGAATCATTGATTTATTTCACATGCGCCACCGCAAAAATGCACTCACTGCACGGGTTTGGTCCCATTTCAGTCCTCGGCGTCGACTAAAATTCAGCAATATTAGCCGGATTAAGAAAGATCGATAGACGCGGAAGAAAAGGCAATGAATCGTCCTCTTGATCGTGATAACGGACGTTTAACACGAGAACCGCTTGAACCTCACTCAGTAACTCAAACATGAAAAAACGAATTTTTAAGCGCGCAACAAATAAAAACAGCTAAAACGACTGTGAGCAATCAAAAGAGCAGTAGCAACTTGCCTTCGGATCGTCTTCCTTCTTTTGCAATAACTGTTTCAACACATCGTAGCAGTCCGAGAACCTGCGCGCCTGAAAAGATGGGCGGCATCCCTGGCTAGCGCGGCCGTAACAGAGATGTGGCCGCCGCCATCCTCGTCGCCTAACGCTGCCTCCCGGACAGGCACTCCCGACGACGACGAATCCATATCCGCAGCAGATCCGATCCAGAAACCCTAGCCACGAACAAGAATGATCGAAAAGAGAAAAATCCGCACTTTCCCCGAGAGCTCCACTGCAGCGATGTCTCAACCGTTTAAATCCAGTTCAGATGATCCCGTCGACATGATGGTTTAGGCCTTTCCTCCATGGATCTATCTCCAACTCTAGAGCCACATCGCCGAGAAGAAATGGAGAAGCCGACCAAGTCTAGGGTTACCGCGCAAGCGTAGAAAGGTACAAGAAAAAGGGAAAGGCGCGATTTGCAGAGCGTCTGAACTAAGTTAGAGCCCGAGCTGCGGAGAAGAGCGAAGAGGAAAGAGATACGGATGAGAGAGAGAGAGAGAGGGAGAGAGGAAAGATCGGGTATGTACGCTTTTTCTTCTTCTTGGGTATAATGTTTATGGATGGGTTACTCACATTTTCGAGTTTCTCTGGCTCTACAGTCGGGGTTTTTGGGCTTGAACGGTCATTCCATTTCTCTCGATAAAGCGAGCGAGCCACTTAATTAATCATTATGCTGATAAAAGCAGGCAGAAGAAGATTAATGAATACTGCTCGGTCACAGGTAAGGGATCCAATATGCATGCACTCACCGAGTGACAAATGTACCGAGAACTTCTTCTTACTTGCACGGGCCCCACTCATACGTGACATGAACAGCCTCTCTGGGCCCACATCAAGGATTTGGTGGTCTCACTCAATTTTTATTGATTGGGTGAGATTAAAATTTTATATATTTTTTCTTTTATTTTTTGATGTTTCCAAATGATGAAATGAAACCCAAGTTTAATAGATGAAAAACAAGGTGAAGGAGAGAGGAAACATGTGTACAAATGGAGCATGATCTATGATAAAGTTACTCAAAATAGGGTTTAATTAGGACCCAAAAAAAAAAAAAAAGCTACTTACAACAGGAAACAAAGGAACAATGCTTTTTCAAAATTCTATTTAGGCTACGAGATAAAGAAATTAGAGTAATTAGCTTGATCATCCACTAAGCCAGGTGATCAGTTCATATCTAATTGGTTCGGTGCTACTATTTTGAGCTTCTATTTGAACTGATAACAATATTAACAAATGTCTTTATCGACTTCCAACAAATCCTTCTTTGTGTTTTGCCGCATACGTGGAAGAGAACTCTACCTTCTTTTATCTTTGTCGTCGATATGGCAGGGGGGGAATAGATTACGAGTGGCAAACTCCCTCCTTTCGTCTGGGTATATCATAGATACGCACAAAGAGAAAGGGGTTACACGAGTTCTTCTCTGATTTATTTGTTTTGAAAGATAGTAAACCCGAGTAATTGTTTTTAAACCCTTGGTTATTTTTTTCTTAATATTGTGTTAGCGCTAGAAGTACTAACCTATCTCATTTTGCATAACTCTGTTTTGCTTTTGGTTGGGAAGAAGTTCCTTCCCGGTTCTAACCTCCCAGACCTAATGGGGCGGCCAGCAGATGCAGACAAAGGTTCAGAATCTTGTTATTCTGCAAGGAGGGACTACCCATGATTGGGGTCAGTCCCATCCTGAAAAATCTCGCATGGGAAGTCCGTAAATAAAGTAAAGAGAGAAGAGAGAAAAGAGAGATTGTGAGGAGGTTTAACAGGTGGAGTTAATAAAAACCCACACCCATTCAAGCCCCTGACATAACTCGAGAGGTATTTATAGACGATTAAGACTACATGTTCTTAATTAATAGATACTCATTAAGTATCTGTGCGTGTAAGACTAAATATTTAGAGTGAGCCCACAAACTCACAATATATTTTATTATTTTTGTGTTGAAGTGTGTATAAAAGCACTTGATTTTAGGCTTGTATCTACGGACAACAGTGTAGAATAATAATATAGTCTATTTTAGGAAAAGACGATATCTCTTTTCTCCCTTTTGCCAGGTCCATAATTAATTAGCCCAAGAAGTTGAGACGAGATTGACATATGTGGCGCACCATTTTGGATCCACCATCGCTTTATACTGTAACTTGTCACGGACAATCAATCTCATAGGCAGATATACCAAAAACTACACTGTTGCTTAGGGCTTATCCTTTTAGAATTTAAGATTTTATAAAATAAAAATATATTATTTTATCTTTTTAACTTTTAAATATATAAATATATATATACAGAAAATTAATTAAAAAGATGGTTGGTCACCAGTGGAGCTGCTTGGTGAGGTCCCTTTCCCGGACGAAGAGGCCGTGGAAACCGAAAGGGACACGCGCCGGGAGTTTGACCGACGCGACGACGTCGAGCGTCGGCGACTTGGCGTCCATTACCAGGAACCTCGACTCCCCGGCTCCCCGGGGCATCTTCTTCTCGCCGTCGGCGTCGTCGTCGTAGTACTGGTGCACGTAGGCGACGATATACCCGTCGTCCTCGTCGGCGTTCATGTCCTCGTCGGGGTTCCGCGCCACGAAGAAGGGCTCCCCGCCGAAGCAGCCGGGGCCGTACTCTCTCCTGGCGACGACCGTACTCTTGGCTTCCAGGTCTAATTTGACGAGGCCCGAGGCTTTGGGGAAGGGGTCTCCGACGGCCATGTACGCGTACCGGTTCTTCTTCCCAGCGTAAGCGGGTTGATGACGCCGAACTCGAGGTTGTCGGCGGCCAAGGGGGTCCGCTTCACCAGCCCGGTCTTGAGGTCGATCCGGATCTTCTCCACCGTGGCGTGGAGGAGGTCCATCCTCTCCAGGGTGTGCTCCACGCACAGCAGGTTCGGGGCCACGAGCACGACCGCCTCTCCTCCTTCCTCCTCCCACGCGTTCACTGCGTGCATCATGTTGAACCCGGGGACCTCGAACCACCGCATCTCCGACTCGTCCGCCGCGTACCTGGGCAGCACCCCGATCCGCGACACCTTCCTTGGGTCCGCGCCCACCGGCGACCCGTTACCCAGGACCATCTCCACAGGGTTCATCACGATCTGCATGTCCACAAACACCGCGTGCCGTTTCGTCACCGCGAAGTCGTGGATCATGGACGGCTGGCCCAGGGAGAATATCGGCACGTCCGGCTGTTTCACCCCCCCTGCGTCGAACCGGAAATAGGTCAGGTAAGGCGGCACCGGACCGTACCGGAACGCGAACACCTCCCCGGTGTCGGGGTCCACCTTCGGATGGGCCGTCATGCCCATGAACAGCTTCCCCTCGAAGTCGCACCGCCCCACCGTCCGGATCTCGCCGTCGGAGCTCACCCGGACCTCGTAAGGGAGGTCCGACTCTCCCAGCGCGTAGAGCCGGTTCCCGAAGAAGGCGACGCTGGTGTTGGCCAGCCCCACCCCCTGCAACGGGTTGAACTGCCCGGAAAGCGCCCTGGCCGCCGCGACGGCGCCGCGGGCGATGCCTCCCACGCCGTGGAACCCGGAGAAGACGTTCGGGTACACGGGGCGGCCGGCCTTCTCCTCCGCCGCGTATTTGAAGGTCCGCACGTAGCGGCTGCAGAGGGCGGCGCGGCCCCGGAGATGCGCAGGGAGTGAAGCATCCCGTCGCCATCGAACAGGTGGTGGGGACCGCGAGGGAGGTACCGTGGGTTGGGCCCGTTGCGGACGTACGCGCCGTCCAGGCACCGCGGCAGCTCTCCCTCCACCTCCAAGCACTCCGTCGGCGGCAGCTCCCCGACGGGGGCGTAGTTCTCCGACAGGACGTGTTTCGGGTCGACGCTCGGCCGGATTGGGGGGTCCACGAAGTTGTTGATGATGTCGTCGAACGCATTGCAGACGATGGTCGGGATCGACAGCGTCGACGACCGCGGACGTGGCAGCTCATCAGACGTGATCTGCAGAGCACCACTACGGGTGCTCTCCTTCTTCTTCTTCTTCTTCCTGATCATCTCGGCTTTGTGATCAGTCACGGAGTCATGAGAGGAACGGGAGTATTTGCTGCCCCTATTTTGGAGACCCACGTCCAACTTCGTACTTGCCGTCAACGACGACGGTCTTGATCTGGGTACTGAATGTCGTTCCTTGGCGTTTCCCTGAGACGTGGGTTTGTCTTCTATCTGCACAGCAGAGATCTTTAGTGGGATTGGGCCAGGCGGCGTCCGTGATCTGGTGGGAGGAGAGAAGCTGCAGGGTACTTTGGTGAAGAGAGAAGAGGAGAAGGCATCAACGGATGCCATTATTGAAACCAATCAAGAAGAAGAAAAGAAGAAGAAATAAGAGATCTCTTGTAGGAAATGTGAAGAGTGGTTGGATGACAATGGTAGTGGTCGCTCGCCTATTTAAGCACAGAATCCATGGCTACCACCAAAATCTGGATGAATATACCTACTTAAAAAATCGAGTGGGAGTTGAAGTTAAAAAATCGAGTGGGAGTTGAAGGTCGTGAATTTGGGATGTGATAACTGAAAATATCTTGGATATGAGTGAAGAGTGCAAGGCATCACATTGTGGGGCTTTCATGCTTTGTACTCTCTCTCTCTCTCTCTCTCCGGAATCAAGTTTCTTATGATAAAATCAGTACTGGTAACTTGGCTTGTGGAGAAGGAAAGGGGGGGACCCAGGTTGTGTAACTTCACATATAAATGAGGTGGGGACATTGGAAAATGACCTGACGCAGCTGACCACAATAATAAAGAATAAAATGAAATTGGTGGCATGGATTATTGGAGTCTGATTTTGATATCTAAATATAGCAAAACAGGAGAGGGGCAAATAAGTTTTGCCTGCGACATGACAGCACTAGTGCTCCACGGATGGTACATAACTGTTTTAGTGTTTGAGAGTGATGGTAACTCGTGTGTTAGTGTTTGAGAGGGATGGTAACTGATGTGTTAGTGTTTGAGAGGGGATGGTAACTGGTGTGTTAATGTTTGAGACAGATGGTAACTGGTTGGTTAAACGAGGAAACCAACTCGAACCCACCCCATTTAACAAGGAGATGGGTTTTAGAACCCGACTGGTGGGGCAGAGATGGATTTTTTTTATAAGAAAAACAAAAAACCGACTCGATCTAGTATATATGGGTTTAAAATTTTTAATTAAAATTTTATTTCATAAAAAATAATTTTTAAATAAAGTTCTAACTCATCAAAGATTTTTTGCAAGGACAAATTTGCGGATTTTATTGTCAGGGTGGGTTTGGATTTTGCAAAAGAGTGGCGATATAAATACTGTAACTTTTTACTTCCAAAAATTTATAATACATGGCATCCACGTTACAGTTCAGATAAGAGATAACTTAGAAGTAAAATTTGTAATATTTTATTTTTTTAATAAAATATTATTTACCTATTCTATGGATAAACCCTAAACCCAAATTTTTTTTTTATAAACTGCCAACTATACAACCATACAACCACATCGTAATATAAAACCTCCACGTAAAATCAAGAAATACTTATATCATTTTTCTTTGCAAAAACCCAAACTTCTTGTCATCCCTCTTCTTTGATTATGTGACATGACATCAAGTTAACAAACAAACTATTTAATATTATACCATTTCTTATTTTCAGCAATTGCATTCCTTCTAAGGCAACCACCCTTCCTCTCCCTCCCGCTCAAGAAAAAGCGAGAAGACGAGCCAGAGAATAATTAATAACATTTGATGGTAAAATTTATTGGCCATCCATCAAGACATCAAAAGGAGACGGATTCACTTCCAGCATTGAGAACAGTTAACGGTATCAGAAATTACTTATAATTGTATCTAACGATCCATTTTAACATTTATCTGAAGAGAAACTGATTGTTTTCTCATTTACTAAAAACTCAAACAACCTTTTGAGCCCCTTGTCAATTGCATACACTTGCATCAGCATACATTGATTTAGATCATAATAGATACCATGTCATCTTGAAAAGGACAAGGTTAAACATAATTTTCCTACATATACCACAGTATAATAAATTACAAAACTTAGCACAACCATCGGTCCAACAGGCCACATGCAAGTAAGCCCGGAAGAAAATCTTGCTTTAACATCCATTAATTAATAATAGGATACAGAATTACAGATACAATTACATCAGCATTCCAGCGGCTAGCAGCATATATTAGCAACTAATATTGATCATATATCAAGATAAAGAAATATGTACTCGCATTACTTACAAAGAACGGACATTCATGGGTCGATGTGTATGGAAAAGATCCACCGAAAATGTCAATCAGAACGGAGATTTTCACATCAACACCATAAACATAAAATAATTTAATTAGAATATTATGGAGAAACCTTCCCTGTCAGTGGGTCCCCGCTTCAATCTGATATCAGATCCAATTTTAACTGCAATGACAAGACCGAGGCCAAGTACATCTGAGCATGAAATAGGTCTTCTAGCTGCCTTTCCTGCAAGATGACATTCATGCCACAATTGAGGATGGAGAATACAAAACAAATGTTGAATGAATGAACCATGACAATCAATATTAGTTGCAAATGATTTTACCAGTTGAAAGAAAGCCTTCCAGAATAAGAAGCTATAGCTCAGTTCCTGCGGCTCAACTTTTCCAAGGAAGGCACCAGATGATTTAGCCAATAATTGTTTTTTTTTCCTTGGTCATCAACTGTCAATCCCTTTTAGGTATTCGATGAAAATGAATAAGGAAAAACCGAACCATTTCCAATTCAAATCAATTATGGTCCACTTAATTTGTTTTTCTCAGCATCTTTAAGATGGAGTCTGTACTTCGATATTCTTCTCTCAGGCAAACGGTTGCTTTTCCTGGAATAAAGTCTGCACTCGAGGATACTCCTACCAGACGAATGGGTCTGCCAAAGTCCATTGCTTTTTCTCGATGTTCAATCCTTAATTTCAGCCTTTTTTGGTGTAAATTCACCAAAAGACTATCGTCTTGAGCCTCTTCAACAGATTCAACACTACTTGAGCTCCTTGTCTGCAGTGCCGCTACCCTATGCTTCTTCTGTACATTTATGTCTTCATTGTATGGTTTACTGAACATAAAACCAGAGTTACCCTTTGGCAGCTTTACCATTCCTTTCCTTGATAATCTGTCAAGAACTGCATGCAAATTTTGAGGGTAGTTCAATTTACTCTGTTCGCCATAAGTTGAATTCCAAAATGCTATTGTAGCATCTGATATTGAGGAACATGGATGATCAAGAGCTGCCAGTAAGACAGATGCATGAGCACCTAGCAGTAAGGAATTAAAGATGATGGGTGGCTGCACCCTCAGCATAACATCCAGTGTTGAGGTCCAGAAAATTAAAAGGTGATATATAGGACTTCCTTCTTGTATTTCTTTTTCTATTGAGATAAATGCAGATAACCAATGAACTAGGGATCTGAAATAATCTGCAAGAAACAGGGAAATGGTTTGTAGGTTTTTCATGCCATACAGCTGTGATTGTATGATGAAATGTGAAGTATCATGTTTCGCACCTCCATAAGAGAGAGGATGTCTTCCTTCAAGACCAGTTTACTCACAAAGGATGCCAATGCAGCAAACATCCTGTATTGAAGTCTCAGCATAAAGTGACAAACAAATCATTATCCTTCAAAGATTGGGAGATTTTAAAATTTATTACCTTGACACAACAGGAAGCTCAAATTTTTTGCCAGTTTCCACTGTTGTCCTTGACATTGTCAAAAATCTACAAAAGATGTTGCCACATGACCCAATGATAAGTAGCTAGTGGATTTTAAGCAGACTACCAGAATTATCTGATGAAATTTATTGCAGAGAGGGATTCCGTGAAACACTTAACAGGGAGCAGATCACAATCCAATTGATATAAATTGATGAATATGACCCCACAAGGTATAAAAGTGTTGGTATTTTGAACACGAATGTACCTGAATCAGTTTAAATGTGTGGCACAGCAAGGTTTGGTTTGATAGTTGGAGTTAACATATGCACGCGCACACACACACACACACACACACACACACACACACACACACACACACACACACACACACACACACAACACACACACACACACACACACACACACACACACACACAAACACACACAAACACACACAAACACACACACACACACACATATACACAGTTTATGACGAGTTCCACAACCTGGGCTGGGTTTGCCCAATCCCTTTAAAATAAAGGCATGGATCAAAATAGTGGGTCAGAAAACCATGAATTTGAGTGCAATATCTATGCCTATTATGTTGTAAGAGATCTAACAAAACAGAAATTCCCAATATAATACATTTTTGCAAGTAAATTCACCAAAATCTTAGGAACAAATTGTTCCAAACAGGACTTTTTTTTTTTTTAACGGATGTTCCAAACAGATATAATCTCCTGAACAATTTCCAAACTGATCTGCAAATATTTATTTATTTATCTATTTATTTTTACATCTCTTCAACTGGCAAACCTTCCAGGTCAGCCAGGTTTTAGCCCTCCCCAGTTTTTGTATTTTTACACAACCCAGACACTGAGCTGGCTCAGGTAGGATGTAATTTAGGATACTGATTTGTATATATGTGTACGTATTTTTGTATATATGTGTATATATAAGAGTTTGTCAACAAGATCCTTCATTACACTATACCCCTTCCGAGTTTACCGCTTTTCAGATTTTTACCACCTGCAATGTCAATGTCATTTTACAGACTTTTCAGACCCTAAACTGATTACAGCAATACTCGTACATGCACAAATAGAGATCCACTGAACATGCAGAAATCATCTCAAGACACCATGCTTATTCTGTGTCATTTCTGTAAATTTTGAAAGAGATTTATGCGAAACTGAGAAGTCAAAGAAAAGGCAGCATCACGTTGGCATTTATTTTGTAATAATAATTTAAAATCACTTGGGGTCACTACAGAATTATACAACACAGTTGAGTCTATGTCTAACTCTAAATGACTAGCCGAATATACTAGGCCCTTTTGTAACAAATAGACCAGAAATTCTCTAGACATTAACCTATACATACTCTAACAGTAACCGCGTTAAGCAGCAAAGTCTGATCTACCCATTAAAGACATTATTAAATTTATAGTAACCTATCATGAGGACATAAAAAAAAGCCTGATCAGATTTATAGATTCGCCTCATCACGTTACGCTCAAACAGCAGATGGCTGAAGGTGAGAAATTTTCATTTTTGAAAAGGAATGGAACAAACAAGCACCCAATTATGAATGCAACTGACCTGCCAGTCAGCTTCAAACAATTCTCAACATTGCTGAATGCCTGCTTCTTGGTCAAAAGTCCTTTTTCAATAATGTGCATTGCAATTTCACCAAACACAAAAAGATAACAAGGATTTAGGCTCATACATTGATAAGCACTCTCATCCACCAAGGAAAGCATCAACAACATTTCACATAGATCTTCAGCAAAACTGTTGGCTGTTGGTTTCTTCAATTGCAAAGCAGAATCTGCAGAATCATAAAGTGACCTCCACACTAGTAAAGCATCTGAAAGCTCAAGATCTGCCTCAGATGACATTAAGCAACTGTCCAGGTTTTCCATTTTGGGAAATAATGTGGGCAAAACTTGGCTCATAACAAAGGGATAACACAAAAGCCAGTACACTACCACACAACCAGTGTGATCCACCTCAGTTTGGAAGGAATTAAGATTACCCACATCATTGATCTGCTGTTTGAGGCCTCTGGCAATTACTCCCCATAATTTCAGAAAATAGAAAGCACAATCCTTAAGTTTCAAGCCATGCAAATACAAAAAACAGGCAATCTGTAGCAGATTCTCGAAAGGTTCACCTGAGGAAAAGACATAATTACAGCAATTCTCCATGTCATCTAGAACCTTTCCAATTTCAGAGTTTAGTAAAGAGTGTGCCATCATAAAGTGATACAATATGGTTAAATACACTGACGGCGAGACGTTGTGCTCAAAAGAGAGGGAGCTGATTCTTAGTATCTTTAAGTAAGGAATATCAACATCAAATTTCAGATAGTTGACGAATTTTTTATCTAATGGAATACGATAGATGGGTGACTCCAGAATTGATGGTTCAAACTCCTCTCTGAATGCCCAAATGAATTTAGCAGTGCTATTTATGAAATCTATGTTTCCAACTCTACTCAGGTTTGAAGTCAAATCTTCACATAACTCCTTCACAAATTCCACAGTCATGCAAATAAACATCAAAATTTCACTGAAATGGGTCGAGGGCTTCTTTATATCAACCTGAACTCCTCGTAGAACAGATCTGAAGATCTTTAAGGCTGCATCAAAAACCAATTTCAAACTTTCCACTGTCACCGCTGCTTTCAGTGCTTGATCAATGATAGCACGAATCATTTTCAGGTTAAATTCCAACTTAGTACAATCCCAAGGAAGCCATTTAATAATTGGATCATCTTCACATAGGATACCACTTTTGAAGGATCCACCAAAAGCAGCTTGACTGCTGCAAGATCTAAATTTTGATGAGACGAAATCATCAAGGAGGTCCACACTGGAGTTCCATAGCCAGAGATTTCCATTATCCGGTCCATTACGGAAAATAACTTTAAGGACAGGCTCAAAGACAATTTCTGAAATCAGGGAATTGTTAATAACAAGATCAAGTTTATGTAGCAGATGTCGCCATGTGTTAAAACAAGATGAATAAACAGATAATTCATTGTTACTTCTGGACAATATCCTCAATAATGGTTTCATTATGAGCTTTGTGCTCCTTGAAAGGCCATCTATGCCAACTCCAGTTTGAGGAAGAGCGCATAGAACATTGTCTAGCTCAGTCCCCATTAATTGTATTTGAGTGCCAATCAGCACATCCACTAAAGCTTCCCAAGCAACCTGCATGTCCATGAATTGCAACCATACCTTGATTGTTAACAGGAATACTAATTTTGTTAAGCATGCCAATGTAGAGCCTTTACTTTGGAAATAACTAAATCATTCGAAAAATAATACCAGTGTGGCAGTCTGAACTTGAGGGGCCGGATTCTGAAATGTCTGTTCAGGAATTTTCAGCATTTCATTTAGTAAATTCCTGCTTCTCATAATAACTTGCCCAAGTAACCGAATGTACCATCCCCATGCTTGAATAGTCTGCCCATGTTTCCCACACTCTAGAACCATATTCATCATCTGTGGAAGGAATTTCTTCTTAATGTTATGTTTAAGATCCTGCACAAAATAATATCCATTATAAAAATATAAAAAAAAACCTTAGGGTATGAACCAGTAACTGTCTCAGAACATCATACACTAACTGTATATGGATCTACAAAGAAGACTTAGCGGAACACGACCTACTTCAGCATGGAGTTAAGAGCATTACCATGACCAAATCAAATCGTTTTACAGGAATAGGCTTAGCAATCCCTGTTAAAAGGATCTAAATACCATTGGTACCCTAGTGCAGACTACTCAAGCTGGTTCTTATGAGTACGGTGGGTAAATATCTGACTCAGGTTAGTGTTTGGATATGTCATATGCTAATTAAATGAAAAGAAGAATTTTTACTTTAAGGAGTCATTTGTGAGGAAAAAATTCAACCTAAACAATGAAGAAAGGCATTAAGATACTCACTGACACAAAATTGCTTCTGCATAGGGTAAGAAACAATCATGAGGACAGTAATTTGAATAGATACCTGGCATTTACATCTACATGCCACTCTTAGGAGGGGAGAGGAAGAGGCATACAAAGAGTATTTGGTCTTAATCTTACATGGACATGAAAAACAGCTGTATGCAAAATGATATACAGACAAATACATAAGAAAAAGAAGACGAACTTCAGTAAGAAGATTTGTAGCATGATGAATATTCCCAAAATGTGGTATTCGATAAATTTCTTCTGTACCTACTCAAAAAACTTAATTACTAACAAAAAATGTTAAAAACAAAAGTGTAGGACTCCAAGGATAATTGTATATTGACTATTTATATCTAAGACTGCAAATTGGAAACTTAGAAAGGACTAACTCTCAAACCCATTTCATCTTCTATAAAAACTCATCCCCAACATCATATTCCCTTTCTAGCAGAAAAAAACAGTACAGCAGCAGCACAAACAAATACAATTAACATAAATTCGTAAATTATTTATAAAAAAATATAATAGTTCCTCCAGAAACCACCTGTGATAGAATCAACGTAGGAGGTAATAGAGACGACTTAATCTTTATTAGACACCTCTCTGACATATGCCTTTCTCTTCTATCAGCACTTAGAAGCTTCTGGTATATAGGAGGAGCCCACATGTTAGACATATTTCTCATGCTTTCAGGATGCTCGCTGACTAGCTTTATCACAGCCTACAGTATTGGAAACATACCATTATAAATAAACTAAACTTTGTCACTAGCAAGAAGACTATACCGATAATTTTAAAGTACAGGAATATGTCAAGGTATGAAAACTGATGAACCAAAAAGCATAATTTAGTAATAGAAGAAAACCAAGATTTGCATATACTTTATGAAATTTTGATGGAAATGTGATTACGAACAGTGAGTGAGGTCAGAGGCACTAGTGAATTTCATATTATAGGTGATTTATTCTAATCTATGATGATGTCACAGACCTTGGCTAAACCATATAGCTGATACCTCGGGTAAACCAGGGCTCCCAGAAAAACGTCACTGAAGTTCCATCCTACAGTTCAGAATAATATCATTATTTTTACATTCAGTTTCACTGAGGTTCCATCCTACAGTTCAGAATAATATCATTATTTTTACATTCTGTTTGTATCGTGGCATTCTTACTCTTCTGCATTGGATGCCCATGCTTTATTCTCGACCCTCTTCTACATCTTCTCTCTAAATGAAAACTCAACTTTTGTTATCACCAAAGAAAACAAAAAAAAATCGGAACAAACATTTGATTGTAATTTCCTAAAAGTCCAAGCATTATTATACTACATATGTTATTCCAGTCATTAGTCATAAGTTTTCAAATGTAGGATACTACCATGTTTATGGATAAAACCAAGATTCCAAAACCAATCAAATCAAACCATTAACTTGAGAAAGTTTCATGAGACCATCAAATATGCGCATTCGTTTAATGTCTGTTGGAAAGAGGAATTAACTTATTTTCCACAAAAGTGTTTTCTAGTTAGAAACTACTTTTCACTAGGATTTACTAGAAAGAAGAAATCTAGATGTAAGCAGAGAGGAATTATTGAAATTCTACAGGGGAAGTAGTTGTAACCTATTCTGGGCCAATTGGAGTCAACGATTCCACTACTGCTGAAGCTCTTAGTCTCTTGTAAGGTCTTAAGTGTTTTGCTAATTTGGGTTTGGCTTGTAATCTCAATGTGGAGGGTGATTCCAAGGTGGTATTATCTTGGGGTTCTGGCAAGTTTAAACCTCCATGGAGATTTCATTTCCTCTTTAACGAACTTTGTACTTTCACTAGCTTTGTTATTTCCTGGTCCCATGTGTTAAGAAGTGCGAATGGTTGCGCTGATTCTCTTGCTAAGCAAGGGGTGCACCAGCAAATTCTTCTTGTTGTGACACCCTAAGCTTCTCATGTATCATCCCTTATAGGGCTCACATCTTGTAATTTTAAACATCAATGAAAAACAACTTTCAAAAAAAAAAAAGATGTAAGCAGAGAGAGAGATGAAATTTCTAATGTTGTTTGAAGTATACATAGTGGATAGGGGTCTGGAATCCCTAACTACTCTCATCTCTTTCTTGCAGTGAATCTGAAGAGGATGTCCGCAAATGTTAAGGCCTATTTTGTGCAAGTAAGGATATTTCAGTGTTACATCCCCTAGGGAGTTTGTTTCCATGCAGGCTCGTTATGTGCAAGCTGGGATGGTAGAGGCAATCCTGAGTGGGGAATGTCATGCTAAAGAAATCTAATGAATTATACTTAAACCATTTTTACCAGTGATTACTAGATCTGAAGAAAAGTGTTCCAAAATCTCAATATGCTTCGACCTCTTTCCTTATATACTAGTGTCCTGTTCACTCTATTGCATTACTTTCTTGGAGTGCCACCCTCATTAATTTCTTGCAAAACTCAACAAGAAACAAGTTTTCTTATCTCACTTCAGTTGTCACATTTATAAGTACCAAAGATTTATCACACAGAATGGCTGAGACAGTTACTTCTTTTCATTTTCAATTAGCAAAACAATGAAATCTAATCCTTTTTGATTGTATAAAGAACACACAGAGAATGTACCCAATGGAACAATACAAACACTTGAGCATCTAGACAGAGATCAAGTCCTTGCTGGCAATTTCTAGACAAAGGTTTGTCTAGTCTATGGAAACCATCAAAGTGAGTAAAGATACAATATATGTGAGTAACAAAAGGTGGAAATTTTATAAATTAAATGAGAGAGGTATCTCTACCTGTGTTGCTTCATATGTTGTAGAGAGAGAACCAAGAGGGTTGTCTAATGCATGGACCACGGCTCTTAACAAAGAGTCCAAGAGGTCAATTGTAAAAGACCTTTTGAATTGCTGAATAGATATGCACCACACTCCTAAGTTGCAAATGGCCTAAGGAAACAGAATGAAAAAAATTAGAATCCAAACAAGAACAATAAAAATAAAAGTAATGTTTTGTAGGAAGATTACATGTTAGTGGTGGAAGGAAGCAGATGGGGAGGATAAAAAATTTTAAAACAGCAAAAAATACCTTCATTTTTGTAGTCATAATCAGCTTCACCAAGGATTTGATAGCATGAGACGCTTCTTCTTCTGCATTATGAAGAAATTTCTTTAAGCCTCTTTATTATGAAGAAAAAAAAGTTTTTTTTTTCAGAAATGTACAGTCTTTTAGGGGAAATGTTAACAAAATCATTAAGATTACATCTAATTCTACCTCGGAATAAGTAGCCATTTGTAATAAAACATAACGAACAATTTTTTTAGCATTTTTCTACATGGTATTAAACCTACTAAAACTCCCCTTCACATCCAAGATTACACATATAACTAAACAACCGAGAAGGAGAAACTAAGAAGGTTACAAACTCAATTAGGCATTTAGTAGGCACCCCTCCAAGAAGACGTCCTACTGAAATACCATTTCAATCTCAAAATGGCTAACCACTTAAGATACCCAATGTTCAACATTATAAATCAAAGATTTTTCTTAACATTATATATGTCAAAATATTTCCATTAACAAAAGAGAAAAGCAGGAATTTTTTGTTGGAGAGCATAAACTCATGCATGAAACCAAATAAGCGTCCATGCAAGATCAAGGAACAACCGAACTGCAATAAGAAGACCATAATGAGGCGGAATAATCAAACAAACAACGATCCAGCATTATCTTAGTCAGAGACAACGCAGACTGCGTCAGCAAATTCAAGCCAAATCACTCCAATTCTATTCAAAGAGAAAAACTCGAATTGTTTACTTCATTTTTTAAACTGAACTTAATCACTGAAACTTTCGATAACAGCACTCAAAAACAACTGCTTATTTTAAACAATCCAAAAAATGAAAATGATAACTGTTGCACGAAACTAACCTGAGATGGTGGAAACAATAGACGGGTGATATATCATGAATCCTAAGGATTTTAAAGCTTGTGCAGCTCTGCAGGAAACCACATCGATGAGCGACGAACTCGAAAAAGAAGCAAGACTCGTGAGAGGGAGACAGCTTACGCACATAAATATCACTTACATTTCTTCTTCATCATCGAAAATGTCCAAAAGAATAATAGAGAGCAGGCAGTGTGAGCGGCGGACTAGGCTTTCAATGATGGAGGATTCACCAACGGACTTTTCCTGTAAATGTAAAAGCGTCGAGTACGCGAAAGACTTGTCTTCGCGAGACTTGGATTGAAGTAGCATCGACGAGACATCTTCGACTGGACTCGCAGAGTCTGGCATTTTCTATTTCCTGCAAGGCAGCAAGAGACTGGAGAAAGCCTCCAGAACCAGGGGAAAGCAAGGGTCGAGGAGACCACACTTGCACGCTCGCGCGCGCGCGAAAATCGTAGGAGAAACGAGAGCGGTCATGCTTATTTTGTAATTTTTTTTTATTCTTTTGAAAAATAAATCCTGAAAATAACATCAAAATACGGATTTTATGAATAATAAATTAATATAAAATAATGAAGCTCACTTTCAATCGTTGCACTCGATTGATTATATAAATATTTTTATAATTTATTTATTATATCCTATATATTTCTATAATTGAAGCACATTTTAATTCTGAAGCTTGTATATTCATGAAAAAAATTGAAAATTTGGATAATATTTAATAGAAATAAAGAACAAGACTGTATAAAATCTATTATATTTAACACAAAATATATAATAAAAACCTGCTCAAAGTTAGATTATGGCGGATCATTATTCACAAGTCTAACACTCAGTATAACATCATTGTTCATCAATAGGGAAGCTGAAGCCAGTGCTCTACAAGAAGGAACAAGACTTCGCAAGCCGCATCTCAACCCGTTTCTTAGCAAATACTCTAACGAGCTAAAGAGGGGTACGTTTCCTCCTAAACGACCCTAGTCCCAATATTTAAGAACCTACTCAGCTAGCTAGTTTTCCCATCAGCACGTCAGATTTTGGTTTTGGTTTTGGTATTGTTTTTTTTTTTTCCCCTCTTCGGATAGAAGCTCAGGCATGATTAAGCAGGCATCGAGTAATACTGCCTGGGGCATGCTTCTGGAAGCAAAAACGTGTTTCCGGATCGATCGATCTTCGTCGCTCGTGGCAACGGAAAACAAAAAGGTCAAAAAAGCCAGCAAGAAATATATGAAAATGTTAATATGACATGGAAAAATAATAGAAAATAAGGCCTTAGCCTTAGGTTACACCTTCTCCCATCTTCTTCACTCTGCTCGCTTGTAACTTGAAGCACTCCCTTTAACTGAACTACTCTCTGTGTGCAATATACATTGGTCAATTCATAACTAAACGGGCGGGGAGAATTTCAAAATCTTTCAATATATACCTTGAGAAAGAATAGTGCGATGTATGGAAACTCTTCTATCAAACAACTACGTACGCATTAGATTGCGACTGAGTCAGACTTAACCTCCTCTGCAACTCTTGGACAACTTGATCTTGTGGGACAGCTTCTTCTTTATTAACTGCTATTTCTTTGACATTAGCAACACCATCACGCAGCTCCGTCTCACCCACAATAACCATAAATGGGATTCCGGATTGCTTGGCACGATCGATCTGCTTCATAACTTTGTTGGTAATAGCATATTCTGCTTTAATATTGACTTTCCACAGCTCGTTCACTAGTTTAGCAGCATGACTACTCAATTCGTCCCCTTTCTTCCCAACAAAAACAACCAGTGCTTGTGTTTCAGTGGCTCGAATTACCTACAGAAAAAGCAGGTAACTATTAGATACATAACAAAGTACACTCAAGAAAATTCGATAAAAAGAAGCTAAATGTTAAATCGTTTTAAACATAATCAAAGGGTTTATAGTCTCTAGCATGTATAAAACTTTTTAAAGGATCTGAAGAAAGGACACAGCTACTAGGCCAAGGGAAAATCAAACTGCAAACCGAATGAAATAAAGCAAATGAAAAATGGGTGGCATAAAAAAGAAAGAATAACATATTCAGAGTATTGTGCCTATTTAAAGGCCTGTCAAACAATGTTTTTGCCATATCATCTGCTTTTTTTCTTCAAGAAAAACAATTGTTGAATAAATCACTAGCTTCAGCAGGAAAACTCATGTTGTATCGTTTCTCTTTTCAGGAAAGAGGTTCCAATCACATTTAAAATTACCCATGCTTCAGACCTACAGGTTGCTGGGTTATTCTTAAATCATCCATAAGCCTTAGATGCAAGAAGCACTATGCATCCGCTAAAACTATGTGAGCCATAATGAAAATTTACCAAAAATGATTCTTCTAATACTGAAAGGAGAAATAATTTCACTTCCCACATTTGGCAGATTTTTTTTTATAGGTAGCAAGAAACTAAAAAGTTAGAAAATGAAAATATATGAACTTCAGAAGAAGATGATGGGTTTTTTGGAAGTAGCTTCCAGAACTCCACTTGAACTTAACTCCAGAACTATTGTGATATTTCACCTGGCTGTTGTCTCTAGCAAGCTGCTCCTCCATAATTGTGAATACTCGCTCAATTCCAAGACTGATACCAACAGCTGGAACCTCTTCCTTTGCACCAAACATCTTTACAAGATTGTCATAGCGTCCTCCTGCTGCAATAGAACCCACCTAATTGCATAGGCCAAGTTAGATGATACATCTCAGCCATACCATCGTAAACACAGTACTGAAAGAGGGGGAGTTACACCAACTGTTGTTTCAAAACGAAAAATAGCAGATGAAAGAGTGAGTAGCAAACTGCTATTGACAGGCTGGGACCAACAAACATTCACCAATATTGAACAAAACATATGATAAGAAATTTTGCTATCTCAATTTTCATACTAACTAATTAGGATCAAGTAAAGGTAGTTGTGACTATGTAGGTCATCAATCTTGTCAAAATGTATCTACAAAACTAGAGTTTCTCCCTTATAGTTAGCCTTAAAGGACAGACTGACCGTCGGCTATACTTCTAGCATAGGTAATCACTTTTTATCGCTATACTAGATTTCACTCAAGAAACGTGTAAGCCCTTTCACATACAGGTACAGCCATGAAGAGTCCAGGAAAGCAAGACGAAGAAGCTGGCAAATTCAGTGATTTTCCAAGTTTTCAATTCTATGAGAGCATCAACAATGAAAGATGCTTCTACCAGATTGAACTGTCTTTCAACCTAAATATAATTATCAACATAGGAAAAGCTACTATTAATGTGTAAATATTAAAGAATCATTATTATTATAAAAAAATTTACTATTTTGAACAGACAAAAAAAATCAGATGGTCATTTTTGTTGCAATCTACAAGTAATAATGTGCAAACTCTTGAAACACCACCCATGTAAAAATTATTTGCAGAAAAGCTGATCATTAACTTGCAAATATCAGGAGTTTGACAAAATGGAAGGGTGACTTGTTTACCTGCGTTGTACCTTTGAAAACAGCTTCAAATATAACACCAGTATAATAATCAAGACCTCTGGCCAAACTCAAGTCAAAAGTCACTTTGTCAATACAATTTGAACTTTCAAGTGCTCCAAATAAGATTACCAATTCCTTCAATGCTTTGGCAGATCCCTCATTGTCCAGAAAAGGGCTCCCATCTTGTCTTAAATCAGATAAAATCTCAAGAGGAGGCCCTCTTTTTTTCACAAATGAACCAATCAGCTCTGCTGTTTCAACTACTAAGCCTTTCTCATTAATCTAAACAAAAAAGATATTAATCACACTTTGGACAAAACAATAACTCTCCCAAGAGAGCAAAAAAAATTTACAAATTCAAAAAAGAGAGAAAACCAACATGGAAGACAGTATTATGAACACAAGCTCTTCACCCCACTGTCAAACTTCATAATGTGCTAATATGGAGAAAGCAGAGAATTTTAATCGGAAATCTGGACACTTCAACACCAATAAATCCTGGAGGGCGATGATCAGTGAAACAGTGCAACTTTGCAGTGTAGGCCAAGATTGGCCAATAGTCTAGCTGATAGCCTTGCCAAGGAGGGAATCTACTGTGAACACTTTTTGTGAGGCTTTGTAAATAATTACTGTATCTTGGCTTTTGCCTTGAATTAATAAAACCTTAGCTTTCCTCAAAAAATGGATATAAGATCTTCTACTACTTGGGTGAGGTAACTGTAAGGACTCATAGACGTGAAAATCTTTGCTTTCACATAAGACCAGAATTATGTTTAACAGGCTGAAATAAAATGTTTGAAATAAGGGTTTGGAAGAGAACTTTCAAAATCCATTTCAAATTATTCCTCACTGTTTTCTATTTTCAATTTTCAGTTCCAAAAAATCAATGGCAACAAAACCTTTTTGAGCTCTACTGTGCACCTTTTACATTGTAACCTCTGTGACTGCTCTTACTGATTTCCCTTTCTCAAAATCTTGAAAAAAATACAGCTCTCTATGGAGAAGTTATTACAAAAACAATGAGCCTTCTTGCATTTCTGAACATACTAAGTTGTCGGGCATGTCCATCAGGCAGTGAGCCCATAAAAGAAACAAAGAATCAAATAACTGTTCCAGCAAGAAGTCAAATAATACTCTTACCAATTCCCCCTTGACTTGTTCAAATGGCAGTTTGTCCAATTTATCAATACTGGAGCAGACCGTCCTAAACTTTTCAGCAGGAACTCCACAGATAGCAAACATTCCATCCAACAATTTCCGATGATTCAACTTTATCTAAAATGGTAAACAGAAGTATCTTCAAGAAAAAACAGAATAAAAAAAGAAACAAAATCTGATCAGTGGACAACCTATAATTTAATACGAGAAAAATAATACCTCATAATTACCAATGTTCAATTCGTCTAGTAACTCTGTCAGCACTTTAATCACCTCAAAATCAAATTCCATCCAATCACATTTGCCAGCAATATCAAAGTCACACTGATAGAATTCACGGTACCTCCCTTTAGAAGGGTTATCTCTTCTGTACACTTTAGCAATTTGATACCTTTTCAGAGAATTGATCTTATTCATGGCTAAGTATCGTGCAAATGGAACTGTAAGATCATATCGCAACGAACAAATCTCACCACCCTGCATAAACATCAAGACCAAGGTTCGAAGCATTTGACAAGAAGCTAATCAACATTCCAAAGTAACTTTGAGAAAAGCTGAGAAAAACTGTCCAGAAGGGTTGTTTATTTAACTAGATTCAAGCAATTTCTTTATTGTGACTTTCACCTATAGCAGAAATCTCAGATGGTAAAGGAATTGTCAGAACAATTTGAGCACCCCCGAAAATGACTAGAAGAGGAAATTAAATGACTATATATAAGCTAAATATGGTTGCTTTAATCCATAATTTATCTTTAAAATGCCATTTTATACATTCCCTTTTATACGATGAAAAAAAATGTGAAAGCTTTTAGTGAACTAGACAAGCAAACAAATGTAAAGAATTAGAGATCAGTACATCTCATACATACCTGGTCTGCAAGATCATATATCAGCTTGGAGTCTTCCCCATATTTCCCCATCAGAGTTTCTCTAAGTTCAAAGACAGGAGTATCTAAAGCTGTGCCTCCATGCCTCTTAAAGACACCAACAATTATTGAAAATGCTCTCTCTCTAATGGCCATTTGTTCCTTCCCAAAATCTCGAGTACCCTAAGAAAAGTAAAAGATACCGAAAGGTTAACAAAAAGGGCTGCATTGTAACAACAATTAGGTAAGAACTAATCAATATTCACAATCTGAATATAAACCACCCAAACATTACACTTAAAGCACTGTTTATTAGCAAAGAAAAATGACACGATGCAGTTCTCACCTTGGGAATTTTAGGAAGTCTCCTCACTTCGTTGCTTTCGACAACTTCTTTAATGATATTCGAGAGAGCAGCGAGTTCAGGGTCAGCAGGAGCAAAGAGTGTAGCGAATCTTGTTGCCCAGTCTACCAGGGCGAGATGACTATCATGAGTTACTTTGTTCTTGATGTGAAGTACATCTTTCAAAAACTGCCTTATGATAGCAGTGCCCTTTCCCAGAACTTTCTTCTTCTTTTCATTCTTCTTGACAGATTTTCTCTCGTTTTTATTATTGTTCTGACTTTCGTCTTTTTTCTCCACATACTCATAGCCTCCACTCAATTCATCATTTAGCTCAAAAGCACATAATGCCACTGCAGCCTCCCAAGCAAGAACATTTCTCAATCTGATTAAAAATCCGTATATCTCATGCAGAACAAAAGTGAGCTCCATTGAATGAGCTTTTGCTGCAGTATCTAACCCTCTCTTGATTTCTTCGAAGTAAGGAACAGAATTCTTCTCCAGCAGTTCAGAGACCCGAGCCTTCAGCTGGGAGTCCAATCCATCAACTGTCATTTTGGCCCGTAGCAAACTAATTTCACCAACCGTACTTATCGCCCAAGTTAGATGTGATACGATACCTATCAAGGACTTTCCCTTCCCAATAATCTTTGAATTCAAAACTTCCCTAGCCCGAGCGTGCACTGACCTCACAGCAGTTCTGAAGTCACCGTGAAGCTCTGGAATCTCATTAATCGCATCCCTAGAGTTTTGGCCAACAAATTTCGACCCGAATAGCAAATCCCGCATGTCACTCGCTACATCCGTCTGATCTTTCCTTGAAAAACCATCGCCCGAGACCGGCAAATCAAATGCACTTGGATCGGCGTTTACCGCCTCGCAAGACAAAGCAGCGACAGCATCAATGACTGCAACAAGCGCCGTGGCAGAGCAATCAATGAGAGCTAACATTCCATCTAATTCAGCTAATGAAACTTCAACGACTGATTTTTCTTCCTTCGTAACAGCGACACCATCGAAAATGGAAGTCAAATTTGTGCTGTCGGACGCATCATTTAGGCATTTCTGAATCAATAGAGGCAGGTCGCTACGAATGCCAGAATCGACAAGGAGAAGCTTGTTCAATAATACGAGTAGGGCAGCACGGGATTCCTCACGGGTCAGTAAGTTCGAACTAGCCGGAGACCACTGCGTAATCGAACAGCCAAGATACGGCGGCTTCCTCGATTGTGATCGTGAGAGCTTCTCTAGGATCGATGAGTCGATCTCAACAGTGGCAAGGGCATTAGCGACGGCGTAAACAGAGCTTGATGAAAGTGATGAACCTTTGCCACCGACAGTAACAATGGCGGTCGCCATAGTTGGAGCTTCACGAGTTTCCACCTAGAGCTCCTCCGCGACACTGAACTACGACTTACAGAGTACAGTACGCACGCAGGAAAATTGGAAGGGTACTCTTTAGGGTTTCGGAGGGAATGATCGGGACCCGACTTGGGGTCAGAAAATCCGTTTCGGATCGAGTCGACTGGGCCCAACCGGCCAAATCGTACTCGACTCGGTCCAAACGACCCAGTTCGGAAAAAAGATAAACTCAGCCAAATTTTTTTTCAAAAGAAAATTAATTTCAATACTGTGACTTTTTACATCTTAAGCAGCTTGGTAGTCCAGACAAGATCTAGCGTTTAGGCTTAACTAAAGAATAGTTAGATAGTTTCTACTTTATTTTTTATCTAGACTACGAGGACGTCGTGTCATGCTGTAAACCTTTACAGTAAAATTTGATAGTACGGTTATCACCTTTTCAAAAAGATCTCAAAAAATAACTTAAACATCTATACAAAATAATTTTAAATTTGGTATAGCATTTCATATTTAATAGTATATAAAGAATCATATTATGTCATGTGTTCTAATCAACTGAATTAATTAAAGTATCTATCTACTAAAATTATCATATTTATTAGCTTACCTATACAGTGATTAAATATTTTGAGTAAAATATCAATATTATGACTTACATAAAATGTGGATAGTGAATTAGAAGTGTAAATAGTGAGTTTAATGGGTCTCAACCAATAATTCATTGAGTTTTGGACCATAAAGAAATAAAGATATAATAAGACCTATGTTAGTGACACACTTGTTGTTCACCCGTTGGTATATCTTCATTCAACTATATATAATATTAAACTAACAATTGATAATATTATTGGTTTGGAAACATTTTAGTTTTTAACTCACCAATGAAGATCATAGGGTTGAATTAATGTCCTTGATTCTCAAAAATATAATTATTTGACCTCTAATTAATATATATGATGTTAAATACGTGTATTTAACAAATAACTATACTACGAGGTCCTCAAGCAAAAACTTCTGAAATTATTAGGTAAAACAAATGGCCTCATAAGTAGTCATAATCTTGATTTTTTTTACATAAGAATGAATTATCTTTTAAGTATATTAATGGCTCTGCATATTAAGAAGACCAAACTAACAATGACATCCTGGTCTTTGTAAATTAAAACAATTAAATTAGCTCAATTGCACATAGACTATAGACCAAAACATGTCAAATAAATTTTGTTTACGCTAATCAAATTAACATGGGATATTATTCAAATTGAAAATATTTTTAAAATTTGTTAATATTTTTGAAATTTTTAAATATTT
The DNA here is from genome assembly GCA_022405105.1 of Aristolochia contorta. Lineage (NCBI taxonomy): Eukaryota > Viridiplantae > Streptophyta > Magnoliopsida > Piperales > Aristolochiaceae > Aristolochia > Aristolochia contorta. The sequence goes on along the minus strand of CM039666.1, from coordinate 4,188,674 downwards.
ATTTGGTCGCACCTATTTTTCCCTAACATGGGTTCGTCGACCCAAACCACTTTATTCTTTACTTCCCAGAAAAAAAACTCAAAAGAGAAATACTAGCTACACCTCCGAACAATACCTATTTGACGTAACTAGCCAATCCCAAACGCAATTATCCTTTAGAAATTAGGTATTTAAAATAAAAATATTTTATTATATTTTAAAGTTTTCCTATTTGCTGGTTTCGTCAACTGCTTGCCACCAATATTAGTTCTCATTTTCTTCTCGTGTCTCATCCAATTCTTTTTCGATTTCAAAAGGAACCAACTAGCTAGTTATAAGTCTTGTATCACTTTTATATCTGATTTTAAATCAGAACTCCATGTATTTACATAGAAATATTGTTAAGTTAAACCAGATTGGTTTGGCATTTAGTTTCTAAAAGTTTAGAGATGGTTGGTATTAGCCTCTATTGTCAATTCCGCGAGTATGGAAGTATATCAGACCTCAAAAGGCTTAAATGGTAATATGATACAGATCAGCTTACAGAAAATAAGTGTTAAACTGCTCGGAAGGGCAAAACATGTACAGCTTAATTAGACTGACGATTAGAGAGAAGTCGTAGGAAGTATTTAAAAGGCCTTACTGATCATGACGTGGGTCATAATTAATCTCATAAGGAAAACCATTTGTAAGAGCTATATTCAGTACCGGACCTCCAGGCCTTACTTTAATTCAGTACCGGACCTCCAGGCCTTACTTTAATTCAGTACCCTATTTCGTCTGAATTTCTGATCAGATATTCTTCATGCACTCACAGGTCACAACCATGACAAGAAGGGCAGCCCCAAGTGGGCAGCTGCCGACCAGGCACCATCTATAGCGCCGATTTACTTTACTTTTCAGCAGAGATGGATCAGTTTCCCGATTTAAGACGGCAAAAGAAAATGGTTTGGCTGCTCTGATAAGCAAAATGGAGTGGGTCAGACACTAAAGGAGGCATATCACATCATCCTTGTAGTATTGTTTTTATCTCACGAGCTACCTAGCTACCTTGCTTTCTCAAAGGCTTCGGCAAAATTATTCACGGTTCAGGCTATCCTTTTCCAGCTACATATATTTTTCTCGCGCAGAAGGCGAGTCATGTTTAAGCAGACATTGGAAATTCTGCTAGCTAGCTTCTGGAAGCAACAAAAAAAAAACGTATCCGTTTATACTGATTCATATTCACGTTCATCAGCAGTACTGGTGATGAAAACAAAAAGGTCAAAAAGCCTGCAGCACGAAATATTAGTATATGAAATAGTTTACAGAAATATATAACTTCGGAAAGGCAATCAAGAACTAGGCCCAGAGGTAATTTTCTGACAGGTGTACCCCATGAATAGATCTTCATGGCTCGACGCAGCTTTGTGCGTTATTGCGA